>OW971936.1:6461704-8961704 GCA_943193695.1 Acrobasis suavella | reverse complement strand
TATGCTATTTAACTTGGCGCTAGAACATGTGATGAGACACGTTTTATCACTTACTGGTGGTGTACAACTTAACGGACAGCATATGGTTATAGGATATGCTGACGATCTGGCTTTGCTTGGGGAAAGAAAAGAAATGGTGGTGGAGGCAGTCAAAAAATCGGAAAATAAGGCAAATAGAGTCGGTCTTAGAATTAATAACCAGAAAACCGAATATATGCATATACGCAGATATAAAAATATTCGCGCACCAACACTCCCGCTCAAAGCTGGAGACGTTATGTATAAGGGTGTTGATAGGTTCAAGTACCTGGGATGCATTTTAACAGACACCAATAACAGGGAACAGGAAATAGACACCCGAGTACAAAGCGCGCTCCGGTGTAGTGCGGCTTTACACAAGGTGTTTGTGTCTAAGCTCCTCAGCAAACGCACAAAAATCCGCATATACAAGACGGTTATTAGACCTATTCTAATATATGGCTGTGAGACTTGGATACTGACACTAAAAGAGGAAAACAAATTATTGGTAGTGGAAAGAAAAATCTGGTGAAAAATTCTGGGACCAATACAGGCAGAAGATGGGGAATGGAGAAGAGGAAAAAAAAAGGGAGCTGGAGGAGATGGTGGCGGAGCCTAACATCATCGGCGAGACGAAAGCACATAGACTTCGCTGGCTGGGACACCTGGAAAGGATGGAAGACGGCCGTGCAGTGAAGAGAGCGTATGCTGGAAGGCTAAGCGGTAAACGGCCTGTTGGGCGGCCCAGATACAGATGGATAGATCAAGTCAAAAAGGACCTGCTAGAAATAAAAGCCGAAGACTAGCAGCAGGTGACACAGAATAGATCGGAGTGGAAAAAAATATTATCGGAGGTCAAAACTCACTTTGGGTTGCTGCACCATCCTAGTAAGTAAGTAAAATCATCACACATTAACATTTGTACGGAACACAAAAAATGCTCAAGGTATTTTGAATTTTCTTGTTATTTATATAGCTCTGACGGCCAATGTTGAGCACTACTTGAAGGGGCCGTACCAACATTGCTACTATCAACCAACCCTCCTTTTGGCTTCGCCGCAATCGGGTAAAGATCAAACGTTGATTTATAATTATTTAGATAGTGAAAAATAATTTGTTATAACTTAAAAGTTTTTTATTACTGACTACTTGCTAACCCTATTACCCGTGCGCAAGGATTAGTATTTCTCAAAAGTATCGATGTCGACATTTTTCATGTCATCCATCCTTCGGGGTTCACAAACAGCTTTCAATTTTGACGTTTAACGAAATCTCATTCTTGCAACAATAAATACCCTTAACAGAGAAAGGGACACAAGATGGGTTTTATGCCAGATTATCTCATTCTGAACCTAAAAATTTTTTTTGCTCTTTGGATAAAGATAAAGATAAATTTATTTTGCTAATGCTTCGGCTGCACTTGTGCCTATCGTCCCGATGCAATTCGCGGCGAATGTTCGTACGTTTTGTACACTAAAAAATTATCGCGATAAAGCGCTGGTCACACTAGCGGCTTCGTTATTTTTCACGAACTATCTGGCAATAATCCAAGATGGCGTCATCTACGTGTTTTAAATATGGACGACGACTTTCTTTTCTTTAACATGTGTGCTAACAATTACATAATGCATTTATTGAAACTTAAAAAGAAACCTAGAAAGAAAAGCTAAAAATTTTAACACCATTTTATAGTTCCACTCCATTTTTGAATGAACAACGCAAGTGCGACCACGCAGAGCGAATTGTTAGCGTGCTTAAATCGTTTGATGTATCGCCACCCTCGCGATAACTACACGAAGTCCGAATACTCGGGACGATACCCGATAACGGCCGGTCACATTTGCGTGTATCGTGTAATAGCACGAAGCTTCATGATGATAGGCGCAGGTCCGTCCCAAAAGCATAAACATGAGTTACAAGCAAGATATTTACATTTAATTACATCCAATCATGTTTTACCACGGAACAGAGAAATACACCTATTTCTCTGTTCCGTGTGTTTTACCATCACAGGTGTGCAAATTTTCAGAAAGGCTGTCTATCATAATACTAGAAAAATATACCACTTATAATGAATCTATCAATCTACCATAATATTATACTTACTAATATCAGTAATTACAAATTATCAGATAAAAAATCTTTTACACTATAGTAACAATTTTCAGTCAACAATAACTTAAATCTTCTCTTAAATAAATTTAAATTTAGTTCTTTATATTGTTTCGGTATTTGATTATATATCTTTGGTGCCATACATACTACACTATCTTGCAATAAAGCAGTTTTAGACGCATGTAGACACAAATTATCACATTATAACTCACGACGGTTTCTTTTCACTACATCAGATAAACTAGGACACAGATGAGAATTAGTCTTTACAAATATTGCTATTTCCATTATATAGTGACGGGAGTGTTAGAATTTTATGTTTTTTAAATAGTGGTACACAACTATCTGTACTTTGAAGACCAAACATTGCTCGAATACAGCGCTTTTGCATTTTGAATGCTATATCTTTATCGGTGGAATTTCCCCAAAATATTATACCATATCTAAGATCAGATTCAACTTGGCCATTGTATGCCGTTATAAGTGCCTTAGTATTTACTTCGTTCGATAGTCTATAAAGGGCATAGGATACATCCTAAAGCATTAGTTGGATAATTTGTAGGATAATAAGAATTAGTTGTACACAACTAATTCTTTTACTAAGACTTTCAATATGTTCTTTCCATTTCAACTTATTAATCCAAGAAATCGAGTATATGCAACATTACTTACTATATTACCCTGATATTCTAAATTAAAATTGTCTGCCTTTTTAGGTCGTTGACTAAAATGCATCATGATAGTTTTGTCAAGATTTATTTTTAAATTATTACTGTCCAGCCATTTCATTATTGACGTCAATGTTAAGTTAACGTCGGATTTATAAGAATTTCTGTTCTTACATTTAATTGTAACCGTACTATCATCAGCAAAGAATGACATGTTATGTTTAATATTATAAGGGATATCATTGATATAGATAATAAAAAGGAGGGGCCCAAGGACACTGCCTCGAAGCATCCCATACGATACATGTCGTTCATGTGATGTGTAACGCTTTTCTGTTTTTGATTTAAAATCGAACTTAGATATTTCTGTTACTTGGCGGCGTTCTGATAAGTAAGATTTAATCAAATTTGAGTCATTACCCCTAACTCCATATGCTTCAAGTTTGTCTAATAATATTTTATGATGCACATAGTCAAAAGCTTGCGTCATATCGCAATTGATGGAACAAACAGGATTTCTTTTATCAATTTCAGTGATTACATTAGTTAAAAAGTAAAAAAATTGCCATATTAATTGTCTTGTTACGACGGAAACCTTTTTGTTCTCTACATAAAATTTGCTTTTCTTCAAAATAAGAGTTCAACTGGTTAGAAAAGTATTTGTCAAAATTTTTTGAAAATATCGAATTTAGGGCAATGGGTCTAAAATATTCAACTCGTTCCCTGTTCACTTTTTTAAATAAAGGTTTTACTATTGTGAATTTAATATCTTCAGGAAAAATGCCCGTTTGAATACTGAGGTTAATAATATGACTTAGATGATGACAAATGAGTTCATGCACGGCTTTAACTATTTTTGTTGAAATACCGTCATAACCAACACCGTTTGTATTTTTAAGATTTTTAATAATTTTAAAGATATCATGTGGTATACTTGGGGCCATAAACATAGACTTTGATTGATGTCTTATACCCGCGGTAACATTAGATCCGCAATTTTTTACAGGTTTAATTTTATCTACGAAGAAAGCATTTGCTATTTCAGTTGGATCTGTAATAAACTATCATCAATCTTTAGTCGCGTTACTGGTTCATTTAGTAAATTAAATTTTGAGTCATTGATAATTTGCCATGACGTTTTCGATTTATTTTTAGATGTTCTTATTTTATAATTGTTTTTACTCTGTTTCGTTAATTTAATTATTCTTTTAAATAACTTTGTAAATCGCTTATACTTTATTTTATTAACTTTAGTAGGTCTTAATCTGAAATTACTTAAGAGGTTTCTTTTCTTTTGGCTACATTTTTTAAGCCTTTGGATATCCATTTTACTTTACGAGTAGTACTAACAGTAATTTGTTTAAGAGGAAAACATAAATCATAAAACATTTTAAAAGTGTCTATAAAACTTCAATATTTATATTAGGGTCACACGTATCATATATTTCAGAGAAACTAAGGTTCATTGTACAATTTTTATGCCAAAATTTCATTTTTACCGATTTTTTATTGGTATTTTAATCAATATTAAAGAGTGATCTGAAAGTCCAAATTCTATAACTTCCGTCGCACATGTTTGTAAAATTATGAGCAAAATTATCCAGACAAGTTTTACTAGCAGGTCTGGTAACTTCTCTTAAAGCTAACTTGAAATTATAATTTGATATGTCAATGTTAAAATCACCAACAATCACTACATTGTTAAATTTATATTTTGGAATATATTTCAATACTTGTTCTAATTTATAAAAGAATGTATTACGATGTATATTTTTCGGAACTCTATATACACAAATAATAAGAATTTTATAATCAATTAATTCTATAGCACAACATTCAAATACGTTGTAAATGGATAAACTTTTTATGTCTTCCAGTTCTCTCCATCTGTGCTGACTATTAAGGGGCTACTTGAATTTTTCGGGGTCTGGACCCCGAAAAATGCTGCCTCCATTTCAAATAAATCATTTGAAAGAAAACGGAGATATCATTTAAACTAATGTTTACAGTTTCAAGTAAGAACATGAAGCTTACGCACATACGCCAAAAGTGGCCGTTTTTCGCAATTGTGCGTAGAAAAGCTTCACGTTCTCACTTTAAACTGTAAACAATTGTTCATAAAATAGTTTGAACGGTTATCTAGGGTCTGATCAAGACAAAATTTTAAATGAAATCTCCGTTTCCTTTCAATAGATTTATTTCAAATGGGGGCAGCACTGGACCCCGGAAAATTCAGGTAGCCCCTTAACAAGGATACATGCTCCTCCTCTTTTCATATTAGGTCTACCAAAGCACGCAGCTAATGAGAAGTTAGGCAAGTTTAAAAATAATTTTTTTTTTGCTCTTTGTTAAAAATTGTTCATGTCCTGTCATCATGAAGTGTTCGTTACACACACGATATCTATATTTATATTTCTGGCTTTTGGCATGTAATGTGTTTAGGTGTTTCTAGCTTCTGCCCGTAGTTCGCATGCCAGTACAAAGTATGCTAGATTTTAACCCGGGTAAGCTGGTTTACAGCACTTGGCATGGCATTTACAGGCATGTGTATTACGGGCCTGTGGTTATGATTTTGAGCTTGACATTGACAACTGATTGTGATTGACAAGTGACAATGACAACGATAACAAACCGATGCCGCGGCCCGCGGGCGCCGAATCGCTATATTAATTAAAGCTTTAAGACATTTTTAAAATATTTAAATATAATGATAGCATGAGCATTGAAAGTCTAAAAATATGCATTCAATTAAACCTATAAATAGTGATACTGTGCATAAGATATGTTCTGGTCAGGTAAATAATTTTCATTTTATATTTTCCTTTTGTAAATAAACCAATGTTTAAATTTATTGCCTGTTTGTAGGTGGTTCTAAGCCTTGCAGTAGCAGTAAAAGAGCTGGTAGAAAACTCTTTAGATGCGAAAGCTACAAACATAGATATCAGATTTAAGAACTATGGCACTGAACTAATAGAAGTCTCCGATAATGGATCGGGTGTTACAGAAGATAATTTCGCTGCATTGAGTAAGGCCAATGTTACCACTAACACCTAGTACATTTTAAGAAAGATATAAATATAGGATGTGTAATAAACATAAATGTTTATCTTATCTTACCTTACCATACTTCTACATTTGGCACCTTTTTTCTGTTTTTTTCTGTTATAAGGGTTTTTGCTGTACATGGGTTGAGTAATTTTGGAAGAGTAATGTTACATTACTGGTTTTATTGTCACTATTTGCGTGCATAGCTCTGAAACGCAATGTACTGCAGGGTTGTTATGCTGCTTTCACTAAACAATCATGGTTATCATTTCTACATATTTAAAATATTTATATTCTTCTAGCCTTGAAGTACCACACATCAAAACTAAGTGATTATTCAGATCTGCTGGGGGTGACTAGTTTTGGCTTCAGAGGTGAGGCATTAAGTTCTCTGTGTGCACTGGCTGATCTTACAATAACTACTAGGCATCAGCATTCCAGCTATGGTAATGAGTATTTCTTATTATTGTTTTTTATTCAATAGAACTGTTTATTTTTAGCAGTAGCATCCATTTCATACAGACAAATTGAATTTTGCTATGCTGTGCCACCCTAATAATAATGGAAATGTGAGAAATGTACCCATTTTCTATGATATCAAGAGGTTCTTGTATTGTATAGTATAATCAGAGCCTACCCTATAAAAATATAAGTGCACATCACTGATTTTTAGTAACTTCAATAATAAAATATGATTAAATTGAATAAAAACTGACTTTAGTTCACTAAAATTTATACATAACGATACCTAATTTTTTACTACTTTAATCTGAAATATTAATACTCTTAAAGAATTTTACTAAAGGTGCCTAAATATTGAAAATAACAATTATATCAAATGGGCAAAATTTATTTAATCCATTATTTATTTCAAAAAATCCTTTTTATTTCTAGTCTATTATATTTTTATGTATAATATTTTCTGAAACTGATGTGCATTACCCTGGCAGAGACACCAAGTTTGATTTTAAATTATTTTGTAAATTGGGCTGGTTTTTGGCTCACATATAGTTAAATAAAGAGACGAGCTATTGCAAATATTGTTAATTTCCCAACTATGTACTAGAAATCTTGTACAATAAAGTGTCAAAAATTATGATGCCCATGTGGAAATATATTTTCCCATATCTCATATGATACTTATATGGATGTTCTAGGCAATACAAGTGCATAAACAAATGTTAAAAATTAGTCTTTAGGTCCCCTTTTTTAGGTATGTACTAGGCACTAAATACCTAAAATAGAATTTATATTTATTACGCGTTTGAAAAATATTCATACATTTTTGGCCAATTACTCAAAAACTACAGCTACAAGGAGGACAAATTTTACTCTTACTAAATATTTAATATAGTCAGACTATCAAATTCGGTATGTCTCTGCTAGCGTAAAGTACATCAGTTTCAGCGAATATAATAGACTAGAAATTTAAAAAAAAAGTTTAAATAAATAATGGACTAAGAAAATGTTATTTTAGTCAAAAATCATTTATTTATCTTTGGATATTTGTATCACTAAATAAAAAAAGACCCCTAATTTAAATAAATGGTTTTTACACTAATATTTACAAATAAAAAAGAAAATGTTGCTCATTTGATATTGTTATATTCAATATTTTTATTCACCTTTATATAGTATCTCAGATTTAAGTAGTAAGAAACTTAGTAATCATTTTGTATTGACGGACATTTACAGGACGTTACTGACAAAATATCTAATATAGTTAGCTGACTATAAATCGGTATGTTTCTGCCAGGGTAATTAATATACATGTGAAACTGTTCATATTTTATTTCATGGATAGAATAATAATTAGTACTGCATTTGTTTTTAGCTACAAGGATTGAGTATGACCACAAGGGCAATATAGCTAAAAAGACACCATGTTCTCGGCAAATTGGAACAACAGTCACTTTGACCAACTTGTTCTCCTCTCTACCTGTAAGGCAAAAGGAATTTCATAAAAACGCTAAGAGGGAATTCAACAAAATGACCCATTTGCTTTATGCATATTGTTTGATATCACTAGGCGTAAAGTAAGTTAGAATTTTAGTCATCATTTGACACTTACGAGTATTCATACTTTCTTCTTCATCTTAACACATTCCTGGTTGCATCCTCAGCCGTGCTGCTTGGGAACCTCGGATGCGCTTTCTACTTTCTCCTCCAAATATAATATGCATGTCAATGGCCACCCAAGGCTACCAAAGACGTTACTTAGAAGTGGAGCTATCTATATGCCAAATTTCATTGCTATCGTACAGCTATTTTTGCTTAACAAACGTCTATGCATACAAACTGTCTTGATGATATTAGTAAGCTATTTTTAAATTTTCAGGATAACTTGCAGCAACCAAACTAGTGCCAATTCAAAGACAGTTGTAGTAGCAACACAAGGTTCCATGTCATATAAAGATAACATAGCTTGTATATTTGGAATCAAACAACTGAACAGTATTCTAGAACTGAAACCTGAGCAGATTTCAAATATTAAGGATAATATTTTCAGGGCCTTGTCTGGAGAAATTGAGGAATCAAAGGAAAGTGTTAATATTGAAGATGTGGACATTGACCTATCGGAAGATTCTAATGAGGCTGATGAAATCAAAAACTCTCAAGAAAGTTTGAGCAGCTCCCAGAAATCTCAAGGTTATAAGAATATAGTTAATCCAGTAGAGTTCACTGGATTTATATCTTCTTGTGCTCACGGAAGTGGCAGGTCCTCCACAGACAGACAATTTTTTTATGTTAATTCCAGACCTTGTGAACCTACTAAAGTAGTTAAACTAATCAATGAAGTATACAGACAGTACAATCCAAATCAATACCCATTTGTATTTTTGAATGTAAATATAGAAAGAACATGTGTTGATGTTAATGTAACCCCAGACAAAAGAAAGGTATTTTTGACCAAAGAGAAGTTAGTACTTGATACATTGAAAAATTCTATGTTGAAGTTGTTTGAAAGCATTCCCAGAACTCTTAAAATAGATAACACATATGCAAATAGCAGAGAAGACATAGCCAGTGATGTCAAACCAGATGTTGATCAACCAAGGATATTTCATTCATTTTTACAAACATTTAGCAATAAGTCAAAGAGTGTACCTGACAATACAGTAAATGGTACTGTTGAGAAGAAACCAGAATTGAAAAGAAAATCTTCTTCAATGTTAGAATATATTTCATCTAAAACAATCAAAAGAGACAGTGATTTATACAGTAGTACAAGTAAAGATGAAGGTGAGACAGAATCAACAGGTGAATATAAAAATAAGGATCAATTAGAAGATGATAAAGATTTCTTAGACTACAAGGACATTAAAAAATCAGTAACAAGGGATTATCAAGAAAATATAGAGCCTGAATCTGAAATAATTGAATATAATCAGAAAGATGTAATTTATTTAGAAAATGCCAAAACTCTTCCAAACACACAGATCAGAAAAGTAAGTGATGTTATTATAGAAAAAGAGCATTCTATCAGCTGTAAAACAAAACATCTGCCTACTAAATCAAATATTTCTAAAGCACACAAAGAAAAATCTCCAAATAAACCAGAAAAGAAAGTTGTAACAGATAAGGAGGACCTTGGCAAGTTTAACAGAAAATCTGTTAATATGAAGATTTCATTTGAAGATGTTAAACGATTGACAAATGTTTATAATCAAAGAGACAACAAATCTGCTCCTGACAGAGTAAAATTCCGAACTGAAATAAATCCCGTTCATAATAAAAAGTGTGAAGAGGAATTAAGCAGGGAAATATCTAAAGATTCTTTCAAGCAAATGCAAGTTATAGGTCAATTTAATTTAGGGTTTATTATAACACGACTAGCCGATGATTTATTCATAATAGATCAGCATGCAACTGATGAGATTTATAACTTCGAGACTTTACAAAGAACTACAGAACTAAGTAATCAGAAATTAGTAATGTAAGTAAAATTTTAATACAAATAATTTATATTTAATTTCATGTTTGATCTATAGAATAGAAGAATTAATAGTATATTATTTATTAGCCCACAGCAGTTAGAATTATCAGGCGTAAACGAACAAATACTTATGGACAATTTAGGTGTTTTCAAGAAAAATGGCTTTACCTTTGAAGTGAATGAAGACGCGCTACCCACAAAAAGAGTGAAGCTTCTGACTATCCCCATGTCAAAAAATTGGATCTTTGGCAAAGAAGATATAGAAGAACTCTTATTTATGTTAAGAGTGAGTAGTTATTAGCATTTTTGTTAATATATGACTTCAATATAGCTGTGTTTGGCTTTAAGCCAAACAGCTTTGTTAACGTTTCAGACTTTTTAAATAGAAATAAAAAAATCTTTAGTCAGGAGCCTAGACCTAACTTTCTGCCTTGTATAATTTTTTCAATTGTGAACAGGAATCTCCATCAGAATACTGCAGGCCGAGCCGAGTGCGCGCGATGTTTGCCTCCAGAGCTTGTCGGAAGTCAGTCATGATCGGGACAGCGCTCAGCAAATCTGACATGAAGGTCCTTGTGGACCATATGGCCGAAATAGACAAACCATGGGTAAATATATGCATATTATGATAACGCTAGAAATAATATGTATATAGGATCCCACGAAAAACATTTTCATGTAAAAATGTTGCCAAGACGAGTCTACATAGCTTACCCTGTGAAAAAGTTATCAAATCTCGTATAAAGCCAAGCTCTAAAGACTGCACGCTCTAAACCTACAAGCTCTACACTACACCTTAATCAAAATCTATGAAAAAGTGGTCAGATCTCTTATAGAGCCAAGATTCTTGATCTATGCGCCCTTACTTTACCAGGCCTAACTTCATATACTCTACATTTTAGTCAAAACGTGATGCTTGGCCGTTTTGCTACCGTTACGAAGATTTCATAGGCATTCGTTCATCGTGTGTGAAATAAAACGGCCAAGCCACACGTTTTGACTAAAATGTAGAGTATGTGAAGTTTGGCCTGGAGTGCCATTTTTCAAACGCTGAGTCACCTAAACGATCATAGATCAAGAATCTTGGCTCTATATGAGATCTGACCACTTTTTTATAGATTTTGATTAAGGTGTAGTGTAGAGCTTGTAGGTTTAGAGCGTGTAGTCTTTAGAGCTTGGCTTTATACGAGATCTGATAACTTTTTCACAGGGTAAGCTATGTAGACTCTTCTTGGCAACATTTTTACATGAAAATGTTTTTGGTGGGGTTTCATATATTTTTGTAAGTTGGTTAATGGACTTTTTTGAGTTTAAAAATAACCTGTTTTGACCCCGGGTCTTTACTTTCGCCTTACCCTTTGTCTGGCATTTAGATGAACCAACCAGTAGGGGCCGGTCCGTTCCGATGGTTGGGGGCTTAGCCTATTTTTTCTTCCTTTTTTTGGGGTGTATTTCTTGCACATTAGCCACAGCTTTTTTTTATAGCCCATTCTCCGTCTTTTTTATTTGATTGTTTACTTTTTAAAATAAGTGATAGGTCAGGGCTAAACTTTTTTCTTAGGCGATTATGTTCGACTATAGCTGTCTGTTGTGCTTTGATACTGTTAAAATCAATGTTTACAATGTGTACACCTTGTAAATATGTTACTCTAGAGAGGGCTACATAAGCCTGCTTACATGAGAAAGTTGCTGATCCTATATCAATAAGAGCACTGTTCAAGCTTAATCCTTGGCTTTTGTGTATGGTTATAGCGTATACGACACAGATTGGAAATTGCTCGCGATGAACGAATGTTGTTGATAATTTCAATTTTGATTTTATATATCTTGAGGAAATGAAAAATGTGTGGGCGGCCATCTTGGATCCAAAATCTGAATGCAGTTTCGAGTTTCGCGGGGTGCTTTACCCCCACATACAAATTTCCTCTACGTAGGCCTCTACGTAGTCACAGTGAGAGGCTATGAACGAAATAAGTTAATTTTCTAAAATCAAGACGCCATCTCGGATTTAAAAAAAAACTGTTTTTTAATTTTTTTGTTGTCTTTGTAGTAATATTAGCTTACATACTAAATTTCAGTGTTATAGGACTTTAGGAAGTACCTTAAGAATTTTGATGATCAGTGAGTCAGTGAGTGAATCAGTGACGAAATCGGGGGTTTTTAGACGTTACTAAAATCTAAAGTATAATAGCTACAACATTCAAACTTTGTATGTTTATTGATTGTACCAGTGTCATTTTATTTTGAAAATTTTAACTCTTTAGCTACATCCAAACCAAAGTTATGAGAGTTCATAAAACGGCAAAACGTTTCAAGAAAAGGTAGGTAGTGCCCTTGCGCTCCGCTTGGCTCGTCTTGGCGGGGGCACTCCCGTGCCAACAGATATGTCATGGGTGTCATATCTACTATGGGTCTAATAAGAAGGCTCAAGTTCGCTTAACGCGCGAAAGAGAGGGCTATGCTCTGTGATTCTCTACTTGATCGAATCAGAAATGAGGAAATTCGTAGGAGAACAAAAGTCACTGACATAGCCCAGCGGATTAGCTCGTTGAAGTGGCAGTGGGCGGGACACATAGCGTGACGAACCTATGGCCGATCGAATGGCGACCGCGTACTGGCAATCGAAGCGTAGGACATCCACCCATAAGGTGGACAGACGACCTGACTAAGGTTCCTGGAAATCGCTGGATGCAGGCCGCTCTTGATCGGTCGTTTTGGAATGCCTTGGGAAAAGCCTATGTCCAGCGTAACGCCCACGTGGCTGAAATGATAGGATACGCCAGGAAGCAAATTCAAATTTTTATCCAACTAAAGAACATTGCATATTTTAAAGAACCTTGGCCCTTCTTAGGCGTTATAATAAATAACTCCAAAGAAGTATGTGTGGACTGGTTTTTCTCTACGTATCGTAACTGGTTTATTGTTTCAGAATTGTCCCCATGGCAGACCTACAATTAGGCACCTAGTTAATCTTGCAATGGTGCATTTGAAGGAAACTGAATAACTTTATAATTATTATATCTTTTCGACCACTTGTTCTGAACTTCTATTGTTAATCATGGATTTATTATTGTGAAAGTTTAAATAAACAAGCAAAGTATTGATTTCCTAATTTTATTCTATACACTGATAGTCTTAAAAATATTGAATCCCGTGTGTGCTGTGGTCACAATGACGCCTGGCATCTGCTTGTGCCAGTGTAACTCTTTAATGTCGCTTTGTCCTTGATGGATGAATAGCAGCTGGGGAGGCAGGTTCTGAAATAAAAAAACAATAATTAAATCGTAAACAATAATTTAGTTCTATACCCAAAGAGATTCAAATAGATCCTTTGTGGTGGGCAAAATTTTTTTTGTTCTTTGACTGTTATAATAATTTAATTATACTATAGTGATCTAGTATAGCCTGTGGTACGATTTATTACGGGTATTCCACCTTGTATATATTATAACTAGCTCTTGCCCGCGGCTTCGCTCGCGTGGGGGTGTAATTTATCAAAATCCTTTCTTAGGGGATGCCTAAGTCATAGTAGCTTTATGCATGCAAAGTCTCAGCCTGATCGGTTTAAAATTGACAAAGTTTCATACAAACTTTCATCCCCTTGGGGGTAGAATTGATCAAAATCCTTTCTTAATGGATGCCTACGTCGTAACATCTACCTGCATGCCAAATTTCAGCCCGATCCGTCTAGTGGTTTGGGCTGTGCATTGATAGATCACTATGTCAGTCAGTCAGTCACCTTTGATTTATATATATTTAGATGAAGATCTCGGTAACGGCTCCAATGATTTTGATGAAACTTGGTATTTAGGGTGTAACGAGGCTAAATAATTGATTTTCATATAAAAAGTAACCAGGCAAAGCTCGGTCGCCCATCTGTTAGATGGGCGACCGAGAACAGACTAGATAGTCTGTTTTTATGTCAGTGGGTTGTATTGTATCTGTGTTTGACTGATTATTACTTTTTTCGTGATATAAAATAATTAATAATGTTAAACGTTTTGAGTGACTCTTACATTAGCAAAAAATAATAATTCGGCGTTCGGTACAATTTGCTGTGTTTAGAACGCTATGTTTAACTTACACTTTGCTGGGTATAATTATTACTAACTATGCAAAAAGCCGGAAGATTGAAGTCTAACGTGTTTTCATCTCTTTAGAAATTGAAAAGAAAGGAATGTATATAATTTACCTTTAATTCATCATCCACAACTTCGTCATCGTCTCTTTCGACTGCCAAATCCCACAACGCCACTTGGTGGTCTTCACCAGCTGAAGCCAACACACTAGGCTCCGTCCAGTGCCACTCCACAGATGTCAGAGGTGCTGTATGGTGTTTGAATGTACCAACTGGAGTACTGTTTGTGAACTGTCTCAAATCCCATATATGTAAGAAGCCATCATCGCCACCTCGAAATAATAAGAATTTCTAAAATAATCTTAGGCGATTATCACACTACACTGTGCTGTCGCGTACCGCGGAGCAACAGATGAGGTTGGGTTGGGGTGGACCCACAACCCGTGGATTGGAGTATCATGGACAGAACTTGCTTCAAAAATTTGGTTGGTGGGTACAAAGTCACCCTGTATGTATTTATTATAAAATATAGTATCGTTCTGTTAGTATCCCATATCACAAGTTTAAACTTACTTTGGGGCTAGCACATTTAGTGTGATTTGTCCCTATATAAAAAAACCTGGATTAAACACCCTCTCCGAAACACTCTGGCTACAGCCATGTATTCAGGAACATATGTAATTCTATTTGATAAAATATAATTGTCATCCTGTAAGCGTAAGTAGTTAGGTGAGTAAAAGTCCGACCCTCTTGAATTCTGTACTATTTGTCGCGTTCACCGCCGCTCCGCGCGCGGAAGCAGAAAACTGCTCGGTAAAGCTGATCTGCGCCTGCGTTGCCTCGAGCGTTTATCTGTCGCTCCGCACACCGCGGCAGATCGCGGTGCCAGTGAAAGAATCACCTTATGAGTCCAAAGGATATAACAAAAATACTGAAATCTTATAGATATCTCTTCGTTTAAACCTTTTGTCTTTAGAAGACTTTGAATGTTCTGACTTCTTGGGATTCAGAAACCCAGTGTAGCAATTTACAAGACAGTGCATTAGCATTCAGAAATCCAAATGGATTCATATCTTTATTCCCTAGATTAGTTCATTTAAAGGGTATCGTAGTAAACAAGGAACCCTTATACTTTCTTCATGTCTGTCTATCTGTCTGCGGTTTTACTCAGAGACTCTTAGTACTAAAATGCTTCGGCATAGGTGATTATCTATATTTATCACGCCAATAAAGTGGTAAAATAAACCCGACACGAACTGACTGAGTTATTATAAGAACAAAGAAACAAATTTGAAATTTGAAGGTTGACTGGAAGAGATCCCTATAGAGGATAAATTTGAATGTTTACTTTTCTGATTTGTATCTGCGTTCTTTCTTATGTAAAATAAAGCTTAATAAACAAACAAAGATTTTTTTATGTACGATTCTGACTTACCACTGGCAATAAAAGGTTCTTTACTATTCCATGATATGACATTGACATCACTTTCATGGGCATTCTCTGCCGTGAGCATGCAGGCTTTGTGGGGTGCGGCCCTTGTGTCCCATATCCTAATGGTTCTGTCCACTGAACATGATGCTAATACATTACTGAAAGAAAAAAATATTAATTGAATTTCTATAACCATGTCATATTTTTTTTTTAAATACATCTGCCCTATAGTTTTCTATAAAAATAACTTTAAAGACAGCTGCCCTGTTTGCAGTAATGGCACTATGAAATACCTCACAGCACAGATATAGACTGAAAACAGAATCCTTTTTTTTAGGGGCAGTTTGGTTAAAAAAAAAAAGCTAAAATTATAAGTAATATAATAAGAGTGAGAAGTGAAACCTATCTATAAATAATTGCTAGCTCTGGTATATATAGAATGTTGAGTAATATAATTACCGTTCATTTGGTGACCACTGAATATCCTCAACAGAACTTGTGTGGCCAATAAGAGGTCTCTGATCTACATCCCAGGTGCCAGCCTGATTTGGTTTCCAAATGTGAATATCTTTTCTGCAGTCTCCTGTAGCCAGCACCTAGAAATAATAAAAATTGTACCCATATTGAGTATATTGCATGCACATTATGCACACAAACCACACAAATGCTGCATTCAGTTCAGTGGGGTTGCTATTTTTAAACAGGCTGCAGAAAATTATTGATAAAGTAGATTTAGACTAAAATTATAATATCTTTAAATTTTAATTTTTCTGATGATGAATGTGAATGAGAGTAGCATGGGATGACAGTAAATGGCATTTATTGACAGAGTCCTATTCCCAGCCGAAGTAAGTTGAAAACTGTAGATGATGAAGAAGACCAATTAAACATATAACACTTACACCAGGCTCTGTGGGACACCAGTCAATGCCAAATCCCTCTTGTTGGTGGCCGTTAAAGGAGTACAAAGGTTTCACAGGGTTTGTCACTGTGTCCAGATTGTACCTTTCCAGCAAAACAGGGTCATCAACTGCTTGTAACTGTTGGGTGATGTTCCAGACGTCCACTCTGCCCAATTCAGACCAACTTGCAGCCAGTACAGAGTTCTTAAAATTTGTTGTCTGAAAATATTCTTAAGTGTTAATTTTATAATGGATGTTGATGGCAATGTCTTTTTATTTTGCTTTGTTGACATTACTAAATAAAACATTCAAGTCTCTTCATTTATTTGTACTGTTTAATGTTTTATGTCTTTTAAAAACATGCAAATGTATTAATCAATCACAGTCCACTTACATATAAATCATATTAAATATAGATTTTTTAAGTAAATTTCTATTCAAAATTGTAGACAAATTTTGTACTACATTCATACTATTGCAGCTATGTACAAATATTTATAGTGGTAGGACCAAGCAAATCAATTTAGAGTTTTATTCAACCTACTCTTATCCTGTTGACACATCCTTGATGTTTGATAAATGAAAAGGTCATCTGTGGTTTCTTTTCTTCATCTTCTTCCTCATCTTCATCATCATCCTCATCAGACTCTTCATCATCTTCAGGTTTTGAAGTTGGGTGCAAATTGGACATTTTGACCACCAGTAAGCTAAGCCATAAAAATAAACATAGATATAAAATTGATGGCAAAATGGTTTTAAGGAAAAATCAAAATATACACATCACTTTAATTAATGTATATTTTGATTTTTAATTTAATAAAAAAATCTGAGTTTACACACTCCTCCTTTTCTTATTCTTTCTAATGGCAAAGGTTTACTTATAAAATGTTTGTATTGTATACATACTACATTATCACTGAAAGATTTTTCTTGTCTATTCTAAAGAATACATTGTGAAATTAAAGAAAAATTAAATGTTATAATGCTAAGGAGGTGAAGAACTTAGCAGAAGGAAAAAAGACATGTAAAGCAAAGATTTAGAATATACAAGTAATGATGTAAAGCACTCCACAGACAAGCGTGCAGCTCTAAATTTAAGATGAGTGCAAATTATTGGTATACCTGGCTAAATGAGAATTGAACAGAATACTACATACTTGTTCAAATGAGCACTTGATGCTTGAGTGCCGGCTACTAAATATGCAGTCATTGGGTACTGATCCCTGTCGTTTCCAAGATTATCCGTAATGATATCAAAGCTGAGGCATGGGGCACCAGTTTGTGCCTGATGTAGCATCACATATGCCGACTGATCGCACACCAACTGCTCGTCCTCCTGCAGCGGCTGACCAGGCAGATATGTCTTTGGTTCCTCGTCTTCTGCCGTACTACCTTCTTCTTCCATATCATCATCTTCAGTTCCACTGCTACTCGCATCCATTTGTTCTTCCATTTCGTTGGACATATTATTCTTTTATTTATTTATTTCTCAAATACAACAAAAACTTTCCAACACGTGGGTAGGCATAGGCAATGTCTTTTTTTGACATTTTTGACAATAAGACATCAATCAAGTGACATTTTTTATTACGTTCAAAAAATTGATTAATTTCCTATCCTACCAAAGAAAACGAATATTATCACAATCATGTCGACGGCACCTATTCGATTCGATTTCCGATTCAGTCCCACACTCAAAGATTTAGAATATACAAGTAGTGCTTGCACTAATTAATTATAAAACAAAAAAAAAAATCTTGTTCTTGTTGTGTTACACGTCTCTGTTTAGCAAAGAGTATATAATCACTACGTTTTGCTGTTTAGGACTTTTGACGTTGATTCATGTCATTTTGATTTGAGGACATTTTGAGGTTAGAAAATGTGAAAACAAACAAATTTTAGACTGGAATTTGATATTTTTATAATCAATAAAGTAGCTTACTTTAAAGTAAACGCAGGAAACATTTTATAAAAAGTACCTACAACATGGCATCTCGGTGTTTGAAGTTGATAAGAGTAATTAGACATTGTAGTATCATTCATCGTAACTTAGCTGTTTTTGGTACACTGGAAACTAATAATAAGTTTGCTAAGACCAAGGCATATAAAACGGAAACTAATTTAAAATATTTTGGAGATCCGGACACATTTGGAACTTTATCTAGAAAAATAAACCATGAAGAAGAACTCACTGATGAAGGAGATGTATTAGAAGAACAGTATCTTCAAAATGCTCCTTTATCATCTCAAAAGCTAACAACAAGGCAGTACGCAGATTTGATAAAGCAATATTTACATCACAAGAGACTCAAAGAGGCTATTGATGTGCTTGAAGTGAGAATGCTAACAGAAGATAGAGTAAAGCCTGAGAATTACATTTACAACATCTTGATAGGAGCCTGTGCTGATGCTGGCTACACCAAAAAAGCTTTTAAATTGTTTAATGAAATGAAAAGAAGAGCTCTCCAACCCACTGGTGATACTTACACTTGTTTGTTTCATGCTTGTGCAAAAAGTCCTTTCCCTTCTTATGGTTTGAAACAAGCTCAGAACCTAAGGTCACTAATAACAGAGAAAGGAGTTGAGCCTAATTTGACAAATTATAATTCTATGATAAAAGCTTTTGGTCGCTGTGGTGATTTGCCTACAGCATTTCAGATTGTTGATGAAATGATGTCTAGAAAAATCAAACTTAGGGTTCATACAATAAATCACCTTCTACATGCTTGCATTTCTGATAAGATTAGTGGTTTGAGACATGCACTTGTTGTATGGAGGAAAATGTTGAAATTGAGAGAAAAACCTAATATATATTCATTTAATTTAATGTTAAAATGCGTAAAAGAGTGTAATTTAGGGACTAAGGAAGATATTGAACAGTTATTGGGTATAATTCAGGAACATTTAGCTTTAAGTGGTAACAAGCCTAAAAAAAGTAAACTGATACCTCAACAAGTGCAACAGATAGAAGGATCTAAAGTTATCAGGACATCACAATCACCAGAAAATGTGCAACTTTATGAACAAGGGAAACCAATCAGCAGTAAGCCAAAAGAGTTGAAAAACATACACATAAGTGACCAAAATGAGTTATCTGTGGTTGAAAGTGACAAAGTATCTATAACATTTATAGACAATGTGACTAAGCCTGTGCCCTTGTCACAAAAAAGGCAAGTACCTAATTTACTATCCACAGTGGTAAAGATGGATCAAGTATTATCTCTACAGGAAGTACACACTCTCCAAGACAAGTTTGCAGTAGTGGGGGGGCAAGATGACTTTTTAAAAGAAATGGAAGTATATTCAGTGAAGCCCGATATAAAAACATTCACACAAATGTTGCCTTTGATTGAAGACACCCGGGAGGCTGAGACAAGGTTGCTGGATACTATGAAAAAGTTGGAAGTTAAGGCTGATATAGACTTTTACAACATGCTTATTAAGAAAAGATGTCTGAGATCTGATTATGATGGTGCTTTTGTAAGTAACAAGAACCGTATTGCTGGACTGTACTGTACATTTTTATACTATCACTTTTATTCCCTTATAGAGCTTAAGGATCTGAAGCTTGCCAAGACCATGAGCCTGGATTGGACAATTGGTTATTGTATATCCTACAAATCATGCAGTGTGATCGTAATAAGTTACATTTTTGTAGTAAAGTTTAATAAATAAACAAGTCACACACTTCAATGTGCTAACATTGGGCCAGTTTTATTACAAGATTTTTACTATTTACAGGATGTTAAAAATATTATTGAAGAGGAAAGTAACATACGCAAGAAAAAATACAGGTTGAAGAAACTGAGATTAAATATGAATGTGATGAGTTATGGAATGCTTGCGCTGGCTTGCCATACCAAAGACAAGGCAGAGGAGCTACTCAACGAGCTGAAGGAGAAACAGTTGAAGTTAATATCTGTGATTAATTACCCTTGAGGATATTCATCCATAAGTTCTTATTTTCGAAATGAGTCACAAAAAGTTCAATTTTTTCATGCAAAAAATATTTGTTTATGAAGTATTGTACATTGCACGGTAAGCCTCGAAAATGGAGTCTCAATTTCTCATACAAATATTATGAGAAATTGGGACTCCACTGCTGAGGCGTACTGTACATGCACACTAATAAATGAAAACCTTGTATTTTTCGAGATTATAACACTGTTACGTTTTTATTCCAAATGGACAAGGCAGAGCATTTTCGGTCTTGCGGCTCTAAGCAGACAGAGCCCAGGGCCAAAGACCACTTTTAGCGAGATGGTGGGTGAGAAGGTGCAATCTAATAACAATATGCAAACTAATAACATAATATAAAATTTTATTTTTTCAGAGTTAATATAGAAATTCTAGGAACATTGTTGAGGCAAGGCACATCCCATGTGAACTTTGGTTACATACTGTACATAATGAATGTTGTAAAGACAGAAAACATTAGAGTCAATAATGTTTTTCTTAAACATTTGGAAGCTTTCAATGATAAATGTGTTTCAATTATTCAGGTAAGAAATAATTGTGACTTACCTTTATTTTTTTAATTGTAGTTAAAAATGAATGAGTACTGCATAATTAAATTTAATAAGTTCAAGTTTAGTGTACTGTCTTTGTCTTACAATTATAAACAAGACTTTTAAAAAAAAATTGCAAAGAAGTGAAAATTTATATCAAGTCAGTCAAGACACCTTTTAAGGATAAAAAGTGACCAAGATAAGTTATTCAAACGTCTACATCATCATCAGCTTTCAGGGACCCACTGCTGGGCATAAGCCTCCTTATTCAAATGTAGGTATATTAAATTCATCCATAGTGACTACTACACAAATTGTTTGTGTATTCCCGTTGTCCCATGGGACAACGGCTATAATGTTGTCCCCATTATAGGGATAACGGCTACGTCATAACTCATAATAGTTATTTATCTACATACATACAATAGGGACAACCATAAATAAATTTTATTTACACCCATGCTATAAATCCTCTATAAAAGTTTCTGAAACAGTTAGCTTATTGCCAACATTAAAACACCCAGTGTCATAATAACCATTATATCACCCAAACGAGTGTTATAATGTTGTACTAAATTTCATTATGCAACGCAAACTCGATCCCTTCCTTACTTATCAAATAGCCACATTCTTTATGAATTTCAAAAAAGGAACATTGTCATGTACACGCCGCGCGCTGTTTACTACAACAGCTCCGTCATTTAAAAAAGGAACTTATTGGTTATTCGAATTCACGTTGTATCACGCCATTTTTGTTAGATATTTACTAATATCGAACAAAAATAATTTGCATTCTAATAATTGTACGATGCAAAATTTAAATATAATTATTTAAATTTTGCATCGTACAATTATTAATAATAATTTACAACTATTAATAAATTATTAATAATTTACAATAAATAATTTTATTATTACCTAACATACATAGTTAGTTTGTATTAGATACTCAGCAATAAAATTACCAGGAATTTACATAGAGTTCTTACAATACTGTACAACACTATATGGATTTAGAACCTTTTATAGAGGATTCATATCATGGGTGTAGATAAAGTTTTGTATACAACTGTTATAATTAGGTATTAAAACACTCATGTGATACTATTATCAACCCACCAAACCCACATTCGTGTTTTAATACCCTTTATTATACAAAAGATACATAATAGTTATTTATGCAACTGTAGTATAATAAGGGGTATTAAAACACGAATGTTGTGATAATAGTATCACATGAGTGTTTTTATACCTAATTTTTACAGTTGTATACAAAACTTTATCTACACCCATGATATGAATCCTCTATACATGTTTCTGAAACCATAGGGTGTTTTACTGTGTTGTAAGAACTCTATGTAATTCATAGTAAGTATTGCTGAGTATCTAATACAAATAAACTATATACGTAATAATATAATTCTTTATTGTAATAATTATTTACATTTTGAATAGTAATTTTTTTCCCGTCACAGACCCACCGAAACCATAATTTCAGCAACTATGACAGGCCAAATCGAAGATTTAAATTTTTTAATCTAGTATATCTGATGATACCCTCTTTGAAAATATATTGCACGAGCATATTTTTATAATATCAAGTCTCTGTCCATCGCGGGGCAGACAGAACCCAGGCTAATGGGCCTAGAGCCACACTCAGCACCGGAACCTATCGCCTAGCGACGGACAGAGGCTTAAATTTAGGGATCAAGTTTGCGTTGCATAATGAAATTTAGTACAACATTATTACACTCGTTTGCGTTGCATAATGAAATTCAGTACAACATTATAACACTCGTTTGGGTGATATTATGGTTATAATGACATTGGCTGTTTTAATGTCGGTAATTAGCTAACTGTTTCAGAAACTTTTATAGAGGATTTATAGCATGGGTGTAAATAAAATTTATTTATGGTTGTCCCCATTGTATGTATAGGCATTAGACAGCGTTAGTTAGTTTTACCTATTGTTTCAACTTTATTTTTTCATTTACGGACTTCTTCCTCCTCACCTTATCCCACTTTACGTCACTTTACGTGGGGTCGGGACAGCATGTAAGTCTTTTCCATTCCCCTCTATCCTTTGTCAAGGCAGTTGTCACATTCTTTTAATAAGGAAAAGTATTTTGTTTTATTATGATTTTGATTAGCACATACATATTGTGAGTTTTCATTTTATATAGGTATAATATTTCCTTCTCCCACCTTTCCTTTTAAACCGATTCATAGAAGTACCTAACGTTTTGATTTATATTTTATTTATTTTAAAACTTTAATGAGCTTCAATAGGTGAACTTAATGCTAAATCATTCTCACCCTGTCAACCTTCAGGAAAAGACAAACAGTGAATTCTGCTAATTTATTATGATCACTTATCATAACTCATAAGATATAAAATAGTATAACTCTTGATTCCCACTTCTACATAAAATCTTATCAATATAAGTAAAACCATAATTATTTTAATGTAACCTCCCTAGGAAGTCTCTCTTATTTAAATTTTTTACGCAATGGGGACAAGTAATTTTATATGTTTTATTACATTACCGATGCCCCTTCAACGGGGTCTGCGTAAGGGGATAATGGGAGGTTATTTTATTAATTTCCCGTATTGTCCCCATTAATGGGTACATCGACGATGATGTCAAGGAATACACGAAATTGTTTTCTATTTCAGAATCAGCAGAAAGGAAATGAAGATACATTTACCAAAGCTTACAAAAACTTCTCGAGAATATACAACGACTGGCTGAAGGGAGTGGACATTCAAGAAGCATTGAAGCCTGAACATCCATGGGCGCAGTTCCAAGAGTCGTATCCAGAAACAGTGCAAAGAACGAATGTAGAAATCAAAGTGCCAAAGAAGTTTTATAGAAAGAATAGGAAGAAGTATGTTGAATATAAACCAATTTAAATAAAAAAATATGTTATATATAGGTTTTTATTTTCAATAATATACTATGTAAATTAGTGAGAAGATCTACTAAACTGTCACGAAAATATTTCATTGCCCAGCAACACAAATTCAAGAGTCGATACGCAAAGTGACAATGTAACAATGCGTCTTACTTATTTACATAGCCTTCGATTGTGGTACAAAATGTTTGCGACATTATATCTTGAAGTGGTGGAGTTTCCTGTTGAGCTCTTCGAACTTGAGGAGTTTGCGGATGAAGAAGTCGCCATAGCGGTGCGCCACCTTCGTGTCGGCGATGTGGATCATGTCGTTGTCGATGTAGAAGTCCAACTGGGAACAATCACAAACTTGATAAGTTAAAAGAAAAACCGGCCAAGTGCGAGTTGAACTCGCGTGAAGAAGGTTCCGTACAATGCCAAAGTCAAATGTTTTTATTATATCACATGTGAAATCCTCACAGTAAGACGCGAGTTAACTACTACTAACGCTACCTAGTGGTACCTCAGCAAACACTTTTCTGTAAGTGAAAGTATTATATTGAGTTTACTATGTACTTTATTTTCAATATAGAATTCTTATATTATTTTTTCTGTAATCTACAAGCAATGAACTATATTCCTTATTTCTTTTTTAAATTTTGGGCTCAGTTGGTTAGGAGATTAGGTTAAGGTCAATTTTCGTCTTCTTTCATGAATAATATCAAAACTATTTATGTTACAATAATAAAAATATATATTTTAGATCCTCATACCGAGCCCTTTCATTTGATACATGACACAGTAAGGATTGCAAAACTTTTTTTACTAATCTAAATAATAGAAAAATATGAAATACTACCATATGTTTGCTAGATACTAGGTATCTATGGAAGACTTAATTTTTTTTATTGACGTCTTCCTAGTGACCAAAAGTGCCATTTTTGAAACATGGAGTCACTTAAACGAATGTTTTTCATACAAAAAACCGTTAGTTCAGTGACTCCACGTTTGAAAAATGGCACCATATGTTAAAATAACGATTTTATTATGTTGGCAGTATGGTAGATCTAAAGATAAAAAAGTTATAGGTCTATGGCTAGGAGTATCGTTTTGGCGAAATAATGACACAATATGTGCTATTTATTAGGAATATACTATAGACTTTTCTGACATCATATAATCTATGTTCTTATATTAGTGTTCGGGACCATTTAAAAGACAGATAACAGTACAGGAGTAGAAAAGAAAAAATATTTATTTACTATGCACATCTGTGTTTGGGTCATAGGATTACACATTCCTACCAAATTTCACCTGATTTGGTCCAGGAGATTCGAAGCAAATCGGCTGTGACAGACCGACAGACAGACAGACGCACGAGTGATCCTATAAGGGTTCCGTTTTTTCATTTTTTGTACGGAACCCAAATTTTATTTAATTTTTATCTATTATACTATACTAGATAGATAAGGCCATTAATTTTCTGATATACAATAAAATAGCAAAAGCAGGTAATAAAAACTCGTCATATTCTATCCACAATAGATCGTTGACTCGTGGTTCCACCAATTTTGGACGTGGCCAACTTTCGTGGACAAATACCTGATTAATCTATGTATTATAGAAGTACCCCTTCTTTTTTTAAATACATAGGTACATACTGTCACGCGTTTCACACGACCTCGAGGTCATCTAGTCGCTACGATCTTCACAGACCTCTTTCGCTTAATTTACGCTCATGAATCTCTTCACACATGCCCTTCAGTTACGGGTACTTCTAAGTTCTATACTCTCCTTTTTAGGGACCCCATTACTAAGACCCTACTGTCTGTCTGTCACCAGGCTGTAGGACTGAAGCACTTGATCCTAACAAAAAAATTCACTTTAAAACCTAATATTTGAGAAACGAATCCCTAAATCGAAAAATGGTATTCACAAACTCATAATATTTTTAAAATACCTATTCAACGATATCCCACATGATTAGTTAGTCAAGAAAATAAAATTGACTTTTGACTTTACTTGTAAGGGAGCTAACCCAAAAAAATTTTTAATATTTTTTTTTGTTTTACCACTTTTTTCGCATAATTAATATACATACCTATACCAAATTACAGATGTCTAGTGATTATAGTCGCTGAGTAAAACCGCGGACGGACAGACAGACAGACATGGCGAAACTATAAGGGTTCCTTGTTTACTACGGAACACTAAAAATGCGCTTTTTTAAATATACTTATTTCTTTTTCCGAAGCGAAGAACATAAGATGTAAAACTACATTCATCCATGTTGACGACGATATGTATTCCAAATTTAAAAAATTACGACGTCTGCGTCCATTATTTTTTATTATAAAACAAAGTTATTCTTTTTTTTTGCTGGTCTGCCAACATTATTTTTGATTCTACATATATTTCACTCGTGTTCAGTTTTCGAATTGGTTTTAATCCCTAGAGATTTTCACTTTTTAGTCCCCTGAGAATAAGCAGTAACTTTAGCTCCAAATGTTTTGGGATGAAAACATCGTTTTTCGAGTAGATGAGATGAAAATTGTATTTTTTTAACCTTTTACACGTTAGCACAAAAGGTAAAAAAAAGACGTAAGTTTTTAACTTTACTTTACCCTCGACGCCAAGCCTAGTGAAATACTACAATTTCGACCACTTAAGGGTTGGATCTCACTTGTCAGCACAGCACGGAACAGCACTTTTTTATGCTGCTATTTTTTTCAGTCGCTCAAAACCGTCATTTTCCGGCGAGAGAGAGCGACGGAACGCTATAGCACAGCCGTGCCATAAGCGTTCCGTCGCATTCTCTCGGTATTCTCAGATCCAACCCTTAGTGGTCAATGGCGCTCAAAAGGTCAAGATAACATTAAAGGTTACCTCCGAGCCACTCTGGAACTTTCCGTCGAGTCCGCTGGGGCCCTTGGTCCACACGACGTTCTTCATCTTGTGCTTGAAGCACAGCAGGTGTATGGCGAGCGCGGCGTGCTCGCGCGCCGCGTCGCGCTCGCCGCCGCGCGCCGCCGACATGAACGCGGCCAGCTTCGCCAGCGGCAGCGTCGTGTACAGCTTCAGGTACGAGCGGATGGTCGGCAGCATCTTCTGCTGACGCACCTGCACACAATAACGAAGTTGAGCGGATGGTCGGCAGCATCTTTTGCTGACGCACCTACACACAATATCGAAGTTGAGCGGATGGTCGCCAGCATCTTCTGCTGACGCACCTACACACAATAACGAAGATGGTCGGCAGCATCATTTGCTGACGCACCTACACACAATCGCCGTTGATCTAGTCGTACCACAGAATAAGTACTAGAACTCCTGTACAGAAGTCTTACTTAGAAAAGAAATTCAAAGAAATAGCTACTCAATGTGGTTAGCGCTATGGTTCTGGTATGGTAATAATGTAGGTATATTTTCGATACCTAAACGGGGAGTGACACAGGCCTGGTCGTACTCTCGTACTTATAGCCAGGGACAGGAATACCGATATTTTGTATCGATATATCGATACCCGATACCAGTACAATATATTTTGTATGACAATACAAAATACTGGTATCGGGTATCGATATACCAGTATTCCTGTTCCTGCTTATGGCACAGAATTAATATAAGTAAATACGTATAGAAGATTCAAAGATTTAAACATTTATTTGCTAACTATGAGTCATAATACATACAGGTCTTAGGTATATTGATGTTCTCATCATAGCAACTCAAGGAGCATTGCAAATACAATGGGTAGATGTCAATCAATTAATTTAAAACTAAACACAATTGTAAAATAAATTTCATGCATAATATGTCCACTACAACAATCAAAAAAAAAAAAAATTAAATTCTATACATATTTATTTACATTAAATAGTCTTTGACAGCGTAATAGCATTTTGAAATAAGGTAGGATTCGAGAATTTTTTAAATGGTTTTTCTTTTCGAACAGAGGCGGGTAATTCATTAAATATTTTAACTGCTATTGCCTAGCATTTTTATTCTAGACGCAGGTAGGTGTAGTCTTTCTTTATGTCTGGTATTTATATCATGTGTGGCCGATACCGTTTTAAAAGAGGATATGTTTTTATATTTAAACATGCAGACGTCGTATATATATAATGATGGTAAGGTAAAAAGTTAATATTTTTTAAAGTAGGGTATACAGGATGTCATGTCATCTATTTGGGTTATTATTCTGACACATTTTTATTGCATTGCGAATAGGTCACTTATATCGGTGCTGTTACCCCACATAATTATTCCATATTTGAGTTGCGAATAAGCGTAGGCATAATACGCTGAAATCGCTGCTTCCGTGTTAGTGCTCTGTACCAATTCATGCAAAGCATAGGTGAACCTGGACAGTTTTGATTTTACATGCTCGATATGATTTTCCAATTTATATGTGAGTCTATCATAATACCTAGGAGTTTAAATGTATCTACGCATTCTATTTGTTGATTTAAATTTAAAGTATTTTTAAAGGTCTTTTTTATATGATCTGAATTGTATAATTATTGATTTGGTATAATTTATGTCAAGATTATGGTTTTGTAGCCAAGTAGTTACAGTCCGAATAGTGTCTTGTAATAATTTATTTCCATCTTCTGTATTTTTTACATTTTAGCAATATTGAGATGTCGTCCGCAAAAAGCACCGGCAGATTTTTTTGATCTTACAACTTTAACTATATTCTTTGTGTTATCCATGTTTACTATTTGTACTATTTGCTTCCGATTGTTTAGATAAGATTTAAACCAAACAAAAGGCTTGTCCACGCACTCCCGAGCCATATAGCTTCATAAGTAGAATTTGGTAAATTACTCTTTCGTAGGCTTTTGTCATGTCAAGTAGCAAACCCAATTCATATGTTTTGTCATTTATATGGGTTAGGGCGGTTTGAATGTATTTATATACTGCCTTTGTTGTGGATCTGGTTTTCCGGAAACCGTTTTGGCTATCATCGAGTATATTAAATTTTTCAAGGAACGTGTACAAGCGGTTGCACATTGCTTTAACAAAAATTATTGAAAAGTCCGGTAGTAATGCTATCGGTCTACAATTATTCGGTGTGGTTGTGTCACCTTTTTTATGAACTGGTTTTATTAAAGATATTTTTAATTGGTTCGGAAATTAACTTATTTCAAAACTTTAATTAATTAAGATTGTTCAGGGCAGAGCCAGCTCTACTGCGCATTTTTTTATTAATGTCGATGGGATGTCATCTACTCCGTAGCTGTGTTTATTTTTTAATGATTTTATAATTTTTAATATTTCGTTTTCATCCACTGGATTTAGGAACATGAAATTTGTTTGAGTTTGTATAAACCTTTTGATTATTTATTGAATTTGGGTTAAAAGAATTTTCTGCTCTTGTGAACTCATCATTAAATATATCACAAATTAGTGGGTCTTCTATAATTTGCCAATTTATTTTCAGTTTGATGTTATTATTTCGTTTATTTATTATTTTTCCAGTTTTAGTATTTATGATTTTCCACATAGTTTTATATTTATTGTCAGAGTTCTTTATTTGTCTTATGTATTCGTGTTGTTTTGATATTTTTACAGATTTTTTTAAAATCTTACTATAATTTTGGTAATATTTCTTTATGACCTCACTATTGGTTTCGTTTAACATAATTTTTAGAATTCTTTTATACCTGCAAGCGTTTTTTAAACTTTTAATTAACCATGTCTTTCTTTGTTTGTTATATATTTTAATTTTTTGTTCTGGTATATATTTATTAAGATTTTCCAGTTTTATTTCATTGAATTTGCTATAGTTTTCGTGGATGTTTATTCTTTGGTCAGTTTTTAATATATTTTTTCAATCAATTAATTTTAATGAGTTTTTAAATTGCGTAATATTTTTGGTAGTGAATATTCTTTTTTTATAGTCCAACTACTTTTGTTACTATGGGGCGAATGTTTTAAGTCTAATCTTATATTTACTGATTTGTGGTCTGAGAGTCCGTAATCTTTCACGTTTGATTCTATAATTAAAGAGATGTTGTTTGTAAAAATTAAATCTAGAGTTGATGAAGTTGTTTTTGTAACACGGGTAGGTTCCTTAATTAACTGGTGAAAATTATACGATTTCATAAAGTTAATAAGTTTTCTGGCTGCTTTTTTATTCTTTTTCTTTAATTGGTCTATATTGAAATCTCCGCCGATTATAACATTTTTATTTTTATTTTAGTGTTTATTATTTTAAGTAAATGTGACATCTGTTCATAAAATATATTTAGGTTTCGATCTGCTCTATATAATCCTATAATAACAGTGTTAGTTTTTGTTAGTTCAGTTGCACTAAACTCAATAACAAATTCTTTAGTAAGTTTCACTATATCGTCTCTATTTTTACAATCAACACTATCCTTAGTAATTATACATACTCCTCCTAACTTATGGGTCACTCTACAATATTTAGATATTATCTTATAACCGGGAAGAACTAGCGTCTCCCAGAAGTCTTTATTTTTTACTTATTTCTGAAAGTGAAATGATATCATAATTTGAACTAAGCAAAGATTCTTCTATTAAATGCAATTTGTTATTAATGCTCTGGATGTTTCGAAATGTAACGTTCAGGTTTTTATCGAAAAAACTTATTCTGCTGTCTAGGGGCCTTACTGGTGCGATTTTGGCACTGTACTTGGCTTTCTTCTATGTAGTCTACTGTGACATTGTTGGTATTATGGCTTGTTTGAGTATTTTCGAGTGTTTTTCCGTAAATAATAAGTTTATTGTTCTTTATAATTGCGTGGTGTCCTTTTTGTCTAAATTCCTGCATTTTTTTCTTTAATTCTATTTTTTGTTGTAGTCTTTCTCCTGTCATAAATGTTTAAATTTTAAGTCCAGTGTTTCTGAAATAGTTTGATTTCTCTAAAATGTATTTTGTAAATCTCTTGCTAATAAATTCTATTTCAAGGGGTCTGCGGTTGCCACGTCGTCCAATACGTTTAATTTGCTCAATATATGGGTTAGCATCTACTTCTAAAATGTCTGTAAATATTTTTTTAACCTGGTCGAATAAATCGTGTTCGTTTTCATATTGGTATTCAGGTAATCCATATAATAATTTTTTTTTTTGAGCTTTCTTAGTCTTGTAGTTCACGTTCTATGTTGTTTATAGTTTTATTTATTTTGGCTATCTTTTCTTTAGTTTCTTTTTGTGAAGAAAGAGAAATTTCTACGACATCATTTTGTAGTTTTACGACGGCCTTTTCTATTTGCTTCTCAATCATTTCTTTAACATTATTGAGAAGAGATTCTTGCATTTTTTCAAGATTTACATCTTAAAGTTGACTGAGTGTGTCCAGTGTAAATGTATTGTTTTGAGAATAGCTTTGCGTAGGTGTTTTTATTTGAGGTGTTTGATAGATCTGTGTGTTTCTTGTGATCGCATCTACGGCTAAATCTATTAAGCTATCATTCTGTGTTGGTTTTGGTTTTCGTCTCAGTGTTATATTATCGTTAGACAATTCTTCGTGGGTTATACCGGGTGGGGGTGGTCTAGCTGGGGAGTTGATATTATTTTTCTTCGGCATACTACATAAGCATTCTGGACATTTCCAGTTATTTTTGTGTTCTGTTGTCATGGTGTTATAAAATCTCTTACTTGGTACATTTGCACAATCAAGGTCGAAACATTTTTTACAAAGAAAACATTTTAGAAATTCTTTGTTTGGCAGGTTTTGATTGCAGCCTGCACTTAAAGCCATTTTGAAGTTTGTTAGTATGTATCAGTCTCGACTATTTTCTTATTTCTATTTTGGAAGTGTGAAAGTGTGTATGACTGGTGTATACAATAAGTAGCATAAATATCTTGCATAATTCAATTAAAGTACTACTTATGCCATCTGTTGTTGAGTAGCCGCAACATCATATTGATAATTAGTAAGATATGAGTTTATCGCACAAGTAACACCATCTATTAACCAGCGGTAGACCTGATTGTCGTATTAAAGTAATTTTTATTTTTCCACTGTTTTGTAATTATACGAGTATATATGTATATTTTACTGCTTATTATACTTTTCATTGGGCACAGTACTCACAATCGTCACTTTCTGGTATAAAATGTATTGGTTGGCAAGTTATTTTTATTCACTGTTGGGCTGTCATTTTTTCACCGATTTTGGGTATTTATTACAGTTTATTTATATAACCACTTATTTACTTTAGTTAATTGGTACCAATTTAACATTTGTTTTATCCGTGTGTGTGATTTGAAGCACTTTTACTATTAATGATTGCGAAAAATCTATAGACACAGTGTTGACATTACGGGGCACAACTACCCACTCAAATGGAATCTCTTAAGATCCCGCGCAATATGCGTCCCCGTCTTTACACCTCTCCCGTTCTCGGGTTGTCGCTCGCTCAAAACCCTCCACACGGCGCGAACGGGGAACGGGCAGAGACGGTGTAAAGCGTGGGCGGTGTGAAATCCAAAAGTACTTTTTTACACGCCACACGGGTTTTCTTATTTCCACTCTTTGGCGCACGAAATGAATGAGAATGAAGCAGCTTTGGTAGTTTTATCTATTGAAGTAGATATAGCATATAAGTTACGAACCAAATCAGTAAAATAAAAAGTAGAAAATTTCTGTTTCTCAAATATTTTTTTTATTTTTGTTTAATGTTCCAAAGAAGTATAGTAAAAATTTAAGTTTGTTTGAACTTTTTATATTCTTTTCTTCTTGCACCATCAGAGGGCCCCGCGAAATGTAACTGGGCCTACATTAAGTTTAGGTCTTGCGCCGCCTTAATGAGAACGGGCAGGTATGCAATATGCGGAATCTTGAGAGATTTCGTTCTGTATGTAATACATATATTAATTCTGTGCTTTTGGACGAACTTGTTCATCGTGTTTTTGTGAAAAGCAAATGTTGTTGTATAGCTCGTCAATCTGGTCATACTAGAGATTGGCAAACATAAAAGCAAAAAAAAAATTACGAGTTAATTCTAGAGACATTTAGAGCAGAACTAAAACTTGCAACAAATAAACTGACACCTTGGGCGCCCCGGAGGTAATAAATGACCCACCAAACTAGGGTCGCAAGACAAAGACCCCTTTTAGCGTACTGGATAACGTGCAAACATGAATCCAAAAACCGCGTTACCTCATCTATGAACACCTGTGTCTGATAACATGCTAATATGAATTTCAAAACCTCCGTGCTCAAGGTCAAGGCGTTTGCCATGTGACCCGGAGGTCATGGGTTCGAATCCCACTGGGAAGCGTACTTTGTGAAAAGTTGTTTCCAGTCTGGTTAGGATATTGCAGGCTTGAATCACCTAATTATCCGAAAAGAAAGATGGTACCGTGTTTCGGAAGGCACGTATTAAATGTGGGTCCCGAACGCCATCTAGCTTTTGATCATCAAACTATCCAAGGATTGGTTGGACCCTTGGATTGCGGAGTTCAGAAGTCTGTCGCTCTCTGCCTTCTGACCTCCGCAACCCAAGGGGTCTGGCCAAATCTCCTTGGTTAGGTAGCGGACCTCTGGCTCTGAAGAGTTACTGCTGAGGATGCAACTAGGAAAATATGCTCGGATGATGATGATGAATTTCAAAACCGCGTTACCTCATCCATGAACACCTGCGTCTGGTGCTTGACGGCGTCGCGGCCATAGTTGGAGCCCGGCTCGATGGGCGGCGGGCACGGCGACAGGAACTTGGGGCACGCGAACGTAAAGCAGCTCTCGAACTCGCCGAGGTCGCCGTACTGCATCTTGAACATCTTCTCGTGGTAGTTCTTCTCGCGGAGCACCTGAATTGACATTTTGTCAGCTTGAATCCAATTTTGATTGCCTGCATACATAATTAGACCAAAGCAGACCTGGCGACGGTCAGTAGCAGTGAAAATGAAGACAATCAGGTTATCTTGCCTTGAAGCACAGTATGGAGCTTCATACAAGTGGAATAATAGTTATATAATAATAAAGTTCTACTACAAAATGAATCTTTTCATTCGTGCACGCGTCGATGTGTGAGTTTAAACAATAGTGTGCTGTGTGCCTGAAGTGAAGTACTTTGCTTAAGACAGAAAGAGAGCGAAATACTGCAGTGGCCCTCTGCTCCACCTAGGGGAAATAGGGCAATAAGTTAAGCATACATGAATGAAATGTAATTTTTGTTTTAAATAATTCATATTGCTGCTGCTGCATAATAATTTCTGATGCAGTATTTACATCGAGCAGAGCATTTCTGCTCTAAACTATAGTAAAAAGTGTATTAAAATCAGGTCAGTAATTTAGAAGAAAGAAGTTTTGAAAGATTTTTTGTCTGTTGTTTCATCAAAGATTGTTAAACAAAAAATAACACTAAAAACAAATTTTATATTGAAAACTGCAAGAAAATTGAATGAAGCAGCAATTAGCATTTAAAATATTGTCATTAAAAGTGAGAGCGTAGTGGGAAAATTTAGCTATCTCTTTCGTACGCGCGAGACTTGTTAGCAGCGACGTCAAGAGCGCTGTACGTGCATCCTCTTTCTGTTACTTGACAGTTTCCCATTTCAAGGCGTACTTATTTTTGAGAGGATTAAAAATTTCATTTTATATTCGGTTTCGGATAATGTTTCTCATTGATATGAATTACCAAAAGTAATTAATTGAAATACCATTTTAAAACTGACCTGTTGAATAGATTCATCCACACACTGCGGATGCAGCACCAAGCAGATGGCAAGCAGGTGGTACATCTGGTCCGTCTGCTTGTTGATCTGGTCGTTCTGGTAGGAGCGGGACGAGAACAGTTGCTTGGTGCGTTGCATGTACAGCAGCGCCGACGACAGAGTGCGGATGGCGTCCGAGTAACGGCGCATCATCATGTACGCGAACCCCACGTAGTAGGAGGTGGAGATCTGGCACGCCGGCACGTGAGAGTATTGGGACTTCTTGTGCAGCTCTATGTTCTCAAGGACCTGGTGGTTCACATAAATAAGAATTTTACAAATCAACTTCAAATAAAAAAGATAAGTGTTATAAGTTTGACGTGTCTGTGTTATCGTACGTAACGCCTAAACGAATGGGCCGATTTTGATGCAGTTTTTTTTTGTTTGAAAACTGACTTGATCGAGATTGATCTTAGATATGATTCATGGAAAAAGTTGGGGATGAACGCTTGAAAGTCGGGAGTTACTTAGTTTGTCTGGCATCTAAATGGAATGGCTTATGAAAATAATCAAGAGGTCATTTTTATGCGCAGTGTGCCGATATACGAAGGTTTTAATTGTTGTTAGTTATAAATGTGCATATATTAGAAATCCCTAAAGGGAACTCGATGGGAATCGGCTATTAAGGAGGTCCTGCGACTGGTGGATAGACAGACAATGCTGTAAAAGAAAAAAATACCTTGATGGCCTGGTAATAGTCCCCGAGCAGCGAGTGCAGGCGCAGCAGCCCCACGAGCGAGAAGTAGCCCAGCATCTTGTACAGCGAGTGGCGCCCGAACTCGCCCGCCACGGAGTCGGGGTCACCGCCCGTCGCGTACACCTGAAGCAGTACAACAGAATCATTTACATGTTATTACTAGTTACCTGGAATTTGGTACAATCCCAAGGGAACCTCTCATTTTTATGTGAAAATATATCATCTGTAAAAATAGCTATCACAGTTCATGAATACAGCCTGGTGACAGACAGACAGCGGACAGATTCGAAGTAATAGGGCCCCGTTTTTACCCTCTGGGTATGGAACCCTAAAAGTATAAAAAAATATATATGTCAATCCAGGTAATAATCTATGTACATGCTAAGTTTAATTTTAACCTGATCAGCCATTTTAGCCGGGCTCTTCCAATTTCTTAGACTCACAGCATTTAAATCAATAAGAACCCTACCTCAAGTTGGCGTTTGATATTGGACTTGTCAACAAGGGAGTGCAACACATTGAGGATGCACAGAACATTCCAAGCTTTGTTCTCCGTGTTGAGAGCCTCAATCTCAGCTGGGCTCAGCTTTGAAGTGCGCGACCTAGAAATATTTATGGATACAAAACCTGTTCCCTTGGTCTAGTGACACAGCCAAGTGTCACTAGACCAAGAGACCACACTTAACAGGATGGTTTATTATTGGTGAATAAATAAAAAACATAGAGACTTATGTCCAGCAGTGGGGCAATATAGGTTACTTAAAAAAAAGTAAATAATAAACTGCACCCTGCCCATTCTGACCTATGGTGCATAAACCTGGTCATTGACCAATTCTCAGAAGAACAGACACAAGGTTTGCCAACCTTCCATCGAGCGTAGCGTACTCGGCGTACGCCGATAGAGTAAGAAACATCGAACCACGGTCCAAGACAAAAATTATTGATGTGGATGTCAAGACGGCAGTGGGCCAGACATGTTTGTAGTATGAGACCAGAAAGATGGGCAAGAAAAGCGACGTTATGAGTTCCAGACGGACGCCAAGAAGGGGAGGCCTTAGCCCAACAATAAGACACACTGCATAGGCTAAAAAATAAACACGATTCGTGATATTACTAGCCTCCTGCCTATTTAGAATAGACCTGCCTTTAATGGCCTTTCGCTTGATAGACTATTCCTGACTAGGAAGAGGGGCAGCTGGAACATCCTGTTTTAAGTCCCTGACCATTAAAGAAGTTTTAAGCCAACAGTTGTCTTTTTTTTGTGAGAGGTGTCAATTTATAGATTCTATGCTCTCATTCGTAATATTTATTAATACTGCGATGTACAAATATCAAGAATGGAAGGTATCCTGGAGGTAGAATTAGTTTAAAACAAAAAGAAGGCTTTTTCAAAACATCTATGATAATAACTAGCAGTTCGCCCCGGAACTATTAAGTCGCGAACACCAAATCTCAGCAACTCCTTAACCAATTTGGCTCATGTTCGAACTTAATTGGCCATTTCATAACACTCCAATCAAAACTACTCGAGTTATCGTAGAACAAACATGTAAAAACATCGGATTTTTCAAGTAGATTTGGAGAACTCGCTTGTTCATTCAAATATGTATCTAAAAATATATTAATTAGTAGTCTTCATACCTATACTGAGCAAATGACTGGAACTGATAAACAAATTCATCAATCAGCTCCCAGAGCCACTGATCAGGCAACTCCAACGGCACAGGCGTCTCCGCGGACAGGATGTAGTTGAACAGGTCGCAGTAGTTGTAGAATGAGTGAAACCGTTGGTCCGGCTTGGGGCCGCCGGGAACACGCGCATAAATGTCGCGGTAGTACAGCTCTTTGTAGAGGATCATGAAAACCTGTAAAGTTTTCATTTTGTTATGTTGTGCTTACATGCATTGCTAAAAATAAAGTTTTTGTTTTGGATAAATCAAAAGGACAAATATGAAAATCTTTTCTGTCAGAGCTTCAGAAACGTTGCTGACAATGCATGTAAGAGGTTTGAAAAATCCAACACTAGTTTCGGCCACGAACACATTCAAAAGAAAACACCCATACTAAGTAATTTGACCACTATAAATTGTCATTAGAAGCTTGTATGTTGTCATTAGAAGTTGCAAACAGCAACTAGTAAACTTGTAATTGGTCTATGATCTTAGCGTATTTTCAGATTTATAGCCTGAGTTTGCTTCTTTTGAAAGCAGTCAGTTAAAGAATTGTAGTATCAGTTATAGTTTACTGAAGGCCATAACTGGCCTTATGTAGACTATAACTAGGCAAAAGGAGCATTGGTCTGATGACAAAAAAATATGACGGGGCCCGCCAGTCCTTTATAGAACAGCAGAAACAAGAGAAGTTTGTAATAAGCTGGTTGAGGCCTTTGCGTCTCAAGACACGCCGAATACTGTTGAAAACCATTAAATAAAATGCCAGTAACTGAGGTATATACTCACATGATCATTGTCTACAATAGGTGCAACCTCAGTCTCATCAGGCCAGGGAGTGCTTTCAAAATACTGCTCAGTGAGTTTTGGGAAGGTGTTCTCATACAAATTCAAGATCTCATATGTTACGCCTTCAGTTATCATGTTGCGGAAGTACACTAGAAACTTTTTAACCTGAAAACAGTTTAATGAAAAATTAGGTTAATATGTCTAATTGTTGAAAATTGTTAAGTACTAAAAGTATATTTGTGGTCCCCCAAATGCTATGACTTCTCCAGCAAGAATAAAGATGTGATGGTGTATTTTATGATCAATGGGGTCTTGCCACACTGAATGTATTGACCGAAACATTGCATGCCATCCATAAATAAGGAGATACTTGAATTTTTTGGGGTCCAGTGCTGGTTTCCCCTTAAGCATGTGTATTCATCCATACTCATGTTAAAATGCAGAGAAATATAGTCCACAGACTTTAATCTAATGGGTAAGAGTCAAGTACAGTTTTAACTATAAAACAAAAAAAAAATTTTAATACAAGAACTTGTCCCAAAGTCTGTTCAGCCAAAAAAGGAAAAAAGAAATTGTTTCTCATTTAAAACCATTCAGCAGCCTCCGTAACATGGCATCGGCGGCAGTGTTGATTCAGCAGTATAACTATCTCGCTCTATGTAATAGGGAACTCACTCAATATATAACAAGAGGGATGGAACTAGTCCATCGCGCGATACGGGCTTTTGTCTGAGTTAATTAATGGTGCCATGTTACAGAGGCAGAACAGAGTTTCTCACTTACATAGTATAGAAATGTTTTATTTTTAATATTCCTTAGAAAAAAAATTTCACCACGAATATAAAAGACTTAAATCACGCTTCGAATAGTAAAAATAGGTGTATTAGATTAGATTGACTGAAGATGATGCATAGGTACATCATCTTATTAAAATCCAAGGCTACTAACCATATCAGGCATCTTATAGTACGACCTGTCGTACTCTAAGTCATATTGAGGGTCCCCTGTATGCGGTTCATAATCGCCATAGGATTCGTACCCCCCCTAAAAAATAAAAAGAAACATTTTACTATAATACTATGATGATTAATATTATAGGTTATCTGAATAAAGTTAGCATTGAATTTACATGGAAATTACCTCATTGTAATCGTCACTGGAATACATATTGATATCGCTTTCTAATTTGTTATAAAACACATCAAATTTCAATGTAGTATCAATGTTTTAGGTACATAAACTAGTGACATTCCACGCCACCATTTCACAATCACCAAAGAGTATATAACATGGGGATGAAAGTCCCATACAATGCAAATTTTTCGTTTTGCACGACATTATCTATTACTCTTATTCCGGACTAAATATCTAAAGAACTTTCAGTTAATAGTTTCCTAATTTTTGTATAGATGTCGCACTACATGCTTTCTCATTCTACCGTTTTACGGTATAGTAACCAATAATTTCGACAGCGTAGTACGAATCCTGAATGGTGTAACGGTTTGGGAGTCTCAAACTAATCAGAAGACCTCAGGTTCAATTCCCCACAATGGCTAAAAAATTCAAAGTCTTTTTATTAGTTTTTCTATTAACTTAGTGTTAACTTTATAAGCCATAATTTCGCATGTCCAGTACTAAGCCTGAATGGTGTAGTGGATAACTCCGCAATGGACTCAAACTAACAGAGATCTTAGGAATCTCAGGTTCAAATCACACTTCAATGCAAATAAATTTTATATTTGAAATTTATTTTATTTTGGAATAACATTAATAGATGACACTACATTTGCAGGTTTGAAGCTTAAATTGTTGGCACAAAAGTTACGCGAGATGGCTCTCTATTTCAGTACTCTATGGTATATAATCACTTGACAATCACAAATTCGCGGAATGATTGAAATGAATGAAAATGCGACATGTGAATAATTGAATGAACGATAAAAAGGGCGGAGCACCCATTTTTCTACATCGGAAAATCGGAATCTTTTTCCAATTCCAACAATTTACCAAGCTATCATAATCGATATGTATATGGTATCGATTATGATCATAGACAATTCTTGATTCGCCTGCTATGACAATGACATTTCGTATTTCTTCTTTCTGAAACTGAAAATTGAACGAAATTAAAATTATTTTAGATTCGCCTAATTTTACGGACTACATTTTTTAAAGTTTCAGTACTGACGTGCGATACATTTAAAATATATAAGTATTCAAAATGTTTGCAAAAAGCATTTCCAATGTACTCTTCCGAAACACTTGTGTAATGAAAAATGCTCAATCTCTGCGCAATTTTTCAGTAACATCAGTAAATGGTGATATTGTAAAAATTCAGAGCACTGATGATTTCAAAGAAAAAGTCCTGCATAGCAAAGTACCAGTGGTTGTAGACTTCTTTGCTACGTGAGTATGGAATTTTAAATATTACAAAATATTTTAACCATACGTATGTATTGAAAACTTGAAAAAAACAAGTCAATAAATCATTATTCATTATCTTTGGTTGTGATAACTGAAACACCTTGTTCTTTGAACTTCAGATAAAAAAAAATTAGTTTGGTTTTAAGTCTAATGACAATGAATATAGTATTAAATATTTCTAACAATTTGTATATCATATACCTACTTAGATTTCAATGATGATTCTCTCTCCAGTTGGTGCAATCCATGCAGGCTGCTGACTCCTCGCCTAGAGTCGATTATTTCAGAGAGCAAAGGAAAGGTTATTCTAGCTAAAGTTGACATTGATGAGCAGACAGACTTAGCTTTGGACTATGAAGTGAGCTCTGTCCCTGTGCTGGTAGCTATTAAAAATGGCAAAGTACAGCAACGTCTAGTGGGCCTGCAGGATACAGACAAACTACGCAAGTGGATTGAACAATTTTCCGCAGAGGAAGGCAAAGAAGAATTGAAGGCTTAATATGCTTAGAATTGTCAGTGAAATTAAATTATTCCTGTTACCAATTATTTAGTTACACAGAAAAAAATAAAACAGCTGTTATATTACTGTAAACATTGTATTAAATCTCTAGCCCTTTTGTAAGTAGTGTCATCAGGTTTTGTGATTTCAGAGGCCTTGTCACCAACTGCTTCACCATCCCTCTCGCGATCCTTTTCTTCACTCTCCTTATTCTGTTGGGATTCAGTCCAATCATCCATTTTTTTTATGACTTTATTTGCATCTTCCAGGAGCATATTTTTAATATTTCCCTGAGCAGACTCAAAGTATTCTAAGAGCAAGGGCCAAGACTCATCAGGCAAAAGTCTAAATGAGAATTTATTTTTATACAACCAAACTTGTTTAGCTTTCATGAACTTCCAATTCAGTTTGTCGTGTTTCCATTGTGATAAATAAGTGAGACATTGTGACTTTAGCTCGTCTTTTGCTGCTAACTCTGCTTCTGCTTGGCGTTGCAAGTACCTTTCCCTCTTCATTTGCCGAATAGATTTCTTGCCCTTTTTGTCAGTGGAGTCTTGTGGGACAGCTTGTATGTTTCTCTTTTTCTTCTTTTTGGGTTGTTGTTCGTTATCCTCACTGTCATTTTCCTCATGTGCTCTCTTAAGACTTCTTTCATCCCCTTGATTTTGGAGGTCTGAATCAAGCTCATCGATATTTTTTCTGTCCGCTTTTGAAGCAAGATAAGATGCTTTTAATTTGTTTGCCTTTTTAATTTTGTTCTTTTTGTTATTGCGATTATTACTACGCTTTTTCTTATTACCACCCATATTTTAGTCAAATAAGTGAGGTTGTTAAGGCATATTTATCAAGTTCCACAATCCTGGAATAGAGGTTAAATTGATGACAGATGTCAGTGTCAAAAATATAGCATACTGCAATGCACTAAATCGATCGATTACATATTATTACATCTTGTAAATGGCAACACTTGATCGAGTAAATTAAATATGAATAAATATATATATTAGGTAGGAGTGGACATACATAAACACACAGATTGAGCTAGCCTCATGCTTCGGCCGCACTTGTGCCTATCGTCCCGAAGCAATTCGCGGCGAATCTTCGTACGTTTTGTACATTAAAAAGTTATCGCGATAAAGAGCTGGTCACATGAGCGGCTTCGTTATTTTTCACGAACTATCTGGCAATAATCCAAGATGGCGTCATCTACGTGTTTTAAATTTGGACGACGACTTTCTTTTCTTTATCATGTGTGCTAACAAATACATAATGCATAAAGAAAAAGCTAAAAATTTTAACACTATTTATCGTTCCACTCCATTTTTACGCATAAAGACCACAGAGGTTGTCATTAATAAAATATAACATTCGTTCGAAAGCCATATTACCCAAAGTACTATTTACCCAAAGTAGAGAGAGGAGAAATATACTTTTCAAATGTACGTAATGTATGTAATTTTTCACGAATTGTTGTGTCCATTTCTGAGTAGATGCGTAATCTGGAGTACTATTTTACATAGACGAACTCACCGAAACACAAAACGTATAGTTTTCAAAATCACCGCTCGCGTAAAATACCATTTGGTCGTATTTTTGAAACCGTCGTCCTTTAATAAAAAAAATTGTGTACGGCGCAGGCTTCGCTTGTCACCTAGGCCCGCACCATACATGAAGAGATGATGTTGAGGTTGTTTGATGTTATGGAGACACAAGACCACGTCACGCAGTAACTGTTTATTGTCGTTATGTTACATGGTGTAGGTTGGTTGTGACGGGTCCTTTCTCGATCGCCGCTCGATAGTGTCTCAATTGTTAGTTGTATTTGATTCAAAATGTAAAGTAAAACAGTTGACACGCGACCTACATAATATGTGGCCGCGTGAAGCCGAAATGTGCGAGCTTGGCTTGTACCTGCTCCCAAGCCCAAAAGATGAAAGATCGAGAAAGAAACCGCCACTTGACATGATAGAGTAAGTTGTATGATACGAGCACGGAACAGAGAAAATACGAGTTTACGCTTCTTGATACATTATGTGACGTAGAAATCTCTGGAATCGTCCTGGTGTTGTCCATCCCCTGCTGCTGCTGCGCGTCCTCACGACTCGGGCCACTCGATCAGGATTTCTTGAGATGACATGTTGATAATTGTTATCGTTCGATGTGACTTATTTTATTATTCCAAGTGTCCGGTGACCGATGAAGTAAGTAGGCACGCAGTTTTGCTAGCTTGCAAATTCTTTCCACTGGCCTTGTTCGATTTGTGTCGTTGAACTTCCGATGTTGCATTAACATGTAATCTAATGCAAGTACTTATGCATCGTATTATATTGTTCTTAATGAATTGATTCAAAACGTATCTGACCAGTTGTATGTATGTTTGTATGATGATATCTCGTAACTCGTGATTCTTAATTTTCAATGTATGATAAATTACTCTTTCTGATTATTTTGGATGATTTGTTTGGTTCTACCTTCAGTGACCACAGAGCGTTTGTAGTTAGGCGTGTGTTCCTTGTATAGAATGTTGCACTGTTCTGCTCGACGAGGCGAAGACTCCACCACCTTGCGCGCAGCGTAGCTTCAATGTTTGTTTGATATTTTATGTCCAGCTGAACAGCGAAGACCTCCCACTGTTTGCGGCGAAGCTTCAATGTTTGACAAATGTTATGTTATGTCCAGCTGAACGGCGAAGACCTCCCACTGTTGGCGGCGAAGCTTCAATGTTCGATAAATGTTATGTTATGTCCAGCTGAACGGCGAAGACTTTCCACTGTTTGCGGCGAAGCTTCAATGTTTGATAAATGTTATGTTATGTCCAGCTGAACGGCGAAGACTTTCCACTGTTTGCGGCGAAGCTTGGATGTTTGATAAATGTTATGTTATGCCCAGCTGAACGGCGAAGACTTTCCACTGTTTGCGGCGAAGCTTCAATGTTTGATAAATATTATGTTATGTCCAGCTGGACGGCGAAGACTTCCCACTGTGTGCGGCGAAGCTTCAATGATTGTTGATGTTTTGTGGTTGCACTCGTAGTGTAACGTCGGAACTTGTTTAATTGATGTTATATGTTTGTTGTAAATAACACTGTGGTTTCACTGATGGTGGTTGACACATGATAGGTACTTGTTCTGGAACTTGATATCTTCTTGAAAGAGCAACTTCGTGTGCTGCCATGTTTGAGCTGCGATATATGCGCCTTCTCAATTCACCTGGTGAGACCCGCTTGTGGGAGGCCAGTGAACCGATTCGCGAAGTATCGCAACGGGGCCCGAAATCCATTCGGCTCGAAGGACCATTATGTACGGCGCAGGATTCGGTTGTCACCTAGGCCCGCACCATACATGAAGAAATGATGATGTTGAGGTTCGAAGAGGTATGGAGACACAAGACCCCGTCACGTAGAAACTGTTTATTGTCGATATGAATTACATTGTGGAGTTGGTTGTGATGGGTCCTTTCTCGATCACCGCTCGATAGTGTCTCAATTGTTAGTTGTATTTGATTCAAATTGTAAAGTAAAACAGCTGACACGTAATGTGAGAAGTGATTTCAAAAATGCTACCCCTGGGGCCGGTTTTTTGAAATCACTTGTCAAATTATGAATGGTTTGAGCGAGCGTTTCCAAACGGGCGCATTTTTGAAATGATCGCATGCGAAGAATTTTCAACGAGTGGTCTCGACCACTCGTAATTTTGACATTTTTGGCGTAGATATGTCAAAGAATGTATGTGAAAGATATGTCATGGAGAATCCGTTCCGATTCATGCTGCTTTTTTATTAATGGTGTATTTCTTAGAAAACCATAGACATATTTTCGATGTTTTCTACGTAAAACAATATTGCTTTTAGCTGACACGAAAGGTTTCCTCGACATATATACGCCACAAATGTCAAAATTACAAGTGGTCGAGACCACTCGTGCAAATCCTTCGCATACGATCGATTCAAAAATGCGCCCGTTTGAAAACGCTCGCGCAAACCATTCGTAATGGGACAAGAGATTTCAAAAATGCGGCCCCTGAAGTGCCATTTTTCAAACGCGGAGTCACCTAAATGAATGATTTTTCCATACAAAAAACCGTTCGTTTAGTGACTCCGCGTTTGAAAAATCGCATCACTGAATTGCTACCTAAACGAATGGTTTTTCCTTACAAAAAACCGTTTGGTTACTGACTCCGAGTTTGAAAAATGGCACCACATGGAAGGTTTCTATCTATTTGTGTACCTATCTCAACTACAAATGTCAAAATTACAAGTGGCACCAGTGGTCTCATTTTCAAACGCGTTTCACTAAACGCACGTTTTTTGCCGCGCGTTTGGTTTTTATATATTTGAATGAATAAAATCCAAGTAAGCGGCCATTTTTATTAAGTAGGTACAACAATATTTTAAGGATTCATTCAGTTCATCCTTTTGAACAACTTTTCTCAATAAAGCTTATATATGACAAAAAAATTAAGTTTTCAATGTTGTCATAGTAGTAGTCAGTCACGCGCGATCACCCTATGGAAAATGATTTTTTTTTCGTATTTCGAATGGGACATACGCAAACCACCATACGAAAGACATAACTCTCTTTCTGGGCAATCGGGTAAATAAGTATTTTTTCACAGTGGGTAACACTTTTCTCAATAATCCCAACCCAACAACTAATCGCGATTTTTGGCACGTCACACCGCCGCGTCATCATGTCTCCGTGTCTGCTTTTATCACTGGGGAATTAATTTGTTCAACATTATCATACCTTATCGACACCTTTATGTGTGGACTATAAATTTTAAACGGTTTTGAAATAAATCTTTAAGATGGAACTTTTAAGGCAAGTGTCCAACACGCAGTTTTTGTTTCCCGTGGCAGCAGTGGCCGTTGTTTTAGTATGCGCAGCGCTAGTATTTGTGTTCGGGTTCCATTCAGCGGAACAGCCACAATTTGATAAGTTGCCGCTGGTGTTGGACGATAGGAAATCATCGAACAAGAAGAGAAAAACCAAGGACAAGGTTAGTGAAACAATACGTTTTTCCCGCTCGCCGCACAGGCTACTGCGCTAATTTTATTTTTAACCTTCGCATATGCTCGCTGTTTAACCGGGAATTGTAGAACTGTCACTGAATCAGTGTATTGTAACTGATAACTGGTCGCGTTGTTATTGTAAGTTTCTCTTTTCTAAAGGCTTTCATTAGTTTCCAACTTCATAAATGTGAATACAGCTGCCACACGTTTGTTTTAGATGTTACGAGGAGCCTTAAGGAGAGTATATGATTTAATTTGTACAGTGATAAATCTCTAAATTGCCTTGCAGAAGTCTTCACCCAACCGCACATCAAGCGATGAAGCGAAGACAAAGTCTGACACTTCCAAGAAATCTCCTGCTAAGGAGAAAAAGGAGGAGAAAGTGAAAGAAGCTGACAAACCAAAGCCAAAGGAGAGACCTGCTGAGAGGGCTGCTAAGAAGGAGTCTAAGGAGGACGCTAAGAAAGGCAAGAAGGTTAAGGCTGCTGCAGAGCAGGAGAAGCCTGCAGACTTTGATGAAGGAGTGTGGGAAGAGGTGCCAAAGAAGAGTGACAAGAAAAAGGTACTAGTTATATTACTTTCTGAAAAAACTAATTCGAAAAAGGCAGATGTCACTAAATTGCAGCATTGCTTGTATACAAATTAATAAAAATTCTTCTTTTTGAGGTTAACAGACTGCTGCTGTTTTTAGTGAAACTAGCGCAGCGTCTAAAAACACTACAGGAAAGCTTCATCTTTGATAAAATCCTAAGTAAATTAATTTCTTTTTCATTTCAAGGTGAAGAGTCCAGAGGAAAATCAGAAAAAGAAGGAAAGTCCAGCCAAAAAGAACAAAAAAGCTAAGGATGCAGATGTGGAGGCAGCGAGACTAGTTGTGGAGGAGGCTCCTGAGGAGACCATCAAGGTGATCAGCATGAAGGGTCCTGAGGTGGATGAGGAAGCTGCTCGAGAATTGCAAGCCCAGATTGAAGAAGTCCAACGTGTGCTTAAAGAGGTAACAACAATAAAATTTAGATACTTAATCCTTACAAACACATACTAGAGGAAGTCTTCTGAAATTATGCGGATAAGTGGGAAGAAAAAGGTATCAATATAGGCGATCGTAAATTCACCAACCTAAGCTTTGTGGATGATATTGTGTTGTTATCTTCTTCTGCCTTAGAACTACAAAAAGTTCTTGAGGACCTGCATACAGCAAGCCTCGAGGTTGGAATAAAGATAAATATGTCAAAGACGCAGCTTATGACTAACAGCACAACGTGCAATGTACAAATAGAGGGTGGAAGGATGAAATATGTTGATGAGTATATCTATCTGGGCCAGTTAGTATTCTTCCAGGCACGACAAGAAAAAGAAGTTGCAAGAGGCACTGAAGGTGCTTGGAGGGACTATTGTCATTGAAGGAACTTATGAAGGGAAACCTTACTTTATCCCACAAGCAAAGATGGACATGTGCATCCTTCCGACCCTCACATACGGAGGTCAGTCTTGGTCTTTGAAAAAGACTCAGAAGTCTGGACTCAGGGTTTGCCAGTGTTCTATAGATGGAGCGCAGCATGCTTAACATTAAGAGTATTGATAGAGTCTGCAACACAACTTTGCGATCCATTACAAAAATTAGAGATGTGAATGTCACCTCTGCTAAATTACTATATAATAATTTGACTGGGCTGGTCACGTCATGTCTGCCGCATGCCAACAGAACTATAGACCAAAACACTTTCTTTTTGGACCCAAACTAAATAAGTGATGGAATGCCATGCAACCGGTTATGCTGAATCGTTCTGTCGCTCTCTTTCGCTCTTGTATAGCTCAAGCATAGCAGCATACGAAAGTTCCGTTCCGTGCTGACAGATGTGTCCCAACCTTTATAGAGATATCTATCCAATAATGAAGAAAGAGGTGTTAGTGTTACTGTTTATATATTGTTATTTGATGTTCCTTTGATGTTAAAAAATTCAATTTGTATAAATATTTCTAACATTCTGCTCCCGGACAGTCAAACCAGCAGACTGTAATCCCATTTTTAAGTCTTCTGATGTAACAAATAGTATTGCTATCAGTCGTGTAATCTACTTTTCAATAGTAAAACAGTTTAATTTCTTTGCAAGAGTAGCAACAAAAGAGTTTATCATATTTAAAACCCAGCAATAGGCCAGAAAAGGTCAACAAAATTGAAATTTATTTTTCCATGGTAAGCCTGAACAGTTTTTTTTGTACCAGTCCATTGTCGGATGACCTCCACCTTGCGCTTTCCAGCCTATCGTTATTGTCTGGAGTAGATGATATTGGGAGTTTCTTAACACATGACCAAGACATGTAATTTTTCTTTTTTTATGGTTAAATAAATCTCAACAATTTTTCGCATGCGTTCTATAACTTCAACACTCAATCTAATCAATGTAGGTTGAACCAAAATGGCGATTATCAGTGCAGGTACAAATAATGCGTCAACGATTGCCATTTCGGTTAATTTACGTGTCGGGAATTTGTACAAAAATGCTTTGAAGTTCGCCATTTGTGTCGCATTGTAGTCTGTATTATTTTATTAAATGATAATCAAACTATGTTTTTCGTTGACAGGCTGAGAGGCGTGAGCAGGCTGCATTGGGTGGTGGAGACGAGGAAGATGCCACCGAGGAAGAGCTTACCGACGTAAAGGACCTTCGCAGCAACAAGAAGAAGGAGATCAAAGAGAAGCAGATCAAGAAAAAAGCTAACGAGGTAATAATGTTGTAGATTGTGAACTGTACTGTATGGATGTTGACCAAAAATTTTTATGTCTCATTTGGTAAAGAATATGGTATACATATTTTTTCTTTTCTCTCAGTAGCCAAAATGACGAAGATTATAGAGCATTTAAATTTTGTGTGACATCGCGATCAGGTACGATTTTTACTAGAAGGTGACTTAAATTGCCCCCACTTAGATTAAAACTTCGATGCGCTGTATCTTTTTGAATTATTACTACGTTGCTATACGAAAAAAAATATCCGTTATTTTTGGATAATGTAGTTGACGGCCTAAATGAAGTAAATATATTTTTCATCTCATCTACTCAAAAAACGATATTTTCATCCCAAAACATTTGGAGCTAAAGTTACTGGTTATTCTCTCGGGACTAAAAAGAGAAAAAGAAGATCTCTAGGGATTAAAACCAATTTGAAAACTGAAAACCAGTGTAATCTATGAAGAATCAAAAATAATGTTGGCAGTCCAGCAAAAAAAAGAAGAATTTTGTTTTAAAATAAAAATAATAAGCACAGACGTGATTTTTAAATTTAGAATACATATCGTCGTCAACATGGATGAATGTAGGTAAACATTTTTATGTTTTTCGCTTCGGGTAAAAAAAATAAGTAAAATAAGTATAAAAAAACTGGCCAAGTGCGAGTTAAACTCGCGTGGAGAGGGTTCCGTACAATATCAAAGATTTTTCGTAAGTGAACGTATTATATTGAGTGTTCCACTTTATTTTCAAAACTTAACATTGGAGTTAAAAAATATGTTCTCCCACACATTCCACCTGCAAATGTAAGTTGGTACGCACAATATTGAGTGATTTACCATGTTATTTTAATATCATGGACTTCTTATAGGTTTTCCTATAATCTATAAGGAGAAAACTAATTTCTGTATTTTTTTCAAAATTTTAGGTTCAGTAGTTTCGGAGATAAGGGGGGGGGAATGGTCAATTTTCGTCTATTTTCTTGAATAACTCGGAAACTATTTATTTTAAAATTACAAAAAAATACATTTAAGATCTTCTCGACAAGACCTTTCATTTGATATGCCACACGATGCAGTTTTCAGAATTTTTTTTTTTTAATTTTCCCCTTCCCCCCCAAAAATGACCCCCCATATACAGATTTCATCTGCTCACGTCACACCTCTGTGTTTGGGTCACAGGAATTGATATGTGTACCAAATTTCAACTTAATCGGTCTAATAGATTCGGAGATAATTGACTGTAAGCGACGGACGGACAGACACACGAGTGATCCTATAAGGGTTCCGTTTTTGTATTCAGACGTACGGAACCCTAAAAAGCGCAATTTTTCTCTTTGATTCAAGTAATTACAGAAGTTTTAGGTTATTTGTATTAAAATGTAATTATTTGTGTAAATGTGAATATTTTTTCGTGAATTTAAGCCAATAGTGAATAGTTATCAGGTTAACCTATAAAAATAAAAAAGATATGAAGGACCACGCAAACAAAGTTAGGAGAGAACATTTTATCTTAAGTTGGTGATCTTCGAATTAATATTTCTTAGTATTATTGTATGAAAACGACACCAAACTAAGGTTAGTATTTATTGTCGGTTGAAGTCTGATTAGGTATTGTAGGTGTTCTACTGTTCTTTATATTCTGTTTTGTATGTGCTAGTTTTTCTCATAGACGGAGATGAAAGTAGAGTGTTGGGTACGGTAATATTTTTATCTCGGGCGATATACATGAATTCCTCGCTTCACTTAGGATTCCACTGTAGAATCCCTCGCTTCACTCAGGATTCCACCGTAGAATCTCTCGCTACGCTCGTGATTCAACTGTGGAATCCTTTGTTTCGCTCTGGATTCAAAGTATCGCACTCGCCTTCAAAATATTACCTTATCCCCTTGTAGAACAATCTGCTATTTTTTCCCTATTATCTTCTGTAAAATTTAAACTTTTATATGATACCAAAACCAGCCAGGTACAAAAAGTACAGCCAAAGTGGTTTTATTACAAGTTTATACATACTATACGCGAAAAGACTTTTTTCCCAACCTAATATGATAATTGTTTTGCTAACAATATGGTTAGGTTCTGGATAGCAGAGGTGGAAAATGGTTCAAAGTTATTTTTTTATATAATGTAATTTTCAGGGTTCCGTACCCTATAGGTAAAAAAGGGACCCTATTACTAAGACTACTGTCTGTCTATCTGTCTGTCCGTCCTGTCTGTCACCAGGCTGTATCTCATGAACCGTGATAGCTAGACTGTTGAAATTATCACAAATGATGTATTTCTGTTGCCGCAAATACCAAAAACAGAATAACAAATATTTAACAGGGGCTCCCATATAAAAGACGTGATTTTTCATTGATAACGTTTTAATTGGTACGGAACCCTTCGTGCGCCAGTCCGACTCGCACATGGCCGGTTATTTTTATTACTATTGTCATAATACATAATTATCTTAAGATTTGTTTATTACAGACTAGTGCTGCCTCTAAGAGCTCCGTAAAGGCCGAGTCTGTTGACAACTCCGACTCTTCTGAGAAGCAAGACGAGAAGCCAAACGCGCCAGCATTCGATGAACTTGGAGGTAACTATCAGTATTCTAAGTAACGTGCCTTGTTCGCTCCCCCCAGCTTCGCTCCAGTTGACGTGTCGAAAATTTATTTTTTTATAAAGTCTCTAGTAGTATGAAAATAATAGATTTGTTGGGGCGCTAAATTGAAATCATATGTGTTTGTCTATTTCAGATACATGGACGGATGCTAAAGCATCCAAGAAAAGCAAGAAAAAGGCTCGCAAAGACCAGTGAGAAGTAAGTCGCACACAGGGTCCGGGGCGCGCCCCGTTAGCTCAATGCCGTTCACACCGCTGGGAACTCGCTGCGATCCTCAGCCTGTTACCGACGACGTTCCGGCCAAACGTTCTCTATAACCGTAGATTCCAAATTGACTAGTTTGTATTTCGTTTCAGGGTCGTAGTTTTACAGGGTGTGAAAGTCGTTTATATTTAGGTTTTAATTCATTAACTGTTCAAACACATTCAGTTAAACTTACGTCCATGTTTTTAGTTGCATATTTTATATCTAGCTCATGTTGACTTGTTTTCTTAATAATTTAATTATTGTTTACTATAATGCATAATATGTTGTGTTTTGTATTGATTATAATATAACAGTCATAATTATTGTAACGTTCGGAGAACATTAGTGACTTTTGGGAATCTGCAATATGTTTGGTAGCTTTCTTGTTGTGAAGAAAGTAATCATATTTGTGAATTACATAATAAATTGTAAGTTATAGTTATATTACGTTAGGTAGCTAACCCTGTATGTAGTCGTATAAGACTTAGGAGAGTATACCCCTTAACATTCAAGATCTTCTGGTGCTTGTAGAGTGTAAGTCTTGTCTCCTTCCATTCCATTGATGTGCATTTTATCCTAGTCTCACTAACTTATTACACCGGCGACTACTTATGTTAATATTGAAAAGTTCTAATACAGATATTAGTTAAGTTTACTAATGGATGTTTTAATTACAATGACAAAAATATTGTAACGAGACCTGAATTTGGACCAATTATTGTGCAGTACATTTACATCAACATCCCATTAGACATGATGGATTCATAGCAGTTTTTATTTATTTACAACCCTGACCATTTATTTTTGAAGTATTTACGAATAGATTGTGATTTCCGTCCGTGAAGCGTAGCATTCCCGGTGCGTATCTTTTGCTTCCTAAGTTACCTTGAATTTGCACATATCTGTTCCTGAGGTGATAGTTATATTACGATTGTCTTCATGCTCTCATGGATAGCGCTACGATAGCGAGCCGACATACTGTTTTATTGCAGATTCCTATTTTGTATACCTAGTTATAAGAATAAAAGTTTATGATAGTGGCGACATGTAAAGGATATTTTGAAATTCTAAATATCTGTAAATGAAGATAATTTATTATTATCCTATAAATAATAGAATAAGAGTGAGAGCGTCTCCGCTATTTAATTCATATAAAGGAAATTATATAGTAGCTTCAATACATGATACGATACGAATGATATTTATTTATCGGCTGTGCAATGTTTTTATGTACATATTTACTCTTTATACGAAAGATATAATTCATTATTAGTCGTCAGAGAAAACTATTTTCATCATAACACTATACAAATAAATCTAAGCTCTCGGTAAATTCTTTCCTTCTACATTTGCATGCAACTATTTATACATTCTTGACATACCTTGTGATATATCATATTAGGGTCACTTGTTTCGTATCTAATAGAGGTTCAACATCAGAACATCTGATTTTATATTTCCTATGAACATTTTGTTATAATTATAATACTATTTCTATAGAATCCTTAGAGCATTTGTGCACTGTCCGTATTCGATTCATATCCGTTTCGAGAAAACATAACAAAAAGAACGTGGTTAAAAAGGCAAACAAATTGTAACCAGCTTATCTTGCTTCAAAAGCGGAGAGATAAATATCGATGTGCTTGATTTAGAACTCAAAATTAAGAGTATGAACGCTAGTTAAATTATATAAAATAAAGCTACACTTCCCACTCCCTGATTGACATTGATGATGTTGCTGCAGTTCCCAAATAATAGGGGAAATAAAATAAGAGTAAGGATTAAGGAATAAAGTAACAAAAATAAAGATTCTAAAGGTATTGTATGGAGCGCCGTAAATTAATTAAAAAAAATCTCGAGTACGGATCGGATACCAACGCAGTGCACAAACGCTATACGTGATTCCATCCGTGTTTTTCACGTATCAAACATACGAATCGGATATGAGTTGAATACGGATGAGTGCACAAGCGCCCTTAGAGATTTAGAATATTTTATTTTTCAGTTACGTTTTCCATTTATGTGTTTCTCTTAATTTATTTTCAGTACTTAGGGCCTAAATTTTTATAAGAATTTATCATCTAGTTGTTCTAAGATGAATAAAATTCATATATCTATAGGTACGTTAGATGTAAACATATTTTTGGCTTGATTTTCATTAGTGGTAGAGAAGTGCCGCGCGCGACCGCGGGCCAACGCGTACATTGTATCTTGAGAATGTTATTGTTTTATAGGCTCTAAATATAATGAATGTGTAATATATTATTTTTTTAAAATCAATAAAGAGTGATATTGATATCGTCTTGTAATTTCTATCCCCGCCTCTACATATGAATGTCATTATAAAAATGAATTATTATTAGTAATACGATAAAAACAGGGAAATGCAAAATAAACACAAAAGTCATATTAATACTTTAATAATAAAAGTATGAAATTACCATTATAAAAGATGAGATTCGAATTCTTATTTACTTAAATACATTTATCATCTATACTTATAATAGTAATCAATGCGTGTGTGACTCAAGCTGATCTTTTATCAGTCGTATATAAGTATACTTTTTGGTTACAAAGGCACAGGATATAATGTACAAAGATAGTGCCACCTAACTTTACTAAGATGAATGTAAAAATGCAATAATACTAGGTCTTTTACTATATATGTATAAAATTCGTCTATGAAAATGTTGAATCTGCGATAAGTAATGTGTAATGAGATTATTTTATAACGAAAGTAAACTTTCCTCAATAGAAGTATGGTACAGAATATGCTTGCGACGTGTAAAAAAAAGATTTTTACAACATCAGTACTGTTATCATTGGTATATAAGAGATATTTTTTTAAAAGAGTTTGCTAAGCTAAGTAGGTATGTGTACACTGTACAGTTTGATTTATATTTAAATAAGTCTAGAAACCTGACTAAAAAATATAAATTGATTATTTTATTTTATTTATTATATTTTATCAAACTTTATTGTTCCAAAGTACAGATATACTTTTAACAAATGGCAGACAGCCTTTTCTCCCAGTTAACCATAGGGATAAACATATTATAGGGGTTATGCAATAGTTTATTTATTTTAGTTAGGTTTCTATAATAAAAATTGTGTTGCGATAGAAATAGTAATGAAGAGATAAATTATTGTGTAACACAAATTGTTAAGTGTAGAGAACCCCTACTTCAGCCAAACTGTATCTATATCTACAAAAACGATAGATTAGCGTAGGCTTTTCCCAAAGCAAATCAAGTTGAATTCAGACGTTCGACGTCACATGATAATTTGGTAAGTACCTATTTTATAAGAATTAAATGAATCGCTCATCGACCGTCACGCGGCTTATACCAGCGTCACTATGCTTTGTAAAATAATGACTTGGAATACGTTTAAATGTGTGTCTTGTGACTTCACTTCTAAAGGAATTTACTGTGTTACAGGTTCACACCTTCTGCGAATTTCTGATCATGGGGAAAGAATTGAAATCGATGACTGTATGATTTACGCTTTATCCTACGTATTTCAAGGTGGTGAGCCTTTTCATCTTTGGTTGACTGTCTCGCTCGCACAATCAAACATTTTAAAGATTATTTAAAAAATGTGACTCATTTAAAGAAAAGTGTTTCATAAACTTTTTAATATATTAGGTATATGTTAGATATTGTAGACATGTTTTTTTATAAGATATAGTAGAAAAATTTAAAATTTTGATGACCTTTTCGATGTAGTCAATGTCTACACAATATACAAACATGTCTACAATATCTAACATATAATATATTAAAAACACTTTTCTTCAAATGAGTAATTTTTTTTGATAATCTTTAAAAATGATTGTTGTGCGAGCGAGACAGCCAACCAAATGTGAAAAGTCTCTTAAAACTATCAATTTTAATTTCTACGCATTAGGCTCCCCACGGAAAAATGTCCAGATCCAAAAGATGTGTGCCTCAGCATGCACATACCTTTCGGAATCGTCAAACGTAGCTGCTACAACCCAAATCGCAAGCAGGTCTGGTACTTTTGCTCCTGTGATTTGTGTAACGATACGCCTTTGAGCTTGATCGTTAGTTCTAAGCAATTTACCAACAAGAAGAAATGGATTGATAATGTGGCAGAAATCTCTCATGCTAGGCGCTTAAGACTTACTATTCGAGACCGCTTAAAATGCTTGTCTTGCAATGTAAACGGATATGAAGATGAGATATCGAATCCAGAACGCTATCATGCATGCTTACTTGGAAATTAGTAAGTATACATTTCTTATTTATGACATTAAGAAAATATTCAAAACTTGCGAAATTGAACGTTGTAGGTATAAATGAAAAGACTTAATTGTACAAAAAATACAACAAAGAGACGACATATCAAATATTTCTTATAGCCAGAATGCAGATTTGGTTAGTACCAAGTCTGCATTCAGGACTGGCTATAAGACTGTCTGACTAGTCATTTTGGATGTTCTTTCGAATGGCCTTTCACCGACAACTTACTTCTTGCAGATATGATGAGGAAATAAAATTTACTATCCTATGTTTCAGTGAACTAATGAAAATTCAATATTGTTCTTTAAAGGAAGTATGTGTGCGTGTTTCTAATGTTACAACTCTGAATCGCTCTTGGCGCCTGACTTGACGTTGGATTTGCGCTGTACGGGCGCAGCGGCGCTCCTGCTGCGCGGTTTGCGACGCCCTTTCCGCTTCATCTTCTTGAGCTTGCCGCCGCCCTGCGCGGGCGCCGCCTGCTTGGGTTTGGCCTCCACCTCGACCTTGAGTCTAGCGAACATGTCGTAGTTTGTTATGGCACACATCTTGCCTGAAATGATATTAGCGTGTAAAGTCAGTGGCTAAACGCCTGTAGCTGCAGGTAGGTACAAAGACAGTATTACAGGTACAGACACTACGAATAATAATTACTACAGACAGTAGAGTATAAAAGAACATACATTTTTTTTTGTGGAATTTAGTAGTGCTACTTAAATACCAATATGTAATTTACTCCACCGACAACAACAGCTAGAATTGTTAAGCAACATTTTAATTACCTTGTTTACGACTAAACTATTTATTTTTTTAATTTAAACATTTAGGGCGCTACCGTTCCTTTCGCAGTAAGCACTGCTTAAATTTTGATTAAAATATATTATTTTCTAAAAATATATATTTACAGAAAAAACAAAGTATTCTCAAAAATAACTGAATGCGTCTAAATTTACCCAGCACAATATCTATGTATAATCTGTATGAATTTTTATTACACTTTAAAGTGCTGAAGACAATGGATTGTTGTCTCACCAAATATATGTACGTACGGGCAGATTTTTATGATAACAAACACCTACCTACTGTTTTCGGAATAGGCAATTGTTTTGCAAAAACACATTTACCAGAGCCACCAAGCTATTAAAGTCAAATTAATTAATTTGTAGAATGACCTGACGATTTGTTTTGATTTATTTATTGTATAATCGTCTACTGTTGGTTGAGTACATGGACGATTTATGTGTCAGTTTATGCCAAATCTGTCTTCAGTGATACCTAATTATTGACCGAGCGAGCGAAGTGTTTCAGTTTCGAGATTGGCTAAAAATGCTTTTGTCCGGCTGTCTGTCGGTTTGTCCGACTGTTCTCGCCTAAAGGTTGCATTTCTCAACCGATTCTCGTGAAAATTTGTGAGAAGGTTCAAAAATTCAATAGATCTTTTTTGACGAATCAGTTTTCCGAAATTTTTCAAAATGGCGGAAATTACGGATGTTGGAATCTTTTAAAATATAATATTTCAAGCATACCGAAATTTTTCAAAAACAACACTTTCTTGTCTGAACAACTTTTTTATCCGATAAACTTCAACGGTTCGGGGAGACTCGGGAGGTCTACAGCTCACAAAACCATTAGTAGATATCTTTGTAACGATGCTATAATAAACCTCGTCCTTCATGTTCCCGTTTACTTCCTTTCTTCATTTCATTTTATCTAAAAATAATTTAAAATTCAATTTTTAAATTTTAGATTCCTTCCTCATCATTCTGATTTATTCCACTACCATCTCTTGAACTGATTAGATTTATATCAGTATTGTAAGTTATTTTATTTATTATAATTTATAACACTACGTACCTTAGTAGTAGTTATAATAAATAAAATAACTATTTGCTATTTCTCTCAAGCTCTCCACTACGTACCTTACCTACCTTTTAATGTAGGAGCTCCAACTGCCCCAGCTAGTGCGCAGCTACCTACCTACTAGGAGCTCCTACATTGGCGCCCAACGTGGGGCAGTTGGAGCTTGGTAAGATACGTAGTGGAGAGCTTGAGAGAAATAGCAAAGAGTTATTTTATTTATTATAACTACTACTAAGATACGTAGTGGAGTGCTTGAGAGAAATAGCAAAGAGTTATATAACTCTGCTATTTCTCTCAAGCTCTCACCTTACCTAGCTTTTAATGTAGGAGCTCCAACTGCCCCATCTAGAGCGGAGCTACCTACCTACTAGGAGCTCCTACATCTTCACTTATCATCATCATCATCGTCAGCTTTCAGGGACCCACTGCTGGGCTTCCTTCTGTCTGCGCCATCTCCAATATCTTGTGTATAAACATACCATTGCAAAACTCTTCACCACATTCGACGCAGGTCAGGATCCTAGTTTCAGTAACGCCAGAGCGGTTCTTGGTTTTCCTCATCATTGAATTTTTGATCATCTCTCTTTTGTCCCTTGCTCGTGTCCGTATTTCTGCCTTTCCCAGCTCTATTAACCTGAAATGTATTTTTTCTTAATTACTTATTGCACAATGTTAAGCAACTATTATGTATAACCTACTTAATTCTTTAAAAGCAGTGGCACACCGGGAGAGCCGACAGAAGTGAAAACTTGGTGTCGGTTACGGTAACGGTAACAGTGTCGCGAGTTCAATGGCTTTTTCCCATCTCAAAAAATGCCCAACTAGCCTATCATAATTTATTAATGCATTCATAATTTTACTAAAAAAATAATAAATAATACAGTTACCTATTAAAATATTCTTCATCTAGCTTGGACTTAGGCCTGATGGAAGTAAGCATTTTCCACTCTATAGGAACTGTGCATAATTCTTCGAACTTCAGGCCTCGCATTTCCACAGGTATGGGATCCATAAACGTGAAATGTTTTTCTTCATAGCCCCGTGTTCCCAACTTTTCGTAAGCCCTAATTTCTTTTTTTGGAGTCTTGGTCTTCTGATCTTCAGCTTTATCCCGTATTTTAATATCTTCGGCTTTAACCTAATTTAGTAGATAAAATTGTGCATAAACAAAGAAGAGATAAGTCATCTCGAAAATTTAGGTAGTCTATTTATTTTACCTTTTCCGGTCTTGTTTTGAAATCTGGCACTTTGTCCATAACTGCTCTATATTCTTCGGCAGTATTGATGACCGTCTTAGACAAGTCCAGCATAGGCGCCTCATCTTTCTTTTTATCAAAAAAATCATCACCCATTATAAAATTCTAGCTAACACAGCTACTTGTATCGACGCGACTGTTGATTTTATCGACATAACTATTGCGACCTATTTCTTAGAAACTGTTGAATCGATAACATTCAGTACTAAGGTAACCTTAATTCAACACTACATGTTGTATTTTATGATTATTGTGTGCACTTCTGACGTTTATTGCTTCAATAAACATACAATATTACTCTACTTTCCTTTCAATATTTTGTTTTTGCAATTAGGTTTTCTTGGTCGTCACTTCTCTCCAAAAAGTCTCTTTTTGCTACATTTAACTGGTCGATTATTTTTTTTCTATATTCTGCGTCGAAGTTATTTGATTTAGCATTCTTTTCATTGATATCGTCTATCCACAATTTTCTATTTCCATATTTGTCATTTATAAATTTTTGTGACAAAGTGATTCTTTTAGTTGGTGAAGTTTTTGGCGACTTTTTTGTTTCAATTTCATTATTAGCTGTGATTTGATTTATCGGGTTTATTTCCAGAACATGCTCTGTCGATTCTGTGATATGATTAGTTCTCGATAAATCTTGACTAGATCTCTTGTTTTTCCAATAAGATTGACTCAGAGAATTCCGTTGTTTATGTACTGACTCAGATACTTTTTCCGACCTGATGGGAGGACTAGGAGAGCGACTATCGTCACTCGACTGTGATAAATATTGTCGTGCTTGTGGCCGATATTTTTGTCTTATTTTTCTTTTCTGGCTGTAAAATGGATCTTTTTCGCTTTGTTTTTTGTATTGCGCAGCGGGTCTATTTACACCCCATTTCGGTCGGGATTCTAAATCTTTTTTATACCTCTCTTCGGATCTAAACCGTCGGTCTTTTTTTAGGGTATTATGATGACTTTCTTGTGGTGCATTCTCATCAATATTTGGGTAGTCTTTATCTATATTTCTTTCGAGGTCATCCGTCGCTACAATTTTGTCAATAGTAAAGTTGCACGTATTTGGTTCAGTCTGAGTTGCGACGTCCTTTGTTTTCCCGGCTCGATATTTTCTTGGTGTCAGGATTTTTCCAGAATCAGATAAGTCGCTTATGTTGTTTAGTGAGTTTAGTGATACACCGTACACGTTATTGCTAAGATTTTGAGGCACTAATACCGCTAATTGAATACTGTTTGGTTGAGCGCTGACAATTTCACCATTTCCATTAATACCTATTGGAACAATACTGAATTGATTATCACTAAGTGCTAATGGCGGCACACTATGAATAAATAAATTAACATTTCCTGGTCCCACTGATCTTGGAGAATTGAATTCGGTTGTTTGATGAGAATCACAGTCTTTCTTTTGACTTTTTGCTGAATGCACGTCATACGTTCTATGAGTTTTTGTAGGGCTCATGGTGTCATTGCCATGTATGGTGGTGTTTGTAGTGATTTCTTCAGTAATTTTATTTTCGGTACTTATATTATTGATAACACTTGAAGATATGTTTTGTCTATGCGATATAAACCTTTTTTCTTTTTCTAGTCTGGCTTTCTTTTCGGCATCTTCAAGAGCTTTTTTTAGAGCTTCTAACTTCCTTTGTTCTAACATCTGCTTCTCTTCATTTTTCCGTTTTTCTTCTTCTAAGCGGAGCCTGTCTTCCTCTTGCTGTCGTTGTATTCTTAGTTCTTCTAATCTTTCTTCTCTTAGTCTTATCTCTCGTTCTTCTTGGCGTCGTTTCTCACGATCTTCCAGCTGGCTTAATATTGCTGATTGTAATTCTAGAGCTTTTATTCTCTTGTTTTCACGTTGCGCTTTAATTTCTGGTTCTAAAGGAACATTCTGTCCTCTTAGGAATGTTCTGTAATAAAAAGTAAACTCTTTTTTAAATTGATAATGTTAATAAGAAGGTCTCGTTATCAGTATGCCATTTAACCGTATTCCTACCTTCCTTCATCGCTTCCATTGCACGACGAGCGATCGCAGTCAAACCCCGAGTTGTTGGAGCTGGTTTGTTCAATGACTAGAACTTCGGCTGTGTTTTCTATCATGTTCAGGCCCCGCTCTACCCACGATGGAGTTCCTTTTTTCTGGGCTTGCATCTGTGTATACAATAATCACAAAAAAAAATTAAAAAAAAAACTATTTAGTCTTTTCCTAAAAGCTTTAAATATTATTTATTGTGCCGTAGCACGATTTTTTAGGGTACCGCACCCAAAGGGTAAAAACGGGACTCTATTACTTAAGACTCCGCTTTCTGTCTGTCACCAGGCTGTATTTCATGAACCGTGATAGCTCGAAAGTTCAAATTTTTACAGATGATGTATTTCTGTTATAACAACAAGGCGTACTTAAAACAGAACAAAATAAATATTAAAGTGACCCATTCAACAAACGTGATATTTATAGATTTTGGTACGGAACCCTTAGTGTGCGAGTTGGACTCGCACTTGGAAGGTTATTTATTTAATATTTTGGATGGGACTAATAATGGGACACCATAGGTTAATGGAAAAAAAAATGGTTATTTTTCTAATTTTATAAAGTTTACGTAGGTATCTACTCACTTGTGGCAGTCTTGCGTTTGGCGCTGTAGGCTCCCACAATCTTCCGGTGGCGACACCCCGGTCTCCCCACCGCGGGCGGCCTTCCTCGGCCGTGCAGCTCCTAGGGCTTCGAGCTGACCACGCGCCATCCGCGGTGCCGGTTCGTCCATTTGGGTCAGGATTTCTATAAGCAAAGATGTGTTTCATCTTTTTTTTCGTTAACTAGGTTGTTAGATTTTCTCCGTGTTTCATATCAAACTTTTGTTTAAATTTAATCATATCTACGAGTATCTTAGACTAAACGACTATACGAATCTATAATTTTTTTCACTTAAGTATCACATAATTTTTGGTTTGTATGAGGTTTTTTTAGTGTGTACCTGTATTCGTATGCATGTCATGTAATCCTGCTCTTTGTTTGTAGTCTCATAGTCAATAAAAACATTAAACTGCCGAGTAGTTCGGTTCTTAGATTGCATGCTCTGTAAAGTAAGTATCATCAAAGTAAATATTACATACCTGTTATCCTTTCCGGTTTGTTGCCACGCGACTACAGGATTGCGATCGCTGACTATGTTGACGTCGTGCATCGAATTCTGACCTCTATTCATATGGTTGATGGTCTCGCTGCCGTATCCTGACGTGTCCCCTTCTGCATCTTCGTCGTAAAACGCAAACCGCTTAGCCGTGGAAATATTTCTATTTATGGCATTCGATCTTCTTTCTTCTTTGCTAATGATTCGCTCCGTGTCAACGTGGTGGATGGGGGGTAGACTAGGACTTCTCTGCCGTTGAATGGGCTCTTGATATTCGTAGGAGGACTGCTTGTGGAGTTCCAGGGTGCTCGCGAACTGGTTACGCACTTGTACCCGATTAGTATACCGCTCCCCGGTGCCCCATGGCAAGTAAAGGTGTGACATTTCCTCTAAAAGAAAAACAGAAATTAGTATCGTTAATTTGAGGTGCAACTTAATTTATTACGCGATACAGTGACTCAGCGCATCTGGGCTAAATAATTTAGCATGAATACTAAGTAAAGCGCTAGTACCTTCCATGACAACAGCCGTCGAAGAATTAACCACAAAAGCCCAAGAAAAATAAAAAGAGTTCCCCTTTCTTAACGGGCATATCAAGGGTTTTATGTTTTATCGATAACGCATACACATGAAAAGCAGTTAGTCACCTATGTTATGTTCACTGTCATTTTACAGTTCTCAAATATTGGCACTTGGCACTTAAGTAAGTAAGTTAAGTACCTACTTGCTGTTCTAATGCAAGTCAACAATATGTAAATTAGTTAAAGCCCTACGCGGAAGAATGCCACGCCAGCTCAAAATGAAAAAATATTGATTCCTCGGAATTAACATATTGCTTTCAAGTGTAAGCTTCAAGTTGTGGTTAAAAACATTATTATTGTTCGATTACATATCATATTAGTAGTGGTATGTAATGTAGACCAGTCCAGTCTCGTCTAGCACCACCTGAGTAATTTAAACTTTTACTTGCACGAATCAAATAACAAATTCGTGCCGGTTCCAAGTCTAGTGCTGAATGGCGAAACAAGAAAAAGGCTCGAATCGCACGCAATCAAATCCAAAAATAATAGGAGTTATTTAGATACACTTTTCATTTCAAACACACTTCGTTAAACCTCGTTATGAGCGGAAAGTTAATTAATATGCATGTGTGTTATACGTAGGTACTTAGTTTTGTTTGTACCGTTCCAATTCCAAGGCTTCAAACAATTAAAATGATACATTACGTAAAAGTGTGATTCATGTATGTATACGATATGTGGCAGATCGTGATCACTTTCGTTTAACTCATGTATAATTTGGGTAATCGTAGCTACCCAACGCGAAGGCATTGTTCTTGAGTTTTTTTTACGGAAATATCTTTAAACGACTTCAAAAAAGGCGGAGGTTTTCAATTCGACCCGTATGTTTTTTTTATAACCCGACTACGCCAGAAGGAGGGTTATGTTTTTCGAGAGTATAGCATGTATGTTTAATTGTTTGGCACGCTCTGCGGCCTGAACGGGTCAATGGATTTAAGCTTGAGAGATGTCATTAGATTCCTCTTAAATTCTGAGAGTGACACTGGGTGTACATATAAAAAGGCAGTCGGGTTTTTATTTTAATAATGACTTGTTTTGTATGTATGTTACGCGATTTCTTCGGCACTTGTGAACCGATATTGATGATTTTCATATTATTTTCGTAAAGATACGATGAAGAATTTTGGAGATATAAAAGAAACTCCTGAAAGAAAATAAAGTAGGCTGGTTTTTTTTTGTTAAAACAATTATTATTGAGGAGGTTATCTATCTAAACTTCAAGCAGCGATGCGTAACGAAATTTCCGGAAACCTAACTAGACTATAGACGGCGCTAAATTATTTATTGGACGATTGAAAGTAAAATGACTGACGGTCGTTACAGCCTAAATGATTGCATCTAACGAGGGATCGATTTCTTACAGTCTATTACTGCGTATTTTCTAATGAATATTTTTTGCAATACTCAACTGAGTATGATGGATCTATTACACTTATAATAAGTGTAAGAGATCGTACGTGTAACGTGTATCGTTAGTATAATAGCAAAAGATAAATGAAAAACAACTGTCCGACGAGTAAATGGCATATTTTGTTTGCGTCCGCCACGCTCTCGTGCGCACTGGCGGAATTAAAAATAACGAGCGTAGTGTTTTATTTTATTATTTAACGCTACGATAAGCTACTTGTACACAGCAAACTGTAATTACGAGTTTTAGGATATCAAAACTATAATGATAGCCAACGAGCTACTATATTGTGTTTGCTCTAGTTTAGACCACCAAGGTAGCTCCTCGCTTTTGAATTAATTATAGAGGTCTGTCTGTCTACGTTCATTAAAAAGCAGGCAAGTGCGAGTCGGACTCGCCCATGAAGGGTTCCGTAGCAGCAAGTAACATAATATAAAAGTTCTTGTAGTTCGTTGTAACTTTGATCGATGTTTTAATAAACGTGTTAAAAAAAAACTACTTAACTACAAGATCTCGTTCAAACCAATTTTCGGTGGAAGTTTGCATTGTAATGTACTAGTACATCATATACAATACCTATGTAACAAAAACCCTGTATGTAACAATATGTAAAAAAATCTACATTCTCATACAAAAGTTTTCGGCCGGACGGCAATTTATTTTTTTGTCGAGTTTCATGCATAGGAAAAGTTGTTCATATTGACGGTCTGAGTTGCTCCTACAAGGATCGGACAGGGGTTTTGTTACATATTGTATTTTTATCAGTTTTATCATTCTCTTTTTGTAGAAGTTAATCGGGGTGGGGGAACATTTTTGAAAAATATTATATTAGAAACCTCAATATAATTTTTGAAGACCTATCTATAGATATATATTAGATACACGTGTGGTTTTGATGAACAAAATTTTTTGAGTTTCAGTTCTAAGTATTGGGAACCCCTAAAGTTTATTGTTTTTTTTTTTTCTATTTTTGTGTAAAAAGCAGCGGTTCACAGAATACTTACCAAGTTTTAACAGTATAGTAGTAGTATTCGGAAAAAAGTGTCTGTGACATATGGACGGACAGACATGACGAACCGATAAGGGTTCCGTTTTTTGCCATTTGGCTACGGAACCCTTAACAGGAAAATTTTATGTAAGTAGGTGTACAGTGACCTCAACGAAAATTTTAATAATTTACATTTTAAACGTGCAGTACTTAGCTGTTGTAATTAATAATCAAGCCTCTGTTTTTCACAAACAGGTGTAACTCGATTTACTCATAAATAGTAACCCATTCGTAAAACGTAAACTCATGCAAATCTTATGAAAATTTTCTATCTCAAGGATGAATTACGAGAGAAATTATAGAACGGCCTAGTCAGTGATTCCGGTAGCACGGTGTGGAACGGCGTGATCTACCGTCGTCTGAGAAACCTTGCAGTTTTTGCTGTGCGACGATGCAACCGGAAAGCCTTCCGTTCACGAGTTATAATTTTAGATAACTCATTAAATAAATTACCGTAGGGTGGTTTGATATTATGGAATTGCTCCGACCGAAGGTAATACGCTTACATACTGGGAGCTTTTGATTCGGCAAACAGATCTTAGATAATATTTATTTTGAGTTTTGGTGAAAAAGATCTTGAAATACCAAAAAAAAATCCGTACTAATTGTTAAACGTAGTATATCCTGCTTATTTTCGAACAGGATCATGTCTTCCAGCGGTATGCGTACTGCTAGTTATTAGGTATCCACCGAAGCACGTTTCAAAAGGAACTTTTTACCACGTACGACCGAACTGTGGAATCAACTTCCTGCAGCAGTGTTCCCGGACCGATACGACATTTAAACCTTCAAAAAACGAGTCTATATCTTCCTGAAATGCCGGCAACGCTTCTGTTACACCCCTAGTGTTGCAGTTGTCCATGGGCAGCGGTGATCACTTACGAGTACCATCAGGTGACCCGCTTGTTCGTTTGCCGCCCTATAACATAAAAAAAAAAACAAAGAAGCACCGAGGACCGTCTGTCTAATAGATTAGCATATTAGCTGTGCTCGCGGGCTTCGCTCCCCGTGGGAATTTCAAATTAAAAACTATCCTTTGTCCTTCCCTGGGTGTCAAACTATATCCATATCAAATTTCATTTAAATAGGTTCAGTAGTTGCATCCGTGTAAAGGTAACAAGCAAACAAATAAGTATACAAACTCATTCGCATTGATAATATTAGTTGGGATTTGGATAGTTTGGATACCTATAGGTAGGTATACAACATACGCTTGTATCCCTTTTGAGGTAAACAGAAAGATCACTTTGACAATACCCAAAGAGTAATTTGACTATATAGTTAGCTTCCACATCGAACGAACATTGTATCTCGTCTTTTAAGGCCTGGACCTTGGAACTCGATAAGTTAAAGACTATGGGAAGCTGTTGACCCATATTATGGATGTGGAATCAGTGAGTGTCAATTTACTGTCGTCATTCTTCTCATAAACTAAACAAGTGTGTACCTACACCAGCCACCCATTACCTAGAAGGACAAAGTTCATTGGTACTGGTCAGGCCAACCTTGAATTGTTTCGTGTCGGTTCCATCGACCCAAGCCGCCACCACCACGCACTGTCAATGGAATCACCATAATAGTTACGATAATTTTTGGGTGCTTAGGAAATCACTGCCGGCGCCTTTGTTATCAGCAATTTAGTCAGGAAATCGATTGATGGGTGTCGTTATTGTTGTTTGACATTGAATCAAAACAATGACTTGCTCCTGAAGTGCCATTTTTCAAAGGCGGAGTCGCAGTCACCTATACGAATGGTTTTTCCATACAAATAAACTGGACAAGTGCGAGTCGAACTCGCGTGGAGAGGATTTCGTACAATGCCAAAGTCAAATGTTTTTACTATATAACATTTGAAACCCTCACTTTTTTACGGAACCCGTTCTTTTATATAGCTGTGGTGGCATCACAGCTCACGTCTGAAAAATGTTATTATGCCCTACGGAGCGAAAAGTAACCCAAGTATAGTGGTCTAATCTGCGACTCTCGAAAAGGTGGTGGCCAAGGGGTGGTGGCTCTGCGTCGGAGAGGCACGAATCGAGTTCGATTATAAGCGCGACTTTTACTTATATTATACCTCTGATATTGGACTAATGTACCATAATTTTTACCTACCATGCTTTCTATGTAAATAAATAAATAATAATATTAATAAATAAATAAATATGTAGGGACAAATAACACTGATTGAGCTAGCCCCAAAGTAAGTTCGAGACTTGTGTTATGGGATACTAACTCAACGATGCCATATTTTATAACAAATACATATATAGATAAACATCCAAGACCCAGGACAATTTGAAAATGGCCATTTCTCAACTTGCCCTGACCGGGGATCGAACCCGGGACCTTTGGGTGGCGGACTAGCATGGTGACCACTACGCCACGGAGGTCGTCATGTGAGGGAAAACATCGACAACAAACAAAATTCACTAGTGTGTAGTAATACCTAATTACTGTATCGTTTGATGAAAGTCATTCAGCTTAGTCAGATGCCTTATGGCAGCTCAAAAAAAGTTGTTAATACTTATATCAGTGTTAGACATAATAATAATAACACATTTGATAAGAAAGATCTGCGACTCAACATTGTAGGTTCCTAAGTAGGTAGATACGTCCTAAAGATATGGTTTTCAACATTTATATAAGAAATGGATAGTTTTTCTTGTGAAAATACGAGGTAAGTACCCTTTTCGTATTTGGAGATGGCCAAGACTGTAATGCATACTCCTATGTATGCAGCAAGTTCATAAACGCCGACTGCGCTGTGCGCCAATCTAGCATTTTTTCAGATTACCCACCTCGATCGAATTGCAGAATACCTGAAAAACAGTTTGGCTCGAAAAATGTATATATATTTAAGTATTTTTCAATTCACTGCACAGAGAAGATTTGATACAGATTGTGCATCTTTGCCACAATCGTATGACGATGTCGATTAAATAATACTGCAGCCGATGCGTTTTTCTCCGGTAAATATTGTTTTATCTTTAGTACCTATTTCTACTTACAGAAAATATTATTTCAAACTCATTTCTTCGGCATTGTTGTACGAAACTACAGTGCTTGTTAGCGTATTTTATACGTATCTTACTAGTGACTATTTTTTTATTTCATTAATAAATAAGTACTTACATTAGTTCTATGATTGTTATTTGTAGTTTCTAGCTCTCTTCGGGTACCTAGATAATTAAGCTTTCGTTTAGTAAGAAGGTAGGTAGTAGACAACTAGTCACACAAAGGACCAAAACAATTTGTTACACCTTTGTTAAAATTGAACAAACAATTCGAACAATATTAAAATCCAGTACAAATTAATCACGATTTCGAAATCCGCACCAGTTTCAGTTTCACGCGTGTCGTGCAGATACTGAGCGTATCACGGAGACGCGAGTGGTGAGCTCCTTGACGAAACCACGACCATGAATTGTTGCAAAATACTGCAGCGCGTGAAGCGTACAGGCCGCGAGACCGCGAGCCGCCGCGCGACGCCGGCCACTGCTGCTGCTTGCGGCAGGCGGCTGACATACGCACCTCTCTCCCGCGCCCACTGCTGCTTCTTCTGTTGGACCAGCGATGCCGGCTTGCCCACCGACAGCATCGCACTACACTGTACACATTACATTTTCTAATGTCCCGTATGGCACACGCTGCGATCCTGCCGACCGCAGCAGTTACGGTGCACCGACTAATGAATGCTCTGGAGTGCTTTTTAAAATCGGACGCTCGAGCATCGCGTACGCCGGCCGTCGCGCTTCGCTTCGCGTGCACTCATTGTCCGCGCTGGACCCACCTACTGAGTTGACTAGATCCGATCCCACGCCAACAATCGCATTTTAAATTAACGGTAACCCACACACGGCAAGTGCTAAAATAGCATTCGTTACGTTACAAAATTTTCGGTCAGCATGAACAGTCCGCCGCTTATCTCGATCTCCAGACTGTAACTGTTTCAGCCCCATTGTTTCAGTGCGTCACGCGAAGAGTTTCAGACGAAAGCCTCGGAAAAGCCGCCGGTCGATATCGTAGCCATGACGACGTTTGTTTCACGTGCTCGCAAGGAATCGTGGCATTTTCCTGCTATTTGCATTTAGGGCACGAGTCCACGAGGTGACGTGAAAATTGAGGGAAGATTAATTATGGCAATTACTTGCTGTTGAGTGCCATAATACATAATACGTCCAGTAAATCAGTCGACTAGGTTATTGTTACGCAGTGCTAGCATCGAGTGACCATTACTTGAACAAAGGCGAAGCACTCAGCGGACCAGTAGGGGACGCCAGCGAAAGTTAATAAACTCGATTAGGTACATACTTGCTCGTTTAGAATTCCTATGCCGTAGGAATTAACTAGAAAGTTATTTTATTGCAGTCTGATGTCACTGAAATGACTCATCATTATTTTCTTTATCACATCATTTTAGAGAGGAATGGAATTGAAAACACCTTTTTGCCCCGACAAAAAGAGGGGTGTTATAATAAGTTTTACGCCAACGCCTGTCTGTCTGTGGCATCGTAGCTCTCGAACGGATAGACAAGATTTCAATGCGTTTTTTTTTTCACTTGAAAGCAAGTTTCCTTTCGGTAGTTTTAGCTATATGTTTGATGGAAATCGGTTCAGCGGTTGAAATGTTACGGGGGGTGAGCGCTTGAAAGTAATTTCTTGAAGGTTTTCATTTTGCCTGGCCTGCCTAAATTAATTTGAGGAGCTCGGTGGCTCAATGGGAGTGCGCATTACTAACGCTTTCGCAAGAAAAGCTACATCGGGCGTGGTCCGCACTTGGATGTGTGACCTCAAATGGCATAAAAATTTTCTTGAGCTCCTCCGTGCTTCGGAAGGCACGTATAAGCCGTTGGTCCCGGCTGTCATCATTGTATGGCAGTCGTCCAGCTATGTCAGATGCCTTTAGGCAGCCTGAAAAATCTGAAACCAGTGTTTGCCACTTACAAGTACACACACGAAAAAAAAGAAAGAATTTGCCTCTCAAATAAACTTGTTTCTTGTACAATTACTCAAGCAAAAACTGTTTTACTAGTACCACAGTTTAAAAGTACCTACGATACGAATATAGATAGGTACCCATTAGTTAGAATCAATTAGTATAGTACCTACGCAATAACCACCAGAATACCCTGAAACGCCTGCCTATTTATTTGGTTTGTCTTTTTGTTTTGTACAGCTAGTATATCATTTTTTTTGCTGAGTAACCCCCTTATGTGTTGACCTATACAAGTAAACTGTGATGGTGTCGTTGTACATTAACACCCTGTAGATGTAAACTGTAGTTTATTGGATCGCATACCTAGATACGTTTTTATTGGCCCTGGAATCAATGTCTGGAACGAATTCCAGTTACGAGCCATAACTGTTATGAATAGATTGTACTCGTACGCAATAAGCAATAAGTCCGATGACTTGAGCAAGACCAGCAGTTACACAGTTTATGCTGTTATACGTATGGTTTAACACTTTGTTTCGGTTTATGTAATGCAAGTACAAACATAAGTGTTCTCAATTATAAGACGAACTAACGTAAAAGTCCAGATCATATCTTATATATTGTACCTACAGACTAGGTATAGACCATCTTGCCCATATTGTAAAAGCAATGTACACTTAGTGCTTCCTAATAAATAAAATTGGATAATCTCGAGGGTGGTTGAGGTGGTAAATGATGTGCCTACGCAATGCAATCCGCACATCAGATAATCGGTTATGCTTAGCATCACAAATAAATTGCTTTGGACACTATGGCAGATAACCACCCGCTTATGCCAGACGGGAATTGAGCAAGTTCTGCCAAGATCAAGAGGATGCCAGCAGCAGAAGACTTTTTGGTACAAAGCTAAAAATGTAAGGAAAGGATCTAAAGCAGCCTTCCCACTGCTTCGTGGACCGTGGTGTAAAGTACGATAGTGGGTTGTGCAGGGTCTTGACCGAAAGGCTGAGCCTGCAGAGCTAATAGTCAATCACGCACTTTCGGATTTATTACAGGTGCTAAGTCATGCCGAACTGTTCAATTTTATGGTGCCTACATAGTAAATTCGATTTCGAGTGAAGCACGGTAAAAGTTTTCTGTCATTGTCACTTTCATTGGTTACGTACCTCCGAGTTTAGAGAACAAGTTAGCACTAGGCAGACTAAATAGCCAGTTGGTAGGTAACATCTGATGACTGAATTCCACTTTTGGATTTAAGATAAAATTTCTTTATTGCACCAACTAAGTATGACAATATATAAAAAAAAAACTTTATTTTTTCCCTGAGATCTAATTGCGTGATTCTGAACCGCCATGCTATAGAAAACTTAGAACAGGTTATAAAATATCTCAGTCACGTATAGCTTTAAAGAGAAATTTATTTTTAATTCAAACAACTTTTCGTAATTATTTTAAAGTAAATGTGTTATTTAGACATAATAAATAAACTAGTTTTTGTTCTTTTGGCCTGTCTATTATAAGAAGAGGTTGGTGTCTCTCAAATCAAAAAGCAACAGTAGTCTGCAAGCATTGCAGTGGTCCATTTTCCCTGATAACGCTTTTCTATTGAAGCAATATCTTGGTGGAAGCGCTCACCGTGCTCATAGCTCACTGCACCTAGATTTTCTTTAAAATGCGAGAGCAGAAAGTGCGTCTTTAATGACATATTGCAACCCAATTCTTTATAGGCATCTAACATTTGTTTTATAAGGCTTTCATACTGAGGCGATCGTTTATTTCCCAAAAAGTATTCCGTGACTTGAACGAATGCCAACCAAGCATTCTTTTCTTTAGTGTTTGTAGGTTTTGCCTGCATCTAATAGAAGTGGTAGCTAAAGTGGTGCCCTCATTTGAAATAAATTGTTTAAAACTAAATATGGTGATAATTAAAAATTTGATTTGTATCAATGTCTAGAAAGACCTTTAAACTATTTTATGAATAACCTTTGAAATTATTACTAATAGTCCGTCTAGTTTTAAAACTGTTTTTCGCCAAAAGTGGCCACGTACGTAAATAGTTAAAAGGTCTTTCTAGACATTGATACAAATAAAATTTTTAATTATCACCATATTTAGTTTTAATCAATTTATTTCAAATGATGGCGCTACTTTAGCTACCACTTCGTCTTAAGTAAAAAAGCACTTCTAAATAAAGAAAGAAATATAATAGAGTAGAGGGGGGGGGGGGGGCGCGGGCAGCTGCTCCACCTGCAACTTATTTACGTCTCTACTACATACTCTACATTTGTCGATAAAAGTTTGCAACACAATATACAACTTTTGACAAGTTTATGTGCCAGGCAAATTAAAAGCCCCTCGACTTTCAAGCATTCATCCATAATAATTTTTGAACGTCTAAACTGATTTACATCAAACATAGTTTTAAGAACTACCGCAAGGAAGCTTGCTTTCACGTAAAAAACCGCATCGAAATAGGTTCATCCATTGGAGAGCTATGATGCCAGACAGTAACAGGTGAATTAAATTAAACTAGATGTGGACAAAGATAAATCAGCTTGTGCAATAATGGGCGTACTTATACCCCCTTTTCGTTCAATAAAAGTAAAAGCTTTCGCAGACGAGGAGTTTTTGTCCGCTAAAATAGATCGGTTACAACTGTATCGAGTAACACAAACGAGGGATTATCAGTACTGCGTATGTACAAAAGTCCCCCGAATAACCGAGGACATGCAGAGACCGGACCGGACAAAAAGTATGGGTGGTGGAGTCCCCGAAAAAATAGAACTCTTGCGACTAGGCGAAGCAACGCACAAGGCGGACTTTATTCAGCGTTTGAGATTTACATTTCCGGTCAACAAATGATCGCACACCGTGTGCGTTGAGTTCGCGGTAAATACGCGGCGGACTTTTTTTTCCGCCGCGGAGAAATCTACGTCGTCTGCACAGGCCTTAAACGTTTATTTGCCAGGTGTAATGTATTGTCTATTATTGTCTCTGATTTGATATTGTCATTTCAAATGTCTTGTATATGTCTAGTATCCTTCTAACTATAATTAAACCAATATACTTTGGTTTATCGTTTTATTATTACAATTAATTATAGTTAGATTTTATCTAACAATGTTTCGCCGAACTCAATAAAGAATAACTTCGGAACTCTGGAAAAATAATTCACAACGTTGGTAGTTGGTATATAGAAAAGAAACAAAAGATGGCTACCACAACCGCCTCTACCAGTCTCAGCCGATATCTCAGACCTGAACGTTTTGATGTAGAAACCTAATGTGAGCGGAGCCGATCTGCGCTAGACACATTGGCGGTACACGTTTGAAATTTTTTTATCAGAAGAATTTGCTGAGTGTAAGAGCGACTCACTACGTCTGAAGCTCTTAGTAAATCATTTGTCACCGACTGTTTATTCATATTTCAAAGAGTGTACCAAGTACGATAATGCTATAGATGTATTAAATTAAATTTATATCAAGCCTCTGAATGAAATTTACGCACGTCATACTCTGACTATGAGAAAACAAAATGCCGGCGAAAATATTTCGGAATACATTCAAGCTTTAAAACTTTTGTCACAAAACTGTAATTTTAAAAGCGTATCAGCAGAAGAACACCGAAATGAATATGTACGTGATGCATTTATATCAGGAATACAATCTCAACATATACGTGAGAGGCTTCTGGAACATTTAAATCTCAGTCTAGATGAAGCACTTAATGTAGCTATTTCGCTTGAGGCAGCTGTGAACAATACAAAGGCCTATATTTCACCGTCGTCTATAAATACCCTTAATTGTCTTAATGAAAATAAAAACACAGAAACAAATAAAAGCATAGTTGCTACTAATACTACTAATTCTCATACCAATTACAGCAATAAACGACGCTGTTTCTTTTGTGGTGGAAGTGTCCACAAAAGGATTAAATGCCCAGCTAGCCAGTCTACCTGCCAATTATGCTCCAAGAAGGGACACTTTGCTAACGTATGCAGAAGTAGAGTAAATGTAAATTGCATTGAAGCAGAACCTGCGGAAAATCCTCAAATAACAGCAGCATCTCCATCGAGTCTTGAAAAGGCCACCATTCCTATTACAGTAAATAACGAACGTGCTGATGCACTCATTGATACTGGAAGTTCAGTGAGTTTTATTGATTACGAATTGGTGAAATTAACTAATTTTATAATAAAACCGAGTAAACAAACTATCACGTTAGCATCCCTAAATTACATATCTCATGTTGATGGAGTCTGTTATCCTACTATTCAAATTAACAACAACGTTTACAAGCATATACCAATGCTCATTGTAAATAACTTGTGTGCGGATGTTATAATTGGTCATGACTAGTGAATCTCATGACATACTCAAGAATCATTCTTCATTAGAGTTACATTTTGGTGGAACACGAAAGTCTCTTAAAATCTGTAATGTTATGCAAGCTTCTGTTCCAGCTGTATCCGTATTTGCGAACTTATCTCCTGATGTATGCCCGATAGCGGTCAAGTCTAGACGCTACAGCCATGACGAGGAAAGTTTTATCAAGCATGAAATAAACAATCTTTTACAAGATGGAGTAATCGAACCATCTTTATCTTCTTGGAGAGCGCAAGTCTTAATTGTTGGAGGAGATCACCATCGCCGCCGTATGGTAATCGATTACTCACGAACGATTAATAAATTCACAGAACTTGATGCACATCCTTTACCTAGCATAGAAAAGATTGTCAATAATGTCGCCAAATACAATTTCTTTAGCTAAATTGACTTGAAAAGTGCTTACCATCAAGTTCCTATTATAGAAAAGGAGAAAAAGTATACAGGGTTCGAAGCATGTGGAAATTTATATCAGTTTACTCGTATTCCATTCGGAGTAACGAACGGGGTTGCAGCTTTTCAAAGAACTCTGCAATTTGTGATAGAATCGGAGAAACTGGATGGCACATTTTCTTATTTAGATGACGTCACTATTTGCGGGAAAACAAAAGAACATCATGATTTAAATTTGGAAAAGTTCATGGCCGCGGCAAAGAAATATGATTTGACATTAAATATGGACAAGTGTACTTTTAGTACAACTTCTATTAATTTACTTGGATACAATGTAGAAAATAATACTATAAAGCCTGATACTAACCGCTTAAAGCCACTTTTAGATTTACCAATACCGATTGATAGTCAATGTCTTAAGAGAGCCCTAGGACTCTTTGCACATTATTCAAAATGGATAATGAACTTCTCTGAAAAAGTGAAACCTCTTATTTTGTGTAAAACTTTTCCTCTCGATGAAAAGGCTATCTCTGCTTTTAACATACTTAAATCTTATCAGATTTAATATTCATATAATATCAGATTTGATATATCGAAATCATTTTTGTCCGCTATTAGTGATGATGAACGCTTAGTCGTAGAAACTGATGCCTCAGAACACGCAATCGCTGCATCCTTGACACAATGTGAAAGACCAGTTGCATTTTTTTCTAGAAGTCTTTCAGATTCTGAACGCCGTCACTCGGCTATTGAGAAGGAAGCCTATGCGATTGTAGAATCTTTACGCAAATGGCGACATTTCTTAATCAGACGACATTTCCTTCTGATAACTGATCAGCAGTCTGTATCATTTATGTTTGATCAAAAACATACTAGTAAAATAAAAAATGAAAAGGTAGAAAGATGGCGTCTGGAATTGTCTTGTTTCAAATACGATATTGTTTATAGACCCGGGAAAGAAAATTTTACTGCTGATGCTTTGTCTAGAATAAGTGCGAGTATTTCAACGGACAAACTATACAGACTACATGATTCCTTGAGTCATCCTGGAGTAGCAAGAATGGCGCATTGGGTCCGTCAGAAAAATTTACCATATTCTATCAATGACATAAGGTCTATGACAGCATCATGTCCTACGTGTTCTGAAATAAAACCGAGGTTTTTTCAGACACAAGGCAGACTTATAAAAGCACCTTCTTGTTTCGAAAGACTTAATATAGATTTTAAAGGGCCTATACCTAGTAATACTTCCAATCGTTATATTTTAACAGTGATAGATGAGTATTCCAGATATCCATTCGCTTATCCCTGCAAAGATATGACTGCTTCTACAGTCGTGAATTGTCTAAAAGATACATTTTATCTCTTTGGAATACCTCAATATATACATTCAGACAGGGGTACATCATTTCTGTCTGTTGAAGTTAAAGAATTTCTTAATTTGTCAGGAGTAGCAACAAGCAGAAGCTCTCCATACAACCCACAAGGCAATGGGCAAATCGAGCGATTGAATGGAACGTTATGGAAAGCCATTCAGTTAAATCTCCGTTCCAAGAATCTTAGAATAGAAGAGTGGGAGAAAGTTTTACCCATCGCACTTAATTCAATACGTTCATTATTATGCACTTCTACAAATGCTACTCCACACGAGCGTATGTTTCAACACCCCAGAAGGTCACCGAATGGAGATTCTGTTCCTTCATGGTTACATACGCCTGGACCCGTCTTGCTTAAGAGGTATGTAAGGAAATCGAAATACGATCCTTTAGTGGACGAAGTCGAACTTATACAACCTAATTCATTATATTCGCATGTGAGGCTGCCGGATGGACGCGAAACAGTCGTGTCGAATAAACATCTAGCACCTATGCCCTAACCTGAAGAGGAGGTTGACTCTGTTAAGGAAACACATGAGAACAACGATGCCGAAGCCAATGATGTAAATCAAGTCGAGCCAGGAGAACCAAGTGGGCTCCCGATTGAATGTCGTCGTTCCGGAAGAGACCGCCAGCCTCCTGCTTATCTAAAGAATTATGATTGTTCTTTTAAGGGGGGGAGACTGTAATGTATTGTCTATTATTGTCTCTGATTTGATATTGTCATTTCAAATGTCTTGTATATGTCTAGTATCCTTCTAACTATAATTAAACCAATATACTTTGGTTTATCGTTTTATTATTACACCAGGCTTATTTTAAAATCCCCCTAACTTTTGAACTGCTGAACCGATTGCCGTCAAACATATTAGGAACCATCGCAAGGAAACTTGCTTTCACGTTCCGCATCGAAATCGGTCCATCCTATCGGGAGCTACGATGCCAGACAGACATTGGCTTTTAACTTGTCACTTTAACCCCATCTTTTTTGTCGGGGGTTAACCCTTTCACCGCGACTTTCTTAAATAAAAAGGGATGTGGATACTTAAGTGCAATATGAGCATTTATTTTTGTCGGAAATATCCGACACTCGCGGAATGGGCACGACCGACACTGTTTGTCGGATAAATCCGACGTTCGCGGTAAAAGGGTTAATAGAAACACTAGCCCATTCTAGTAAGCAAGTGACGGTAGGGGGTGCATACAGCCATGGGCGCCGGCAGGGGGGTGCCAGGGGGTGCACTTGCACCCCTTGGGAATCTCGAGGAATTATTCGTTGGTTGGTTACAAATTTAGGTATTTTCACACACCCAAATCCGATCTCTGGTAATTACACAATTCTCATTTAAAAAGCAACTGCAGCCGGCGGGGTTTTTGACCGAACTTATTAATGACGTTTTCTATAAAGTTATCTTCATTGTCCTTGGTTATCTTGCCTCGGTGGAAACTTAACAAGCATAATCCAGACAGTTGCTCGTCACCTGTTGTGGGCCTATTCCAATTTTTAACTCTTCTCAGTGTGCTAAAAGATCTTTCTACTGTGCACGTTGTGACGGGTAGACTGAGGCCAATCCTAATCGCTTCTGCTACCGAAGGACAGAAATCTTTTGCCTCGTCGATGTAGTCTATAAGATGTTTCTATAACGATCAACTCCACTGATATTATTTGCCGCTGGCTGTGGATATTTCCACATTTCAAACCAAGTTGTGATTTCTGAAATAAAATCAGGTAAAAGATCGCCATACAAATTTTCTATGTCTTTTGCAGCTCTAAGAAATTCTTTTTTACTGAGGCCTTTTATTATTTTTGGGTGTAGTTGTAACAGATAAAATGATTTTTATGTTTTTCAGAAAATCAGTAAAGAAGAAATGATCGAATCAAGGTAAGGGATGTATAAAGCTCTTCTGTAAAATTCTTCAACGTTTTCGGATAAGTGGTTGGATCGATGAGCCTGTCGTTTCGTAACTCATTGGCATTTAATCTCAATATTAAGGTCTTCGCAACTTTGTTTAGCTTCTCCAAATATAGCAGTAAATTCCTGCGATGCGTTTTGTCTGTGACCCTCTATTATTTTAATGAGTTTGCAAATGTGGTCATTCACTCGGTTCCTAAGATCTATGCGGGAAGTGGAGCAGCTGATACATTCTCAGTTTTTTCCTTTCTCCCAGACCAGCATGGAATGAATAAAAACAAGAAGCTCGAACGTTAATGTGCCGATTTTTATTTGTTATATATATATTTCATAAGTCATTATTAAAAAAAAAAAAAAAAAAAAAACCCGACTGCCTTTTTATATACCCAGTGTCACTCTCAGAATAAAGACGAATCTAATGAGACCTCTCAAGCTTAAATCGATTCAGGCCGCATAACGTGCCAAACAATTTTACATACATACACAAATTACATTTATGTAATAATTGTCCTATTTTATAAGTATTCAAACACTATCATAATGAATCCTTTATGTTTTAATAAAATAAATAATTAAAAAAACCAGTCAAAATCTTATTAGAACCATTTTCGACATCTACGCGGACGAAGTTGCGGGTTAAAGCTAGTATTCTCATATTACAGATTAAAATCTTGCGTTTAGGCGGATAGTGTCAAAAGCGCAAAATGGTAAAAGAGCAAAATGGTAAAGAAGCAAGATGGTAATAGGAATGCGTAACCCCAGCAAAATGTTGCGTCTTAGAGAAATGAGAGTATTATTGATACTTGGTTCATAGTAAGCCTCAATATGTTCAAATATAGCAAAATTCGTTCATGTTGTATTTTTGAAGTTATTCGAGAAAAACTGATTTTGCCGGAGTAACGTTATCCCAGCAAGATGTTTTTCAAAAAAAGCGTTTAGCCTAGAATCAAGTATATGAAAAGACAGCTCTTAATGGGTTGTAAATGTATACCGATAGCAAAATTTGTTCATCTTATACTTTTGAGATATTCAAGATTTTGCTGGGGTAACGTTTTGCAATTTTTCATATCTCGAAAACTGTTAGTAGCAGAATTTTGAAAAAAAAATACTGTTTATAGGCCTTACTTTGTTCAAATTTGTTTAAATATAAACATTCCGATTCATTAACAAATATCGAAGTAATTTATTATTTTAAAAAATCGGAAAATTCCGGTTTACTCGTAAACTATTACATTTACTAACAAATAAAAACCAGTTACATATACGTATAGTGAACATAAGTGTTCATTTTGTTACAAAACATGTCTGAAGATTTAAAGCCGAAATTTTCAGACATGTTTTGTAACAAAATGAACACTTATGTTCACTATAGTTTATCTATTTGTGTTTAGAGAGAACTATGTATTCGATGGCCAAAGTCACACCACTAGGAATTCGATGAAATTCTTTTATATCTTCATATCGCGTAATGTTTGTTCATCCAAATTTGTACACGTTAGAAGGGTATATCATACGTATATGTAACTGCTTTTTATTTGTTAGTAAATGTACTAGTTTACGAGTAAACCGGAATTTTCCGATATTTTTAAATAATCAATTACTTCGATATTTGTTGCTAAATCGGAATACTTATATTTAAACAAATTTGAACAAACTAAGGCCTATAAACAATTTTTTTTTTCAAAATTCTGCTACTTACAGTTTTCGAGATATGGAAAATTGCAAAACGTTACCTCAGCAAAATCCGGAATATCTCAAAAAGTACAAGATGAACAAATTTTATACTTCATATACTTAATTCTAGGCTAAACGCTTTTTTTTTAAAAACATCTTGCTGGGGTAACGTTACTCCAGCAAAATCAGTTTTTCTCGAATAACTTCGAAAATGCAACATGAACGAATTTTACTATACACGTATTTGAACATATCGAGGCTTACGATGAACCAAGTATCTGTAATACTAAATTATATGAGTCTGGTATTAGAGGTCCCGCCTATCAATGGTTTAAATCATATCTTAACAAACGCTTTCAATGTGTCGAAATAAAACATACTAATTTTAAAACTGGGAAAATCGAATTCGTCAAATCGGACCGAGTACCGTCGACCGGCTCTATCCCACAGGGCTCCGTCCTTGGCTGTTTGTTGTTCCTCATCTATGTGAACGACCTACCTAATGAAATTAGCGATGATAGCGTTCTATTTGCAGACGATGTTTCGGTTTTGCTGTCTTGTACAAACAGCAGTGACTTAGAAAATAAATTAACCCATACCCTGGGTAAAATTACTACCTGGCTAGAAGAACATAATTTAGTACTTAATTTAAACAAAACAAAATTAATACAATTTAAACCCTACCAAAAAAGTCCACTACAAATAACATATCAGTTCAAAGATACTAAATTAGAAACAGTTAACATTGCTACATTACTTGGAATTGATTTAGATACACACATGACCTGAAAGCCATATATACAAAAACTAATAAATAAATTATCGTCTTTTACATACGTTCTTAACCAATTAAAACGTGTTACCGACTTCAAAACATCACTCGCAGCCTACTATGCGTACGCCCACTCCAGGTTGTCTTACGGCATTGTCCTGTGGGGTAATTGCTGTGAAGTGGACTATATATTCTCGCTACAAAAGAAATGCATACGAATACTCGTAAATATAGATCAAAGGGAATCATGTAGGCCTTATTTTATAAAACATCAAATTTTAACTATCACATCGATCTATATCCTGGAATCATGTAAATTTGTAAGAAAGCACGAACACCTGTATAAAAAATGGAAAATAACAATAAAAGAAACGATAGAAATTTAAATAAGTTAGAGATACCACCCACTAAAATGCAATTAATTTCCTCTAGTCCCTATCATACGGTGATGAAAATATACAACCATATTCCTAATCACATAAAAAATATTATAGAAAATACTACTTTCAACACAACCCTTAAACTGTTTCTCGTTAAAAAATGCTATTATAGTGTATCCGCATTCCTCAATGACAAATTGTAGCTTACTCTCAGTCTGCATGCCTATATATGTAAGTGTACGTTTGATGACATTATAATTTGATTGAAAAATATAAATGTTTATGATGAAATTTAATTTAATATATTTAAGTAAAATGGCATCTAGCTGCCCTTATTGTTTGCAGTGCCCTAGCAGGGCGTCACTTGTACCTATTTAATTTATGTAACACCTTAAAAACTGTGACTTGCAATAAAACTCTGAATCTGAATCTGAATACTCTCATTTCTCTAAGGCGCAACATTTTGCTGGGGTTACGCATCCGGTAATAGCGCAAAATGACAAAGGAGCAATATGGTAAAAGCGCACAGTGGTAAGAGCGCAAAATGGTAAAGATTTCAGTGCTATAGTATATGAGTTGCCAGGACTATATTAACATCATATTGGTGAATTGTGACTCCCTATCAAGTAATAAAATATAAAATGTGAACAGCTTTTCATTTTTTTTTTCAAAATAATATAAGTAATCAACATTCATAATAACAACAAAATTGAATTAAATTTTTATAGTATTTTTTATATCATTATACAATTTAATTTCCACTTGTAAAAAGAAAGTTTTTTAAGTAGGTAGGCTTTATTAGCTTTTTTTGATGATTATCATGAGTGTTGATTATTTTATTTTGACAAACATGTTTGCGTTTTTTTATTTTTTTCTTGTAGTTGAAGTGCTTCTTAAATAAAGATAATTCAAGAACTTTATTAATAACTAGCTTTTGCCCGCGACTTCGCTTGCGTTAAATAATGTTGAATGATAGCCTATGTCCTTCTCCGTGGTCCAATATATTAATTGACATATTTCTTTTTTCTTTCGATTTCTTAATAGTTAGTTGTTGACGTCAAATCATTTACTTACAACTAAGTTTACTGCCGCCTCCAAAGCGCAAGAAGCGTTAACAAACTGTACTGCAGCATTTTCTCCAAAAACGTCAACCTTACAGTTATACTGGTATTTGGACTAAGAATACATTGCTATGTCATAATTATGAATAAAGAATGACGTCAAATTTGAAATTAATGTCAATTTGTAAATAAAGTGCATGTATCGATTGTACTCAAATTATGTCTTTGTGGGTGTACAAATATAAACCTTTAAGAGGGACCCGCGCCAAGCTCAAGCCTGACGTTTTTGTCTTTAAGATAATCATCGGTTCCGTAATAAGCCTGCTCACAAAGTACTTTATTTACATAGGCTTTAAATTTTCTATCTGGCATATCAAGGACCGATTCTGGCAATATATTATAAATTTTTATACAGTTTCCCTTAAACGATTTACTGACTGTTTTCAGCCTATAATACGGGGTAACTAAAACATTTATGTTACGTAAGTTTCTACCCGTAAAATCACATGTTTTATTAAATAAGGCAATATTTTTCCTTACATACATTATATTTTCAAATATGTACCGGGATGGTACAGCGAGTATATCAATTTTCCTTAAAAAATCTCTTAGGGAGTCTCTCGTACCTAAATCGTAAATACAACGAATTGCCCTTTTCTGTTAAATAAAAATAGTCTGTATATCAGCAGCACTCCCCCAGAGAAGAATCCCGTACTACATCAGACTATGAAAGTAACTAAAGTAAACTAGTCTAGCCGTTGCTACATCTGTCAATTGACAACATTTCATTTTCAAAAAGGTATGAAAATTCGAAAATCATTTCGAGATTTGGCGATTCTGAACACGTTAAACATTCTTAAGATTTTTTTGAGTCATATTTTTAGAGATAAATGAAAAAAACTCAAAAGTACAAGGATATAGGCAACAGGTTACGCCTTTGCTTGAACATCTAAAAGTAAAAAAATAATGTACAAGCTGTTAGCTGTCAATTGACACGTGCGTCAATCTGACAACTGACATCACGAGTGAGAGAGAGTGAGATTATAGTAGTGTTGTTCTATAGAAGTATCAGTTCGATAGGAAGGCCATCTAATATCGATAGTTCTTTCAGTATAGTAGAATTAGGATTGGAAAAAATACACATGCATTCAAATGTTTACATAGTTTGGTGACGAAATGATAATATGTCATTTATATGATTGATATTTCAGGTTAAATAAAAACAATATTGACATCAAGGTCTTAAAAACCATAAAAAAATTAAATAAGAAAAAAATATGCGCTAAAATGGGGCGAACGTCAAAACACAAGGTGACATTTATGATAACTTTTTTTTGGTTTTTTAATTAATCTTTCAAATTTCTTAACGTATATTTATTTATATTTTTGAAAAACCTAATCTGGTATGTCCGCCATCTTTCCACAACGCGTGTAAGTCGGAGCCCTTGTTTTTATTTTCAGTCAAATTCGCCCCAATTAACTTCAAAACACTGTAACTTAAAAGTAAAAAGAGAAGCAATTTTTCTTTGTGTTCTAGATTCCTGTAAGGAGCGACTATGAGAATCCGTTAAAAAACGTGGGTTACCCAAAAACTCCATTTCAAGTATAGAGTTGATAACGTAATTTTTTATGCCATTTGTTTTCCACATACCAAGTCGTCAATATAATATATATAATGTATGTACCTATATATAATGTTTTTTGGAAATAATAGCTGAGAAAGCGTTTGATTTTTAAATTAATCAAAGTACCTAATTCTATTTTACGGAACGTAAGTTTTTGTTAGTTAATGTTTAGATAAAAATACTAAGAAGATTATAGTATCTACTTCTTTAATTTTACTTTTTGAAATTCATAGTACTATCCTAACTCTTGTACTTACGCTCTTTTGGAATGGAGAGATTTTAAAGAATTTAATTTTAGGAGAAATAATGAAAAGAAATGAAAAAGAAAAAATACGTTCTTTTTTTTAAAGTTCTTTAAGGAAAAAAAAAAATATGAATATAAAATTTTTGAAATGTTGTCAATTGTTTGATTCTTCTAATAGCGTAAGCCGCTGAGCTAAGCCTATTAGCGAGTTTAGAAATATGAACATCCCATTGAAGTTTAGAATCTACTGTGATTCCCAAGAAAGTAGTATTATCAACGAGATCTAATTTTTGACCGTCCAGTAGCACATCAACAATGGCCTGCCTCACTTTAGGAAAACTAAATCTGATGCATTGGGTCGTTCGCATTCAACAGAAGGTTATTGGCAGAGAACCAATTAGAAATGGCCGATAATGTGTCATTTACCGCAGTAGTAAAATTAGTTCAGCCGTTTTAGCGTGAAAACGGAATATACATACATACACACTTTTGCATTTATAATATTAGTTGACATTCGGGAATATTATTAAATTTTGTTATTACATATTATGAATGTTGATTACTTATATAATATTGAAAAATAAAATACTTGATCGGTATGTAATCACAATTCACCAATATGATGTTAATATAGTCCTGGCAGCTCATATACTACACAGCACTGAAATCTTTACCATTGTACGTTTTTACCATTTTGCGCTTTTGACATTAGAGACGCTGTAGATAGATTTATTTCTAGGTTTATGGTTGTACCCGTGGACCGATTCCTACAAAAATAAAAACAGTCTGCCTAAACCTAAGATTCCGCTTTAATTAGAAAAGGCTACATTTTTTTCTGACGAAAGCGGTATCTAATCAAAGTCCGTTTTCGTCAGAAAAGTTTATTTTTTTCTGACGAATGCAGTATCTGACGAAAGTGGCCTAAATCGAAATTATTTCTGCCGGCGCCCATGCATACAGCCATTCTGATGCACAGGACTTTGGTTGTCGTACACGTGGAATGCAGTCGTTCTTGATGCACACGAGTTTTTGTGGATCTGGGTGAAAGATTGTAAGGATAAAATAAAAGCAGATTAATTTCATTAAGTTATTTCTTAACTTATTCAGAACAATTCTTGGAATTATCACTAACTTAAAATGCATATCTGGTTCTTATGTCTTCTAGTTTCTTCGACACTTCGGCCGGGGTCCGCTCTAAGTCACTAGCGATCGCTTTTTGTTTCTCTGGTTCCAAAGAGTTGAACTGTTCGCAAAGGTCGCCATCTATCACATTCTGTAACAAGGGAAAAAGATTCATATGAGGTGTTTTTGTCGGAAAATGCTAATGTCCTGGCTCGCGGATTTTTAAACTCATTTGGCTTTTCAATTTAAAAGAATACGCTCATAAATTTATATTCTATGAGTGTAAACTTTGGCAGTATTTTTAACCGACCTCCAAAAGGGAGGATGTTATCAATTCGTCGCGAGCTGTTTTGTTTATGTTCACCTACCTATTTATTCGAACGCCTATTTATTTGTTTGGGGGTGAAGTCGGTTTTTAGTTTTGTTCGTTCCAAATACTACAGGAACGCCACGTACGCGCGCCCGACTCTCAGGAACGTGGCTCGCGCTAGCAGCGCGTGGCGACCATAACGGCCGACCATCGCGCCGCCGCACGCGCGCCCTGCTCTGCCAACAGTGTAACACAGCTGCACTCTGGATCGAGAGCAACTGTTGACTTACTGTTGAAATTAGCGTTTCATAACTATCGATAGTTGACTTCGAGAAATAGTCACAATATCGATAGGACTATCGATAGTATCAATAACCGATACTATCGATAGTATCGAAATACCGATAGTCAATAGTTTTCTATACTATTGATGAAAGGTAAAACTATCGATAATATTGATACTATCAAAATTCTATCGATACTATTGACAATCGATAGTCCTATCGATATTGCGACTGTTTTTCAAGGCCACGATAATATCGATAGACAATCGATATTTTATACTATTACTTGCAACACTAGTTGAAATGACAATAAAATGTTTCATGAATGCTATACGCACCTTTACTGGGTAATAATAACTTCTAAACGACAAGTGATCGCGCCCGCACAGCGGTGGATTTTCACTTCTCATGTGCATCTCTAGATGTTGGAAGAAATCATGGTCTTCTCTCGATGTGAACGGCAGCATGACTCCGAGCGAACCGCTGACTGTTGCGTACAACAGTGCTTCCGAACCACCTGGGATGAGAGTCGCTCTTTGTAATGACGTCACTGTTTCTCCAATGTGGTAGTTCACAACAATTTCACCCTTTTGAGAGGCTCCATTGAGAAGACCTGAAATAAATTAACTTTTAAGAAAAGAAGAAGCTACATAGAATATTTTATATAAAATATGTATCAGATAAAAAAGTAGAATCATTGATTATCATTAGTCTAGCATGTGTGAATTAATTGGTATCATCATAAAATACAGTGATTAGAGAAAATCTGTAAAATTTTTGTGCTTACCTCTGTCCCATAAAGCTTTATTTCCTGTGGGATCCTCGTCGACATCGTCAGATACAGACTGCGGCAGTCTCATGATAGCAATGTTTCCGAACTTGTCAGCCATTCCTATAGTATCGTAATCGAGAATAGTAGTGTTTGTGATCCATCTTGGATTTGTGTCATCGGCGAAAATGATCAATTGATTCTCTCGTTTTTTGTACTTGACACATAATACTGATTCTTGAACATCTGATACAAAAATCCGTTGACCAATGGTTTTGAGATCCGCTATGAGGTTTGGTATATGTCTGTTTTCACATTTGCGTAGAAGTTTCCGCCTGCCGATGTCGTAGAGCCGCAGCATGCGACCGACGCCCGCCACGAGTTTGCCGTTAAACGCCGCCAGTGCTCCCGGATATTCGTCTATTGGAGTTTTGTGAACCAACTCTAATTTACCTGTGCTTCCATATATCTGAAACAACGAACAGGTCATTTAATCTTCAATCCTTATGTTATACTTTAAACAAGCAATTCTTGTCTATATACAAGAAAAAATTCTTGTATATATTATTTTTATATATAATGAAGTTATCGGAAACAGCTTCAACGATTGTGAAGAAACTCTGTTTTTTTAGGGTGTGACTAGTCTAAAAAATTCATAAAAAAAAGTAAACTAGTTTTACTAAACATAAACTTATTCATATTTCACACCATATGCAAATAGTGACCAACCTTGTACACATGTAAACTGCCTTCCGTACAAGATCTGGGAGATAAAATAGTGTCTTTGGCGACTCCGACGACGAGATGCGGGCGCGCGTGCTCGCCGTGCGCGCTCCAGCGCACGATGCACATCGACACGGCCGCCTCGTTCTGCTCCAGCGGCAACTTGAACAACGTGTTGGGTTGCCCGCCGCCTATACCCATGTCCACCACGCGGATTTGTGACGCCCACATACCTACAAAGAGTATTTTTCTTTAGATTCAAATGTTTATTCAGTAATTAGATCTTTACAGGCACTTTTACACGTCAAAAAGGAATAAGCTTTTATATTCAAAGTTAAAGCTAACATCTTGGAAAAACGAAATTGTCTCCCATGCTTGAATCAAATGACTTACAGAAGATCATCTGGGATTAACGCAGGGATTTGTTATGGCCACACCCGATTAGAGTCAATGTGTTCGAGGACGATCGCCGCTCTTGCCCAGAGAATGTGGCCATGCTTATATTCAAATGCAAAGTTCATATTCCAGTTAGGATAAATTCAAGGATAACACACCTGCTCCAGCTTTGGGAGACGAAAACACATTTTCTGGCAATATATCTGATAGGAAAGCATCTGCCATTTCGTTGGCAAGCTGTTGTTCTTCTGGCCCACCGCCTGCAGCCGCTTCACGCATTTCTTGAGCCATTTGCACCCTAAAAGTAAATAAATATTAATAATTTTTTAAATGCATATTATATGGCTAGTGCACAGTGTATTTCAATAATCAGGACTGCAGGGGTATCAACAGAAAGATTCAGGAAATGTGTCAATTTGTCATCATTAGAGAAATCTTCAGGGACAATTAAAGTGACAAAAATATGGCCATGATCTTTACCTTCTCTGCTTTTTCATTTCTTCTGTGTAAGAATTGTGATCAGTCTCCAAGATAATAATATGATTGTTGTCCGAATTTATGACGAATTTCCTGGGAGTATACTCCAAGGGCAAGTATGTTTGGTTGAAAACTGCACCCAACTTTTCTAGAGCCAAGATCCTCAGTGTGTTTGAAGAGATAGCAACAATACCTTCTGCACACTGTTCTGTAATGATAAAAATGATTTATGAATCAAAAGTTAATTATCTTTTTTAACCAAATATCTAGTTTGTTTTGCATGTTGATAAGCATGACTTACTTAGTTTTAGGTACCTCAGATCTGGTTAAGTAATCCTCAATGTGTTCAGAAGAAACATGGAGCGAAAAAGGTTTACATCATTGGCAAATTTATTGTTTTTGTCCACGACATGGTTTTGCCGCCTTCACAGTCTGAGCGACTCCAGCTTGGCTATGGAATATGCCGAGTCCGATCTCAAACGCAAGCGGTAGACCGATATGCTCTACGACGTTGTGGGCACATCACTGCATGGGGCAGCTACACCACACCATCACTTGAAGACGCCCGAAGGCATCCTCGCGCAACACGTCGGCAAAATGTTGATATACAAAAATGTAAGCAAATAAAATAATACCTGAACTAAATCCAGCAGCATATTCTAGGCATTCATAAGACAGAGGTGTTAGATGAAATCGATTTTGGTAGTGGTATCCAAGCCATGTTCGCGACGACACTGCCAGTACAGCTTCTGTTGCTTGTACCCTGACCTTGAAGAGTTTCACAGGTCTGGACCCTAGATATCTGAAAGAAAGTTGACAATCCTTTAAAAATTCGAGAATAAATAAAACTCAAGACGAATTAATTTTAGGTACCTCAGATCTGGTTAAGTACTCGTCAATGTATTTCAGATGAAACACGGAGCGAAAATGTTTGACATCATTGGAAAAACTACACCTTCAAAGATATCAATAAAATGTCAAAGTACAAACCTTGTCCGCGTGTCTGCTAGGTCACCACTAACGGAATCCAAAGTAGTTCTCAGTAAGACTCCATTGCTCAAGCCAATGTTCAGATGCAAAGCAGATTTCGCGCCAGATTCGAATGGTTGCTCCACGATGCACAAAGATTCTGCGCCAGCGGGCAACGCTTGCATAGAGCGAGGCGACAGGCAATCCTGCAAACATACTTCATTGAAATGGACTTCTCAAATAAGAAGTAAGATATAACTAGATAGTAATAAATCAGTGGATTTGAGAATAACGCATTTTTTCGGTTGTTGTAATCAAAAACATTCAGTGGTGTCCTTTTATCATCATAAAATTTATAATTATATTCAATGTTCATTAGAAAATACATGTAACAAGTGCTTACCGATGGGTCCAAAGAAATTATTCTTACAGTGTTGTCATTCAAACCAACAGCTAAGAACCATGCCCTCTGTTCTCCAGTAGCCACAGACCCTAATGCCATACACGAAACATCAGATGAAAGCTTCTTCCTCTCAGTGTATTCATTCAATTGTCCAGTCTAGAAATAGAACATAAATATTTTTTAACACATTTAGGTCAGAAGAGCAATATAATAGATGTACCTATATTAATTATTTTTTGTCCACGACATGGTTTTGCCGCCTTCACAGTCTGAGCGACTCCAGCTTGGCTATGGAATATGCCGAGTCCGATCTCAACCGCAAGCGGGAGGCCGGTATGCTCTACGACGTTGTGGGCACATCACTGCATAGTGCAGCTACACCACACCATCACTTGAAAACGCCCGAAAGCATCTTCAAGCAATACGTCGATTATTCATAAAAAGTATAATGTTCTACTTACGGGGTCCATTTCAAAATAGACAAGTTCACCACCAGTCAAAGCAATGACGACTTGTCTCTGGTTGACGGCGCACTTCACGATGGACTTCTTGCCTGGTGCCTTCCACTCGTTGACTCTCTTGTCGGCGCGGATGTGTCGGATGCCGTCTGGGTACACTTGCACCAAGGCGTCGTTACCGAGTGCGTGACAGCTCAATGTCGGCGTCGTTCCCAGAAACCCTGAGTCCGTCACTTCCTCCACAGTCTCGCCGATAGAGAGCACAAGCGTTGCGTTTACGAAAGACACAATGATGTAGGAATCATATTCCTCTGCAACCAACAGAAAAACGAACAAGGTAAAATATGCCCTAATGGTCCACTTTTAACATACAATTTTGCTCCTGCCGACGGCACCCAGTGTAGTAGAAAAATAGTTGATGCCTACCTGTGCGATTGTCGTAACCATCTCAACTGTTCATCGCCGGATAGAAGATTCTGAAAATAAAAACCACTGGTGTTTATGTATGACAAACAACCAGGGTTTTATTAATAACTTGTTGATAAAGAGGAGCATTCATAGGTGGTTATTGTGACGTCACGGCATGTCAGTAACACGGACCAAAAAGTATAATCATTATGCTCCAACTCTGCCTAGTGACCTTTTAGGGTGTCTTATACATCCATCAATGTTTCTTCCATTTTTGCTTCTGTGTTCTTTTGAATATTATAGTAAAATTTTTAAATAAACACATCTTACAACTCCTATCAAGTGTCAAATGGACTCACCATCTTTGTGCCGCCTCACAGTCCATACAGCATTGGGTGACCCAGGCAGTTCTGATACAGCCATCTCTGCCACTTCAAGACCATGTCTCAGTGCCCTCAAAGACGATCTAGGACCGCGCCCACAGGCTAAATATACTTGGGGTGTATCCTCACCAGCCAAATCTGCCACATGGCATGCTACAATAAAGAAAAATAGTAAATAGTTTTGGTCTATTTTGAAGGATCATTGGATTTTAAAAGTGCAAGTAAAATACAATATAACAAATTTACCTAATATTGGCGACAGCGAATCTAACTCATCAACCAGCACTAAATTCCTCAAGGGTCTAGGAGCAAAGAAGAACGTGTCTCCCTCCTCTAAAGGCATGGCAGAGCTGAATTCAGGCTCATCGTCTTCATCTCCCAAATGAGCGATTTGGTATAAAAAACTGAAATAAAGAAAATATTTTTCAAAAAGTCAACAATAACTTTGTAGTATAGTTACACATGTGGGAAATATTGATTTGTGCATCTCTCATCAGTGTGCACTTACCCCATATAAAAGGGAGGACCTTGGTTCAGAGATTACTTTTATAGCATGATAAAAAAAGTGAGTAAGAAACAATTCTTACACAGGTTTGACATGCATACATGTGTAACTATAAATATTGCTTGGTAGTGTTGTTGCGATAGAAAGTCTATTGATAGTATTGTAAAAAAAACTAAAAACAAATAATTATACTTACTGGTTTCCAAACTCGCTGGCCACAAATAAGAAGCCAGTCTTCAAAACACACATAGCTGTAGCTACTGGTACTGTGTCAAAATACTTGAGTTTGATTTCTGTCACCATATCATCATCAGTCTCAATGGTTATCTTGAAAATGTCTCCCTGTTCCGTTTGTGCCAAAAAGAAGAACATTGACTTGGTTTTGTGTGTTGCTGAGCAGACAAAGATCATGCCTCGTTCAGGATCATCAAGGTCGTTGCGCCGGCGCGGTATGGGACATCGAATATCGTGTTGATCACCCAAGTTTTTGTATGTTAGGTAGTTCTCAGAGCAAATGAGGACTCCAGAAGGTCCATCATTGCCACCAGGGACAGTGATCAAGAAGTTTGCGTGCTCTTCTAGAGGTTCAGAATATTTCCTTACAACATGGTTGAGACCCAGGTCCAGTTCATAGAAAGTCAATGTTTGTTGCGTTTTCTGGGCAGCTTCACCTGATTAAATTAAAAACAGTTTAAATAATAGTAAAAATGGCAATCTTTGTCATAATATCAGAATGTTAAGGTTTAAAATCATACAAAGAGGATTTGGCGTCACTGCCAGTCTGAAACACGGACCTCAAAATAATCACTTGTCACTAAGAATTTTTTGGCAATTTGTATCTACTTTAGACTCAAAATAACCTGTGACAATAAGGTCACTGACCTTTGAAACCAAGATTTGAAGTGAAAGTCTCCAATACAATTTGATAAATAATTTTGTGTGAGCTTACCAGATGGATCACTATCAGCCTCTTCATAGTCAATCTCAAGACAAGCAAACATAGGGTTTTCAAAGCCCACGTCCACACCAACCATGTGGTACACCAGTGTGTTTGATTTATGTGCTTCCAGCGGTGATGAGATTGTTAGTCTGGCTTCAGCATCTCTGTTCAAGATGTACACTAACTTCTGCTTTTCAATTGCACCTATCATAACAGCTCTGCCTTTGGGATCAATGGCCAAATATTGTCCAGGAACAATCCTTCTGCATCCTGACTTTCCAAATGTCTCTTGGTGAACTTTATCTAGGATATTTTTGGCTGGGATATATTCCATAATAACAATGCGTCCAGAGTCCGACCCAATAACAATATAATCTGCAAATTATAAGCAACATTTTGAACAGATACTAAGACTAGTGTTGCAAGCAATAGTATAAAATATTGATAGTCTATCAATACAATTGTGACCTCGAATAACAGTCACAATATCGATAGGACTATTGATAATATTGAATAACCGATACTATCAATTGCCAACAGTTTGGAATACTATTGATGATAGTTAAAACTGTAGATAGTATGGATACTATTGAATTTAGAAACTGACAGTATTTAATACTATCAATAGTACTGATAGTATGTAAATTCAATCTATACTATCAGTTATTCAATACTATCGATAGTCAAATCGATATTGTGACTGTCTTTCGACGTCAACTATTATAGTTATGCAATGCTATAAGAACAGCATGTGAATATTGTAATGAAGTAAAAATTAAAACTGTGCCAATGCAAGATACAACTTGGCATCTATAGAGAGTGCCAAGAGCGACGCGCTGGCTATAGTCTTTGCATCTAGTTATACCATGCAACTCAAGAACTGGAAACATGGAGCAAGACGATGCAGTATATAGGTGCCTAACGCGACTCAGACGTGGTTGTAAGTATAGGTTATCCCTAGCAGTATGGGCGTAAGGCTCCCACGTGGTCCAAAAATAGCTTACGTACCTTTAGTTCCACCAGTGAGTCGGAATGACATCATAGAGCGTATGATGCCGAATATTTCCACTTTCATCAATGTATGCACTTTACCGGTATTGGGGTCAGGTCGCAGCAACTCCAATGTTTTACCACGTGATATCACAATCTCTTGCTGCTTCGTGCCAGAGAAGTTCCCATGCACGGCATGTGTGATGGATGTTGACCCTTGAAGGGTCAAACTGTACAAATGCATCTTGGCGGCCTATTCTATCTGAAAGAATTATTATAGTTCATAAAATACTGAGACAGGTTATGTGCAAACTTTAGAGACTCAATCAATAACCATGAACAATATACCAAAGAATTTGTTAGGCTCGTAACTAACGAAAACAGAAAGGTTTTGTGCTTTCGAATGGGTGAGCCCAAAATAATTTAGCACTGATAAAACGACCACGAAAGATATAAAAATCAATCGTGGAGATACCTAGTGCAAATAATACCCAAATACATATGTGTCTTGGAAAATAGCAAATATTTTACACTAACCTTTGAGTATAGAAAGCCGATTGCCGCAAAGCGGCTCGATAATTATTTTAGTCGCCGGCCGCTAACCTACAACGACAACAGCGCACTTGCAATATGGCGGAGCGGAAGATTGCCATTTCGATTCACGAATAGCGTTGACTTCCTTCTGACTGACCAATCAAATGAGAGCATTTTCCATCATGGCGTTGACTTTTATATAAAAAGTGTTGCCATTTAAAATTAAAAATAATAATTTTATAGCTTTAATACTGCCATCTGTTGTGGAGTAGCTAAACTTTTCAATGTACCAAGAGCCAGACATCTAGTGAAATATATTATTACTATTTAGTAAACTTAATTCTTTAAAGTGACCCCTAGATGGCGGCAGAAGTTCTCTACTAATATCAAAATACAAAGAGGAAGGCAAAACGCAAAATAAACATTTTAGCCAGCAATTCGTCGTCGGTCTTTTCGCTTTCTGAAACTTTCTTCGAATTGCTGTGCTGTGAATTGTTATGTGACGGATACGGCACAGGGTTCGGGAGATAAGGTGGTGGGGCCTGTCGTTCAGCGTACTCTTTTTCAGCCATAATGCAGGAACAAAGATGCTACCCTCGTTTTTGAAATTTACCATTTTAGTTAGTTTAAAATTCTGGTTTGTGAGCACGACGGTCTAGTTTTAAAATCTGTTTCCTCATACTTAATTAAAAGTGCCTTCCTGCCTGTGCCACACGACCACGCACGACTACACGTCCAACCTTGGAGCAATACTTGTCGATTAAATAATGCGAAGCAAACATTGACTTTTGGAAACTGTGTTTCTTTGTTTTGGAGAAATTTAGGTATTAATTAAACATGTGATCCTGTTTTGCAATAATCGGTAAAAAATTGTATCCAATGTATATAAATTTCAGCATCAGAATTCAATCAGCATTTGAATAACTTCAGTAAATTGATTCCCACCCTAACAAAACGTTGACTTGAAGGCACTGTAGTCACAAGTGAAGGTGTCCTCAATTTTAAAATGTACCTAAATGGGTAATATTCATAAGGGTAATTTGGGTAAACTATAGCGGTCAACACATCAGGTTCTGATTGCTCTGACACAGCATACCTAAGGAATCAACGTGCCTAGATAAGAGGGAGTTGGGTTTAGACAACATCATATTGAAGAATTCAGTTCTTGTCGTTGGAGTATTGTCCCTGGTTTCCCTAACTAACCGCGTTTAAAAGTAATAAAAAAAATTAAACCTTAATATAATAAAAATACTTACCCTGTTTTTATATAAGTAGGTATATATAGGTATAGTAGGCCGCCTCTTGTACCTACCCATTAAATGTTATCCTTATTTTATTATTATAAGTATTCAGAATATTGTATTGTAGGTACGGGCGCCTAGGTAAGGTAGGGATACCTAACATTCATCGTGTTATTTACGTAAGAAATACCTGACTGATAGGCAATGCGCGATGTAGTAGTACTTATTAAATTATATGAGAAAAGAACAAAAAAATATAGCTCTATCGTACCTACAATCTACAATGCGTAAAACGGTTTGTTGTTATTTTCACAGAAAATAATTCGTCGGAACACCTGAAGAATGTTCCTGATTTAAAATTCCACATTTGTGTATTGAAAAAACCCGTTCCATTGTGGCCGTCCTATAATTCTATTTTGTGCTGGCCCACAATGTATCGGGTTGGTCGTCGGTGACGTTGCGCGCGCACCTGAGTATTCGGAGTCATTTCGCCGCGTTCTGGCGGCGCTCTCTTGATCCTCAGATAGGTATTAAGAAAATAAGTTCTTTAGGTTAGTACTTATTCATTCTTGTTTTTTTGTTTTCTTGCAAATGCCTTATTCATGTATATAAATAGGACTTCGGATGAAGCTTTTTTGTTGGGTCTAACGTATCGATAGGAGTTACATCCTTCGTGGTCGCAGACAGATTATCTGGAGTGCAGCGCTGTTCTTTTGTTTAACAACAAAAAAGGTTTGTGCTAAGTCCTTAAGATAGTTTGAAAACCAGGTACCTAAACATTACTCTTTGCATTACTCTACTTGATGAAAGAACCGTTTCACTTCGATCAAGCCGATTGTCAGCTGGTTGAAAATGTCCCATTAATTGCGTTATATATTTTTGCCACAGAATCCCCGATGTCAATTACCGAGGTTCACGGAGTCTACACGGCGCAGACTCGGCCAGGCAAGCTGTTACAAGTTCCGTAGAACCAAATGGAGTCTGCGCATCGTGTTTGGTCCAAAATGGTCACAGTCACAGTTTATTTGTAATATTATTGTGTATTTTTATTTATTTTACTTTCATAACATATATAAGTAAATTGCAGATGGCCAGCCTTTTCTACCGTGTATCATGTATATTTAATGATTAAACGAACTTACCTGTACGTGAACTTCGATCATAATTATGTAAAGGATTCGTCCGAAAAGATTAGCATACACCGTAGTACCGTGTACGACTCACCACTTCTTGAAAGCACAAACAAAAATTATTTTCAATAATTTATAAAAAAGTAACGGGGTAGTTTGTTAACAACTACTCGGTTCAAACCAACGATCGTCATTACGTTTGGAGCTATTTATACGCTATTTTTACATAAATTAGGGTGGGAAGGGATGCTTATCTCTTCGGACGAATCCTTCACACAATTAAGATCGAACTTCACATACAGGTAAGTTCGTTTAATCATTAATTATGTTCGGACTCATCCTTGAGGTTAGCATACATCGTAGATATTGAGAGGAAAGAACATTGGGGTAAATATTTATCTAAAAATAAAACATTTCATAAGGTAAAATACTTTATGAAATGAATTCAAAAGATGCATAATATTTTAAACAAAAAAAAAGAAAAAGAAGGATTTAAAGTGTTATTTTTGTTTTATAAAACTACTAATCAGCATTTCTTGTTAATGTGTTAGATATAATTGATGTACCAAAATCCTCATTGTTATCTATCAAAAGACAAGTAAATAATGAGATAAAGGTATCGATGTTGAAGGTTTTCAGTGTGTAACCAAGTATATATTGCAAAGAAGGGAGTGAGCAAGATCTTTTCTATGCAAAAATAACCCCTTTACAATTAAATAATCATCTCTTTCCTAGTTTATCTGATGTAGTGAAAAGAAACCGTCGTGAGTTATATTGTGATAATTTGAGTCTGCATGCATCTAAAACTGCTTTATTGCAAGATAGTGTAGTATGTATGGCACCAAAGATATATGTATAATCAAATACCGAAACAATATAAAGATCTAAATTTAAATATATTTAAGAAAAGATTCAAGTTATTGTTGACTGAAAATTGTTATTATAGTTATTACATTATGGTAGATTGATAGATTCATTATATGTATGTGTAAATTTTTCTAGTATTATTGATAGACCGCCTCTCTGAAAATTTGCACACCTGTGATGGTAAAACATGATTGGATGAACTTAAATGTAAATACCTTGCTTGTAATTCATGTTTAGCAAAATAAATTTATCTTTATCTTTATCAGATAATCAGGGTCTTATGGTAACATTATAGATTTAGATATTTGTATTTAGTAATTTTTGTTCAAAGCGGACGTTTTCCGATATCATGGGCTGTGCAATTGCATTCACTTTATATATTACTTAGGCGTTTCGTAACTAACTTCCTGTATTGAAGGAGAGTCGTCGTTAGAATAATAGCCCTATAATGCAATTTTTGTTCAAGGTGCCTACTTCATGTGGATATAAGCTCCTTGGCACAGGTCACGATCTGCGCGGGCGGAGACGCGCACGTGTGCTCAGCTTGTTTTGTACTCCTCACAATGAACTGACCTTTAGGTTCCTTGAAACAAAGGCCAAAATTGACTGAGCAGCAGTTTTATTTGGCATCTGATAGGCATCGTAAATTGCGAAAACATTGTCTGAGTTATTTCGTGCAAAGGGAGGCATAATTAGGTAGGCATAGCAGATAATAAAGTGTCTTTAAACTTAGACCTAAAGTTATTTTGTAGCTTCCATATATTTTGATTTAATATACTTAGTTACATAGTCACAGGACTAACTACTACTTAAATGTCAAGTTCTAGTAATAGGCACAGGCCTATTCTTGAAATAAAAAAGTTTGGTTGTATTAACTCGAAAAAGCAGCCAGTTTGACAAAGATTCGTTGAGCCTTCGGTAGATAATGTCAATAATACAGAATAATTAACTTGTAAGCGAGTACCTATTTAATTGTTATTTACTTCATTAGTTCAATCAGTTATTAAATATACGTCTTTCATCCTTGGTTTGCATGTAATTGATCGGCTAGGACATAAAGTAGTTAGTCAAACAGTTTTCCTGCTGGGATAGTGAGTTAGTTGCTTGTCGTATATTTCAACGTATAGCTGTCAACTTACGCACGTACTGTATTGACGGATTTGTTGGATTCCCATTCGCTCTATAACTGTGAGCCAAACTATTATGTGCCTTTTCTTTTCGTATGGTTGGTTGCGTGAAAGAAAGAATAAATAAAATGTGCATCTTGTTACTGAATTTTCACGAGCTGCAAACTGAACATAGATATCAATAAATGTAGGTAAGTTGTTGTTGGTGATGTTGCACTGGGATTTGAGTATAAAAGTTGTTATTAACTAAATACGGAATAATTTGTAACTGATTTGTTAAAGAACTGCCTTTACAAATACTGACTAAAATTAACAGACTTGATTTTTCATGATATTTTAACTTTCAAAGGTGTAAAATAGAATTAAAAAAAATGCCTTGCGATACTTGCATTAATTTACAAAATGTTTGACAAAGGCTGCAGTTATTTTTATTATATCTAAGTATGTATGCCTAATAAAGAAAGTTGATAAAATATTAATACTTTTGTCTGCTGTTTTAAGTTTCGTCTTCTAGACGGAAGATTTTTAGCCACAGTCACTTGTGGCACCCGATACAATACCTACATAATTTTGGAAAATCCAATTTGTCCCCGCCATAGTAGGTACAAGTAGTAACAACTATACTGATTGAAAGACGTCGACGGCTGCCTCGTGAGTCAGTGTTTGGCTTCGGCGCGTGGCATTGTCTATAATGTTGTCAAAACATAGATTCGAGGAAACGAGCGCGTTTGTTTTAGTTTTCGCGCTGTTGATACAGCGCTGTCGCTGCGCGCTCCAGACATAATATCGTTTAGTCACTAATTAATATTAATTGGCTTATTAGAATAGCGGCTTGACAAATGACTGGCGGCACAGTGGATAGAATCATAGAATATATATGACGGTGTAATGATTTCACTATGTCATAATTGTATGCACATGTTAAATAAAATAAGAGTGTCCTTTATAGATGGTACGGAAAAAACAAACAAATGTTACGAACGCAAAAAAATCAGATTATTTATTATTATTTATTGCAAATACGTAACATCCATTTGAAATATCAAGGGACAAATAAAGTAGGTATAAGTACAATAAAAATATAGTTTTAAGTAGTCGATAGTAATATTCATATTTATGAAATTCGAGCATTTACTTTCATGGAGAATTATTTAGGTAACTGTTTTCTAAAGTAAATTCAAAATCTTTGTAGAAGTATCCGTGGAGATTTGATTATTATTATCATGTATAACTATCACGCCAGAGCAGATATTTCCCGAAAATCAATAGAAATAAAAGGAGATTGTAATCAGCCGCAGTGTGCAGGACTGTTTGTGCATAGGAATGCAATATAGCAGCCCCAAATCCCAGTGTAAACATTCTGCCTTCGGAGCAGAGGGGGGCAGGACTGTATATTCGGCGACACATGCAGGGTTGGAAAATTTAATGAGCGAGGAATTTTAAATATGTATTAGACATCCTATAACAAATCGACATAATTCTAATGCTACAAAATAATTATTCTTTATTCAAAAGGCAAAAGAAGCAAAGGTGGTAACTTAATACAATAAAGTTAATAATGCTTCTTGATTTAAGGTTCATGAATGTTATAATTACCTATATAAAAAATCAATAGCTATTTTAACTGGTGTTACAGGTTACTTACTGTTGTACGGGTTATTTTTACCGACTGATTGGCTATATCAAATACTACTACTACTACTTTTGACTTTATTTTACTCTACTACTAATTTCAACTTAATCAGAAGTTTTCAAAGACGACATTACAAAAATTACGAAAGTGTTTTGGAGATAGCCCTAACCGACCCTAACCAGCAGAACACCAAGCCCTCCTTTAATAAAACATCTCGATAATGAAAAGTCAGGCAGTCATAGAGGGTGGCGGATGAACCCTCAATCTGACGTAAGCGCTGTTACACACAAAATAAAGTTCTATCGTACTACATATAGGCTTCGAAATTAAATGTCAGTTCTCTCCGCGCAATAAATATCTTAATGATATGGAATCAAAAAGTATCTTCGTGATTTTGCCGACATAAAAAGACCTAAGCGTATGCTCTGGTAACGTGAAGTGCGCTCTATACTTTGCGGTGAAAGTTCTTTATGGTGTCAATTAGGGCAAACCAGGCTCTCTCAAGTGCGTTTGAAGATGACATTTGACATTCATTGCGTTTTATTCAGCCCAGCACGTGCGAGGCCACCTGTCGCCGATTCTGCGTCTGTACCATTTAATGCATAAATGCAAATATTTAATTGGCATTGCAAAAGGAATACCGTGTACTGAGCACGCTGGGCAATCATTGTTTATTGTATGGTTCTTGATAGTAACTAGTTTACAAGTTTGAATAATGGATTTAAGAAGGTATTTATCTGTCAGAGCTGTCTTTCCTCGGGATTTCTAAATTATTGCATTATTATTCAAATGTTTATCTGTAATGAACGCAGCGTAAACGTACGCAACGCAGTGTTAGTCTAACCAATCTACTCATAGATATGCGATAGTAGACAAAGGGCAGTAGAAGTATGACTTGGCTTGACACGAATAAGTATATTGTATTAAATACGTAAACCTTTTTACATAAATGCTTCCCGAAGCATTGCTTCACATGTTAATAAAATCACATAATGTTTTTCAGTACTTTCAGATGGATTAAAGTATATAACTAGAATGTTGACAAAAATGATTATGGAGCACGGATTTCTTTCTCCAAAAGCTCTGACGAAGCAGTGTGCTGGTCAATATTTGTGTCGGAATGTTCAAGCTAAGCCACAACCACAACAAACATAAATTAAAAAAGTATAAAACGCAAGATGTATAAAGAGTTATATGGAACGCTACACTGTCGATCTTTGCGACTTTGAGACGCCTAATCACAACAAAGCGATATTTGTTCGAACACCTGCAAAAATAGTCCACGTCAATAGACAACAATAAGTCGCATAAGTAAATGAAGTGAGCACGATTCGAGTCGCGTCGATGCTAATGCCGGCGCCGGATGCGACCTCCCAGCGACAAGCGATTGCATCGACAAACCATCGACAATTCAAAATGGCGCCTCTCTTTATTACCCGCCGTGAAGCCTCTGTGTCAGTTATTACTTCCTTTAGTATAGGTATATACATACGTGGAACGATTAATATTTCATTCTGTGGCTACGATTTGAGAATGTCAAAACGATTTTAGGCGTCGACGATCTTTAATCGGCTCATTATCGTGTCAGTTATCGAGTCGATTAGTTTTGTTTGTTTCTCGATTGGTATATCATGAGCGTTGGTGCATGATCTGTGAATGTATTCTCGGCTTGATTGCTGATTCATTTTGAACCCGTTTATTACATAACATATCCACTATATCTAAATTAGCTATTGTCAATTAAATCATTCCTAAAACTAAAAATATGGTGTTGCCTCTACATAGCCCTGTGGCGCTATAATCTACAAAATAGATACCACAGATTCGTGTTAATCTTTTTTGAGATCAGTATGTCTACCTATTGTGATAGGTTTATTCTAGTATACGAGTCATTTGGTGCTAATATAATAAGCCTACGGATACCTTAATTAATTAGTGATCAGGAAATAAGATATTCAAGCTTACCTTTCTCAGTCTCAGCCTACTTACCTTGATAGATGTAATACCTATTTTCTGATATGTTTTGGAAATCCAAAACAGCAAAGATCATATATAAAACTGCCGATAAACTTTTGACAAAAATTCTTGACATGTAGAGTCGCATTTTCTACCTTGGATATATCGTCCCCAGTTATTTTCAATGTCAGGCCTCTTAGAAATTCAACTTCCCTTATGAGAAAGTTTCACTTATACAAAAAAAATATCAGTGAATAGGTACCATTGGGTTTTGAATGCTGTTGAATGTGTGTCGCATTTGTTGCAAGTTTTACATGTTTAATCAGTAGACCCTATTATGTATGTCTACCTAACTTCTGAATTCTTGTGGTTTACTTGCGAATGAACAATACGTCGTAAAGTTGCAAAAAATAACAAGTTTGTGGCGACGCTGACGACATAGGTCGTAACTTTGTGCCATCGACAGCGACGGAGTAGAACACCCAGCATTTGTTGTAATAAATAGAAAATGACATCAGTTGTTGACGGAGACGACAAGTAATTGCGTTTGCCTTCGGGCAAGATCGTTAAATAGTATCTTGCAAGTAACTTGACTATTTCACCAGATTCTCTTGTCTTAAATAAAATAAATACAATATCGTATTGATCAAAAAAACTCTCAGTTATAGGAGCGCAGATTTTTGGTGTTTTGTTAGTGTAGTCTGCTCTCCTATTAGTGGTTACCGTAATAGATATATGATATTAGTAAAATGTGAGCGTATGAGAGCTCGTTGGTAACTCAACTCTACATTTCAACGAGTAGAAATAAAATAGGTAGAAAATAACTTTTCGCTATTATGTAGTTATTACTGACATAATTTTTATCTTCAAATTATAATTATAATAAAGTTCCGCCTTATAAAAACTTATTCGTGAAATTAAATCAAATGTATATCATTATTTATAAGCAGGTATTAAGTTACCTGCTCAAGCACATTTCAGAATATTTATTTTATATCGATATTCTGTAATTAAATAGCTGGAAAACCCTAAGATTCTTATGATACATATTATTGATGTTTATAAATTCCTGCAGACATATTTGTAGGCCATTATCTCGGCAAAATCATAGTAATAAACTGCAAAAATGATATATAAAGACCGGATTCTCAGCAGATAGACAGCGGAGGCGAGTTATTTACAATTTAATCAATTAATTGACTTCCTGTTAATTGCCACTTGCAATAAAACTGATGGCTGCTATTAGTTTCTCAATTAAGAATATTGAGCTGCGTAGTTACGCCCATATAAATGGATTTTGAGACAGGTGTCCACAGCACATAGTATTTTCAAAATTTAACATTTTCTCCCTGTAGAGGGAGTCTTTTTTGTATCAAGAAAGATCCTACAGAAGAAGCAAACAAGTATGTAGTAGCAAAGTTGCTGTATATCAGACCAAAAATAAAGAAGTACTTAATTCAGTTATTATAATAATTATAATGCATATGTGGATATGCATAATGTGGATATAAAAAAAAATAGAAGTAGTTATGACAACATTGTAAATGGTAGCACAAATAAATACTAATTGATCTGTCCTTTAGGTACTGAACAAAATTAAATTTGTATTATCCGTTTTGTTGCGTATGGCCTTCAACTGGCACATTTTATGCAAGTAAGTAAATAAATAAGTTAATAACTAAGTTAACATGAATAAATTGCACGCCTTATACATAAGTAATTCGAGAAGATAGAACTTTTATTCCATGTACTGAAACCAGTTTCATGACAATACATCTACCCGCCACGTAACTAATATGCAAGCACTATTTACCTGTCAACTAAATCCTAAATAAATCGTTGGAGATAACGAAACCTTTCAAGATCTAGTCACAAAGGAGCATTAAGCATGCTGTCCCATGGCCATAGCCCGCTATCGAATCGGAATAGTAAATTAGGTGCGAGTGCACCTGTGTGGCCCACAGGAGAAAAAACGTGGGCGCAACCCGGACTAAACGAATTATTACCCACTACCTGAGACTTCCTTGCGCGATATGTGATTTTTTTGACTGGCCCATCGAGTGTCTACACATACATTGCGTGCTTCAATCTCCAAAATGTTTACGCCCTTCTTTAAAACCATCGATCTATCATGCATACCCTACTTGGAACTAGTCACGCTTATTTGTTATAATCGAAATATTAGTCAAGTGGTCCCGCCTTCATTCTCAGGTGCATTTTTGTATTGAAGAAACGTTTGTGTTTTTTGTTGTGTTTTAAAGCCTCAAAACGTCAAGCGGTTTCCCAAGATTTGTTAATAAGGTGATTTCGGAGTTCCGCTTAAAATATGAACAGTCATCGGTCGATTTGTTAACGTAATTTGTAAGCGTTGCCAGCACAAATGCACCATGATATGATGAACAATATTCATTAATATAAATTAATAAACAATAATTTGAATACGTACTTCAGGTACTCGTAGCAAAAGCATCGACGTGGACATCGATGGTAGTTCAGCAGATTTTTGTACAGTTAGAGTTATATTATTATCTAAAAAGATGTGCTGAGATAAGATTTAGTAAGTAGTGGTACTTAGTACCTATTTCTGTATTGATGACTACTAAGATCGTATCCTTAACAAGGGCAAGACTGTTTTTGTCTTTTATTTTAAATAGTACAGAGACCATTACTGCTTCATAAAGTAAACAAATGGAATGATATTGTCAATTTTTGATTTTGTAACTCAATATACGGAACCCAAAACTAAAATAGGCATTCTCTCTTAGCTGGTCTTTTGACAAGTCATTCGATGTCGTTATCATTTTCTGGTTAAAATGGAATTTAAATTAGCCCTAAATAACGCATTCATACTTTTTGTTCAATGACACATCACTCGTTCTTCTATTGATTGTGTTTTATACAAAGCTTTTTTTATATCTATATAAATTGAATGATAGTATAAACATAGAAAATGCAATGATAAAATAGGCTAGTTGTTATAATTCGCGCTATGTTTTAAAATAAGTTAATTTTAAAACAGCGCGAAGAACCGATGTCCGATCGGGTAGAAAGATTTTCGAATGGCAGCCACGTACCGATAACTGCAGCATAGGACGCCCACCTACTAGGTAGTCGGACGACCTAAGTAAGGTTACAGGAAAACGCTGTAAGCAGGCCGCGTTCGATCAGTTGCTATTGTTTCTGTTCAGTAAGTTTCGAATAGTTTTAATGCTATAAACTTATTAAATCGAAGGTACCAACCAATATTGTAAAGGTCAAAGTGTGCTTTGGTTGTCTGTTCTACTTGTAGAAACGACGTAATGAATCAACTTAAATTTTGCAGGATGATGTACCTCATGCAATTGATATTGTAGACGTAGAAAATAGAACAATTCAATGAAGTGATTACGATGACATAACATCAGAAACAACGCGCATTATCCATTCTCCAATTCATTCATGGCAGTGATGTAATGAGGAGTGACGTCACGATGCAATCACTACAGCTACTCATGAGTAATGGTCGCAGTATGTGGCAGGTTGATAAGGTGGCGCCGCTCTGCCGCTCCGCAGATAACCTCCTGACCAGCTAGCTGTGTGGTTTCACATACTTCTTGTGTACTCAGTGGTACTTAGGACTCATTAGTCTAATGTGGCATGTCTGAGAATTAACTTACTAAGTATGTTCATTTTATATTATCCTCCAAAAACCATCTTTTTGAGAGTTGTTTTTATACAATAAGCCTGACATAAGGTGTCGTGTCGATAAATATAATTTTATATTATTATTTGTACGCACTACACTTTGTTTTACTTCAAAAGTATCTATGTCTATCAGTGAAGTACATAAATGCTTGTCATACATACCTACCACACATAAAATAGGGGTGACCACAGGGTCAGGAAAGTGTGATTGTAATTAGTTTATCTTTTAGATTATCCTAAATTATTTTAGTTTACCAAAAAAGTAAAAGTTCACAAAGATACGGAGCATCAAAGTTCTGGAGTAGGGGCTTGCGACGACGTACTTACGTAGCCGTGACGTCATGTGAAATTTCAATCGCTGTATCTTTTGTAATTTTTTGGTTTTCAGAGAAAAGAACAAATACGTGTACAATATTTTTTAATGATCTAACCGATGGACTAAAAATATTTTTCCATTCGTCATGCCTATTGTGGTTTTATGTAAGTCGGTGTGAAGCTTTATGTATTTTTCTAGTATTTACTATTTTTTATTACCTTTTCCAACAAGTGTTGGTATGCCATTCGTTTTGTTTTCAGTATTGGCATGTCCACCGCCGCATACAGATTGCCTCACGCACATTCTTTAAGATCTCATTTCTCAACACCAAGAAAGATGTTTATCAGAAAAAATGGCACTACAAGTAGCACTCTATCCACCTGCATCCGTACACATTCCTGAGTTTCTGCGAAAGGCAACAGAATGAACATTATTAGGCCAAATATGGGGAGTGGGACGGTCGATGGGGCACTGATTTCTTTTGCACACGACCTCCCTGATAGGTTTATCTGGAGATTTAAGGAGACGTCAACTTTCCTTGCGGGGCGCAGAAAAACTGAAGCCCGCAGTGCTGCGCGTAAATGGGCAAAGGAATTGTATTAAAGAGGAAACTTGGGCCGTAAAGTTTCTTTGGGTTCATAAATCTTAGTGCAAATATAAGGCTTCCTTTTGGTTTTACTGGAGTTACAAGTTTTCAATTAAAATAATATTTATAGTTCTGAAATCGCGAAGAGACGATCCTATCATCAATAGCTGACGGTAGGCATTATCTATAGGCAGTCAGTATATAAACAAATTAAGTACGACACGTATTATTTCTACGATTTCCTAAGAGGAGGAGTATGTAGTATGGAAATTTGATAGGTACGTGACGAGATTATGAGGCGTGAATGTTGACTGAACTTTCTTCATTAATTCAAGTTAGGACGAAAACACATTTTTTGTATATGTGTATGTATATATACAACGGGGAAGGGACATACTCGTAATAAATTGAACCACAGTGTATACTAGGTCACTATAGTACAATGAAAAAATAACAGCCAAAACAAAAAAATAATCAGCATTTGCAGCCGCCCGGGCAATTTGTATGGAAATGCCAAAAATTATTTTTGCTTTTTGGCTGTTATTTTAATTTCATTATACTAAAGTGATGTAGTATAGCCCGTGGATCGATTTATTACGGGTATGTCCCTTCCACGTTGTATATTGCGATTACTTGAGAACCGAAGCTCCAATCAAGATGTTTGGAACATATGTAGAAAATGGCAGCAGAATTTTATAATAGAAATAATATTATTATTTCATTTGGCATCAAAATCGGTTCAGCCTTTGTTGAGATATACAGACAGATTTTTTCTCCCTTTTTTGAATAAGGGGATTAGTTTACTATATTTAATTAGGTTAGGAAATATGCCTTCATCAATACATTCGTTAAATATAAAAGCTAAATCACCAGCTATGACATTTAATATATGGCTTACTACAGCAACCGATATGTCCCAATGATGATAAAACTAGAAACGCCCTAATTATCCAAATATTTTATTCCTAATTTTGATAGTTGAATTTCAAAAATCCTAATGTTAAGTCATCATTCTACATCATTTCAGCCACATTACGTCAACTGCTGGTCATAGGCCTCTCCCAAGGATTTCAAAAATGACCGACCTGGAGCGGCCTGCATCCAGCGCTTCCCAGCGACCTTAGTCAGGTCATCAGACCACCTTGTGGGTGAGAGCAGGAGCTCTTTTCTTCTTCATGCGAATCTGCTTCTAGCACAGAGGACCGTGCTTCGGAAGACAATAAAACTCTGGTTTTCGGCTGTCATCATTGTATAGTAGTCGTCAAGCTATGTCAGATGCCTCAGGCAGCTTGAAAAATACAACACCAGTGTAGGCCAATTACACACCAGAAAAAATGTAATATTTTCTCTCATGTCTACATGTGAATAGGTGACATAATTACGTACTTTAAACCAGCGAACTATGGAAACAAACTCAAGCTCAAAATAAAATTACCCGTACTATCGAAAAAGGGTTCTGTCCGAGTAGTGTTTTTCGAAGATGTTTGTTGTCGAAGTATGTTCTGTCGGACTAGTCGATCTGCCGAAACATTAAGTATCGAACTATTTGTTATTCCAAATTGGGACTGTGTTAAAAATAATTAACTGTCGAAATTCAGAGTGACACTCAATGCATAACACAATGCAGTCATAATATTATCCACCAACTTTTTGTTTTTCAAAATTTAAGAGTGTTAAATGCTTTGTGGTGGTTTCTGTTCAAAAACTTAATGATAACATTCATCATTTATGGAAATAATAATTAGATAATGAGCGTTTTACTCGAAATTGCGTATTCGTGAATAGGGAGTAAAGGCATATATACTTTTTTTAATTTATCTCGTAGTATGGGTACGTTCTCACATCATTTAACCTAAAAATGAACTCCCCTTAACTAATTGTGACTATTTCAATGTAAACTTCTTTTTGCGAATTTAATTTTTGTGTCACTCTGACAAGATAAATCTAACGACATTTCTTAAGCTTAAATCCATCAAGCCGTTTAGGCTAAAGAAATAAAAAAAGTACATCGCATCGCATTTGACGACCTTTATGGCAATGGTCATCATGCCACGCAATGTAATGTAATTTGAAATAAAATTCCGATTGTCAATAAACACGAAATTTATTTTTCTTTATGTTAAAAATACGAGTTCTTTGTTGTCACATATGTGCAAGTACGAGGAATTAAATATCCAATGTATGTTTATCCCGAAAAACAGTATTCCGGTTGTTTATGATGAACGAAGTTCTAAAAAAATTAAATTGACTCAAAGTGCTCTGTCTACCCCGTTAGGGATCAAGAAGTGACAGTATGTATGTATGTATAATAATAAATAGACATTATAAGAAAAAAAAATGATGAAAATCGAAAAAACCGAAAAACTCGGGTTTTTTGGTTTCGAATATTGTTAAAAACCGAAAAAACCGGGTCGGGTATTTTCCATGCCCTAACTAGGTCGTAGAAGACTGGCCAAGTGTCATGAACGCCATTTCCACTGTCGCTTGCCTAGGCAGTAATTGTGCCTACAATGCCAACACCAATCGGAAGGACTCACTTTAGATAAAGTAGTCGTGGACATTGGCATAAAAGGGTTGGCGGCCGGATGTACGTATATACCTCTTTCAAGACAAAACGTCTTCGGATATTATATTTGAATCACGATTGGATATTATCCGCATGGAAAAAAATTAAATAAAAATAAACTCTTGCAGCTCATAAAAGAAGAAGAAAGAAGGTTGGAAAATGTGTTTTGAATGAATGAATGAATAATATATCACCGTTTTAATTTAAAACTATTATTACCTACAAAAAACAGGAGTGTAATATGTTTGACCCCAGTGTCTGTCTCCCTGTGTGTGTCTGTGACATCAAATCTCTCGAACGGATGGATCGATTTCGATACGGTTTTTTTACCTGAAAGCATGTTTCCTAGGATGGTTCTAAGCGATGTTTGATGAAAATCAGTTCAACGGTTCAAAAGTTATGGGGGGGTGAACGCTTGAAAGTCGGTGTTTTTTTAATTGGCCTGGCAAATAAACTTGTAATATCGAGGTCTAAATTCGGCGAACCACAAGTTCATTTTACAAATAAATAGTAAGTAAAAGCACAAACCAAGCAGGTGTCATATGAATTGCATTACATTCCTGTAATGTTGTTTTGTATCACTTTCTTTATCTAGAGACTGGAAACAAATCAATTTATGCTAATGTTCAAGCTCACCATTTATTTTTATGTTCTGAATCAAACTGCTTCTGTAATTCTTTGGTGGATTTATGGCATGGTCTTGCTTCTTAGTATGCCTCGCCGTCCTCGCATATTTGTGTGGTTAATTGATTTATAGGCGTTGTCCTTTTATGGATTGTAATTTATACATGTGATGTGATATCTATGTTAATACGAATGTAAACTCACACATTGCCAACTCCTAGACTTCTCGATTTGTAATAGTTATAGAATTCCAAGTAGAAACGGGTTTTACTTCCCGATGGGTACTTAATTGATTTTGCAATTGTAAATTCGTTTGAAAGATGTTCGCATATAAGCATTGCATCTATACCGACCGGGTTGCTTGATTGATATTTCTGTCAAGATCATAACAAGTACTTTTCTTATAACTTTGTAAGTATTTGCGATTCAGAAGCAGAAAAACAATGAAACTGCAGTACTAGAGACACATGTGACTTATTTTGTGATGAAAAACGAGAGAAAATACGAGAATAGTCCGAATTTATACATTATGATACTCGTATCTTACTTATTAAAACAATATTTGAATTATAATATGAACCTTTTTTCTTATGTGTAAACGCTTTTATTTGGTGACATGTTTTTGCTACTGACTGTACAATGTTTGCTTACCTGCCACAACCGTACGTACTTTATGATGCAAAACCTAAATTATTCTTGATTCTTGTCTCGACGATTATAAATTGCATAAATTAATCAATAAATCAAACAAAAAACTTTCTTCTTAGGTTGTTTTTTGTTAAATTTGAGTTAAACAATAAATTGAACTTGACAATTATCTCTCAGCAGATTCACTTACAAAGCCTTAATATAAAAGTATATTCGTGAGAAGCCATTTGATCCTGCTTTGTTGACTGATCCGAAGTCCTTTAATACACTTAGTTTATTTAGTTAAAACAAAGTAAGTTGATTCAAACTCAGGAAACCCACACAAACAATATGGCGTTACCGTACCACCGCCTTATAAGCTAGAGTGCGCCGGCGCCGGCCCCTATATGGCTCGCCAGAGCATTGATCAGTGACGTCACCATGGGGCAAGCAGACATTCAATGAAGGCCAAGAGTTATGGAGAATTGGAGAGCAATACAATGTTACATGGTTGTAATTACCTATGATTAGACAGATGGACGCGTCAATCAAATTTTCTAAAATGTTGTCGTGTTTGGCTTCGATTTTTTTATCTTAATTCATATAAAAAAATGATATAAGAGTTATTTTTTTAGTTTGATGACACCAATTTAATTACTATGATAATTAAATTGGTGTCATCAAAAAAAAAACTGAAAATTAATTGACGACTGCGGTGATTGCGACCTTGATTTAGAACAAGTTTTGTGCATGCGGAATATTAAAATCTCTGCTGAAAAATCTAGGCTATATACGATATGAATGGAATGTTAATGTTAGTACTTCCACGATTTCATGTTTTAAACCAATAACTTCGATGTGTAGAATTATAGGTGCAAAAATTTAATTACAGAACAATAACAGAGATTGCGAGACAGAGAGCGAGCCCACACACAAGCGAGCATTGACTCCTGCGCAGGTGTCGCGAGTCGCGCCAACTCGGTGAACTCCGACGAGCGAGCCGTGATTCTATTCGCATAGATCAACTAGTAGTTGTAGAAATAACAGCAATAACGTGGAGTACAAGACAGCGAGAGGACACATGAGCAAGCGTTGACTCCAGCACTGATTAAACTCTCCGAACAGCGAACCCTGATTGACTGCTTCAATTCGCATAGAACAGATAAGCAGAAACAAGACAAAAAAGTGTGAGGTTGAGAAAATAGTCCACTATTGGGGAAAAAATAATTTAGTATGTTATATGAAATTAAATACAGCTGATTGGCTAATTTCTACAGTACAGGTTACGGCGATGATCCTATAAAAGTTGTACTTCCATTGCATTATCTATTTTTTCTCTATGTATGGTCTCATGTAATGTGAGGTTGTTTGCAAGCCCGCAAGCAGGCAATTTAGGACCAACACCAACATTTAGATCTTAGACTGCAGATATGCAACTTTTGGCGAATTCTGTGAAGCTATTGGTAGATTTTTTTACTGGTGATATTCATTATATTTAGTTTAGCGGTGATATTGAAGTATCTACTTGTCTAGTATGAACAGGCTTCAAAAATGGATTCATAATTCTTCGTAAAATTAATTAGTATGAGAGATTATGACTCCATTTTTAATCAACTTCGAAAAAGGAGGAGTGAAGCGGACTGACTAATTATTATTTACTCTACCTAATAGTATGGAGACTATAAGTTGGTGGTGGTAATATGCTGGTAATTTTGGCGTTTGCAAGCCGAGCAAATCGGCTCATCCACCCGTTTCTGAGGCTGGAAATGTTGGCATGGTGAGTATTCCAAGATACTTTAGTCATAAAACGATGACGACAGGAATATTAATAAAAAAAAGGTTTTTATGACAATAGGAGTGTCTTTTTAGGGTTCCATAGTAAACAAGGAACCCTTATAGTTTCGCCATGTCTGTCTGTCTGTCTGTCCGTCCGCGGTTTTACTCAGCGACTATAAGTACTAGAAAGCTGTAATTTGGTATAGGTATGTATATTAATTATGCGGAAGAAATGGTAAAATAAAATATTGAAAAAAAAAATTTTTAGTGTAGCTCCCATACAAGTAAATTCAAAAGTCAATTTTATTTAGTCGACTAACCAATCATGTGGGGTATCGTTAAATAGGTCTTCCAAAAATATTATGATCTTGTGAACACCCTTTTTCGATTTAGGGATCCGTTTCTGAATAATTTGTTTATAAAGTGAAAATTTTTGTTAGAGTCAAGTGTCCCCCCCCCCCTCTATCTGCTAAACGGTTATATATGGACACGTGAAAAAATTCACAGCTATAGTTAATATGACGAAAGTTAAAGGAAAACTATCAGAGCTTAGTAGGGTCAACAAATTAAAAAGTTATAGGCGATCAACTTATAAAATGTACTCGCCAAAGGAAAATTCAATAGAAAATTAGTTTTTAGACGTTTTTAGTGGCATGAACTCAAAGTTAACATTCGTAACTACGGAACCCTATACTGCGCGTGGCCCGACACGCACTTGGTCAATTATTTATTATAGCTGTTTACAGTCTGAGCTTAAGCATTACAAATTATCTAAATCAAATAAAGCAACTCAAGTGGATATTGAAAAGGTATATCTATTGTTTAAACAAATACCGGGAGATAACAGCAGGTAGAGTGGACATCGGGACCATTGCTTTGTTTCGTTATCTAAAGCAAAAAACTGAAGCGTTTCCCAGATAGCTCTGTGAAGGGCTATTTACTCCCGATAGACAAAGTAAAAATTGAACAAGGTCCTATTATAACTCAAGTACAAAGCAATAAAATTAAAAAGATTTAAATATTCATTCTCAGCCAGTTCTATGTCCGAGTATGCCGTTTAAAAAGTTACAAAATACAAAATAATTTTTAGGGTAATTGTTACGGCCGGTGGACAGATATTACATTATTATCACTTATCACACTTTTGTTCGCGACTTCATCCACAGAAATGCTCCAGAATAATATAAAAGCTATATGCGCTCTATATAAAGTGTCCTGCCTCAATGTAACACTGAACTATGTGACTCTCTATGTGAGTAACCTTGCTGAATTAGTGTTTAAAGTTTAATTTTTTTTACTCCGCTCATCGGTTTTTACGAGACAGTAACAAAATCTTATTATACCCTAATACGATAGGTATCTGCTTAAAACTAAGAAACTAAGTAGATTCATCAGGGGTCCATCAGACTGGGATAATAAATCAGGCAGTGAGATTGATTGCTGAGATTGTTGCGGCACTGTCGAGCGTGAGACTGTGTGTGCAACATCGCTCACAATGCGGAGCAGACGGGGCTTTTTGTGAACAAAAGCGGCGCTTAAGTAACTGGATCTAAACGGCGGTTTCGGAGGAGGAAGTGATAGTTGCGAAGATTTGCCTTTGTGGACGATAAGGCATTTACTTGAGGTACCATAGAGTGATTGCCTCACGCTCTCACAGTTCAATATCTTTTATGTGGAACAAATGCATAGACAGTCGACAGACAACTATAGAAATACCTATCTTATCGAGTACACGATTGAATTCAAACAATAAAGAGAAGTAATGGTTTCTGAGCATTCTCCAAGTGAATTCTTCAAGACTTCGAGAAACGTACTAAACTACACATATTATCGCATTTGTTAAAGGAATTCGAGCATGCATCATGAATGAAACACCTCCTCTATTATTGTTATAGCGCAGTGACTGTTGGAATGGGTAAGCTTTACAATATTTTCTGTAAACGAATGCTTTCCAGATCGACATCTTGGTAAGCAGGCATTGAATGTCAACGAGGCTCGATTGTTGAAAGCTAGTATTTTGTGGGTGTTGCTATTGATACATACTTCTATTACGGTTACGTTGAATGCTTGTTAAGTGCAATAGACGTGTTCGATTCGAACGCAGCCAAAGAAGCCGGTACCTACAGAACATTTGAATAAGTACAATGATAAGAATGGCCAGGCGGCGAGCAGTCAGCTTTGAATAGCGTCTATAGCATCGTCTCGCGTTGTGCACCGAACAACCTTATAGCCCATTGTTTGCGAACAAACGCAGGAAACTGTAAAGTCGAAAGTCCGCTTACATTTCGCGGTACCCACAGGTAGGTCGCAGGTGTCTCTATTCTGTGGGAGCTCCACTGGAGCTGCAAACACGACTGTAAATAATTTCGGCGCGGATTGAAAGGAAAGGAAGTTGTTTGTGAGTGAGATGTAAGGAATAAAGGATATATCAATTAGTATGGTTAGCTGGCATTGTGCCGGGCGCAGCGGTGTTGGCACAACATTATAGCGTTGTTTGAGCTGCCTAGACAATGTGGACGCTCAGTGAGGAGTCGCATTCTTCCAGTAACGGATGTGCCAAGTTATCGGAATCAAGTGAAAAGTAATCGAAAAATAATAAGATTTTTCTTATGTGTGGTGTATAATTTAGAGTAAACAATACACTCCGTAAAATATTTACAATTATGAAGGAGCCTTCCTTTATTATTTGCATATTGAAGACCTCCATGGCGTAGTGGTCACCATGCTAGTCCGCCACCCAGAGGTCCCGGGTTCGATCCCCGGTCAGGGTAAGTTGGAAAATGGCCTTTTTCAAATTGTCCTGGGTCTTGGATGTTTATCTATATATGTATTTGATATAAAAATATAGTATCGTTGAGTTAATATCCCATAACACAAGTCCCGAACTTACTTTGGGGCTAGCTCAATCAGTGTAATTTGTCCCTATATATTTATATCTAAATTAGTTATATTTTAGGTTGGTACCTAAAATATGACCTAGGTGACAGACCGGAATGCTATGTGACTTGTATTCTCAATCCCATAGTGTCAATATACTAAAAACAATTTTAAAAAACATGATTGTGTGTTTGTTTGCAATTGTTAAAATCCGATCTTATTTTAAGAAGATAAAGTGTATAAAAAATCGCGGTTACCTGATGTGGATGTACTTTAAATCATTTTGCTTTCCGTTCCCCTTGCCTTCCCTCTTGCCTCATGCTTTAATTTTTTTTGTGAAACCGTTTTAAATATAGCTACATAGATAGGTAAATATGCGTGTCTATATAGTCAGCGAGCCCTAATGGCTATAAGGGGAACAACTACAAAGCCTCCGTCACTTTCCCCTTCGAAGTCGCGTTGGCGGCGTCGCGTTGCCATGCCGACCGCTTTCCATGGCTCCGCGCATTGGTCGGGAAATTCAAAATGGCGGCGTATCGATCCGGAGGAGGCAGGGAGGTTTCGGGGGGCAGACGTGCTGAAATTGTGTTTACTATTAAAGGCGATGCGTCGTGTTTTAAGATCGTGGTAGGGCGAAAATTGTGAAATGATACCAATAATAAATTAATTGTATAATTTTACAACACACCTCATACTTTTTACTTCTAATGAAGGGGCTACCTGAATTTTCGGGGGTCCAGCGCTGCCTCCATTTGAAATAAATCATTTGAAAGGAAGCGAAGACATCATTTAAAATTTTGTGGCCAGGCCAGTTTAAAGGGTTATCTAGCTCTTTAAACTATTTTATGAACTAATGTTTACAGTTTCAAGTACGAATGTGAAGCTTTTAGCCAAAAGTGACCGTTTTTCGCAATTGTGCGTAGAAAAGCTTCACGTTTTTACTGCACTGGACCCCGGAAAATTCAGGTATCCCTTTAATACTGACTTGGTTGGCATAAAATGAACTGACCTAAGATGTCGAATAGGTACCTACTGAAAATTGTATAATAATACTCTAAGCTCTGTTAGCAATTTGGGATTTCTGGACTCTTTGGATTAATTATTTAGTATTTTAATGTAATATGTGTTTATATTCCTAAGTATACTATCATATAAAATATTGTTTTGCCGTATTGAAAAATATTTCTGTTAGTTTGTTAAATATTCATACCTACTTATACTTAACATAAGTAGGTATGAATATTAAGTATAGTATAGTATGAGTATTTTCTTATTTTTAAGTACTTTTGACAGAAATATTATCTTGTATACGTACCGTAGAACGTAGGAAGGCGGGCAGTCCTAAAAAACGTTGGTATGATGACAACAAATATTTTGTTTTGTTAAGTGGCGGATTTGGATGAGAGATTTGCCCAGCTGTGGGACACTATAGGTTAAAATAAGTTCGCTTCATGTCAATATATTATTATTAACGTCTCAGTACCTACCTATTTTAAATAACAATGCACCCACATGGTGTCAGTTCAGGAGTTGCTATAAGTATAGGTATAATTACGGTATGTTTTTTGTTCCGTTTGAAAAATAACTTGAGAAGATTTATAGCTAACAATGTGTTGCAAATAGACAGAGACGTATGGAGTAAGTGTTGGACTTGGCACACGTGTGTAGGTATTTTTGTTTGGGAAGGCGCGGTGCCGTCGATAGCTTGTCGATAACTACAGCAAATGTCACTGCCCTGTAATAAAAAGAAATTGTAAAACAAACTTATTTTGTCATGCGGGGACTAAATTATAACTCCTAATCCAAACTCATTGTCCTGCAGTAGGAGCTAAACTTCTAGAATTTGTATTGATTGTTTAATACAACTGAAGATTTGAACTGCTTTGACTATATTTGACTATATTTCAAAATTTTACATGTTATGTTGGTCTTCTTCTTATCGTGTCGCTGGCTCAAATTTCAAATTTTGTTCTTCCAAAACGTTGCCACTTTTACGCCTTCCTCCGAGGCATAGTATAGGTCAAGCATGGTACAGCTGGTAGGGCACAATGGGCATGAGAGGAGGTGCTGCATAGTCTGGTCGTCGTGACCACACTGGCAATGTGCTTCTGCTTAATATATAAAAAAGGTGGAGCATACTGCTCCCGCCAGCTTTGTAGTCTAGAAGAATTCGGTTCTTCAAGTGGAGTAGTATTATTTATAAAGCTATTTCGGCTTGTAGATGTTTGTGCTCCATAGAGAGGGTGTCTTTTATCAAAAACCTGTTTCCTTCTCTCCAGAGCACATGCTACACTTCGGCGGACTGAAGGCGGAGTAATACCTGTCAATGTATAGAGCAAGTTTCGTTTCGTTTTTATGTTGGTATGCACTTATTAAAAACAGAAAATATGCATCTGGGACATAACTGGAAGACGAAAATACATAATTTGAGGTAATTTGATGACGGATTCTTAATGATAAAGGTAACACTAAAGATATTCGCGTCTTTTGATATTTCTTTGTTTGGCATTTGCAAGTTTTCTCACTAACAACAGTGAAATGTTATTTAGAAACTAGACTGTAAGTAATTGAATATTTCTTGTCGTAAACGTGGCTATTCTTGACGTGTGAAGAGAGTATATCTTACAATATCACAGGTGTGTCAAGATGTAATAAGGAAGTGCAGGGAGCTTATCACAGGCGGAAGCATTTTGCGCCGGAAGCTAACGCGATTGTCTTTTTGCTTCCCTTTTTTAGCGGGGACAATGTTCCAAAGTTCGTGGTGTCTGGCTGCGTAGTATGTGTAAAGTTTAAAGATGTTTTAAAGTCTTAAGATTAATGATTTACTTTGTACGGGTCAAACAGTTATTTCAATAAGATTATATAGGTCTTTATTATTTTTACGTTATTACATTTTGTTTCTTTAATCAGACAGTTTTTACGAAGTAATAAATCTACCTAATCTGGTTAGGCGCTAGTAGTAGTAGTGATTAAGGCTTTGCTAACCTGTTGCATTTATTACACCATGAATGGTCGTAGACAGTCCACTTTCGGCATGTACTGCCATGATAGCAAAGTCGTACATTAGACTTTGGCTGATTTTTACAGCATACCATGCGAGGGTCAAAATTATGAAATTTTGTTAATGTTCGGTCCCTCATAAAAAAAAATGTTTATTACAGATCGTTAATACGACTACTCTTTAAAATTGATAAAACGAATGCAATAAAAAGCACATTACCGTCTGGTTACTTGTTAAAAACCGACACAAAGCAAAGTTTCATCGCTCTTATTTATCTGCCCATTAAATTGGACTCACGTAACGCAAGTTGTCGAAAACCGTCAATTTGGTTTGATGTGGTGTTTTATCTGGCGGTGGGCGTGGCAGACAATGCTCTATTTTTACGGAAGTCCACGTGGCGCCCAGCTGCGCGCGCGCACGTGCCGCGTATTTATACGTGGCCGCCCGCCGCCCGCCGCCCGCCCTGCACCCAGGACTACAGGACATTTTTATTGCTGGAGAAATGTTTTCAGGAATTAGTGAGGTGATCAGGCAGCCGATGTTTGGAGTAAAACACAGAAGACACAAGTACTTACAGTAAGGCTTCTAAGCTGAAAGTATGCATACAACCTACCCTAGCGCAGGAGTTCGAGAAATTCTTATTCCTTGTGAAAAGTTTTCAGGAATTATACTAATAATCAGACTATGTATAAAATGAAAACTTTGTACCTGACTCGAGATTGTAAATAAAAAGCTCAATTTCTTGTTTGTTTTGGCAATCTTTGCTTAAAAACACATACTATATTTACAAACTTAAATGTAAATACGTAAGACCTTGCTAATGCGTAATATTCATATAATATTTAGTATGACAATTTGAATATTAATGAAGTGGATATTCAGTTTGAGTGAGTTTCCACACATGGACGACGGAAGAAGTGACAGGCGGCCGGTAGAGACACAATATACGACAGTACAGAGAAGGATCTCAATGACTACTACTGATATTCTGTTACTCAAGATATACTGTAGGATTAACTTTTAGGCATGGGCTAAATTAAACAACTTTCATCCGGTGAATTATGAAATTATATTATTTTCACTTTTACTTGAAAGTGATTACGTCTGACACCAAACACAGTTGGCAACGAAACGACCGAGAAGGTTTTAGAACTGAACAAAGGAATCTTCTCAGAGGTTTTTTTAAATTGTTGCCAAGATCCATATCAACAATCTTATGATTATAAACAAAAATAAGACATTACAGTTTTGAGCAATTTGTAAATTCAACTGAATGGGTTAAATAGAGACTTTGATGCAAATAAATACGATAAAGCTACAGAAACTTTAGTGTCGTTTCATGATATAGGCATGTTTTTATATCTTATACAGGTATAATACATTTTATAGCTAAAAACATGTCAAGGGTCATTTCTGTACTATTCATATTTTAAGGTAGAGCCAAGCGGCGAAATATGAACGCTGGCGAGGATATTAATCTGGCCAATTATTGTGAAACTGACGCATGCTGCGCCTGCGACACATCTTTGTCACATCCGTTACTGGCAGGGTTGTGCGTGCTACCCTAGACAATATGTAGTTATGCTTTATAATCTTTAAAGAACCTGAGTCCTAATGTAACCTATGTTATGTGTGTGGGTGGACAGTAACAATTTGTTAATAAATTAAAATGCTCCTACGAATTTTAATCTACAACAGTGTATTTACTACTTCTATCTTAACGTTGAGGTTGCAACCGGGAATACGAAACGATAATGATGATGTGTAGCATTATTGGTATTAACTATGTAAAAGACCTGAGAAAAAATATAATGAAGTTGTCAATTTACTATCATGTTTCTGTCTTTCTTTACTAGTCTCTTTCAGTCCATTGAAAGTCCGCTTTTAATTTCTAGACTAAATGTCTCTCCAAATAAATTCGAACATAATCATACTACGCAGGTGGGCTGATGATCGCAAAAGATGGTATGAAGTGTAAGATAGTTCTTTGTTATCTATGATTTTTTTCTTTTTTGCTTCTTTTTCTTAAGACACTCGTGGATAAGAAGAAGGGTGTTATATTAGGTATATTGTATTATGCTATGCCATCACCAGCCGGCACTTGATATATGTATAGCAAACCTTTTATTTCATAGAGAAATAGAATTTGGTGTGATGCGACAGCCCTAGTGAGTATCGCGACGCCTGCGCTTGCGCTTGGATGGACGGTACGCGCCCGCTGCCGCCGTTCCAATGTACGCGGACAGGTGTGACCGGCTGCCGCGCGTTTTCATACAAAACCAACGTTTCACATATAAAAGGCACTTCCTTTCATCCCACTACCTACTGTCGGGAATGCCCATTAATTTGCCAACACAATATTTTTAGTGCGCGGCTCGCGTGTAATATATCGTACCCACGTGTCGCCGTATGTCGCCCGACGAACGGCTGCGTCAAATTATTTTCGTTCATGTCACAAGATACAGCGCTCATCTGGACATTTTTCCTTTTAAAATCACACCAGTGTTAGTTTAATGCAGCCACGGCGAACTTCCGGTGGAAAACGTGTGCGCAGCTTGACGGGGAAATTCTTGGCTCTCGATTTATGCGTTCGTGTGTCATACTTTCGCCTGTTTATTATTATTACCTCCATAAGATAGGGCATTACTTCAGTAAATCACAACCGAACCGTCACAGCAATCTTTTCAATATATCTTTCGGGGTGCGCTACATGCAAATCAGTGGCCAATTTTCATGGAAACAGCGCGATCCACCACGATCGATGTGCGCCGGCGCCGGCGGGGGCGCAGAGACCAGCAATCTTCGTATTATCGAACCGTTTTACGATTTTCTCAACAAAACCCATCCATCATTACAACATAAAGCTTTGACGAGCTTTGCTTTAATATTTTAACAGCGCTATATTTTTAGGTAGCTCGTTTGCGGCCTCGATATAACCGATGTACCTACATTAATAAATCTCCTCAGATCGCGGCTGTTATTTTACGAATGCCAGATAATAGTCCCTATGATATATGACAAGCCGCAATCCTTTATTGCCGGTACGAATTTATTAATGCTTGTTTTTTCAACACCGTATTACAGTATCAAAGAGACAGTAAAGTTAAAGAAAAAAAAAAATGTTGCTGAACTGTGAGAGGTGTAGTATTATAATAATTTGTTTGTTTGTCGATTTCACTATTTTTGCCTCGTAAGGTGTCGGGTTGGTGGCCGGGGAGGGAAACAAATGTCAAGCGAACAGTTGGAGGACAAGACAGAACCCATGTGCGATGCTTCTTGATGCCTGTTAATTCATTTGTACCTGAACTATTATTACGATAATACAATTTGGTGAGTTTTTGAAGCATTATATGCTGTATTGTGAAATACATAACTTAAGGCATAATTTTACAAATACTTTCATAACCTAGGATGAACTGTTTGCCGCAGGTAGTAAATATAGAGTGTAAGTACTACGTAGAGTTACGTATAAATGATCTTTGAAATTTACGATCTACTTAGTACCTATAAGGGTAAGTTCTTCGAATTGCACTAAAATTCTGTATGTAGGTATATCTAATGGTGTATCCACATGGACGTTACTCTTTGTGGAGCAACATTTAGCAACATGAAAATTGAGTAATATTTGAAATGTAAGTTTTTATGAAAATCCTAAAATAAAAGAATAATTGTGCTATATGCATCTTAACAAAGCTACCTTTAAATCTAATTTGGCACACAAAAATATAAAAAGGTACTCCCAGACAAAAAAAGAACATACCTAAAAGCTATGAGAGGAACAAACTTGTTATTTTTTTGATTAGACCCAAGCAATTAATATTTATGCAAAATTCTTACGAAGACACGAGTGACATAATGTCTAAACATCGAATATTAGCAATAACATGATTTACATATTTCTATCTTCACCCAGACTCCGTGCCGCTCGTGCATGATTTATGTGTTCTTGAATCCAAAGGAGAAATGAACTTGATTTGTTGATATTTTACCACTAGAAGTTTTTCTTTCAAGTTGACAATCCAGACAGTAGAATTTGCTGGAGATATTAATTAAAATGTTAAGTCTGTTGTGAGTTATCAGATGACTTTAGGCAACTTGAAAAATCTGAAACCAGTGTTGACCACATACACGCACGAAAAACAACCAAAACGATAAACGAATGATAGTTATATTACGTTTTGCAAATTAAAGTCAAACTTTATATGGGAAGTGTTAGGATGCGTAGTTCTAGGATAGTTCCATTGCTTTCTCACACGATTATTCTAGTTTCTTCGTTATAACGATAAAGAAGCTTTACAAAGCAAATTTAAAATTAACACTAGGACTAGGTAAACAGACTGGATACACTAATAATTAGAATTCGTATATTTTCCGTGCTTGACGAGGATGTACCGAGGATAGCGCAAAATTTCAGCCGTCTGTTTTTTAAATCGCAGTTTGCCTTTGATAAACAACAAAGTCGAAAATTGGCGACCTCCGTGGCGTAGTGGTCACCATGCTAGTCCGCTAGTCCGGGGATCGTACCCGAAACCCAGAGGTTTCGGGTTCGATTCCCGGTCAGGGCAAGTTGGAAAATGGCCTTTTTCAAATTGAGTCTGTTGTTTTCGAATCGAGTTGGTATCCCATAACACAAGTCTTGAACTTACTATTAAACTTGTTATTAAAGTCATCATTTCCCTCGTATATTAGCGCTAGGTGACTCAGAATGGTGTAAAACAATCTGATATCACACTTGCGGTGCGCTACGGACTTTCATTGGTGCAAGACAGCTGCGGTGCGCACACTTGATGCACTTACCACAAATTTGACGGGGAATATTTTATTCAAATATTCGGTCAATATCCCACCATAATAAATCAAGTAGGTGGCTAACTTCATACATCAGTTCTACGTACGAATGTCTGATTCAGTCAGAGTGGTGTAAATAAGTTGGAAACACAATTTGCTGTGCGCGATGACGTCCACTTGCGCAGAACAGCTGTGAAGCAAATTTCAATCACTTACGAATATTTAGTAAATAAAAATTAAAGCGAATTCTTTTTTACTTGTGTCCTACAGAACTTTTACTGTAGTTTTGATAATATAATGTACAAAGTGGAGACGATCGAGTATGTATAAGGCATAAAATCAGCCAAGATCGTCCTATTTTTTAAAGACAGTTATATTTACCTCTTTCAAAAAATAAATTCCTATTTAGAGCTAACTAATACTTAACAATGGTAGGTTTAGTACAGTAGATTACGTGTGATTAATTAAATGCTAGCTGTAGAAAAAGAATATCGGTATAATTAATGAGGACCGCGTGTGTACACCTCGAGACAAACGCTGCGACAACTGTTGTCTGGTCGTCCAACAGCTGCGCGCGACGTCACAATAACTGGCCAGGGTTGTAAAGAGTATTTGACATTTGGATTTTCAATACTGTGAGATATTCTAATGCAAATAATTGACATCTTTTTTTCCTTATCGTGATATTTTTTTTTTACCGTTAACGTCGTGCCTAAGGAATTCGACAACGTCGTCTGGTCATTCAAAAGCTGTGCCCGCGCCTAGGAGAAACTAAACAGCAATTACAAAAAGTTCATAGTTTTATTGTCTTACTTGAATTAATTTAATGAGCGCTTTCCAAATTGTAAGATTTTCTTTCACACTTTTGAAAGCATTTTTAATGGCTTTTTATATATATTGTTTATTGTGCAATTTAGTTGACGTTAAAAGCATAATAGGTGGCCAATACTTGTAAATCATCATAAAGAGCATTTCCCGCCCCGAGTGCGTGGGCGCGGCTGAAAGGCGGGCGCGGCCGCCGCGACCGAACGTCTGATTTTCGATGAAAGTAAAATAGAAGTTAGGTATAGCATCTCTTTTTAGGGTTCCGTACACAACAGGTAAAAACGGGACCCTATTACTAAGACTCCACTGTCCGCTCGTCCTTCTGTCTATCTATCACCAGGCTTGTATCTCATTAACCGTGATAGCTAGACAGTTGAAATTCATAGATGATGTATTTCTGTTGCCGCTGTAACAAAAAATACTAATAACAGAATAATATAAATATTTAAGAAGGCTCCCATACAACAAATGTAATTTTTTATAGATAATGGTACGGAACCCTTCATAAGTCCGACTCGCACTAGGCCGGTTATTTATTCTTACTAAGTTTAAGAGATATATTATGGAAGACTATTTGTTTGCTGAAATATATTCAACTGGTGCTTCATAAAGTTCCATTTACAGTTATAACTTCTAACATAAGTCGGTAACCCTACCATATATCAACAGCAAACAAGACGATTACGAACTTTACTGTGCGAACATAAATTGGAACTCGAATAAACTATATTTAAAGATATATATGTAATTGAAATTTGCTGTCAAGGTACTGTTGTAAGGTATTAGTCAGGGAGTTGCGTGACTTTGTTTTATATCAAATTAATAGTCGATGGATATTGATAAAGGCTCACCTACTAAGACGGGGTAAATGGTTCAATAAAATCTTTTGTTTCATTTCCACGAATTCCACGTTTTCATAATCAACAAGTTATCATGTTCATGCTTCGTAAGTGTCTAACATAAGTGAGATAACTAACGTATATAAAAAACTTACGCATTGTAGAAGAAATAAAGAATGAGCATGAGTGATATGCGTCCTAATTCCATCGCTTCCTTATTATTGCAGTTATATGAAAAAAACACGCCCCATATTTATACACCTTATACATTTATCTACAATCAATAGTGTATAAGACGTAGAGCTGAAAAAATTGACCGGCCCTGAGCTCTGGAGGATGAACCCGGGGTCACGCAAAATTTGAGACTGTAAACACACAATACAGTCATCAAAAGGGCAAATTAAATTATGAAATGGTGATAGCGCCTAAATTGCAATTCATTTGTGTAGCTTGACGTATTCGTGAGTACTTGGAACAGAAAATGCAGGCGGTTTTATTGACCGTTGATACCATGGCTGTGTGATAGACGCTGTTAGACTATCAATTTCTTGGCATTACCGTTTAGATCATATCGGACTGCAGACATGGTAAACTCTCGACTCCAATGCGGCTTCATCTTATTTCTGTGGGAGTACTGGGAAAACGGGATTTGAACCAGTTTCACTGTATGTATATTCTATGTCAAAACTAATATTTATCTACCTACTAAAGAAAACATTGTTAATATTTTCTTAATGTCGTCTCTTTTAGGCTTAACCGGAATAGATTGCTTTAAAAAAATAAATTGAGGCACTTAGCAGTGCAAATTCTTCTCAGCAGCGCAAATTTTTTATAATATTAAGAGATTTTGATGTTGATGTAGAAGTATGAAAATGCCTGTCCACACCTATATATCGTTTCTGAATAAACCTTTGCATCCTTGCATTTCACTCATGTCATGATATAGAGATGTGCTTACCTGTAATGCAGTGAGTTATGGTTGCGAGTGAGTCATTCCGGCGGCAGTCGTCATAGCGACGCCGACGCCGCCGTGATTTATTTATCTGAAGCGCCACGCATCTGCCTCAACATTCGTTGCTCCATCATCAGGCGAGAATAAAAGTGATTCACTCCTCTAGCCACCGCAAAGGGCGCGGCTGATTTACTTTCACTCTAGTAGGGAAAGAAAATATAATCGTTTTGAATTACCTCTAACGAATAGGTCAAATAGGTTTAACAGGTACGTGAGTAAGCCTCTTCCTCGCTTTATATGTCCCCAATCCTCATGTTTTAGCAAAGGGCAGACAACAAGTAGCATGCTCTTCTTACATTTAGACATTGATCGAGTTGCTTTTTCATTACCTATTCTTTTCCTCCTAAAGTTGAAAAAAAACTGACATTTAATAGTCTATGAGATAAGTAATGACAACATCTTATTGCAAAAGAACCAATCTTTGCAATAGCATCGCACATGATATGTAGTAGGAACTAGTTCACAATTAATCAAGAGTGATCATAATCTCAGACGGGGCATCGGCGCCGGCTTGTTTGTGTAGCCGCGTGGTACAAGGCGAGACGTAACCATATTCAGTTTGATGTTAAATCTAATACGAGTATACTTACGTTGTTGCAAGAAAACATCTATTTGCATGTTGCATCACATACAATGGTAGTAGGAACTAGTGATAATAATTAAGGACGGTGTCTTTGCGTTGCGTCGGCTTCTTTATGTGGCAGCCTAGGAAAATGACGAATGAAGTTTGCTAATATTCAGTTTGATGGTAATAGATTAACATCTTGTAAACAACCATTTATTTACAACATCACGTACACGATGGTGGTAGGAGCTAGTGTGGGTGCTAATAATTAAGAGTGATCATAATGACGGAATCACGTTTATTGTTAATGTAGCCGTGTGGTACAAGATAGACTAACTATGATACACACCCAAAGATTGCATGTCAGACCAAAAAAATATATTTGACCGAGCATCTTCTCCGTTTTAGGCAAAAATGTTTTTGTAAGTCGAACTGTTCGCTTTCAGGTCGCATTTCTTAACAAATCGTAAAATTTAGAGAGAGGTTTGATTATAATAAGTATAGATTTTATTGCCGATTCAGTTTTTGAAGAATTTACAAGTGGCGAAGTCGTGGGGGAGCGAAGTCTTTAGCTCGCAGAGCCTCTCGTGTAATGCTTTACAAATATGTGTTGGTCCTACGAATCCGATGAATTTTCATTTAGATAGAGTATAAGAATCGATAATGACACATATAGGTACATATTTGTAGTAAAACTAAATATCATGTAGTATTGTTCAAAGTTCAGTTTCGGACTCCAAAAAAATATCAAAGAAAATTAAAGATATATAGATGTTTAAAATTACAAACTAAACAGAGTACTGCACTTGCACCACGCCCTCACAACGCACGTGCGTGTATATTTTCTCAACAAGTCGAATTATTCGCCTCGCCGCCGTCCTAATATAAAGTGTATAAATTGTATGACGCGTTAAAAAGTTTCCACTGTTATTGTTTACAATAGCAACTATATGAAGTTGATTGCAGAGAGATGCTTTTAGTTTGGCGCCGTGGATATTTCTTAGTATTTGTTTACGTAAGGTTTTGTCTTGCATGTGAATCATCATTAATCTTTTAGTTTATTTTTTATTTTATTTATTTATTAGGTTCACCATTGTGTACAAATGCAAAACATTTTTTTTTTGCTTAATGCGCACACCTTCTAAGGTGAACACCACTTGCTTTATAACATATCTTAACAATTACAAAAGTTGGTATACTTAGCATAACAGTTAATATAAATGCAGATCAATAATAATGGTAAAACAAGACCGCAATGGCAATCCTGTTCACCTGCCACCACCTAAAGATTGTGTGTATGCACTACTCGTATATTCCAAATCTTTGTGTGTACTTACATAGATTTAGAATACACAAATATGTACTTAAGTACGAAATCGAAATACTATTTCGTGTTGGAGTGAATTTTTTCCTTTATATTGACAATTAAATTTACGATAAAGCTAAACTTACAATTATAAAGTTTTCACTATGTTAAAATCTAAAATATGCTGATATCACTGTCTATAGTGTAATGGAACTAATGATGTATATATAAATATTAACGGATCACGGCACTACAGGGCACCACTAATACTAGTGCAAAATTTATTTAAAGAGTCATGGTGCACATCACAGCAATGACTAACTTTGTTATATACGTCACATATTTTGTAAATAGGTGAATTATGACCCAAAACAGTTCGACGGAAGGGTAAGACTAAGGGTGCAACAATACCTCGAATCCTTCTAGAAGGAGCTCTAAACGTAATTTTACTTAAAAGTTGTGGAGAATTAATTTTATTACGAACAATTTTATAAAAGAATTTCAGGTCCAATATCTTCCTTCTTTCCGATAATGAACTAATCTTGAAGTAATTCAGCCTTTCGTCAGTTTACCTCATCTATCTAGTTAATCAAATGTTTAACTACTTATAGTAAGTTCAGCTGCATTAATAATTTTCCTTATCTAGGTCTCACATATCTAGGTAGAATATACTTCAGATATATATTTAGCTTAGCCACAATTACTGTGTTTATTTAGCATTAACTATATAAGCTGATAAATACGATATTTTTGCACATTAAAGTAACATATAATTTAGGCCACGGCTACACTAGGTGAAGCGACAAGGCGATGCAAGAAAAAAAATGTACATTAACAAAACCCCAACTCTACCGATGCAAGAAAAAATATATTAATATACATTAAAAAGCCCCAACTCTACTGAGTCAATCAAACTTAAAAGTTCCCAAAACACTTTTTGTCAACCTTGCTGCATAATGTAACATTCATTACCAATTACCAATATACATTTTTAACCGACTTTCAAAAAGGAGGAGGTTTTCAACTTGTCGCGATCTTTTTTTTTATGTATGTTTACCGACTATTCAAAAACGCCTGGACCGATTTGAAAAATTCTTTTTTTGTTTAAAACTGACAAGTATAAAGGTATACTTGTCAGATGGTCTCATAGAAATTTTATCAAATTCGGTTGGGTAGTTAAGGAATAAAGTCGATATTTAGTTTTGAAAAATTATATGCATACAAAATGGAGCCTATGTCACCCGGACGATAACGACGAATCGATTGACACCCCATTTGTGAAAGATCGGATTTAGCAGTTTGGATGCTATGGTTGAACATACATTAATATTCACATACTGATATAAATATATATACATAATTAATAAAAAAATATATAGGGACAAATTAAACTGATTGAGCTAGTCCCAAAGTAAGTTTGGGACTTGTGTTATGGGATACTAACACAACGATACATACATGTATAAACATTCAAGACTAGGAAAAATTTGAAAAAGGCCATTTTCCAACTTGCCCATGCTAGTTCGCCACCTAGACTACAAGAATCACTACTTTGTTGAGCGAATAAATTGTGGCTAGTTCCTGATTGACAATATGTGCAGAAAGTTTGTATCTTCGATAAATCGTCTAATCTACCATCGCAGCATAATGAAACGAGTATGCAATATTGCCAAATGTTCAAGGTCCACATAAAAACTCTCTTCTTGCACTATCGATCCGGTGCCAAACAAAACACGCCATGTTTTCCCATCAAAGCAAGTGCTATTTAATTACGCGCAGTAATGCAATTTCGTCTCCTTGCCCCGATACAAATTGGCGGGCCCATGTCACGTAACTCAATCACCACCCCTATAGACAGATGAATACACAAATGGCACTAACATTTATTTATTGATACTAGTATCATAGAAGAAAATAAGTATTACTGATAGTTAGTCGTCTGTAGTCGTTCGGCCATTGTTTAGGAAAAACAACATTAATTATATTTAAAAATTATAAAGTTATGGATGTTCGTTCCAGGATCTTACTTGCCAGTATTTTTGAAGGTGACTTTGAATGGTGTTATGGCATTTTTTGTAAGAAATAAACAATAGGTTCCTTCCCTATACTAGATTATAAAAGTAAAAATAATACAGATTATAAATCCTTGAAAGCACTTTAAAAGGGTTCCTTTAGTCTCATTAGTAATTTCTCTTAAACAAATTGGTCGGTGTGTCAATAAATTTATTATCAGAATCCCCTCGACTCGACCCCACAGAATATAGATCAATGAATACATCCAATACATTTTCTTATTGATGTGCATTTTTATTGAAATTATCTTTATACAAACTATATTTAGGTGTAATTGCTCGAATAAGAAGTAAGTAGATGCATTTTAACTTGTTTGTTAAAATGCATCTACTTACTTCTTATTCTCATAGACACATCAAAATACTCGTACGATTCAAGAAAGATAAGTCAGATGGCAAGTTTATAATCTTTCTCACTGTATACGGAAAATGCATTAAAGTTCCGGGTACATTTTTCTTCATAATTTACAAGGAAGCCAAAAAACTGTCTTGAAGCATCATCGACATCGATTGCACACGTGCGTGTCCTCGGGGAAGGGTATTACCATCGGCGCACTAATCTCGATGGAAACCTTTTTATTAAATTGCCGAGCGGCGGCGGCGGGGGCGGCCAGCTGACAGACTTGTATGGGCTCGCCTGTATGATTTATACGTGGGATTGGATTCATTAAGCTAATTGTGTTTTTTTCCAAGTAATTACAAATTAATACAGTAACTTTTTAAATTTAAAATAAAAACAGGTCAAAAAATTACTTTTATAGACCTGCCCTAGACCTTTTGCTTAAAATTTGTACAACACGATTTGTACGACGACGTCCTTGGCGTGGTCACCATGCTAGCCCGCCACCCAGAGGTCCCAGGTTCGATCCCCGGTCAGGGCAAGTTGGAAAATGGCCTTTTTCAAATTGTCCTGGGTCTTGGGTGTTTATCTATATATATGTATTTGTCATAAAACGTAGTATCGTTGAGTAAGTATCCCATAACACAAGTCTCGCACTTACTTTGGGGCTAGCTCAATCAGTGTTATTTGTCCCTATATATTTATTTATTAAAAAAGAAATATAATTGAAAGCATCTACAAAATATAACTCACTAATGTGTATGGACATTTTGGAATGAAATACCTACGAAAATTAAATCTGTTTACTACTTAAGTTGAAACTGTTTTATATTTTAGCTCTTACTAAGTAACCTACAAGTGCGTATCTATAAATAAACCATAAACAGAGCAAAAAGGCATTTCCATGTTTATACTCGCACATCGAACACTGTATAAATGCATTTGGGAATAGTATCAGAGTATTCACAGTGAGGGCGGGGCGCGGGGCGGATATTTTGGAATTGCGAGCACGTTTCGCGTAATTTAACCGGGGCGCGGGCGGCGCGAGTGGAAAACGGTGTAAGCGGTCCATGCGCCAATAATGCGGTATACTCGCACACTCAAGTAAGGGACGAAATATTTTGTTTCAATAGGACCTTAAACCTTCTTAGGATAGATAATTAAATGTGTAGAGAGAGGCCGACTTCAGTTTTTAGCATTCCCTACTCACTACGTAATTAGTACCTATAAAAACATTCTACTTAATAGCAATGGTAAACAAAAAAAATTGATCATACCTACAGTGCATTTAAAAAAAATTATCATCATTGTTATCAGGGCTATCGTTGATTAGGGATATCTAATAAATAACTACTTGCAAGTCAGAAACATATTTGGTATGTGCAACAATCCGCGAGATGACAACAAGTCAAATCAGACACTTTTTTTCTAAACGTCAAAACAAACATTTTCTAAGGAATACAAAAGCGTGACGACTGACGTCATGCTTTCTTGGAGTCAAATGGCGCTCTTAATATCACTTATACTGTATTAATAAACCTAAAAAATCTTGATGAAAATGAATATGATCAATGAACAGTGACACTATTTTAATTGTGACGTTTTATTTGATGAACTGTACTAAATAATTTATTTTTGACCCAGTCATCTACCCAATTATCTCAGCTCTATTAGTGTCTCTCTATTAGACATCAATCAAAAAAAAGCTGTTCAAAATAAACTTGTCACAAATTGATTCCCTCCTGCACCTGAGTGTACCTCATGGCGCAGAATATAAAATTGCTTCGATAATGTTTTATAGTCTCGTATTCATTGTTTCCCAATACAGCGAGTTTTTAGCGCGAGTAAACAGTTTTATCGAGCGCCTTGCCAAGCAGGAACTAAATGAAAGGTGTATGTTGCGCCATTCCTGAGGTCGACTGTAATTGTATCGCACGTGATTTCATTGGAAAAGAGAGTTGAGCATGTAAGGTTATGCAATATTTAAAATTAATTACGTAGTTACAATTTCGCTTTACATTGTTTGCGCTAATAAAAAATCGTGTAATTATATAACTTGGTAAGGCTTCTATGTAGGTTAATTTTTGACCTCAGTATTCAGTATAAAACACGAGCTAAAAGCCTATTTGAAATGTTGGGGTTAAGTGTAACTTTCTCCACACAAGAAATGGTCAAAAAAGTTGAACTTAGGTATCGTACAAACTACTGTTTTCAGCAGGAGAGGCCTGAACGGTGCCACCGTAATGGCCTCTCCTTCTCCTATTAATGAATTTTACAGTAATTCAAAGCGTGATATTCGTATTTGTGATATTCAATACATGGACGAACTTATGATACTGAGTGAACTGTGAACTGGCAACCCTTCGTTGTATATTTTAGTGGGTACCTACCGCATAAATTTTCTTCCCTCGGGATGCCGGTCCTGCCGGTGAGCTGACCCCGCCCGGTCGATCGCAAGCGTCATTGATTCCGCTGCCTCTGCATGCTGCATGAAAACTTTTAATGGTGCTTGGTAACAGCGTGACGTCAGAGAGAGATTGCATAATGCAATTTTTTGTGTCAGATTTTATATTTTTGGTACATATCTTACAATATATAAGTATAGATTTTTTAAACACTTATAAAGAATATTTAAACATTAGTAAATCTTTATGCTTAATAGAGCAGACAGAACTCTTTTAGCGTGATGCTGGGCGATAAGGTGGAAAAAGAAATCAGAATAGTGATGGGTTGTTAGTCGCATCGCTTATAAACATGATTCGCATTTTCACCATTTCCCACGATCGCATTTACGGATCTGCGCAGGAGAAGCAGACCTTTCCTTTTTCCAAGACCAGCATGGATTTCGTCATAATAATAATTTTACATAAGCACGTAGTATTATTCTTCATGACGTATTTTTGTGATGACATACAAATATGATTGTAATGTACACTACCTACCAATGCCTTTAAACAGGTACTGTTAGCAAACACGGAGGGTGATATTGTAATGGTAGCTATGTGACGAAAACGAAAACAGACGCCATGTTAAGTAAATAAAGTTCAAAAGTAAGAAAAATCGATAGAGTTTTCCCACCGCTGTTTTCGTAACACTAAACCGGAAGCGCGGGCGCGTGCCCGACCGGAATCTCGTGCACGTTTCCGCCAAACTATAATCACTGGAAATGGAAACGGAACCAGATATGGACAGTGATAAATCGGCTTGTGTTATGGGGCGTAAAGTCGTTTTAAAAAAAAATTCTTTTAGAGTGGACTAAAAAACATAAGATGTGCATATTGAGATAAGCATATGTATTATAACAAACATACTATTCGTGTATAATTTACCTTCCTAAAACCTACGAACAAATATAAATTACTTACAAGAATGCACTTAAAAAATTCAAAGGTACTGTCAAAGATAACGAATGGCAGAAAACAATACGCAATTCCTACGCGGGCAACACCGGAGGTATTATTTCAAATATTCAAAATCTACAATTCCTTTGTTATCACATTCACACTTATGAGTTATGCAGACAAATCTTCTTACAAAACTTTCTGCCGCTTTTGGTGCGGGGGGTAAGCTACTAATACATCTAAACTAAATCACACATTCACAGAAATAATTTGTGTCGCTATAAATGCACCCTACAAAAAAACTCAAACACTAGATTATTTTCTGCACACCAATATAACTCACACTGAAAAAAATGTGTAAATACACATAACAATACACTCTTGGCAAGAAAGAGACAGAAGACAAAAAATATATCAACTCTAATGCACAGGGAATAAAGACGAAGGTTGTAAATCATAAATACATAGTTTCGTGAGGAGTGCGCCTTAGTCTCGTGAGGAGTGCGCCTACGTCATCAACTAATCAGTTTTCAAATTGGAATCTTATTACAGAACCTTAAGAATGTAATTGATACACGTAAAACGGGGGTTATATAACTAGTCTCGTATGCGATCTTAGATTATTTTATGGGCTGGAAGGAAATCAGTTGCAAACGTGATTCGATTAATTTTTCCATAATCGATACTAATAGATATTTCTTCGATATTTCAAAAATTACATTTAAATAGAAAACAACGTTAATAAAATAAATAATACTTACCAATGAAAGGTTATGCCATCTTTTGGAAGATTCGTGTTTGACCTCTTTTTACACGAGAAAATTGCATATCATGGCATTTTAAACAAAGCACTTTTAGACGTCTTTACGATGCCTTACCGATTCACATAATGATTATCGATTACGCAACTAGTTTTTATGAACGTATTAGATTTTTGTTCTTATACTTTGGCGGAGGGGAACGCGCAGGTAAGGCTTATCCTGTATTAAATGATCTAAGCATTCACATCATTAACGGCTCAGACACACTCTTTGTAATCTTTTTTCTTAGTGGTCACAATGCTAGTCCGCCACCCAGAGGTCCCGGGTTCAATCCCCGGTCAGGGCAAGTTGGAAAATAGCTTTTTCAAATTGTCCTAGGTCTTGGATGTTTATATCTATATATGTATTTGTTATAAAATTTAGTATCGTTGAGTTAGTATCCCATCATAACACAAGTGTCGAACCACTTTGCTATTTGTCCTTATATATTTATTCATCTTACATTATATCAATCCTATGTATTAACATTCCTTTTATTTACTTCACAGTATAGTTAACATATAAATAGTAAGCAGATAGGGAAGTCTCTTTTTTAAATGCTTTACAGTAGTTCGTTGCATTGGCAGATATAACAAGTTCGTAGCAGAGAGCTACGAAGAACCAATAGTCAAATTTAGACAGCCGTTATACTCGAAGGATCTGCGTTCATTCAGTTCCTGTAAATGTACAAGGGTATTAGTTAGCCGATCAATGTGTCACAAAGATAAAGCTACAGATATCCACGCTACGCCACACGACTGCATTCAGATAGGAATGTCAGTAATGAGTCGCTTGTCCCCGACACGTGTTCCAAGTTCAGAGGGGTAGACTGGAGGACTGATACATTTCAATATGTATGTAAGCTATTTTATATGACGTAACAATGTATTATCAATCCACATATCTAACTTTAATATCAGTATAATTGTAAGATTGACGTTTTTGGAGAACATGCTGCAGTACAGTTTGTTACCGCTTCTTCTGTACTTGCGCTTAGGGCTTAGTTTTAGTTTTGTATGAAAAATTATCAATGGGTAAATAGGTAATAAAAAATAGGTGTATTGTATATGCTACGCCGTGGCTACGATTGCTACGACCTGCAAGCAATATAGCTGCTGTGAGTATGTAGTATAAATACTCTTAAAATACAATATGTGTATATTATACCTTCCATACACATGTACTGTATGTACTGGATACAAACAATCAAGTAACAAAAAAATACATGTTCACAACTTTGCCGTTCTTGAAAATTTCCAGTAACATCCGAAAGGGTCTGAAAAAGTTCCGAGACATTTCTCGCAAGAAATTTCTCCAAGAAATTTTTCAATAAAAATTCTCGAGAAATGTTTAAAAAATTTGGGAAATTTCGTGAAATTTTCAAGGAGAGAAATTTCCGAGAATTGAGAATTTCTCGGCGGCAAATCACTATTTACAACATTTAGATATGCCGTACTTTTCTATGGAGAGATACATGTTGTCATGCGCGAAGGGACTGATGAAGGAAGGAAAGGACAAAGAGATTATACTACACATAATATATGTGTAACTAGGAATAGTTACTACTACCGTACATATTAATGGGGAGGTTGGTGTAGTGGGTGTAACGTATAGCCATGATCAAAATATACTTTTCTTATAATTTGTGAGACGTAGAAAATATTTCACCAACAAGAACCTATTTAGTTATTTTTGATGATGATATCTATCTTATGAATGTAGAAATAGCAAGTGATAAATTTAAATTTATCTTCAGATGTGAGAATGGCCGTATCGGTTTAGATCTTGGAGATCGAGTGGTGTTTTCGTCGCGGCTATACTGGGGTGCGCCGTATGAGCCGCTAATCGAATGATCGCACATCGAAGCACTTGAAAGAGAAGCCACTTGACGCGTACACTTGTCCGCGTCGAGTCAGACACTCTTCTAATTTATGCACTGATTTATCTTGCTGGGTGTATTTTGCAGAGTTTTGATATTCAGGGTTAGGAAGCTTGTTCTATAATCTTCTTTTATTCTAGAAACAAAATGCATATTATTATGTATTGTGATATTTTATCCTAATATGATGTTTTTCTTGCTTTATGTAATAAAAAGGATCTCGGAAATATAGGCGGTTTCGGGGATGAAAATTCGATCAAGGTAGGGTTGATTTTTATAGAACCTCGTTTTCTTCAAGAGAATGACGATGTGAGATAATATGTAGTGGTAGTATATTTCATAAAATAATTTGGGAATAGGTACACGGTCGAAAGAAATCCAAACTACCAAAAACCGGCCAAGTGCGAGTTGAACTCGCGTGGAGAAGGTTCCGTATAATGCCAAAGATTTTTCGTAGGTGAACGTATTTTATTGAGTTTACCATTTTTTTTTAAATTGATAGAATTCTTATATTATTTTTCCTGTAATCTTCAAGCAAAAAACTATATTTTATATATATATTTTTTTTTACAAAATTTTAACTCTGTTGTTTTAGAGATAAGGGGAGGAAGGGGAATGGTAAATTTTCGTCTTGTTTCAATAATTAAAATCGAAACTATTAATTTTACAATAATAACAAATGTATATTTGAGATCCTCATTATAAGCTCTTTCATTTGATATGTGACACAGTAAGGACCGCAAAACTTAAAAAAAATATATTTATTTTGCGCAACTGAGTTTTTGGGTCATACGATTACACCATCCTACCAAACTTCACTTGATTTAGTCCAGAGATTTAGAGCAAATTGATTGTGACAGACGGACGGAAACACAGACTCACGAGTGATCCTATAAGGGTTCCGTTTTTGCATTTTGTACGGAACCCTAAAAAGGTTTATTTAACTATTGATACAGCTAGGCTTCATCCAAAGGTGAGTTTACATTGGCTCCGTTAGCACATGTCCGCGATGTCCGTCCTCCAATGACAAGCGAGATGATCTAATGTTTGGCCGCGGGCAGGATGTTTGCCGGACTTATAATAACTAACTAAACTCACAATATCTTCATGGATATTAGGACGTTTCACCCCGTGAGCTTTTTGCCCCATAGTCCGAATCGTGTAAAAACCGTTCTTCATTTGGTTGTTTCGAATATAGTTGTGACCAAGTAGTGGCCTAATATATATTTTTTTGTAATACTAATTTTTGTAATGCTGTTCGGCACAGGTTTTATTTGAACTTTATATTGGGTAAGCTATTTTCAACCGATTAAAAAAAGGTGATAATAGATACTCGGTTGTTACGTTGTTGTTATTTGTTATGTATAAAGACTCAGATACACTGAGAGAATACTCGCACTATAAGTGCTAACCAAGACAAAAAGAATCCTTTGGCGATTCCGTGGGGCGAAATTGCGAAACTTCTCGTACGATTCGGGCCACGAAGCGATAAGCTCATGAGACGAACCGACTTACGAACCATCTTTACGAACAAAAAATTATCTGATATATGAAAGAAAGTAAGATATTTTATCTTGGGTGTTTTTGTTGTTTTGTCAATAAATAACGGATGGATGGATGCTGCGTTTTCGGGTGTTATCGCGCGTTATCGGCGGAAGGCGCGCTCTTGACCCGCCGATAGCGGCACAAAAATAACCATTCAGCAGCTGATAGTGTAACCACACGTCCGCGATGTATGTTTATATGTTTCTATGTCAACTTGTCACTTGTACAACAGAAAAAAATGGAAAATAACGTTGGGGTAATAGGCTATCGATCTATATTCTGCAGAAAGCACCAAAAATACAATAACTTCTTTTAAATTTTTAGAACACTCATATTATGAGCATTTTTTATATTTCATGAACCACACTTTTGCTTTTTTAAGTATTATTTTTTTGGGGTCCAGTATTCATAATTCTGGGGCCTTTTTTGGGGTCCATTTGAAATAAATTATTTGAAAAGAAACGGAGAAATCATTTAAAATTTTGTCTCACTGAACAAGCCCTAAATAACCCTTTAAACTATTTTATGAACTACTGTTTACAGTTTGAAGTGAGAACGTAAAGCTTTTCTACGCACATTAGCCAAAAGTGGCCGATTTTCGCAAATTGGCGTAGAAAAGCTTCACGTTCTGACTTTAAACTGAAAACAGTAGTTCATAAAATCGTTTGAAGGGTTATCTCGGACTTTGTCAAGACAAAATTTTAGATGATATCTCCGTTTCCTTGAAATAATTAATTTAAAATGGGGGCAGCACTGTAAACTGAAAATTTATATTTGTGAAACACACTTTTGCTTCTTAATTTTTTTTTCTCACTGCTTTTTCGAAAGCTTCAAATATTTTGACACTTCACAGTTTTTATACGATAGCTAATGCCACATAAAAGTGTTCAGCGTGGCTTTGAATTTATCACTCGTAAATTTTTTGCGTGCGTCGTTACGTTTTTTATTAGTCAATATTTCATATTGGTGATAACTAACATGTTTATCAAAGGTGGATAAGACGTCGCTATTTTCGATGATGTATTTATTTAATTTATGACGCCATGTTGATTAATTTTAAATTTCATATATCAATCAAATAATAAACTGTTTGTCGTTTTTTGTCATTTTTGTTAGGATGTTGAGTATATTAATTATAATTACCTACTTGCAAGATCATAAATTGTTGGTCGTTATCGTTGGGCCGTTTTTATGAAGTATGTACTCATACTTACAAAGGTACTTGTTGACTGGTCCCCTTAAAAATATTCACTTACATACTAAGGCATGATGTTATGTAGAAAGGTATATGTAAAAGGGTAAAAAATCTATAAGTAATAAAATCTTGTAGAATGTTTTCTTTTTAAATTGAAATCTGAATCAAAATTTACCAAAGTAAAATTAAAAACCAAAAACTAAAATGATAAAAATATATTAAATTACAAAAAAAAAACAAAAATATAAAAAAGTAAATATTCTGCGACCCTGCCAGGATTCGAACCTGGAATCTTCTGATCCGTAGTCAGACGCGTTATCCGTTGCGCCACAGGGCCAGTTGAGCACCATGCTGAATTTGTAGATCTTACGTAACGTGAAATGTGTTTCTAATTTTTGATCTTGATTTTTTTTAAATAGGTACATATATAACGTATGTAAATATATTTTTTTTTAGTTATAGAATTTGAAATAATCCATTTGATTACTTATACATAAGTATACCTACCTACGTATCTAAATATTTAAGTAGGAACCTTATTTTTTACACAAAATGTACTTAAAAGAATATATTTTATATATTACTAATTAATGAATTCATTTATTCACAAAGGTCGTGTGCGGGTCGCGTGTTCTCATTAGTACGCGCTACGACCGCACCGCGGCGCCACCCTTCACTGAAAGGAAAACTCAGTATTGATCTTTCTCTCTGTGCAGTAATTGGAAGTTTTTCGAATGAGTTAGTGGCTAGCACCGGTTTCAGATCTTAACTGTAGTAACTTTATTCTATACTCAAACTTAATCTTTGTTTTATTCTTTCACTGATTTGTATTACCTATATTATTTGTATTCAATGAAATATTTTATCAATACAAAATATTCTAGATTTTTTTTCTATACATAACATTCTATTCTGTATTTTGTTCATTAACCGTTAATAGAGTAACAATTTTAAATATATGTTCTAGATATATGCTTATATATAGATATCATTATTCGCTACAACCAGAAGGAGTAATAAGCTATTTGTAACTACTGTTTGTCATTCTGTACTTATGCAAACCCAAACAAAAAGTAAATAGACGTATATATATTTTAAACCAGTTTTTTACAAACGTTTGTTTTAGGTTCAATTTTAAACCTATTTTAGGTAAAATATGCATTGTCTAGTTCTTGCAATGACAAAAATTTTAAAAAAGTGATGGGGAATAAAAATGTTTTAACTAAAATAGGTTTAGCAAACGTTTGTAATTTTATTATGAATAAGGGGGCTAGTCTTTGAATACATTGAATGTGTTCCAGTCCTCAGTCTCAGTCACTCAAACGTCTGAACGACCCCTAAAATTAGATTCGACATGGTTTTCATTTTAATAACGACACTTTTTTACGACTCTCCTTTCGTTCCGTCGCAATAAAGGCGGTCTATTTTTCAAACTGTAAAACATTTCAGAAAACGCATTATTTACGTAAATTAATATGACAAGGTGGTTCAGTATCAGCCGTCAACTCGTCGTCGATTTTGCCTGTCCGCAAGGTAAGTTCTTAAGATTTTGTTCACACTCCGCAACATTGTCGCTTCCCACATAAAAACACTGTTTTATGATGGTTTATAAAAAATCACCGAACGCGGAAAATTAAAAATAACTAGACTTGTTAGTATGTAGTTGGGTGAACTTAACTCGTGGCAAGCTGATTAGGCAATACTAGGTACTTTTCTAAGTTTTTGAGACATAAATGTTTTCAAACCAAAACCTACAAGGTTGGTTTGAAATTTTTTATGCGATTTGAAGTAAAACGAACATCTTTGAATTTCCTTGATTTTATTAATGTAAGTAAGAATATACTTATATAAATAGCTTAAATAGTTACAACTGTGGCCAAGAAACGTCTGTTGTTTCATACGATATGGACATAATTGAGAAATTATCTGATTGACCGCACTTTAAGACTCTTAAACTGTTAACCATACCGTCACTCTATATATATGAAGTTGAACTTCACATAAAACGCAATCCTCACCTATTTCCAAATGTGACTAGTGACCGACGCCGACATTACTTACGTGTTAATGATAAAGCGACAACAGATCTATACAGCAACAGTATTTTTATTATGTCTCCGACAATATATAATAAACTCCCGAAGAATATACTATGCTGCAATGACGATAAAAAAATTAAAAAATTATTGCATGAATATCTTGTTAAAAAGGCCTATTATACTGTGAATGAATTTTTAGAATAATGCAATATGTGATGTGACTTAATTAATTGGTTTTGATTTATTTAATTTTTATAATAACATGCTTTTATTAATATGTTTTATATGTTGTGATGTGATTTCAGTAATAGGTTTTGACTTATTAAATTTTTGGAATAATACATTTTATAAGGATGTTGTGATGTGACTTTATTTTAATTGGTTTAAATTTATCTATTTTTTTCTTATTATTTAGTATTATATTAAAATTGTAAATTGTTAAATTCATTAGTTATTAGTATAATCCGAAATTTGTATGCCTGAAATGCGAATCACAGTTTGTATAGATTGTAAGATCTTAATTTATACCTGTGGTACACAAATAAATGAGTTTGAAGTTTGAAGTTTAAATAGGATTTAGAAGCTATTTTTTCCTTTCCACTAAATGCTCCTCGGAATGCTTTCATTGAACAAACCTAGCCCTGACGTGGTTTTAGATCATGTTTATCTTCAGTAAATGTATCAGTTATCAAATATGTGATGTCTAAAAACTTGTTTATAGTTACAAAAAAAGTATTGTTATATATACTTACTTACATACATACATACTATCACGTCTTTAACCTTGACAGGGCAGACAGAGCCTTTTGGGTCTTGCGGCTCTAAGCAAATAGAGGCGAGCCTCAAGAAAAAAAAAACTTGATGAAGGGAAACTGGCTGATAGATGCAGATACATCATTCATCAGCTATCTGCAATATAAACACTATTCCTGGATTTCTTATTAAGCCAATCAATTTACTTAGATAGTTATCTATTACAAGAATGGAAATATATGCTGCGCCATTGCAATGAGATTGGTTTTGTACAGTTCCGGCAGCAAGATAAATTTCTGCTGAAATAATTTTTAATTCAACAAAAAGCTCACCCAAAAAAAATCTTTATGATTACACTAGTTTTATTTCAGTGGATAGTCTAGGTGTTGAAACGGACAATAATACTCGTAGTAAATGTTTTAGCGCCCCGTCAGCGGCGGCGGGCGCGCTTCCGCCGCGAGACGCGAGCGGCAGGTGCTGAACGCTATATCTATCCACTTCACTCGTTATTGTCATCTTCTAGCTATAATATCATTTTTAATGTACAAATTTTCCTAGCCTTTCTCGAAAAGATGACTAAAATAACTGAAGTAGCTACAGCGAGAAACGCACACATTACGTTCAGATAACAGATCTAATAAATAAGGTATAATAGTAAAATATATATCTAATGATTTTCTCGAATAAAAATACACAGTTTCAACAATAATTAGATTGTTCTATAGTATACTTAATGATCTGTGTAAGTTCTGTAGGAATGATTTATTTAATGAAAACGAGTGAGAGTGTATGACTACACTAGTGAGAACTTTGCAATGTTTTTCTTTTCAATAAATTTAATTAAAAAAAAATTATCTTACAAGTTTATAGAATTACGAGTACCTATGGTAGCTCAATATGTAAAATATTAGGTTAAATAAACTCTGCCTTTATGGTCTAGCAAATAAAGTGCAACAACAAAGTGCTCATTAATTTATTTGCCCAGTCCTCAGGGTCTAGGGAACGTCGCTAAGCCGAGGTGCGAACTGCGTGGGTCGCCGTGAGAATGACAAACAATATGACGCTTTGTTTGCTTGAGTTAGTTCCCATAAACGGCCCTGGCTTTCCTCCAAGTTCTCCGACATATAGACAGGATCCTAATGTTGTAAACTAGCCGACGCCGGCAAGTCCATTCACAGCGTCGTGGGAATACCTTTTTGGCTACATCCTTTGTATTTAGTTGGCAAATCAAGACCTTCACGTAAGTATCTTACGCCTAAAGCCATCGAAGGTCACTTATAATTATGTAGATTATAATTAACGTATTGTTTTCTTCATGAAAGCTATAGCTTGTTTCCGACTCGTTATTTAGGTATTTATATTAGCGCAATGTATTTGGCTATGTATTCTCAAAGATTTTGTTATTTTATCATTAGTAATTTCAATAAAGTGGCATCCAAAATCAAATTCATGTTTATCAAATCATTAGTAACAGCCGGACATACTTAATCAGCGAAATTAATTGGAGACATCTGATAGGAATCTCAAGATATAAATTCTCGTAATGCCCACTTCTTGAATGACAACATGTAATCAGAAGAATATGCAAATGCGTCGGTTTATAGACCGGTGTCGGGTGTCTGGCGCCAGAATGCAAGTAGAACACGACGACGTATTAAGTATTCTGTGACAAAACGACACTGTCACACGAGAACGCTGTGACTGGGAGTGGTGGGGTAATAACATAACTTAAAGATACCAGCTGATACCTCGGCAGGCAGACCATTTTGACATGAAATGTTAAGACGGTTGAACAATTGAACATAACACCCATGGTGATATGACACGTTGTATTGCCAAAGACTTGAGGCACAGTCATAGTACTTACCTAATCTAAATACGTAGGTAAGTACTTTAAAGCCAGGACTTGATTTGTCTATCACTGAGAAAGGACCATCTAGTGAATTCAATTTCAGAAGAATTTCAGGCAAAATTGGCACCGTATGAAATATAGGTTTGTAACTGTACTTAGGTTTTATTCGAATACTTGCTTTAAATTCTAATAACAACAGTCCCATTAAATATGGTTAATTTCTAATAGCAGTTGGTACTTTATCCTTCTCATCCAAGAAATTGAAGATACCTACCAATCAAGCACGTACCCAGGTATTGTCGACGATGGGGGGATCCGATCCTTTGATATTTTTACATATAAATAAACATTGCTTAGTTATTTAAAAAATATTTCGAAAAAAAACTTTGAATACGTCCTTGCTACCAATAGCGATGAATAATCACTAAATCTCGTGGCACAAATTTGTAAAACTTATATCGTAATCCATTCGAACAAATACATTAAGTATGCGGCAAACCAAGAATTCCTCAACCAATGTATTACCATGCATGTGGTCACCTGATGTATTATTAAAGTCACATAAGTTGCAAGTGGTGCAAATTAAGCGAATGGGGTACTTGGCCAGTTGGACAAATTAAGACTAATGTGCGATTGTCTCATCTTCCCTAATGCATGCATATGTCGTTGCATCAGTTTTTCCGCCCTCGTAGTGCTCTGAATATATTACCAACAAAACTTGACCCTTTTATCCTCAACGTTTCTTGATTTAGTGGGGTCTTATTTAAATGGTAGTTTATACATTGCACATTGGGTTGCCATATGGAGTATTAGCGGGACACTTGGGACTTGGATGTGATTGGTTAGAAGTCGACCAACTGGCTAGGTTGGTGGGCAAACATTGTTTTTGAAACGGTTTGTCGTATGCCTTTCTTTATAAGTCATAGTTGCAGATGGCCAATGTCTGTAGTTATAAAAACCGTAATGGGTACATCTGTCAAGCTAAAAACTTTGGCAGTGTTTTAAGAGAGGTAAGCATGAGCCCAAAACATATCAGATCAGTTCTTGCCTAGGATAACTGGTAATTGGTTTCTGTTTATTCGGCATGGACGTACTTGCAGTTTCGAAAACTACATCAATTGTGAGTGTCATTGAAAGTATTCAAATGGGTTGTTAAATTTATATAGAATGTATCATCATAGGCTTTTTAACGGCACTTGTTCAAAACTTAAAAATCTCTTGTAAGTATAGAAAGTACCAACTTTTGCAATAATACTGTATTCGCCGAAATTCGTTCATATCTTAGTAGACTTCGTCTGTAATGCACTCGCAAAGTACGTATTGATTGATCGTTTTAATGTACCATTGGGAAGTGATCACAATTATCGTAAGCGTTACAATTAACATGTTGTCAATACCAACTATGCGACGATTACCAGATTACAGCACCACATCGATCACCGGGGCGGGCTGTCTTATAAAGTGCATCGCCCCATAAATTCATATCTCTAGGCGACTTAATCAAAACGTGCACTTGTCCTGGGTCGACGAGAGGGGACGGAGGGCGAATATATTCATTTCCCCGCAATATTTGTACATTAGAGGTCTCGCCTCGCTACGCTCCCTAGCCGGGTTTGACTCTATAGCTTCGCTTTTCTTTGGGGGAAAATTGGGCACTACTATTGTTTTCTTCTCAACTTTCTAAGACTACAGAAAATGTTTGGCTTCTGGTACTTTTTTGTTTTCCTTTGTCTGGTAATTTTTGCACGCAAACATATACATGTCCAGCCCAGTCAAAGTTAAATCACACTTGATTTTTGTTTGAAATTAAATAATTGCCTTATAAAATTCTATAAATTTCTCCAATAGTGGCATTAATTCGCGTATGTTATGATGGATTGTCTTTAAGTTGGTGATTTGTATCACACCTTTCAAATACGTTACAAGGGAAATTGATTTGAGAAACTCGACCCAAGTTGAATCGAGATTTTTGCAATAGTTTAGTAGGGGTGCAGGGAGAGAGGGCTTCGCTCTGCCGAAGTAATGAAACCTTAAATCCCTGGTACGGACTCGTAATCCCATGACGAAAAGTTACTGTGTCCAAGGGTGGCAGTTGGCGGAGCTAATGTGGTTTAGTGTTTCATTCCGAGCGCAAATTGTGTTTTTATCTAACGACACTGCTGTTTTTGTTCTAATCCGATTGTAAAACACATTTGCGTTTTATTTTGGCGTAATTATGTTTGAAGGCAGCTGTTAATACATTGCAGGCGTTATATTACATTCAAGAGAAGCCTATGAAATCAAGGAATCGAACAATTTAATGTCTACTCTTTGATTGCAGATTACTACTTGTACATTGATTTGAGTATTTGTTGAATATGGTGTAAAGAGTTAATACAGGTAAAAAATGACTCTACGAAAATCTAATTGTCCTTTATTGTGACAAGCAAATTAACCTTCGTCTGTTGTTAGCCATCGAAAAAAAGCATAATAAGTGCATACATATCAATAAACAACACCTCAAACACCTCAAACACCACTACCTACATTTCTTTTATTTATTGCTGTAGATGTCTTGCAAGCTGTTACCAACATTCGACGGATACGAAGATTTATGTCGGTCTTATATACCTTTACCTGACTGTGATGAGGTTTTACGATATCAGAAAGCCGTGTTGCAAGTCCTGTAAGTCGCAACCCTGCAGTAAAAGCGCGCCGCGGGCCACGCACGTGCAGCCGTGCTCTAATGAGAGCGCGTCCGCATCTCCAGAGCGATTTATGTGGCTCCGTCCAAGCTTGTTAGCTTTGTTACTACCAGGACTTATGTTCGTACAGTTTCATGACTCCATATCTTCTACTAAAAAGTTCCTTAGCCGAGGTTAGAATATTGCTTTTTTCTATATTAAAAAAAATGAATTCATGTCAAGAAATGTCCAAAAAACTAAATTTCGTAATAAAGTATCAAAAGATTCGCAGTCGGTAGGATTCGAACCTACGCTCCCAGAGGGAATCTGATTTCTAGTCAGACGCCTTAACCGCTCGGCCACGACTGCCACGGAAGCTGGTGTGAAATTATAAAAGTGTATCTATAGTTAATAACTCGTTTACGATTGGTTGGATGAATATCCGTCTTGTGGATGAATAGATATGGACATTGGTATTTAGTTCGAACTTTGAAATGAAAATACATGTAAATGATTTTCAGAGGTTAGTATTCATTTAGATACTTGAAGCTTTTGATATATGGGTACCGGTGTACATAATATTCGAGTGAAATAGAGTATCATGCAAGTAATTAATGTACAAACCACTTCGGTACCTATCTTTAATGTTTTTACAAAGAGTTCAACAAATGTTGGTAGAGTCAAGTAAATGTAGAGCACAGTAAATGCGACCCAGCGTTTCGGAATATTAAAACTGTTTGTCTTCTCAAGGAGTTAGAGACGTGAAGACCATGACACGAACTATGCGCACGAAGCCCCGCCTATTGACTCAGCTGCGGGATGCACTAAAACTAAATAAATGGACCGAGAAATCTCCGCCGAGGCGGTTTTACGATTATGATGCGCACACGTGCAATGTGGAAATACCTATAGCCTATAGGCTATTGGTAAACCGATGTAAACTTGGCACTCCATGGTTTGATGCGTTTGCCCTGTACCGACAATGTAAAAAGTGGGTGTTACAAGCACGTATGTATGTTTATAAGCAATATGGCTAGAAATTTGACAACATTTCCTTTTGTACCTATAAGTATATCCATCATCACCTTAGTGATATTTAGGTCTTGTGGCTCTGTCTATCTCTCGAGGAATGAAGACGTGATAAACGTACGTACGTAAGTTTATCGCTATAGACAGAAGGGCATCTAAACATGTGTGCAGCGGAAGTAGTGGCCTAGTCACCTCGAGCATTGTGCTGTACCGCCGCTCACTATAGCCTTATGCAGTCGCGTTATTTTTAGCGCATTGTCTACGCTGCGCTCGTCTTTACCGATCCGTTTTACCGTGTAAAAGTGCCTGTAAAGGTCTAATTACTGAATAAACATTTGAATCTTTGAATCTTTGATCATATCATATGAAGTAGGTATAGTTTAGCTCATAAATTGCCAACCAACTACTGTTGGTTGGCAATTTATAAGCTACACTTTGTTTTTCACATTTTCAAATATTTGCCTAAGTAAGTCTAACCTGAAGTCTGTGTACCTGCAGCCAGATATTCAAATGAAAACTAGAGCTTTCAAATCCGTTGATACATCCGTTCATACAGATTCCAAGAAAATACATAGATTAAAACGTCATAGTAGATTTGGTTAAAATAGATGGTGGGAAATTCTAAAATCCGAGGCAGCCATGACCTAAGGCGCCTCATCAAATATAGCAATATAGTCTCTTAGGTTTAGACAGATAAATATACTAAGAAAAAAACTAAATAATTTTAGAAAGTACTAAAAATTAAAAACAAAAGAAGAATTTTATATTTATTATATCAGCGCCAAATTAAACATTTCGCATCAAACATTAAAATAACTCTTTGGACATTTTTCAATTCATTTGTTTATCATTATATCATATTACATATACAGTTTTGCCACCAATACATAATATGAGGTAACAGGATTATTCTACATTAATTTTATCTAGATACAATTTACACAATTTTCTAATTCTCCATAATATAAATAACAATAGTTTAGGATTTTACATACATAGCAATAAGTGAATATGCCGAAAAGCGCTAAAATACTGCTCTTTCGGTCCCAGTCCAACATTCATTATCATGTACCTAATCACTATCAGATGTGCCACTGTGCTCCATCACTATATTATATTCTAGCAAATAATCATCGTAAGGATTTTGCCGGTCCAACAGAAGCTGGGTATTGTTCGTGTCACGGTGACTGCTTCGTCCACAATGAAGCCATTAACCATGCAAATGTTTTGTGCACTTTGTGTACTTATCTGGTGTTTTGAACACCCAAATACAAATTATTTTCAAATTAATTGGGGAAAGGTAAAATAAAATCATGACTTTTGGCATTCCTACCGTATCTGATTATACCATGTCCTTTTTAATTAAGTTGAAATATTTTTAGGGGTGATTCAGTTCATCATTTTGGACGACTTTTTCCAATAAATGTACAAGTCCCGGCATACAAAAAAAAATTGATTCTCATACAAATCGAAGTAGTCATGTAATATCGTTACTATGAAAAAGTTTTTTTTTTAATTTCAAAATACACTTAATAAGAAAAATCGTTAAAAATAATGAATCACCCCTTAAAATACAAAAAAAAATAAATAAGAATTCCACAAAATATCAAATCACATTACTAGTACTTATTCTATGACATTGCTGACTCTTCTATCCTGACACCTATTCTGTCGTCAGAAATAGGGTAACAAAATGTGGTACCTAGGTATAGTTTTATATTTAAAGATTTCCATAATATTTACTGACAGTGAGGTAAGGGTGAACAGAAATGTTATGTCTCGGGGGAAATATGCGCAATGTTGCCCTTTACACCCTTTGAATATTTAAAGCCTTCGCTACAGTTCGCTAGGCTAGCAGGGGTAACCTTTGTACAAGAAAGCTTTTAACTTTAACCCAAGTTTTTGCTGCATCTTATTGAATATAATAGAGATAATAGTATTGTAAATATGTTTATAATTTTATCTTATTTCCTTTTGAAATTATATTGCATAAATACATCATAATAATACCAAAGAAATGATGTATCAAGCAAGGTTCATAACTTCGCATTATATATTTATTACACTTGTAATGTGATATACTCGTATCTATTTAGTGTTATGTTTAATAAAATTCAATACGTGCAAGACTATCAATAAATTTATTGCAAGACGTTATGTTTATGAGCAATACCTTATGTTCATTACATGTATATAATACATAGTATGTGTAATGTACTTACGCATGCATATTTATACGCAAGACATTTTTATTTAACAGATAAAGTATGTAGTTTTAAAGCATGAGCTTGATATACCAATAACATAGTATGTATATATATTTACATCAAATACAAACTTATATGTATTTCGTTACTTATTTTTGTAAAACCGGGTATGACTCAAAGTTAAGTTTCTAAATAAATCGAGAATAAGAAATGACTGTAGAATTTGTTTTCTCGGGCTCACTAAATTGAAAAGTTAGTCTGTTCGTAGCAATTAGAGAATGAATAATAAATGAGGTAAGTAGCGTGAAAGGTTAACTGAAGTGGCCTTAAGCACGCCATCACTTGCAACCAGCCGACGTCTAAACTGATCAATATAAACTACAATGTAAACTTTCTTAGGAATGGTCTAGTATTTTAATTAACTGGTATATGGTTCTTCCTAAACTGTGAGATCGTGACATTTTTACTTTTGAAAATGACACATTTATTTTAGGCTAGACAGCTTCACGCTTTCTTTCAATAAAATAACACAGTAAAAATACAAATGATGCACATTTTTATTTATTACCAAAAGTTTACAGTTGTGAGGATTGACTTATGTTTTATTCTTAAAATGAGACATATCTTAAATTGTTGGACGTTTTGGACCGAGATTGTTTCGGACCGCGGTCCAAATCGCCCAAGAACTATTTTGTAATGGGTCGATCGGGACCACGGTAGAAAACAAATTCCAGTTGAATTAGGACAGAAAAAAATATGTAGTTTTCTGTTTTATTACGCATCCTTTATAGTACAACCAGGCACAGAATAACCGATTAAAAAGGTTATGTATAAATTATATGTCTTGAACCCACTAAGTAAATTTTTCGTTAATCACTGTAAATAATATTGATATTTTTACTAAGTGATTTGATTAGTTAAGCAAAAATTTGTGCATAATAAATAGGTGCACGCAAAAAGGTGACGATATTTGGGTATTGGTCCGAATCGACTCATTCCAAAAGACTCCTTGGGCCATTCGCGCCGCTTCAACCCCTCAGAAACAGTACTTGTGCGATTTGGACCGCGGTCCGAACTACTCGCGGTTAGAAATGCCTAACAACCCTCTTGTGCTGCATTTTATACCATGACTACATTCGCTTTTAATAGAGTTTATTTACGTCTCACCATAAAAATTAATTCAGTTACTAAAGCTGTTCAGTGCATGTTCTTATTTCAGTTTCATGAGTAATTTACTAGTGACTATAGATAAATACTTCGATGAGTGTGACTTGCACCAATCGCATCGCAATTAGTCGGGACATCCTGAATGGGTGCGTTTGGTGCATCGTCCGTGCGAACACCTGAACTCCTTTCGTCAGTACACTTGGCTTGTAGCATTAGTTGATAAAAGATACCGCATGTTTGTACTGATAGCTGGAGTTTGCCTTGCCAGATTACAAACGTTGATGGTTCATTGTTTTTAAGCTGCGATTTTTTGTAAAGAACTTGTTTTTCTTTACTTTTCGATTTTAATTTGATGATGCTTCTCGGACTTAATAAGATACGTGTCATCCAGAATTGGTACACCTTCTTGTACAGACACAAGCTCTTCGAAACATGAATATGTCGAAGCAAAAGTCTATTTGCAAATCCATTAATAACCATGAGTTTTTAAATAGATGATTTTGTAGTAATTTTTGTAAAATACCAAATAAAATATAGTGAGAAGAAGTGAAGGTGTACACTCAATATAATACTTATTCGTAGGTGCCCTACCTACCTACCTGTTTGTCAACGTAAAACTTTTGCAGTCTACAACACACCGTGCGATGTTTTTCAGCCTTTTTTTGTGGCTTGCTGTACATTGTATGACGGCGGTTGCATAGTAACTTATGCGCTAACTGCTGGTATATGCCGTATTGTTATGGTTGGTGTGATTGCGGCGCTCGGTTACGCGTTGTTGCAACAATTCGCGGTTTGGCCTGAGCCGTCATGACTGCGTAGACCATGTGAACGCGCCTTTATGGGAAAGTTATGTAGAACTTGGCTAATGATTGTTTATTGTCACCTTATTGTGACGGTATTAGGCCCGGCGCACATATGGCGAAGCGCAGCGCAGAGCATTTTTCACTGTCAAACTATTATCGTCATTTTCCTGGTAGAAATAATATAAAAAATCAATTAACATAATACTTATAGCCTAGTCGAAATTCGCCATATATGAGTAAGTATTGTGTTAATTGATTTTGGATATTATTTTAAAGAAGACAATGTCGATAATAGTTTGACAGTGAACAATGCTTTGCGTTGCGCTTCGCCATATGTGCGCCGGCCCTTACTTCGCTTGAAATCTCTTCTTGTTTATCATAGTGTATGGAGTTGAATTGCAAAGATGAGAATTTGTGGGATAAATACGAAAGAACCCCAACTTATGGATGCATATTGCTTTGCTCAGTTGCAATAATTCGTTTTGTCCAAATCGATTACTTCGATTCGTTCGAGGTAAAACAAATTATTTACCTCGTTAATAATCTTCATAATGCTAATAGTTGTTTTTAAAAATAAACGTCATTCCTTTAATCAGGTCATCAACCACCGCATGGTCACCCTAAATACAAACAAATTCTTTATAACCTAGTTATTGACTCTATTTCTTACACTTTAAGGTTGTTTTTCCCTAAAATCGAAGTCGACATTCATTTGTGATTGTAAGCACGCTTGTTCGTCGCGAATGTCGTCATTTTGCCTTGTTTACACGGCTACTTACAGCATTGGAAGTTTACCTGCTGGAGAATGACAGTAAATCTGCAAGTTCTGAGTTGATTTGCTTTGAACAATGACATGGCATTGTAGTGATATTTACGAGGTAAAATAACAGGTTTGGATAAGGATTGACAGAATAAGTATTTTGTGTTGGTTTTAATAATTTAATGGTTTTAATAAATAAATTATATAAATTTATTTATTCAATTACTTCTTCAGTCGTATCGTAAGTATTTTGCGTAAAAGTCGGTGCTGTCAATTTTCAGTTGTATGGCATTTCACAATAAAACCTACAGTAGAGTTTTTTTAGAAATTTCTTAGAATGTGCTATTTCAGCTGTAAATTACAGGTTTTATCTTAAAAATGAATAAAAATTATAGTTTATAAAAATTATAGTATATCTTTCGAAAAATAATTTCTACACGGGGGATTTGCCATCACATTTTTACTCTTACATAATAATTGCTTGATTTAAGAAATCTCTCCTAAATAAGAAGAGGATATATATTTTTCGTATTCCCAAATTTTTAACCATTCGAATGAATATCGAAGTACAAACTTTTTATAGAAAAGTTATTTTTTTCTGTGACTGGAAACTCTAAATAAAAACTGAAGACCTTTTTTTACAGGATAGTGATGTCTTGATACTTCACTACTGTAGGCTTTTTTTGTACGAGCAAGCAAGATCGTTTAGTATATATATACCCCTATTTCATAATACTCCTGGAGGAATAAGACAGAAGTTATACAAGGCTGTTTAAAAACATCACAATAACATTTAGGATAAGAAATCGAGAGTGTAAGAATTAGTCGATATTTTTTTGTTTAATGACTGGACTATAAGGTAAGCGTGCGGTAGAGCGGTTTAGAGCCCGAGTTAAAAAATGTATTTGGGAACCATATTGTCACATATGTTAGTACATAAATTAGGGTGTTACTATATAATTAATACAAGTACTAATAATTATCGCTAATTGGGATTGCATTCTCTAATAATGGCACATTTCTTTTATTAGGATTTGGACTAATAAGATAAAACGAAAATCTAGGCTGACTAAAAGCCTCTAGAATCAAAAGCTTAATAACCTCTAGCAAAAGTGTGTTTAGCAGGAGTAGGTAAGGTAAAAATCAATCCAGGTTCATACCGCACCCAGCTATGATAAATCAAGCAAGTGCACAAGCACCATAAATTCCACGAACCGTGCTGTATATCTTGCTAGGAAAGACGAGTCCAGTGCTTCAGTACGGTTATCAGCTTATCAGGGCCGGTGCAAACACCTGCCGGCCCACCTGTCTGCGCCGCTATCTCAGAAACTAGATCGATTAACCGAGATTAGCGATAAAAAATATTGGACTGTTCCGCATCTACGTCGTAGATTGGAAACGTCCAAGGTACAGTTGTGGTACAGTCGCCTGAACGTGTTCAGTTGTTTATTTATTTATTTAAACTTTATTGCACAACGATAAGATTGTGCAAGTGGCGGATCTAATGCCATATGGCATTCTCTGCCCGTCAAACATAAGGCCAAGCAGAAAATATGTGTGGCTGGCGTGATAAAACTTGTATTTATGTTATCAAAATTTAACATTTAACCTATTTGAATATACAGACATATAAATACATTCATATACAAATATATGTATATCTAAACATGAATACTATAGTTGTTTTATAAGAAAAAGGTTTGACGTTCTTTTTACAGTGACCAAGGGAGATTTGACGGATCTGTTGTTTGAACTTTTGGCTGAAAGTTGTGTCAGAAAAATGTATATTCTATGTAGGCGTTTGTATGTACAAAACGCTCGGAGAGTTTATTAAATAGTGTATATATTTTAGTATAGTTTGTAAAGCAAACACTTAATTATAAAATGAGGGAACTTATCGTTTATTTTTGATTACGTATGAATGTATGGTGGAGATCCATAGTCTCTACCTTCCCCCAGCAGGCGTGATAAAATGTATGTACAAATTGCAGACGTTTATGATGGAATGGCAAAACTTTGTCTCCAAACTAAAAGCACAAATATTAATCAATATATAACTATAAAGATGGGATGAAATAATAGGTCTTTGTCTATGAAATTGCCGTTCTGCAGTACTGGCCATTTCAAATCAAAATAATTTTTGTTTGGCTAAGAATTCTAATTTCAAATTAATTTTATTTTAAAAACATGGAATTCTTTTTCCAAAAGTAGTCATTTGTTTATTGATTAGTGTTACATTTTCATCGCATTTCAATCATCATGGATACGTTAAAAATTCGAGTAATTATGGAATATGAGTACCGTCGTGGCAGCAACGCGGCACAAGCGGCACGCAACATCAACGACGTTTACGGAGCTAACACTACAAACCAACGCACCACTTGTTATTGGTTTGCTCGCTTCCGTTCTGGAAATTTCGACCTGAAAAATGAACCTCGCGGTCGTCCGAAGACTTTGGTCGACAATGACGAATTAAAGGCGACTGTGGAAGCTGATGATACATAATCTACGGCTGAATTAGCAGCAGCTTTCGACGTTAGCGTCAAACAATATTGGTCCATTTGCGTCAAATTGGCAAGGTAAAAAAGCTTGACAAATGGGTGCCCCACGAACTCAATAATCGCCAGCGCGAAGTACTCGTTGAGACGTGCCTTGCACTACTCAACAGACACACAAATGAAGGAATTTTGAACCGCATTGTTACCTACGATGAAAAATGGATTCTGTTTGATAACCGCAAGTGCTCAGCAAGTTGGTTGGATCCTGGTTCAGCACCTAAACAATGCCCTAAACGAAAACTTACCTCTAGAAAAGTGATGGTCACTGTTTGGTGGCCTAGCGCCGGTGTAATTCATCACATCGATGATGGAGAAGCTGGCACATCTCCAACCAGCATTAGTCAATTGCTCCTCTCTGCTACTCCTGCACGACAACGCGCGACTTCATCCTGCACAGCAGACGGTCTCCAAGTTGCAAGAACTGGGGTTGGAAGCTCTCCGTCATCCGCCCTACTCACCAGACCTTGCGCCTACAGACTAATGCTTTTTCCAGAATTTGGATAACTTCTAGGCGGGAAAAAAATTCAATACCAGAGAGGCAGTACAAAATGCCTTTGAAGAATTTGTTGCCTCCCGTCCAGCTGATTTTTTTTAAGAAAGGCATCAAACTGACACTGCGTTGGCAAAGATGCGTTGGTTGCATGGGTGAATATTTCGATTAACACAAATAAAAAATACATGAAAAAATTTCGTTTAAATTTTTTCATACAAAACGGCAATTTCATAGGTAAAGACCTAATATTACAATGAGTTTCTATGTAGGCACTTAGGTAACTATATATACTTGAAAAATGACACACATCCAATATGTGTTGCAATGCACTCGAAGGCTTCACCTGCCATCTGTCCGCGACTAACACCCGTAGCGGCTCGAAACGCCATTATCTACGGTTCAAGAGCTAGCTGATAACTCAGTAAAATATGTCCCGGTACAGTAGTTGTACCTAGGATTACCTACACACAATAATACATAAATAAAAGAAAATGGCATATTTTCCATGACGTAGATACTATACCATACCATTAACTATAAAAGAAGTAGCATAGGAATCTGCATCTGCAGAACAACGATTAATTAAATAACACAGGTAGGTCAATTGCAAGAGATATGCGTAATGGGATAAATCCGCCTCTGTACACATTATTTTATTTAAACTGAACTGACCGTAAAACGGTCAGTTTAAGCGTATGTTAACAAACAAATGTAACGCAATAAATTAATAAAATGTCTAGTTTCATTGACGTGATATAAAAAGTTACGCTTCATTGAGTTAATACTCGTATGTAGGTCTAATTATATTTTAAACATTAGGTAGCTATAAATAATTTGTCATTGTTATATGTATCCATACCTAAGTTATGTATAAGCGTTAACTAAATTTAGTGATGACGAGTCCTGGTGACCTGTAATACAGGTTCTTCGGAAACCTAGCACGAGCACCAGCTCTCCACTTTTAAGACACTTCTTTACCTTTTAACGTATGGCTTTATTACCTTTTTTATGCTTATATTAGTTTTTAAATGAGTTTTAAGATAAATTGTGGAGGAAATTAATAAACATTTTATTATTATTTTTTATTTATTTATTATTATTACAATATGCAAGGCTGGTTGTTGCTTTTTCGAGCGGCATATTGGTACTTACAGTATACTCTATGCGTATATTCATAAAAACTCTACCTCATAAATCAATAATATCACTACCAACTTAAAGAGGTTTTATAATTTTGACAGATAAAATCAGCGCTTTTTAAAAGGTAGTATTGTAATGTATAACTTAATGAGGAGTGAAGATTTTAAATAATTATGAAATTATACAGTAGTCAATACATCAGTCAACCTATGAAATTTCATTATTTCTGAAGTACCGACTAGTGCAGTGCCATAGTCAGTCAGTATAATTTATCTAAATTAGAAATCTAGGTATCCAATGTCAACATGGCCTTATTTGTCAGCCAAGAAAGGAGATTTTGCACGTTTGCGTTGCGCCCACATGTTTTGAGAGTATTGTTAACTTAACGGTGCTTAGGAAATCTTGTGTCCTGTTACTTTCCGTCACTAGTTTTGGTTTGTTAACTAAATAAAAAATCATGAATGATTTAAAAGTTTTTGTGAAGATCCTCTGTGTCTATCCATCCTTCACTCCAAAAGGATTCAGTATTTACAGGGTCTATATGAAGCGCAATAAAAATTTCGAATTTTCCATACAAACTAAACGGCCGGCTGAACACGGTTGAATGAATGAGATAAAACTTTTTCTACCTCAAAGTTATATTGTATTAATTAAATATAAAAATATAGGGCAAACATAAATGTATATCCTATATTTTTATATTTAATTAAGATCTTGGAGAAGGAGCGTGGCGCTTAAGAGCGGCCAACCCGTGTTACTCTTCATACAAACGCTCTTACGTGATTATGGCGTTGTAACTGATCTTTCTAGAAAACTTTTGAACTGATAGGTATATAGTGCGCTATTTTTAGGTTTCTATAGAATTAAAAAAAAAATTTGAAAAACATATTCAGTACAAGCCCCCAAAAATCTGCTGTTAGCACAAATTTTACCTGAACTTCGACCGTTCATAGAGTACTCATAAATTGTAAGGTAAAAAAATATTTTGTCATGAACCTCGCAAATGTAATGAAAATTTTAAATAAAAACATTTATTTTAACACTTGTAAGGCTTACTGACAATCACCTGGAACAAGTTTCATAAAATTTCCGCACACCCTATGAATAGTTATAATATTCGTTCAAAAGAATGCAAACCGAGCCCTCAGGCGCTATCTCTCTCTTTTTGCTTTGCCTCTTTTACTAGCATTGCCCTGGATTAAACAACAAGCTTTTTAAACTATGCTCACGTTGACCATAGAGCGGCCATAAACTGAATATGCTCGAAAAATTTGGCTGGTGGGTAAAAAGTCACCCTGTATGGATAATATTCTTATTAATTAGAAGCTGCGTCACTAAAAAATCCGGTTAAGGGGCTACATAAATTTTCCAGGGTCCAGTGCTGCCCCCATTTTAAATAAATCATTTGCAATAAAACGGAGATATCATTTAAAATTTTGTCTTGATCAGACCCTAGATAACCCTTCAAACTATTTTATGAACTACTGTTTACAGTTTAAAGTGAGAATATGAAGCTTTTCTACGCACATACGCCAAAAGTGGCCGTTTTTCGCAATTTTGCGTAGAAAAGATTCATGTTCTTACTTTTAACTGTAAACAATAGTTCATAAAATAGTTTGAACGGTTATCTAGGGTCTGATCAAGACAAAATTTTAAATGATATCTCCGTTTTCTTTGAAATGATTTATTTTAAATGGGGGCAGCACTGGACCCCGGAAAATTCATGTAGCCACTTAATATAATTTGTATCGTTTCACCTGCATTTTGTGCATTGTCCACCTAAGAAAATATTTGTTCCTGTCATTTCAGCGTCCGTCGAGATTTGGTTCATGCACTAACTGATGTTCATTAGTGACTCATTACTCATGACAATTTAGTATTACAGGTATCGGGTGCTCATCACCTTCTACGAAAAGTTCTATGTGCATCCAAATTCCGTGATCACTAATAGTAACAAAAACGGAATCAACTAGCAAATTTCAGACTATGACCTAATAGGCCCTGTGGCGCAACGGATAACGCGTCTGACTACGGATCAGAAGATTCCAGGTTCGAATCCTGGCAGGGTCGCGCAATAATTTTTGCACGAATTCTCATTTTACTGTTTGTCGTAATTGTTTACCTTACATTAGTAATTAGTCGTATTGTTCAGCTCTATGACGGCATTGTGCTAATATTTGGCGAACAAATGCTTACAAAGTGAAAACCATTCGATTTTTTACCTTCTTTCGAAGAGAATATAGTGTATAGTTAGCTGGTTTCTCTTTATCAGTAGTTGCTGTATGAATTGCTGTTTTATCATGTAGTGATAGGGTCTATAATGGATTTGACAAAGTGTAGTTGACTGTAGTACACACAGCTGATCAAATATTAAAGTCGTGATAATTGGCCGTGATGCAATCGCGTGATCTCGGCATTCAAGTTGATTTCTAATTTTTGTAAAAATATCTTGAATGGCTTGTACATTTGTAAAATATGTTACTACTTACATAAACATTAAAATATATTTTAGGTACTAGGTAATTACGAGTATTTCATTTTTATTTCTGAATTTGCTTGATGTAGTATATTTTTATCATTTGTATGGTATTTTATCATTGTGATGTGCTTGGTAAGAATTATTGAATGTCCGTGTTTTATTGGCATCAATAAGGTGTCATTTATTTGTTATGTGGGAATAAATTATTAGATATATTTTATTACATATTAATACATAGGTATCACCATTATTATTTTTAAAAGTATTGTTTTTTTTTTACGAGAGCAACAAATTTTTGATAATGATATTTGTGTTTCAAGTGTTATTAAAAAGCTACGAGTATACTAAGGGTTATTAAATGAAAAAGGGTATATTTCAATTATTATTTTTTATTTTCTGTTTGATTGATTTATCGGTACTTATTGAGAAAATCAGTGCAAAAATTTATATCTAAATTAAAAGAAAATATGGACGAATAAACATTGTGAAACAAGTTGATACAATTTGTGACTGAAAACTATTTGAGGTGAGATGGTGATCGTGTATAAAAGATTTTAACAGCACACATTTTTTCAGCAAATCTAATCCATAGGTATGGCAAAGTATGAAAAATTCGACCTTTCATGAATTGCATAGGCAATTTTGCCTATGCAACATTGATTGAATTTGCTACAAAAACTGCGCTCTATAATAATCTCTCTGCACATACAAAGTTCACAATAATTATTATGAAAGTACCACTAATAACACATTTGTTTGACCGCTACCAACTTCTACCTCCACAATTAAAACTATAACAGTCTATTCAAATTATAATACACCATAACTAATAAGAATTATACAAGATAATTAAAGCATTTTCACCTTATAATCAAAATAAAAGGTCTCAAATTCATAAAATTTTTCACTATTTCTTTATATCTTTTTCTCAATTACATACAATATTTACATTAGTATATGTGCAAAACGCTTTTGATAAATTAATAATAGAAAGTATACACGATTTGCACTTTGATAATATTTTATAATCTAATAGCAACAAATTGCCATGCAAAATCACACAAGAAGAAATAACTTAAAATAATAAAATTATACAAATATAGAGTAAACCAACTTAAAATCAGTTTACTTCTTTGATATAAATTGGAAGCATCGTTTTAAAACTAAAAATGAGGAAGTGAACTAAAAAGTAAAGTTGTATGTATCATGCTTATGCATCAAGTGATATATTTGAAATGCCATTTTAAATTAGATATACTCAAAAAATGTTTTGGGACACCTGAAGGCATAGGTTGTATTGATGTTTTAATATCATTCAACATACCTATTTACAAACATTCAAATTTACAATTATCTGAATAATAACTAGTAAAGCTTTTTACATAAAAGTATAACATAATAACAGTCCGCGCGAACGGGTCATTGCATTGCAGTACAGTCTTTGCCGTAATGCCACGAAACAATTAAGTATATTTAGTAGTTATTGATCGTAACGAGATCGTACTTAGGACATCATCGCGAGATGATCTTCACTGGAACTGATGACGGAGGCTCCTCATTACCAGCGCCTCCTCGCCTCTCGCAGCCAGAGCCGCGACTCGAGGTTGACTTACATTACACCATAAATTAAGTCCACTTAAAGCTAGGCATCACTTAGCACGACGGCCTGTCCGGCTGGTTCTGCTTTTCAGGTGTCTGTAACAACAGAAAAAAAAACATAAGTACAACAATGATCAGATATGGTATATACAGGAATGGGAGTGCCAATTATGAAGGGTAATATTGACAGCACAGAAGGTGATCCTATTTAAACGGTACGCGAGGGTGCAGCTACCAATCCAGGCACAGATGCGTGCGCACATGTTTCCCCACCGAATGGCGATATGAAAGCAATACATTTGAGCTAATTGATAATAATGATTAAACGAACAGCATGTTTAATAAGGATAAACATGAAACAATAAAAATCAACACAGGTGAAAATGACTCTTGGTAACTTTACAGAAGTTATTACTGATAGTGGAAAATAGTATCGTGTCGTGTAGCACATGCGCATCCCGCCCGCGTCCGGCCATCTGTCGCCATATGCGCTGTGTTTTAACACTGTTTTAATTCATTAGTGCCCGGACAATAGCTCTGTTGTTTCGTCACCCTAATTTAGGTGCTGACGAGGACGCCACCCGCCAATTGATTAAGCCGCAAACAAAAGAAAAGCTTCAGTTACAATTTATTTGTGATGTTTACAGAGGGCACTTCAGTTGCAGTTTCAGCGTAACGTTCTCAGTATCAGCGAGTGTTGGATTACTGCTTCCCGTCCGTACTCCGTACACATCCGCAACACAGCTGAACGGCCGCACGTGGCCACACCCTATTTACGGACACATACCAAAGGGAGAGCACACATGTCCCGAACGGATCGGGACTTTGCAAGAGCGTACACCTGAAATCCCTTTATGAGAAGAGCATTGTTGGGTGGGTAATGAATAGGTATGTACATCGCATTTATTTAGCTATCCGGCCACCGGCGCCGTCACGTGTGCTCACACGCAGCTGCGAGCGACCGTTACCCGCACAATGCCCTCGATCGATCCATCGCCGATGGAATCCAAGCTATCGGCGAAATCGATGCACGTGTGCAAAGGTTGGCGAGACATTTCGCAGCATTGTCTACTCGCCGCTGTGTCGCTTCCATTTAGTACTTCGGAGAAGCGTTGAGGTGCTAGTAAAACTTTCACGTGCGCGATTTATGCTCGAGGGACGCGGAGACATATTCAGAGTCGGAGGAGCGGACGAGCGTGGGCGCGGACACCTGGCGGCTCGTTAGTGTCGCCTGCCCGATGCCGGCGATGTGCGGCGTGGGCGACAGCCTGCTTGCACTCATTGGAAGGATCATGTTATTCAACTCGCCACCGGCTTCATTATTTAGCTCATTGGTACTGATTGAAATAAAGACTCGTTAATCAATGCTTCTATTTCAATAACCGAACAAATTTGCTGCAAGCTTCTTTTGTAAGGAGCGGCACCTAAGGCTTCTTAATTGATTCTGAATGGCTACATGCGGGCCTTTAATTGGATGACTAAGTGATATTGACATACCGTAACAAAATTAGGATCGAGGACGTGGGACTTTCTCTCTACAAACAATGAAGGAAAACGATCATGATCGTACGACACTAAATATCAATGTGAAAGATATGATTATGAATGGGGTCGAGCCCTTTATATGAAATAATATAGGGGTTGCCACCGCACTGGATTACACGCCTAACCGTACTGATTACGATACTTAACAGCTTATTACGGTTGGAATGAAAAGTCAAACAGTGCCGTGTTGACATTTATCAATGTAGGTGAAATGGTAGAACAATAAGCGTATGAAGTGAAGGCAATTGTGCAAGACGAATCAGGCATGTATTGGAGAGTAGTGGTGATAGGGTCTCACGACCTCGCAGCGCCGGCGGCTGGCAGCTGCAGGCAACAATTACGGTCTCGATAGTGGCTTATGCTCGTGACCGGAGCGGAGGTTTGTGGCACACGGCGCGATGCCCCACGAGATATCGCCGTGAAATGCCGCCTCACGACGTGCACGCCTGTTCAAATTCCACCACGATGGCCATAAGCCTCACTCAGAAGTATTCTATACCTAAATCAAATCTAAACACGAGAAATTCAAATGTCCTTGCGAGAATATTCCGCATTTGTATTCAGGAATGCTGCTCGATTAGTCAACATTCTGATAGTTCCTTTAATGTTGTAGGCGTTATATTAGTAAATATCGTTCTATTGCGGCCGCCGGCGCCTAGGGCTAATTGAAACTGGATTGCTCATGGATTTTACATTAGCGATGATTATTTATTGAAGATTAATCAACGTTAGATGATATTTAAGATTCTATAGGAAGGTGGACGCAGATCTCGTTCGACTTCTATAAATGTGTATAAATTAGATATAAATATTCAGCAGTTATTGTGACTAAACAGGTAGTCGGCGCCGGCGCGTACTTACATGATATCTTGTTAAATTAATTATGTTAGAAAAGACGTCGTTGCATGATTTAAAGTAAGATTTAGTACGTATATATTTACTAACGTAACGTAATACAAGCATTATTAAGCAAAAATATGAAGGTTTTATTACCAGGTTGGGATTCAGAGTCATTTGTGGAGATTAGCGATAAAGCCATTATAACAGAAGTGGTATTAATGCTGCATTTTATTATAAATTTTGCACCACATGTTTCGTCTCCTAAATCAAGCTTGTTTTGAACATTTTCCTCGGTTCCAACAACTGGCAATGATTAAAATTTACGTGGCGCGACCAAGTATTAACGAGCGCGCGTTGCGCTTGGGCCTCGTAATCGCAGGCGCACGAATAAATCCTTCGCGATGCACCTGCCGCGAGCAGCGCAGACATGGGCGACGCAAACGCAATCTCGCCGCATTAAGTGTTTTGCTGTGTTTCTCTGGGAGAAACTAGCTTCGGTCAAGTCGAATGGGGATGACGAAACGGCAATCACGCGCAGGTGTCAAGCGGAATGTTAAACGCGACATAAATATGTGTTGAATATTCAGATTGTGTGTCAGTACACGGTCGTTTACTCGGCGCCGGCGCAGGTGGCCGCGCTTCAAGGCTGAAATTCAAAACAGCCGTCACGCATGCGTGATCAGCGGTTTGGTTTGTGACTGTTTACTGATTCTACGATTTCATTACGAAACTAAGTAGATGCTTAACAAACCCATAACTCCTCTCCTTGGATTGAAAAATAAAATGGCAATTCATTTTGATGCATTTTATTCATTAAGATGTAGTTAGCTACTTTTAAAGCTATAATCAAGTTCGGTAGTAAATCGTTTGGGCTGAAAATGTGTTTTTTAGTAATTGCCCTCAGAAATAAACAGTTTAACGTTGTTTATTTTTACATGTATGACATTTTGTTCTTGAAATTTATGCGAATGCAAGTGCCAATCGTTTGATCGGCGGAGCGCTGACGGAATGCCCACGTAGTTAATTGCACAAACAATTGTTTACCGCGGTGCGTCGCCAGAGCCACGTGTTGTGAAACTCGGCATCTCCGCTTTTACCTTCCCGCTTGCGAAACACGCAGGTGCGCGCCGCAAAAACACCGACAACATTTCATTTACTTTTTATGCAATAGTGTCTCTACATAATGGATCGGTGGAGCTCAGCTCTTTTAAATCTTAGTTTGGGTTAGGCAATGCTTAAATAAGTTGAAGTTTAGTGTCTGATAAAGATACTTATATTAAAAAAAGGTATAAAACAGATAATAATATATAGGTAAAAGAGAAAGAGAAGAAAGAATTGTTATGAAGAAGAAAAAAGTACAAAATTTGGTGTTACTTCAGAACACCACTAAATAATTGCTTAGTTAAGAATTTTATTATCAGACACCTAATTAATATGAGTACTAAATATAGAATATAAAATAATAACTACATTGAACATTTGAAGCCTGGACATTTTAAAAACGTAATCGTAAATATGGCGAAAGCAATGAAATATATTTCAACTCACCGTTTGATTTCTGTGTTCTTGGCTTGAGGGTGATTTGCGGAGGATTGTGTTGGGGGCTGATCGTGGCCCAAGCGGGCGCCTGTGAGGGCGCGGCTGCGGCGTCGTGGCGCAGGGCGGCGACGCCAGGGCGCCCTCAGCGTCAAACTGATCCATGGCTGGGTGGTTCTCCAGCGCCGACTGCAGGTCACAGATGTAGTCAATCACGTGCTGAATCACCTCCAACTTGGAAATCTTCCTGTTCTTCGGCATAAACGGTACTAAATCCTGGAGTTTGGAAAGGTACATCTGGATTTCGGCGTTCTCGCCTTCCCTGTGTCTGTGAACACGGCCGCTGGCGATGGCGGGCACCGAGGCGCCGGTCGCGCACACTGCTGTTATTGCTTTCATCGTAAGAGTCACTGAACACGAGCACTGGCAAACAAGCGGATACGACACGTGCGTTGCGTGCGGAGCGCGAGTGAGGAATGAGGAGATGGTCGGAGCCGCGTGGTATATATGGAGGCGGGCGGGGCGCGGGGCGGGTCCGGGCGGCCCAATGGCGGAGAAGCCTGATTTTCCCATGGCGGCGGCAGGCGCCTCGTCTGCTGGGCTGGGCGGCCCTGGCTAAGGCCGTTGCGCTCATGACATGCACTTTGTCCCGATACTGTTTGTTCCTGGTTTTGATCATGTTTTACTTCATACTTTGATGGAGTTAGGTCTTTAGAGGATAGCTCGTGTTAACACTTTATGGTAGCAGATATTATTTTATCAAGTTATTGCAAGTTTTTTTTAGGTTCATTTGGAAAAAGATATAGGTATGTAGGTAATAGAAAATAAATCTGTTACAAATAGCTTACATTTGATGAATGCTTATACAGAAAAAAAAGTAAGCAGATACAGAATGAATACTTTTGTTTTTTTTTCTTTTATAAATACACAAGACACATTACATATAAAATATATACACAATATGTTCCATCTGATATTTAAAATCACATATAAAAAAAGACAAGTACAAAAAAAGCATTTGCAAAAATGCTTTACAACTTTTATTGAAGGAAACGATTCGACCAATTTCAAATCTACTTGTTTTTTTTAAACGACAATTTTTTTTATCTTGATATGTGACAAATAAGCCTATGTAAGTTCACATGCACTTCAATATATATCTAATCTATTATAGTATCTAACGGGCAAACAGTAACCGTAAATATAAATGAATTTTTACAAACCAGGAAAACAAGATAAGATTAATTAATAAATGAAGTTGTATAATGATAAACAAACATTTGTCCAACAAATTTATTGTAGGCACTAGCATAAATGTAATGTGTGTATACATATTACATTGATCGTATTGAAAATATCCAAAAAAAATTTATAAAACATTTATGTTATCGTCTCAAAATTGACTATCGGTTACATAATTTCAACAACTTGTGTAAACAACATCACCTTGTGCCCCTTGAGTTACGGCAGGAAGTCGCTGACATTACTTACCTCTTAAAGTTGACTTTGGGCAAAGTTGACTCCCCAGAACGCTTGTAAATCTTTTTTTTCAGTCCCTGGTAGACTCCTCCGTCATCAACCCCCTCCTATTAGTCTGTCAAAAGTTTCAACCAATTATAGAAAAAATTCATTTTTGTGGCGAGCAGGTAATTCTCTTAATAATTTCTCTAAAAATGTAGACATAGATATATTCGACATTTCTCCGGCCAAAGCCAAACGTCTACTTTACGACTCTTTCTTTAAAGGTGGTTAAATTACTTTCGCTCAGTTCTTTGTGTTTAGGTACTTTATTATGTAATTTATCTTTTATCGCATATATTTATTAATCTTAACTGATTGTACGTATAAATTGGTTTTATATAAATAAGTACTTAACTTGGCGTTTTTGGCGTTCCCGTAATCTCATAATAATTGTATTGTGTTTTTATTTGTGAAGACATGTTATTGGCTTTTTGATAACTACTTTGTAACCTATGTTGTAAGCGTAGCTGTTGATCATCCGAATGTATAAAATTAAATAAATAAAATAAAATATACGCAACTTGGTACGACTTAACCGCTCGGTTTTTATGTTTATAAAATAGTATTTTATGCAACAGTAGTGTAGAAAAGTTCCAAAAATGCGAGTGGCGCAGGTTACGATATATGTACGTAAGGGGACGCCATCGAACATTTTTTGCCGAACTTATTTACTACATAAAATACAAAAATAAACAAAAAAAAATGTGAAAATGTTTGACATATTATGTAAAGCAAAAACTAGGTACCTATAGTGAACTTTATGTTTTAAATTGACGTTTACTTCCTATAGTGACTTTATTTAAAAAAAATGATTTTCTTATTTTAACTGTAAGAATTTATTTCGGAAAGTTTTATTTTTAATACGTACTGTGTGAATTTAGTTGTTTGTTAAGTTGGTACCTAGTTGTGCTTTTTTTTTGTTAGGTTAGTGTTGATCGAGTAAAACCTCAACCCATGTGCATAGGCAATATCGTGCATAGATTTCAAGAAAAAAAATCTAGATCCATGGCTACGAATATCTTTTTGGCGAAATAACGACACATGTGATAATAAATTAGGAATAGAGAAAAGACTTTTCTGAAATCATATTATCTATGTTCTTATAATAGTGTTCGGGACCATTTAAAAGGCAGATAACAGTACATGAGTAGAAAAATGATTAAAAGATTTCACAAATATTTAATTTCAAAAATAAAATAGTAGTCCGCCGTCCCTTGCAACTGTAAACGTCCATGCTTAAATGGAAATTCCACAATTTCTATCATTTAAAGTCAAAGAAAATCACTATTACTCAGCTTATTTAGAAATAAGGCTTCAAGGGGCGAAGGGGTGTATATGCAGAGAGGGGGACAGGGTGCTGAACAATGGCTCGTACGTGTCGGCATCCACTTGTCGCGCTCCCACGGCGGGTCCGGAGGCTGCGGACTGAAAAAACCTTTTTTTATTAATGGACTGGACTGCAAGAAAAGGCAGTGAATGTGTCATAGGTATAAAGGTAGCATCTTTTCAAGGTAAGGCAATTTATAAATTTACAAAGTTTGCAATTGGAAAATTCAAACAAAAGAAATTGTTGAATTGCTTACAAAAAACTGCGCAATGGTCAAACCGTTTTAGAGATAATTACTATATAATAATAAGGTTTTAATAGTGAAAATGGCAAACACCAAGGTCTTATGGATTTGGCTGTCAATCATCTACCACCAATGGTAATATAACCAATAAATTGCAAATATTTTAAACAAATTTGGATGTAAGTGGTAACAACATTTAGCTACACTTACTTATTTTCTCAATGCCATAGAGTGAGAAAAAGTAATAAAACCAATCAATTTTTTTCTGGGTTTGAGCTCAATACTCATACACACATTGGCATGAAGAAATACAACTTGGCACACAATTTTTTTGAGAGCCAAGTTTTTTTCCGTTATCAAATCAAAAAGTTTATAAATAGCATACATCTTTTTTTTGCTCATACAGAAAAAAATAGTCCAAAACTATGACTTTACTAAGTTGGCATTATTGTAATGAACTCGACCGTTGAAAAGATCGTAATAATTAATATCTTTTCGTAGTACCAATATATATCTTTATATTATATCCTCAAATGTTGTTGTTGTTTTTTATCTTGAAGAATGTACAAATATATTACGCCGCAATTTTGTAATAATAACAATAAGATAAGCATCAGGAAGTATATGAACTATTTATTATTTTATAGATTAGATTTTGCTAATAAAAAGTTCACACTTACGAGGTTAATACGCGTCTCTATAAAATAAATAGTAAAGTAAAAATCAGTCAGGTACGAGAAATACAGACATGATTCAAAGAAATACGACATAAAAAGACGGTGCGTTCAATTAAAAATAGTTTACGTGCGTTTACCGTCACGTCGGATTGTCGTGAAATGCCCATTACTTTTTGTCATTCCTCTGTGTTCCATATACAGAGTAAAGTCTGCTTTTAAGGTTCCGATGCGGAGGTCCGAATCGTAATAATATAAGGCATAAAAAAGCGGGCAAAAAGTCACGAGTCACCTTGGAGGCGGGAGTAAAGAACTCAGGTAGTGGATTGCTTCATTTTGAGTTATTTGGCCGCGCTTAATGTGGTGATTCTATAAATTGGACGGAATTACGTGATATGACAGCGGCAAAAAGCTTTTTATAGTATACAGCGACAATTAATATCTATTTTTAGACATTTAATTCATAAAGACTGTACTATGAAATCAGTACAATAAAATATGTTAGGTACTTACTTCGTCTTGATAGTCTGTTACAATGTAAATATAAAAGAAGTAATTGTAATTAGGTAGTTAACTTTATTTAAACAAACAGACATACTAATGTTACCAAAATATTTTTTAAACTACATATAATTATTATACTGAAACTAGTTACTTAACAAAATATAAGTAAAATTAAAAAAAAAATGGGCCGTATGTGACGCTGCGCTAGGTAATTAGGTTAACATTATGACACAAAAAATTAAAATCGCTGATTGCACCTCTGTATTTAGATCTTCTTTCTATTAATTAAGGTATAAACAATGTTTAGAAGAATAGAAAAAAAAAGAAATCTTGTCTCTACATTTTCAGAAAATTTATTATGCACAATTTATTACAGGAAAGGATATTGTCCGGTTCTCAGCACCTTGCTTTATACGTATAAGTCCACTCTACGTCAAAACGTGTCTATCTGCTACCTCAGAAATTATTTACGGCTCCAATATAGTCCCACTAGTGGGCTTTGTCCACTCACGTAGCCCATTGTCTGCTGCAGGATTTTGCATCAAAGCACCTGCAGAGCAATTGAATATTGTTTCAGGTAGACAGGTACTGTCCTTTGTCTGGTGAAACAGGTTGAAAAAAAAGTTTGACAAAATTGAGAGGTGAAGTGGTCGGAGGGTTCCGTATTTTCCGTAGATCTGAAATTTGATTACTAGTAATAGCGGTTGAATTACTCGAACAAATGTTTTTTCTAAAAATTACACAATACAAGATTTACAGAATATTTTAATTTTTACTAAATTTATATTAAAACTTCATATTAACACAGGACAAAGTCTGTTATATAATCATAAATGACTTATACATAATAATTTATACATATAATACTGTATAAAATAAATATTAGCTATATATACATATTAGCTTGCATTACCTTTTGACGGCTTATCATACAATCAGTATTAAAACTGAAGTTCATTACGTTTCAAATTCGCGTAGGTACAGAAACAATTAATTGTTTTTCAGTATTTCAAGTTACATACTTGCCTAGCTGAAAAGCTTTACGATAATTGGTTCCAACCAAACTATATATTATAATATAAGATAAGGTTCAAAACGGAACCCAAAATATTAAAAAATATAAACCGCATAAACACCTTAAGAAACATTGAAACGATGACATTTTGAGGTGTTTTTATGGCCGCTTAAATTATAAGGGTCTGGGGCAAAAAATCTCGTCAACATCGCTTTGTCTCGGCAGTTTGTAACAGTTTACGACAATTTGAATTTCAAGTGTGAAATTAGTGACAACAGCTCTTTCTGTGAAGTACGTAGGTCTTAAGATTAAAATTTAGATGGGTTTTACTACTTTGAAAGTAAAATCTCTTTTATAATTGCAGTTATGTACTTTATGAAGTCTACTGTACCTTAATTGCAAACGTCCACGTCCAAATTATTAACCTGTACACTACATTTTTTAAAAATGTTTTTGTACAAATAAATATTAGGATTTACATTAATTAGATACAATTACAATAAAGACAAACAAAGATAACAGAATCAAGCTTGCTTTTTATTACTCATATGAATGTGCAAAAAGCTGATAACACCTCAAAAGTATCAGTAAACAAAACAAATAGGTACCTATAATCTTTTTAAATAAACTATCCATATTATTTTCAAACTTGCATCATGCAATCAGAAAGAAAAATATTTTTCTTCAAACAATGACAGTATCATGGTGCAATACAAAGGTGCCTTTTGTGACCGTGTGTGCAACCTAACTTACAATTCATATGACTTATTTAAAACTTAAAAAATCAAATTTATTCCATCAATTATTAAACAGTATCAAGTCAGCATTCTCATTAAGGCGCTTGCATTAGAGCGCTAGCACCGCGCGTGCCGTGGGAGTGCCGCGCGCGTGCCGCTCCCATCGCGTGATACCCCCTGATCAACCCCGATTGATCGTGTGCCGATATTAGTCCACTCATTGTGTAAACACGCCTTGTATGTACCTTGAAACAATTGAGTTGATGATGTAGATAGACTGTAATTATTTTTAGCTGATATTGTCCGAGAGGTACCCACTTCGGCAGTAGTCAAAATTAAACTAATGAGTCTCCATTGTGGCATTTTGATGTTTTTCTATAATATTATATTAGAATTTTGTTTAAATCTAAGCAGTAGTTCATTTTTGATTTAAATATAAATGTATTAATAAATCTAAAAGTAAAAACATATTCATTTACTTATTGCGTTGATGTCTTTTGAATGAAGAACATTTTTAAAATGGTTGATTAATATCAAACCTGTATATCAAACTTGTATTTTATATTTATTTCAAATGTGTCCTAATCAATAGGGAAAGTACTTTTTGTAATAATTGATTTCTGGAAACCCATTTACTGATAAACAACATCCACCAAATATTATAAATATAGCTTTTCCTGGTCACCGGTAAATGTTAAGGGGCAGTTCAAAGTGAGAACGTGAAGCTTTTCTACGCACAATTGGTGTATGTGCGTAGAAAAGCTTCACGTTTTCACTTTAAACTCCGTTTCCTTTCAAATAATTTATTTCAAATGAGGGCAATTCATGCCCCTTAATACAATTAAACTTACTCGCTCATATTATTGATATGCCAGTCTTTCTTGGTAAATATATAGTCATGCTATCTGCCATAAAATTTTATTAATATTGACATAGCAAGTAACCCAATATCCTCGCCAGTGGCCAAAAACGACCCCGCCGGGTATATCGGCTAGCCGTTATTACTCCCGCTATTGACAGTTAGAACAAATAACAAACCCTCCGCTCCCACGGGAGGGCGCGAGAAATCCCATAATCGCGCAGGTGCGGGCTCATTACGCGCTTTTCCGCCACGCGTGTGACGCGTGTACTGTCTTTGCAATCATGTGAGCTTTGTTTTGTAGATCTAATGCGAAATGCGTATTTAGAATATTGATTTTCGTATTTATTTGGAGTTGCTATCATACATTGGTTAGATCATACAAGTATATTACCAGAAGGTAAAGAAGGTAGTCAATACCTCTTTGGCAATACAAATTTTGAAACCTGGCGAATAGTGTTCTAATTCCTAATTTTGGATACAGACACAAAGGAGACGTAATAGAAATGGAGGATGACGCAAAGATTCGAGGAAAATGGAAAACGCGAAACAACTATTTTGCAGCAACCAGGCAAATACTAAGACAAGACTTATAATTTATCAATATATATATTTCCTTTTTTTTTACTGATATACAATACTTACATTTCCCCCTATTTCCAATCCTCACGTTCCCATAACGAAATATTTTAAACGGCTCCAACTACCATATTTACTTACAGAATTCTCAGTGGCCACTCAGAATGGGACCATTGGTTCCCAGGAGTACCTGGTTCCGATGGGAAGCGGGCGTTCTCGTGTGAAGGCGGCCGGCGTGGGAGAGGTCACAGGTCGGGGATAATTACGATGCGCGCGCGCATCCCTACGGGGTGCAATTCTTGGCTGATACACGCGATTTGAGCTCAATTATTGATGTTTATGTTTGTAATGATTGGTATTTAGAGTAATTCTGATCACGCACGTTTGTGGTGGGAACCGTAGACTCCATAAAGATACGATTATGAATATATTTGACCCTTCTTTTTATAAACAAAAGAAACAATATCGATATTTATTTTCAAGTTTCAGCATATATAAGTAAGTCGAGCATATTAAAGTTTCATAATAGACAAAATCTTGTATGCATGTATTTGAACATGAACAAAGATTCCTTTTCTGTATGCCTGGATTCATGAACACTTACTAAAAGATGTGTATAATTATTATGTTTCTCCGTTTTAATCAATTACCAAACTATCAAAATCAATGGCCACTTGCAACAATTTCTTATTACGATTTGGATACATTTCAACTCAGGCCGATCCCAATATTGATATAAAATTAAACGTTTATTATCACGGAATGCACGGATCGTGACGTGATGGGATTCCAAAAGTAAATCGGTGCATAATTTTGGATCAGATGCCGTGGGAGTGTTCCATGTGAACCGCGCAGAGCCGTGAGAGTCATGTTGACTGGAGGTCACGGGGTAATGGTGCCTTAATAGGCTGGTACTAATTTGGAAAATAAATTGGATGGTTGTTTTTATGTAACGTGACCACGCAGAGATTTGGAGGTTAGCAGTGGTTACTCTATGTTACTATGTGGTGGTGACCGTCTCTCTAGCTTTCGTCCATATTGTTCTTTTAGTTCTCCTTATTGTTTTTCTGTACATTTTTAAATGTTTTTATTTTTTATTTTTGATCATAACGTGCGTCTATCATTCTCATATTTAAGGAATCAGGTTTAGTTACATATAATGTGAAACACTATGCAATCATGCAATCATGTTTGCTATTTCGCTTGAAGTAATCATTAGATGTATTTTTGTCTACAGGTAAATAAATAATTAAATATATAGATATAAATCACACAGATCGAGTTAGCCTCAAAGTAAGTTCGAGATTTACTTTTCTTTAGGTAGATATAACGAGTAAACTCAATAATTTTTACAAGATTAAACCATGCTATAACTAAAACTTTAAGTTTGACAACTTAAGATAAGCTGCTAAAAGATATCTTTAGATTTTGTTGGGAGATATTACTGAAATACGTACTTCAGTAAGTTCATAGCTATTTTAATGACATGACAAAACAAAGCACTAGCCATCTAAACACGTTCCTCAAGTCACTGCCCATCTAAGTTTTATGTGGTTTTTGCTCCGTGGATTATCAAACCATTTGAATAGCTATTAGCATTTTCCGGTTTCCATAAACAAATCGTTTACAATATAATCATTAAATGCAATCATACTCTGAGTGCACGATCTTATTAATCTGTCACCCATCGACTACCATAATCAACTTGGATACCGCCTTTTTCAAGTATAACTTTATGTCGATGTTCATTTCTGTAATGGTCGGTTGCGAGGCTCGTTTACGAGCCTTGCATAGATTAATACGGTACATTGCTGGGGTTTTAATACTTTTAATTCGCAATAAGCGTAAAAGGCATTTAATAATGCAGACGTCTGGCCACGTGTGCGTTCCGAGGACAAATACCCAGCAATATTATTAATGAGAATGGTGGGGGAGGTCGCGTGGCGGTCACGTGACTGCTTTAGGAAATGCATTTACATTAGCGCACTACAGGAAGGTTTTAACTTTATTACATTACATTTTTTATGACCCTGATATATTATATGTAGCATTTAATTAAATCCAGAAACATATAAGCCGTGATTCGATATTTTGTTGATTATCTCATATATGTTTGATAAGAAGTAGATCCACGCTTAAGGTATACTTACTTATTGCTATTGAATAATACTAATTATTCAATCTGGCTAAAGTCATCGGATATAGCTAACAATCTGTACAAACATTACAATGACGATATGAAACAAGTTACTAAGTTCAACATATTTGAATCAAAACCAACGCTTCCATCAACCCGTTGTAGATGTTTTATCTCTGTCTAACATTGATTTATGCAAACATGCTGTATAGTAGTCAAACAAAGAGCTAGTATTGTGATGTCAAAACGAAACTCCCACAGATTTATAACAAAAACTGTGTCGATTTTCCCACAATCGCTGCTGTAATGAACGCGGGATCAAAACGGATTTGATCAGAGGCACGGAGGGCTGTGACGTCACCCCGCGAAATCTTAACCATTATATTATGAGCTTTGATAATATACACACCCGCGTCTATTTTCTCGATTAAAAAACAGCTGCGAGGGGTGTGGCAGATCTTAGTAATTTGGTTTTATTGCATGGGGTGTTGTGACACGGCGTGGGAGCTGTTCCTATTGTAGAGGCACTTAACTCGGCCTGATAAAGGAACTATAGGACCATTAGATGGATTCGCTTTGCTCATTCGTTGTCGCTGATAAATGGACATTGGATTATGATTCGTAAAGTGATTAAGGAGTAGAAACTTTGATAACATTGTGTGTGCTCATTTAATTGACATTCTAGATTAAAATGTTAAACTCATGGGAATATGTATTTTGATAAACGCATAAACTTTTTTATTCACTTAAATAAACAACACGACTTGAAAAGTGATTGTTTTCTTATTCGTTCGAATAGAAAAATAATGGTTCTTTATTTTATTTTAACAACCCTTAGAATTTCTCCCATAAAATTCGTCAAATTCGCATAACAATAATTTTGTGTTCCTTATCACTGTGACTTCAAAAACCCTTCCAAATAAAGCGATCGAAGCAAAGATCACTATCACCGCCGAGAACAAATTGTTTATAATAAAATTCGCGGTACTATTCACAATTGCACCATTCAGGAACCAATGAAGTGTGGAAAGTATTATTGAATCGTCAAGTACTGTTACTCGAGCCAGGTGCATACGGGGCTGCGCTACGGGGCGCTATCTTGATTCACTTTTGCTGAGGGCATTATGAATTTTAGTGTTCAGTACCGAAATAACGGGACTTTTATCGAGTTATTTTTAGGTCAGCTCGCACACCTGACGTATTTCATAGCCTATCCAATAAAACAAACGAGTATACAATAAGACAAGATCCTATATATTGGCCTTTCAGAAATAATTGTATTCCTTTTCTGCACTCTACTTAGCATATGAGTAAAATACTGGTTTCTCGTAAAATGTTAAATTATAGCGTTAACGACCTCCATGGCATAGTGGTCACCATGCTAGTCCGCCTCGCAGAGGTTCCGGGTTCGACCCGGGGCAGGGCAAGTTAGAAAATGGCCTTTTTCGATTTAGCCTGGGACTTGGATGTTTATCTATATATGTATTTGTATAAAATATAGTATCGTTGAGTTAGTATCCCATAACATAAGTCTCGAACTTACTTTGAGGCTAGCTCAATCTGTGTGATTTGTCCGTATATATTTATTTAACTTCAGAGGACTGGAGAAAAGAATTAATATAAATTTGTTTTCGTACTTTAAGTACAAAAACGGTCTTCTTCTTCTTCTAATTATTTTATATTAATTGAGACCGTATGCTTCAATATGCGATTTTTCCGTATCAAATTTCTACAATATTTTTTGATAGCTCTATTTCATTGTTTTATTATTAATGTTTTACAACAACGGACATTTTTTAAATTGTAATATGCGGAACACAAATTTTATGTAGCTATTCATACTTGACGTGACTAAAACTTTTTTCCTGCGACCTTTTTAAACTTTCCTCGATTATTTGACCCTAATTGCAGATGCGTTGCTATTGTGCGTCTATTGGTTTATTTGTGTATTCGACGCTGTTTGGGGTTTACTTTGTTTGCTATTGTTGGCTTGCTTGACGTTATATCGACGGTATTTTGGGATGCCAGCGCTAAGACGAGATCATGTAACATTGTTATTAATGAAATACGTTTTTTGTAACGATTTATACATAAGCGGTAGCGGTGTCAGTGCGGTAATATTTTTATACGTATAGGCAATTAAGCACAATAAAGTAATATACATATTTATGATGATTTTAATTTACTAGCTAACGTTGATCTACCAGTACATTTATTCTCGTATGACTTCTACTTAGTATCTATGCAATTTTTTGAAGCAAGTACCTTCTATTACTCTGAGCAACTTTTGCCGGGAATTTATGAAAATACACAAAATTAGGTTTTTATTAATAATACAATTAAATCAATAGCCCTGAATTCGGCTAGGTCTAACATTTGTTCGGTCAAGGTGGTAGCTCTCCCTAACAAAATCCCCGTCTGTGAATCGCAGCTCCGCGCTTTTCACACCACCGCAGCTGCGCGAACAACTGTACGTGTAGTGTACACTCGGCTTTACAGCTGTTTCGAATATGCACGCGCCCTAATAAACTAACACTTTTTATTACCGGGACCTCCAGCTTTCGTCAACATGGGCGGGACGCAGATCACCGCAAATCTTAGATTAGACAGCACAAATGAAATGCAACGGATTTCTTCTGTTCCCACCTTTATAAGATTCATTCTTGTGAAATTAATAGTACGGTAAATCAACTTTTAAATATTAGTAACATGCAATAATAATTTCGCCGTTTTATTCCTTTCTTCTCATGGATGTAACTTGAGCTATGCTACAAAAGCTATTTACGGTATTTTTCTTATTAATGTATAGCTTATTACTTTATTTGCCCTCATTTTTTTATAATTATATATATGAACTGTTCTATATGAATATTTTCTTCACTTCGGCCAAGTCAGCGCTGTAGAAAATTCAAAAGTTACATGACTGTTTCATACACACCGGATATAATTATAATTGCTTTGCAAATGATTGAAACATTCTCTGCATGGAAATGATTAATAAATTTGTGTGAGCTGTCCAAAAATATAGCCAACGCGATGACTTCTGAATTCTTATACTAGATGACTACGGATATTGTTAAAATGAGTGATCTTCCACTGCCTTATAATAATATATTGATGCTTGTTTGAATAGGAACTGTAAGTTTGGGGTTTCACAGTGTGTGGTGTTTTGCGGCATACATTTCCAATCAAGATCGTATATAGTCGTCAGATGTTCGGCACATGCCCGCTTCCTCAGAGACAAAGCTCCATTGTCGTCGGTCTACAGGGTTGGCGGAAAATAAATTTATGTATTTATTTTTCTTTAGGGAATTAAATACAAATTCTATAATAGACTGAGTACTCACATCCCAAATTTTTCTTCTAATTTATTGCGAGGCATATGTGCTACACATAGTTAATTACACGACATACGAGTATATATATAAGACCTTATTTTAATTATGTGACCTAATCGAAGTTAACCTGATAAAACGACGTGGTTTATTCATTACAGCGGGAGAATATATTCTCACAGTCATACTACATAAATAACACACTGGACAACCTCCGTGGCGTAGTGGTCACCATGCTAGTCCGCCACCCGGAGGTCCTGGGTTCGATCCCCGGTCAGGGCAAGTTGAAAAATTGCCTTTTTCAAATTGTCCTGGGTCTTGGATGTTTATCTATATATGTATATGTTATAAAATATAGTATCGTTGAGTTAGTATCCCATAACACAAGTCTCGAACTTACTTTGGGACTAGCTCAATCAGTGTTATTTGTCCATATATATTTATTTATACTCACATAACATACAAATACCCCTGGATTACTATACAAATCATAGACCATAGTCACAGGTAAATAATGGTCTAGTCCTGCGTAAGAGACTAGTATCTCTTGAAATTATATTTTCGCAGCTAGGATGTAATACATATAATTTCGAGAATGATAAAATACTTAGGTAATTTTTTGGGAGAGAAATCAAAGGAAACTCTTTGTCTATTGTCTAAAAAATTTAACATGCAAGCATAAATAAATAAGTATAAATTATTAAATAAAAACTTTATTATCATGTCTCTTAAATTCTAGTACATCATATAGATAAAGTGACTTAGATATCTAAACATGTTAATTAGTCACATCATATCGAAGATTCCCTCACTCGGCAACTCACCATCGAACTAGGAATAAACCTGTATCTCGAATGGTAGGTGGGTAGCATGACATAAAACATATGAGTGATAACCCTATGATAAACTATATTGGTGCGTGCGCACGTGGCGCGGGCAGCGCGTCGCAGATCAACATTTGGCGCCCACCGCGAGGGCGGCCCGCCCGGCGGCGATCAACGAAAGTGTGCTTTTCTAACTTTGTTCTAAGAATGATGTCATTAATTTTTTTACGTATATTTAAATATTTGCTTAGTAGTTTGTTTTATTAAATAGTGTTATTGTTTGTATTTAGTCATGTATCAAAAGTTAATATGTATTAGTAAATTGGAAATCAAGCAATAGCGGACGTACGATTAATGACTTAAGCTAAATGCATACTTTATATTTTTAAAATATTTATTCATTGTACAGTATTTATTTAAAAACTTTATTGAGTCAAAAGCTACAATAGGTAATAAATGAGGTGAAATCACACTAATATTATAAAGGCGAATGGTTGTGTGTGTGTGTGTATGTTTGTCACTTCTTCACGCGAAAACGGCTAAACCAATTTTGATAAAATTTGGTATGCAGGAAGCTGACACTCTGGATTAACACATAGGCTACTTTTTTCTTTGATTTGCATTAGAGGTAAACATTTACGAAGAACATTGCGGGGCAACTTATATAATAATCATAATCACTGATGCCCTAGCTAGAGTATGGTTTTAAGTAGCAGTCCTACTCAGTGTAATCAAAGCCAATAATATTTTTCCAAAATTAGTATAGTTAGGGTAAGTACATATCTCAAAACTTACTTCTCCGGTCTGGGAAAAAAGAAAAACTTAGAATGCTGCTTCTCTTGCCGTGCACATCGTAGAAGTCGATCAAGGGAATGGGCAGCAACCGATCAATATTTTGATTCCTTTTTCTATCTTTTCACCCGAAAAATTACACTAAATATCTTTGGTCTAAAGGCCCTGGATTCTGTCTGCTAAGAGCTGCAGGGGCCAAAATGGTGTACCTGCCCCATTAGACATAGAGACATGATACGAGTTTTCATGAAAATAATATGTAAGAGTATTTCTAAATCTATAACCATCACAAAAATAAAATTTATCGTCGTCCATTTTGTTTTTCTTTACTCTTGACGACCACGCTGCATGACGGCCAGCTTAGCACTAAAATCAGATTCACCAGATCAAAATTTCTGAAAGTGTACGGATTGAAACCAGTGGGCGTCCGAATTTTTCTGACAGAAAATTTCCTATAATGTGCGCCCGGAATTCGGATCAGAAAAAAATCTGACGTCAGATAAATTGCATCGGGCGCTATCAGATTCGGACTTCAGATACGTCCGAATTATTACAGTATGCCTAGAACAAAATGTTATGGACAGAGAGCCTTCCCGCGGCGGGCGTCCGAAATTTTCGGATAGAAAAATTCTGATAATATGCGGCCGCCCTAAAAGTGGCATTTTAATTTTGCGTCCCTGGGCTTTGTCTGCTTAGAGCCGCAAAATCCAAAATGCTCTGTCTGCCCCAAAGACGTGATAGAAACTAAATATGTATGTACGTATATCTCAAAAAGTACGTAATAAAATCATGTTTAAGTATTCACTAAAATATATTCATCTTTATGGGTAAGCCATTTGAAATCGGAACAAAAGTTGACTCGTAATCCTGAAAACGGTTTCTAAAACCGGCAGCATTCACACGTTGTTGAGGAAATCTGCGACCCATCTGTGGCGGCGACGTTTTTGTCTCTCCGTAAATATTGTGACCAGAACAAGTGGGCCTTGTTCGGTGGCACTTTTTTAACCCTGAACATGTCGACGAGTTAACTTTCCATATTTATGACCATTAAGTTAAAGTATATATTATTTATGAACTGAATACTTTTCACACTTCATAACCAAAAGGAACATACTTTCCAGCATAAGCCAGCTGAGACCCGACACATTTCGCCGTATCGTCTTACGTCCTAAAAGTCATCACGATATAACAGCGATAAACAAAAGCTACACTATAAAATACCCTTGATTGATACCGGGCTGGCGTGTACCGATTGCATCTGGGCACATTCAGCTTTTTGTCAGGCCCCTGGCATTTCGCTTGATTAATGATAGTAACATTGTATCAATATTTGCATAAGAAACGTACAAGAAAGGAACTTATCTCGGCGATCTCTTGTTCGCGCACATTACTTTGATGACTCGGCTTGAGTTACATTGACGTTTGTTGCAATCAAACAATTTTCAACTTTATTTTAAATTTTTAATTTAATAATGCGCAAAGTTGACATTTAAGTTTCGTCCCGCGATAATTAACTGTATCTCGAACCAGTACAGTCCAAATTGGTAAGGATGCGTATTCATTAGTGTGCAAGTTGCGCAGAGGATCTAAAGTAAACCCGTCGGACGCGTCAATAAAAATATTCATTGGCTCACACTCTATTTAACAGTTGATGAGACAGCCCTGTGACGGTCAACAAGGATGTCTTTTTCAAGAAATTTTATTTAACACGAGATTTTTTCCTATCTTTTATCAAATATTAAAAATATTTACCAAATGAGTTTAGTGAGAGAAAGCGAGAAAGAAATTACACATAATATTTTCTTATCACTAATATCATCGTTTCCAAAGCTCTTCATTCAAGGGTCACAAACTCTTCGTTCAAAGATACTGTTTGGATAAGTTCTGTTACGCTGTTGTGATAATTATGGGCTCCATATTCATAAAATATGTTATAGTAATTACCGAAAGCCCGAAGCCTTCCAGATTAAAATAAGAAAATAGTAGGTCAAGTCAGCAGTAAGAGTCCTTTTGAGAGTTTTGCATACTCATCAAGATTTTTTAAAAGCCATGATAAAATGACATGTTAGGGACAAGACAAGCGAGAAATAAAGTTTAAGATGAGTTAGTGTAAATACTGTTTCGTAAAATTTTGCAGTAGTGAGAGAATCTCTAATGCTGCTATATTTTATGAAACAATATGTACACGAGTGCCATCCCTGGAAGCAAATCTGCGTCCACACAAGCGGTCTCTGATTGATGCAATGAAAAATGATGCGACAATGTTTTGAGAAATTGCGTGCAAGACAGTACGAGAGGGACAGCTTTGTCGAGGACACAGAATAGGATTTTATTACTTGCATAATTTAATATGAGCAAACCGGATTAGTGTAATACTTTGTGTTGCTATAGAGTACCTACTAGCGATGCGTTGCACAGTAATGATCATTTATCTACGTCTTATTTTCACTTAGAGGCGTTGGATTTCATACGCAAAAGGTTTATAAAAAAGGTTACTTATTTGTAGAAACACTTCAGTATCTTTTGAATAATTTAAAACCAGTTTTGTATGAGTATACTTTGTTTTCCAGTGTTTTAGGGCAATGAATTAATGTATTTTCTAATCATTTCAATTAGATGACGGTCGTCAATGCCTTGAGGCTAAAAAGAATTTTGACTCACGAGGCAACAAACAATAAATTAGACCCAGAACCGATCCATTTTGGATTCTTTCCCTTGATAACGAGACAATGAGAAATGATTGTCGTCGTTCTAATAATCTGTGGACGTAATGACTGTCAGCATTCTTTTCGGCATGATTGGTGTTCTCACCAGGTGCCCACTGTCCAGGGAGTGGCGGCCTGTCTTCTCATTTGTCCGCGTCAAAAAACTATTATTTTTGGACGACTTTCTGGCGCTACGCATTTTTCTTACTGACTTTTAATTTTTTCGTAAAATGAGGCGTAGCTTAAATTAAAAAAATGAAAAGTTATAAGCAATTTAGTCGTTAAAACCATGTTAAAACCCAAGTGGATTGTGTTATCGCAAGTATAATCCATATTTAAATATATTATATTGTTCATTAGAAACTTGAGGATCCAATATAATCATATTCATCTGTAGTTTCAGTAAACCTCATTTCTAGCCTCCCATAAAATCAGCGTTTTACTGCCGTAGCAATAATATAATAACTTCGGGAAACGATTTTACAGCGTCATAACAACATCGGAAGCTGCACATTTGGCGATCACCTTTCTTTAGAAAGCTGTGCCTAGTTGTAAAACGTTTAGTAAAACAGTCGTTATCTGGGACATATGGGGTGCAGGCGCAGGTTCGGTTCCCGGCTCAGCGCACGTGGGAGGAAGCCGCATGTGTTGCTTGCAAATCTGTGCGGCAGATTGCCCGGTAGTTGGTTACCAGTTACCACGTGCAACTGCAATGATAGGGCTCATGTGATATCGACTCCCATTCCCATACCTACATACGTAGATCCTAACCTAATCCTGACTGCGTTTGTATTTTATTTTTACCTATGAGGTATCGGTTTCGTAGTGTATTGAAGTAGTAACTATATTTTTCATTCGATACATTTGTGTAAGTGGTTGGCTTCGCTGGTTCGATACTTACATGTCCATTGGTTAGATTTTAGAATTCTAGATTTTATTTTAGATGTTTATAAAAATTCAAAGCTGAAATTGTATAAATTCTACTAGCTGATACCTGCGACTTCGTTCGCGTAGACTTACTGACTCCGGCATGTCAGCATCAGGCTCAACGAAAAATGCTCATCAGGCTAAACAACATTTTCTAAGGCGTCACTTTTGTATCTCTTATAGTTTAGCTGGATCATTATGGTTCTCCATCAGGTGTTCCATTTTCCAAAATCAATTAGTAGTGTAAAAATTATAAATTCTATTCTTTGTCAATGAACCTATTTTAATCAGCAAACATTATATCCGTATAACATGTAAACCAGTTCCATTGATTTTGTTAAAGACTCAGGTGTTTGCGGAAATGGAAAGGTATGATACTGCAGATGTTTTATTACATTGCAAATTTTGCAAACAATAAACTGTACCTATTTAAAAACTATTGTTCATCACCGAACATATTATCAGTTTGCACATGTATACCTCCTTAACTCCTTGCTCTTTCCAATAATTTGGTCAAATTCCCAGGTGTTCTTTTGATGGTTTTAGTTGGGTGAGTTATTTCCCATTAAAAAAAATCTAGGTCTATGGTTACTCCAGATGGTTTATTGCTGTATGTTTAATTATTTTGTCAAATAAATTTGAAACTAGGTTATACGGAATCCATTGTTTTCTACGATCTTATCAGTAAGCCCGTGTTGTGGATTGAGCTGAGGGTGGAATACCCTAACATTTCCCTAACTTACCTATGGGTTTTCTCGAGGTTCTCCTCGTTATTTGCATGCAAGTGCTCAACCAAGCATTTGGGTTATGTAGTTCCAGGTGTTTGAAATGGTAAATCAAAACAATAAACTTTATTGTCAAGAGGCATTGTTTTTCACCGTACATCTTATCAATATTGCTTTGCACGTGTGTACACTTACAATTTATTGGTACGAAGATTTCCGAGCTCTTGTTTTTGAATTAAGTAACTGTACTGTTATTGAATGTTTTATTCATCAGTATTTCAGTAAGTATAATATTATTAAGTAATTCATACAGGTGGAAATCACGGAGTGGAAATGGTGAGATATACCTAAATGTTGTCAAGACCACACCAGTGGAAAAAGGTTATCGATTGGATTTTAATGGAAAGTTGTAGCTTAGTCTCAATTTAAGAAAAGTTGGCGAATAACTTTTGTGACCTATGCTCAACACGTGACGGAAAGAAAGTTGAGATTGTTCGGCTTTTTGATGTACCTAATGTGAATTGAATGGTACACCTTGCTTTCGTATGAAATTTTAGTGTTAATACTTGTTACATACATACTATCACGTCTTTATACTTAATGGGGCAGACAAAGCCTAATCCTGCAAGACTTAAAGGCCACTTTTAGCGTGATGGTGGGCGATTGGACTTTTTTTAAATTTATATTTGGTTTAATGAATAAATACCATATTACAAATTAAACATGAAAGAATTAAAGACGTATTAGTGCTAATAGCATTATAGAAGTATTTCTTTATATTACCTTCTAAATATCTAATCACCTTACACGTGTCATGTACTGGGTGGGTAAATAGGTAATTACTCTAGTAGGTGCTTCTAATTTGCACGCAGGTGTTCAATTTTCACTTTATCTTGTCTTGCACTGAATGAACTAATTTGCTAATTACAGACTTTATCTGATAACATTCTAAGTAATCCTTTGGTTATTTACAGACAGGTGCAATATTCTAAAAATTATGTCTATGATTTCTTTTTGCTATATTATCTACTAGCTGCGCCCCGCGGTGTTACCCGCGCTTAAAGTAGCATATATGTTAATCCAGGTTGTCAACTTCCTACATAGCAAATTTTTATCGAAATTGGCCCAGCCGTTTGCACGTGAAGAAGTAACAAACATACACACACACACACAAACATTCACAAACTTTTGCCTTTATAATATTAGTGTGATTTAACCTGTGATTATTGAAGAAGTTAAATTTATAAATAAATGTTGTTCTACATATTTCTTGAGACCGTTCTATTGAGTTGTCATCTGCCAAGTTGTTATTTCAGTATTTTCAGCAGATACGTAAAAGAGGTGGAGATTTGAAATGAATATTGATATAAGTTATGTCACACATTTTTCATGAGACTATTTTAAGTAATACAAATAAGCGACGACGACGATCAACAATCTTAATAAAATTCGTTTGAATTAAAAAAGCCCATAAAAGGCAATTTCTCAAAGGTAAGCCATCAGTGTCATCATAGACACACACGGTGGGTTTCAGTAATCTGGTGACAATATGTTCAAATCCTGTGTAATACTGAGCAATATACAATAAAGTCAGGGGCCTAAAAATGTAATAACCGTATCTACAAGTAGTTGTTGTAGTACAGTCAGCAACAGATTAAGCGTAACAATGCAGTATTTTGCGAGCACGACATAAGAATGGTACAAAGTTTTGATTTTATTTTTCGTGTAATGTAAGTAGCCAATCTAAGGCAGCCACTGGTATATAAGGCTTTAAACGCCTGAGGGCATCTAAGTACATAATATAGCCCAACATAAACATACAATAAAGAAAACTGGGAAAAACCATCGATATGCGGACCACGACCAAGGTGCTGTACAAGTTCGCTGTTTTAATTATAGTCCCATCACTAGACGTAATATCGATAGTGCTTACGCTGCTAATTTGTGTTAGGTCTGCACCAGACAAACCAATCTGGTACTTTTGATGTCTTATATTTTCTGAAAAACAGATAATATATTAAGGCCAAAGATTTAAATGGTATTATTTAGGTTTATTGTGAAAATATGATGTGAATGATATTGTAAAGGGATTGAAAGACTACCCTTTTATGTCTGGTAACTGGTAACGCGTTCGATTTAGAGAGCGTACCAGTCTGATTTTCCTTCTAACGCATTGAGAGTAAAACAGGAGAATGATATGCTGCATTTGGCGTGTTAACATACCTGTACGCCGCCCGGCCATCGGACTACTCAACTTATTCTGTGACACTACAAAGTTTGATTCGCAGCCGACTGTACAAGCAACATGAACAGATGTGCACGATACCACTATCTATGTAATGAATGAGAGATTTGCCACTCTTGATAAACAACGGTGTAACGAAATTGATCAGTGATAGGAGCGACGAAACGGTAACATGGATAGTGGATTAGATTGGATAAGCCACAGGGATAAGTTTTAGCTGTATAATACTTACATGGTGTTTTTAGGGTTCCGTAGTAAACAAGGAACCCTTATAGTTTCGCCATGTCTGTCTGTCTGTCTGTCCGTCCGCGGTTTTACTCTGAGACTATAAGCACTAGGAAGCTGTTATTTGGTAAAGATATGTATATTAACCAAAAAAGTGGTAAAATAAAATATAGAAAAAAAAATTTTTATGTATCTCCCATACAAGTACATAGTTTTGTTTTCTCGACCAACCAATCATGTGGGGTATCGTTAAATTGATCTATAAAAAATATTATGAGCTTATAAACACTGTTTTTTTGCGATTTAGGGGTCCGTTTCTGAAATATTTGGTTCTAAAGTGAAATTGTTTGTTAGAGTCAAGTGTCCCCCCCCCCTCTATCTGCTAAACGGACACGTGAAAAAATTCTCAGCTATAGTATATATAACGAAACGGAAAATTATCAGAGCTAAGTAGGGTTTATAAATTTAAAAGTTAAAGGCAACCAAGTTATAAAATGTACTTGGAGAAGAAAAATTTCATACATATTCAATCGAAAATTAGTTTTTAGATGTTTTTAGTGGCATGAACTCAAAACTGGCGTTCGTAACTACGGAACCCTGCACTGCGCGTAGCCCGATACGCCTTTGGCCAATTATTTAATCTGCACTATTTAATTCATATACTAACTATCACTTAATGTTTGATTAGTAAAATGCCTAGGTATATTATACGTATTAATAGGTAAGGTTTTTCAGTTGGTCGCAAGTCAAGGAGACTTTCTGCTTGTGTTAGACTCATAGTATTTAGGCATCAAACGATTAGACAGTTTTCAATTGATTCTAAACATTATAACATGAAAAACACATTCCTCAAATAAATAAAAATGACATTTTAGGGTTCCATTCCCAAAGGGTAAAAATGGGACCCTATTACTAAGATTACAGTGTCCGACGGTTCGTCTGTCCGTCTGTCTATCTGTCTGTCACCAGGCTGTATCTCAGGAACCGTGATAGCTAGACAGTTGAAATTTTCCGTTTTAACAACAAGTTATTGCCGATATGTCAGCGAAGACTAAAAACAGAAAAAAAAAAATATATAAGAGGGGCTCCCATACAAAAAACGTAATTTTTTAATAAATAATGGTACGGAACCCGTCGTGCGCGAGTCCTACTCGCACTTGGCTGGTTTTATTTTTTATTTTGTCGATCAGGAGTAAACCAAGAAAATGTGAAGTCAAAATTCCTGATACAAATGTTGCTCGAAAAAAATGCAACAATAGCGTATTATGCGTATGCGTAATGGTTGCGGATAAGAGCCACGCCACACGTGTTCCCGGGCAGCTGCGAGCACGTGTGTGTCGAGGTGTGTGATGATGCACCGAATATACACATGTCTGTATATTCGGTGCGTCATTACACACCTCTCACAGGAACACAGGAAGAAAGCAACTAGCAATATGCTTGTGTTTTTTAACCGACTTCCAAAAAGGAGGAGGTTATCAAATCGTCGCGATATTGTTGTAATGTATGTTCACCGATTATTCAAAGACGCCTGGATAGATTAGGAAAATTATTTTTTTGTTTGAAAGGTAATACTTTTCAGGTAGTCCCATAGAAATTATATCAAAACCAGTTGGACATTTTGGAGGTGAAGTCGGTTTTTAGTTTTGAAAAATTATTGCTAAAACGTACAAATTAGTTAGTCAATAGACGACCTCCGTGGCATACTGGTCACCATGCTAGTCCGCCACCCAGAGGTCCCGGGTTCGATTCCCGGTCAGGGCAAGTTGGAAAATGGCCTTTTTCAGATTGTCTTGGGTCTTGGATGTTTATCTATATATGTATTTTTTATAAAAAATATAGTATCGTTGAGTTAGTATCCCATAACACAAGTCTCGAACTTACTTTGGGGCTAGCTCAATCAGTGTTTATTGTCCATATATATTTATTATATTTATTTATTTAGTTGTTAAAGAAGAGTACTCACGCGTCCCAAGTCTATATATACCATGAGTTCACTACCTACCGTCTTAGAATCACCCTGATGAATTTCCTCATTAGACATTACAAATTACTTACGCATTTGTAGCACGCGTAGTGGTTTAGTTGCGAGATAACATAGGTAGAGTACTCATGGTACAGACTTAAAATGCGTGGGTTCGAATCCGACTCGTGGCCTAAAATACATGATAATATTCGTGGCAAAAAAAAATCATCGCACATTTAGAATTAAAATATTGTTCCAAGCATTGTTAAGCTACCTATTTAAATAAATTAAAAATAAATATTTTTGTAACACTAAATAATTTTCAGTATTAATTATCTGTATTCTAGCCCAATCCAATGCATGCTTGTAGGAATGCAAACGGCATTTCCTTCATTCTCTGTAGTTGAATATTTTGGTTTTTACTAAATAAATAAATATCTCATTCATAAAGAAACAGACCACAGAACGTAGGTACTTTTATTTTAAAAATATCTTTACCTATTCTTTGAAAGTTATTCTCGTGAAAATATCAAGTGAATTTTCCGAAGCGCGATGTCAGTTAGTGTCTGTGATACTTCCCGACCTGTCTGTCTGTCACACAGTCACGCTTCCAGACGTTTTGAGGTGAACTAAAAAGTATGATTGACTTAATTATACGAGTAGTTTGGTTCAGTCGGCCGGTCAATTTGTATCTCATAATATACAAAGTTGCACGTAAATCAGAAAAAGAGATAATACTCAGATGCGTTTTTTTAAAAGCTAATTTGCTTGACAGTGAAAATTTAATAATACTAAAAAAATTAAAAAGTAATAATATTAATGTCAATATGTTTCACTAGGTCTAGCCTAGAGATACAATGTACCGATTCTACATATTTACAAACAAATAATAAATATTACCTCATACAGTAAACCAATTCAAGCCTTAGTAAATAAAAAAAATATACATCAATAAATTATCTGGTTATCCCTAACAACATTATCCATCAGCTGCACGCCATAATATTGAATTCAATATTTCTGGAAGCCACCTTTGAAGGCACCGACACCATGTGCCCTGCAGATTCACCACTGAACGCACCAATTGCCCAAAATACTGCGGGACACATGGAGACGTGAGAACTCCAACATTTGGTGCCAAAAGAAAGGAGCACATTTTACGATAGTCAGTGGGGAAAATGACTGGACTGCAATTAAAGTATTAAGCGTATTTAAAAGTTAGCATCTGGTCGACAGAAATTAGGAAAACAATTGGCTGTAATCTCGTTCGGGGGTTAAAAGGTGTTTTTTGGGCGGTAATCGTCGACACGTGGTTTAAGACCAAACGGTGTGTCGTAAAACTCTGTATTCCGTGAGAAAATAATAGTCTTAATTAGTGTTTGGCTTATTGTCGGGCTAATATTTAATAAAAATGAACAACCCTATACACAATCCATTTTGACCTACAGAAATAAGTATAATAGATTATATACATTAGGGTAAAAGTATGGTATATATAAGTAAATAATATGTTTGCTGTTTGTAGGTACCTATTGAAAAAAATATAACCCAGTAAGCGCTGGCTTTTCACCTTTAGACTGATCAACACAAGCAGTTTCCTTCTTTTGAATATATAAGCAGCCCCTGAACACGACAGGTATGTATATTTCAGGCATCGCATGCATAATTATGAAGCTGCCCGTTAGGCGAAATGTTAATCCGCATCCAAGCAAGCATACAGGAAACTTGAACACGTGTGTATTTGCATGCGGCGACAACAATACAGGAGCAATGTCTTGCCGTTCCGTTTGCGTCAGTGGGTGATTTGCTGCAACTGCAATGAGCTACTTTTGATTTATTTGATTCAGATACGTTTCGGATCTTCAACAAAAAAAACTATCTCAGCAAGCCAATAATATAAAATCTATATTTTATTATTGCCAGAACAAACGTATTTAAAATCGAATAAATACATCCAATGTGTACCAATCCAGTGTAATGATAAGTCACCATAGGTTTTGTAAACAAATATTAACAATTTACTTGTACCTAAACCATAGTTGTTTTTAAATTTGGGAAAAATTGGATCACATTTTTTTCTAAATGTGATGGACGTTGTAATTAGTGGTATTTGGTAAGTATTGGTATTATGTAGTTATCTACAATATACTTAATATTTAGGAAGGTAATACTATCGATATTATTATTATTAATTAGAGCCCGCTAGATTCCATTGTTGGGCAAAGGCCTCCCTCTCAGTTCTCCATTTATCTATTTCTTGCGCTGTTGTTTTTAAGGGTTCTGTACCCAAAGGCTAAAAACGGGACCCTATTACTAAGACTTCGTTGTCCGTCGATCAGCCTGCATCTAATGTACTGTGATAGCTAGGAGTTAAAATTTTCACAGATGATGTACTTCTGTTGCCTCTATAACAATAAATACTAAAAACAGAATAAAATACATATTTAAGTGGGGCTCCGATACAACAAACTATTTTATAGATAATGGTACGGTAGCCTTTGGGCGCGAGTCCGAGTCACACTAAGCCGGTTATTTTACTATCTATAGTTATCAAATATATGTATTATAGTAGGAACCCAACAGAAAGTAGACGAAATGGTATCTTATCTGTCAAAAAACAAAATTTAAAACACAACTAAATATTTACAAGGGTATATAACATTTGAATATAAAATATGTAACCGATTCTATTTTCCCCAAACAGACGCGCAGGTGAGCTAATAACTTAGCATAGTATAAAGATGTCTTCAATCCATTGACAAAATAAAGTTCGAAATCCACGCCCGTGGAGTCAGCATCCAGATAATACGAGTATTTACTGCGTGATTATATTATGCGTTATGATATTATGCATATCAGTTTTAGATTTTTTTTCCAATGAATCAACTTTCTTTATTTTCTGCTATAGCCACTGAACTACGTGTTATCTCAGTTTATTATTATAGCGTTCCATATAACAAACTGAAAAATCGTACTTATTATTTTCTTATCCGGATAAGCCGTTGCTTAAGCGGGTAAATATCTTTTTTCCATTTTTCGTATTTTAAATTACATTCGTAGCCTAGTTCTTCAATCAATATCTCGGACTATGACGCATGCTGTTCAAGTATTATTTTACTGTTTTGAGTCATAAAACTTTTTTTTTTCATTGCATTCACATATAGCTTTTTATTTCAAATGCTATGCTTATAAACCTGACCCTTTGCAAAAGTATAGATAATGAAGAGTTGAAATAAGTTGGCAGTTGGCACCGGTGCTACAAAGAGATGCATATCAAACCAGTGGCTTTGTCTCTTCGCGTGCGCTATCTGGGATTCGAACCTCGTTGGCGATACGTGACAAAGATGATTAAGATTGCAAACTGCCGTGATGTAATGCAAGGATGTTTTTTTCTCTTTCTTTTTTATCATATATACATACATATTTTCACGCCTGTTTCTCTCATGGGGGTAGGCAGAAACTATGGATCTCCTCTTGCTATAAATAGGTACGATCTTTGCAAACTAAATCTTTGTTTGCAAACCCCTTTTGCTTTTTATTATAGTTAATCTGTCATACATAAAGTGGTGTTAGTGACAAAACTTTAAATATGGGCACTATATACCCTGCCACTAAAGTTGTACAGATTAATTTAACATTAGTCATGGAGATACTTAAATTGTTCAAAAATTGATCAAGAAAAAACCGCAATTTAAAGGACGTGTAGAAACGGATAGCTTTGTTGTGTCAAATATGGCAAAAGTCCCAATTTTGTAACATATAGGTATCGGAACTCTACTCCGAGCACGGCCAGGATCAGGATACACACTTGGCCATATATTTTCAAACAGTTTTATCAAAAAAACACACTTTCTTCTAGGTAGGTATAAGGTACGCCGTTGAACTATGCAGAAATATTGCATTGTAGAAATTGCAAATATAAAGCAATGAAAATAAGTCCGTTATCATTCACAGAACTAAGAATACTAGGTATTGATTAGAGTATTAATAAGTTCACATTTTTACCTACTTATTCGTAAGGCTTACGAGTTATAAAAGCTATTATGTTAAAAGCCTGTCAAGTCTTGTAAACTAAGTACGTAGCGATCCGCTTTACGCTAATAAGGAAGCTATAAAAATTAAAAACTTGTAACTTTTACATCTTAATAAGGACGTAAATTATTGTTATACTCATACAAGCCATTAATATTTTGGACAGTTAAAATTCTGACATTTTAACCAGTTTAGGATGGCATACATAATACATTATACATTATCTACACAAAAGAATTCAGATCCTATCATGTGAACCATAAGGCGAAATAAACCATATTCTAAGTTTTATTTCGATAGATATGAATATATATCTAGAAAAGTTTACTTAATGGGTTATAACTGTGAGTTCATACTTTCCTACTTAAAAGCCTGAAAGTTTTATTTGTGTGCTTCGGCATATAATGTCGAAGAACTAAATTAATAAATCGTTTTTAATTTTCTGTAATAGAAACAAAATTATCGACATCATACATAACGGTAACGCTACCTAACCCAGGTGATTGATGAGGTTACTGGTTTTTACACAGATCGACTGCCATCTGACCTCCGCAAACCAAATGGTAGAACAGAACAAATCCTTGGATTAGATAGGATTGATGAGCAAACGCTAGATGGCGTCTGGACCCACAGTTAATACGTACCTTCTACTACAATGATCCGTAATGAAGTATGTGTGCAAATTTGCAAAACGCTAGCCCAATAGGCATTGCGCTACACTATACATATAGTATTTTTGTTGCTTAAAGCCTAGTTTACCAAGTAATAGGCCATGAGCGACGACACGCACAATGATAACGACTGAATCAAAGCCAACACTATCAGGAGCCAGGAGCCATGTGGCGAGTCTGCTTAGCACGTGTCGCGATCAGCGGCTGTCGTGGACGACAACGCTTCGTTGTGTTCCTACATTTGATGAGCACATGTATCATGAGCACATGTAGGATCTGCAGACCTCTTGTTACAGACTTCGTGATTTGGTTTGGCTTGTTTGCTATATACCCTATGTAAGTATATGTATAAATGTGATAATGAAGCGATTCAGGCTTAAATATAGTATAGTGGGTTATAGCCCACCTTACTGACCTTTGTCCAATTTTCTTGTCCATAGAGGGTGGCATTCGGAAAATACATGAAGCAGAAAGCAACGTTACTTAAGGGGTATCTGAATTTTCCGGGGTCTAGTGCTGCCATTTGAAATCAATCATTTGAAAGGAAACGGAGATATCATTTTAAATTTTGTCTTAATCAGACTCTGGATAACCCTGCAAATTATTTTATGAACTACTGTTTACAGTTTAAAGTGAAAACGTGATGCTTTTCTATGCACATTAGCGAAAAACGGCCACTTTTGTTTGATGGAAATGATTTATTTCAGATAGGAGCAGTACTGGCCCCCGGAATATTCAGATAGCCCCTTAATATTGACAGGCTTCTCTAACTTGTCTGCATAGTTTAGAAAACCATTCGCAAGTATCTTATTATAGTTTAGATGGTGTTTCTTCTCTTGTAACTAATTAGTCCAGACCTGTGATCCAGATTACGAGTTTTAAAAATACTATTTTTTATTGGTTAGATGAAGACATAAAATTGTATACTACACAGTACCCACTGCTAGCTAGTAAGCCTGAGGGTTTTTGCCAACAATACGAGTATATACCCCTGTTGTTTGTGAATAATGCATTACTTAGTATTAAGTAAGTAAATGACTAATTTCAGAACATAAGGATTTATGAATAGTTTTGTGAGAGTATGTAATAAATTACATTCCCATATATTTATTAATTACAATCGCGTATAGTAAATTCCATTGAATACGAGTATTCTTTATACAGTATATAGGCAATAATTATAATATATTTGATTCGGTGAATATAAAATTTTATATTTGTCCTAAAGGTGCGCCTGTAAATTGAAAACACTAATAAAATAAATAACAACTTAATGTTTTGCAGTCGACCTGCAATACTTATTTATTGCGGGTGTAATCTGTGTATATCTCGCGGACCAATGATTTATTTAATAGCTGCTTTAACCACCAATTAAATGCCGTTTCAGATGTAGCCAAGTGAATTTTTAAGCAGGCTGCAGGTACCTAATGAAACCGAGTGAATGTTTCTTGATCTTCATCTGGCAAGTATGTCTATCTAGTTCCATCTCTTTCTTATCTCAGCGTATTCCCAATTCCGCATCCTCAGGATAAAATGATCATGATCAATCTAAGTGAGTAAATACATAATGTTTTGTTTAGTAAATATCTTGATTCATAAGCAGAGTCACAGCAGAAAAGAATCAAATTTGTGATAGGAGAAAAGAAGGACCTGGCGTAATTGTCATTCGTCACCTTTTACAAAACTTTTATGGGCATATCGTTTTATTCGGAGAGGTCTTAGTCCAGCTATAGAGTGAGAAGGCTGGAATGAAGAAGAAAAACAGGAGGATATTTTCAATGCTTTAACATAAATCTGAACGGTCCTTTAAATTGCAAGTCGGGCCTAAGCTTATATGCAAACTGGACACGTGAGCTGAGCGCGTCCGCCGGATGTCATATGATAATATGCTATTATTTTTAGCGAAGAAGCCTTAACTTGCAATTAATATTCACATCGAATTTGTACTAACGATTTAGACGTCGCAGTCCAGACAGACTGAATGGAAGCGCTATCATTGATTGTAATTTTATTGAAAAACCTTGATCATAAAAATATATCTATATTTAATGGGAGCTGTTTATTTCTTGGCATCGTTTTTTTCTCAAGCATGGTGCAGACTTTTTACAAGTTATTTTATAATATTTACCTGCTTCATTTAGAGTGTGGTGAAAATTAAAGTCGTTGTGGAGGTAAAATAAATAGTTAAGATTTTAAATGTTTCTTCCTTAGCCTGCATGAAACCACATATTAGTGACCCAACAGCAGCCTTAAACGTACAGGGATTTCCATTTTTGTATTGATTTACGTTCGGTTTGTGTAACCGTGGACACGTGGATAGCGTCATTATATGACAAGAACGAAATATAAATAGTCTGTCACTGGTTACTGTAGCTACAAAGAAGAGAGCTGCAGATATAAAACTTTATTCGTAAAAAAACGCATACAACAGAAAAATCACAAAATGCAATAAAAAGCTGAGTCTCAATGGCAGCTTGAGCGAAAAATAAATGTCTCCCGTTTGTTCTCTCTAAAACTTCATTTGAATTTTGAAACTAACTGTTTCACATATGTTAGTATTTCGTTTTTGTATGTAACGGAATGTTACATACAAAAGAAGTGAAAAGTAAAAATAGATAAGGAAAACATCATGCAGGTTGATTTATTCTATCAAAGTGTGTAGTTGAGTAGAACACATTTCTGTCAATGTCTGTAGTTTGTGGTATAGCTGTCAAGAAGTCACGGCGAGAGTGCGCAGGCGCCGACTGCAGTCTTCAGTGTTAGTAAACACGCAATGAAAGTTCCTGATGGAAACAGAACGCTGATGCACTGATCTCTCTTTAATTACTTGTCTGTGTACACTTGGAACAAATATGCTTTGTAGTAATAGGTATTTTAGAAAAAGAAAATTAAGCAGCAAACTGTTAGTGACTTTATCCTCATAATTAATTGATGAAATAAACATTAAAAAAAACTACCTCTACTACTTCGCCCAACGAATGAGCATTGCCATCCAACGTGGTAATTCTGCCAGCCTTTTGGGCACTCTACCGCAGGCCAATGATATGCATGACTTTTTTATTTATAAGCTTTTATTTTTTATTTTTTTATTTAATTCTGATGTAAATTTATTTTTTAGTTCATATTTTAATTTTAGTTTTAGGTTTTATATCATTTTGTTATTGATGTTTTATAAATTAAAAACTAATTTAAACTAAACTAAAAACATAAAATTATTTATAAATAAATAAGCCCTAGAAAATTAGGAGCAAACTGTGTGAAATTCGTATATAATATCGGATAAGAAATCATCAAAAGTATTTGCCAATAGCCTGTTCTATGTATTTAAGAGAATGACCATACCTACCTGACTTTAGATGAGACTAGAAAAAAAAATTGCATTATAATTTTGTCATGTCAATGTGATTAATATCAATGTTTCTGAATATTAAGTAAATACAGGAAAAATACGCACCTTTTTCCACATTTCGGTTCCAAAAAGAATATTTGAAATTGTTTCTTACCTAATCTTCTTTCTGTGAACTGCGTAATCCTGTTGCTTTCTGAAGAGGAAACGATACCTGTTTCTTTGTTTGTTACACTTCGAGCTGAATGAATTTCAATAAACAAGTTGAACTTAGGATAAAAAATACAAAAGAATTCAGTAGGCATTCGGTAATCGCGGTAGTGCCATGTTGTTTTGATGGCAGCTGCCTTAATAGCAGCCTGATAAACCTTTGGCCTCAACCTATGACCTGGGCCAGAACACATGCGAGACATTATGGAAATTCGTTTTAAATGTTGACGTGCACTTCAAAACATGTTACTCACCTTTACCTACTTACTACATTTGACTGGTATATATTTTGTAGAAAATTGTTTTTGTTTCCAAAGCAGCTTTTAAGTAAGTATCTATTTTACGTAGGTACCATAAAGTTCCAAATGAAAAAACATTTGATCACCCTCACAGTTGAAACGTACAGACCTTTTATTTTACTGTACAGTTGATTCAATGTAAACATTTTTTAAATGAAACTAGATCCTGGCAATTAATGTCATTTGACTAGGTACAGCGACTCAAAAAGTTAAGTTATAAGTTAATTGAGTACATTTTTACGTAGTAAATAGTTATTATTAATATTAGTTGTCATGTGATATCTACTTGAGTGCAAGACACTGTTTTTCCAGACTTTAGAATATATAAATTTTCTCACTAAGTGCAAAGTTCACAAGACTGCTACGAGGGATTGTTCCGACAAGGAGTCGTGATAGCTCAGATTCGTGAGGACCAGCAGATACGGTCGTGACCGGCGCACGTGGCGGTGACGCGGACATTCCAACTGTTTTGTTGGTCATGTCACGGCTGATGTAGGGTGGGACTGTTGTGAGTTCTGGGACAAACCATTGCCTTTTAAGAAAAGACAAGTCATATTCTTACAATTTAATTTTAAAGATTTTAATTTAAAGTTTTAATAGTCTTTCTATATATATAGGTATAAAAGAAGAAACTGACTGGTTGACATAGATAGATAGAGATTGATCGATCAACGCATAGCCCAAACCGCTGGGCAGTTTGGGTCGTGCATAGTAGAGACTCCAAATTCGGCACGTAGATTCCTTATAAAGTCTAGGGGTGTACCATGAAAATATTTTTCAAAACGTAGTGAGTTCTAAGGGGGTAAAAAGGGGATCCAAAGTTTGTATGGAGAAACAAGATAAGTTACGCCATTATATTCGAAACCTCGCAGAAGTACTCCTGGCGGTAAATGAGTAAGTACGTATTTCAGGATTTTTCAAAATTTAACACCTAAGGGGGCGAAACGGGGGTCCAAAGTTTGTGTGGAGAAACAAGATTAGTTTAACCATTTTGAAGCGTTCCGTGCTCTCTCGCGGGAGAGGGAGAGGGAGAGGGTGGTTTGCTGGGTCTGTTAGCGTTAGGCCTTTAAATGCCTAGGTATTAAACATAAAGAATGTTTTAATTTAAAAGTAATTAAGTTAACGTAAAAAGCCAATCAAAAAACCTATAAGAACCTTTTTCGACTTCTACGCGGAAGAAGTTACGGGTTAAAGCTAGTTATTTATATAATTGTATTGTTATAATAACTCTAGGTCACTCGCACTATATAAGGTAAGTATATTAAAAAGAAGGAAAAAACAAGAAAACGAAAACTGTTTTTATGAACTTAAAAACCCATTCGCATAACAAAACTGTTGGTTTTAAAATACTTTTAATCATTTGATATAATATGTTATAGGTAACTGGTAAGATATGATTGTTTAAAATAATAAAGACAATACATATTACTAAGTAAGATAAAGAGCAATAATGGAGATATCTGGAAATAAACTTGGGGTCTGGAAGGAAAATTGTTAATTTTATCTAGTCATGAAAGTATGAAAGTATCCAATAATAAATAAATACATAGGTACCTAAATTTTACTTTGACTTTAATGACATAGAATTTTACAGTTACTTTAACTGTTAAATTTTTCATTGTTACAATTGATACTCTTTAAGTAGGTACTAACAAGTATGCATATATATCAGTGAATAAAATTTTTTTCGCTTTAGGTTTAAATAAGCTCCGAGACTTGTTGTGTCCAGAATGTAAAGTACAAACCTGTTTTTTCGCCTTGGGTTTTATTTCCTTACATTTCACAAGTATGTCAAGCACTTAAATAGGTACACAATTTAAAGTAATATATTATGAGCTTCCATTGCCTTTGTACTTGTAATATTGTTAAAATTATTATATTCATTTGCTCGATATTTACATCGCTATTAATAGGTTTGTGTTTATGAATTACAGAGTTTGTTTTTGCCCTTAAAACATTGTTGTGGTAAATTTGCTGAAAAAACGCACTTACAAAATCAATAAGTACATTAAACAATACGAATCAACAAGATAGTTAAGTATAAATTTAGCGTTACATTTATTTATAAAATTTTTGTTTTAATATATAAACAAAAATGTTAATTAGCCCAAAATTCATTAACATTAAATCATCTAAGAGGATTTACTTACCCAAGCATTAATTATAAGTTAAAAATGAACTTACCATAAGTAAGAAGTTATTTATCCTATCTTTTTATTCGCCAATTTCCTTGTAACATTCCATTTTGTCGCAAGTTCTGGGTTGTCACTTGCCTATTAGTAATTTTATATCGTAGGTATTTAATGTAAATACTACTTACTAATTGATGATCACTTCTGAACATTTTCGGAAAGAATTTTAGGCGGTGCATTGATTTTTATGGCGGACCGCCTGAGATAATTTTCCTTCAAGGGGCTTTGTAGCCCAAACCATCAGCTTCAAACACCTGACCTCACGCTAGTTAATCTCCGCGTTCTGTTTCCGATCGTTAAAAAGCAGCAACAAACGTGCTCTGTCATACATGTAGTAATTTATGGGGCACTCGGCTTTTACATACTCTCAATGCCAAACTATTTTATCACATTTTCAACTCTAGCTATATCAAGATAAGGTTCACAAATTTGTGCGGTCAAATTGGTTCAGAGTTAACAACGGCTCCTCCTGAGCAGTGTTTGATGGCTGTTTTACAACTGTTCTAATTATGAGGTCTCCTCTCACTCGATACTAGGACACGGCCAACCGATTGTTTGTACGGATATTAAAATATGTTTAAAAACTTTATGGGAGTTCGTCAAATAACTCTTTGTTGTGGGATTCGTCTCGCCTCGTATTGAGGTCGGTTTTATGCGAAAAGTTTATTAAATCTGGCTAAAGAATAAGCTTGTTTCTTTTTTATGTGGGTAAGTATGTACCTATCGTTAGAATTGTTAGGAAAAAAATACAAGAATTATTCCGGCCCATATTTTGAATAATGTTCTGCCAACCACAAGCCGTTTTAAATTTAGTATATTTTGCCATAAATTTTCCAGTTTACGAGCTGACACATGTCAAACAAATTGTTGACACTTCACTTACGAACGATTCCCGAAATATGTATTATATCACTTCTCATGAGTGGGGTTAGTTTTTTAGACATTTTAATGGCTTTAAAATTTGTAGAACCAATCTATGTGACATGCTTTGCTTATCAAGATATTTTGATGAAAAAGATCAAAAAAATATGGTAAAAGAGAACATTCTTTATGGGTGAGTGGTAAATAGCATTACGAGTATTTTTTAAAAGGCATGAATATAAAAAAAAACAACGAATTAAAAAAAAATGCAAAATGTAAAGAAATAACTAATCTTTTTTTTCTAAATTTCAGAGTAAGCACTTTATTGGATGTGGTTTATAATGAACGAATGAAGTTTACTTACTTGTCTATAATTAAATTACTTAAGTTTCGTTATTTGAATCTACGAAGTATTTCTATAATAAGTACATATATGTTAATAAATGTCTGCCCTCCGCGCGTTGAAAAGCCTGATACTTTAGCCGATGGTCCCGCTTGTTATGGTGGGGTACTAAATAATAAACGCCTGCCGTTTGAAATATCTGATAGAAAGGTTATTCACTAACACATGCAAAAGGAGAAAGCATTCATATACACATAAAGCAAAAACATTATAAAGGTCTTAGTGTTCTCATTGTAATGTAACATACGAGTGAAATTCAAAGCTATTTCAATTAACCTATCGTAAAATCACAATCTGACTAAACCTTGCTTGGTAATGTTTATTTTGTCTCAATGTTGCAGTAGTCTTCTATTACTTCTTATCAACGAATGCATACAACAATACAACATTTCTTCACAAGCATTTCTGTTTGGAATCTAGATATCTCCGCGGCGCGGACGCAGGTGCTCGGCGAGCGCAGTCGGCAGAAACGGCAGAAAGTGCCATTGTATCAACTTCGAAAATCTCGAAACTTCATTAATCGCACTTATTATTTATCCCAATTACGTGTAAGTTCACACACCGCTGATAAAGGAGAGGCAATAGAATTAAGTGAAATATTTATATTGGTTCTAGATGTAAAAGTATCGTATGGCGTCTGGCATCAGATGTTATCTTAATGCTTGGGAATCAATACAATTTATTTAATAAAACATCATATATAACATACCTACATGTCATAGTATCATAGAGTATAGAGACGAGAGTATCAAAACGTTACGTTTACTTGCACAGTGTCAAGACGACTGTTTTCCTTTATCGTATAATAAAATGAAAAAGGTTTGAAAGGGTATAAGTATATATTGATTGTTAATCTGTGTGTTATATGAATATATAATACATTACACTTAGATAAGTACCATCACATAATTTAATAAAATATGTACTTCTGTTGTGTGATTACTGTTATATTAAACATTTCATCTTTTAAACTCCTTGTACGTTTTATTTTCAATAATTGGTGCATTAAATCATAACTTGTATTCAAATTCTTTCCATTTTGTCTATTTTTGATCTCCATGCTTTTATACTTAGTAACCTCAGTTAGTTACATTATATCACAGGATAAAAATAACACAATACATACACGTGCACGGCGATGTCAGTTGAAAAATATGCGAATCACGTCTCTTTTTTCCGTCACGAGAAAAATGAGCTCTCAAAAACTTAGTTCCGCGTGTGACGTCAATACTCCGGCGCCAGCTGTCAGCTGCAAGGCCGGGCCGTAAGGTTACCTCATTATGGTCACCTTAATATGGTCATTAACATTATTCATCGCCTAGATTCCGTTTCGGAGGACTGTGTTAATTGGTTTTATTTCTTGACGCTGATAGGCATCGGGAACTTACATTGCAGTAATTAGTTGACTCTAATTTATGTTATTTCTTTTTACATATGAATCTTAAAATAACCTCTCATGCTGCCCCGAGATGTCTTAATAGTTTTTTCACAGTCTGTCAGTCAGAAAGTCCCTTTGATTATTTTTTTTAAGTTTACTAGGTTAGAAAGTTCTGCAGATTTTTATCGTCATATATTAACGAATTATGTTTTTCAGGATTTCATGTATATAAAAAGCATCCGAAAACGATCTACTAAGTATATAATATATCAGATAACTAGTGTTCCTAATTTAAAGGGACAATGAGAGAAGTCCTTGCATTCAATTCCACTGCCTTTCTCACTTTTAAGGCCAAACCGCTGGGACTACCTTCCTAAGCTTATATTAGCTAAAGTATAGGCGAAGTTTGTAACTTTTCTATCAAAAGTCTTCTTCAGACATGATAAAATAAGTAAGTTGGTTCTATAAGTCAAACGTTGCCAGTAGCATTTTCTTCCAACAGTACCAATCCAAGGTAGCAATTACGCAGCCGGACCCATTAGCAAGTTATGCAACGAATTTATTGATAAACAAAATAATACGTAGCAACAGAACAGCTGTCGATGTCACATAAATCCAATGATTAACATAATAGCTCGGGTTATTCCGACGCTAAACAGTTACTTGGCAAGGTCGTTGGAGATGTAATTGGTCGGTTATCAACATCAAACGCAACAATTTAGACTTTGTGCAGTTCTTATGGCTTATGTGTTAAGTAGATAATCGCTCGTCAATGTTAAGGTTCATCTGTGTTTGACTGTACCAGTATGTAAGTGCGTGCGGGTTCTTAAATTATTTCTCAACTCTTGTACTGTTATCTGTCTTTTAAATGACTATGAACACTTATATAAGAACATTGATAAAATGACTTCAGAAAAGTCTATATATTCTGATGATGATGATGTCCGACCGGTTTCGGTCATGGTGACTGCTTCATAGTTGTGGAACTCGCTCATGTGCTCGCATGTGACTTATGTAGCCAATCTTATGGGTGAAAGTCCTCGCGCATTGCGGGCATGTGAGCACACCGTCAATAAAGTTATACTGAGTTAGCGCGAAAAACGGCTACTTTTGGCGTATGTGCGTGGAAAAGCTTCACGTTCTCACTTTAAACTGTAAACAGTAGTTTAAAATAGTTTAAAGGGTTATCTAGGGTCTGATCAAGACAAAATTTTATATGATGTCTCCGTTTCCTTTTAAATGATTTATTTCAAATGGGGGCAGCACTGGACCCCGGAAAATTCAGGTAGCCCCTTAAATCCTTTGATGTATTGCCACCCGCGCGATAACCAACACGAAGTCCAAATATTCGGGACGATACCCCATAACGGCCGGTCACATTTGCGTGTATCGTGTAATAGCACGAAGCTTCTTGACGATAGGCGCAGGTCCGGCCCAAGCATTAGGCTAAGAGTTTACGCGACCAACACTAACTTAACAAGAAAAGAAACACAAATACCAACCTAACAAATAAATGATTTCTTACAGTTTGCATTAAAAATAAAACTTTCCGAAATAAATTATTTACTGCCAACAAAATAAGAGAAAAGTTTTTTTTAAATAGTCACTAAGAAGTAAAAGTCAATTTAAAAAAAATCTATGTTCTTATATTAGTGTTCGGGACCATTTGAAAGACAGATAACAGTACAGGAGTAGAAAAAATACTATTTCGAACTAGCGAGCTAAGTTTTCTGAGTCTACTTGGAAAATCCAGATGAGATGAACATGAACCAAATTGGTCAAGGTGTTGCTGAAATGTGGGGCTCGCGAGTTACAAGTTAATGTGTGTTTTTAACGTTGCGTTACATAGATCATATAACACTTATGTATTTGTAATGCCTGGGGTACTGTTCAGCGGTACCTATTCCATACTTACATTTTGTTAGAGAAATTAAGACAAACAACAACTAAAATGAAGAAAAGAGAATGTATTGTATACCTAATACTATATGTTTAATTTCTGTAATGTAGGCCTTATGTGTAATCGAAGAAATGTCTTTAAGCTACATATAGTCATAAATTTTTTCCTACACGAAAACATTCAAAATTTTTTTTATAATCTAACAAATTTCTGCAGAACTGTACCGGGGTCCGCAGTATTCTTAAGGAACTATTTATAAAGAGATAGACACTTAACATAATTATAGATGATAATACAGTCTGTTTTGAACTAGCTTTGACGTCAATGCTTGGTATGCTAATATTTTTCGCACTCGCCAGATCTAGTTCTAATGCAAATTACCATACAGGTCTTTTATCACGGGGCAGATTCTGAATTCTATTATTAGTTTAGGTACCTACTTATTATTATTTTGAGCTAACAATCTAAATATGTAAGTACTAAGAAACATTTGAAACAGTAAATTTAGCTACACCTAATATTCAAGATTCAAATGTTTATTCAGTAACTAGCTGTGCCCGCGACTTCGTCCGCGTGAAAATCCGTTCAGCAGTTTTGGACATTCGGGTGTACAGTGTGCATACAGACACTGACATGCAAACAAAAATCTTAAAAATCTTTTTAGTTTTCTGTAACTCCTTATATATCTAGCTCACGAATACATACTTTAATATTTGTATTTGGTGCCCGCGACTTCGTCCGTGTGAAATTCAGTTTTCTTACACTCCCTTGTTGATGACATGACAAATTTAAAAATTTTGTCAGATTAGTCTGTATATTTACAGTTCGATTTTTTTATTGTAATGCGGTATACTTTTAATATTGCAAATGTGACAGTTTATAAGGATCTATAGATGTACGGATATCAGTTACTCATTCATACAACTTATGAATGGATTATAATGAACGCAGACGAAGTCAGCAGTCAGACGTAACTCCCTATCTGTAAAAGTCTCCGAGGCGCGAGATAGTGTGTGACGTTCTCGATCAGCAGTCAAACGTAACTCCCTATCTGTAAAAGTCTCCGAAGCGCGAGATAGCGAATGACGTTTACGATCAGCACTTAGTCGAGACTCCCTTTGAGTGGAACTCACCGAGGCACGAGTCATTGAATTTCGTTCTCGATTAACACTAAGTCATGCCTGTCTTTTGTCATTGGATTCTTGGGATCTACTCATCCGCTTTTTTTTCGCTTGTCTAAGGGTCGAAACAAACGAGACGCAAGTTGCGTCGCGTAACAGCGCAAATTGCGCCGCGCAACTCGCGCTCCGTGTGGCCGCTCCACCCGCGCAAGATGCGCTAAGTACATAATGACGCACACAGATTATTTGGTCAATTTAGCTGGCCAAAAGACAGTATTGTCTTAGTGGATTGTAATGTCAATGGTTTCGTTCGAATAAAGACAATGAATTGTCTTAATGGATTGTCATGTCAATGACAATCCATTAAGACAATTCATTTGTCTGAATGAAGACAATCACTGTCATAGTGGATTTTTCTGTCAATGGTTTCGTCTGAATGAAGACAATAATTGTCTCAGTGGATTGTCCTATCAATGGCTTTGTCTGAATTAAGACAATCTTTGTCTTAGTGGATTGTCCTATCAATGGCTTCGTTTGAATAAAGACAATGAATTTTCTTAGTGGTTTGTCATGTCAATGGCGTTGTCTGAATGCAGACAATCAATGTCCAAGTGGATTCCACTAAGACAATTAACTGTTTAAGTAGGCTGTCCTGTCAATAGCTTTGTAGAATGAAGCCAATCATTGTCTTAGTGGCTTATCCTTTGTAATGGCTAATGTAAACAATAAAGCACCTTAGGGAATTGTTCTGCCAATCGCTTCGGCTTAATGAAGACAATGAATTGTCTCAATGTATTGTCCTGTCAACGGCGTCGTATGAATGAAGACAATATTGTCTTGTGGATTATCCTGTCAATAGCTTTATCTGAATGAAGGCAATCATTTTCTAAATGGATTGTCCTATTAATGGCTTCATCAAAATGAATACAATGAATAGGCATGACGAATGGAAAATATATTTCGCTCATCGGTTAGATTATTAAAAAATATTGTACACTTATTTTTTCTTTTCTCTAAGAAACAAAAAGTTACAAAAATACAGCGCATTTAAGTTTCGTGTGACGTCATGGCTAGGTATTTTTACTCAGCGGTGACATCGCAAGCCCCCACTCCGAAAATTTGATGCTCCGTGTCTTAAGAATTTTTACTTTTTGGTAAACTGAAAAAATGGGTCCATTATTTTTGGATAGTCTAAAAGACCGACTCATTATACTCGTAATCATGATATATTATTTTACTTTTTGTTATTTTATTTTAACAAACTTATATCTATCTTGGCATGTAATCATACTTTTCTCACCCTGTCGTCACCCCTATTATCTCAATGTTCTATTAATGGCGTCGCATGAATAAATACGATCAAAAAGTTGTTCAGACAAAAAAGTAGCGTCTTAATAAGGGTAACAAAAAAAGTATAATTAATTTTTTGAAACATTTTCCAAATTACTAAATTATGATATTTTATTTAACTTAATATTAATAAGATTTGCCCGCTTTTTGCTATTTTGAATAAATTTCGAACATTTGAATTTTCCCAAAAGTTCTATACATATAGAGACAATATGGTAAAATGCCACCGTTTTTTCAAAGACAAGTCCCATAGACAAGGTCGGTTTTGCATTACAAAAATAAGTTTTTCAAAACATTTTTGTCCCGCTTTCTAACATTACTCGACCTATGTGCAGGCGCGTGCGAGTACGCGTAACGCAGCGCAAGTTGCGTTGAGACGCAACTTGTGAACGATTGGGAGAAATTGTATGAAATGATATGTAAGCGCGCAACGCGACGCAAGTGGCGCGATGCAACTTGCGTCCCGTTTGGTCCGGCACTAATTTTTGAGACAGATTTGACTTTCTTCGTAGCATTTTTGAAAGCAAAGCACAAAATACAATAATATAATGTTTAATTCAATAAATCTAAGTAGCCAAGAATTTTTTAAAGATAATATCCGAAATACCTAACAAAGCAAGATCACAAAATCCGTATTGCTATAGCCAAATGTCAAAGTTAGTTCAATAAATCTATAAAGCCAAGAAGCTGTTTAAGATATCCGAAATATCTAACCAATCCACAAAGCAAGATCAGAAAGTCCGTATTTTCATAGCCAAGTGTCAAATTATAGATGACTATAGTAGTAATTATAGATGATATATAATTTTAGATGACATACATAGGTTGCCTCGGACGGCATTTCTTTCCTACTTCACCGGACAAGGTTTGAGGAGCGAGCCAGGGACTATGGCAAATTTTGGGGTGCTGCAACACCCATGTTTAGCCGGAAGGGCCGAAGCTACGGTGCCAGAAAAGCCTATTTAGGACGTGCAGGGCTAAACAATCAGCTTGTATTTTTTTTCTTCACAAAAACAACCATAGTGCGTTTTAAAGTTTTTTGAGGCGCCATCTGTTGTTATTTAATGTAACTATAAAGTCGCCCATAGAAATCTTATCTTCAAACTTCAAATGACGATAACTTTTTTATCTGACAACAGATTTCGATGAAACAAAGCCTATATTATGTTGCTCAGGGATAGGCTTAATCTTTTAGTAAAAAACCGCGTAAAAATCTGTTCAGTAGTTTTAAAGATTAGCGAGTACATACAGACAGACAGACAGAAAAACAGACAAAAAAATAAAAAAAAACTTTTTTGTATTGTGGTACTCTTTTTTATCGCCCACACCCATTTTATTTTGTAAATTTTATCAAATATACAGACACGCGGATCCTACTGTTTTATTATATGTATTGATTGATTAGACCTTTACAGGCACTTTTACACGTCAATAAGTATAATTTATGTTACGTGTAAAGTATATTAAAATTTAATTAATTTTTAAAGAAAAGCTACCGATAGCAGCGCTTTGTAACGACCACTGCTGAGAAGAAACGCCGAAAGAAACTCATTTTCACAGTATTGGCCGCCTACTCGCCAGAAGGGCTTTGTCATATTATTTTGTCTTTTAATTAATAAATACTTATAATATAATACAGTGTTGACACATTATAACATGTGATGCTTGCGAACAAGTAAACAGACATAAATTGCGTAATAAAAAATAAAAAAAATTAAGTAGTCAAAAAAGCGAAGCCGAGCTGACCAGTCCCTCCCGGCAGCACCCGTTCACGAGTTGAATTAACATTATATGTATTTACTATTACATAGATATTTAATCATATAAAATAAATTACTTGAACTATTACGACCTCCGTTGCGTAGTCGTCACCATGCTAGTCCACCACTCAGAGGTCTCGGGTTCGATCCCCTGTCAAGGCAAGATGGAAAATGGAATTTTTCCAAATTCTCCTGGGTCTTGGATGTTTATCTATATATGTAAGTATTTATTATAAGATATAGTATCGTTGACTTAGTATCCCATAACATAAGTCGCGAACTTACTTTGGGGCTAACTCAATCAGTGTTATTTGTCCACATACTACATATACATATATTTATTTATTTACATAAATAAAGGTATTAACTATGAATTTCCTTATTTACTGTTTCAGAAGAAATGTTCATGGTCTTGTCTGACAACAGAGATGAATGAAATAACTGCATGTTACATTTTAGTGAGTTAGAGGGCGTAACGCCAGAAGCGTGGAACAGGGGCGTGGTGGTCCTGTTCTTTAAAAAGGGAGATAACACCCTATTGAAGAACTATAGGCCTATCACGCTTCTGAGTCATGTATATAAGTTGTTTTCAAGGGTCATCACGAATCGTCTCGCAAACAGGTTTGATGCCTTCCAGCCTCCCGAACAAGCCGGGTTCCGTAAAGGCTTTACCAGCACGGACCACATTCACACGCTACGGCAGGTTATAGAGAAGACGAGGGAGTATCACCGGCCGTTATGCTTGGGGTTCGTGGACTATGAAAAAGCCTTCGATTCGATCGAAACATGGGCCGTGATTCAGTCTCTCCAGCGATGCAGTATTGACTATCGGTATATCGAAGTGCTGAAGTGCGTATACAGTAACGCCACTATGTCAGTCCGAGTACAGGAGCAGTGCACGAGGGCTATTCCACTGCAAAGAGGTGTAAGACAGGGGGATGTTATATTCCCGAAACTGTTCACCATTGCACTGGAAGATGCCTTCAAGCTTCTGGAATGGGAAGGATTTGGCATCAACATCAATGGCGAGTATATCACTCACCTTCGGTTTGCCGACGATATCGTTGTCAGGGCAGAATCAATGGAAGACTTAAGTACTATGCTCGGAGAGACCTAAATCGAGTTTCCCAACAGGTGGGCCTTAAAATGAACATGGACAAAACGAAAGTTATGTCAAATGTCCATGTCGCGCCCCTACCTGTCTGTGTTGGGAGCTCTACACTCGAAGTTGTAGACGAGTGTATCTACCTGGGTCAATTGATCCAGGCAGGAAGTTCCAGCTTCGAGGAAGAGGTCTTTCGACGAATCGGTTGGGCAGCGTTCGGGAAGCTACGCAGTGTCTTCTCGTCCTACCTCAGTGCCTCAAGACGAAAGTGTTTAATCAATATGTGTTACTAATGATGACTTATGGCTCTGAAACGTGGTCCCTTACTATGGGTCTCATAAGAAGGCTCAAGGTACTTCAACGCGCTATGGAAAGGGGCTATGCTCGGTGTTTCCCTACGTGATCGAATCAGAAATGAGGAAATCCGTAGAAGGACTAAAGTCACTGACATTGCCCAGCGGATTAGTTCATTGAAGTAGCAGTGGGCAGGACACATAGCGCGACGAACCGATGGCCGATGAGGCAAAAAGGTTCTCGAATGGCGACCACGTACTGGCAAGCGAAGCGTAGGACACCCACCCACAAGGTGGTCTGACAACCTGACTAAGGTCGCTAGAAAGCGCTGGATGCAGGCTGCTCTAGATCGGTCATTTTGGAAATCCTTGGGAGAGGCCTATGTCCTGCAGTGGACGGTATGCGGTTGAAATGATGATGATGAACGTTTTAGTATTTAGTTTTGCTCAAGTTCTACTCTCAACTCAAATTTCGTTGGTACTAGTGAGGTTGAATCTGCGAGAGAAATCTTTAGGATGCTTGTTATGAGTATTAAATGTCATGTTAATTTGTGCGTCTCTACACCAAAACAGTATCTTTTGTGGTTGGGGGTATATTTCCGTCATTAGCCTATTTCATACCACAATATCTAATTGAAAACAATTTGTAGCGGCCACAGCCTTATTTATTGTCCTAGCCGTGCTCTTATCGAGCCATTATAGAAGTCACGTAAGGGCAAGCGGTGACTTAATGACCTTTCTATAAATATTTCATAGGTGTCAGAGATACTGGCATCTGTAGGTCCGTAAACAATCGCAGTAGTGGTATGAGAGGTTACGTCTAAAAACCTGCTGTTCTTTGTCCTTAGCTCAATTAAAATACGGAACAGTGAGTGTGGGTGGATGATGTTAGACGTGGCTGTATGATAAATATTAATGGGTTTGAGACAAATACCAAGTGACCGGTCGGTGCGAACACGTGCAGATCGTTCCAGTAAACATAAACAATTTGTTTTGTTTGAGTGACAGTGACGAGCCTTGCTTGAGTGCCTTAACGCCTTTGAGACGTTGGTGTTGTAGAAACTTTAATAAAATAAGCATACGTTTTCCTCTTAGCCTTTATCTATCAGGCAGAGATGTACATATTTTAGAATGCACCTTACATCATAGATTTAGGGTAATTTTTTTTAGTCTATGCCTTACATGTATTTTATTGATGCCCTGCATTATCAATACTTATAAATAATTTTTATAGTAATATTTATCAAAAAGTTCTAATCATACTTGAAGATCATGCCATGCTTCTTTTAACTCTTCTACTTCTTATCTTTCCTGCCTTTATTGTCTGTCAACCTCACGTCCACCTATTTTAAACATTGCTAAATTTCTGTTTTTACCAAAAGCTATTTTAAGTAAAAAATGTTTACAATTTATTTATATTAAACTATAATTTTATACAATCTACTGTAAATTTCCACAGCACTCGGTTGTTTTGGCGCCATCAATGGAAACTTGATATGCGAACACGAGCAGTTTACAGTTTCACCTCGTTTACTTACTTAATCAGCAAAAAATGTGTTACGCTTAACCTAAAATATGCTATCGCTCAGCCGGAGACATGACGTTACCTACTTACTGATATTGTGCTTACTAAAGACATAAAATGGAACTACGACCGTATGATGATAATGCAAAAAAGACTTAAAAACACACATAACTTACCAACGCAATACAAGTATTAGTAAGTATTTTGTGATTCTAATTGAATACTGATTACGCAAGCGTAATCACTAATCAGTATTCAATTAGAATCACAAAATATAACACTAGTTTACATGACTTTTGTCCATGAAGTGGATTATATACGGTTAAGTTACTTTGGGTATCTACATCTCGGGAAAAATATTTAAAAAGGTCCAGCACGTGAATTTTTAGAAATATTTATTAGGAAGATTATTACAAAAAACTACATCTAAATAAACAATAGACAGTTAAAAATGGGTAATTTTTGCCCTTTTTTATAAATATTTTGATATGTATCTCTCACAACAGACTAACAATAGTCACCTAGCATATTTTAGTCAAAAAAACCATTATAATTTTGCTCAAATGATTTTTAATCTCGGTAAAATCGCTTACTGTGTTCATCACACACACTAACAACATTTTCTGGAAAAACTTCTAAATGAGAATGCAACAAATGATTTTTGGGACATATTTACACCCATACGCTCATAATTTTGCAATAGATTTTCTACAATCTCTGTGTATTTATCACTTTTTTATTGCCTAAAAATTGTTAAGGACACTTTCGAAAGAGTTCCAAGCTGATTTTTCTACCTCGGTTAAAAGGCTCTAGAATTTTGTATCGTCCAATATTCTCCATATTTGAGGATCCACAAATATTCCTTCCTTTAATTTAGCATTCATTTAATAGTCCAGTGTCATTATGCTCGTGCATTGTTATTTGTGATACCACTTGTTGTATCTGCCGGTCATCACTTCTGCCGGGTGGTGTGGGAACTAGTAAATCCTCTGAATGAAGGACAGGCTTAGTCACTGATGGAGCGTCTACATATTTTATACTATCTTTATTTTTTGATTTAAAACCAAAAGTTTTTGTTAAACAAAAATAACAATCGGTTACGTGGTTAGCTGACTCTGTCCATATCATTGGTTTATCAAATTTCAGTGATCTATTTTTATCTGAATACCAGGAGCTGAGAACCAATCTGCAATTAGTACAAATCACATGGGGAATCCAATTTTTATCTTGATTTGAAATCGTAAATCCAAAATAATGTAAATAAGCTTCTTGCAATGGTTCTGTTATGGAGAAACCACGATTAAACTGAACAATTTTCCCACAAACATAACAAAATCGATTTGAATGTAGTTTACACACTCTATATATTTTTATATAAAAATAAGACTTTTGAATCATACAGTTGTTTTCAAAAAATAACCATAAACGTATTTAAACAATAGCGAAAGATAAAAAACAGACCTCTATACTCGTATCTCAGAATTGTGACGTCATACGGAAATAAAAAAAAATAAATTAACGTCCATAGCCTACATATATAACATATGTTTTATTTCATGGACAAAACAAATAATTTTTTTTGTAAACTATAATCTTTGCTTGTCCACCTCGTCACAAAAAGGCAGATTATATAAGTAGATTATTTTTATTATTTTTTTCCTCTTTATGATATTTTAATTATTATTATTTGGATTTCATTACATAATTTTTAAGTCTGATTTATTTTAATTTTAATTTAATTTATTTTTATTCTTATTTGATGAACCTAATTAATATTTCTATGGACTAAGTTGTCTGACAATAAACGATTTTATTTATTTTATTTATTTATTTATTATTTATATAATCACCAAATATCTTTTCTCCAACTGGTTGCATATAATTGCGATGTGCAATTAACAAGTTTCATATTTCCATCTTCAGTTTCACATTGCTCGATTGCTTGACCCCAAAGCGCGATACATGAGCCAAGAGACACCACTTCACAAAATAAGGAGGTTACAGCAAAAGTTAGAAATTTTTTCACGCATTCTGGTCATCTATTTTTAGGGTTCCGTAGTAAACAAAACAAGGCGAAACCATAAGGGAATACTTATAGTTTCGCCTTATACATTACGCCTATACTTTTGCATCAACAATACTATCATCCATGCTGGTCTGGGAGAAAGGTCTTGCTTCCCTGCAGATCCCTTCCCACGCAGATCGTAGAAGCCGATCGAGGGAATGGGCGAAAATGCTAATAATTTTAATAGGCTGAATGTGAACTCAAAGTCCGCATTCGCAACTACGGAACTATAAACTGAGCGTGACCCGACATGCACTTGGCTGGTTATTTTAAAATTACTTGTTGTATACTTGGTTTGGATTCCCTACTTGAATACGTTGTGGCAAAAAATGTTACATCGATGATTTAAATACATAATATAATGAGTTTAGTGTTATTTTGTACTCTTTTTTATTTGTGTCAAGTGCTAACAACTGCCTGCTTAGCAAATTGAAACTTGTCCTGAGACTAATTAATACCAGTACAGTTATTTAGGAAACTCCGTTGCTTGGTGCGGGAGTTCACAAATGATTGGTTATATACGAATGTACCGGTTTAGCTTAGACGGTACTTGTTTTATGCATGGTAGTCTTAAGATTCTATAATGCTGTAATATCCCTTAAGACCTCCGTGGCGTAGTGGTCACCGTGCTAGTCCGCCACCCAGAGGCTCCGGCTTCAATCGCCGATCATGGCAAGTTGGAAAATCACCTTTTTTAAATTGTCCTGGGTCTTGGGTGTTTATCTATTTATGTATTTGTTATAAAAATATAGTATCGTTGAGTTAGTATCCCATAAAACAAGTCTCAAACTTACTTTGGGGCTAGCTCAATCAGTGTAATTTGTCCTTATATATTTATTTATTTATTAAGAGTACCAGTAATTTATCTTTCTAGATGTTGGATGGTTTATAGCCATGGATAAACGCGGCCACCACTACCAGCCTGGGTTTGAGAAGCCCATTTTACTCATTATTAGGTACAGGAACCATGGAGTTTATGATAATAAACCAACAAATCATTGCCGGAAAAGTGAACTCACACGAGTTCACGAGTACTAATAAATACCTACCTACTTATAACTAGTCAATCAAGCCCGCAGCATTAATCGACGTTGTATATTTTAATTTTTTTTGGGAACCTTTTGCAAATCTTCCGTTAGGAAAATAACTAAGGTCAAACCTCACTTTAGGACATCATCACTTTAGGACATACCTAAGGCTAATTTTATATTCAGATAAGTATATAAAATTGAGAATTTAAGATAAGTACTTAGTAGAGTTGTCAGTTATTTCTGAATGTATAAATCTAACAATTCATAGGCATGATATTAGACTAGTGTTTCTGTGAGAACAGTAGACCTAGCGAGCCCTTACAACTATTTAACTTTTGTACTAAATATAGTCTGTGGGTTTGATCAATATGGAAGTGAAGTTTATTACTGTGTAATCTACTCATAAAGCCCTTTCATTTGATACTGCACAAGGTATGGTTATATAAAAAAACATTTTTTCTCTGTATCGTCGATTTCACAGTTACTACCTACTATTTTCGTACTTGTCATCCCATAGATTTGTATTTATGAACTTTTGAATGAGTTCCCACTGAATGCACTAATACAAAATATACAGAAAATCGATTTCTAGACAACTTTTGGGCAAATTGCCGACTGTAAACACGTTCAGTTCTTCGCCTAAAAAAGTTGTTCAGACAAAAAAGTTGCGTCTTAATAAGAATAACAAAAAAAATAATAATGACATTTTTGATTTGTTTTTGCAATAACTGAGATATTAGATTTTTTAAGTTTCAAATTTCGAAAAACTGGCTCTGCAAAAAATTCTATATAATTACCGAACCTGCTCACAAAATTTCATGAGAATCGGTTTAGAAATGCGACTTGTAGGCGAGAATAGACAGACAGAAGGACAAAAGAATTTTCGGCTAGTCGAAACTGAGACGCTTCGATGTGCTTTAAGAGCTTTCAAGCGCCAAATACCCAACAGCGCACTAAGGGTAGATATGATTTCCTTATAAACTGTGCGCGGTAGCAACCAGTAGCGTGCTGTATCATTCAATCAGTGGTTATCAATGGAACGCGGTTAGTTTCCAATGGGTATAAAGGCAGCTGTCCATTGATCTGCGCAGCTGTGACCCGCGATAACCCGCGAGGCGCCAGCGGCCGCGTCTGCGCCCGCGCAGCTAGGGTTCGACCTTTACACCATTATGTATTGGACATGTCAGTTTTATAATAACTATGCTATGAAGTTGTAGAGGATATACTTAGCTTGAGGCAGTTCCAATAGTCTATTTATTCAACTTCTCCAAATAAATTATTAGGCAATATAATAGAAATTGAAAAATCATAGGAACACCGAAATATAGTCCTATGATTTAAATTTCTAAGATATTACGAGTAGGACAATTGGTTTTACATCCTCTCATTTATCTATATTTATATCTGCTACCCACATTTGCGTTATTTGTAATTAAGTAATAAGACCTTAACCTAAATAAATCTTCTAAGGTCTAATAGAGTCTCGAAACGGACCAACCCCGCTAGCCAGTCGTTCCTCATTCATCTCTCATTACTGCGCCATAACAGCTGTTTGCGACGCGATTACTCTTAATTGTGTATCACGCGTTTCGATGATAGCTTGCGTAATAAAAACACGCGCATCTGGTGCGAGCGTGGTAAGCATAGGTCATGTCTTAGTGCCTAATCACACTGTGCCAAAGTTGCGCGACCGAAGTTCCGCGGTTAATTAATTACTTCAAAACGCGTCGTTAGTTTGGTAATGTGTGTTACTATTCAACAAAATAAGATTGCAGGCGTAATCACGCCGGAGTTCGGTCGCGCAACATCGGTAGGTATATTGTGTTTAGTATTAAGATTTAGTATTAAGATTTAGATGCTTGGAACTAAATGCGGATGTCAATGGAACTGACGATAATTTCACTTTGATCTAGGTAATATCAAACAAGACAACAAACAACTAACAATAAAAATGAGTAGGTACATTAGGCATTATAGAAATGTAGAGGGCACAGCTAAACACAAATTAGAAGTATTTACTTTATTTTAATTAAAACATTCATTCCACCATACCAAATATTATGAATCAATAAACCAAAACAAAATACTATTGCTTTAAAATTGATCTTCAAAGGAATTTACATTTCATGCTAAGGTACTGATATAAAAAAAAAATGCCAAGAGTTATCGTTAATGCTTCACCTTACTATCTACTGCGTCTTTCGATTCATATCAAAACAGTCTAACGATTTCAACTCACAAATCTTATAAAAACAATGGCCGGAATTGCGGTCACTGGCCGCCTTATTGAAACTCGTTAAGAAAACGGCAAAAAGCATAAAGCACCCTTCTTGGTCATGGGGTGGCCCACTGATTGCTGCTTCGTTCCACCGTGCACCGATGAGCATCGCGGGAAGACACCGTGACACCACCTGTGCTGATATTAAGATACCTTATTAGAGTTTAATAGGTGGGGGCAGTAATAATCATTGCTTCCGCTCTGGTTGTAGAGGTTCTGTCTTAAACGAGGTTGTTCTAAGTATATACTCGTATTTACGTTTATACAACATTAAATACTTAAGCTTATAAGATTTTTCTCATAAGATGTACGTTGTTTTACTGAATTATGGAAACCGTTTAATAACAAAAATCTGTAAGTATACCCTAGGTCTGTGCAACGCGTTGTGTAACAGTTGGGGTAGGTATGCATTATTTATTATTCAATGAGAGCAAGAGCGTGGAATAGCAAAGTACGCGTCTATAAGGACCTTTCAATTTTTGTCTATTTACTGAAAAGCAAATAACTAGCTAAGAGCGAGTCGGACTCGCGCACGACAGGTTGCATACCATTATACGAGTATCTTTAAAAAGTCACGTTTGTTGTGTGGTTGTATGTAAGTTACTTAAATATTTAATTTATTCTGTTTTTAGTTTCTATTATTATAGCGGCAAAAGAAATAAATAATCTGTGTAAATTTCAACTGTCCAGCTATCATGGTTTATGAGATACAGCCTGTTGACAGACAAACAGACAGACGGACGGATGGACAGTGGAGTCTTATAGTAATAGGGTCCCGTTTTTACCCTTTGGGTACGGAACCATAAAAATTAAAAATAAGAATATAAAACCAAATACTAAAGATTAATTTATTACTCCGTTTACACATACATTAAAAAAATTATATAAAGAGAAATAAAAACAATAAACCACACTGCAACATTAAGAACTCTCACACGATTTTCACTGGCTGTTGTTGAATCTTCTTTTCCCGGGAGTATGCCTCTAATTTCCTCATCAACTCGACTTCCAGATACTTCATGCAGCACTTCATCAGCTTGTTCAGAAGGTATACGATCAACAGCGCCAGTAAGATCACTGAAAGTATCAGCACTGTGGTGTCAGACCATGAGATGAGCTCCATGACTTCGTTGTGTGCGTGACCGGTGGCTTCACTTCCCATAGTCGGCCATTGAAATGTAAACCTTTTTAAATCAACTAATTTAAAATAATGTAAGCAAATTATGAAATGCTCGATGCATTGCTGCACAATGCTTGTGTTCCACTAATAATCTAAAATATGTTTTACGAGTCATGCAAGTATCTACTATCAGACTGCCTTCGTGGTCCAGTGGTCAAGGCATTCGCCTTTTGATCTGGAGGTCATGAGTTCGAATCCCCCTGGGAAGCATACTACATTACTAATTATTTTGAAAAGTTGTTTCCAGTCTGGTTAGAATATTCCAGGCTTGAATCACAGGATTATCCAAAGTGAAAGATGTTTCCGTGCTTCGGAAGGCACGTATAAACTGTGGGTCCCGAACGCCACACTAGTGTTTGATCATCAAACTATCCAAGGATTGTTTCTGGTTTATCCTTTGGGTTGCGAAGGTCAGACGGTAGTCGCTCTGTGTAAAACCAGTAATCTCGTCAAATCTCATTGGTTAGGTAGCGGACCCCGGGCTCTGAAGCGTTACTGCTGAAGATGCAACCGGGAAAATACGCTCGGATGATGATGAGTCATGTATCTACTAGTAACCAGTATACATAATACTGGTAGAACACACTTGGCAGGACTACTGGGAGTAGCTCATACACAGGGTTAATTAGAATCTATGTTCAAGTTAAGGTCATAAATTTTAATCTCATATTGTGTTTTCTAAGCAAACATTTAAACATTTCATTATTTATGTACTTATAACGAAAACAAACACAGATATATTTCATTGTAACAAACAATCTTTAGGATTTCTTTGAAAGTCTTTACGCAGCTAAAAAGAAACAATAAAAATTACATGTAAGCAAAAACCTACAGTCACGAATGAATGTAATACCTACTACCTAACAGGAAATTATGTTGCGCAAAACTGGTTATGGTAAGTTATATTCCTTCAAAATATAAGTTTAAATAAGATCTTTTATATTTTTTAAATTATTAAATGGCGAAATGCTAAATAAGTAACAGGCTTTATGAACTAAATTCAACTAGGCCCGTGTCCCATTATTTATTAGTACCTCTACAATAAAAGTAGAAAGAAACTGAATTTAATGTTATGAATAAAATTATAAAACAATTTCAATAGGTCTGTACTTTAAAATGCGACTTTGAAGAGAAATCCATAAAAGACTAAAATTATATCGAGTCGGTTCCAAGTTTGCAAGATCGGAAACCTGTTTCGCGATTCGGTCAGCTAAAGTCAGCTTCGGGAATGCAACAAGAAAAAATCGGAAAGCGCGACTCTCGCTGTAAACAAAGGCTTTGTTGGCTTCCAAGTATCGGTGTAGTGTTGCTGGCTTCTATAACTAATCGTTTGTTTAGCGAAATCTGATTAGCCCGGTATTTCTTTGTCGCCTGCGCCCGCGCCGGGGCGCGGTATGCGCTGCAGGAATCGCCGATTGCGACATCGAAGAATTTAATTAGTGTTAGTAATGTGCGAGAGTAAGTGTAGGCATTTTATCAAAATCCTTAAAGTTTTAATTATATTACGTGGCCAAACTTTTATTATAACTGGCAGCATTTCACAAAGAGTATGTAGGTATATAATGGTATAAATAATGTATTTTGGGCCTCAGGGAAATATCTACATTAAGCAAGATCTTCAAAATCGATCTTTATCTATCGATCTGAAAATGTTATGATGTTGCATAATATTTCCTTATAATATATTTATCAGGATGTAAATTAGTTACCTATGTAATGTACTTCCTGCTTATGGCACAAGGATACAAAATATATTAAAACGTTGTGTTTCAATTCTATATGTACCGTCTTCAGACACAGCATGTCAAGACGTTAAGGGTGCCTACACACCGTGATTATATTCGTAAGGGTGTCTACGCACCGTGATTCCTTGGCGCGCCTTTATTCATGCCACCGGTCGTGCTCTGGTGGGTTTTTGTGAATGACCGGAGAGAGTAGAAAAAGTGAATCACAGGATTCACGGTGGCTTCACACGGGCAATGATGATAACCACTGTTAACTGTCGCAGCAACGGTTTTACCACTGGTCGTTGTAATGTTGTCAACCTTAACTAGGTTACATTAATTTCAAATAAGAACTGGATAAAAATTTTTAATAAAAATAAATGACGGCCAAGTGCGAGTCAGACATCCACACGTAAGGGTTCCGTACTATCATCTATTAAGTTTGTTGTAAGGGAGCCCCACTTAAATATTTATTTTATTCTGTTTTTAGTATTTGTTGTTATAGCGACAACAGAAATACTTCACCTGCGAAAATGATAACTGTCTAGCTATCACGGATCATGAGATACAGCCTGGTGACGGACATACGGTCATACGGACAGATAGACGGACAGCTTATTCTTATTAATAGGGTCTCGTTTTTACACTTTGTGTACGGAACCCTAAAAATGGGTTGAGATCAGAAATATTGGCATTCTGATAAAATCAGCAATTTTTTTCACTTTTCTCGTCTGACTGAACTTGTCTAAGAATTTAAAAAGCTTAAGACTATAGTGAGTTGAAGCAATGATAAGTGGCCTCATGTCTTTGTATTCTGCATTAGCGTTCGTCCCGTCGTCCCGTATCGTAGGGTTAATTTTTGTAGTGAAAACTTCTTTAGCGGCGTTGTACACTTTTTTTTGTAATGGGTAAAAAATTTTCAATTCGCGTCAGGGCGTCAGTGCGTCAGGGCACGTGAACTGATTGTGACGAAAATTCGTAAGACGGATGGAGAGTAGACAGCCGGCGCGGCGCGGCGTAGTGTTTATGTTCAAGTTTTCACTTCTGCCGGCACTCCCGGAGTGCAACCCGTCGTTTTTTTAAATACCAGAAATATTTCTGGAGTAAGTTCAGTCCATGATCCAAACTATTTTATATTAAAAATATATTGAAAATCGATAAATAAAAAATGTTTAATAGCTGATTTGTATGGGATGCTGAATTATTTTTTTCGTTTTTTGATAATTGTTTTTATGGAAACTAGTTTAGTATTATGGACTGAACTTGTTCCAAAAATGTTGCTAGTGTTTTAAAAGTTACCCTATATAAAAAGGTAAAAGAGTTTTACATGGTTCTCGTACATTAGAATGGTGTACCTTAGAATAAGAGCAGCAAGTACGTCAGCGACGGGCGACTGCGACGGAAGCTGCGATTAGTCGCCCTAATGAGGAAGCAGTTACGAGTATCCTGTGTGTACACCCACAGGATACTCGTAACTGCTGCGTTTGCTGGACCACTGGCGAACGAATGGGCTGAATGAATCCTAAATACTATCGGTAGGGATAAAGCGCATACAAGTTACCGGCAACAACTTAACTTATATTTTAGATTGGCCATCTTGACTAGAGTGGCCAGTCCAAATATTTTACCCTAAAATTAGAAAAAACTATTTATCGGACCTTAATATGAAAAAAATCATAAAAACCTAACATGCCCTGGTAAAGATGGATGTACATATGTTTTCTTCTACCTTAAGATCAAACTGAACCTATAGGACAAAAAGTATTGAACTCAGGTACTGATCGATATTTTACTTATATTTATGAGCTTATGCGATATGTATGAATGAACCTTTTATTTGTACCTACTTATAAAGTAATGTAGGTATAATACAGTCGCATCATTGTTCTAAATCTTGAAAATCAGTAAAATTATTATAACGGACATGATGGCAACGAGATATTTGAATTTAAATCAAAATACTCGCGTGACCGCACGAATCGTGGGCCAGGTGCGCGCGCAGTGACACCTAATTGGCGCGTACCGGGGCGCCTCGCTCACGTGATTGGATGTCATTTGCTGAAATTGAGCGGCGATTGGTTGATATTACCGGTGTTGCCAATTTTATATTTTTATGATTTTTGCTGGATTTAGAATACATATATCTTGGACAGAGCGCAAGAATAAAACTCTCTTTGTGCCTGATTACCCCACAAATATCTCTAATTATAATAAGTATATCTGTTATATAGGTTGTAATTAGGCTTTGGTATAAATGTAGTTACCTACCTCATTAGTGAAATTAGCTGCCGCACTTCTGTTAATATAACAAAATAATATTGTTCCATATAGGTAAGTATAGACAAAACAGTTTAATGAAGATGAAGAAGATAGGTTACTGATATACCAGTATAAAAGAAGAGTATGTGGTACCTCATCATCATCATCATTTTAGCCGCATAACGTCCACTGCTGGACATAGGCCTCTCCCAAGGATTTCCAAAGTGACAGATCAAGAGCGGCCTGCATCCATCGCTTGGTACCTAAAAAAAGCATATTGTAGTGCAAGTAAGATTGAAATTACATTTTAATGATAATTTCAAATAATAATCATAACTTTAAAAGAGTTGGCAATACTGGATTTAATAGTCACGTGCGGCTGCGGTGTTGCTGTGCGACTAACGAGAGTTTAACTCACGATTTGCAATTTAAACTCCGAATCGCTATTTGTAATCGATTCTCTAAGATATTCAAGTTTGCTAAACCTACTCATAAACGGTCCAATTAGTTGTTGTTGTTGACAGCTGTTGTGTACATTTGAATTAAATGTTTAATTTATTTAGTTGCCAGATGAGAAACAGTTTGCAATTTGGTATTTCACAATATTGTATTAAATCTACAGGTAGGGAAACGAACATGATTGATGGATAATTGAAGAAGATGACAACAGTTAGATGAAAATGCAATGACCGCGATAGAACATTGCAATTTCATAAGTAATCATACAATTAATACATATTTAAAGACAATGAAAATGAAGGACATATACGGATCTTCTAATGATCATCCATGGACGTTGAATCAAGGTGTATGCAATGGCCTATTGCATTGCGAACTCCTTGACCCTTCGTTACCAGACAACTGCTAGGATATATAGACCCAGGATCTATGTATACAAAAAAAAAAATAATCACACAATCAACAAATTTATATTTAATGAGAGAAAACGAAGTGACATTCGCGTGAATATTCAAGGCGGCCTCTAACGGTCGTCCATGGTTGAATCAAGACGCGTGCGCAGTGGCCCATTGCACTGGGAACTCCTTGACCTTCCGTAAGGACACCTGCTAGGGCTCCTGAATCTTAATCATGGGAACGTTTTATTGTGTTAGGGGAGCAACGTGTAACGTGTAATTTAGATGCGAATTATTAAAAACCAGTAAAACAGTGCCCAAAGGGTAAAAACAGGACCCTATTAGTAACACTCCGCTGTCCGTCGGACCATGCGTCTGCTCGTCTGTCTGTCTGTCACCAGGCTACAGCCTAGTGTCAAACAGACATACGGTCTATAGCTATCACGGTTCATGAGGTAGTACATCTTATTAACAGTGATAGCTAGACAGTTAAAATTTTCACAGATGATGTATTTCTGTTGCCGCTATAACAACAATTACTAAAAACAGAATAAAATCAATATTTCAGTGCCCCATACAACAAACGTGTTTTTTATAGATAGTATGGAACCCTTCATTATTTGATAATTTCTTCATTATCTTAATGTTAAGTGTTTTGTTCGTATGTAGGTCATTCTGGCGGCTCTAAACTTATATTGAACACACTGCACCACTGCACGTGGAGGCTCTTTACTTGCACCCCAAGATTTAATAGTAATAATGCAGCATTATTGATTCTATAATAAATGCACAATGCAAAGCAAACAGGTCTATCCCAATGCCAACACCAACGTAAACAACCCTTTGTAATAATCCCGCCAAAATTGCGCGCCAAATGTCAAACATTTGTCAATGGATGGCCAACAATGGCTCATTCAGCACCCGCACCTGTAGAAGGGTTCCCCATGTTCCAAGCCCCACGTGGCCAACATATGTACTCTCACCTGGTGGATCTGAATCTCACCCCATGTATAACAGGGCTACAGGGTGCGCGGCTGCTCGACAGATGCTAAAATACGTTATTTCTATTGATTTGTTAGATGAGTGTCATTTGTGATTTTCTAATAATGCTTTTGTACAAATATTGAATTAAAAAATCTTAATTAATTACCAGTAAAATGAAGGTGGGTTCAGAAAAAAAGGCAAAAAATTGTTACGACGACAAGATATTCACTTTGCACAACAATCGTATTTTATATGAAATAAAAATTCTCTAAATCTGCAAGGTAAGTAATCACAAGAAATGAAAATATGGTCATCATCATCAACATCATCCGAGTTTTCCGGTTGCATCCTCAGCGGTAAAGCTTCAGAGCCCGGGGTCCGCTACCTAACCTAGGTGATTTGACGAAGTTACTGGATTTTACACATAGTGACTGGCGTCTGACCTCCGCAACCCAAAGGGTAGACCAGAACCAAACCTTGGATAGGTTTTGATGAGCAAACGCTAGAAGGCGTTCGGGACACACAGTTTATAGGTTCCTTCTGAAACACTGAATCGTCTTATTTTCCGATAATCAGGTGATTCAAGGCTGAAATATCCTAACCTAAAACGAAAATATGGTCTTCGATAAAAATGCAATAATTTACACATTGGCAGGCCTGTGTCACTCCCCGTTTAGTAGTAGCCTACATTATTACTATGCGCGCGGCGACCACTTCGAAGTGGAAAATTCAGTTACATGGATCGTTTGTACAGAGAATGAAATTGGCTCGAAATGTATGTCTAGGTATAAACGAAGAGGTGAGGACTTCTGACGCGAGCTGAATTAAACCACAGCGCTAACCAGAAGTAGATATTTCTTTGAATTTCTTTTCTGAGTAAGACTTCTGTACGTGAGTACTTGTACTTATTCTGTGACATTGTTTGACAGATACTGCACCTGCGATGCTAGCATAGTACCATTCCGAATGTTCCTATATATTTGTCCCATACATATTAAGAAATATTTCATCATTAGTATTTTTCAGCAACAACAATATTAGCTTTTCTTGTGAAATTAAACATAATGAGTAAATTTATTTCCTTAGTATTGTGCAGATTTCTTGCACACTATAAGATTATTCCATGTTTCATCGGAAAAAAATATCTGGCCATGCCGCCTTCGTTGGACCTAGCAAAGAAGAGGCGTAGATCATATACCTAGATTTTTTAATGGTGTAGATACCTAAACCTAATAAGAAACGAATAACACATCTATGTACATATGTAAATTTACCATTTTGAAAGTTGTTGTTGTAGTCTTAAACCTACCACAAAAATTGAACTTGTTATGGAATATAGATGCAGAACATAGCGCGAAGAACCGATGGCTGATGGGGCAAAAAGGTTCTCGAATGGTGACCGCGTATTGGCAAGCGAAGTGTAGGACACCCACCCATAAGGTGGTCCGACGACCTGACCAAGGTCGCTGGAAAGCGCTGGATGCAGGCCGCTTTTGATCGGTCATTTTAGAAATCCTTGGGAGTGGCCTATGTCCAGCAGTGGAAGTATGCGACTAAAATTATTATGATGGAATATAGACCACTCCCTTCTCTCACTCTGATCCTAGAGATCTTCCTTTCGTTTGCGCAGGAAGAGAAATAGATGGTCCATGGAAGCATTGACATGACCCTATAACAATTAAATGAAGTAGGAAGTCAAAGGTGTGCCGATGACGATGTCACCAGCCATTTAGGGCCAATCGACACACAATGCCGGGCCAGCTGTCGGCGTCACATCTGTGCGATCTGCATTGTTATTATTGTTAATCTATGCTGGACTAATGTGGCGCAACTGGCGTGTACGATGTTTGTTTGTTAGGCGCTCGATAAAAAAGTGAAAAAAAAAAGAAATATGTAAATACTTATTTCTTTTTTTTTCACTTTTAATGAATGAAATATTTTTCTATATTATTCATGTTACTTTACATAATTTGTAAATTTGTAAGTGACATTTGAAAACAAATTAATCAGAGACTAGGTTTCAAGGCCAGTGGCTTTAATTGTAAATTGAAATAAAAAAAAAACTATGGAAAAACATATGAGGCCATATTTTAGGGTCACATGTGGAAATAACCACAAACTGTTATATAAAAGATTTTTTATCTCATCTACTCGAAAAACGATGTTTTCATCCAAAAACATTTGAAGCTAAAGTTACTGGTTATTCTCTCGGGACTAAAACGTGAAAAAGATCTCTAGGGATTAAAACCAATTTGAAAACAGAACACGAGTGTTATCTATGTAGATTTAAAAATTGTGTTGGCAGTCCAGTAAAAAAAAAAAGAATTTTGTTTCAAAATAAAAAATAATTGGCACAGACTTAGTCTAAATTTGGAAATACATATCGTTTTTAACATGGATGAATGTAGATTATAGTATTTTATTTTATGCAACAGTTGTATAAGAAGGTTCATAAAATGCGAGTAGCGCAAGTTACGATGCGAGCCTTGGCGAGCATCGTAAGCCATCGAGCATTTTTTGACATACTTATACAACGTTGCATACACTACTTCTACGACTACATTTACTTAAATAAATACAAAAATAAACAAAGTAAACTACGAAAAACTACCATATGTTTGGTAGATACTAGGTATCTATGCAAGACTTAATTTTTTTTATTGACCTCTTCCTAGTGACCAAAAGTGCCATTTTTGAAACATGGAGTCACTTAAACGAATGTTTTTCATACAAAAAACCGTTAGTTCAGTGACTCCACGTTTGAAAAATGGCACCATATGTTAAAATAACAATTTTATTATGTTGGCAGTATGGTAGATCTAAAGAAAAAAAGTTATAGGTCTATGGCTAGGAGTATGGTTTTGGCGAAATAACGACACATGTGCTATTATATTAGGAATAGACTATAGACTTTTCTGAAATCATATAATCTATGTTCTTATATTAGTGTTCGGGACCATTTAAAAGACAGATAACAGTACAGGAGTGAAAAATCATTTCTATGTTCTTTGTTTCGGAAAAAGAAGTAACTAGTACTTCTAAATAGTAGAACGTGTAACTTACGCATTCAGCCACTGACGCAGTACACCACACTTGACTTTGACATGCGCATGTAATAAACTAAAAACCAAAAGCTAAATTCGTCACTCCTTCGCGTGTCAATTGAAGCCACTTGTTCACTTAAAATTACGGACAGTTTAAATCAATTGCTACGGGCTCGTTTCCCACGGGTGAATGATATGAGTAGGTTTATACACCGGTGTAACATTATGATAGCTAGATGTTCTTGTCGGTCCTTTCCAAAATCATCTTAGCTTTTTAGATATATGTATGAGTATCAAGACAAGATATAGTTTGCATTTTGTTGTTATACATTTTGTAGATCGATATGTGTAATTTATCTCTATTTAATTTTTTTATAACTACCTCCAACTATTTTTTTTTCAACTCCATCTGCGTCTACACAAAAGTTTCTCTTGTGGTCTTTACTCTAGCATCTTTCAAAGTTTCATACAAATCTAAATCTGCAGATTTTACATAAGACTATAACAATGACCATCTAAACTTTAAAAGTGAGAGAAAGATCGACTTTTGTATCATAAATCATAATACTTGGGTGTATTGTCTTAAAAAGATAAGATTCTGTTTTTTTTTCGTCATCGATACAACGAGTCAGTACTAGGTACTAACTGTTATTTAAATTTTACTTTTTCTACAAATAAATAAAAGTGCACAACCAAATTCTACATAAACAAAGAATTGGTTCAATAAAAATGGAAGTTCCCACGAGTGTTGGTGCAAGGATATCCTGATGGCCTTCCTGGTCAAACGCTCGATTGCCGATTCCAGTGGACCGTGTGATTGCCTTGTTTATGAATTACAGCAAATCTTCACTGCTACGGTTTATTGGACATTTCGTTTTGGTTCTTTTGCGTATATTTTATCGAATTTTGTTTGAATTTCAGATATCCGAAAATGTTTGGCGTTACGTGGCATAGGCAGTTTTCCTCACAAATACTCCTTATCTTTACTTCCACAGAAACTTTGCAAACTGTTTCTGTCTGTTTTTGTGACCTTTTTCACATGTTACACTAAATCCGTTACCTAGTCATTTTAATGCCCGTATATAATTTACTACAACCTATTATAAATCTACCTTTTCACTATATTAGCAATGCCATAAACATTTATATACAAACGATCGTCCATAAAACCTTCATTTATCCATTGAATCTTCTTTATTTATTAACTCGACTTAATTAATAAACTAGTAGATATAGAATAAAAATCAATTGAAGCTGCACACACGACCTAGCCGTTCCAATATGTTAATCGTAAAGATTTACGGAGCCATAAAACTAAATCAACGTACGAGTAAGTTTTACTCCGCCCGATGTGCAACTGTTTTCCATGAGTTAACGCGCCGATCGCAAGATCTAAAGCCAAGGTGGTGTATTCTACTATTCAACTCTGGTGTAGATCCCGTATTTGTAATGAAGCCGCTTAACTACACATTTGGTGCGTTTCACACACCTAGTTCATAAGTATTGAGCTTGCGAATATGGCTTGTTGGATTGGAATCAAGAATAGAAAGGCAGAACCTTTTCCACTCCTTAATGGTGCTCACGAGAAATGATGACTGGAAGCTGCTTGTGCGTGAAAATATACGACATAAGCATAGTATCTATCTTAATATCTAAAGTAGACTGAGTTATTAGAATAAAGTTCTTTATTATTTATGAACGGATACAGCGCACGCAAAACGGGTCCGGCTCCGGCCAATGCAGGTCAAATAGCGGAAAAGATGTCCTCGAGGGAAGTAAGAAGTTCAACAGACACAGGAACTGATACGCTATAACGTCTTTATCTCTTACGGGTAGACTTAATCGAGACGCTAGAACCAAACGATCAAAAGTAGAGGTCAATTGCTAGATCATTAATCATGCAGCACCTCGTCTCGAATCCATCGTACCCGACCAGCAGTACAAAATACGATCTGTACTCGGCGTCGGAGAAAGGCATAAGAGTGGCACTCATTGGAGGGACAAAATATAATGTAATTTTAACCAATCGACACGAAAAGAAGAAGAAGATATTAATCAAGAACTGCAAGGACTAGCGGGAAAAAACTTGTAGAATCAGTAAATGTGTTTTCAGTACAAACATCAACGCAGGGAAATAAGATCGCCCACGCGCGTGAAAATCGTTTGTTCTGTTAATAGCTGTGTGGGTAATGCATTGGTGGCGCTCGTGTGTGGCCGCCTTTGTTTTACCTGCGCCTGTGTGGAATTCATTATGCGTTTAGATGCAAAGATTGCGTCAATGTTTGTGGTTATTTAGAGATACCCATTGTCTGCTATAAACGAAACATTATCATACAAGCCATACTTCAAGTCAGGGATAAAAAAAAAATGAATTGCAAGACAGAACGTCTACGCTGGTACGATAACACTTTGCAGAAATTGGCAAGTAACATAGGAACCGAATAGCTGACCATACCATATCCACCGGAGTCCGAGCCTCGGTAGCAGCAGCAAACCTAAGAGGCTACATAGAGCATTAAGTATAACATAAAAACCAAGTTAATACTTACAAATTAAAATATTCCTTAGAAAAGCATCTAAAAACACATTTTATTTAACTCAAAACCACGATTACAAACCACAGCAATCTCGCGGTCTCCACAACATCTTGTTTTATAGCAAATGTTTTTAAAAACACCCAAACACATAAATACTAACTCAGACCTCAGGCGAGATTCAGACAATTTACAATCAGTGAGTCACAAGGGCTTTCGGAATTTTTACGATGGGGCTGGATTAATACCGGGATGATTCACTTTTGGTCACTTATATATTTATGTTACTTATAATACTGCATACATGTGCAGCTATTTAGACAGAGTGACACCTGCACGGTATGGTTTCTATTTCTTGTTGGTACAAAAAGATAAAGAAGTTGGTAGAAAAGATCTAGGTACTTGCTCTGACAAGTAATACTGTAGGCTGTAGGCATTTCTTGGATTGTATAATGTAAAGAATACGATTATTTTCTGCAGACACCTGCGTACGTTCCCACGATTTCTTCTGTTTTGGAATAGCTCCTCATGACAATTATGGGAATATACTACTTTCTCGCATTAAACATAATCATTTTTTTGTTGTGGAAACATTGCATTTGTTAGTTCTGCGTTTGCATCGGCTTGTTTTAGATTAGTAACGTGTATATACGCAATGTCTATTCTTCCGACGAGGCGCCATCTCTTTTGTTTTCAAAATAAAAAAAAAATCTTTTTGTTTTTTTTTTATCGCTTTGATAGCAGCACTTTTTACATGAAAATAGCAGTAGACTTCCAAAAAGGAGGAAGATATCAATTCGTCTCTATTTTTTTTTAATGAATTTTCACCGATTATTTGAAGACGCCTGGACCGATTTGGAAAATTATTTTTTGTTTGAAACGGTATACTTATCAGATCCTATAGAAATTTATTAACATGTTTTGTGTAGTTTAGGGATAAGGTCGATTTAGTTTTAAGTATACTAGTATGCGAAAAATTCTACATAACTACACATTTCAAACATGTTAGTGATATGATAATAGATTATACAATATAAATTACTAAAACGTTTTAATTTCCAACACAATGAAAGATCTACCTTCAGGGGATATTTTGTTACTTATTGACATCAAGCTGTTCAGAAAATGTCATGTGGACATTTTTATTGCCTTCATAAATATTGCCATTGTCGACGTGAATTAATTGACCGGTATTGCCTCAGGGCACTAGAGGATGCGTATATCGCTGCTCAATGAAGTGGTCTAATAAAATAAGGTGTATAAAATCAGCAGACCAGCACAGGAGCTGATTTCCTGGGCTACACCTGTCCGCGGTTCCCACACATTAGTAACGCAGCAACTTTTTACGTCACGCTGTTTTTTAGTGTTTGCTCAGGATATTATAATGTAACGAGGTTGAAGATGAGTTTTTCCGTTTATTGATGTGCAAAGCAATTTGTTGGTAGCAATGCATTGGCGATATTTATAGTGGTTTGCTAAAGAAATGGTCAGGCAATGATTGATGAGTGAATTTATTGAGCTCGCCGGCTATCTATTCTTATCTTGATTGTGGTTATAAAATGGGATATCTCCTTTCTTATAATGTAGTCATCTTTCTTATGCCTCATAATTAGTTACTTGCCGGAAATATATTTGTATATGTATTTGTATACAACATTACAGTAATTTTCCAGAAATGTAATAATAATTATAATGATATCAACAGATCATATATTTTCCTACCTATTGAATACAAGGGTTTCATCATGAGTATTATTGAGGCTAGGGTGGATATAAAAGCGTCTAGTAGAGGATTTCCATTTGCATTTTGTTAATTTCGTATGTATTACATACAGATATATATTCGTATACAACGTGGTAGGGACATACTCGTAATAAATCGGAACACGGGATACATTAGATCACTATAGTATAATGAAATTAAAATAATAACCAAAAAACATTCGACTTTCCCATACAAATTGCCGATTTTTTTTTTGGGATTTGGTTTAAAGTGATCTAGTTGGGTATGTCCCTTTCACGTTCTATACAGATTGGAAACTTCTATAAATTATACAATATAATAAAATGATTAATATTACAAGTGTGACGACTTTGGGGAAGTTACATATTGGTCGTTTCGCTTCTTGTCCACCGTCTATAGCAGAGGTTCCCAAACTTATTTTGTCAAACGCCCACTTTAAAAAATCTGTTATTTTGTAGCGCCCCCCATTTTTTTTCACCATAAAAACCTGAATCACATATTTGTCTTGCCTGTAGTTTAATTCAACCTATATTCTAAACTAGACTTTTTTACAAGAGAGAGCGATAATAATACATACACCAGTACATTAGAGTATCTTTTATAAAAAATAACAATAATCAACATTGTTAATTTTAAATAAAAAAATAGCAATAATAATACAATTTTACAATAATAAAGAGTATCGGAAGTGGGGACCTCACCTGCGAAACTTTAAAACACGAAATTTTTTCAGTGTTTGATTCCTTTAACGATATAAATAGCGTTGTGAATGCATTAAAATAATAAATATTAATTACATTTTTAGTTTATATTTGTACAATAAAAAAGGATATAAATATGAACTAATAAATGGATGTTGTGTAGTAAGAGGATATTAATTTCAGTGAATTTTAAAATATGAAATAGCTGAAGTTATAAATCACTCATTGCTTAAATCACATCAGCGCCCCCTAACTTTATTCTGGGCCCGTTACCGCCCCCCTTAAAGCCTCCAGCGCCCACAAGGGGGCGTTATCGCCCACTTTGGAAAGGACTGGTCTATAGGTAACTACCTACATGACCCGGCAGTCTGATGAAGGAAGTAACAGATGGGCGTTAACTGGAAATAGTTCGCTTATACTAATGATTTACCAAAATCTAAAGTATATAGGTGCTGATATATACACTATAATAAGCCTTTAATCAAGATTTTTTTTATTGTATCTCAGTGATGTCTGCGTAATTTCCTTGAATCTCGCGCAGTTGTTCAATCTGTGAGTTTCCATACAGGTACCGACTTGCCTGGTTGGCTTACACCTGCGCTCGATTCCCACGGCGCATCTCGTTTGGATCTCGATTCTCGACTGACGAGCTAAAAAAGCTAAGTCATAAGAATAGCTTGCGGTCGATAGACCCGCTTTTTGTTTTGGACGAGTAGTCAATGGAACGGTGAGATTCAATGAAATGGATAGTACTAGACTACTAGTACAATGTGTGTATGGGTTACATCTTAAAGTGAGGCACGATACAAATATGGTGTTCGATACGTAATGAAAAACCAATGGAACAGTGGACTTTCTTCATAATTTCGATATCGATATCGTAGCAAAAGCTTATGTAATCATGAGTACCAAGGAAAAAGAAAATAATAACCGCCTAGTGCGAGTCGGGCTCGAGCACGAAGGGTTCCTTATCATTATCTATGAAAAAAACACGTTTGTAGTATGCGAGTCCCACTTTAATATTTATTTTAGTCTGTTTTTAGTAATTATTGTTAAAGCAGCAACAGAAATACATCATCCGTGTAAATTTCAACTGTCTAGTTATCACCGTTCATGAGATACAGCCTGGCGACAGACAGACAGATAGACAGACAGACAGACAGTCAGACAGACAGATAGACGGACGGATGGACGGACGTTCAGTGGAGTCTTGGTAATAGGCTCCCGTTTTTTACCCTTTGGGTACGGAACCAAATAAACAAACCCACAATTTCTTCCCTTTTATCCTTTCTAAAGTTTCCGAGAAATCTAAGAAAGGAATACTTAATTCATCCAACAAGTCACTAGAAATAGAAAAGATACCATTTTAAGACGGAAATCCTCGGACAGGGGCAAATTATTCTACACGTAAGATTAACTAGAAACAGTCTTCCCTATCCCGACAGGTGTCTAGATGCGTCAGATTAAGATTACACCTTATCACAACGTAATCACTCTGATTCCCTCAGGTTCCAGGTTCTTACAATGCCTGGTTTCTTCAGTACCTAGTGCTGTAAAAGACTAAATAGGTACTTTGGTGTTTATTTCGAGGCTCGTCTTCTTTTTAAGTTCTCTGTCACTGTACAGTTTAGCCCTTTGAGTGGCATGAACACTTGGTATGTGCTTTTTGTAGGACCACCGTACTTTTTTTAATAAACCTATATTGTCCCACTGACAATACAATACAAATTAACTTTATAAAGCATAATACACGCACAAAAATTACAAAACAACAAGTAACAATATATAGGCACATAGGCTTATCGCAATAAATGCAATCTCTTCCAGCCAACTTTATTTGAAATAACTGACGGGCAAGGGTCTCCCACTATTTTTGTTATTTTTAACCGACTTACAAAAAGAAGGAAGTTACAATTCGTCACGATCTTTGTATTTTTTATGTATGATATTGATCACCGATTATTCGAAGAGGTCTAGACGGAATCAAATGGTCCCATTAAAAGTTTATCAGAATCGGCTGTGTAGTTTGGCGGAGATGAAGGTTTTTAATTTTGAATAATTATTACTAAAATATTTAAATATCTGAAGATGTTAATAAGGATCTCAAAAATTCAAATCATCAAAGGACTTATGAGCTAAATACGCGTGTTAAGACTTAGTCTTTATCGTAAAAGACTTAAGTTGGCAACACTATTTCCAAGCTTGAACGATAATTATAAGTTAATTACTTCTCATCATACTTATCTCAACAGTATCTCAGTATCAGATTACACTTGGCTGTTTAAAATATTAAATGCACTTTTTGTATCGATAAAACCTTGGCGGCGCCTTTTTCTCCCTACATGTGAGTTGTAAAGAATTTATTAATTTGACACACTTGTTATGGGTCCTTTTTCAATATTAATGACCAATATGTAATATTGTGTATTTCAGGTACCTAGTTTATTAGAAGATCATCAATATTAAATGGTAATTTTTTTCCAACCATCTGCGCCCCGCTGTAATACCCGCGGAAAAGTAGTCTATGTGTTAATCCAAGGTGTCAGCTTCCTGGATACCAAATTTTATCAAAATTGGTCCAGCCGTTTGCACGTGAAGTAGTAACAAACATACACACTCACAAACTTTCGCCTTTATAATATTATAAGTGTAATAGTGTAATTCAGAAGCAAACAGGATCCTTCTTTCGAAATACGTCATGCATGAATTCTGGATTCAATAAAGTGAAAATACTCAAATGCTCACATTAGAACTCAGCTTATGTAAATACTTTTTTCCATATCATCGAAAATTAATTTAATATAAACAAACCAATAGTTTAAATATAACAAATACGATCAGTGGGATATGAAAGGCTGCCGATGATTATGATGATGATGATGAATGTGAGGTAAAGATGTCATTCAAATAGCTAACTGTTACTCACTTAAATAAGACTAACGCATAAAACCCAGTTTTTTAACTGATTTTTACTTTAACTTTGGTTATGAGAACAGCTCTTGACGATGTTTATGAGAACTGCATCTCCATAAAACATCAAGCAAATTGAATAAAACCAATTCATATAAAGCTTGCGATAAATTAAAATCAATAACCACTTGTCACACATACTTGTTGTTGTGTTTAGGCGATTTACACGCACTGTTAAAAATTATGAAATTTTACATAAATTTCGTCAATTTTCCGTAAATTTATGTAAAAATTAATATTCTTCCGTAAATTTCCCAGATTTTTCGAGATCTTTACAGCTTTATGTATTAAGTATTAAGTAAAATTACATACTTTTTAACAGCACTGCTCCGCACCCCACTGCGTGCGCGGGGCCGGACTGTATGCAAGTATCTTAATTTGTATAGAAAACACGCATAGTACAACACACTGACACCGCGTCTACGCGCGTGATTTTTATATGGCGGCCCCGCAATACGCGCGTGGGTGCGGAGAAGTCGCCTTAGAGTCCTACGCTTCCGATACGACGAAAGAATCGTAAGAGAATCCAACACTTTATCTTAGATTTTTCGGGCTGCCTCTGACTGCCAGCAACTAACGTACTCGGACCTCAATAAATGGTATTTAGAGACAACAGAAAATAAACATCATGCATTAATTGAATCTTCTATTTGCAGAGTGTAACGGGTGCATAATTAGCTAATAGTAGTGTCCCAGTTTTTTCAAGGTGTCTAAAGAAATTTGACATAGCTTAATTACATTAATACCTACTCGTTTTACCTACAAAGTTTAATTGTGCTGATTTCCTCACGATGTTTTCCTTCACCGCAAGAAAGTTTAAAACCGTGACCGTGCCATACATTCTCAGAGGCGCAAGTCCTTTCGCTTTTGAGTAGCAGCTCAGTTGGTGAACTTTGCGAACCTTGAGAGACTTGTTCTGACTTGAGCTGCAGTTATTTGTAAGGATCTGCATACACACGACACAAAGTGAAGGAATCTCTTCCTGATTGAATAAGTTTTTATTACGACTCTCTATTCTCAAAAAGTTCAGTATTTTTCGCCACTTTTGTGACATTTTGTATCATATGGTCCTGTGAAGTAACGTTCCTATTTAATACCTACTTTCTTTGAATCTGCTAAGGCTCATATTGTGTGTGCAACAGTGTGCATAGTGTACAGAACTAACAAGTTTTACAAATGTTCAAACTGAACACCTTTCCCTAAAAAAACACATGATCTAGCAAAAAATATCTCCACTTAACTCAAGTAGGCGCTCTCTCACCTTGGTAGGTCCTTCATGCTTGCCACCAAAGGCATCAATAGATAATGCATTCATCGCGTTTTCTTCGAACATTTTAATTAATGATTTGCGCCGAATGGTGCCTAAACTGCCTAAGTACAGAGTCGTATGGTTAGATCAGTAATCATCAGAGCACGATGTGATTCTTTGTTTTACTCCACGGTGTGCTCCGTGCTTTACTCCGGACGGATGTTAACAAGTTTGTCGTTTTGTCAAGTGCAGGTGCGCTGACGTCACCTGAGAATATCCCCCGACTTGGCATTCTCACGCCTGCGCAGGACAAACCTGTCGCTATTAAAGTTCCGTTAATTCAGCCTCCAGAACCTGACGGATTGAGATGCTGACCTTAGCTGCTGTAAGAGAAACACCAATGTAATTGAGGTATAATTGAGTCTAAAATGTACATAAGCGGTGGTGCTGGACCATCGACGTATAACGCGAAGTAATGTAGGCATACTGTATATTTGTTCACTATTTGTTTAGGTTCCTTTGTCAGCCATGCACATTATAAGAAAACGAATTAAAAAAAACGTCTATTTTATTAGGTATTTAATGCTAAATGCGAAATATAATGAATTCTGAATATGAGGTACAAATCAATATTTGTTTTTCTTTTGTCTATTCTAATATTTAGTAAGTCAAATCCATACACCAGTTAAAGCGCTTTTTTCTTTTGCCTTTATCATCAATACAAACATTTCAAGTACCTAATACATTTTGAATATAATTTTTCGGAAGTAATGACTATAAGGACTCTACTCTGGAGGTGGTACTGACAAAGTCATTCAAAACAACTGACAATTATATTCCACCGAATTCACACAACAGCGATAATGAAGGAAACGTGTCCCGGCCGTGATTCCAATTACAAAGTCAAATCAATAATGATTTCGCCCCATTGCGATTACCATAAAATCAGTCCCATGACATAATTGTTGGGGGTGTAGAAGCCGTGTGAATGGCGGACCGGAAGAGTTGCTCGAACGTGAAATATATTTCGTTTTTTTAGTATTTTGTCAATAAATATATTTATGGCATCTCCCATTTTCATCCCCGCTAGACCCTGGCTGTCATTTACATGTCAAGAAATATCAAAATGTAAGATCAAAATCAGGTTTAGTTTCGCAAAAGTAGGGTTCATCAATAAAAATTGCTGGTAACCAGATTGTCGACTATTTGAAAAACCTTTGAGGATTTTACCTTATCTTACTTTTCATCTTGGATTCAAGTCCTACTGTCACATCTCTCCCGATTAGTTTTTATCTTGGATGTTTAAAAAAAGTAGTTTTTTTACATGCTTTAAAAATGTTTTTCAACGTTTTAAAATAAATATAAATAATTGGCCAAGTGCGTGTCGGGCCACGCGCAGTGTAGGGTTCCGTAGTTACTAATGCCCACTTTGAGTTCATGCCACTAAAAAGGTCTAAAAACTAATTTTCTATTGATTTGTGTGAAATTTTCATATTGCGAGTACATTTTATAAGTTGATCGTCTATAACTTTTTAAATTGTAAACCCTACTTAGCTTTGATAGTTTTCCTTTAAATTTCGTTATATATACTATAGCTGTGAATTTTTCACGTGTTTATATTTAACCGTTTAGCAGATAGAGGGGGGGGGGGGGAACTTGACTCAAACTAAAATGTTCACTTTAAAACCAAATATTTCAGAAACGGATCCCTAAATCGAAAAACGGTGTTCATAACCTCGAGGAATTTTTGAAAGGCCTATTCAACAATACCCTACATGACTGGTTAGACGAGAAAAAAAATGCCTTTTCACTTTACTTGTATGAGAGCTACCCTAAAAAAATATTTTTCAATATTTTATTTTACCACTTTTTCCGCCTAATTAATATACATATCCATGCCAAGTCACAGCTTTCTAGTATTAATAGTCGCTGAGTAAAACCGAGGACGGACAGACAGTCAGACAGACATGGCGAAACTATAAGGGTTCCTTGTTTACTACGGAACCTTAAAAAAGGACCTTCGATTTTCGAAATACGTGCTCTAAATGCATCGATTGTTAAATAAGATGGCGATTTACGATACCTACGTTTGATCGTCTTAATCTGCGAATCTTTATCATGATTGATGTCCCTCGTTCGCTGCTCGATTTTATTAATTACGCAAATAAAGCGCTTTTGCATTTACACCGTTCTCAATCAGCCCCGAAAATTTATTGGGTATCGCATCGGCCTGCATTTGCATGCAGAAAGCAGTTTATTTCTCGTTTACTGGTAGGGTTTCAGATAAAACGATGCGGATATGGACTTATTGCTTTCCCTTGGATCTTGGTTAATTAAATAAGAAATCGGACGAGTAAGGCTGTACACTTTTGCCTGATGAATTACTAGTCTCTCAGAAAAATGAAAATTCAAGTGAAACTTAAATTGTAAACCGTTAAGTACTGTGCACGACTTCTTACTCAATACTCAATCATTTATTGCATCTCATGTGTTTACATAGGTAGTTTGTACATATGGTGTAAGGAGCACATTAAGTTTCAACATGAACCCTGTTAGGGCACAGCAAAATTAAATAACCTAAAATAATAATCTAACATATAAAATAATAATCTAAAATATTATTTTATATTATTATTAAGCAAGCTTATCATCAAGCAAGAGCTAATCGATCTAATTGTACAATAAAGGTAGCCTAGTAGGTCCCTATCCTGTAGGAAACCGTTAGTTGAGCCAAAGAAAAGTGATGCCATCTCGGGACATTCTTTTCTGAGCTTTAAATGAACTCATCCTGCCTGCCTTTTCTTTTTCTGAAGCCTCCTAGAAAATATGTCTTAAAGAAATTACTTTTTTCTTGAAATAAAAAGTAACGAATCACATGAACTAATTATGTCTGCCATGCCAACCCTAGTTTTATCGCAACGATGAATTAATTTATTTACGATTACGAGTGTATCTCACGATTCGCACGTGCATCTAGCGGCTTGGAAGAACAAAGAGCTTGTAGGCTGGCGACGTCTATAAAATTAACGCGTTGGTCGATTTGAAACATGCTCGATATAAGTATAACATATACCTCCACACGCCGCAAATGTCAGTGGAGAGAGTTTGTAAGTGGATATGGCGTCAGGCGGTCAGTACAGTGCTTGACGTAAAATTGTTATTAACATTACCCTAATACATAAAAAAAAAAAATTTTTTCGTCTCTATACGTAAGAAAGCGTTACGCGATAATGACAACTTATCCAGCTCTGTAAGGAGCAGGCTTAACGTGGCGGTGGTGCCTGCTTTTTTTTACCAACCTATGAAGGTTCACTTGAGTAAACGCCTTTTACAATAAAATAAGGTTTTGCCTACATGAAACCTCCTTTAGACAAATTACATGCAAAATTGTGACACAATGAGACAATAAAATATGTCAGTTGCGTCGCAAGAGGGGTCGCCTAAGGACGAAGTTGTGTGATAATCTGGCGCTTTTTGACAAAATCCATCGTGCAAGATAGAGATCAGTTGGACACTAGAGGAGAGGCCTTTGTCAGGAGTGGGGCAGTATAGGCTTATAACTAAAACATAAAAAAGTTATATTCGTGGCTTAGTAATCTTAGTATGCGTGTAATCGATCCCGCAGCACGCCACTGCGCACACGTCGGCTTGCTCGCACCGCTCTGCTGGACAGACACACCGACCGCCGACACAGAGTAACATAAGGTGCCATGGAGAAATGTTTAATTTTGTGTATGCTGATGTCCTCTTCTGCAATTGAGAGCCAGGCTCTTGTAGGTATGGAAATATGCGCACACAATGACGAGTCTTGGCAGAGATAACGAAGTAGTTTGCCATTGCTTTCTCCATCACACACTAGTAATTTAATAGTCACTAGTGAGCAGGTTTTTTTCACGATGTTTTCCTTAGCGTGAAAATGGCTACTAAGATAATAATATGGCTGGACACGCTCCACATCACACAACTCAAGTGAACAGAATTAAATAAAAACTTAAAGTAATAGTCATATTTCTAACACAATGTGTCAACAATTAAGAAAATATGTATCATAAATATCTCATTCCATGGAAGCCAGTATTCTACGGTGACGGGGGCGGTCAGTCCATACATACTGTGATTACTCTTCAAAAAATAAAATTTATTACCTATCATCAACTTATCTGCCTTTTAAATTGTTTCTATAAATTTTATTACACAATAAACCAGCCAGCGTTTAAATTTTCTCGGTAACAAACTTATAAACTCATTTCCCTAATTCACAAGTACATACTTAGACAGAAATAAACGTTACGAAGTACTTCCTTATTAGCAGAGCAGCACTTCCCGTCATACACAGCCAAGATAATAAGATTGGCTATGAACTAGGAAATTAGATAATTATGTCAATTTTATGTTAGCTACCTGAATTTTTCGGGGTCCAGTGCTGCCCCCATTTGAAATAAATCATTTGAAAAGAAATGGAGATATTATTTAAAATTTGGTCTTGATCAGACCCTGGATAATCCTTCAAACTATTTTATGAACTACTGCATACATTTTAAAGTGAGAACGTGAAGCTTTTCTACGCACATTCGCCAAAAGTGGCCGTATTTCGCAATTGTGCGTAGAAAACCTTCACGTTCTCACTTTAAACTGTAAACAGTAGTTTATAAATTTGCAGAGTTATCAAAGATTCAAATGTTTATTCAGTAATTAGACCTTTACAGGCACTTTTACACGTCAATAAGTATAATTTATGTTACGTGTAAAGTATATTAAAATTTAATTTATTTTTAAAGAAAAGCTACCGATACCAGCGCTTCGTAACGACCACTGCTGAGAAGAAACGCCGAAAGAAACTCATTTTCACAGTATTGGTCGCCTACTCGCCAGAAGGGCTTTGTCATATTATTATAATTGTCTTTTAATTAATAAATACTTATAATATAATACAATGTTGACACATTATAACATGTAATGCTTGCGAACAAGTAAACAAACATAAATTGCGTAATAAAAAATATTAAGTAGTCAAAAAAAGCGATATCCAGGGTCTGATAAAAACCAAATTTTAAATAATATCTCCTTTTCTTTTCAAATGATTTATTTCAAATGGGGGCAGCACTGGACCCCGAAAAATTCAGGTAGCCCCTTAATTGGTTCATAGCGCCAAACAAATAGACCAAGTATATTTATTAAATAATTTTCATTTATTAGCTGTTGTTAATAGGTAGCGTTAATATAATAATTTAATTAGCTTTGATATGTTTCAGATACATTATCACATGTTTATTACTAACAGGGTACATACAGCCACAGAAAACCTAATACTACTAAAGACAAAGCCTAGGTTACCCAGAGGCCCAAAGGCCATGGTGAACATGAAAATAATATCACTTATTTACATGATTTTACATTTATTATGTATGATAATGTGTCGTGTCGATTCTTCAAGAATCACAATATCGATCAAACCCCGGTTCTTTAACAGGCTTTGCGTGGTGAAGTGGTGATACAGATGCAACACGTAGATGCCCTTTGGAGAAGTTGATGTTATGTGGCGTTCCCGCTAAAACCCATTACTATGAAAATTCCATTCCATTCCAAAATATACCTATGAAAGGTGTGCCCTTGAATAAGTTTCTGCGGGAGAAAGATCCATTCCATTGGTTATGAAATGAGATTTGGATGACCTGATGCTGGGATATTGCTATAGAAACGTCACCTGCCATAATCATGATTACTGATAATTGTAGGCAGGCAAAATAAAAGTCATTATATCAACACTATAGCAAGCCACCATGCTATAGTGTAGATATTATGACTTATATTTTATAACAGAATATACAAACTTTAATTAATTTAGTTTCAAAAATAGATACGAGCTACTGTAAGGCAATCATTAATGTCAGACAATATAGAAAGACTTCTTCAACTAAAATGCTTTTAATCGCTGTAATAATAAGTACATTTAAATATAACTATTAACAATTAATGAAATGCGAAATGGAATATGTTGATGAATAGGCGTAATTATATTATAACCAATGGCACGGCTATTTAATTTGATATAAATTGTACTCGTAAATTTACTCTGTGTTTACTTTTAATGGGTTAATTTTTTTACCAAATAATATGAATTTTATTATAAGTGATTTCATCAAAACGAACAGTTCAGAAATTACGATATCTGAGAGGAAACTTGAATTTAAATTCTAGCTCCCACTTTTTAGTAACGATAAGTGAAGCCATTATTATGAAGTGGCCGGTGCACATTACCGATTTTTATGCTTCCAAATCGTTATTGAGTCGAGTTCCGAGTAAGTTGATCAGTGATTGTAGTGTAGTTCGTGTAGTCCAGTCTAGATACAGGATGATATAGGTAGGTAATTGTATATATTTTATACTAAATAGGCAAACATAAATGATATTAAGATTATATAAAATAATTATTTGATACTAGTAAGATAATAAACGTAACAAAATAATGTCATTGATCACACCCATTTTCAAAGTGATTTTAAATTTATTATTGCAGAATATTAATTAAGAGCGGCCTTCCTGTCTTACTTTTCATACAAACACTCGTACGTGATTATGGCGTTGTAACTGATGTTTCTTGATTTTTTTGAACTAATCTTATAATTTGTGCGCTATTTCTAGGTTTCTATCGAAATAAAAAATCAAAATTTGGAGAAACAAATTCAGTATAAGCCTCCAAAAATCTGCTTTTTTGCGCAAATTTTACTTGAACTTCGACCGTTTATAAAGTACTTAGTAGTAAATGGTAAAGGTAAAAAAATATTTCCATAGAAACCTTGCAAATATAATGAAAATTTAAAATAAAAAACATTTATTTCACACACTTGAAAGGCTTACTGAAAAACACGTGTTACCTGGAACAAGTTTTATGAAATTTCCGCACCCAATGAAAAGTGAATATTTGTTCAATAGATAGTTAATAATAATAATAATAATTTCATTTAATAGAATGTAAACCGAGCCCCCAGGCGCTAACTCTCCATTTTGGTTTGCCCCTTTTTTTAGCACTGCCCTGGATAAAATACCAAGCTCTTCAAACTATGCTCGCGTTGACGACAGAGCGGCCGGGAAGGGCCACCTTAAGAGCGCTATTTGACTCTGCCTGTATTTCATACAAATCCCATTAGAAAATGTTTGTTTTGACATTTAGAAAAAAGTATCCCGGGGCATTTCATTTCATGCACAGGTCCCGACAAAGAAGATTCTTAATTATTGACGAAAATGAACGGCTTTACCCCGCTACAATTACTTTAATATGGTTTGTAATTTATTGATTGTCATTAAATTAGATCTTGATCCGCCTCGACTACTTATATATGTTCTCAAAATCACGACTCTTTCAAATTTGTTCAGATATTACAGGCTGTAATTTATTTGACTTTATTACAGTACATGTAAATGGCGGATTTAATGCCAGGGGCCTCTTCCTTTCCATCTGGTAAGCGATTGCGGTAACTTATGGACGCCTGTAACACCTGTAACAAAGCGTTTCACCGACTCTGAAGAGATATTTTTACACCTATTTGAAGAACTACTGCTAGTTTTAAAGGAAATCATGGCAAGTGCTCGGTCCCACCAACGATACGTGACTAATATTGTTAAATAATAATTATAAATTTAAAACAAATTTTTCGATAGCCGCTTGTCATAAGTTGTACTGTAGCGTACACACAACGCGTTACGTTACAGGCCCACACAAGCCTAGAATTAATAGTATAGGAAAAAGGGTAATCAATTATATCTATTATCAGAATTATAAAAATAATAGATTGGCCATTTAAAATCTGTAATTAAACATTCTACATAATTTCATCTTTTTTAATTAAACATCCATCTCAATCATCCTGTATGAGCTGTTATGTTGCGAGATACAGTTATACGATTGCGGTCTCAAAATTTTTGCGTACACGTTCACCAATTAAATCACAGCGGGCACCCAGGGCTGACACCCTTGCTACTGGTTTTACTGGCTACCACAAAAGCGCATGAATAACTTGTTGTTTCGTATGATTAAATACTTTTTTTTTTAAGATAATTTGTATATTAATTTGATAAGAGAAAAAAATTACGTGTCAATTTTTTATTTTACTTCAGTCAGTTGTCCACTGACCAGTTAAATGTCCAGTGCAAACTGGGATGGAATCAAACTGAAAAACTGCAGGTTTTAAAAGATGACGGAAAAAATTAGAATACATTTGACATTACATGATAGGCACAGCCTAGGACGATAAGACTCAAAAGCCAACTTCAGCATGATTGTGTGGGCTTTTAAAATTGAGGATGAAAAAATATTCGACGACGTGTTCGGCTCGGATAAAAGTGCGTTCACCATGCCATCCGGATACCTATCTATTTATTACGATTATACAAAATGATTATTATATAGAAGGTATTTTTAGGTTATCATTATGTTATGTCACGCCTTTTTTATAAATTCATCTCTATTTGACAGCCCTACGACTGACCAGAATAAAAACGAACGACAAGGAACTTTACCGGTACTATCAGATCATTACGCAGCGTAAATATCGGTTTGCGGTAGGCGCGGTTGGTATTACGAACGTACTCGGCGGAGCAATGGCCGAGGTATCATATCAGAATCACTGCCAATTTATCGTGTGGCAATGGCGTGCGTGCCATATGAATAACGGTGTTTTTATAAACTGGAGCGCTAGATTAAACGGATAGTCAATAATTAAATATATGAAGTGTAAAGTGTATTTTGGCCAAAGACATATTGTACAGACCTAAAATCCACGCTTAGCGTGACGGCGGACGTACAGATATGGAAAAGAGAATTAAAATTTCAAGAAAAGTCAAGAGAGTAGTAGCTTATTTTGGGAATTCCGCCCATTTGGCTCACGATTTTAAAAATAATATTGAATTCTTTTATTTGCCTATCCCATATCATCTCCATAAGCCTAACTTACATTTATAGCATAAATCTCGATAAACCTATTTCAGAAATCAACCAATAGATTTTTTCTTTCTTCTTTTTTATAACGCATCATCATCATTCATATCTTCAGTAGCAAGAAGACATTCCCGCGTCAGTCTAGCTTGTAAGTATTTATTAAAATTAACAGTGGGTTTTTTTTTAAAGATTTGAGATTACAAAAGCACCGTACTAAGGCCACACCAGAGAAAGTAACTTAGTAGGTACAGTACAGATTTGATTGTTCGTACGTGTCGGTAAAGTTCGGGCAGAGACCACGGACTAATTTCGAGGCTTTCTCTTTAAATTGAAATGTATCACAGTGTTTTATCAAGTGCACCGACTTTCTACTCTTGATAGTACCTAACTACCAACGGTATGTATTGTACTTTATAATTTGTGTTACAGATTAACTGTACAGTTTTGTACATCAAACGTAGATTTATCACTGTAAAAAACATGTATATACACATAATACCGCGTCGTTAATCCTAACAGGGTTAACAGAGCCTAATGAAACAAAAGCCTCTTTGAGCGTGATGATAGGCGAGAAGATGGAAAGATGATGGTGATGGGTTCATAACTGCATCGTCAATTTTTAAAACATATGTATCCTAGAACGGAAAATAAGGAGAAGAACTCAAATATCTAATGTCAAAATTACGCACTCACAAAAGACATCAACGCGTCATAAATATCCAATTATTCCTTACTTACGAGATTATCAGCTAGGGATGGCTCTATGAATCGGAAACAGAAACATATTTAGCTCATCGCTAACAAATGTAAGTCTGCTTTTACCGATTTCTATGATTTCAAGCGGAGGAAAAAAAAACAGTCCATCCTGAAAATTAACCTAAAAGTTTCGTATACCTTTCTTATTGTTGTGTTCAATTTACGTAACCTAAACTTGCCGATGAAAATATGATAATTAAAGAAACAAGTCGTACACATAAAGCTGTCATTGCTAATTTATCACGGTCTGCCAAACTGAATCGGACACTGCCTTCGGTGGCCAGATGTCGGCGCTCAGCTCTAAATGTGGCTATGTGGAGGAACTGACATATATCTGGTAGTTTACATTCCATCGCCTACAATTTGATAGTTCAGTACAGTTTTTTTTTGTTTTTTTTTTTTGTGTCCGTTGACACATTTTTCAAGCTGCCTAAAGGCATCTGACATAGCTTGACGTCTACTATATAGTCATGATGATGAAAAACGAGATCAATGGTATAACGTACCTTTCGAAGATCGAAGAAGAGAATGGTGCCTTCGAGAATTCTTAATGCCAGTTGTAGTAACCTATTACCGAGCCTTATGGTTGCTTAACTTGCGAATTCGCTGGTAATGCGTTCTCCCATCGGGTCACTGATTCATGTTCAGTATATCCAGGCTTTTATTTATTTCCCAAAAATTCTAATTACTATAATTTAACCCAGTTTTTAATAAAATACTGAAATAATAAAAGATTCCTAAATTTTTCAAAGTTCTATGTCGTGTGTATTTAATCTAATCATTATGGTAAACGAGTGATATTAGAAAAAAGTAAAGTTTTCGACACTACTTGGACATCCCAGTGCTCGTATGTAACGACTATTGGATGATAATTGATAACTTAAGTAAATTCTATTACAATTTCATGAAATTTGGTAGGCGAATAGACAAACCCAAAATGTTTTTACTTGGGCCAAATTGATCGCAATTTTGCCGAAATATGAGGCTGCAAAGGGGTCACGAGTTTACAGTTCGGGGCTCACCTGACTTAGAACAAATAGGTACATGAGTGAGCAATTTCGATTGTCTTTCTTTTATTACAACACATGATTGATTAATGGCCACACTACACTTGGTTTGTCCTCTGACAGCGATACAATAACACAGATGGCAAAACAATGCCGGCAAATGAATAACTCCAGTCGTAATTTACGAAGAAGAATCGAAGCCTCCATAGCTCAGGGGTTAGAGCACTGGTCTTGTAAACCAGGGGTCGAGAGTTCAAATCTCTCTGGAGGCAGAAGTCAGTTTATATTTTAGTAAAGACTCCTCATGATCCGGTTCAATGTTGTAACTATTTTGGTAAAGCTATTTCGTGAACTCTTTAGTAAAATAAACCGACTTTATTTTGTTTTTATTTAGCATAGGTCATTGGTAGATAGGTATCAAACAAACTGTCATGACGAAATTAATATTTTGATTTGACGTTCGTTAATTTTAGATGACATAAAGAAGTTGTCCATAAGGAATCTTGAGTATATTTGTGTTATGTTTTGTTCTATTCAATGATTTTTCAACTGCGCATATAGAATGTTTCTGTAAAAAGGAGATCCTAATATTACCCTTCCCATGTAATGCATATTTCATGGATAAAAGTAAGGCACAAAAGAGATGAGAGTCCCGAACCGAGTAAGCCCCATTTGGTTAGGCAAGAGCCCTTTCTAACATTACCTTCGCTCTGAGCAACGCTACGGGCCGCGCACCACTCGGGTTACCTCCCCATGCAATGCCGGCCCAGCCTACATCAGCTACGATGCGGCGCTTTCCGCCCGGTCTCCGGGGACTTTCCACAGGGTGAGAGAGTTACATGAACTCTGATTGTAACCCCGACAGTTGAACTGGTTGGAACTCCCATTGAATTACACGAGCGCACGTTTATATATTTAACATTTATTAAAACTCTGATAGCGCGATTTAAACTATTTGTAAATATTTCATAAACTTTTCATCAAAATCAACAGCGCCTACTTTGAAATAATCAAATTTAGCACTTTAATATTTTTTTGTATATCTCTTATTCAATTTCTTTTTATACAGAAGAGAAAAATCCAAAAGTTTAAGTTTTTAGATTATTACGTTACTGCTAACGCCATCTACTAATGGCAAAGTGAACGAAAAATACGTATGTATAATTTTATTCATTTTTCATTTGACGCTTGGACATGTTTCGTACATTTGTCTTTCTTTAGGAAAACTTGACGTAAGAAATGCTGATATTAAAAACTAAATTACAACAATTGTTTACAAGAAAATGTAAAGCAGTATCATTGATGATGGTATTTATGGTTTTCAAATATATAGACACTCAAACGAAACATAGAAGATAGTAATTTCAATCTCATTGGATTATTTGGTTCCATTGTTGGTCACATCACACACAACTATACCAAAATAATATAAGGTCTAACAAAATATACTCAAACAATTTAAGGGTCAACTCGGCCTATGATACTGAAAGCTTTCCCCAAGGAACATATTATCGAAATATGAGATTTTTTTTTTTTATATTGGACTGAGTTCAACCTTATAATAGTTTAAGTACATTTTGTTTAATTTGTTAAAGACGCTATATACTTAGTTTAACTTTTCTTATTGTACCAATGAAGGAAAATGGCGATTTTTATCTTGAAACTTGAAGAAAAAAATCGCCATTTTCCATACAAATTGCCGGGCCAAACATTTTTGTATAAAATGTCGATTTTTTTTTCGAGATTCAAGCATTGGTCCCCTAGGAAATGTTGTTCATATTGACGGTCAGAGTTGCTCCTACAGGGATCGGACAGTTTTTGTTTGTATACCTACTTAATCAAATCAAAGCGAGTAGTACTAGCTGCTTCTTCAAATTTTATAAAGAGTATAAAATATATTATATGCCGGTCTGGGAGAAAGGAAAAAACTTAGAACTTACCAGCTGCTTCTTTTCCCGTGCAAATCGTAAAGTCCGATCGAGAAAATGTGATGCTGCTAGTAACCCATTACTTATGATTTCTTTTTTCATCTTCTCGCCTACTATCACGCTAAAAGTGGACTCTGATTCAAAGATTCAAACCCCCAATAACTTTCAACGGCTGAACCGATTTTCAACAAACATTGCGAAGAACCACCTCAAGAAAACTGGCTTTCATGTGAAAAAACAGCATCAAAATAGGTCAATCCATTCGAAAGCTACGATGCCACAGACAGACACACAGGCAGATAGACAGACATTAGTGTCAAACGTCTAACACCCCTCTTTTATGTCGGGGGTTAAAAATAGGTAAATTCTTAGCTTTTATTATTATGAATGTGGTGTACGCTAGCTTCTCTCTATGACTGTAGATGGACACCCATTTCTCTGTTCTATGAACATACCACATACCAACTATATAAAGGACATAAAATCTGCTTTGTTTATTTTACAAAATTTCACGTTGACTCTTATTCGAGTAAAAAGTGACCATAACTTAACGGAGGAATCTGAATAGTCATCCAACGGGCATAAAAGCCAACTTTGCTGTAAAGGTACAAAGTTTTAAATAGTTTGTTTGTTACATCCGTGATTCGTAATGAGGGAATTTGTTTCGCCCAAGCTGTAATGAACCGTATCTCATTTAGATAGAGTATTAAGTTGTATGTTGGCGATCAGATGCGCAGACGCAGGTGTTCGGGCGCCTGGTCGTCGCCGCGGCTACCGCTCTCGACTCTCGGATATGGTATTCATTTATTAATTTGCCTGACTTGACCGACACGACGTCAATATACGTACGAGTAGGTATTAAGGTCTAACAAAATATATTGATAATATTATAGCATATTTAGACCATAATAACAACTTTCTCCCTGGGATATGATATCAAATATTTTTTTACAATGATTTATCCATATTTCTATAAATTATGCCCGCTTTATTTTGTGTTTATGTATAGTGGGATTTAATCAGTACCTATCATGGTCATGGGTCAATTAGCAATGAAAAAAAATATGTACATTCATTACTAAGTGAAAGTTTGTCGGTATTATGGACTTAATTCACTCTTAAAAGTGTTTCAGTACCTAAACACATTTTGTTAGACATTAAATTTAATATTACTATTTAATTAAGATTGCAGTGCCATTAATATCCATGAAGGCTTGTTTAGAAGACCCTACCAAAGTTTCATCACAATCTGACCATCGGTTTGGGAACGTAAACATGATACACAAACAAACATTCATTTTTACTTAAGTATGTAAAAAAGCACTGACTTTATTTCGCAAGATTCAAATTAAAAATGGAGAACTGAATTCAATCAATTTATTAAGCAAGTATTTATCAATTAATTATCCTTCCATGCTGGTCTGAGAGGAAAGAAAAAACTGAGAATGTACCAGTGCTTCTTTTCCCGATTGTAGAAACCGATCTAGGGAATAGGTGAAAACGCGAATCATGTTAATAGACGTGCAGCTAGCAAGCCATCACTATTTTCATTCCTTTTTCCACTTTCTCGTCTACCATCACGCTAAAAGTGGCCTTCGAGTCTTGCGGCCCTGGGCTCTATCTACTTAGAGCCGCAAGACCCAAATTATTTTAGGGATAAAGACGTGTTTAGTATCCTATAACACAAGCTTAAGCTTATTTTGGGGCTAGCTCAATCTGTGTGATGTCCCTATTTATTTATTTATTTATCAATTTTATAAACTAATGATTTTACATCTATTGATTCATAAAAATTGAAAATCTTGACCGTCAGATGCCTGAAGCAAAAAATATGACGTCATATACGTCATATTTTACAATAGGTAAGAACTTTTTTCTATAATTGCCTTTAAGAAGATATTTTTGAAATTGCCTCCATGATAAAAAGGAGCGAAAAGAACCTTATCGACTGGGTGTTTAGGACATTGCTTCATCTTTAAGTTTTAGAGACCCTTGGCTCTATCTATACAGTAAGTAAAGTATAAGATGTAATATTTAGTATTTCTGATATACTTGATTATTCACGGATTTGTTTTGGATAAGCATAAAAAAAAATGATGAGATTGATGAGATGGTAACTTTATCAAACGAAGAGATGGTAGTTTCTAAAATATAGATTTGCTATGAGTTTCGGCTAGGCGTTTATAATATTGCAAGTTTACATTATAGCGGGCATGAGCACGGTACAGGCATAAGTACTGATTAAAGTTTAAAGTCCGTAAAATATTATAACGGAACACGCAAAATTACAAAATGAGGACCTTTAGCAAAAAGAAACTCAATATTTCCTTACCTTATATAACACAAAACGCGAATAAAGCTTGACAAAAATGCTTAGGTATCTCATCTCGATCATTTGAATTAACTACCATATAAATTAAGGTGGGAATACCAGACGCAATAGTTAAACAATGCATGTTTGCGTAAATTCATGGATCTTCATCAGATGTTAAATCATAAAGGTCACTTTTTCAGGCAAATTATTTATAACTGCAAATAAATCAATAACAAGTTATTAATCATGACTAAGAAGACCGATTAAGCAAAGTCCACTGAATAAATCATTCGCGAATCTATGCAGTCGGGCTGCATTCCAGTCGCGGTCGAAAACACGGAACTCTGATAGAATTTCAATGTTTTGGTTTGGTTGGACCACAGACTGGCTTCAAAGATAAAGACTGAGCGTGGCAACGAGCTAAGTCAAAAAGGTAGATTTTATCTACTAAGAATCTAACTAAAACGTGAATTGAGTTTTTTATTTGTGGTATGGTTTTCATGTTATTGTTATATTGTACCTACTGATTAAGGCTGTCATCGAACGAAGTAATTTGAAATTAGTTATTTTTACGAAAACAAGAACAAATACATTTTATTGACAGACGAATGAACTTTCTGACTAGATCGAGTTCCAAGGAATCAATATAAGGGTTTTGTTATGTCGAAAAATATTACATTTAATTCGTGCACAAGGAAATATGGACTGGTAGAAAAGGCCTACGGCCTTAAGTCTAAGTAAGTAATAAAGTAAAATAAATAAAAATATATATTTATTTTTATTCATAACGTACACATACATACACAAATAAATTCCCAGAAGAATTTAAAAAAAAGGTAATTAAAAAAAAATGTAATTTTTTGTCTGTGTGGAATTGCGTCTTTATTTTTATTCAAGTAGTTTCAACCAGTCGCAAAATACCCAACTAAGTGTCGACCTCGCCTGCCAAAAGATGTTATATGTTTGTTTTTTATTAGCCACAAAAACATTAAATTTTAATGTTGCAAGTTTTTATCTGCTTATGTACTAATATGTTGAAAAAGCTTGTTTGTTAAATTAGTTTACCACTTAAGACGAAGAAAAACAGCTCATTATATATATCACGATTATTCACGATGAAAGAAGCATAGGACTATTCCTTGGGAAAAGTCATTAACCTATCTTCAGTCTTAATTCAACTGTTGAAAGTATTTTTTTTTTGCAAAACATTTACAATGATAGTGTCATGTCTATATTCTTTACATTACAGCAATAACAGAAAAGGGTCAAAAGAGTCAACAGCCTTGCTTTGCTTTTTGCTTAAAAAAAAAATTAACTAAAAAAAAAATATCAACAAACAAAAAACATCAACGAGCTCAAATATTTATTTGAAAAATACTGGTCAAAGTTAAGCCTCTTACCTAATTTATGAGCATTTTGATTTCCCAATAATAACCGCGTGAACTTTAGGGTTACCGTTTAGGCATATTTTTTTTATCTACGTGGAGTCTGTCTTTTTGACTGACTTCCAAAAAAGAGGAGGTTATTAATTTCGTCGCTATCTTTTTACAAGCTTTTATTTAATTTCACCTGTCCCGTTGTCTGTCGGTATGTATGTCTGTAATCAAATCTTGCAAGTTAAATTTGACCCACTTCTCGGTTTCCGATTGAGCTGAAATTTTGCATCCATACGAGTATCGCATGACAATGTAATATTATGATGACAAGCAGCTGATCTGATGATGAGGTTGGAAGGTGGCCATAGGAATTTTGTAATGAAACGAGGCAACCCTATCTAGTTCCTTCTTTGGGCTCGTTTGATTCGTCTTGAGGAGTACTGAAGATAAAAGCATTTTAAAAAAAAATGATTTTAAATAATTAAATACTTGTTTTAATGTATGTTCACCGATTATTCTAAGACGCCTGGACCAATTTGGAAAATTATTTATTTATTTAAAATGGCATACTTGTCAAGTGGTCCCATAGTAATTTTATCAAAATCGTTGTGTAGTTGGGGTGAAGTTGATTTATAGTTTTGAAAAATTACGTAAACATTGAACATCAAAAGCGACATAGAGTATGTAAATGTATTTTGTACTCAAATGTACATTAATAATAAAATGTAATGGCGCAGTAACAAATGGTTCTAATGATTTGTCATCTATACAATCGCTGCTCTCTTGATTACTTTGCCAGCGGGCATATCTATTAATCTCATATTGTTTTATATTATTTTAAGATTTCTGTGATTATTTTGGGCACTAAAGTAAAAAATTTTGGGTACCGTCAGAAATATAGTCTATAAAAAAATCATATTTTTAATAACTTATCTTTTTATTTTAAATATTTCATAAATATTATTTTATGTTGATGATGCTATACAAATTAACGTTAAGTCACTTGCAGATTTCTGAATATATTATGCTCTTCACACATTCAATATTTGCATAATTAACATTTAGATATGGAAGCTAAGTAAATGGATGGCGTCTTTGGTTCAGGTCTAAGAGAAATTCCTAAGCAATGTGTCATCGGACCAAACTACGAGATAAAGCACAAAATAAGTGTATAGAAGGATAAAACTACTCATATTATGTAGTTTTCTGAACCTGCGCATTTGAGGCGAGGCGTCACTAAATACCTGTTATAGATTAGTTACTTATCCTTGTACCATTCAGAGATTTTTTAAATACGTTCGTAGTTCACTTCGGTCAGTAAAATTCATATATATAACCTATCTGTCTAACACTAATGCATCCATTCCACCTGAAATTATTCAATTGTTTCGTTCACTCACAAAACAAATCATTAGCTTTTTAATTCCTACGTGTCAAAGAATTAAACGAATGCATGATAAGAACATATAAAGTGTCGCATTTAATATTCTTCTTAATTTGTGGATGCAGTAAGGAATGTAGCACCACCATTCCATAAAATGTCCACGAAACGAGAGACGAACGAGTAATTACCACGCAGGTGTGATTGCATGCCGCTCCGTAATAGCTTTATGGCTGTTAAAATATTTTTTACACCATTAAATTAGAGACGTAATGAAATGACTGTCATCCCATTTGGTGAGCAGCTCGACTATTTTAATAGTATAATACTCAGTTGAGCGTCGACATAGCGCCGACATGTAAGGCACTTAAATAAGTACATTATAATGTTTTTAAGAAAGACATTTTCTGTGATTGCTGTTTTGGTTAGGTCAGGTTAGGTGAAATCGTTGCGGATGTGTCATTGTATTTTAGTGTGAACATGATATCTCTCTATAACGAACTGTTACTAAGCAATTTTAATAACAATTTAACCATTTGTAATAAATAACTCTTGCGGATTCTGTAGGGCATGGCAGTGGCCTACCAAATCAAGCAAAACAAACAAACAAAGGCTTTCACAGCATCATAATCACAGTATGTGAAAAAAGTAAACATAAGTGTTGAGAATCATGTTGCCGTAGCATTGCTGAGTAATTTTATTCGTGTAGATTGTAATCTCAAAACTTTTTACAGAAGAATTGTGAGACAGTAACATTATGTGTAGCTTTCATAAATCAATTCAAGTTTGTATGTGTGAAATGAAAATGTGTTAGAGTAATAATGTTTTAAATTTCTACGCAATTTAGCAGTTTGTGTGTTAGAATCATAGAATAAGTAAAAATTATAATATATTTAAAAATAAACCTGTTTTAAGCAGTAAGGTGTAAGTATTATTAAGTAATTTTAATTTCATGTCATATTTATTTAGTTGTACGACTTTTGTCATTATTTTCAAGTCCACAGGAGGTATTTCCATCAGTATTTCAATGAATATATTAATTTATAATTAAATAATTTCAAAGAATAGAAACACCTGTTAGCTGTAAACAACAACTGAACTGCAATTTCACTTGTGGCACAAACTCCTAATTCTAGATGTTTAACCTCTCGAGTTTATTTTAAAATTTCACAAAACGTTCAATGCTTAGTACCTTACAGTATATTTTTAAACTCGGCCTTATGACATGCATTATATATAGGTACTAAACCTTAGCCCGTGATTCTAAACTTTCCTCTTTGAACATATGAAAAAAATAGATCATCTAAGCAACATAAGTTGAATCACCTTACTTTTCAGAGTTTCTATGGAAAGCTAAATTGAATACTCAGACCGTCTTATTATAAAAACAAGACTAACTTTATTACTAGGTTTAAATCATTATCCACCCAAAATGAAGTTCACATTGCCAGGTGAGATAGTGTGATATTACTAGATGTCAACTTGATTTCGTCGGATAATGGTTTAAACCTAGTAACAAAATTAGTCTGGGTTTTTTAATATGACGGAGATTGTTTTAAATTCTTTTAAGGGATTCTGTAATAAAAACACAAGAGTAGAGAGGGCCAAAAGCATCGTGCCATACAAAATATTAAGTATCTATGAATGGAAATTAAAGGTTAGCTGATTATATTACACGGTCCGTTTACGTGTATGTGTTTGTCTTTTCTTTATATTATGAATACAAAAGGGGCGGCTGATACCACACGGGTTGACGTGACCTCAGGCGGCCGGACTAAAAAGAACTGTAGGAGCTCCAACTGCCCCAGCTAGTGCTCCCACATGAAGAAGTAGGTAAGGTACGTAGGTAGGTAGGTGGAGAGCTTGAGAGAAATAGCACAAAAATAGCACAGCAGAAAATAACAAAAAAAAATTATTGTAAATTTTATTTATTATAAATTTCCAATACTGATAGAAATGTAATCAGCTCCAGAGATGTTTAGTGGAATGAATCATTATGATGAGAAAGGAATCTAAAATTTAAAAATTGAATTTGAAAATGAAATTATTGTTAGAAAGGTGTGGACAGTATGAAATGGAGGAAGGAGGTAAACGGAACATGAAGAATGAAGTTTATTGTAACATCGTTACAGAACAAGTGGACAAATGTTGATCGCATACTCCATCGATAAATTATTAATATGTCACAGGAACCACGGCGACACGCACCCCGTGTAATGTACAAATTTATTTAACACCCTGCTTGATTTACAGTTTCGTGTATGCGGCATACTGCTGGGCTGGTCGTATATTCAGAACGTAATACTTATCGCAAACTTAAATTAATATTTCTTTTTTAATTTTTAGGGATCCGTACAGAAAATGAAAGAATGGAACCCTTATAGGATCACTCGAGCGTCTGTCTGTCCATCTGTCTGTCACAGTTACAGTAACAGCCTTAGGTCACAGCGGATTTGCTCCGAGTCTATTGGACCAAATAAGGTAAAATTTTGTAGGATGATGTTATCCTATGACCCAAATACAGATGTGTAAAGTAAATATATATTTTTTGAAGTGAAAACTTCTTTAGCGGGGTTGTACACTTTTATGGTTATTTGTAATGGGTAAAAAATGTTAAACTCGCGTCAGGGTGTCAGGGCGTCAGGACACGTGACCTGATCGAAAATTCGTAAGACGGATAGAGAGTAGACAGCCGGCGCGGTGTAGGAGGGGAAGTATCCCCCTCTCTTTCCACGGCGCGGCGAAAATGTATGCCTGCGCCGGATGTTTCTGTTTATGTTACAGCGTGCCACGTCCATCCATGGAATGCACAACGTTAATATTCAAGTTTTCACTTCTGCCGGCACTCCCGGAGTGCAACCCGTCGTTTTTTTTTTTAATAGGAGTCGTTTTCGGGGGACGAATCAGGAAATTAAAAAAAGTTTTGCAAACTTTACTGTGTCATAATGTACCTCTCAAAGAAAATGGCTCGTTATTTATGAGGATCTCAAATATTTTGTTATTATTGTAAAATAAATAGATTTGATTTTGTTTAGATATATAGAAATTTACCATTCCCCCCTGATCACCGAAACTACTGAGCCTAAAATTATGAAAAAAATACAAAATATAGTTAATTGCATGTAAATTACAGGAAAATCTATAATAATTTATCAATTGAAAATAAAGTGGTAAACTCAATAGAGTACGTTAACTTACGGAAAATAGTTCACTAAAATACCACTAGAGAGCGCAAGTATTAGCTAACTCGCGTCTTACTGTGAGGAATTCAAATGTGATATTTTGTATTCATTTAAAAACTTTGGCATTTTACGGAACCCTCTCCACGCGAGTTCAACTCGCACTTGGCAGGTTTTATTGTTTTAGAACTCAGTTATAAAATTACTAGTTTAAATAATCAAAAAGAATATAAGCTGCGTCATTCCTAGCCTATGCGAGTCAGTTGCCTTTTTCTGCCTTTTGATAATTTGGCACTGAATACTTGACTAACAAACGCGACCAAATAATAGGCTTTGATCACACAAGGAGGTAATTAGCATTAGTACCCTATTATTATTTATTATTGACTCGATAATCATATCTATCGGTTCTATTCTCCGCCTACGTAGGATAATCTATGTTATTATGCGCTAAGCAGCGAACAAGCCCCTCCCTTTGACACGTAAGTAAGTACATGACTAAAGGATTTAAATCATCAGTTGTTATCATTAATGTGGTGGAAATGTGGTAATAGTGGTAGTAATTAATAAAAAGGTGACAAACATAATATTATGGTATTCAACTTTAATATTTTTTTATTAGAATGGTCGGAGTTATATTATGACCATCATGTTAAAAAAAACGCGTTTGTTGATAAAATGCATGTTTTGATATTATGCATTCGGGATTCTATTTATAATGGACTTAAAGGTGTGGGGTGTGATGTCTGGTACTAGAACTGACTTTACTAACCCTAGCTATTGAGCCTACTTATTACTTTATGCCAATATTATCCGAGTAAGTAAATCGTAGTCAATTGAATTTATTGACCATAGAAGATACAAGTAGACTGACAAAGAATTAGTATAATGGATATATTTATCAAGTTTAAAAATAGTTATTCGAAGGAACAAACTAATTTTTTTAAATAAATATATTAAGGAATCACCGCGCTTTTGTCCCCATAATGGTTCAGGAGAACATAAAAAATGAATATCTAACTCTTTCCACGCAGATCGTAAAATCCGATCAAGTGAATAGGGGGAAATGTGATCAGCAGCATGGAACCCGCCCACAATCACGCTAAGAAGTGCGGTTGGGCGTCGTTAGGTCTTGCAGCCCTAGGCTCTGTCTGCAGAGGCCCAGAGACGCACATTATTTTAAATTTAAATTTTTAAACAGCGACATCTATCAGTGATCAAAAAACAATGTTTTAGGGTTTCGTACCCAAAGGGTAAAAACGGGGCCCTAATACTAAGACTTGACTATCCTTCTGTCCTTCTGTCTGTAACCAGGTCAGGTTCTGTCTCATAAACCGTGATAGATAGACAGTTAATTTTTTTTACTGATGATGTATTTTTGTTGCTGCTATAACACCAAACACCAAAAACAAAATAAAATTAATATAGTGATTTTTTATACATAATGGTACGGAACCCTTCGTACGCGAGTCCGACTCGCACTTGGCAAATTTTACTTACTTTCAATCATCATTTTATAACACAAGTTTTAGCCAACGTAACGGAACAGTTATTTTATAGCAATTTTTCAAACAAAAATTGATGACCTGATTCTTTTAATTGATATAACTTTTTTATTTATGAACGGATTTAGATGAAACAAATTTCAAAAAAATACGGCGCGGCGTCTCGATCCGTCCACGGTTCATAAGTTAAAGTGTTCATGATTTTTAACAACTATTTAATTTCTTTTTAAATGCGTGATTTTAAGATGTAATTTACCAAGCATCCGGCTACATCCTAGGGGTTCTAGGCAGGAGAAAAAACGATAAGTTCTATACTTAATAACAGGTCCTACAAGTAGGAAAAACTTTATTAAGGCATCACTAACGAGTGATTAGAGGAAAACATTTAAGCGATGGTATTAAAATTCAAATGAAGAACTACATTCTCTGCATACTAGCGTTACTCGATTTTAATGCCCTATTGAGTTGAAATTAATTAATACCTATTTAATAAAATATAATCCTTGAAGCCTTTTGTGGACGACTGCTTTTACGATTGCGTCCCAATAAAAAATAACACTGAAATAATACTTTAGGGTTCCGTATCCACAGACCGTCTGTCCGTCTTACTGTTTATCACCAGGCTGTATCTCATGAACCGTGATAGCTAGACAGTTAAAATTTTTACAGATGATGTATTTCTGTTGCTCCCATGGGGGCTCCCATGGGGGGCTCCCATGGGGGGCTCCCATGCAACAAATATGATTTTTTATAGATTAATGCACTTGGCCGGTTTAATTTTTATTCTTATACAGATAGAAAAAAATGAAGTACGTAATATATGTACATATATTGACGGAAATGTCAGGAAGATGGATTTGTCCACTTGTAAAGTCTGGTATGCTTGTATTGACATATTTTCATTTTTATATCCCGTTAATATAGAGAATTGCTTTTTAATAATCGTTATTTATCCAATACCAATAGTCCAATAGGTAGGTATTGAAATATATCGATATATCTAACATTATCACGTCTTTATCCCTGAAGGCTACTGAAATGAGTTAGTGTGATAAAATCATCAAAAAATGAAGTAAACAAAATTAAATGATTAAATGAATTTCTTGCAAGGCCTATTCGTGCTTTAGTGTAATAATTGAAGCCTCCGGCTCCAACCATTTACTAATAAACATCCATACATTAGCGGCAATGTAATCGGCGACAATATCAAATGCCCGGAGACATTACGCAAGGCGCGGCAGCTGCGTCCAGCGGCCACTATCACAGATTTATGAACAGCTGCTGGTACCGACGGAGAAATTCTTGGCTGATCTCATTTTGCATAGACTTTTTAATATTTATATCAGCAAGTATTTACTCCAAGGAGTACAAGGATATATGAGGCGGCAGCTGCAGAGTCCAACATGCTATCACTGATTTATAGACTGTTCAATACCCTACCGCCATATTTTAAACTAAACGTTATTTTGAAAAAGTTTTTTAATTTTTATACCTTGTAGCCATTTGCTTTCATGCTGGTCTTAGGAAAATAATGTATCAGCTGATTCTCTATCCACGCAGATCGTTGAAGCCGATAGATAGGCAAAAATGCGAATCATGTTAATAGGCGACCTGGCTAGCAACCCATTACTATTTTGAATCGTTTTTCCAACATTCCGTCTATAATCGAACGCTAAAATCGTTTGTTCCCGATGAGTAAAACCCTCTTGAGTACCACTGTTACTCAACGGGAATACAAAATTCCCGTTAAGTAACACTGTGTCTTAGGTGGTACTTGGCGGGAATACGGCGCGCCGTTGGAGAGCAGACACAGTGGTACTCATTGGGAAGAGTGTTAGTTGCAATGACTAACACTGGAACTCATCGGGAAGCAGCTGCAGCGTCCAACATCATTGATTTATAGACAGCGAAATGCTGTCACATTCTAAGCTTACCTAAGTTTAAGACTGGCGTTAAAAATGATTTATTAAAAAATGCTTATTATCATGTAAATGACTATTTATCTGATCAAAATTCTTGGAAATAGTTGACTGCAAATTCTAAATGAATTTAGATGTATACTGAGCTTAAGTGTAAATATGTATTGTAACTGAAACATAGCCCATCAGGCTGGGTAGGGATCAATACTGAACTGGGTTTCTTTCGGCGTAATCTTCCTAGCAGTGGTCGTTCCGAACCGCTAGTAGTTTTTAGCTTTTGCACTAAAATAATATTAAAAAAATGACCTTCAATGAGAGATAAATTAATCCCACATTGATTTTTTTTTTACTTTGACTTATACTTTAAGGGGCTACATGAATTTTTCGGGGTACAGTGCTGCCCCCATTTGAAATAAATCATTTAAAAGAAAACGGAGATATCATTTAAAATTTTGTCTTGATCAGACCCTAGATAACCGTTCAAACTATTTTATGAACTATTGTTTACAGTTCAAAGTGAGCACATGAAGCTTTTCTGCGCACAATTGCGAAAAACGGCCACTTTTGGCGTATGTGCGTAGAAAAGCTTCATATTCTCACTTTAAACTGTATTCAGTAGTTCATAAAATAGTTTGAAGGGTTATCTAGGGTCTGATCAAGACAAAATTTTAAATGATGTCTCTGTTTTCTTTCAAATGATTTATTTTAAATGGGGGCAGCACTGGACCCCTAAAATTCATGTAGCCCCTTAATGTCGACTCTTTACAAAGCTCGAGAAACTTGCGTAAAGAGGCTTTCAAATTAAAATGATTTTAATCATATTTTAAGACACGGTATTAAGATGGGTTGCCTTAAAGCTGATATGCTATTTGTATTATTCTTTTTTTCGTGGGTATCTGTTGTTTTTCCAGAAATTATACGAGAAAATCTTTATACAATTTTCTACATAGGCGTACGGTTTCAGGTCAAGTAACCCAGGCTATGTCCATTATTAACTTGTAAGCATATAACTTATATCTCTAATCTAAGGCCCAAGATTCGTAGCAAGACCAACAAGAAATAGATTAGATGATAAGTTGAGTAAACAGAGGACCCTGGCACAGGTGGTGTAATCACTGTGAGGAATGCGGCAGGCGCAGGTGACAGGACGAGTAGACTGGATACTCTGCTCGCGGCTCTAACGTTCAAATCACGTCTATTAACCGCAGGACTATGACCGCCCATAGACTTAACAATGAAAAGACAGTACACCGATAAGAATACAGAGGATCCGGACACAGGTGGTGTAATTACGCCGAGGACACTTTCCTCGCAGGCGCAGTTGACAGGGCGAGTAGACTAAGAATTGCATTTACTTAAACGCACATGCAATGGAAATGAGACATAAAGAAGAAGTAAATGAAAGAGGTAGACACTAGAGTTCATGATTTCTCGAACTTTTCAATATCTCAGGTCTCGAGAATTCTCGAGGCTAATTTCTCGGGGCTTCTCGGGTTGTCGAGAAATTTACATTTACGTACGTTTTCTCATATTATTTGGTTCCAATAACATTAACAAATTCAGTCTTTTCCTCTCAAATAAAAGTATCAAATGAATTATAAAACTTTTATTGATTATATTCAAAAACATTAATCTTATGAATAAGCTAATTAACTTAAAAAAACAAACAGAAAAAATAATATTCAGACTCATAATTATAAGCCCTTGGAGTAATATGTGATACACACACAACGACATAATAACACAATTGGCAATATTAGTCTCACAATTTTTTTTTATTAAAAATTAATTATTATCAAATTACTTACATAAGGAAAACATATCAGAATAATTAAAAACGAAGCTTGTGTGTTGTTGTTTTACAAAAATATGAAACATAATTAGAAGTAAAATAATTAATGTATCGTTAGTTATTTTATGTATTAAAGCTTGACTAAAAAACAATAGAAAAGGACAGATAGGTACTCGTACCTAGTAAAATTTTATGATCATATTTAAATTATATTATTGATAAAAATAATATGAATAATAAAGCCATGATGTGTCAATAAAAGTCAGTAAAAGACTTACCTGTTTGATTTCAATTTATCACGTAATCTGTGAAATACTCACTACGAAACACGATGAAAGTGGAACAACGACGCCGCAGAGCGCTTGCAGCGAGATCAAAGGGTGCCGCTGCGCTGCGGCCCGCGCCGCCACGCACCACAACAAACAGCGATTTAATTTCAATATAGGTACATGATTTCTCGAGTTCTCGACTTTTCTCGAGCTTGATTTCCCGGGAACAAAGCCCAAAAATTTCCCGGGAACCCTAGCAGACACATAATGCTTTATTGGTTGTAAAGCTTTACAGGCTTTAAAGACTGTAAAAAAAGTAAATAGGTGAAATTTTTGCAAATTGTTTCGCGCCGAATATAACATAGTTATTGTGCAAGTACTTACCTGTATTAGAAGTTAATATCTGAACCTTACATAAGTATTTACTTATTTAAAGTATTTGTGTCTTTATGACACAATATTTCAAGCACGACAAACATGAAAAGGAGTTTAATTTTAACACATACGTATGATGCTTACTAAAAGTTTACAACCCATGGTATATTTAGGTACACAGTGCATGTTCGCAATTAGGACATCGGAATCCAGTCATAAGAGACATGATTTACGCACGTCTCCTCTAATTGAATTCCTTCATCTATGTTCGGTGTAATGGCGTAATTCTAGACGAGTACGTATAAGGCATAGCAAAGTAACAAGATTAAAAAGGCCGCGACAGGTGGCAGCTGTTAGAAAAGCGTTAGAGACTTAGAGTACATACATAGGCTCCGCCACATAGGCACGGACAGGAAGTAAATAGTACGAGTTTATTATATCGATTGATGGGCTCGTTGCACCGGTTGCGTCTCTTGTTCAGCATTGGCGAACTATTATAATCTTAGCTTTCCTTTATTTATGTGGGGTTCTTGACTCGTGGAAAAAAGGTCAATGAACTGACAGTGCATATAAATTAAAAGGATAAGCGTTTTTATGATAAGAGATAGAAGGAGATTAAGATTGGCCGTTTTTTACTCATGTGCCTATGGGCAGAAATGAATTCATTAATTTCTGTTCATAAGCTCATAGAAGCATCTACGTCACTCTTACGAAACGGCCAGGCAACACATTTAAGGGTTCAAGCAAGCGTGTAGAACTAGGAGCTTGGCACTCCATAAGATCTGATAATATTTAACAGTGCAAGCAATATGTAACTATTCGTATTGGCATTACTTTACATGAAAATGTTTTGGTGGGATCAATATAATTATTAATGTATGATCCGGTTACATACGTCTTTTATTTTTCATATAAATATTGATACATAAATTATGGTCTCGCCTTTTTTCCACAAATTGTCAGTTTTGTTACTTTTCTCAAGCTCAAAATACATACTTACATATATATATATATATAAATACATACTTATATAGATGTATTATTGGATACCTTAACCAATCAAAAATTTTGTTTTTGATTTCAATAATTAATGTCAAATTGTTTCCTTACTTTAAGAACAGGTTTCCTGTTTTTATGGTAGGGCTTTTAATTCTAAAAGGATTCCAATAGGAATTGTGACCTAAAAAATTGTAATTATGAAACGATCTTTTCAAGGCTCTTGAAAATCCCACTCGAACAATACAGAGTGAATGTACCATCCGACTTCCGTTATCTCATGTAAATAGATAAAGGCGCACCTGCCAGCTGCCACCGGCATATAATAATTACGGTATTGATTTTAACACGATTCTAATAGGAACTCGGGCCCGCTGGTCACCTGCCGCCGCGGTCCAATCATGTGCTAGTCTGAGATTTAAAGAATGCAGCGTAGAACACCCCCTACTAGGTGGTCGGACGACCTGAGCAAGGTTACAGAAAAAAAGTTGGATGCAGGCCGCTTCGAATCGGTCGTTTTGGAAATCCTTGGTAGGATATAGAGGCCTGCCTGTAGCTGATACCATGATGATGATGTGGCTAGCTGAATGTTGTTAAAAAAGATCTATTGAGCATATGTCGAGATTGTTTTTAATCACAATTATTTTTAAAAGTCACAATGTAACGATAATAATATGGTAGTATTCCATAAATACTGAGTAATGTAAAGACTGTTATTTTTTTCATATTGCAGTACAACTACAAAAATAAACTCATTCCACGTAGATACAAGTATTTATTTCATATTTTATATCGATGGTAATTTGTTACAAAAATACCTAACATCAGTTGATCAAGGTTAATAAGTATATTGCTTATTCAAATAGTAACATGATTTTTAATAATAGCACCAATGACGTAGGTATACTTGGTTAGTCCAGTTACTTCTAAGTTATCCAAAACAAAAACAGCGGTGTAGATTAATTATCGATAAATTCCATAGTAAACAAGCCGTTCTGTTCTAACCCTCACAGAGAGCCGCAATCCGCAATAACCACCTTTTTATAGAAGTTTAGCATTGACCACATATCTGAAAGACAACATAACGATATTTTTGTAATAATTTAAAATTACTATTCCATTGAGATAGTAATATTATAAACCTATTAATATACTTCCTTTGGTTTTATTCTTATTTGATTTACTTTCTAGAATACAAAAAAGCAAATAATTTTTCCATGACTTCTGATATTCGTGCAGAAAAGAAAATGTGACACTTCTTTCAGAATCCAAATTACTCTTGTAGGTGCCTACCATGGAGTGTTATCACGAAAAAGCTGACATCGCAAGATTCGTTACAAAGAAAGAAAGAAAAAGAAAATACTTCATTTGGTGCATTTACAATATTACAAAAAAAAGTCTGCCAAAATAGTAATAATTTTTAAGTTCAGTATATTCTGTAAGATCCTGTATATTTAATTAGTAGAGACGAGAACTAATTAAATGATGATATAGGAAAAAAACGCAGTCCTTGTTTTCCAAAAAAAACTAATTTTCCATACTATATTACCGCTTACACATAGGCATTCCTACTTACCTACATGATATTGGTAAAAGTAGTAGTAAAAAACGTGACATGTATTAACGCTTGAAACGAACAAGTCACGAATTCAAAGCTCTTAATCTATTTCCAATATATCAGTGGCACCTAGTGTCGATACTGGATAAGTTTAACGACACAGGAAGTCCTCGTCATTATGATGCAAAAACTAGTAAAATCGGTACTCTCGCTATGCAGGTGCAGGTGCGCTCATTAGACGCAGAAAATCTGCGGTGTTTGCCACCTGCGCAGGAAAATGACCATTTTCTTGTAAGCTTTGCTTATTTACCGCGGGCGGCGGTAACACAAGTTTTATTACTTTTCAACATATACAATATGTAACAAAAAACCCTTTCCGATCCTTGAAGGAGCATCTCAGACCGTCAATATGAACTTTTCCTAAGGGACCAATGATTGAAACTCGAAGAACAAATCGACATTTTCATACAAATTGCCGGGCCGGCCGAACACTTTTGTATGAAAATGACGATTTTTGTCTAGTTTTAAACATTGCTTTGTAAATAAATATATAGGGACCAATTACACTGATTGAGCGAGTCCCAAAGTAAGTTCGAGACTTGTGTTATGGGATACTTACTCAACGATACAATATTTTATAACAAATACATATACAGATAAACATCCAAGACCCAGGACAATTTGAAAAAGACCATTTTGTAATTTGCCCTGACTGGGGATCCAACCTGGAACCTCTGGGTGGCGGACTAGCATGGTGACCACTACTGTCCACGGAGGCATGTAGGTGGATATGGTAATTAATAATTCAATTTTAAACAAAAATAACAACCCACTCCATTATCTTTCAGGAGTTTCTTCCATATCTCCAAAGTTTTTCATCATATCTTCACCAAATTAAAATAAAACTAGCTTGTTAGTGTAGGCTTTCAAATAAAAAAAGAATCATCAAAATCGGTCCACGGCTGACGAAGATATCGCGTTACATTCATACAAAAAAAACCTACAGGCGAATAGATAACCTCTTCCTTTTCTGGAGTCGGTTAAAAAGTGAAAAATCTTCCAAAATTTCCCCGTTTGTTTAGTGATTAGTAAAAGAATATATGAATTGCATTTGCATTAGGATTCTGCGGATAAGTAATATTTTAATTTTTCATGTTAACTCTATTGTTATTACTTATTTGTAAAGCAGTTTGGACATCATTGCAGGTGTTTCTTGTAAGTGGCCAATAACCTTTAAATTCAGGCATTCAATGTGTTTATTTTTCACCTAACTTATCTTGAAGCACATAGCGTATACATGATGTTCGAAAATGATGTAAATCTCATATGAACAAAAATTTTAAGGTTGGTGTTTTTATATACAGCGATATTTTTAAGCATGTTTTTTTTAAAGCGTAAAAAGTCGGGTTATCAATTTTGTCATACCTAAGCGATGTATTTGACAGCAAGAGTACCTTAATTTTATTAAAATATCTAGAAGCTCGAGCTCCGGTTTATTAGTGGCATACATCTGATACATCTGAATACGTTTTGAACAAATAAAATGAACTTGAGTATATTCTGTTATAAAACATTTCGGAAAAAGTAGTAGTAGTAAAATAAATAAATAAATATTTATGGAGACAAATAACACTGATCGACCTCTGGGTGGCGGACTAGCATGGTAACTACTACGCCACGGAGGTCGTCAAATGTAATGTAACGGAGTAATCAATGACTACAAAAGAAGATTTAGAATAGATTGAGAAGAATCGGTAAATTAAAGCCAAAATCAACGCGATCTCATCAAGATAAGAGCAGCCTGTAGTTGTACAGCGGCCACCTGTGCACACGGGCGTTTCCCACACCGCTGTCAATATTGACAAAGATTACACAGTTTCGTGGATGCGAGCCTATCTCACGTCCGCGCTCAGGAAGTGTACTCGTACCTATTTTGACAGCTCAACTTATTCTGCTAAATGACTAATCTACCTTCGTCTTGTTGTCATTAGCAATAATTTTCTTCTTGTCGAGTCAAAATAGTTTTAAATATAGTTTAAATTTCAAATGATATTTGAATGGTATGTGGCCAGGGCGATCCCTTTGTCGTTAGCCTCGTTTAATTTAATTCCTCGATGGTCCACGAAGTAGGGCGGTTCGAACACGATAGAGTGTTCCATCGACTGAATGGCACCACCATAGATATATTCGTAAAAAAAATTTTAAGTCTATGGGCACCACAGTCGTAAAGGTTGTTATCATTGTGACGTCACCTAACGGTTACGGTTTTCTTTAAAATTCCCAATACCAGCCCGGAGTCTTTTGAGAGACATCAAGGCTGACCAAAGGAAGTCTCTACCAGGTGGGGGGTTCTCTTGGCAATAATTTTGAAAAATATAAATGTAAACCGAATAAACACCCTGTGCTAGAAGGCCGCCGGTTTAGAGAATGATCACGGAGTTAATGCCGAGACGTCATAGTACTTCAAGAAAGAATGGAAACATGTTGATATAGATATAGGGATTTTTTATTTAAACTATATTACATAGTTTTAAAAAAATTACAAGTGGCGGACCTAATCTAAGACCATATGGCATATATTCTCTCCCAGTCAACCAATAGACCAAGCAGAAAATATGTGTGGCTGGCGTAATAAAATTCGAATAACTATGAACAAAATATAAATTTCAACATAAGTACATATACAAGAATAAACCATTTAACATATTATAATATCTATCAACATACATAAAATACAATATATAAAATATAAATACAATAAATATATGAAATATAAATACAAGGGATCAGTGTAGGGTATCGTTGTTACGAATGCTGTCTTTGAGTTCACGCGACAAAAAACGTCTTAAACACTATTTTTCTATTGAATTTGTATAAATTTTTTCTTTTCCGAGTACATTTTACATGTTAGTCACCTATAACTTTTTAATTTGTAAACCCTGCTTAACTCTACTCTGATAGTTTTCCTTTTATACTGCGTTATAAATACTGCTGCAGACGACCTCTGTGGCCTAGTGGTCATTATGCCACACTGTCACACCGGAGGTCCCGGGTTCGATCACCGATTAGGTCAAGATGGAAAATGATCTTTTTCCGATTGACCTGGATCTTGAATGTTTATCTGTATTTATGCATTAGTCATTCATCATCATCATCATTTCAGCCGCATAACGTCCACTGCAGGACATAGGCCTCTCCCAAGGATTTTCAAAATGACCTATCTAGAGCGGCCTGCATCCAGCGTTTTCCAGCGACCTTCGTCAGATCGTCAGACCACCTTGTGGGTGGTTGTCCTACGCTTCGCTTGCCAGTACGTGGTCGCCATTCGCAGTCGCCTTTTTGCCCCATCGGCCGTCGGTTCGTCGGCATAAATATTCGAAATAAATAGTCGATATTTATTTCGTTTTGTCCATGTTCAATTTAAGGCCCACCTGTTGGGAAACTCGATTTAAGTCTCCGAGCATAGTACTTAAGTCCTCCATCGATTCTGCCATGACAACGATATCGTCGGCAAATCGAAGGTGAGTGATATACTCGCCATTGATGTTGATGCCAAATTCTTGAATACAATGATGCATTAGTATTTGTTATAAAATAAAGTATCGTTGAGATATTATCCCAAAATACTAGTCTCGAATTTACTTATGGGTTAGCTCAATCTGTGTCATTAGTCCATATATATATATATATATATATCTTCTGATCAAATTCGACCCGGATTGTGGTCAACTCAAACTGCGCGAGTTAACCGAATCGGTAACTATTTTATATTAATATTTTTTTTTCTACGTTTGTACAACCTTCATTGACATTTGTGTAAAATATGAGCGGGAAACGTTAATAACTATGTGTTTTGCCGCCAAGTGTTTACGACGCGAAAAGTTTGTCTGGCGATTTTAAATATGGAAAAAAAATATAACGAGTTTGTGAGGTCGTAGAAAACCTGCCTCATGCAGGTCGTCCATTCACGTCTGTTACCGACCATAACGTCTTTCTCTCTCTCATTCGAAAATCATCGTGTTGGCATTAGAAATATAACAGAGGCTCTTAACATCACTTATGAATCGACTCAACACATTGTAGTTGATGTTTTGGGTATGAAGCGCCAGACTCGTACCGAAAGATCTAAATTTTGCCTGATGAATTGAGTTTGAGCCTGATTGTGTCAGAATTTTTGGCCAAACACGAAACAAAAGTTATCGCTCAGCCACCGTACTCGCCAGATTTGGCTCCCTGTGACATTTTCCTGTCCCTGAAACTAAAATATCCGCTCCGGGAAACGCGCCATTAGTCAATTGAAGCCATAAAAAGAATCTCGCTGAAGGAATTAAAGGCCATCCATGCCGAGGACTATACAAAAATTATGAAAAATTGGATTAACCGTTGGCATGATTGTATTCTTCTTCTTATCGTGTCGCTGGCTCAAAATTCAAATGTATTAACTCAAAAGGATCCTATTTTAAAGGAGATAATAAAGATTTGTATCAAAATATATAAAAAAATTGGTTTTTATAACCAGTCCGGGTCAAATTTGATCGGAGTATGTACATATAAAAACCTCGTGAATTTTTTCGCGTCTCCATATACAACCATTTAGCATCTGCTAAACGGTTGTACGAGTATATAGAGACGTGGGGTATCTTCGAATGGGAAAGACCTATTACGACAGGACACACGATGGTTTGTCAAGAAAAAAAAATTTACTACCACATTACATGCATGTATTGGGAGCTACCGTTAATTTTTTAAAGACTATATTTTACCACTTTTTTGGCATGATTAAATATATACTCATGCCAATGACAGCTTTTTAGTACTAATAGTCTGTGTTTTAAGTACCTACGCTTTTTGCACCTACTTACTAGTTTAGATAAGTACTTCCAAATATAGATAGTATGAATCAAATTCCATGACATGCTGTATTTATTGCGCTTCATCTAAGCCTTTTCGGGATACTCGTCTCACGTCCGCAAATATTTGAACAAACAATGGCAAATACGGATAGCCATTGTTGTGTCCTTAGCCAAACATGACGCTAAAGCCAATATTTGAGAAGCTGCTAATATCCAGGCAATTTGCTGCCTTTGTTTTCGTGATAAATCTCATCTTAAAATACTAGGCGTTCATGATGACAATCTTATCTTATGATTTGAGTGTTACACAAACAAACTTGTGTAGTGTGTGTCTATTTGGATGGCCTCTACGACGTGTATTGATGGTGAAGTATTGCCTTGCCTTGTCACGCTGGTCTGTTGGCTCACGAGTTCTTCGGTTCTATTCCTAGAGATGCTGGGCTCTTATGTTGAAGACTCGTTGATAGTTTACGAGATTGTCTGAAAACATAGTTAGTGTTGCCGCAAGATATTCCACTATCGATAGCCTATCATAGACTATGGGTATTTTAAATAAAACAGATACTATCGATAGTATCGATCCTGACGACGTACAAACTATCGATACTATCGAAAATATTATTTTTCATAATACATAAACTATTTAAACTATTGATAGTACAAAAAATCCGATAGTATTGTTATTTATCAATAGTATTGCTCTAAAAAAACTATCTATAGTATCGATATTATCGATAACTTGGCATTTTCGATTGAAACTATTGTTTATACACACATTAGTTTATAGTAGTATAGTAATTATTTATTTAGATGAGTATTCTTCTTATCCAGTAGGTACGTTAACAAAGTTAATACTGTGTCAGATTTTTTGACAAGAATCTTATTTGTAGTGAAAATATAAAAATAGACTAAGAATCAAGAATCATTTATTTGCATTACACAATCGATTTTTGAGATGTTAGTAAATGTTAGTATGTTCATTGTATAAACCTGCAGACAGGTATGCAAACATTGTTGTCGTTTAAATTCAATTTAAACTCGTAGTCATTAGCTAAGAAGTACAAGTTATATAAGTTACAATAACATCAAAGCTTTATATTTCGTTTTGATTTGCAATAGGTTACAAATTCACTAATGGAGTAAAAACATTGTTCCATCAGCCATTTTGTTAGTGTCGTCTTAAAAGCTGTGCCTTTTAGTGATTTAATATTTTCAGGTAACATATTCAATAAATATTTTTGACGACCTCCGTGGCATAGTGGTCACCATGCTAGTCCGCCACCCAGAGGTTCCGGGTTCGATCCCCGGTTAGATCAAGTTGGAAAATGGCCTTTATCAAATTGTCCTGGGTCTTGGGTGTATTTGTTATAAAATATAGTATCGTTGAGTTAGTATCTCATAACACAAGTCTCGAACTTACTTTGGGGCTAGCTCAATCAGTGTAATTTGTCCGTATATTTTTATTTATTTAAATATACACATATTAAAAATATTCTTTTTGTATATGTCTTTGTGACACCCAGGTTGAAACAATCTGTTCATGATAATAGCTCGTGTTTCTCTTGTTATTATTTCACTTCTTTTTTGCCAAAATGGTGGGTGTGTTACTACGAATATACCAGCACTTAAATCCAAAACCGACCAGACAATCACATCAGACCCTGTCCGATGGTCATTTTGATGGCTCCAAATACAAACGCTCAAAATTGCTGGTTACGATGACTGTAAAATCCTTCCTTTTATTTATTTGAATCGTAAAACTGAAATGTCTATAATTTGTGTCAGACTATACAAAAACAGTCGGCAAATCTTTAAGCTCGAAAGTTAGCAACTAACGACTTTCAAAGCAAATTTCGCAACAACCCATTAAGGATATGTCCATATAGAAGGGATAAAAAACGCGTGTTCTATCCTGCAGTTGCACCTGCCGGCAATTATTAAAGAAATCCGCTTGTTAGATGGGCGTTAGTCGAATTTTTTACGCGAGCCGTTTGGCATTTTTAGTAATATAAACTGTGCCAAAGTATATTTGCTATTCGTCGCTCTAGGCAAGATTTGGAACAAGAAAATTAATATTAGTTAAATTGCCTCCAAATGGCTGTTTTGTTACAATTATTGTGTTTCGATTCTTCTGAATCGCAACCACATTCTTGTAGATGTGGAACAAGATGGGTTTAACGATTCATTTAAAATTTCCATGACGGCAATATATTTACAAGTTTTATTTTGCTGCATATATCTACACTACTCATACTTATAATGTTATCAGTTCTTAATTTATAAATATTACGTAGATATACAGGTCAGCAGGTCAGAAAATCGATCTGTTCTGTTGTAAAACCTATTGCAAATTTAACAAAGGTTGCACTGTATACAATAAGTTACGATTATGATGTTAGGAGGATAAGGTAGATAATAACGCAACTAGGTAATAAGTTGGGACAATTCCTGTAAAGTAGTAAACAAATAAATAAACAAATTTATTGTGTCCAAGGTACGAAGCTTTTTCTATAATTCTACATTTTTGTCTTCTTCTTACTCGTATATTCAAGAGCTGGGAACTTATCTGAAGAGTGCTTTCCAGTCTCTCTTTCTTCCGCTAAGTTACTAACCTCCTTATATGTTTTGACGTTCAATTTTTCTTTTATTTGAGCGAAAAAAATTCTTCTGGATTTCCTACTCTTCTTTTTCCTTTATATTTTTTACTTCAATTATTGTTTTAAAGAATACTTTGGTCATATCATGATGACACCCTTGTAAAATAAAGACACACAAGTTTCGCATTCTTCGATTATTTGGTTTGTTTGATCACTTGATGTTTACAAATTTGATCAACACAATTATTACGTAATTTTTACCATGACACCCAAAATGTAAATTGCAATGTAATGAAAAAATTCTAAGTGGTTGTTGCAGCTGGCCCTTCTGAGAAAAAATGCGTCAATAATGGGCTTCCTTCGTTAATTGAATAATCGTAATTAGCGTCTCGGATGCCTCCCACAATGGGCAATTGGTAATTTAGCTGAGCGACGCGGCACCTGCGGGATTTTTCTGAATCAGTCATTCAGACAGTCAGACCACACTCGAAGACCTTAGATTGGTCTGGTGTGGTGGCTGTCATTAGCAATCTCAGGTTTGTTTTTGTTTCGTATTGCGTCTCTAACGATGATGTAAGTAATGACTTTTTAACAGCGAGATTATGACAGCTATTTTATTATAATTAGAATTAGTTTGGTGCTGTTCTTCGACAAGGATTCATATTTTGTTTTTTGCAGTTCATCATAAAGTACTAACGTCTTATTATTATCTGTGTATAGTCGGTACCCAGCTATGTAGGCTATGGAGGCGGTTGCCTCCGTAGTCCAGTGTTCAAGGCAGTCGCCTTGTGATCCGAAGGACGTGGGTACGAATCCCACTGGGAAGCATACTTTGTAAAGAGTTTTTTTTTCAATCTGGTTAGGATATTGCAAGCTTAATTCCACCTGATTATTCGAAAAGAAAGATGATTTCGTATTCAGGAAGGCACGTATAAAACTGTGGATCCCGAACACCATTTAGCGTTCAACCTTTCCAAGGATTGATTCTGGTCTACCCTTTGGGTTGCAGAAGTCAGACGTTAGTCGCTCTGTGTAAAAACTAGTAACCTCGTCCAATCACCTAGGTTAGGTAGCGGGCCTTGGACTCTGAAGCGTACGCTGAGGATTCAACCAGGAATACGGGAGGATGCTGAGTAGTTATTCAGTACCTACAATCATTACGCATTACGCTGCAGCATCTCCGAGGAAGCTCTAACAGTATCCTTAACACTCTAGCGGCCAAACTTGATGGGCCTTTTGTAAGGCACTGGGCAGATCTGCTCGTGCATAGAGGTGTACACCTTATAAATTAAATATTTTTCTCTCTCGTAAATTATTTACATTAGGATAATAAGTACTTTGTTTTTTACTAATATTTTATGGACCATGGTGTGAAATAAAGAATTTATTATTCACTTTATTTATTCATATGTTCTTAGATTAAGGTTTTATAATATACTATAAAAAGTAAAATATAAAATATTCTACAAAAAAATACACATATTATAAAAAACCCTAATCTAGCTGCCCACTGGCAGCGGGGCAAGGCCCAAGCTACCGGCGGTTAGGGCCGCAGAGAGAGAAACCTCCTGACAATGCGTGCCGTGTCCAGGAGTACTGCCTTCTGTATCTGACCCTTGATCCAGCTATCTAGCGAGAGAGTCTTGAGATGGTGATCAAGACTTTTCGCTATAAGACCGTTCGCCGATACGACTATCGGGACAATGATCGTTGAATCCACATTCCACATAGCAGTCACCTCGTGGGCCAAGTCAAGGTACTTACTAAGCTTGTCCTTCTCGGCCTTCACGAGGTTCTCGTCATGCGGGATGGTGATGTCAACAAGCACTGTCTGGCGCATCAATCGATCTGTCAGCACGATATCAGGCTTATTGGCGACAATAGTCCTATCCGTGATGACAGATCGATCCCAATAGAGCGTGGCACGACCATTTTCGAGAACCGGCATCGGTGTGTACTTATAGTACGGTACCTCAGATTGTACAAGTCCGTATCGAAGAGCAAGCTGCTGGTGAATAATTCTGGCTACGAGGTTATGTCTGTGCAAGTACTCACCGTTAGCCAGATGAGAACAACCAGAGATTATATGCCTGATAGACTCTCCGGGACGTCGACATGCTCGACAGACGTCAACCGTACCGTCCCTCAGGATATATCTCCGATAATTGTTCGTCATCATGACTTCGTCTGCAATTGCACAGGCAAAACCTTCAGTTTCCCCAAAGAGGTCACCGAAACGTAGCCAGTTCACCGATGCAAGCTGATCCACATCAGGCCTTGTTAAGGCTCGATAGAACCGCCCGTGGAGCTCCTTGCTCTTCCATACGTTCATGCGATCCTCGGTACTTAACACCGTTGGTTTGCGCCAGTTCTCATTTGCCAAGGAGAGCGGCGTGAAGCCCTTGTCTACTGCCACAACATCACGATGCAAGCCACACTCACTGTTAAGGAAGTACTCCCTAAGGCTGCACACCTCGCGGTTGTGGAGAGTCTTGGCATTTAAGAAGCCTCGACCTCCACGCTTCCGCGGGATGTACAGTCTCATAACGAAATGTTGTGAGCAGTAGGCGGACCCTTCTATCCAGAGCATCCAGCTCAGTCTGAGTCCACCTTAGTATGCCAAAGGAGTATATGAGTAGGGGCATCACCCAGGCGTTGAAGGCACGCGTCTTATTTCCTCCCGACAAAAGACTTTTAAGTACTTTTGTCAGTCGGCTAAAGAAGCGTTCCTTCACCGCCTGTTTTATGTCCCCATTCATAATACCCAATTACTGTGACATACCAAGGTATTTGTAGGTTTCCGACCCCGAGAGAGTCTTGATCGTTATTGTCTCAGAAAGCTGTAAATTTTCTAGAATTTACAACCTTCCCCCGCTGTACATGCATAACCGCACACTTATCTACACCAAACTCCATCTTGATGGCACTACTAAAAACTTCTGTAATTTTTTGTAGTTTCACCAAGTCAGATCGTTTTTGTGTAAATAGCTTTAGGTCATCCATGTACAGTAGGTGAGAAATAATTTCACACTCTCTTCTGAGCCGGTAGCCCAGCCCTGAGTCCTTTAGCAATCGTTATATAGTCTGATGGATCTGAAGGAAAGTGGGAAGTGAAGCTAGCTCTAGGGCGTGTTGAAATTGCTCCGCCAAGCGTTCGTGTGAGCTTCGAAACCATTTTATCAAAAAGTTGTGCAATCCATCCGGCCCAGGAGATTTCCAGTTATGTGCCGTACGAATTGCACAACTTACGTCATCGGGGCTGATAGTGACAGCCCCCATGGCTTCGATATCCTCACACTCACGCCCGACGACACTAATCCAATCGCCCTCCGTGTGTTCAACCGGCACCGACCAGATGCTACGCCAGAAATTAATCATAGCAGAAGAATCCGGTGGCTGGTATGGCTGGTTTTAGGTAAGAATCTTTCATGTGGTACTGGTACTACAAGTATTATTTTTTACATCAAAAACAATGTACCTGTACGTACATATTTAAATAACTACACTAATATATAAATTTTAGTCATATCAGTAAGTGATAAATACTTTTAATCAGTTTCAGTAGTTTCCATAACTAGGGAAAACCAGCTCAAAGCGGTTACCTTAACTTCGATAAAGAAAAAACACGTAAAACAAAAGATATACTTTTGGGACAAGCCTCTTTAAAAAAAAATTATATTAATATATTATGTCATTTTTTTGAGAAATTTATATAAAGGTACCTATAGGTATGCAAAGCATTGCCCATGGGGCTGGTTTCAAGCGGTAAAAGCATTTTATTTTAATACCGGGCAAACCGGTTTATAAGAGAATCAATCTGAATTAATATTGGTGATTTTAACAAAGGTAATAAAAAGTCATTAATTTTATATTAACATATCTAATTTAAATAAACCAAAAGCCTTTTTTTTAAAATAAACAACTAAAAGTCACATATATCTATGGATCAAACTAGGCTTCATTTAAAAAAAAGCGGCCAAGTGCGAGTCGGACTCGCCCATGAAGGGTTCCGTAGCATCAAATACCACACACATTTTACCACTTTGGAAGTGTCTCTCGCGCAAACTATTCAGTTTAGAAAAAAATTATATTAGAAACCTCAATATCACTTTTTAAGACCTATCCATAGATATCCTACGCAAAATTTTGAGTTTCAGTTCTAAGTACGGGGAACCCCCATAATGTATTGTTTTTTTTTCTATTTTTTGTGTCAAAATCTTAATGCTGTTTACAGAATACACCTACTTACCAAATTTCAACAGTATATAGTTTTTATAGTTTCGGAAAAAAGTGTGACATACGGACGGATAGACAGATAGTCATGACGAATCCATAAGGGTTCCGTTTTTTGCCATTTGGCTACGGAACCCTTAAAAAAGCTTTCTTTGCCTTTTCAGGCATCAAAACAAATTACAAATATGCCTAATATCGTTTGATTTGAACGCTATATTACCATCTGAATCGAAAATAACATATGATTGTTACGACAAAGATAATATTATGTATAAGTTACGACTATCATCTCCATCAAGGCTAAGCGGTAAAGATGCCGCTTTGCCTATTGGTAGGTAGCCATTTTGTTCAAAATTAAAATGTATACTTGATGAAATTACTATATTTGCATACTTAAAACAAGAAAAACACTGCAAGATAAACAATAAACTCGATAAAAGTTAATTAATTACAATAATTGGCCAAGTGCGTGTCGGGCCACGCGCAATGTAGGGTTCCGTAGTTACGAATGCCAAATTTGAGTTCATGCTATTAAAAACGTCTAAAAATTAATTTCTATTGAATTTGTATGAAATTTTCTTTTTCGGACAGACAGACATGGCAAAACTATAAGGGTTCCTTGTTTACTACGGAACCCTAATAACGTAGATGATTCCAAGCAAAAACCTTGTATTACTTTAGCTAACAAGTAATTATAACAAAAACAAAAACTGAATGCGTTTTCTGCATTTTTTTTTTGGTGTACCCAGTGTCACTTTCACAGTAAATACGAATCTAACCACAGCTCACAAGCTAAAATCCATCGAGCCGTTCAGGCTGCAGAGCGTGCCAAATAATTATACACACATACACACATACATACATACATACTCTCGAAAAACATAACCCTCCTTCTGGCGCAGTCGGGTAAAACTTTCGTCCCACTGAATTTTGTCGCTGGAACGAGCGTGGGTAGCGCCAGCGACACAACCCCCGGAGAATTGCCTGGACGCGGACATAGACATTTAAAAAATAACGCGCTATCATTTAAAATACTTGTTTAATCAAACAAAACCGTTCTGTCTACTTATGCCGCTTTGAGCTGACTTCCCCTACGAACTTTTCTACATGCATAGTTGTCTTGGGTTTTTCATATCACTGAAGCGATTTCTCAAGAAGGCTCTAATATTGGTAGTTTTCATGTTGTCAAACACTCGCGTTCACATACACCAACTGACAGAGATAACATTGCAAAACGTATGATTGACATTCACAAGGCATTCATATCTTTATTTGGACACTGGACGGCAGGTGCGTTCCCTTTAATTGGACATGCGAAAACGAAATGAGATTTCGCTTTTTGGGGCTTAGGTTTAGCTTTTTTACTATTTGCACCCTGTTTTGGGTTAGGTCACTTTTATCTTGATATCAGCGGCCTGTTGCTTCAAAGGGTTATTTATGGTTGATTTTTCGGTCGGATCGTCTGACTCCGGCCATTTTGGTATCAAAACAATCTGCATATAATATATTACCTTAGAACTTAATGATTAAATTATTTTAAACAACACTACCCATTTACTTACATAGTGCCTTGTTATCCTAAATCTTTTCCTATCCTATTGTGGCAAGAGGCAGGTTATTGTTTTTGTCTTTTTGCACGTTGGCAGTACCAATAAAACAACAAAAATCCGATATTGAATACTTTTCAAAGACTATTTTAAGCATTTTTCTACTCCTGTACTGTAATTTGTCTTTTAAATAGTCACGGACACTAATATAAGAATATTAGTTATTTATGATTTCAGGAAAGTCTATTGTCTATTCCCCATTACAGCACATGTGACGTTATTTCGCCAAAAAAATACCCCTAGCCATAGACCTAGAACTTTTTTCTTTAGATCTACCATACTGCCAACATAATAAAAACGTTATTTTAACATATGGTGCCATTTTTCAACCGTGGAGACACTAAACGATCTGTTTGTTATATAAAAATTCGTTGAGGTGATTCCATGTTATAAAAATGGCACTTCTGGTCACTAGGAAGACATCAAATAAAAAAAAATAAGTCTACCATAGATACCTAATATTAAAAATCTATCTACCAAACATATTATGGTAGTATTTCATACTTTTCTTTGTTTATTTTTGTATTCAATGAAGTAAATGTACTCGGAGAAAAAGTATTGTATGCAACGTTGTATAAGTACGTTAAAACTCCTCGACGGCGTCTCCTTACGATGCTCGCTAAAGCTCGCATCGTAATCTGCACCAATCGCATTTTTTGAACCTTCTTATACAACAGCTGCATAAAATACTATTATTTAACTTGCAAATGTTTCTTTAGATCATGTCTTGCAACTTAATTTTCAACCAGTATCCTGAACCGATTGAGCTGAAATTTGCATACTTGTGTAAGTCTAACAATACAATATTATGGAGTCAATGAGCTGTTCTGATGATGGGGCCGAGAGATATTCATCAGAACTTAGTTATAAAACAATATAACCTCATTGGGACTGGCTTGATTTGTCTTGACCAGCACTTTATGGTAGACGATGTCTATCTAATCGCACGGACACGGAAGTTGGTCGATGGAACTCAGTAATAAAACGACGCAATGTCATCAAGTTTGAGCTTATTTTATTTATCTTATTAAGAACTTTGGGCTTTATAATCAAATCTAGTACAAAAAATGTTTTTGTTTATCCAAAAAACTTAAATATTATTTCAATGCATGAGTATGTTTATAATGTTAGCTTGTTATACTAACCTGAACCTAGGTCTTCAATATTTTTAAAAACAAACTGTTGTTTAATTTGTTTTAGTTAAAATATGTTTTGTCTTGTTCTTGCAAAGTCAAATATTGGAAGCAGTAAAAGGGACAAAACATATTTTAATTAAATGGGTTTAGCAAAGGTTTGTATTTTTTATGAATAAGGGAGTTAGTTTTGAGCATGATTACATTAACTATTTAAATATAAATATTGGCCTTGATATTCAGGTCCTTGGCTGAACAATTGATTGAGGACTTATCTATAGCATTTTTCCCAAATACATTTATCAGAATGTGATAAATCCAATCTGATAAATTTAATCTTAACGGGAAAAGAAAACAAGTTACCTAGTAACAGTACGTACTTAAAACTTACGTATTAAAAAATCGCTTTTAGCGATAAGACCGCCCATTGTACATTTTAATGTCTATCTGTGTGTATATTCTGATTTTATTTTTTCCATGTTATGGGGCGGCAAACGAACAAGCGGGTCACCTGATGGTAAGTGATCACCGCTGCCCATGGACAACTGCAACACCAGGGGTGTAACAGAAGCGTTGCCAGCCTTTCAGGAAGATACAGACTCGTTTTTTGATTTCAATGTCGTATCGGTCCGGGAACACTGCTGCTATTATAATATATTATGTAATTTGGTGTACAATAAAGTATTACTACTTACTTAACACCATGCCAACGATTCTGTGGGCCCAACTGTGCCCCTGCCAAGTCGAACAAAACAAACAAATAAAAACACCTTTAACACATATTTGTTGACACGCATTAGCTTAATGGTGGAAAAAGCTAGACTCTTTATTTTTAGTGACCAAAAAGACACTAGTACTAGTTATTATACCAGTAACAGTATCTTATACTTATATACTTAATAAAGTATAGTTTACAAACATATCCCCCAAAATTGTTTAATTTTTTGTCACTGAGTAACTGACTCACTGAGAACTTCTTGACGACCTCTGTAGCGTAGTTGTCACCGTTCTAGTCTGCCACCCAGAGGTCCCGGGTTCGATCCCCGGTCAGGGCAAGTTGAAAAATGGCCTTTTTCAAATTGTCCTGGGTCTTGGATGTTTATCTATATATGTAATTGTTATAAAATATAGTATCGCTGAGTTAGTATCCCATAACAAACATCTCGAACTTACTTTGGGGCTAGCTCAATCAGTGTTATTTGTCCTTATATATTTTTTTATTTATTATTATTCTAACAAACTGAGTAACTTCAAGGGTAGTATTTAGCTTGGAAATTAAAAAAAAAAAACTTAAACTACAATAAATGTTTTGGTCGGATATTTGAAGGAAAATCACTTGGCGGCCGTTAAATGATATGACCTTGAATGACTATTTACATATACCTACGTAGTAGTTACGAATACTACATGAAATGTTTATTTTATCTTGCCAAGTTTTTACGGTGATCGACCGTGAACAAAAAATAATACAATGTTAAATAAATAATTATATAATTTTATTTTATTAAGAGACGAAAACAAAACCGGTTAAACATAAATAAAGTCCTAAAGTGATTTTTTACAACGTCGTCAATTTTTTTACAATTTTTATTCTATGTCGTATATTTCAATATGTCAATTCTTTGTCAATTCGTCGGGAACAGGTGTATATTTCAGTCCAGTGTCATTTAAAGTTGTCACTATCCAAGAATCTTTAGGAACTCTACCAGACTCTATGAGTTTCACTGCTGCGGCCACGTTGGCGCCACTGGTATAGCCGACGTATAGACCTTCTTTCTCACCAATAAGTTGCTTGTACTTCACTGCTTCTTCATCTGTAACACTTACAGTGCCGTCCATAAAGTCAAATTTAAACAAGTTTGGCACACACCCGTAGCCAGAACCTTGAAGTAAATGCAAGGGTTTTGTGATCGGTTCACCTTTTATTGGCTCCGAACCTGCGGGCTCCACGACGAATGATAACAGGTTAGGATTTTTCTCTTTCAAATATCTCGAAGTTCCCGTGAAGGTGCCAGCTGTACCAACCGTAGCCACGAACACATCAACATGGTGCCCAGTCTGCTTCCAAATTTCAGGGCCTGTAGTTGTGTAGTGAGAATCAGCATTGCCGTCATTGTTAAACTGGTTCACATAAAACGCTTTCTTTTCGTCGACAATCTTCAAACCAACTTCTTCAACAGCTTTAACATCTGCCAGTGTTACATTGCCGTATGTACCTTCTACTTGTGGTACTCTTACACACTCAGCACCAAGGGCTTCCATGTGTATCGCTCTTTGAACACTGTTGCCTTTGGACATGGTCAATGTAAGTGGGTGTCCCAATACGGCGCACACAACAGCGAGCCCGCAACCTTGATTGCCCGAAGTCACTTCGACAACTGGTTTCCCTGGCTGCAGCTCACCAGTTTCTCTCGCTTTCTGTATCATGTACAAGGAGGATCGACACTTGATAGAAGCGCCGGGGTTCATGAACTCACATTTTGCCAAAATGCGTCCCGGTCCTGGGTGTAGGCGGTCGAGAGCGACGATCGGAGTGTTGCCGATGAGATCAAGCGCCGAGGACTTGATTTCGTTGTCAATACCGTCCACTGGTGCCATAACGTTTCTCTTAATACTTCGTAGTTGTGGTTATTTATGGAACGCACTAACGTCGTCTGCACCGTCCTTTTGAATTTAAAATTGGCTGGCGAAGGCCGATTATCGCTCGTTATGCACGCCGCACGAGTGTCGTGTGTCAGACCCAGCAAACCAACTGGACTAATATAAGGCAGTAGTACATCGTTCGTTGTTATTTATACGATGTACAAATAATGTAACAATAACGTAATAAGGGGTTATTACACTATCCGATTTATAGGAACTCTAATTAGGATCATAACTTGGTAGCAAGTGATTACACTTTCTAATTTTCTAACTCGCATCCCAATTCGAATGTCTCCAGAATTAAAAATTATTTTTACAGCACTGTCCTAACTAAAACACGCATAGAGAAAACCAGTAGACTCGTATAGACTTGTCACCAGAAGCTCCCTTGATGGAATCAAAGGAACTGCACCACCCTTTGATTAAAACATGCAAGCAAGCACGGCACTCGCCACTTTAAAAAAAATTGTCATTTGGCGAAGTTTTGGGGAAATTATAGTTTTGGGGAATATTTTAAGGTTTTTTTTATCATTATTTCTTCTTGATGGTGGCGGGTGCCGTGCGTGCGTACAACTTTCAATCAAAGGGTGGTGCAGGTCTTTTGATTGCTTCATGGGAGCTTCTATCTATACATGACAAATCTATACGAGCCCACTGGTTTTCATCCGATTGAGTGGTGGACGGCGCTTAAAGTCTAAAGACACTCACCACAGTACGCTTAACAATTTTCACTATCACTATAGCCGTACTATGACTGCCCACTTTAACTATTTCACATATTGTTAATGAGCATGAGTATTTATAACACCAAACTTCACCTAAAGTCCAGTAAAATCAATTTTCAAAATAAATGAAAGCAAAACCCAACTAAACCCATCGACTTTCCGCCAAACACTGTTGGGATCGACTATTTCCGAACGAATAGCTTACGAAAAGTCTGAAAAATTGGTTCCAGCACTATAAATAGTTCGTAGTAAGAATGAATGAATGGTGTATTTATAAGTAAAAATTATGTGAAATTAATTTCGGTATTTTTTTAAAAGTTTAATTCTGGCAAAAAAAAAATACATTTGAATCTGGGGAAATTCGAGAAATCTGATCTGGCAACCATGATTGGCATTGACGTCACCTTTACGATTTAGGCTTTGATTATATAGTCCCTAGATAGAGTGTCGCCCTGCAATTCACTGTAACAAAACAGGCCAACTTTTTTATTCTCGTGTGCACGACACGCACACAAGCTAACGTAATTACATTGTCTTACACTCGCGAATCTGTCGCTGTGTGCATGCATAGGGTTATCAGCGTATGAAAAACTCCCAATAAAAAGGGTAAAATGTGAAGGGTGATTTCGTTTGATGAATTTGAAACTGGTTAGCTTTAAATATATTATTTACAAAATTATATTTGATGTTATTACTGAATAACCTTCAATAAATTGTCACTAAAAGGTGCACTAAAATATCTTTTGTGGGAACTGGCAGTGTGTGGTAGTGCGAATTATTGTTGATTGTTGTGGCGTCTGGGGTTGCTTTTGAATAGCACTCTAGATACTTCTATTCGTATTTTTTTAAATTAGTAAAGTCGGTCACGTCACAATAGCTAACTAACAAACCTAACCTACCGACTCTAAAAGCAAAGTAATGTATATTGAATTGACTTCAGATTTTTCTATATGTTATGAATCATAAACGTATAACAATTCGTTTATCATTTATTTACAATTTTTGAGAATTGACGAGTCTTATGAAAGTAATAGAAATGAAATGTTCAATGATTCGATCCCACGTCTTTGCCATTTTAAAAGAGGAGCTGTTTTAACTTAGCTACCGATGCCAGTTTAATTATTGTCATCATCTTCATACTTTCGCCGGCAGCTTTTTCCAGTGCCAGTGGAGGCACTCTCTAAACGTATATGTTAAATATTTTGAAACAGTAAATGAAAGAATGTATGGTATGGTATTTTTTATTTTATTATAACCTTAATATTAAACAGTACTTATCATTACAAGCTTAGTTATGTAGGTTAAATCTTGCAATCTAAAGACATACTGCCCAAGGTCAGATTAAGCTGATTTAAATACCTAATCTTTAGCTCTGGCTCTGATGACAATGCAATATATAATCAGTACTTATGTGTAGTTTTTAATTTTAAAAGTGGCTGCCAAAACCAAATGGCGGATTACATATGTTGGTTATGGACAATCCAACCAATATCAAATGAAAGAGAGACCTGTAAAATATAATACATGCGAATTACATATTTTTACATAAAATTATTATTTTCGTTTTAGTACAGCTCTTTTTTAAATTATATGTTACCAGCAATGTGTTAAATTTAGGCATACTATACAATGCCTGAATAGCGAAGCTTGTATTAATGAAAAAACTTGTTAAATATTTTCATTTAGTTATGTATATCATCCCCATCATATTACTTTTTTGGGGAATTTTTACAACACTGCTGGCAACATTAAAAATCTGTCAAGATAGCATATGTAAATGTTTTTATTTTAATAGACGAACTATTTATTCGAAATATGATAGAATTGGGATTACTTACCGATGGTAGCTGACTTTTTGGGTTGTTGCTAATCGTCCTTTATAATTGCGGCATACTTTTATTACACAACTCGGCATTTTAAAGCACTATTTTACACCCGAAACTCAGTGACTAATACGTGCTTATCGCTAAGCGTCAAATTTGACACTGAGCGGCGGCGGGTGATTTAGAGGCCAACAGTTGGCTGATATTTTTTTGGACGCAAATTGGATTGCCGCGCTCTATCTAGGGACTATATAATCAAAGGATTTAGGATGCGAATTAGGATAGTGTACGAGTAATCACTGGCTAGCTAGTTAGGATCCTAATTAGAGTTCCTAAAAATCGGATAGTGTAATAACCCCAAGCGATACAAAATAATTACAAATGAGCCCATTGATAGTGAAAAGTCATACTTGTTTCATTAACTAAAGATAAGATTATTGAACTGAACTCCAAACAATAATTTTTTTTTTGTAGCATGATTAGGTATAAAGATAGCAACGGTCTTATCAGCAGAATAAATTGATTATTGTTTGTAGGAATTTTATTTTTATGTTTTCCGCTTCCTATTAAAATTTATTGCATACTTACATACACATTGGCTTCGTTACATTTGCCAAATACTTTTTCTCTCTTTCAAATTAGGTACGTACTATACTTTCTGTAATTTTAAAGTAGGTACCCATAATGTATTTCTATAACGGTCTCATTGGGTATCAAACCCATGTTGTATGTGGGCCAAGATAACGGCGAGTATCTGAAACATGTCATAGGCGCTTTGGCTAGCATATCGTTACTATTTTGATTCCTTTACCACCTGCTCGCACACCATCACTTTAAACGTGGCCTTCGGATTTTACAGTCTTGGGTTTTGTCTTTCCCGTTACAGATAAAGACGTGTTAAAGTATCTGTATCTTCCCCAGGTAATTGTAATGCGTGAAGACATAAGTATCTCAATAAAGTCACATACATGTGTCAACAAATTACATTATGTTTGCGCCAACTGGAAAAATACACAAAAAGTGCAAATAGCTGTCTCCCCTCGGCGGCGCACGATTATGTCACGAGTGGCATGGAATTGGGATCTCCCAATTGCCACTCGTTTATTTACAATTGAAACCTATTTTGCTTAACAAAAATGAACTCTATTGATATCTATGAGCCACACACACTATTCACTATTTTCTAACGATGAATTCTTTACCGCATATAGACAAAGTAAATTTAAGTCTTATATAACACTGTTAGAGTTGATTTTAAGTTGTAGTGAGTACTGTTCAATTGTACAGGAGCTATTAGTTGAAGACCCACCAGATGTCAATGCGAAGCTGGTCCATTGTTAACAAATATGGGTACAATTGTTAACAATGCGCTACATTATTTTATTTGGTGGAGGCAAGTGTGCTGCGAGTGTGCCAAATGTCGAAAATTTGATAATTGGGGTACTGATCAAAGATTGTCCCCATGTCTTCTTTGGTATTCAGCACATGCTACATTTTTGAAGAAAACCAGAAAGCCCTTGCATAAGACGGCTACTTCCATTTTGTACAACTTCTCGTTTTGTAATAGGCTCTCATATTATATCTTATCAATGGCATTTATATGAAGGAAGCGAAAAAGATCCAAAAATATACTGTTTGAAATATGGACTGGACAACTTTGATACAATTTTTTATAATTCAACGTTCTATATACAATATCTCGAGTAATTTTTTCAGAAATCACAGTTTCCATAAAAGAAAATTTGCACCAACAGTATACTTATTATATGAGACGTACTTAAGGAAAATCATCGACGTTTTCCTGCCAAGAAACTGTGTCTGGGAATACATAATCAATTCCATTTATTCATTAACATTATTTAGTTATTTAAGTAGGGTCATTGAGCTGAGGCAAACATGAATGAAATAATTGCATAGGCCTTGCACGCATAAACACTGACAAATTTACAGTAAATGAGTATTGTCTATAGGTAGGTTATGTTTTTTATAATTTTTTTAATGTAAGTACGTTAGTATTTAATATCTCGATGAGAAGTGCTTAGTAGATAGATACCTTGCTATGCGCAGCGCATCTATCCTTTCTTGTGGAAGTCCTAGTCCTAAGAGGTGACTAAAGAATTAAGCACAACCTTAAATCATATAAAGTATATGTTCTGCGAGCAAACTATTCATAAGAATTTTTCAAAACCTAAATCCGACTTCACCCTCAAACTAATCAGTACATATTATACCCTTTCAAATAAATAAAAAAACAAATCGGTCTAAGCGTTTTCGAATAATCGGTAACAATACAATACATAAAAAATCGCGACGAATTAATAACCTCCAACTTTTTGAAAGTCTGTTCAAAAGAGTTGACGTCGGGTAGTTGGGTTTTACGTATTCTGTGGCAGTGGTCACTGCCTAATTCAAATTCCTACCTGCATAGTCAATCTTCTAGTCTTACTTAATTTGATATGAAGATTGAATATATATGATACTACATGCGACGGCCATAAACACATCAATTATAGTCACACAGGAAGTAGGTAAGTTGCTGAAAATAAGCCTCTGCCAAGGATTGAATTGTCTTCATGGAACGTTATTTCATTGCACGTAGTATATAGGTATCTCTCTTATCTCAAACGAATCGTATTTCTTTTGATGTCCCAAAAAAGTTAAACAGTCGGTTATTGTGACCATTGTGGATATTTTAAAACTAATTGAACTATAAGATAATTTATTGTCCTTTGTGCAACAACAACCAGCGGGCTGGAAGCGGGGGTGCGAGAGGGACAACGGTATGGAACAATTCGAAATAAGACAAAGAGAGAAACAGTCGGCGAGCTCTGTGGGAATCAAATCACGACTCACGCGCAGCACCGTGAAAGGATCCCGGGAGTGCATATACAAGATGATTCCAATTTCGTGTATTCCCTTTTTTAAATTTTATCAATCTAAATGAAGCAAAAGATTTCCAAATGCCGTATGATGTATGCATTGACACAAAGCACATTTTTTGAGTTAGTAAGCGCGTTTATTTGTGTTAGTAATAGTAATTTAATCGGCTAATCGCTCAACTCAAATACAGCAAACTTTAGCAAAATAATTAGAGATACTCAAATATGATTAATTTACTGCCTCTAATGAGAAAAATAACAGTTTTTCTTATTACAAATGTTTAAAGTTGAGAATCTGAAAACGAAAGAGTTGATAACATTGCATCACACATAGATAGACTGCAATCTAATCATATTTTTTGATAAAGGAGTTCATACATCTTATCAAGTTCATCAAATGAAATGTATTTGCAAAAGTACACTAAAAATAATAATTGAATTTTTAACAAAAAATTTAAACCGGCCAAGTGCAAGTTGAACTCGCGTGGAGAGGAACAATAGGTACTTTTAATGAATGTCAATTTTGAATTTACTACTATTTCTTTGTGAAGAACTAAGTTTTCCGTCAGTGTCCGTAAGTGAACGTATTATATAAAGTTTACCACTTTATTTTCAACTGATAGAATTCTTATATTATTTTTCATGTAATCAACAAGCAATAAACTGTCTTTAGTTTTTGTATTTTTTTTTCTAAATTTTCGGCTCCGTAATTTCGGAGATCGGGAGCGATGGTCAATTTCCGTCTTCTCTCATGAATAAAATTAAAACTATTTATTTTACAATAATACAAAAAATATATATAAAATCCTCATAACGAGCCCTTTGATTTGATATATGACACAGTAAGGTTTTTTTTTTAATTTCCTAATATATCCCACGAAAATTACCCTTATTTTAGAAAAATATTTATTTAATTTGCACATCTATGTTTTGGTCATAGGATTGCACCATCCTATCAAATTTCACCAGATTTGGACTAGAAGATTCGGAGCAAATTAACTGTGACCGACGGACGGACAGACAGACGCACGAGTGATCCTATAAGGGTTCCATTTTTTTCAGTTTTTGTACGGAACCCTAAAAAACAGGCGATTCCATTTTCTTTCAGGAGTTTCTTTCATATTTCTACATAATATTTTCACCAAATTAATATGTGACCAACTTGGTACTAAAGGCTTTTAAATAAATACATGTATACGGAAAAATCACACAAATTGAGCTAGCCCCAAAGTAAGTTCGAGACTTGTGTTAGCTGAACGAAACTATATTTGTAATAAACCTGAATGACCAAAGCGAATCAAATACGAAGCAATTGACTATATTAACGTACACAAAACAATAAAGGAGTCCGTCCATCCAAATAAGGACTATAATTACGAGAAATTTGAAAACGATACATGAAGCGATCTAGAAAAATAAAATAACCAAGACGGAGGTACAGAATCCTCCAAGAACAGATTGGATCAACAAGACCTTAATAACATCAATAAATGAGAGAAATGTGCTGTGGCACAAATTGAAACAAACACCTGATGATGAATCACTAAGAAAAGATTTCATCAAACAAAAAAAAAACAAAGTACACGAAAATATACAATCAACTAAGAATCTTTATTACTACCAAGAATTTGAAAATTGTAAGAAATCTCCTTCAAAGATGTGGCAAATCATTAATGATCTAGCAAGCAATAATAATAAAAATCAATGTGCCAACGCGAAACTTAATTCCTTTGAAGGGGAAATTAAAAACGTAGTAGAAGAAATTGTAACTTATTCTTTTCTACCATACGGCTGGAACTTGCTGAAAAAATACCCAAATGCTACCACAACGATCAGACGTCTTCTGACAGAGTTAGCACAGATCATGCGGAATTATCTGACCTGAGACAATCTTCAGTTGGTGAAGTAATTAAGATAATAAATTTTAAAACCAAATACTAGTAGCGGGTTATATGGAATAAGCACCAAAGCAATCAAATGTGTTAAGTATTTAAGCGCTGATAAATTAACTTCCTGTATTAACGAGTGTCTCCGTAAAGGCTACTTTCCAGATTCTTTAAAAACTGCCAAAGTATCACCTATTTTCAAATCAAGAGATAAAAAAGACCCCACTAACTATCGTTCAGTATCTGTATTGCCTATAATATCCAAAATATTTGAAAGAATAATGCCGACCGCCTTGATAAATTTCTCAGTTCTATAGATGTTCATATTTGAAAAAAAAAGGATGGTTTTAGACCTAAATCCAATATCCTGTCAGCCACTATACGATTTAGTCACAAACATAACATATAATATTGATATAAAAAACAGAGCACTAGGTATTTTTATTGATTAAAAAAGCCTTTGACACAGTTAGTCATAAAAAACTTCTAAACAAATTAAAAGACTTGAAAATAACTGGAACAGCCTACAAAATATTTTAGTTGTATCTGACTAATAGGTATCAGGTCATTAAAAGCGAAAATGAAGTTAGTGAATCATTTGAAGAAATCATAACATTTGGTGTCCCCCAAGAATCGATTCTGGGTCCATTGTTATTTTGAATATATATAAACAGTATGCACGGCATTGGCTTAATATTACCTTATATGCGGATGACACTAGACTCTTTTACTTTGGACAATCGATAGACACATTAATTGAACACGCACAACAAAATTTAAATATTTTACACTTTTGGCTTCAAAAAAACCTACTAACTTTAAATACTACTAAGACAAAATACATCATTTTTGCTGCTAAAAATAAACCGATAGGCACTCACGACCACGACGAGTTAACAATAAATGTTGAAACAATTCACAGAGTAAATAAAGAAAAGTATCTTGATTTAGTTTTGGACAGTCAACTTACTTGGAAACCGCATATTAATAAAATCCGAGCTAAGCTCTCATCCCTAACAGGTGCCCTGCGAGGTATTAAGAAATGCCTTCCAAAGTATGTACGGCACACAATTTATAATTCATTAATAAAATCCTAAATAAATTATTTAATTGAAATATGGGGAACTGCAAGTAAGACAGTCCTGCCTGGATAAACTGCAAAGGTCGCAAAATAAATTAATAAAAAGATTATTTAAATATCCATATTTAACACCGACAGTAAAAGTCTTTAAAGAAACAAAGCTTCTCAATCTCCGGCAACTGTATAAATATAGCACATGTATTTTGATAAGGAAAATCCTCACTAAAGATATCTTCTATCTATTCTTACTCAAGAAGAAATTAATTATAGGTACGTAAATTAATTTTAATTACTTTATCTAGACTAGACCGATGTATTTTCTCTGTGAGTGAATTGTGTCTCTTTACAGAAAAAAGCTGCGCTTATATCTAGAGTGTTAGCTTCCTGCATACCAAGTTTAATCAAAATCGGTTCATAAGTGGCGAAGGTATCGTGTAACATACATTAAAAAAAAAACGGGTCGAATTGATAACCTCTTTTGAAGTCAGTTAAAATTAAAAGAAACTATTGTGTCATTTTTGCCACCTATCGATACTATTTCAATAAAACTACACAAAAATAAGCAAGCAATGCAGAATAAATTATCCGTGATTGAGATAAATAAATCATTAAAGAGAGCACGCCGTATACAGTCGTGGGCAGGTTCGGATGCACCTGAGTATTTCACACCGCGACTCGCTGGCGCCGACCGCTAGTCTGCTCTAGTGGTGGTGGAACGCTGCCTCACAATCTCGCAGACCTTCCACTACTTGGCTTTACTCAATTTCCTTTAGATATTGCAAAAATCTCGCTCTACCTTACATTTGCTCTTGAAAATTGTATTTTCTAGGTTAAAGTTCAAAACTACTTGTTCTACATATACATGTTATGAGATATATATACATACTTACATGTACATACATATTTTTTTATAAGCCTGTTGTGTTCCATTATTGTGCAAATGCCTATCAACATGTAGTACATTTATTAATATAAATTTATAAGTACTTGAAAAAAATCTTTACTCAAGAAACTTGAAAATTATAACAATATAAACTAAATAAAATAAATAAAACAAACTAAACTAAAAATAACTTATATTAATATTTATAAAAAGTATAGTAACTATATGTAGTTTAGTACTTATTTTAATACTTAAATATGTAAATAAAAATACATGAAAGAATTGTTGAATAAAGTATCCTCTAAAACAAGTGACTGATTGACAGCCTTTTTCATGATTTAATTTGTCAGTCACTTCTAAATGTTTGTAACCCACGCCGCCCACTCGGCGACCAGTGTCGTGGCCCATAATGGTATTAGCGCATTCCTCAACTTGGGCTGATCGACCAGCCGAGCACCGTCGACGGCGCCCAGCGCCCCCGCATCACATCGAGAATAAATAAATATGTAACAAAAACCCTGCCCGATCCTTGTGAGAGCAACTCAGACCAACATATGAACAACTTTTCCTATTGGACCAATGCTTAAAACTCGAAGAAATTTTCATACAAATTGCCGGGCCAGCCGAACACTTTTGTATGAAAATGTGGTTCTTTTTCCGAGTTTCGAAAAATTGTTCATAGTGACAGTCTGAGTTGCTCCTTCAAGGATCGGACAGGGTTTTTGTTACATATTGTAAAATCGAAACAACTGGAAGCAACAAGGGGAGGCTTTTGCCCAACAATGGGACATGAATAGCTAAAAAAAAATGATATAGAGAAGATCCATCACGTCTGTATCCTTATTAGATACACTGATCCTAGAATCGTAAAACTCATAAGCCACGGTTAGTGTTATGATCGGCGTGAAGATGGCAAATGGAATCTAAATTGTGATGGGCTAACCGCATCGCCATGATTCAGATGCGCACCCATTTCCTCATACGGCTTTTAAGATTTACGCGGGTAAAGAAGCAACTGGTACAGCATGACATGTCATGCTGTACCAGTTGCTTCTTTACCGAATGCTTCTTTCTCGATGTAATGTCATGGCATTACATCGAAAATACATATAGAAGAGATTAATTATCACGTTCTTTATCCTTAAAGGGATAAACTGATCTTCGAGCCGTAAAACCCAAAGGCGTAATGTCAGTGTGAAGATGAAAAATAGAATCTGAATTGTGATGGGTTGCTAAACCGCATCACATGATTCAGATTCCCTCATATGGCTTAAAGATCTGCGCGGGAAGAGAAGCAATTGGAACAGCACGGGATAATTTTATCATACGATTAGTAAATTTCATTTAGGTACCTATATTCTATATAGGTCTAGACCTTATTATACTTGCTTGGTTTTGTCGCTTCGAAATAGATTACTGCAGAGACCGGGAAGTTAGAGACTGCTCGACGAGGCCTTGACAATAATTACGAGTCCGGCAATCTCATTCCCACCGAGGTATGGTTTGATTTTCTCAACAAATATGGAAATAATAAAAGGAATAACTAACTATGCAAACACTCACTGAATGTAACCAACTATTGCCGCTTTGAGCCTACTTCCTATAGATAGACATATTTTTATTGTATACCAAAAAAAAATGTACAAAGAGATAAGTTTACATAAAATAAGTACAATGTCAGGTACGGTTGATAAAATAAAAGTAGCCGAATAATTCAATCATCGTTTAAGTAAGTTGAATTGTTTTTAATAGTTATAGTAGTAGATGGCATTATCCAAGTAACATTTTGGCACTATAACCACAGAATAAGTACTAGTACCTATAACTTAAATTTACATCACAAAGCATTTGAGTAAACGTCCTATAAAGGTTTTAGCGGTAACTACGTGTTGTATAAAAGCGATTGGTAACGCTTTCTTGCTATATAATCTTAATTAGCCAAATGATATACAAGCATAAATAGGTTAACATAACAATTTTTAAAGCGGTTTTAGTTAGGTGCTATAAAAACCTCAAATGTAGACAGTACATAGCAATATTACTGTGTAACAAACAGTGCTTTAAATCACTATTATATATCTAACTTGTGTTATAAGTTTTCCCTGATAACAGCTATAAATATTGCGTTTTAGTCCCCACCGGTCGTGTTGCTACCCGCGCTCTTCCAGTGACAAAATTCATTGGGACACCAATTTTGCTAAAATAATAGGAGGCATTATATTAACTTTATTTATTTATGTTCTTAGATTAGGGAGTCTTAAGATGTTGGTCAAGACTCTTCGCTATAAGACCGTTCGCCAATACAACTATCGGGACAATGATCGTCTAATCCACATCCCACATGGGAAATCCAAAATATACCAACACCACCTTGATGTTTTGCTTTGAAAATTATCATCATCGAAGCCTCTATCAAATCCTTTGTTGACAATTCCTTTAAATATATTGGAGCAATTCCGTATCTCCGTTTAGTATCTTTCTCTTTACAGCTGGTATCATTCGTGATAGTTCTCTCACTTGATCGTTCCGAGTCCAAGGTAGAAGTAATAAGCCAGATTGGGCATTTGTTTTAATGAATTAAATCCTTGGACAATGGAGAAAGCGTTAGATATTAAACTAAAACTCCGCCAGCACTTATTCTAAAAATTGTTAAATTATTAGGATCTCCGCCAAATTTATTAATAAGCTTGGATTTGGTCACGTGGTCTCATATTCCCAGTAGCTTCTTTTCTCTCAAGACACAAAAAGCTTAAGGCACCCAATCTATAGTTAATTGTAACGACGACGAAATTTATTTCAACGATGTAGTCGGAACCATGCGTAGATTCATCTGTTCCATTACTATATACAAATCCCCCACCACTAATGAAAAACATAATCGCATGGAGGCAGTTTCGGAGTACAAACATTAGGATAAAGCCTGTCACCTCGTGGGCCAAGTCAAGGTACTGACTAAGCTTGTCCTGGTGATATCGACGAGCACTGACTGGCGCATCAATCGATCTGTCAGCACGATATCAGGCTTATTGGCGACAAGTCCTATTCGTGATGACAGATCGATCCCAATAGAGCTTGGCACGACCATTTTCGAGAACCGGCATCGGTGAGTACTTATTGTACGGTACAGATTCTACAAGTCTGTATCGAAGAGCAAGCTACTGGTAAATAATTCTGGCTACGAGGTTATATCTGTGCAAGTACTTACCGTTAGCTAGATGAAAAAAACCAGAGATTATAGACTCTCCAGGACGTCGACAAGCTTGACAGACATCAACCGTGCCGTACCGTTTCTCAGGATATATCTCCGATGGTTGTTCGTCATCACGACTTCGTGTGCAATTGCACAGGCAAAACCTTCGGTTTCCCCAAAAAGGTTACCGGAACGTAGCCAGTTCACCAATGCAAGCTGATCCACAACGAGCCCTATTAAGGCCCGATAGAACCGCCCGCAAAGCTCCTTGCTCTTCCATACGTTCATGCTATCCTCGGTACTTAACACTATTGGTTTGCGCCAGTTCTCATTTGCCAAAGAAGCGGCGCGGCGTGAGGCCCTTGTCTACTGCCACAACATCAGGATGCAACCCACACTCATTGCCAAGGAAATATTCCCTAAAGCTGCACACCTCGCAGTTGTGGAGATTCTTGGCATTTAAAAAGCCTCTACCTCCATGCTTCCGCGGGATGTACGGTAAGCCTCAAAAGTGGAGTCTTAATTTCTCATACAATTAGTATGAGAAATTAGGACTCCACTTTTGAGGCGCACCGTACATTCTTATAACAGATAAGCGTGGGTTTAAGCATACGATATGTTGTGAGCAGTAGGCGCACTCTCATATCCAGAGTATCCAGCTTAGTCTGAGTCCACCTTAGTATGCCAAAGGCGTATATGAGTAGGGGTATCACCCAGGCGTTGATGGCACGCGTCTTATTTCCTCCCGACAAGACTTTTAAGTACTTCTGTCAGTCGGCTAAAGAAGCTCTCCTTCACCTCCTGTTTTATATTCCTATCCATAATACCCAAACTGTGACATTGGCATACCAAGCTATTTCTAGGTTTCCGACTCCGAGAGAGTCTTGATAGAAATTGTCTCATACAGTTGTAAATTTGTAGAATTTCAACCTTCCCCACCTGTACATGCCTAACCGCAAACTTCATCATCATCATCCGAGCGTATTCCCGGTTGCATACTCAGCAGTAACGCTTCAGAGCCCGGGGTCCGCTACCTAACCAAGGAGATTTGACGAGGTTACTGGTTTTTACACAGAGCGACTGCCGTCTGACCTCCACAAACGTTATGAGCTTGTGAACACCGCTTTTTGATTTAGGGATCCGTTTTAAAAATATTTGGTTTTAAAGTGAAATCTTCTATCTGCTAAACGGTTATTTGGACACGTGAAAAAATTTACAGCTATATTATATATAACGAACTTCAAAGGAAAACTATCTGAGCTAAGTAGGGTTAACAAATTAAAAATTATAGGCGATCAACTTATAAAATGTAATCGGAAAAGGAAAATTTTGTACAAATTCAATAGAAATTAGTTTTAAGACGTGTTTAGGGGCACGAACTCAAAGTTGGAATTCGTAACTACGGAACCCTAAACTGCGCGTGGCCCGACACGCACTTGGTAAATTTTTTTATTATTGTTGTTGTTTGTTTGTCATGATTAAATTAAATGATACCTAAGATATGTACCTACGGGTACTTGCCATGTGGTTTTCGGCCTAGAATAGACCCACTCCATCTCCTCCTTTGGATGTCGTAAAAGGTGACTAAAGGATATTCCCGTCACTGAAGATGAACAGACTTTCGATAGGCAGCAGCGTCGAAAGTACGATAGTGAATCCCACTGCGCTCGCCAACCCGCCTGCCAAGCGTGGCGAGAATGGCAATATCCCCTCAATGAAAAGAAACCAAACGACCAGGCCCCCAGTACCCGGCAGCCCTGCTATTCCTGACTCCGGTAGCGGTCATGGTAACGGCGGGGTGCTAAGAATCCCCGGATGGGATCCGGCTATCACCCCCGGCGAAAACTGTCCCTGGTAACACACATTGTCCACACATTGAGGACTGACGAGAAACTGGCTGAGGTGGAAGAGGAAATGAGTAGGTTACGGTGGGGCATTGTGGGGTTGTCTGAAGTCTGAAGAAAGGGCGAAGGCACGACAACCTTAAAGTCTGGTAACCTACTCTATCACCGGGAAGGAGACAAAAAGAAGTCCCAGCATGGTGTCGGGTTTCTCGTCCACAAGTCCCTCATTAACAACGTCACAACCATCGAGAGTGTTTCTAGTAGGGTAATATACTTGATACTCAGAGTATCTAAAAGATACTCGCTGAAGGTCATACAGGTATATATGCCAACTGAGGATCACTCCGATGAAGAGGTGGATGAAGTGTATGAGGACATCAGTAGAGCCAGACATACATCTGAAACCTATTTTACGGTTGTTATGGGGAATTTCAACGCGAAACTGGGTAGGCGAGGCGATGGAGAGTTTAGGCTGCGAAATTTCGGATACGGAGTGCGAAATAACAGGGGACGTAGGCTGGCTGATTATCTGGAGCTAGAGGGACTCTTTGCGATGAACTCTTTCTTCAAGAAGCCGCCGCATAGAAAGTGGACCTGGATAGGTCCAGCAAAGAAGAACCAGCCTCCTGTCAAGAACGAAATCGACTTCATCCTCACGACAAAAAGACGAATATTCAACGATGTCTCAGTGATCAATGGATCAAAACCGGGAGCGATCACCGAATAGTAAGGGGCATCGTGAATATTGATCTAAAAGTCGAAAGGTCGCGGCTGATGAAGTCGACGCTCCGTCCGTTGCAAGTCCAAATCGAAAACTCCGAAGGCTTCCAGCTTGAACTATCGAATCGCTTCGAAGGCCTCCAGGATTGCGTTACAGTGGACGAGATAAACCAAGGGTTTGTAGAAGCTGTCCAAGCGGTGGGAGCGAAGGTGTTTAGGTCCAGCCCCAAACGAAAACCTCAGAAAATCTATGCTCAGACCCTAGACTTAATGGCAGAGCGTCGATCAAGGCCGCTGCAGACCTCCGAAGATGCTGAATCATATCGGCAGCTCAATAGACGTATAAAAAAGTCCTTGCGACACGACGTCCGCACCTATAATACAAAATGTATTAAGGAAACGATCGAGGAGAACAAAGGCTCTAAAGTATTCGCAGGAGCTACGTCGGTTGGGCAAAGCCGATTGATGAAGTTGAAGACGGAGGACGGTGGCGTGGTGTCGACAAAGGAAGGGGTTCTAGCGGAGATCTGGAGGTTTTATGGACAGCTATATACTTCAGTTACACAACCCAGCGAGCAAATGGCTAAAGGCCCAACGCCTGTACGAGATTAGAATGGCCTTCAAATAGCTTAAAAACAACAAGGCGGCGGGTGAGGATAGAATTACAGCAGAGCTTCTAAAAGGGGGCGGAACGCCGGTACTGAAAGTCCTTCAGAGGCTCTTTAATTCCGTTCTGCTCGAGGGCGTAACGCCAGAAGCGTGGAACAGGGGCGTGGTGGTCCTATTCTTCAAAATACCCTATTGAAGAACTATAGGCCTATCACGCTTCTGAGTCATGTATACAAGTTGTTTTCAAGGGTCATCACGAATCGTCTCGCAAACAGGTTTGATGCCTTCCAGCCTCCCGAACAAGCCGGTTTCTGTAAAGGCTTCAGCACTACGGACCACATTCACACGCTGTGGCAGGTTATAGAGAAGACGAGGGAGTATAACCGGCCGTTATGCTTAGGGTTCGTGGACTATGAAAAAGCCTTCGATTCGATCGAAACATGGGCCGTGCTTCATTCTCTCGAGCGATGCCGTATTGACTATCGGTATATCGAAGTGTTGAAGTGCTTGTACAGTAACGCCACTATGTCAGTCCGAGTATAGAAGCAGTGCACGAAGGCTATTCCACTGCAAAGAGGTGTAAGACAGGGAGACGTTATATCTCCAAAACTGTTCACCGTTGCACTGGAAGATGCCTGCAAGCTTCTGGACTGGGAAGGATTTGGCATCAACATCAATGGCGAGTATATCACTCACCTTTGATTTGCCGACGATATCGTTGTCATGGCAGAATCCATGAAGGACTTAAGTACTATGCTCGAAGACCTAAATCGAGTTTCCCAACAGGTGGGCCTTAAAGTGAACATGGAACGAAAGTAACGTCGAATGTCCATGTCGCGCCCCTACCTGTTTGTGTTGGGAGCTCCAACCTCGAAGTTGTAGACCAATATATCTACCTGGGTCAATTGATCCAGGCAGGAAGTTCCAGCTTCGAGGAAGAATTCTTTCGACGAATCAGACTCGGCTGGGCAGCGTTCGGGAAGCTATGCATAGTCTTCTCGTCCAAAATACCTCAGTGCCTCAAGACGAAAGTGTTCAATCAATGTGTGTTATCGGTGATGACATAAGTCATCACCGGTAATACACATTCAGAGCCATAAGGCTCTGAGACGTGGTCCCTTACTATGGGTGTCACAAGAAGGCTCAAGGTCACTTAACGCGCTATGGAGAGGGCTATGCTCGGTGTTTCCCTACGTAATCGAATCAGAAATGAGGAAATTCGTAGAAGAACCAAAGCCACTGACATAGCCCAGCGGATTAGCTCATTGAAGTGGCAGTGGGCGGGACACATAGCGCGACGAACCGATGGTCGATGGGGCAAAAAGGTTCTCGAATGGCGACCACGTACTGGCAAGCGAAACGTAGTACACCCACCCACAAAGTGGTCTGACGACCTGACGAAGGTCGCTGGAAAGCGCTAGATGCAGGCCGCTCTAGATCGGTCATTTTGGAAATCCTTGGGAGAGACCTATGTCCTGCAGTGGACGTTATGCAGCTGAAATGATGAAAATGATATGTACGGGTAAGTAAAATATAATTTATAACTGATTGTTTAAAGACCTTTAAGTTATTGTCAGTTACAATTTCAAAGTGAATTTTTGTTATGTATTTTTGGGGAAAATGTTTGTTTTGTTAAAACTAGATATGGCGATAAAATTTAAATCTTTTGTTTCATTACCTTCTGTTAAAATCACAAATATTAATTCACATTGTTTCTTTTAAACCGTTTTACCCACTAGTAACCGGTTTACCCAAATGCTGTAACCGCTTCAACCATCCCATGGGCAAAGCGGTTTTTTTCTACGATTGCGAATTTTGCTTTAATATGTAAACTATATCAAACTTTTTGTTGTGGTGCCTAGTCCTATAAAGTATATCGTTTGTATTACGTGATTTTTCTTTATCAAAGTTAAGGTAACCGCTTTGAGCTGGTTTACCCTATCTTTTTCATTGTTAAGGTAACCGCTTTGAGCTGGTTGACCCTATCTTTATCATAGTTAAGGTAACCGCTTTAATCTGGTCTCCCCTATCTATCCTTCTATATACTGATAATTTACAATGATTTATTCGGCTAATTTTATGTTATCAATCGTACGTGACTGAAATTTACAATTATCATATTCTGGTTGCTGGCTAGCAACATAATCTCTGTAACGTAGCGTGACATTCCTGAAACATGTTTTACACACGCGTCTTTCTCCCTTTCTGGGTAGAAAGAGCCAAAAGCCGAAAACAAAACGTATTTTTAAAGCATAATATTAAAAAAAAAATGTTTTTTATCGAAAGTCTCCGCCAGCAAGACGATTCTGTCGGTCCGTGTTTAGTCCCGCAGAGCGAAACCTAACAAAGAATTATTAGTGCTGATTTAAATATGTACTATTTTTTTGTTTAGAAATCCTACTCCTGCTGAAGATACAATCACAATCAACTGGCCTTATTATACTGGTGGACAGCCAGCGTACCTTAACATAGACGCAGCGTTCAAGATCGAAGCTGACTACGAACCAAAAAAAGTGTCCATCTTTAAGAAATCTCTGAGAGTACAAGCAACTATAAACCGAAAAAGTCCGAATCAAACTAGCTTAGCGAGGCTTCCGTACAATTCATACAACGTCGAAGGGACGTACCCGTAATAAATCGAATCACGATCATTATAGTATCATGAAATTAAAATAACAATCAAAAAGCAAAAAAATGGCATTTCCTTAAAAAAAGTGTGCAGCTGCAAGGGTAATTTGTATGGAAATGTCATTTTTTATGTTTCTTTGAGTGTTATTTTATTTCGGTTTATTGTAGTGACCTCTTAAGAGCGGCCAACCCGTCTTATTTTTCATACAAACGCTCTCACGTGATTATGGCGTTGTAACTGATCTTTCTTGAAAACTTTTGAACTAGCAGGTATCGTGTGCGCTATTACTAAGTTTCTATCAAAATAAAAAATAAAACTTGGAAAACAAATTCAGTATAAGCCAAAAATCTAAAAACCAGATTTTTTGCACCATTTTTACTTGAACTTCGACCGTTCATAAAGTCCAAAAAAAAGCACATCTACCAAACTCGTTGTATTAAAGATAAAACATTAATAATACTTTCCGAAATAAATTCTTTATTGCCAACATAAGAAAAACCGTTTTTTAATGAGGAACTTTTCAGGACACGTTCCTTAAAAATCAAATAGATGGCGCTGTGCAACGTTGGCGGTCTTTCTTTAGGCGCCGTCCACCACTCAATGCGGCTATAAAAACTAGTGGACTAGTATAAAGGACCATGGGCATTTTACTATGGAGCTTGGGCTAACCTCCAACAGTTATGATACTTTGTCATATTAAAGCCTTCATGTGTACTTCATTTTATATTAATGAATCAAAGTTAAATTCGAGTGCAAAATTGGACTCTTGGTAAATTTTAAAAAAAATATTTACTGTTCATCAACATATTTTATTGTATTTTTATGTGTTGGATAACGGTTATGAGATCTAGATCGAGAGTTTAATAGTAATGTGCATGCAAGTAAAGGTCTGCAGTGCCCGCAATCTGAGTGTAGAGCAGTCGGGTAGGGTAGGACAAACTATTTCCAATGAACTGAATTCAAAAAGTAAGAAGAGCTATTTCTTACTATTTTGTTTGCAAACGTGATAGGTATTTTTGCAAGGAAAACGAATGTACAGGATTGTTTATAATGAAGATTTTATTTATAACATGTCGGAAATAGAAAAGAAACAAACAGGGTTGTTAGTTAAAACAAATCTTTATTCATATAAATAAACAGTATGTTTGACTTACATTATTAATTACTACATTTCATCAATCAGTATATCGTCTAAATGAATTGCTGGTCGATGGAATCCGTCTCCATGTCTACCTACTCCTAAGTACCAGATAATTGATATGACATGGGCACAACTTCCAATTGTGCGTCTACCCGTTAGGCATGTACAATAATATTCAATAATGGCATCTTTACCTACTTGGTCTTTATCTATTAAAACATAAGTATAGTATATTCTTGATCTTACGTGCCGTGATTGTATACGCCCTCTGAGTAACCATACATTTCTTTGCGGTATATTGCACTGTTGCAAGTCGTGTAAAGTATTTTCACGATATGTTTCAATAACATACAGACCACCATCACGTAAGTGCTCACTACTGTACGATCTTGCAAGTTTAAGCTGATAAGAGCCTAAGGCAATCATAAATACATCATCTTCACTCAACCCTGGAAAGTCATCTAAATAAGGTACATTGGCATTCATATTGGTCCATGTAACTCTTTGCCTATTAAGATTTTTTAACACTACATAGTGATACAAGTTATTAGGCTTATGAAGCCTCTCATTTATAACATTCAGAATATCTTGAGCATGCCTATTATCGGTTGCTACCCTATAAAATGCATTTATAAGGGCGGCACCTATTTTAAAATCAACAAATGCATGTGGTAGTTCCCTATTAAAGTAATCTTGTCGAAGCAACTTAAATCTATTCTTAAACTTGCCATTCACTGCTTCCACCACCCAACGACATAAAGTAATTAACCAGGATTTATTTGCTTGTTCAGTCGAAAACTGAGTTTCTTTTCTACTTTTCGACGGAGGAATGTGTGCTTCATATCCCATTGACACAAGATCATGTATGCAATCCCTGAATCCACGGTCTAATATAAAAACATCGTTTTGATGGAACATCCAATGGAAGACATTATTTTCATCGTCATATAATGTAGTCATAATAGACGCATCACTGGTAGTTGCAGCGTATGGGCCAAACACATCTATGATGTACCCATCAGAGCACACCATCAAAAAAGGTTTTAGTAAGTTTTCAAACTTGTGATGGCTATATGTAAGACGTTGAAACAGAAAGTTAGTACTTTTTTGTATATATAAATAAGTACCATCACAAATGATAATAGCTTTTGTGTTTTCATCGTTACCGAATATTTTTTTTGGCAAGAACAAGTTTCTTTCGAGCATGTTTTGTCTCGAAATATTGTCCATACCTAAATGAATCGAAACAAAATCTAACATCAAATATTCCCTAGCTAGTGCCAATTTTCTTTCTAACGTTCTACGACTGAGATTAAAAAGTGTTGCCAGTCTTTCATTTGGCTCACCTGTGCGAAGTTTGGATAAATAAATTCCAAGCACAGTACGTGGTCGATCAGAAACTGCTGTAAGAGATGAAGTCTCTTCTACAACGGTGTTAAATTGTTGGATTGTCAGGCCAGTCCAAAAATGCATATCTGTTTCACTTATTGAACCCAATAATTCAAAATCTAGTCTTAGGTTTCTATTAAAAGCGGTTAATAAAATATTGGACATATCTGTTACATGACCAGCATTAAAACTATGTGAAACGTTACAATGTTCAATTAGTGACGACCATTCGTAACTTTCCAGATGCTGGAGGCAAACTCTCGCATGCTCTGGGATAAACAAACGTTGTGTATTACCATCATTCTAATCGTGTCGGATATTCTATGACGTTCAATGTTGTGGCAATCGTTGAAAATACACTGACTAGAAGAATTAGGGCTCCTTACAAAATCGGGAAGATGAATGTTTTCTTGATCTTGGACGTTTGCCACCATAGGTACTTGAACAGCAGGTTCCTCAACATTTATTTCAGCAGGCAGTGCAACTTGTCTCTCTTGATGTCGAAACTCGTTATCCATTCTCTGCCAGCAGCGGTGACACATTCGTTGTGTATTATTGAATTCAACCTGAACAGACATAATATTTGCAATTAGAAATGTGCATATGCATATGATTATTATTTGACTGCCTCCGTAGTCCAGTGGTCAAGGCGCCTTGTGACCCGGAGGTTATGGGTTCGATTTCCACTGGGAAGCATACTTTGTGAAAAGTTGTTCGCCAAAAGCTCCCTATAATCAATCGAAGGACGTGCACCAACCTTTGATTGTAACAACCTTTGATCTTATATTTAGGATTAGGGTGGGTTAGGAATAAAGAAGTGAAAATATAAAGTTAGGATCTAAAGGACTAATATCTAGAGCTGAAGAATAAGTTAAAAAATGCGATGGTTTTCCTGGTTTTGCTGTTGTTTCGATAGTTTCTGTTGTTGTGATCGTGCGTGATGATCTTTTTTTCTATTGACTTTGGACTCCTTTCTTTGGACTCTGATTACCGCTTTATATGAAGACCTGGGGGGTTACTCCAAAAATTGTACGTAAGACGGAGTACGTTACTGCGTATCCGCGTTTCAGTGTCAAGCAACATTGAGCACTAACGTATGATGATAAAGTCTAATTTGGTTTGACATAGAAAATGACGTTACTATCGTACGACTCACGTATAATTTTATGGAGTAACCCCCCTGGCTATTATATTTGGATTCCTATTCAACTACACTCTGGCGACTTGGCTACAATATTTGGACATCATTTAATTGGATAATATTTAGGCTAAGGTTCATAATCATACTGCCAGCAAAGCCAGCGATGCACAGCGCCATCTATGAATGTTTAATGGAAAGTGCCCTTGAAAGTCTCTCATTAACGGGGGCTACCTGAATTTTCCGGGGTCCCGTGCTGCCATTTGAAATAAATCATTTAAAAGTAAACGGATACATCATTTAAAATTTTGAAGCTTTTCTACGCACATATGCCAAAAGTGGCCGTTTTTCGCAATTGTGCGTAGAAAACCTTCACGTTTTCACTTTAAACTGTAAACAGTAGTTCATAAAATAGTTTGAAGGGTTATCTAGGGTCTGATCAAGACAGAATTTTAAATGATGCCTCCATTTCTTTTCAAATGATTTATTTGAAATGGGGGCAGCACTGGACCCCGTAAAATTCATGTAGCCCCTTAAGTCCTCAGATCATAAATATAATCACAATAGGAAGTAAACGTCATTAAAAAATTATAAAGTTTGCCATAGATCATAGACCTAGAATTTTTTAACTGTCTAAATCAAAGAATTAGAATACCTATACAAGTAGTGGTCTAAATATATGCCATAGATACCTACATAGGTATTTGCCAAACATGTCAAACATTTTCACATTTTCTTTTGTTTATTTTTATATTTTATTTAGTAAATATAGTCGTAGAAAAATTATTGTATCCAATGTTGGCGTTTCCTTACGAATGTCACGATGCTCGCCAAGGCTCGCATCGTGACATTCGTAACCTGCGCCACTCGCATTTTTTGAACCCTCTTATACAACTGTTGCATAATAGTATTTTATAACTGACGTTTACTTCCCATAGTGACCATATCTAAGGACTATATAAAAAATCGTTAATAATTTATTTCGGAAATAACTTTTTTATACAATAAATTCGTGTTGCGCTTTTTTTTGTTAAATCTATGTTGATCGAGTAAAACTTTAACCTAAATGTAATCTACATAGGCAGTTAGCAGGCGCCTAGAGCTAGAGAAGAAAAAAACTAGGTCTATCGCTAGGCGTATTTTTTGGTGAAATTAAGACACATGTAATATAATGAGGAATAGACTTATATAATTTTCTGCAATCACATTGGTGTTAGGGACCATTTAAAACACAGATAATCAGTACAGGAGTAGAAAAAAATATTATTATTATTTTACTTTGCAAAACATGCAGAGTCACGCGGAACATTACTTAATGATAAATTCATGTAACAAATATGTACCTATGTTCATTTACTTCTTCGCTTACAACAGCTTAAAAAAAAGGACAAGAAAAATATACCTCTACAATATATTATTATATATTTATTATTATATAACTATATAATATATAATTATATGACTGATTTAAGTGCAAATCTTTTTATGAATAAGAAAATTTGTTTTGTGACATAAGTATACATTATAAGATATTTAATGTATGTATGTACGATCTCTGCGTATAAAAATGCTTAAAATAATATCACTTCTTGCTGTAGAAGGTATCGTAAAATTCTTTGAACAAACTTGTTCTTTCAGCATACGGTTCTTGTTTCATTGTCAGATTTTCATCAATCACCAAATAGTTCATATTCGTGCCTACTGGCTTCCAGGTAGTAGTAATACTATCGTTGATATCTTTTGTAGGAACTCTGAAACGTAAAGAAATCAAATAACTAAATATTCGAATTCACAAAATTGTCACAACAGGGATGTAAAATAAATAAATATAAAGGGACAAATAACACTGATTGAGCTAGCCCCAAAGTAAGTTCGAGACTTGTGTTTGGGATACTAACTCAACGATACTATATTTTATAACAAATACATATATAGATAAACATCCAAGACCCAGGACGATTTGAAAAAGGCCATTTTCCAACTTGCCCTGACCGGGGATCGAACCCGGGACCTCTGGGTGGCGGACTAGCATGGTGACAACTAAGCCACGGAGGTCATCAAAAAAAAAATTTTTGGCTCATTCGATAGTTTATTGAAAAGTTTAGTATACGTATATTTTTTTTCTGATAAGCAAATAATGACGAAAATACGGCGCATTTAAATTTACCGTGTCGTCACGATCAGCTACGATTTTTGACCAAAGGTGACGTAAATCACCCCGGCTCCGAATCTTTGAAGCGCTGTATCTTTGTGATTTTTTACCATTTTGCTAAACAAAAAATACGGCTCCTTTATTTTTGGATAATCTAGTTCAGAGGTTCCCAAACTTATTTTGTCAAACGCCCACTTTAAAAAATCAGTTATTTTGTAGCGCCCCCCATTTTTTTCACCATAAAAACCTGAATTACATATTTGTCTTGCCTGTAGTTTAATTCAACCTATATTCTAAACTAGACTTTTTTACAAGAGAGAGCAATAATAATACATACACCAGAACATTAGAGTATCTTTTATAAAAAATAACAATAATCAACATTGTTAATTTTAAATAAAAAAGTAGCAATAATAATACAATTTTACGATAATAAAGAGTATCGGAAGTGGGGACCTCACCTGCGAAACTTTAAAACACGAAATTTTTTCAGTGTTTGATTCCTTTAACGATATAAATAGCGTTGTGAACGCATTAAAATAATAAATATTAATTACATTTTTAGTTTATATTTGTACAATAAAAAAGGATATAAATATGAACTAATAAATGGATGTTGTGTAGTAAGAGGATTTTAATTTCAGTGAAATTTAAAATATGAAATAACTGAAGTTATAAATCACTCATTGCTTAAATCACATCAGCACCCCCCAACTTTATTCTGGGCCCGTTACCGCCCCCCTTAAAGCCTCCAGCGCCCACAAGGGGGCGTTATCGCCCACTTTGGGAAAGACTGATCTAGTTGAAGGACTAAATAAAATAATTCATTTTTTTACCCAGTACTTTTGCATAATAGGGTATATGCATGAAAAAAAAATATTTGTTATCTAACCAGTTTTTCCATAAATATTCAAAAGTAAATTACGAACAGTGAAAGCAAAATAAGAATTGGTTAAAAAACGAACGAGATATAATAATTTTACGAAAATATGTCTATCTCATTCGCAAAAACGCCATTTTCTATGAAAAATGTATAGACGATGTGGACTTTGACGTCACCAGTCCATATCGGACTTCTCTTTCTAATTGAAACTTTAAAGTATTACATGTCCGTCGCTGATTAAGATATTTTATAAATTCTTTCATATTTGTTTACTGTGGTAAATAAGGATTTTATTAAACAAATAAAAAAAATACGTGCATATTCCCTATAGCGGGATGTCCCTATTATACAAAAGTTGTAACAATGTAGTTTTACAACTTACGTAACAAATGGGTCATCCTTTGTTTTCTATAAACATTTGTAAATTTCTCTTCAAAACAATGTACTATTTCATTTAGTCATTTTTCGGAAATGAATTCATACAACATAAATGTAAATAAATATTCTAATTTAATAACGTTTAATGACTTTAACAGATAGTCAATGTCATTGCCGTTCCCAGATTTAAAAAATAACTTATTCTAATGTTAGTTTTATTGGAAATCATTCACATTGTTGATAAAAAAAACCCTATTAACTAATGCATAAAATTTAAGCATTTTATTTACTATTGTCTATGATCTTCTAGAATATTCGATCATAGACAAAATGTGGAATATTTTTAGAACCGGGTAAGTAAATTTTTAGTTTTCGGTATCTACCGACATTTAATAGAGATGAACTTACTCCAAAGTCTGAGAGGACGATTCATTTCGAGATCGGGTGGCATTCGCTGCACACAATCTACTTAAATTAATCTTAGTTAATGACATGAGTCATCGTCATGAGTTGTCAGTTGGTTGCGTGAATGGACATTTTATCTTTTTATATTGCTTAGTTTTATTTTCTCTTTAATTATTTTGCTGTTTTGTTCTTTTTCAAAAAGAAAATCATATTAATTTTATATTTTCAAAAATATATAGTTTTAATATGAAACGGTCAAAGATTAATATGAAACGGTCAAAGAACGATTTAAATTATTAAACCTGAAATAACCTTTGATTTTTGTACCCCGACGCTCTGTCTATCCCGTCGGAAAAAAAAGATGTGATAGTGTTATTTATGTTAGAAAAGGCGAATTATTATTTTAGTATATTTCGGCTATTTGCGGCTGGGCGTGACGCTGTCCTACACTAAGAAGCGGCAGCCATTTTGCGTTGAACAAGTTTGCCGACGGCGTCCCTTCCGTAGTACCTCCGTAATACAAGCTAAGTCCCGCTCCGAGATTCAAAGACCACCACGTTTTTCTCTCCAATATCAGAGTTTTTGTAAACGTATCTGCTGTACAAGATTACTTATTTTTTCGCCGGACCTGCGTCTATCCTTAGAGATTTTTAGTTTCGTGTTCTTGTTGTTTTATTTTGTGGAAAGGACAATATAGTTGTTGTGTCTATTTTGTACTTTTTACTGTCCCTTCCCTAATAGTTATTTTTTTTTATTTTTTTTTTTGCTCGGGCTTATCCCGTAGCAAAGTATAGCTCAATGTTTCCCAGGTTCATTTTTATATTTGTAAAGACATTTCAAGTAGATATTTATATTCCAATAAATTCTTACTTCTTAATAAATAAACAAATAAATTATCACATACCCGTATTTAGCGAAATTAGTCCACATCTCCAAAATTCTATCCCTTACAAGTTTATCAGTTTCTGTAATTGTTACAGACTCAAGAATTTCAGATTTGACTATATAACCGCCGTCATCTCCGTGGCACGCGCCTTTGCGCTGAATATTTAGCTTCTTCTTGATATAATTCAATTTTCCATCATAGGCGAATTCGTAGAAATAAACTAACGGGTTATGCTTTGCCATCCAAGAAGCAGCTGTATATAAGCCACCTATAAAATCGACGTCTGAGAAAAAGTCGATCGCAAAACTATCGGTTTCATCTTTATTATTTTGCTTATACAACTTTTCCAATTTTTCAGCATATTCGGTTATTTTAGAATCGTCAATTCCGAAGAATTCGTGAATATATTTAATGAAATCCCTTTCTTGAGTTAATTGTTTCAACGGTGCGTTAAATGCGACGGAATCCATAAGAAGGCCCTCTCGTGAACAAAATCCAGATATGAATGGAACTCTTGTAAACTCTCCATGTGATATTATATCATAAGGTGATTTATTTAAAACTGGCTCCCAATCATCGGGTTTTTCAACAGTTGGTACAAAACCGAAAGCGATACCACCTTGATGTTTTGCTTTGAAAATTATCATCATCGAAGCCTCTATCAAATCTTTTGTTGACATTTCCTTTAAATATTGGAGCAATTCCGTATCTCCGTTTAGTATCTTTCCCTTCACAGCTGGTATCATTCGTGATAGTTCTCTCACTTTATCATTCCGAGCCCAAGGTAGGAGTGTTGAGCCAGACTGGGCAATTGCTTTATGAAATAAACCCTTAGCCAATGGAGAAAGCGTTAGATATTCAACTGAAGCTCCACCAGCACTTATCCCAAAAATCGTTACATTATTAGGATCTCCGCCAAATTTATTAATATTCTTTTGTACCCATTTAAGAGCTTGGATTTGGTCACGTAGTCCCATATTCCCAGTAGCTTCTTTTCTATCAAGACACAAAAAGCCTAAGGCACCCAATCTATAGTTAATTGTGACAACGACGACATTTTTTTCAACAATGTAGTCGGCACCATGCGTAGATTCATCTGTTCCATTACCATATACAAATCCCCCACCATGAATGAAAAACATAACAGGCAGTAAATCGCACGGAGGCAGTTTCGGAGTGCAAACATTCAGATAAAGGCAGTCTTCACTACCAACTACGTTACCGCTTTCAGCATCATATTGAGGGCATATATTGCAACCTTTCGTAGCATCCCTAACATCATCCCACGATTCTGGTGCAACAGGTGCCTAAAACAAATTACTAATAGTGTATAGTTTGTTTTTATATATGTACTTTTTATTATAATTGGATAATTATGAGGAAGATCCATTATTTGACATGTGCCTTGAAAGAAGATCTATACAAGACCTTGTACAACTTGAAAAAGTATAAACTGTAAAAAAAATTGATCCAGACCTCGCATGGTAACGTGGATATCGAAAAATAATCTATTTTATTTAGCTTTTTTTTGATTTGCAAACTCGTTGACGTCTTTTTTATATCGGCCGTGAAACGGTCTTCTCATCTTGTCATATGAACACGTAAAACAATGTCTTTCTTACCAAAAATCTTAATTCGCCAACAGGAGGTTTCGCATATGGAATTCCTTTGAACAAAAAAAACGAGTTGCAATCCTTGCCTTGCAGCTTCCCTTGTTGAACTTCCACCACTGGTTCCACCATGTTTCTTGACTTTGAAAACTGTAAGATTTATGAAAACGCGATAAATTAAAGTGAATTTGAAATGTTCGCAAAAATAGCATTTTGTACGAGGTACTTCATTAATCAATTCGAGAAGTGATTAATCAACTATATTTAACTGATAATAATTCATTTATCAATTGTAAAATTGGTAGTAGATAGATAAGTTATCAACCAACTACACTTATTTAAATAAAACAGACAGTCACTGGAAAGTTAAGCAGAGGGACCTGAAATTTCAATTAGATATATCGAAACTACATTGAATAAGCGATGAAGTAATCGTTTGAAGGGGCTACCTGAGGTCCAGTGTTGCCCCCATTTGAAATATTTTATTTAAAATTTGGCTTTGATATAATCCTAGATAACCCTTCAAACTATTTTATGACTCAAGAATTGGCAAAAATTCTATAAAAAGCTACACGTTCTCACTTTAAAATATGAACAGTAGTTCATAAGATAGTTTGAAGGGTTATCTAGGGCTGCACTGGACCTCAGGTAGCACCTTAAATACTTATTTATTTTTAATATTTAGAGTGGAATAAAGTTTGTTTAAAACTAATGGTAAAAAGATAGTTATTGGACAAAATTTATAATATTTGACAGACAGATTATATACAATAAATGTGCTTGCAAAGTATACAATTTTTTTTAGATATTATTTTTATGTTATAAACAACAATTTCTTATTTATTAATCCACAATTTTAATACGTAAACAGTCCAGCGAATTAAATAAACTTATATAGCAGGCGGCAAAGCCTCTTCCACCAACGACGGCGTCGCCCACTATAAGCAATGGAATAAAAAGAAATCGCGCATTACGTGTGTAAAACTATTTTATTATTCCGGTGAATATGTGCGAACAACTAAACTCCGTTATTACAGCAACAAAGAATATTCTGGAGCAGAAATAAGTTCGCCGCGCGTAAGCTCACAATATTTGTAAAACTCAAAAAAATCTACTGTCATAAGCTAAATCATAGACAGAGCACCTGAGATGCTCTTCGTGCACGCGCGGATCGTCGGGTTGGAAGCAAAGAGGTTTGCGACGGGTCATTCATGGTATCCGCTATACTTAACAATTTAGGAGAAAAATATCCCCAGAATTAGGCCTTACAAGACTTCTAAAGTAAGATAAAATAAATACTAAAACAAATATCAACTAGGAAATCATATTAATGGGATTAAGAAATTTAAATCTTACTTATTTTTTTGGAGCGAGCTTGGCCGTCGTATCTGCTTGGACTTTGTAGCGCGACTAACGTTATCTGCGAGTAACGTGATACAGCACTTTACAGTGCTCTACTTGCTTCTACTTCAACGTACGAATTAATTGTCTTGCATACGAAATCGAACGGTCTATAGGTTCGAGACAATTATATCGTACATCGAGCTTCGATGATCGAAGCCGAACAAGTTGGGAAGGATACAAAAGAACCAATACCTGTAAATAAGCCTCGCAGTGGGTGACTGAAAAATATCTCAGTTTGGTAAAGATTTATTTGTGTTTTTTTGCTTATGAACAGGTTTGAAAGCGTTTAATTCCAAGTCATTGAACGACACATGAACTTGTCAATGTCAAAAAAGTAAATATGTTTTATATCTTTAAAATTTGTTTAAAATCATTTAAAATAGATTTTACTAGAGATAAGGGTGAGTTATTATCAAAGATATAGGATTTTTTTTGCTCTTTGGTTATTATTGTTTGGATTTTACCAAAGAGCAAAATTTGTTTTTTTACTATTTCAAAATTTGTTTGTTTTTCCAATTTACACTGCCACAAACACAGAGCAAAAATGTAACAAAAAACCGGCCAAGTGCTAGTTGAACTCGCATGGAGAGGGTTCCTCACAACACAATGCCAAAGAATTGTGTAAATAAACGTATTTATATTGAGTTAACCACTTTAATTTCAGTTGATAGAATTCTTCTAGGTTTTCTTGTAATTCACAAGCAATGCGAACTATATGTTGTATCTTTTCAAAATTTCAGCCTCAGTAGTTTCGGAAATCAGGTGGGAATGGTTGATTTTCATCTTCTTTCATGAATAAAAACAATACTATTTTTTACAATAATAACAATATACATATATCTGAAATCCTCATAACGAGCCCTTTTATTTGATAAATGAGACAGTAAGGTTGGCAAACCTTTTTTTTTATTTTCCTCATTTTTTCCTGCAATTTTTTTTTTAAATATATTTATACTTTGCACACCTGTGTTTGGGTTATAGGATTACACCATCCTACCAAATTTCACCTGATTTGGTCCAGTACATTCGGAGCAAATTGGCTGTGACAAACGGACGGACAGACGGACAGACGCACGATTGATCCTATAAGGGTTCCGTTTTTAATTTTTTGTACCGTACCCTAAAATCAATTTTTTGATGAACCCCTTGCATTATCTTGAGAAAGCCACGGCGAGGAACACGTTAAGAAGCTTTGAAAAAATTCTTTCCACGCTTTGTTGAACGCGACTGTTTCTGATATAAGGCGGCGATATTCTATGTAAAAGCTGTGTTACTTCCCGGCTTTCCCTCTCTTCCTGCGGATTAGTGCGGATGTCGTATCGATTCCCAAGGATCCCTAACCTAACCTAAACCTGCATAAACCGCTGTATTCGTAAAGATCTACCGTCATAAATCCTTACTTCCTTACTAATATAAATTCGAAAGTAACTCTGTCTGTTACCTCTTTACGCTTCAACCACTGAACCGATTTAGATGAAATAAGTATGGGTATAGTTTGAGATCCGGGGAAGGATAGAACGATAGGATAGCTTTTATCTCAAAAATAATCCAATATATATACTTAATTTTATATCAAAAATAATTAAGAGAATGAAATAGGAAGTGGAACTTTGTTTGGGAAATCCTACTTTGTCATACATAAGTATCCATAATCAGATCAGCTCCATTTCGATCATTTCTCATTGAACTCGCGATATATGTATGCGTGCAAAATTTGAGTTCAATCGGAATCCGGGCAGTGTGTCTTATTTAACTTGCAAGATTTGATTACAGTCAGACAGACAGACAACGGGACAGGTGAAACTAAATAAAAGCTTGTAAAATAGTTTCAGTACACCTATTTTATTAGACGTAATGGAAGTATATATCTTGAGCGCAGTGACCGCACAGCCTCCACCAGGGTACGGATGAACACCTGCGAGAAAGTTTTTACTCATGTTTGTGGTAAGATACGGATGTGACGCGCTTAGGGTTACAGTCATAAAAACTTAAATCTAGTCTTATACCTATTCACATGATAATAGCGTGGGAGAACTTCATGACTATTTTGATCAAATTTCTATGGGTCTAACCTGGAAGTGTATTCGTTGAAACTATAAAAGCATTTGCACTAGTATGTAACCAACTAAGTCTTACTTGATCGTGTTTCCTTTAGCTCTGTTTACTTCGTTTTAAATGTGTATTTTTAAAAGATACAGCATGGAAGGGACTTGCCTGTAATAAATCGAACCACGGGCTGTACTAGATCCCTGTAGTACATCGACATTAAAATAACAACCGAAAAAAAATCGACATTCCCAAAAACATTGCCCAAGCGGCTGCACACTTTTGTATGCAAATGCCGATTTCTTTTTTGTTTTTTGGCTGTTATTTTAATTTCATTATTGTAAAGTGATCTAGTTTACACCGTGGATCGATTTATTAAGGGTATGTCCCTTCTACGTCACATACTTGCATAGTAAGCAATGTTTACTCGGTAAAAATACGTTGTCATTGTCTAAGGAGCATAATTAGAACGCTTCGGACTGAGATAACCGGATGCGCACCTGTGCCGCCGTGAGAACCGACCACGATCTGGAACCGTAGCTTACACTGGGTGAGCACCACGTTACGCAATCTAAGTAGACGAGTAGAATTTTTTGTAGGTATTTTTGTTTTCGTGCCAAATGAGTCATAACCCTAATGCGTTCTCCTACGCCACCGAGCTCCTAATGTAGGCAAGTATTCGTTAGTAAATGCCTACATGCTAACTGTTCTAGCTAGGTAGGTCTCTGCTTTGGAAAAAGAAGAAATCGGACCGATAAATTAGATACAGCGTGTAAAATTGTAAATACATACGCAGTCAACATACATTTAAACTCAGCGTACTTGGCGTTATAATAAGAGTCAGCATATTCAGCCCATTTTTGACGACTCTCTCTATAAATATGAGTGGGATTTTGAAATAAATACAACATTTCTACTCACAAGACTAAACTTTTTTGAGGTCTCAGTATTGCTCACAGAGTACGTATTGCTCTAATAGGAAAAGTTGAACAGCTAGCACGAAATGAATTGGACTGTAACGTAAACAGCCGTTTGATGCGTGCCGTGAACCTTCGCTTGTCTGAGGCTAGAAAAAATCCCGTAACTATGATTCGTCTCTATAACATTAATTAACTCTTTACTCTGCGTCAAACTCGCACGGTAGTCTACTCGCGCTATGTAAACCTTGGTACGCCGCAATCCTTGCTGCACTCCAGCCTTCATTGCAATATCGACCTAATTGCTTCTATTTAGAGTTCATGATTTGCAGTGATTGTGCACCTGTGTGATACTGGTTAGGCTGTAGTTGTGCTCTGTTTGTTGTGTTATTTTGTACGCTTTGAACATCCGCGTAAGGCTATTATCGCAACTTTTGATGTAGAGTTACCATGATAGACGAATTCATGGTCTTAATTATAATAATAATAATTTATTAATTGACATTTAATAATGTACATTTTACATGAAGCCTCTGGTTTCCGATTGAACTGAATAAGTCAAGAACTATGGTCATTTCAACCTTTTGGCCAAATAAAACTCAATACTGCAATGCAATATGCCAATTAAGGTGCGTTACGTAAATAAATCAGAGAAGTCAGTGATTTAAGGCATCTTAAACAAACTGAGTGTAGGCAGCAAATATTTTTTTGGGTCTAGACCTACGCAGAAACTCGGATTAGTAGAGAGGATTTTATGCAGTTTTTTCAACATGATTCTACTATTTCCAAAGAAATACAATGCTTTTCAACTGATCGGTCGAATTTGTAACAGCTACCAGTCGCAATTTTTAATAATCAGTATCCTGTATTAGACACTTACTGTAAAAATAAATACACAATGAAAATATATTTCTATACTAGTACAAAAAAAAGGATATGTAGGTACTTCGTGCTTATTAAATCATGGTCACCCTGTATATCGCACACGTGAGATGTTTGCAAAATTTGGATCCCAGTCGGCGTGTGAACCGCCGCCGATCTTTTTCTGTTTTTCCTCTCGTATAAAAAGTTTTATCGTCCATTGAATTCTTCTTTTAGGGAATCCTTTTATTCAACGTGAAAATAAGATTTATCCCACATTCGATTGATAAAATGGCCACGGGATAGATACTACAGATGGTAATAGATTAAAAAAATATTTTAGAAGGTGAGTCACGTAGAGTAAAATCAGCTAATAAGTTCTTGTTTGATTTTTGTATGTGTAACACATTTTTCAAACTGCCTTGAGGAATGCCGTATACAACGATGACAGCGGGGACCAATCTATACAATTTTGTAAAGATCAAATGCAGAATTTTCAAGAGCTTGTGGCATTGTTGCATGTAACTTTGGCTCACAAGAAGTGTGTGTGTGTGCGCGCTATCGCATTTTCTATATATAGATAATTTTTCTCATCTTCTTTTGCTTTTTGGAATTTTGCGAAAAACGGCCACTTTTGGCATATGTGCGTAGAAAAGCTTCACGTTCTTACTATAAACTGTAAAAAGTAGTTCATAAAATAGTTTGAAGGGTTATCTAATGCATGGTCACGATAAAATTTCTCCGTTTTCTAGCAAATGATTTATCCCAAATGGGGGCAGCACTGGACCCCGGAAAATTCAGGTATTTTATGAAGATCAAGGTTCATAACCTGTTCACGCATTTCTCTCTAGACGCGCTATAATAAATCTGAGGATATGCATGCATGCAGCGGCCTTATTCTAAACGGCGTGATTGCACACCGCGTGTGGATGTGCTCATTTGTGTGTGCGCGCGCGCAGGTGTGTCCGAGACTGGCCGGCGCCGGCGCGCATTCCTGCGCCGGTCACGGCGCCGTACTTGACGACTTCGACAAGCCAGCAGAGGCGGACAACATCGCTAAATAAATACAAAGGCAGACCGCTGACTTTGGGTGAAATTAGTAGGTAGATAGGTACTTACCTACGTAGTAGAAACAAATCAAGAATAGCTTCTGTTTACGGGTTCGGTTTGTGCTCCTATCTGGGTCTCGATGGTTTCCAGTACTGTCAGGACAGTACTTGGTTGGTTGACAGGTTGGTTGGTAAATCTTGCCTGTCTGGTCTCCCAGAAAATTATTGCAAATCAGTTTTTCTTGAATTGACTTTGATTTTGGTCATCGCGTAAGTAACCTAGGGTTTTATACAGTTGTATCAATATCAATGCAGGTATGCGATAATATGACATCTATACTCTATAGGATAAACTATAAAGTAGAAGCAGTGTGTCGAGTTGTCAACTTAAAAGCATGTAATATAAAATGCTATTCGTTAATAGATAACGCTTGATAGTTCAGCTACTCAACAATAGATGGTCTTATCTTGCTCAAGACATTAATGTTTATTTCGATAGATGGCAGCACCTGATATACATTCTAGATTCCGCGCCCCTAACTCTGTCTCTGAATCATCTCTGATTTCAACGGGGGACTTCATTGTTGGCGCGACTATAGTTTAGTTCTTTTTTACTTTGATGTCTCATTGAACTCAACGTATTAGTATTTATTCTGTGACTCAATGTCACCGCTCAAAATCTAGCTAGCTTCATCTATCGTATATTTAAAACAAATAAGTTCAGCACAGCAAGAAAAATAAATGTGTTTCGCTATTCGACAACAGATGGTAATATATAACTAATAACGAAAGCTAAACCATCAACGATCTTTGTTTTTTGTTATGAAGATAAATTTCACTATATTTTTATTTTTTAAAACGGCGCCTTGATCATATATATCTATAGCGCAATAAAATTTAGCTTGTTGAACCAGATTTTGCAAAAATATTTTATCTAACTATTCAGACTGGCAACATTGAAAACACATGGACGAACAAAACGTCAAAGTCAAAGTTCATTCGCCGGCGCCCGAAGAAATCCGAATATTCTAGACAAGCAAAGCATAGATATATCCGACAGAAATCGCAGCTTCAACTGTTTTTGGAATTAACAATTTATTTAGAAAAGCAGAAAACATGTCTGGAGCTATGAAACGATTAATACCTTTGCTGGACCGCGTCCTGATCAAAAGAGCCGAAGCCGTGACCAAAACTGCTGGGGGCATCGTCATTCCAGAAAAGGCACAAGGCAAGGTTCTGCATGGAGAGGTGATTGCTGTTGGCCCCGGTTCCAGAAAAGACAATGGCGATTTTATTCCTGTCCTGGTCAAAATCGGAGACAAGGTACTTCTACCAGAATACGGCGGCACGAAAGTGTCCTTGGAGAACGATGAGAAAGAATACCATCTTTTCCGTGAATCTGACATTCTGGCGAAGATCGAAAACTGAGTAGAATAAAATAGTTTTAATTTGGATAATTCTGATTCTTTAGTAATTTAGAATGTAGTGAATGAACATGACGTGATTGTGTAATAATTGGATGCTCTTGCATTGTCGTTATCTGTTGCATTTCTTATTATAACATTGTTATTAAAAAGTGTTGTCTTATTATCCTGCTAAGTTCCCTCATACATGCATTTGATAGGAAGGTTAGTTAGGCACCTACTCAAATGATGAAGTTTTAAAACTACTGTTCATTTAACTCCTAGCAATAAAGTTAGATCTAGATTAACACTTAAGATAACATTTTCAATTCAATAGGTCATGCTCATTCAATCTCCATGGCTCATGGACTGATTTAACTCACACTGAAATGAACATAACCTCTACAATAAAATCACAAAATCAATAGGTATGTACCAAAAAGCTTTTATTTACTGGCTTTAATTTGTATATCAGCAATATGTTTTACATTAACAACCATATAAATAAATTCCACAAAATCACAGTAAAAACATTGTTTTCCTTCCCTATCCTTTTCCCCTTCATAACTGACTGGCAAGCTTAGTTATGCTTACATTTAGTATCAAAAGCATAGTGAAATAATTTAAAAATCAATCATACACAAATTGAAGAGACATAAAATGTATCTAATTTAAAAGAAGTACTAAGCTACTTAATATTGTCATACATTTTTAAACAGAGTAGCATAGGCTATGTTATCAGCGGCTCAGACGTATATCAGCGGCAGAGATGAAATAATGGATAGCATTGTTCAACAATTACTTAAGTTCAATCTTATAATATGAAAACAAACACATTATAAAATTTTTAGCAGCCAAACGTTTAAAAAGATCCTGATCCTTTAAGTGAAAAGAGATTTTATTGAATATTTGCACAAACTGTATTATATACTACACTACTAATACAATAACTACAGTATTATAAAAGCTATTCAAGCAGAAGAACATTCATCACTATAAGCGATACACCATAACACGCAATTTACATTGTGACAGTGTCGCAGCGATTCGCCAAAATCGTACTTAGCATAGTGAACTTTGATGTCAATTTTATAATGTTCGATCGATGGTGTTGTCGGAGGCGACACACAGAGTCGCGCTGATTTGCTTGAATTGCTGCGACTCTGCCGCAATGTAAATCACATTATCAGGCATACTTACTTAAGAAATGTTAAAATATTAATCTCTATCATGGATCTTATATAAATAAGTACATTTTTGTCAAAGATCAATAAATAAATTCTTATTCATCTACCCATAATCCGTACAAAAATGTGGTTCCTTGCTAAAAAACATTCAATTTGTCAGTTTTTACTACATTCTGAAAACATAAAATATCCTTACATACTACTTCACAGCTGATCTTTATTATCAGTAATAAATTTAGCCTATGGAACTGGAAACTAAAAATTACAAAGGTACATAATAAATGGCAATTTTAATCTTGTGATAACTATAGTAACTATTGCAATGATATGGCAGTGCGTCTCACAGCAGCTGATAAAGCTGGGTTTGGATCAGGAGGTTCTGTCAACAGCTGGACGGTAGTCCAACAGCCATCCTCATTGGACTGGCGTAGTGCTTCCATAGCAGCTTGGACTATTTGCCCATCTTCAAATGTTGCTGCAGCTCTCACGGGCTCCTTCACCCAATCCATTTGCTCTTTGACAGGCAAAAATGCCTCTTTCAATGCACTGATCATTTTACAAAGACCTTTCACATACGGTTTTGGAACTACACTAGAAGCACAACTTAAATCTTCAATATCTACATAAATAACTTCCTCTTTATCATGAGGCCTTTTCCCTTCATCTTCTGAAATGTTCTTTGAATGTATCTTGTGCAGCCTTCCATGTAAATCTCCACCTCTGACCACCAAGTATCCTCTTCTACTGCACACATAGATCTCCTGGTTAAAGCATGGGCCTGGCAAATGATTATTTAATGTGGCTGTCACTAGTAGCCCTTTATCCATTTGTAATTGGAATGTGCAGAAGTCTGGGGCAGTAATCTTTCTGATACCATTCACTTTTGGTGTCTCTTCTACAAACGTCCTCAAAACACCATGAACTTTGACAACTTTTTGCCCTGTGAGGAATGTTACTAGGTCTATAACATGACTACCAACTAAAGTCAGTGAACCACCTCCCATAGTATCATCACATAGCCAGTTGTAACTTTCACCTAGTAATGGTCCCATTTGTACTCTCACATCTATTAATGTCAGCTCTTCTGGATCGCCTAGGTAACCTTCTTGAATAGACTTCCTCATATGACTGAAGGCTGGCAGGAATCTAAGTGAGTGATTTATTATTGATATCAAAGTAGGGTAATATTGTGCTGCTCGAACCATTTTCAGGGCTTCTGCCTGGCAAAGACCTGCAGGCTTATCGCAAACGACGTGCTTACCGATACCAAGAGCCTTCACTGATATCTGAGCGTGTAAATTAGGAGCGCAAACAATGAACACAAGATTGACATTCTTCTTCAAAAGAACATCATCTATTTTGTTTGTGAAAAATGGGATCTTCAGTTCCTTTGCTGTAGCTTCGGCTTCTTGTAAGGTTACTCCCCATATCGCTTCAACAGTAAATCCTTTTTCTCTTAGGAATGGCACCAATACTTTAGCTATAGCGCCAGTACCAAAGACACCAATCCCCGGTAGCATGATTTTAATCGAATTATCACTGCATGAAGAACCCGATAAGTCACTGATTGAATTATGGTTTTTATCGACAGTCAATATTTACAACGGATCACAACAATGTTATCAAAACAAAAAAAAAATCAATTCAATACACAGCACAGCAGCAAGCTAGCAAAACCTTGATAAGTCCGTGAACAAAGAGTATATAATCCGTGAAAAGTCAACGAAACGTAAAATCGTAAATGAAATGACATTTGTTTGACAACAATTTAGTGATAGCCAAGCTGACAGGTAAAAAATGATGTTGCCAAAGTTTAGACATATGTTACCTACCTGTGTATGTTTTGTTTTCATTGACTACCTACTTATTTTTTTATATTCAACCATTAAAATTGTTTACCCAATGCTACCGAAGAATAAATAGTATATTAATTCGAGGGCCATAGATGAATCCGGAGCAAGTGAAGAATTCTAACGATTGAATCACTACCGTAGGGAGTGATTCGTGATGATTGAATCACGGACGAAGCGAGTGATTCAAGTCTTAGAATCCTGGAATCCTACCGTTATCTCTTATAGCAGCACTTAAACTGAACTGTATTGTTTCATGCAATCATGACACCTTTATAGCAGGCCCTTAACAGGATTGTTTTGGTTGACGTCACAAAACCATTCACCTTTTTTTGTATGGACTATTCCTACCATCACGTCTATTTGACAGCACGAAAACGATTATTACGCGTCTCAAGTGTCAAATAAAGCGATCCTTAAAAAGTTACTTTCCAGTAACTTATATGGAGGATTTTAGTTGGTCTCTTGTGAATGTGAATATGTTTTTTCTTTACTTTAGATTTTTACAAAACAGTTAGTAGATAATTGAAGGAACGCTACCATGGGACCTTAATTAATCCTACTTAATACCTTTTATTGGAAATTTGGATTTCAAAAACAGAGTAAGATATATTACTTCATTATTTTAGTACAACTTATGTGAAAAATAGTAAGTTATTCCAACTTACGTAAGATATTTTTTTGTAAGTAATAACAATGCTAATCCTTGTAAAATATTTATTCACACACGAAAACAAATAACTACACATTCTTAAGTATAAGTTATTTATTAAAATTACAACTTCATACATTTATACATTTTGTCTTACAGGATTCTTTGGTTACTCTCTGAGAAGTACCATGATGACATCAATTAAAAAATACAAGACAGGATTCACTGGAGCCTATTATTAAATACAAACAAGACTGAGAGAGCCAGAGGAGTACAGCCTCCTTTGGAACCTGTGATTGAACCAGTGAAATGGCAGAATGTTGAATTCCAAGCATTTTACAAGGCTAGATCTGTTGCTAGGCTGGTTCGCTTTTTCACCAGAATACCTGAAAAAAAAAAATAGTTTAGATTCATGTCGCAATCTACGAATATCAAATACATACCCATACTTTGTAATAAAATTCTTTGTGCTCTACAATCACTGCGTACTTACTAAAACCTAGCCTTTATCTCGTTGAGTTAGTCTCGAACTTACTTTGTCTGTATATATTTATGTTATTTATAATAGCACTTAGTGAAGAAGCTGCAAGTTTGAACACATAATTATCTAAATATAAACTTTTAATAGGTATGTAGTTAAAATGTTACTTACGACATGGTTATTGATAAAATATATTTATGACAAGACACTGTGCTTTTGTGCGATGAAGCCCACAATAAAATTAACTTCCAAACACTAGTCGTTACCATCGTATAATAACTATTTATCACGGCAATTCGAAAAAGCACTATAATATGAAGTAATGGATATATTTTGTCAGGTGGTTGCTCGGTTTCCAGCATTAAAAACATGAAACATTTATGTTGTCACGAATTTACGATTTATTTATAATTTCGAAAACCAGACGCAGACATCCGTTCAAAACTTTCATTCACAATTTTTTTCGCACTCATTAAAATTTTAGCCATCTTTAATGGTCAATCAAATTAAATTTATGTACATAATCAAATGAAAACAAAGTAAATAACACTAACTTTTAGATATTTAAATAAAACATGATAGAAATAATTTTGTTTAACGTAAATAAAAAAACCGGTAAAAATAATAATTTTTTGTCAAGGATTTGAACGTCTTCGCAGTCTCATCACCAAAATAAGCCAGAGACAACAAACAGTTCACCATTCAGGAATAATCATTCAAAAAACGTTCAGCATTATGAACATAATGGTAGGATTTAAAGTTGTCCTGCTTTTGACCTGCTTAAAAACTGCCTTGTTTCTGAATGGTTTTATAAGTGTTGGTGGTAGCCTTCCTGAGCGACGGGTGTGATTCATGGCCCTCGATTAATATCCGTGTTATTCAAGAGTTGCATACTATATTGTATACAGTGGTTCTCAAACTTATTTTGTCTACTGCCCACTTTGAGAATAAATATTTTTTTAGCGCCCCCATTTTTTCACCTATTTAAAAACCACTATAAACTTCAAATTAAATTAATTAATTATTGTGACCTATATATGTATATTAACGGAGAATTCTAAACGAAACTTTTACTATAACCCGCAACTTGAAACCTGAGCGCAGTAGGTAACATACAACGGCGCTTAGGTCTCAAGTTAACTCTTACGGGCTCCACCTGCCAATAAGAATGATTATTGAAACGCAACTTTATAGTATTAAAACAGAGTATCTTTTATTAAAAATATAACTAAAATAATCAATCCTTATATAAAAACTAATGTGAAGGATGAATCTGATGCTGTTTAATAAGTTTGTTGATATCAGGTTCCAATTTACTCAAGAACAGTCGCAAGTCGCCACGTTCGGTAACAAATAACGATTTCTCTTTTTAGTAAGCAGCGTTGTCACAGCACTAAATCCACGTTCACACAAATATGACGATGGGAATGCTATCAAGATTGAACGATTGACCACAATCCAGGGTACAATTGCGGGATCGGTTGTTGTAGCCAAAATTCTTGGTAATCATTTTTGAACTTGATTTTTATTTCCTCGTTTGTTGTCAATTCTATAAGTTCTTCTTCCAGCTGAGGTGACATTGCTGTGTTGACATTTGATAACGGATCCAACACCCAGTCTGGTATTTCCAAGTTCAAAATGTCCTGGTATCGTTCGGTGAAGTCAATGTGGAGGTTTTCCAAATGTTGGCAGTAGGCAAACAATTCATCGTTACTGCATGATACTGATAAATTTGGAAAATTGTGAAACTCACGTCTGCCCAGATTCTTTTTGTGTAAAAGCAGTTTGGCTGCGAAATCAGCAACGACGTTTTTTGTTTTAATTAAATTTAGTTTATCGCCTTGCAGTTGGAGATTCATGTCGTTGAACAATTTATACAGGTCTGTCATGTAAGCTATATCATTCTTTGATGTTATGAGCTTGTCGTGCAATTCTGTATCTTTAGTTTCCAAGAACTCTATAACAGAGTCAAACAGGTTGTAAGATCGAGTCAGACAATTGCCTCTTGATAGCCAACGAACTTCAGTATGAAACAACAAACGGTTGAAATCCTCGTCATTAGTAACACAAAGCTGATGAAATAATCTATCAAATAAAGAGCTGTTGCGGATTTTATTGACTGCTTTGATAACATATTGCAGTGATTGAAATAGTTTTTCACTTAAGTTTCTGGCAACTAAATGTTGTCTATGAATAACGCAATGTACACCAAGGACATCTGGAATTTTATTTTTTAAGTACGCTATGAAGTCTTAATGGCACCCTGTCATAGCCGGAGCGCCATCTGTAGCAACTGAAATAATATTTTTCAAAGGAATCTCTTTCTCATCGCAAAACTTTTCCAATGTATTGAATATGGTTTCCCCTTTTGTATCGGTCTCTAAATTTCTAGCAAATAATAGTTCTTCACATATTTTCTCATCTTTAATAAACCTCACGTAAGACAACAACAATGCTTCATTAGTTGGTAAAGTGGACTCATCGAGCTGAATTGAAAATTGACTTGTCCTCAGGTGATCGCACAATGATTCTTCAATGTTTTCAGCCATTTCATCAATTCGTCTTTGCACAAAATTATTACTCAAAGGAATTTTTCGGATAATATCTGCGGCCGGTTTATGAAGCACAGTAGTTATTACTTCATTTATTGCTGGCAATATTAACTCTTCTCCGATGTTATGTGGTTTGCTTTTTTGAGCAATTAACAAAGAGATATTATACGAAGCTCGAAGTCCGTCGTCATCTTGCTTAGCAGCCGCCGAAAATAGTTTTGCTACACTTGGCTGAGTATTATGCTTCTTCTCTAGGGCTTGAAAATATGCTACATTCTTGTCTTTCTTATCTGGATGCATTTTATTCAAATGATCTTGCAGCCTTGAAGGCTTCATTGCTTCATTCGAAAATGTTTTTAGACATAGAAGACACAAAGGCGACGATGGGTTTGTGGGATTTTCAATAAATCCGAATTAAATATATTCCGCACAGTATTGCCGTCTCTTCTTTTTTACTTCCGACATTGTTTTGCTTTGAGAAATACGTTCAACTTCGCGAGTAGTGTAGAGGAGGCGTTAAGTACTGCTCATCTATTGCGCGCGAAACCACAAATGAAAATAAAATAAATATTACATTGTTTATATAGGAATGCTTAAGCAGCACGCACCGACAGGAATAAAACAAACATGCATAAACTCGTTTATCTCATTCGACGCTCAATCGTACTCAACAAGTCCGAACAAGTATTCAATGAACCAGCCAACTGATACAGGAATGCACAATTCGGGTTATTTAACAAAAACTTGTTAAAACATGATAGATATCTACGAGTACTAATAACTATTAAAATGCGAAAGTGTGTCTGTTGCCTTTTTATTTGTTTGTTTGTGTCTACTTTCATTACGAAACGGAGCGACCGATTGACATGATTTTCATTTTTTCTATATTCAATAAAATAGGACAGATATATGAACTACGCGGAGAGAAATATAGAACCGAGTTTGAGCAATCTTTTAATTTATATTAGTTGATGTTCACAAGTTGTTGTTGAGAGTCGAGAGCTCTTGCAGTCGTTGTTTAAGAGGCCTTCTAGCTAAATAAAGCTCCTAGCAAAAAAAAAAACATTTTCTTTCTGGGTCTCTTACCGCCCCCCTTGAGACCTGCAGCGCCCACAAGGGGGCGTTATCGCCCACTTTGGGAAAGACTGGTATACCATGACTACAAGAAAAAGAGAGGTATAAGCAACAATAGACATTTAATGAAGAAAAAGGAAGCTTTCATTTCAATCAATTCAAAAGCACAATACAATTTTGATAATTACTAAACACAAACACCTAAATATAGTGAGTAAAAGTGCTTTTTATACATTGTTATTTTTTTTTTGGTGTTAAAAAAAAATAACGAAAATAGTGAGTAAAAGTGCATTTTATTCACTGTTTTCAGTAAATAAAATAAACTTTTTAGAGGGGGAATGGTATCAGTATATTATGCAATTAGTGAATAAAGGACGGATTTACTTCGAGGGCCATAGATGAAGTATTCTAACGACTGAATCACGAGCGTAGCGAGTGATTCAAGTGTTAGAATCCTGAGCAATGCGAGTGATTCATGGCCCTCGGTGTAAATCCGCTTTATTCAAGAATTGCGTACTATACTTTATACCATGACTACGAGAATAATTTTTCAAAACTAAAAACCGACTTCACCACCAAACTACACAACCGGTTTTAATAAAAAAAATATGGGACCACCTGACAGGTATACCCTTTAAAAAAAAAGAATATTGTAAATCGGTACAAACGTCTTCAAATAAATCGATCAACATATATATAAAACATAAGATTCCGACGAATTGATTACCTCCTCTTTTGGAAGTCGGTTAAAAGGAAAAATTTGAGCGAAAATAGACATTTAAGGAAGAAAAAAGAAGGTTAAATTAATTAAAATGGACATTAAAATTGGAACAATTACTAAAATTAAGAGTAAATTATTCTAAATTCAAACATCAAAATAATGAGTAAAGTGCATTTTATTCACTGTTTTCAGTGAATAAAATAAACTTTTGGGAGGGGGAATGGTATACATGTAATTTTGTACCTTTTTCGACTTTCGGATGTTTAGACTTTAGGTACTAAAATTTTTTGTGTAACTTATTCTTATTAAGTACCTACCTAGGTAAAAAGTACTAAAACGTTTTTAATTTTGCATTTATAATAACATGTAAATACCTTATTTAAAATTACTGAGCACCTGAGATACGAATTTAGATACCTAATTCATTTAAAATAGGTATTCTTTTAAATTCTTTAATTCTGTCTGTCTATCGGTCTGTCTGTCCGTTTGTATGCCCATCGGTATGCCCATGGTCACTTTTTTCCCCGGGTTGTCGTAAGAGGAGATTAAGGGGAGATGGGGGCTATTATAGCTATGTTATACCTATAATAGGTAAAGTAACAAAACGGGCGCAGCAGCGCCAGCGTTCTCTATATGCCATCTAGTCTACTGCGATGCGATTAACCGGTCTGCCCCACGTCGTGATTTGGTAAATAATAAGAACAAATCCTCCCCTTACTGGCAGAGCTCCAGCAATGGACAGTTATTATTTATTGGTTGTAGAGAGGTAATGAACTCGTATTGTATTTAATATACAAAATCCATATACTTACTTATTTGTGGACGTTAGGCTATTGCGCCCTGCCGCCGTCCTGAACTCCTGAGACCATTGGTACTTACACAGGGTAGACCGTTGAATAGTCCGTAATAAATTGCACCTGACATTATTAAGGAACGGTCCCATATTACGTGACATATTTTTTCTATTTTTTTATGGTGTTTTGACGACCCCCCCCTAAAAGGGTCACGTAGTATGGGTATGTTCCCTTAAGTACCTACCTATCAGAAATAGGTAATTAGTATCAGTGTTTGTTTATGATGTCTACGACTCTACGTAAATATTTATCTAAATAAGTTATTAACAGCAAACTACAATACTAAGTAACTTCTTTACCTTCTAATGTATGGGTTTTTTACCTTTTTATGCTTGTATTAGTTTTTAAGTCAGTTTTAAGATAAATTGTGGAGGAAATAAATAAACATTTATTATTATAATAAGTAAAATAAATAAAAATAAATAAAGGTAACACATATGTACACATACATACACACAAAATAAAATTCTGGATACTAGTATCGCTGGATGGTAAAAATATTTGCATATTAGTTGTAGATAGGTACCTAGTACTTGTTGATATGTAAGTGGAGCAGGAGCAAAGAATAATATTTATTGAGAAAACAGTCGGCCCCGACGTAAGTCACACTGGATGGCGCTAAAACGAATGGTGCTCGTCGGGCGGTTAAATTCAATGCTTTGATATCTTCCACCTGGAGCGTGTAGGGGTGCCTGTCGTACGAAAATTAAAATACTGTAGTAATTACTGGGTAATAACATTGTAGAAATATGAAAGTCACTGAAAAATATCCCGGTAAATTTAGTTTACCTACGTGGCAGCGGTTGGAGCAATAGCGCGACGAACTTGAAGCAAAAAGGTTCTGGAATGACGACAGTGTATTGGGCAAGCGCAGCGTAGGACCTAGCTGATCAGATGACCTGAGTAAGGTTGCAGAACAAGTCCATTGGCCATATGTCCAGCCAGCAGCGGATTTCCTGAGGCTGAAGTAATAATTATGATGACGACTATGATGATGACGACAGAATACTGCGTTGGATTTCATGCAACTAAACGGCGTGCTGATGCTGGGATAAGCAAGACAAACCCTATTTACCATTTAATTGTACTTCTATTTCAAAAATCGAATAGAATATCTATGCAGAGATTGAATCTTATAGATATTCGTAGCGTAGGTAAGGTACTCACCTGCCAAGGTGTATAGTACCTAAATTACGCAATTTACTCGTAATCTGGGAAACAACAGAATTTTTTCTTGTCTGGTTTTTTTCGACAGGCAAATATTTTGAATGAGTATTATTTTTCAAATCAATTTAGTCAAGGAAGAGTCTGATTTAATTGCAGTATTAGATACATTATCAATACGACCAATTATATTATCTTTGATACAACGAAAGACGTTATAATATATCTAATTTTTAAGAAATTGCAAAACGATTGCGTTGTCTCCTCCAGCCAAAACTTTCGATTCAAACAAGGGTTTGTAGAATTACACTTGTCAAAGTGTGCCTTATGTTTGCCTGGGTACCTATCACATAGTGTTTTTTACGATTAGATTTATATAAATAACTAGCTTAATCCTCAATTAAATATTATGGTCGAATTTTCTCTCAACGTCTGAACAAACAAAGCATACAATTATACCTTGATACAGTTCGGGGTGGCATATAGACAGTTTATTTTAATATTTCATCTTTTTAGTTATTGTGTATTTACTAAACTTCTGGAGAATACTTTATTCTTACATATTAAGTAGGTATCATGTAGTTACTTGATGAAAATAAACAATTTATTCATTAAAATTTACGTTTTGAAATACGATCTCAAATCAGGTTCTATTTGCCAATAAGATTTATTTGTAAACCATCAAGATATGCTACCAGAAGCAATAGAATACATTTTACGTAGCAGCGTAGTCGAGACGTGACAACCCTATATGCATCCTATTTGCAGCAATCCTTCAACTTTCAAGTCGGTGTACTCGATCACCTCCGCAATTAGGACTGACTAACAGACTAACGAAATACCACGAAAATCGACATAGATTTAAGAAATTATAAATAGGGAGACAAGTAGACATAAAACATAGGAGGTACCCATCTGCTTTGTTCTTATGTTCAGTTTTATTGAGTGTAAGTAGGTAATTATTTCTTACGCCTTTTGCTCAAAATGGTGAACTATATGGATTTATGTACTTGTACTTACTTACCTGTTTTCTCTAATTAGATATGGTTACCTACTAAGTTCTAATAGCTCTTTCGTTTCATTCATATACCATGAATGCTTTTGGGTTACTTCTGCCTTCTCACCCGCCAGAATATACCTACAATACAAAACGTATCTAATAGTTAATTTAATATTTAGTTTCGTTTTAAATATAACTAGGCAATTTTTGATAACTATTGCTCGGCGTTAGCCGTGTGGTCATTGGTAGTTATTTGACAATCTACGAGAATTTATTTATTATTTTTGCAAGCTTTTATTTAACTTGCAATGAATCTTGTATGTATGTATATTTGCCTTAGGTCAAATATTGCTACTCAATTTTCAACCAGTTATCGCGTTAACCGATTAAACCAAAATTTTGCATACTTGTGTAAGTCGGATGACAATACAATATTATAGAGTCAATGTGCAGTTCTGATGATAAAGTCGGATATTGGACGGAACTCAGGTAAATCAACATACCTCATCGAGTAGGACTCGTTTGATTGTCTTGACGAGCACTTTATCGTAACGATGCCTAGGGTCTGATCACGGAGTCGGAAGGTGGTCGATAGAACTCAGTAATAAGGTTGGTGTACCATGGAAGGCCACTCTAACAAATAAACAGTTATTTTTCTTTTATTTACTGGATAAATGAAACTTACAAATATTTAAGTAATACTTTGTTTTATTACGTAACATATAAACCACTTTTTTGAATTGCAGTTTTAATCAATACTGATTGAACTTAAGTTTCATTGAACTCTTCCAAATGGCCTTGCTAGAAACAAGGCTCCTTAGAAAGCCATCATAATAAATCAGTCATTTAACACTAAAAGTAACTGAATAGCGATTAAATCTACAATAAAAAGAAGTGGTTTATATGTTACGTAATAAAACAAAGTATTGCTTAAATATTTGTAAGTTTCATTTATCCAGTAAATAAACGAATAATAACTGTTTATTTGTAAGAGTGGCCTTCCATGGTACACCCACCTTATTTTAACGTCGTCGATTCCCGATATCGAAGAAGCGAGGGACCGTACTGCCAAAATAGAAGCGCGAGCGATTCGCCGCCGCGTCTGTGATTTCCAGTTCGATGGATGTTTGTGTAAATAGAAGGAATTTGTCATCACATGGCAATTACTACGGAATTTTAATAATTGGCCTTCGAAGGAGCATGGCCTTCCATGGTCCACCCACCTTACAACGATGCAACTTCATCAAGTTTGGACTTACTTCGCTTGTTTTAACAAGTACTTTGACCTCACAATAAAAGCTTGTACTAAAAATTAAATAAAAATAATTTCATCTCTTCTTCCTCCAAAGCCCAAACTATCTACATTCCTTTTTCAATGAGCCATGAGATGGCTCCATGGACTACCGTAACTTTAACCTTCGAGAGGGGGTTCGTAGCACGTGTGGAGCAGTCAAAGTCGTCACAGAAAGTATTAAGTGTCGCGGAAGTGTGCGGCACCCTGTCACCTTTTTTGTTTTTCTTTGACGGCGCTAATTGCTTCACGGTTTTGGTTGCACGAAAAGATTTTTGACATTTCATTTAAGTAAAGTAGGTAGGTACCTACCTACTTCAGAAGTGTAGGTAGATAACTAGGTTAATATTGTAAGCCCGCAGTGAAAGAGGTTTATATCAAATATAAAAAATATTTTTAAAAGAATATTTGTAAATTTAACAACCGTTTGTAATTTACTTTATAAATTTTACGGCCTTATTCATAAAAAAAAACGTTGTTTTACCTAGTACTTAATGTTCGGTTAAGGAAAACTACTTACAGTTTTTTGTGTAACTAACTTTTAAGATTTTTTAATTTTAACTAACATAAACTAATAAAGCAAATGCCTATTTACCCGTTCATTTAAGTAGATGTCATTAACCTATCTGATTGTGGTGGTTTTAGACTTGGTGCTTTCCTTTTGTCAAATATGTACTTATATTGAATTAAAACAGCTCTCAATAAATACCGTTCATTAGTCGAGGTTTGGGGTTAATCCTGGAATTGGGGAGGGGCGTCTGAAAGCGCCGCCCAACAACTCGCTACGCCGCCTTGCGCCGACGCATTTCATACGACCAGCACCAATCCTATAGTTCAGATATCCATGACACATTTTAAATTAAAGTTAAAAAACGATACCTATAGAAAATTCTTAAATTTAAAACGACAATAAATTTGTAATAAGAACGAATACATTACAAAAATCTTGTAGGTTTTTTAATTTTAAAATGAGGACATTAAAGTGTAAATAAAAATTCGACAGCCAGTGACGTGATGTGCAATAATTTTATGTGATTACGAAATAAAATGCCGAGGAAACGCATAAATAAGTCTCCGCCTGTGGAAAAACGGTCCGAAGATGCTGATGACGATGACTTCTTCTTCGATGATTCCCAGTCAAGTTCAGGTGAGCTTCAAAAGTTTATACAGGAGCTTTATAAGTTGCGGCATTGCTCACGTTTCGTAGGGAAGGGATCTCTGATAGTTAAGATATAAAAGTTTCAAAACGAAAAATCAACTTCAACACCAAACTACGCAACCAATTTTGATTAAATTTCTATAGGACCGCCTGACAAGTATGCCCTTTCAAACAAAAAAGATTTTTCCAAATTGGTCCAGGCGTCTCCGAATAATCGGTAACATACATAAAAATAAAAAAAAATAACAAAAGATTCCATCGAATTGATAACCTCCATCTTTTTTGAAGTCGGTTAAAAATAAAGACTATATATGTTATTTGCTGATAACGTAGCTTTCCTCCCATGTAGTTGAAAGAATTATTTATATTAAATTGGATCAGAAGTTTTTGAGTTTATCCATTACAACAAGCACACAATCAAATATTTTCACTTTAGAATATTAGTATACGAGTAGATAAAGATATGTTTACATACAAATCAGTAAATAAGTTCCTATGTAGGTACCTACCTAATATTGATCACACTACTCTAAAAATATATATAAAGTAAAAAAAAGTCCTCTAAAAAAAACCTCCCGTACTATTAAATACTTACATACTAGTACCTAACTCAGTTAATAGATATTTTTGTTAAAAAAAAGAACCTTATATATTTTTTCAAAACTAAAAACTTCTCCCCCAATATACACAACCAATTTCAAAAAAAATTCTATGGGAACAACTGACAAGTATGCCCTTTAAAATAAAAATTCTCCAAATCGATCCAGGCTTCTTCAAATAATCTGTGAACATACATAACTAAATAACCAGCCAAGTGCGAGTCGGACACCCGCAAGAAGGGTTCAGTACCATTATCTACAAAAAAAAACACGTTTGTTGTATTGAAGCCCTACTTAAATATTTATTTTATTATTTTTAGTATTTCTTGTTATAGCGGCAATAAAAATACATCATCTGTGAAAATTTCAACTTTCTTGCTATCACGGTTCATGAGATACAGCCTGGTGATCTGCTGTATCACCAGGCTGTGTCTGTCTGTCAGACAGACAGACGGACAGCGGAGTCTTAGTGCCCCTTTTTTGCCCTTTGGGTACGGAACCCTAAAAAAAAGATCGCGACGAATTGATAACCTTCTCCTTTTTGGCAGTCGGTCAAAAGATAGCATCCGTTTGAATTAAGAAAAAAGTGGTGTGTAATACCATAGAGGTAAATAGTACTCGTACATAGGTAAAACACCTATCTTTTGTTATGCCCACACTAAAATGTAGGCATCTACCTAACCTACCTAATTTTAGACATAAACTCTGTTTGTCCCGTAAGAGAGCTTGATAGATAACAAATTCAATTCATTAGAAAGGGACCATATCAATATCAATATCTATTTTTAATACTTTTTAAGTATTAAAAATAGATATGTTTGACAGCTACAAAAGGCTACGACAGTGCTACGAAGCCTCTACGAATAAGAAAATCCTGATAAAATGTGAAACAAATGTTTTGAGTACGGATTATATCGTGTACTTTCATCATCATCATCCGAGCGTATTCCCGGTTGCATCCTCAGCAGTAACGCTTCAGAGCCCGGGGTCCGCTACCTAACCAAGGAGATTTGACGAGGTTACTGGTTTTTACACAGAGCGACTGCCGTCTGACCTCCACAACCCAAAGGGTAAACCAGGAACCAATCCTTGGGTAGTTTGATGATCAAACGCTAGGTGGCGTTCGGGACCCACAGTTTTACGTGCCTTCCGAAACACGGAATCATCTTTCTTTTCGGATAATCAGGTGATTCAAGCCTGCAATATCCTATCCAGACTGGAAACAACTTTTCACAAAGTATGCTTTCCAGTGGGAATCGAACCCATGACCTCCGGGTCACAAGGATAACTCCTTGACCACTGGACTACGGAGGCAGTCGATTATATCGTGTACTTTGTATTATATTATTTACATTCATACATACTATCACGTCTCTATCCCTAACAGGGCAGACAGAGTATTTTGAGTCTTGCCGCTCTAAGCAAATAGAGCCCAGAGCCGCAAGACTCAAAGGTCACTTTTAGCGTGACGGTGGGCGAGAGGGTGGAAGATGGAATCAAAATAGTGATGGGTTGCTAGCTGCATCGCGTAATAATATGATTCGCATTTTCGCCCATTCCCTCAATCGGTTTCTATGATATGCGCGGGAAGAGAAGCAGCTGATACATTCTAAGTTTTTTTCTTTTCTCCCAGACTAGCATGAAAGAAATTTATTATTTATCGTAATTATACACATATACTTATACTATAGTATACAATATGTAACAAAACCCTGTCCGATCCTTGTAGGAGCAACTCAGACTCAATATGAACAAATTTTCCTATGAGCACAATGCTTGAAACTCGAGAAAAAAAGACATTTTCATACAAGTGTTCGGCCGGCCCGGCAATTTGTATGAAAATGGCGATTTTTTCTTCGAGTTTCAAGCATTGTATATGTAATGTACAATGCTTGAAACTCGTTAGGTCTTTCGACTCTAAGCAGACAAACTCAGGCAGGCCTGTGTGTGTGTCACTCCTCGTTTAGGTATCGAAAATATACCTACATTATTACACGTACTATACGTCCAGCAACTACTTCGAAGGAGAAAATTCAGTTACATGAATCGTTTGTCCGGGGTAATAAAAATGAAATTGGCTTGTAATAGATGTCTAGGTATCTAAACGAAGAGATGAGGACTTCTGACGCGGTCTAAATTAAACCATAGAGCTAACCACATTAATATTTCTTTTATTTTTTTTTTCTAAGTAAGGCTTCTGTACGGAGTACTTATTCTGTGTCTCAGGGCCGTTATTTTATCGTTTAGCATAATTAATTGACATAGTCAAAAAGTTTACATTATTAACACTAACACGACGTATTGTGATAAATATTGAGATTGCGCGTTTTTGAACGGTTCACTCAGTGTTGTGTGTAAAATTATGCAACAAAGAAACACGAAGAAAAAGGGTAGTAGACACGATGAAGTTCAACATTCCGAAAAACACAAGAGATTTCATGTTAAAGTTTTCACATTACACACTTGTATAAATGTTATAATACACACATTTTATAATTTAAATAAAAATGTACATAAAAGTTCACGAAAATTAACACACACGTACTTCTGTGACTAGCGCCATTATGGAGGTATTTATAGTTTATCATTTAGGTACAGCTTTAAATGGACCCTTTGCAACTGGTCCCTCGTATGAACTGGTCCTCCTTTTTGTCTATAGACAATGGAAACTTGCTGAGTACAGTGTTTTTTACAAGCTTTTCTTTAGTTTTCCCTATCCCGTTGTCTGTCTGACTGTAATCAAACTTGCAAGTTAAATTTCCCGGTTTCTGATTGAGCTGAAATTTTTGCACGCATACGTTTATTGCGTGACAATGCAATATTATGATGACATAAAGTTGATCTCATGATGGAGCCGGAAGGTGGCCGTGGCAACCCTGTAATAAAACGACGCAACGCCATCGAGTATAGGCTCGTTTGATTCGTCTTGAGGAGCACTTAAAACAGAGGTTCCCAAACTTATTTTGTCAAACGCCCACTTTAAAAAATCAGTTATTTTGTAGCGCCCCCCATTTTTTTCACCATAAAAACCTGAATCACATATTTGTCTTGCCTGTAGTTTGATTCAACCTATATTCTAAACTAGACTTTTTTACAAGAGAGAGCAAAATAATACATACACCAGTACATTAGAGTATCTTTTATAAAAAAATAACAATAATCAACATTGCTAATTTTAAATAAAAAAATAGCAATAATAATACAATTTTACAATAATAAAGAGTATCGGAAGTGGGGACCTCACCTGCGAAATTTTAAAACACGAAATTTTTGGAACGAAGTTCCTTACGGCAGGCTTGGAGGAGATAGGGATTTTGCTGCGCGACCGAACTGAAAAAAATGTGATAGTAAAACCGTAAGGATGACCTCGTTAAATAAAACCGTTAAATGAGACGTGCGCAGGCGCGACAGTCGTATACACAAGCGAGTAGTGTATAATACCTTTCTCTTCCTCCCTCTTTCTTTTCGTTCTCTCATCTCTTCTCTCTCTATTACCACTCCACCCCTCCAATGCATAAATATATACTCATGAATTCATGGACAAGCACGTGGCGAATACTCACATTATAGATACATTTTACTCGTGAGTAGCCACGTTTATTTCTACATTAGCCGAAGGAACTTCGTTCCTACCTGGTGTCCCACGACACCACATTTCTTTTTTTTCAGTGTTTGATTCCTTTAACGATATAAATAGCGTTGTGAACGCATTAAAATAATAAATATTAATTACATTTTTAGTTTATATTTGTACAATAAAAAAGGATATAAATATGAACTAATAAATGGATGTTGTGTAGTAAGAGGATTTTAATTTCAGTGAATTTTAAAATATGTAATAGCTGCAGTTATAAATCACTCATTGCTTAAATCACATCAGCGCCCCCCAACTTTATTCTGGGCCCGTTACCCTTAAAGCCTCCAGCGCCCACAAGGGGGCGTTATCGCCCACTTTGGGAAAGACTGACTTAAAACTTTTAAGTTCATGTTTTGAATAAAAGCTTGTTTTAAAAATTTTAATTATTTATTTGTATTTTTAATCTTAGGGCGAAGTTCACACGAGCCGCAACACAGAAACGCAGCCAACGCCCGTGAAAGGGCTAGAATGCGAGTCCTCTCTAAAGCATTTTGCAGGTAAGTGCAGGAGCAATAGGTATTAGTTTACTAACAAAGATTATAATGTATCAACATTGTATAATATTAAAAGTATTTATTATTTAAAAAAGACATAATAATAATATTACAAAGCCCTTCTGGCGAATAGGCGACCAATACTGTGAAAATGAGTTTCTTTCGGCGTTTCTTCTCAGCAGTGGTCGTTACGAAGCGCTGACAACTAGTACTTATTCTGTGGCGCTGGTATCGGTAGTTTTTCTTTAAAATAAATTAAATTTCAATATAAACTCCACGTAATGTAAATTGTACTTATTGACGAGTAAAAGTGCCTGTAAAGATCTCATTACTGAATAAACATTTGAATTTTGAAAGGAAACGGTCTTGACCAAGCCTTGGATAGCCACGAAAATATTTTATGAATTACCCTGTTTAGAGTTTAATGTAAATAAGTGAAGCTTTTTTTTACGCACATTTGCAAAAAACGGCCACCTATGACTAATGTGCGTAGAAAGCTTTCACGTTTGTCCCGGTTGTCAATATTGTATAGTAGTCGTCAAGCTAATTCAGATGCCTTTCTAACTGAAACCAGTGTTGGCTACTTAAATACTCAAGCGGACGTAGATCGATGTCGCTAACGAACCCGGTTTTGCAGGCTGAAGACAACGCTACCGTGGGTGCCAGCGGACACGAAGCTCTCCAAGTTGGACACTCTGCGGCTGGCAGCCTCCTACATTGCACATCTGCGTGCCTTGCTGCATGAGCCGAGGTCGGCGCACACACCGCCTCACCCGCTCAGCTTGGTAATTTTCAAGTTTTGTTAAATATTTCTTACACTTCCATGAAATATTTGTGGGATCTGAGGACACAAAAGCCCATGCAGAAAGACAAAAACCTTTTCGTGTTGATGTTGCGCAAGTCGTGTGCTGAGACAGCCAGATCCTTAGCTCTTAAGTTTTATAACTGAAAATTAATCTATATTACATATACTTACAATCATGTGAGGGAAGACCAAGAAGGGCATTTATGGAACAAGTATGAGAAAGTTTATGCCGTCTCGTATGAGTAGGACAAAAGGATAGCTCAAGCAAGAGAAGGAGACAACAAAACTACTCCACCGACAGGCACGTAGTTCTAAAAGTACATAGAGAGAGACAATCATGGTATACAAAATAAGAGAGTTTAGTTTCAACAAATCAAGTCAAATCAGCTAGTTTATCAGGGACAATATCTTTATTTACTTATTTTGATCACCAATTATCAAAGCAGCCACAAACAAGAAATCAATCACATCCCAAAGCTATTAACCGTCACTCAGTGCCTAACACGCGTTTAAAAAACCGCACCGCCCATATGTCCCGCGACATCGTCGTCTAATTGTTTACAATTTATCCCCTGTCACACTTGTCATCCCGTTAATTCTTCGGGACTGTGTTTGGGCCAAAGGCACGAGTCCCGACCGCAATGAATCAGGGACGTTTGCCAAACTAAACGCACTGAAAAGCTGTCATCGATGGCTTATGCGCACGTTCCACGAAGGTTATACTTGATCGATAGCAGGATTAACACGGTATAATTTTGAATATTTTTTTTCATTTGGTATGTGTGGTACAGGATTTAACCAACCAGTTACATCTCTTCCTTTTTAATTTTGAACTTAATAAGGATACTATTTCGGTTCATACAGAGAACACGCGCTTCTTTAAACGGTTTTATAAAACTACAACAATAACTCATAGAATTTATGTAATTCTTAAATATTTATGCTAATAATAACGATACTACAACATCGTTTATGCAATTCGATATCAGTGGATTTTATTAGATGCGGTTCTTTGTAGAAAAAAAAAATTACAGAAACAGATAGATAAATTAAACTTCAAAAGTTACAATTTATTTAGGTACGAACAACATTGCAATGTTGTTCGTACCTAAAATTTTGCCTCGCTCTCTGTAATAGGTATCAATTCAGAGTTATTATTTTTTTATATCTTATGCAAATTTTGCGTCGTGTGTGTCCTCGCAATTCCAAACAAGCGGCTAAAAAATAAGAGTCACTTGGAATCCTTTAAAACACAAACAACAGTGAAACCAACTGGAGATAGAAGCAAAAAGGTTACATCAACAAACTGGGTGCTCAACTCGGCTGACCAAAAGTTTGCAGCTGTTCCGAGTATAAATAAAGTTTATACCCGGACGTTAACGCGTTTATTGTTTTCCAGCATCTTTTGTCTTCGGATCCATCATTACAGTTTAATTACGTCTAAGTAGCTGAAGAGAATTGTCGTTTGTGTAATTACATCTTGTGGAATTAGCGGCAAGCTTAAAATAGAGAATATCTTCGAGCGACTGAGTTTAGAAAATTTAATAGAAATAAGAAGTGTGAATGTTAGTATTTCAGGCATTCTCTTCTTTTGGGTCGAAACTGGATATAATTTTATATTTGAATAAACTTCAACAATGTTTGGCCACGGCCACTGCTTGATAATTTGCCTCATTGAGGTATTGCACAATAGATTTTGGGAAGGATATTACAAGGGTAATTGACTGGACAGCACTGCAGTCTGCAGTTGCATTTGTCAGTCATTAAGATATACATATACTTACTACCCTAAATCGCAAAAACTTGAAAGGTCTCGTGGCACGTAACATCGATCGGGAAAATATGATAACTTTCTTTAGGTAGTTTTTCTATCGTCTTCGACTCTCGCAAGTTCGTTTGAGATCAAATGATTATTTTAGTTGATCTGAAACATCCATGAAATGAAATCCAAAATTATAAAAGAGTTAATGGATTACACGCTCTGCGGCTGTACGAAAAAATACTAAATCTAACTGTAGATAGACTCTCGGGGACTCCATACCACATGTGTTTGCCAAAGGGCCAAAAGTGTTTATTTGGTCATAAAAAGTGCGGTCAAGTCATATTATACATCGTAACTTTACAGTTATGCACTTTATGTGACTAGCTGGGGGGTCCAGGACCTTAAGTTAAGGACTAAGGAATATTTATTTAATCGAATAAATTGAAAAAGTTGGTATGCAATCTCTGTTTTATAATGTCATCAAAAAATAACTTATTATTTAATTATGTAAACTCGGCAGGAAATACATATGCAATCAAGTCTATAATAAGTATATAAGAAGAAACTGACTGGCTGACTGACAGATCGATCAACGCACAACTGAAACCGTTGGGCTTGTGCGTGAAATTTTGAACAAACGTTCCTTAAACTTAAATTACGTTAGTGTGCACTTCGAAGGGATTTTCGGAAATTCATCCCCTAAGGGGTGGAAATGAGAGTTAAAAGTTTGTATGAAACTTGGTCAATTTTGAAGTTAGAAACGTAAAACATTTGATACGAGCTCACGGTTTAAAACAAAAGTTTACTGTATTGCTGTTCTCAAAAAAAAAACGACGGGTTTCACGGAAGTGAAAACTTGAATTTTAACGTTGTGCATTTTTGATATTTTGGAATAGTTAGGGAATAATTTTGCACGAATTGCTTTAATTATTAGTATAAAAGTACTATCATTTATATGGTAGAATACAATATTTATTTATTGCGCTATCGTACGCAAACATGACAATTTATATTCGCCGCGCCGTAGAAAGAGAGGGGGATGCTTCCTCTCCTACGCCGCGCCGGCTGTCTACTCTCCATCTGTCTTACGAATTTTCGATCAGGTCACGTGTCCTGACGCGAGTTTAACATTTTTTACCCATTCCCATTACAAAAAAGTGTACAACGCCGCTTAAGAAGTTTTCAGTTTAAAAACATTTTCTAAGGTGGTAAAATAGGGGGTAAAAGTTCGTATGAAATTCAGCTAAAACGGAGTATGTGTGGATTGTCAAAATAGTGATACGAGTATACTTATAAACAGATTATTCAATAGACAACTATATTACTTATCACAACATATTCTTTTCTAGGCGTGGCCATTCGCCTTCCAACATGGCGGAAGCCTCAATTGCTCTCAGCGGTGGAACCTGACCACTTCAGCCAACGACAACAATCGCAACATCCAACCGAGCGACACCAACGGGGATTGCAATGAAGCTTACGGACCGGAGTACTGTGAGAACGAATACGAAGACCGGTGCTACGAAGAGATGACCAACGAGCCTTGCGGACAAATGCAATACTGCAACTATGGGTACAAAGATAGCTATTACGAGATGAGGAACTATCAGACTGATCACGTTGTTAACAATGTATAAGTTAGAATTGTCGTAAGGGGAGATTCTGTACGTGATATTAACAACTTTCCTCAAGGAAAATTTATTTCTTTTCATATTTACGTTCAAACGCAATAAGAATATTTAAAAAAAATCTGATCAAATTGCTCTTAATCTTTGATTTTCTTCGATTTAATCTGCCCCTAAAAATTATTATTCTCTTGTTTTGTTATAAAAGAAAGAAAGAAAGAAAATCTTTATTCGGCGAACAAAAAACTTATGTTCCTACTAGACTTATATTATTGGACCTTATTCCCTCCACGACCGACGGTCCATAACGGTCTAGTTTTGGAATCACATGTCTTGTTACCTGCATACCACTTATTATTACGAATTCTTACACAAAAAACCATAACTTTTTTACCATAAATATTATAAGGTACTTACGATAACCTAGGTATGTGTTTAGTTGAACAGTACAATATCAAGATTTTTTGTACAAACAAATAGATATAGGTACTTATCTAATCTGCACCTATTATTTATAAGAGAAATGGTTTGCAACTCACCTGGGACTGGGACTGGGACCCTGAGTAGTAGGTACCTATATTAAATATTTTTGTAAAGTGCATTCATTACCTGTATGATTTTATATATATCTGTTTGTTTAACAAATAGCGATTTGCAACATGTATGTACTTAAAGAAATTAAACCTATTTACCGTTAATTTAATTAAGGATACAAAATAAAACATATTTATACTTAAGAATCCTCAGTACCTATGTATGCCAAAGATGAAATAAATTATTACCTATGAATATGATTTCTATTTATTTTACGTCTATGCGTAGGTATATTTTAATCATTAATATGAAATTAGTCTGTGAAAGAGCGGTAAAGGTAACCCAATATCAAACAAAGTGGTCGCCACTTCAGTCGACCGACCGACCTGACAAAACAAACAAAATATTCGCTGTCGGGAAACAGAAAAACATTTCAACCGGAAACTCTAGCTAGATAGGTATACTACTGACGTCACGTGTTTGAGATTATTTGCTCTTTTGTTTTAATCGACTGCACCAGAAGGAGGGTTGTTTTTCGAGAGTATGTATGTATGTAAGTAGTTTTTGGCAGGCTGTAGCTTGTACGGCTCGATGGATTTAAGCTTTAGAAGTGTCATTAGATTCGTTTTAATTCTGAGAGTGACACTGGGTATATAAAAAGGCAGTCGGGGTTTTTTTCTTTTTTTATTATACAAGCCATTATTTCGTTTCACCTGTCCCGTTACGAGTATTTGTGTGTTATCAAATATGCAAGCTAATCCCACTTCCCATTACTCGACTGGGCTGAAACTTCACGCTTACTGATGTACGTAGGGTGACGATGCAATATACGTTGTGTACGTACATTGGTCAAAACAAACATACCTAATAGCCGAGGTGGTCACTTGACTTCTGTAAGTCTTCCTTTCTAATCGAGTGTGTTAGTCAAAGAGCAAAAAAAGAGGTGTTATTAGCGAACATTGGTGTCAGAATTTTCGAGTAGTCTAAAGTACCTATTAAGTAGACATCTAACGTAGCTCAATAACTGTGTTCTAGTGTCAACAGTCATAATACACACTAGAGAACTAGTGTGCAGGATTTAAATACTAATTCTATGACATAAGGTAATTATATTATTTAGTAGTTATATTATTAGGATGCATGAATTTTTTGCGAAATGCGAGGTTCAGCGCTGCCCCCATTTGAAATAAATTTATTGAAAGGAAATGGAGATATCATTTAAAATTTTGTTTCATGCGGCTCTTGATAAGGGGATATATAAATGTTACCGGGACCATTTGAAATTAATTATTTGAAAGGAAACGGAGATATCATTTAAAATAACTGTCACATGCTCATCATGCTCTAGATAACCCTTTAAACTATTTTTTTCACAGTTTAAAGAAAAAACGTTAAGCTTTTCTTCACACATTTTCCATAAGTGGCCGTTTTTCGCATACGTGCGTACATAAGGGGCAGCACTGGACCCCGAAAAATGAATAAATGTATTCCGCTATACTTTTCTTAGCATCTTTGCCAAACGGGGAAGTTTTTCGCAAAAATGCTAAGAAAAGCTTCACGTTCTCACTATAAACAGTAGTTTATACCATTCCCCCTCTAAAAAGTTTATTTTATTCACTGAAAACAGTGAATAAAAGGCACTTTTACTCACTATTCTGGTAATTTATTTTATTCACTAAAAACAGTGAATAAAAAGCACATTTAATCACTATTTTCGTGTTTGAGTTGAGATAAATTACTCTTGATTTGAGTAACTGTTCCAATTTCAACTTGCATTTTAATTGATTTAACCTTCCTTTTTTTTCTTTAAATGTCTATTTTTGTTTAAATCTTTATTTTTCTCGTAGTCATGGCAAAAATTATAGTATGCAATTCTTGAATAAAACGGATTTAATCGAGGGCCATGAATCACTCGCGTCGCTCAGGATTTTAACACTTGAATTACTCGATCCCTACGGTCGTGATTCAATCGTAAGTATCCTTCACTTGCTCGTGATTTATCTATGGCCCTCGAATTAAATTCGTATAATATACTATACTATATATATCATAACTAATTGCATAATATACTATTATTAAATAGTTAGAATGGTTATCTATAACCGCAGCGCAGGAGACTAACTTTTTATGGTTTTAAATAATTTATTGCAAATGATTGCATTGGACTCCGACAATTCAACGGACGGTGATTAAGTAGATGAATATGAAACTTGCTGTGTAAAAGTATGAATTATCGAAATAAAACATATTTTAGCCGGTGAAAACTTTATTAAGTATTTTATAAGAATATTATGTATTATGCTAGACACAAATATTGTTTTGATTATTTACAACAAATCATAATGTAAAACTTAAGCGAGGCATATTTTGGTAAAATTTGTTTAAATAATTTATTTTAACTTAGTACTAAAACCAGGTGCGACTATTTAAATATTCGTCATAATTGTAAAAAACCAAACGATCAAAGTGGGTAAGATATAGTTGTTTTTTTTTTTTAAATTTAAATTTACTTTTTTAGCAACTTAAGCTTCGTCATTTAATTGCAGCATTTTAGTGCAAATAAAGTGACAAAGAAATCGAAGGCGTCCTCATTTGCCCCGTGTTTACATTTACCCACTTTGACTATAGATACCTATAAAACTTACTTAAACTATAAATAGGCATTGGCAGTAAAAATATTGATTTCACATTGATACACAACACAATAACAATAATTGTACATTAGGTGGAAAACATGGAATTGCTCTTTGTTGTTTAGTTTAATCATTTACAATTTAATACATAATGCTTTCAATTTAAATAATTACATTTTACACACGGGCTTAGCCCTACATACACGTGTCTAAAAGCCGAATTAGACGTCGTCGATCTTTACCCATCTTTTTAATGAATGACCTTTGAGATAGTACGAGTAAGCAGACGTAAACTTATGTATTATCCTACACTTCACTAAGTCGCTTGCTAGCTCTTACCTATGCGTCTAGGATTTTCTACAGTAGATAAGAGACCACGGTAAACATCTTTCCATCGGTACACCAAAGATAACAAAATTTTATTGTTTGATAAAGTTGAATACGGATGATAAAATTGCCGCCGCCATATTTATTGATTCGTTTGTTCTCATAAGGGTGAAGATCGACGTTCGGATTCGGATCTTAGAATAATAAGTATTCCACTAACCTACTCGTGGATTCAGACTGAGTAAGCGAGGAAAAACGGAAAGTTGAATCCAGACACATTCTACTTCATTTGTTTTTATTGCGCTAATAATATTTAAATTTTACACATACGGCGAATGAGCCTGTTTAGTTTGATCTTGAGTCTCGCGCCTCGTAGCTCGAGTAGCTAAGAGGGGCTCTACTAAGCTATTAGACACAAAGAGTGTAGCAGTATAAACACGGGTCAGATGCCCCTGGGAAAATTTATGTTGAAAATATTGATAATGAAATCACCGTCTTAAGAGAAATATTTTCCTAAGCTATCACACTTCTGAATGCGTAAGGTTTTAAAAAAAAAAATTTTTTTTCAAATTTTCAAAAAAAATTTTTTTTTTCTTACAACATAATATTTATTTTTTGATTTTTCTTACAAACATTAGATACACCAAAGAAGCATTGAATAAGGCATTTCGGAGTCTCTGCAGTGATTTATATATCAGAATATCACCAATTCAAAATTTTAAAATTCAAAATTTCACGTATTTTAAGAGACACTATTACGATTTTTTTTTTATAAATAGCCCTTACTATGCTCTACAACATATATTTTTTTCAAAATTTTATCCAGGGTAGAACAGTCTTAAAAAAATATTATTACTATTCAGAATTACTTGCTCAGACGCTCAAATATTCATATATTTGAGCGTCTGAGCAAGTAATTCTGCTTTGATTTTTTAAATGTAATTTTTAATAATATAATAATAGTTAATCTTCATCACTGTTGGACAAAAATCAATATATTTTTAAATTATTTGATTATTTAAAAATAAATTTGTTCATGATAACAGTGCAAACATCTACATGAGAATCACTAAAACTGAACTGTATAAGAGCCAACTTTGTAATAACATGATTTTGTATTAGCAAGCAAAAGAAAAATACGTTAAGACCATGGATTCAAGGAAACAACAAAGTAAACAAACACGCATCAACATGTCGCGTATTCAGGGCTACGACTAGATGCTCACTTGAAACTAATGTAACAATAAAGCGATAACTAGAAAAGCAACAATATACATATAAATTAACTTCATATAAAACTTTCGTGATCGTTCAATCTTCGATTAGAGCAGTTGTGTCACAATCACATATGACGCGCATTAATACAGTGCAGTGAAAGTGCTAACGCATCAAACCAAAGTCTATCAATGTCACGTATCTTCGGCCGGCCGCGATGACCTACATTGGTGAGTCATAGCACCTTGCTATGTTTACGTACGATAGTTGTTAAGGTGACACTCTCCCCGCCTTCAAAATGAGTACGACGCCATCTAAATCCATTCAGATCAAAACTGAAACGGAACGCTATCTTTACGACTGTTATAGAAGTGAAAAGAATGAAAGGCTAAAACAACAGAGCCTTATCGAAGAATTACAGAGCCAAATTGCGGTTCTTCAAAAACAGTTGCAATGCGCTGTTGAATCAAAAGATACAGCCCAAGCAACCACTAGCACGGAAACATCAGCGCCTCACGCTGAGTATACTACTGACGAAGACGAGTTGGCTAAAGAGACAGAGTGGATTAGAACAAAGTCCAGGAAAAAGAGGAAGTTGAACACGTCTCCCACACTCTCGCCTCAGGCAAAAGAATGCCAAATATCTGAAAAAGCAAAAAAAGTTCTCCCACCTCCTCCTATCGTGGTGGATGGTGTGGAGAACTACCAAAACTTTTATGACTTTTTGACACGAGATCAACCCGCTAGCACCTTCACAGTTAAGATGTTGCATGGCGCTAGCGTTAAGATAAATGCTTGCGACGTAGAAACATATAGAGCTATTACGAAGCTACTCACAGACAACAACTGCCTTTGGCATTCATATGAGAACAAACAGGACAGGCCAATCAGGGTGATGGCCAAAAAATTGCCTTCTACGTGTAAACCGGACAGGATTATTGAAGACCTCAAAGCAAAGGGTCTCCAAATTGAAGACGCTGTGAATAAATTAAGTTGGAAAACTAAAGAGCCCTTAAATATGTTCATGCTGACATTCAAAAACCAGGAAGAAATTGGCAAAATTTATCAGATTAAATCTATCTTGGGGTGCGTGGTTGATATACAACCTCTCAAATCTTCCAAACTTATCCCGCAATGCAAGAGATGTCAGGCTTATGGCCATACACAAATGTATTGTGCCAAAGAGCCAAGATGCGTAAAGTGCACTGGAAAACATCTGACCGTGGACTGTAAAAAACCAAGTACAGAAAAACCGAAGTGTGTGCACTGCGGAGAAAGTCATCCTGCGAACTATAGAGGTTGCATGATAGCTAAAGAGATGCAGAAGATAAGAAACAAGTCTGCTAAAAAAAAATGTAGTCAGTCATGAAAATACTGCTCAGAGCAAACTGCAGAAACCTACCAATAAGCCCGTATCAAAAGTAACCACAAATATCTCTTACGCTCAGACGGTTGCGAAAAATTCTATAAGCCAACCCCAACGCAAAGATGAAAGCACTCAAAACCCACAAGAGAAAAAGTTAGATGAAATACTAAAGCTTATGTCATCATTAGACGAGCGCTTGAAAAAACTAGAAAATAGCACCAAACCCGCTATTACTACCAAGAATAAAAAATGATGAAACAACTGAAAATCATGGCATGGAACTGCAATGGGCTACTTAACCACAAAAATGAGTTACAAGTAATCCTAGATATAGAAAATATTGATGTGTGCCTGGTATCTGAAACACACTTTACAAAACAATCTTACATAAAATTAAAAGGTTACAAAGTATATAATGCATTGCACCCAGCAAACAAAGGTAGAGGTGGCAGTGCTGTTATCATCAAAGAAACTATTCAACATCAAGAACATGTTAAACATGAAATTCCTCAGGTGCAATGTGCTGCAGTCAGATTGAATACAAAAAGTTGTCCTCTTACTGTGGCTGCCATATACTGCCCACCAAGACATAAAATACAGAAAGACTTGTGGAAGAACGTACTTTACACACTTGGTGATAAATTTGTATTGGGAGGTGACTTCAATGCTAAGAACACGTATTGGGGTTCCCGACTTACGAACACAAAAGGAAGAAAACTTATGTGCGCCATCACAGAAATGAAATGTGGTGTTGCATCAACAGGTTCACCTACATACTGGCCAACGGACCCATCAAAAACCCCTGATCTCATAGACTTTTTTATTTATAAAAACATGTCGTCTAACTACATGCAAACTAATCAAAGTTATGATATGAACTCCGATCACTCAGCCATTTATTTAGAAATAAACGAAAAAGTTATATTTAAGGAAGATAATTTAACTCTAGTCAATAAATATACAGACTGGGATAGTTTTAAAATAGAATTAGACAGCCATGTAGACCTTAGAGTACCACTAAAGACTCCAGAGCAACTAAATATAGATTTAGAAAAATTTGTCAGCTTAATACAACATACTGCTTGGAATAATACACCTAAGAGTAAGAAAAGGACAGTGAAAAACACATACCCATTAGAGATAAAAGACCTGGTAAAAGAAAAAAGAAGACAAAGAAAACTATGGCACCAAACTAGGTCGCCAGACGATAAAAAAAAGTTGAATAACCTCACAAAAAAGCTTAAAAGGGCAATCCAAAAACATAACGATGAGTGCACAAATACGTATCTCCAAAAACTGTCCAGTGACCGTAGTACAGATTATTCTCTCTGGAAAGCTACGAAGAACATGAAACGGCCAATAAACCAAATTCCTCCCTTGAAACTAGGATTTGGAAAGTGGGCGGTTAGCAACGAACAAAAAGCTGCTTTGTTTGCCGAACACCTCGAAGGGATTTTCAAACCAAATGACAGATCAGAAGGCATCGTTGAAGATATCACTGAGGAACTCAGCGAAAATTATGATGAAGAAATAAATATAAAGCTTGTAACTCCAAAAGAAGTTATGAGGGAAATAAAACAGCATATCAACCCCAGGAAATCTCCTGGCTTTGATCTTATACCAGGAGAACTGCTACACAATCTCCCGAGAAAGGCTTTAGTCAAATTAACTAATCTCATAAACGCTGCTTTGAGACTTAAATACGTGCCCGATTTATGGAAAGTAGCTGAAGTAATAATGATTCCAAAACCGGGAAAACCGCCAAATGAGACGACGTCGTACAGGCCAATTTCATTGTTACCCGTTATGTCAAAGTTATTTGAAAAAATATTACTAAAAAGACTAAAACCTATCATCGAAACCAAAAACCTTATTCCACCACATCAGTTCGGCTTCAGAGAAAAGCATTCAACTATAGATCAAGTTCACAGAATAACAAATATAATTGAAAATACCCTCGAAAATGAAAAAGTCTGTTCTACTATCTTTCTAGATGTAGCGCAAGCTTTCGATAAAGTGTGGCATGAAGGACTCATCATAAAACTTAGAAACATGTTACCCACTAACTACGTAGATATAATTACATCATATATAACCAATAGAGCTTTTAGAGTGCGACAAGAAAATGCGTATTCTAAAATTAAAGAAATAAAAGCTGGAGTGCCTCAGGGAAGTGTTTTAGGTCCGGTCCTGTACCTACTATACACCTCGGACATTCCTGATATAGATGACAATACTATGGCGACCTTTGCTGACGACACTGCTATAATGGCTGTCGGAAGTACTCATGAAGAAGCAGCAGAAAAGGTTCAAATAGCAATTAATAAAATTATTGAATGGACAAAGAAGTGGCGAATCAAGCTAAATGAATCAAAGTCAACTCATGTTAACTTTACGAATAAGCAAGAACAATTATGTCCCGTGTATATAAATGGAAAGCAAGTTCCATTTGAAAATACAGCCAAATACTTAGGTATGACTCTGGATACAAAGCTGCGCTGGAAAGCGCACGTCAAAAAGAAAAGAGAAGAGCTCGAAATACGGTTTCAAAAGATGCACTGGCTGCTTGGGAGAAACTCTGCCTTGTCAGTGCACAACAAAATACTTTTGTATAAACAAGTCCTGATGCCCGTATGGACTTATGGTATACAGCTGTGGGGCTGTACCAAACAGAGCAATATCAGTATGATCCAAACATTCCAGAACAAAGTACTCAGGAGCATTGTCAATGCACCCTGGTACATTAGAAATGCTGACCTGCACCGGGACCTTAACATGCAGTTCGTCGATAAAGTTATTAAAAAATATGCAGAAGCACACGAGTATCGATTGCTTCATCATGTGAACGTTGAGGCAATCCAGCTCCTCGACAACACGGACACAGTGAGAAGACTTAAACGAACTAAACCGTTCGAATTAGTGTAGTGTAGTGACAATAAAAAAAAAAAAATACTTAGTGCGGTCATAGTGCAATAATTAAAGACACACGAACAAAGTGCCTTCCCCTTAATAGAGACAGTAAGAAAAGTGCCGATGGACACATTCTTATACTATTGCTTATAAAACTAGGTCAATGTAAAATTACTAATTAGTCTTAGATTAATAGGCTAGATTGTAATAATATTAGCGTACTTATTGAACAGTATATAGGTACGTTAAGAAAGTGAAAAAAAAAAAAAAAAAAAATATAAAATATATCCAAATAAAACAAAAACTAAAATATTTTTTTTTTAACAAAGCCAAAATACTCTCTTAATTTTCATGCCACTTGAGTAGAAATACGACTGAATGCATAAAATAGATAAAAATTTATCATTAAGAGTTACGAAAAATTGTAAACATGATAAACAAAAAGCGCGTTTCAATTTCTTACTGTTATAATTATTGAACATCGTAATTATTAAGATTTTAAATTTAAATGCATTTAAAAAATCAAAGCAAAATTACTTGCTTAGATGCTCAAATATTCATATCAGAATAGTAATAATATTTTTTTTAAGACTGTTCTACCCTGGATAAAATTTTGAAAAAAATATATGTTGTAGAGCATAGTAAGGGCTATTTATTAAAAAAAAATCGTAATAGTGTCTCTTAAAACACGTGAAATTTTGAATTTTAAAATTTTGAATTGGTGATATTCTCATATATAAATCACTGCAGAGACTTCAAAAATGCCTTATTCAATGCTTCTTTGGTGTATCTAATGTTTGTAAGAAAAATCACAAATAAATATTAAGTTGTAAGAAAAAAAAATTTTTTTTTACAAAATTTGAAAAAAAATTTTTTTTGGAAACCTGACGCATTCAGTGGTGTGATAGCTTAGGCTAAAATATTTCTTTTAAGACGGTGATTTCTTTATCAATATTTTTAACATAAATTTTCCCAGGGGCATCTGACCTGTGCTTATACTGCTACACTCTTTTTACGAACCGGAAAAAACTTAAATCAATCGAACGAAACTAATGTCGTCATTGCAGCATTTTTAGAAAACAAATATAATTATGTGCATTTTCATGCATGCTATTTGCTGCTGCAACGAAATTTTCAGATTAATAAGTTAAATGTACTAATTATTAGTACTAATGATGCTAAATTCACTCTTTTTCATACAACGGCTAATCAAACTTACAAGGCAAAGATGCTAACAAAATCACTCTATTACGCTAAATGAATCATATTCATGCGCCTTAGTCCTAATACTTATCAAGCATTTATCTCCTGTATGATAGAGTAAATTAAAATATAATAACATTAAAAATATTACTATTCTACCATATTTTTGGTAGCTTCCTAGCTTTTATGCACAACTATCCATGATAACTATAGTATCTAGCCATACTTGATTAAAAAATAAAGTATGTTTTTACTATTATATTTATTACTATAAATATTTATTTAAATGCAATTATTACCTTAAGACAAACAATATTTATATTATTTTTTCATTGTTTTCCATACATGTGATATGGCTGTCAAAAGCGGTAGTTTCGTAAAAATATTACTGCATTGAAGTTGTGCTTGGCACTAATATCAACTACACAGCATACACTAAATACACTATATTCAACACAGTAAACTAAGATTTCAAACAATGTATGTGTATCCATAATTCATTCCTTACCGATTCTGAAATTAATAATACATATTTAAAACAGAGTCTAATTTTGGGCTTGTTTGTTACTTTATAATTTTTGTTTGACACTTATGAAGTAAAAACTTCCTTAGGTGCGTTGGGCATTTTGAGATGAGATGGAAAAAAACAATTGAACTCGCGACACCGTTACCGTAACCGACACCAAGTTTTCACTCCTGCCGGCATTCCCGAAGTGCCACTGTTTTTATTTTTTATTACGTCAATGGCGGCGCACTCGGCGCAGATGTGTCTACATTAATTTGCTGCATAAAAAGTTGATTTTAATACTAATATTCGCTTACATAATTTATTATGAATTATGAATTTTATACGGAATCAGTTCAAAATTATATATCTTGGTTTCTTCTAAATATTGTGATGGTTTTAGTTAATAAATTATAAGATTACAAGATTATGTATAGATTATGTCACCTCACTTACCTATATGTGACAAACATATACAAAAATAAAATCATTCATCCACATTTAAAGCAGTATTCCAGAGTATTCATACTACCTAAAGACTATCTGTGACAGTGCACGCCACACTTTGTTATTGCATTGTATGATTATTAAATTAAATATAAAAACTATACCAACCTTTAAGTAACCTTGTCAGTTTTTTGTAAAACTTCCAACAGAACCTACACTTTGATTTAATGTAAATAACAAAGTAGTCCCCAATATTTACAATACAAAATAACATTACACTAACCTGATCAATTTAAGACGCAAGAATATTTAATTGTAAAATACAGTCTCAGAAATACTTGTATTGAATATAAATAACGGATGATAAGGGTAAGACCTTTGAAAATATTGAACACTGGACCCTTACTCCGATATAGGTACTTACGTACCTAGGTATCCGAGTTGCAGTGTCACCCCACACTGCGCGCTGCTGTATGATGATAAATTCAAATTTGGAATACATTGAAATAGGACGACACTATCGGACGACTGTCGTGTTATTTTATGGAGTAAACTTCATGATTTTGTTAAACCTTCCAAACTATTTAACGCATGCGCGAGCGAAACCGCTGCTTTGCATTTATGTCAATTTAAAACTTACGAAAGAAACAAACCATAACTATAGTTGGCTTTGAAACTACCTAATTATTAACGAAAGCCAATATTACGGCTTCATATTTATTTACAGACTTTAATGAGCGAAAATTATACCTACGCAATTAGTATAACTTAAGTCACAACTTTATTTATTAACCCAGCAAATCTACAATAATATCTGTTAGAAATAGTTATTAATCTACTCAAAATGATTGACGGTAGTAAATAATAAGGTTAATAAAATGTAAATACACAGATCTGTGGAAAACTATTAGGTTAAATAAAAATATTGGAACGAAGTTCCTTACGGCAGGCTTGGAGGAGATAGGGATTTTGCTGCGCGACCGAACTGAAAAAAATGTGATAGTAAAACCGTAAGGATGACCTCGTTAAATAAAACCGTTAAATGAGACGTGCGCAGGCGCGACAGTCGTATACACAAGAACTTTTGAACTTCGTTCCTACCTGGTGTCCCACGACACCACATTTCTTTTTTTTAAAACTCAATTTGACCCTGTCAAATTGGATAAAATAAAAATCGCATTAGAATAAAATCAGAGTCTTCAAAATTCGGCAAGTTTTTTAACTAATGCTTTATTTTGGAAGAACAATCATTATTTGAATATGCTTAAATGAAACGGTGAAACATCAAAAGAGAGACAATGTTTTCATTTATTAAATATTAATCGAATAATTCTCAATCAAAGTCAAATTTATGTGGGGACAATGAACCTCGTGGTTATTGGTCCACCGTGCTGTACCGTGTTGAACGCTTTGAAACTATGTATTTCAAAAACTTTCCTTAAATATATCAAAACCTACACTATCAATATATTGTTGGTAATACCACAATAAATTTGCTAGGTACTTATAAAACCTAACAGTGGAGTCGTTCAGATGGTTGCAACGAAACTTATACTATATTGCTTATAATACTAAGACTATTATGTATGCTAGTCATTGTGATATTACCAGGTTATTTACCATATAACAAGTCCCTGTAAAATGTCTTTTACCATGAATGAAAGAGTATATTAATGTTTATTATAAATAACATGATTATGACACGAATTTCCATTAATATATGATTTACGACTACTTGCTCTGATATTCATATACCTATTCGCTACAGTTACATGGTATATCTATTGATATTATTGTGCGTATAACCAGGTCAAAATATAAAAATACAGTCAATCATAAATTCTAAAAAGATAACGTTTCATTTTAAGATTCAGTCCTTCCTGTTTTAAAAAATACATTGTATTAAAACTAGTTTATTTCGATTTAAATAACATTTAAAAATACGATTGTATTTTAAATAATCATTAAATGAAAATAAAGATGTAAGAAATTTATTTACACAAATTATTCTAAAAATTTTAAATGTCGTTAAGATAGAACATCGAGCAAAAAACCTACATATATGTTTTAATGTTCGATGGGATATAATGATAACGAACATATCGTTATTTTAATAATAATGCATAGGTATACGTCGCGTACGATATTAAGAGGCTAAAAGCGATCAACGCTAAAATAATTTTACCGTGCGAATAAATTGCTTATATTACCACCTTACAGCTACGATGTGGCAGTCAAGTGTGACTACCTGCCTGAGAATATGTTGATGGAGTTCGATGACGTCCTCTTGCGAACGAGAGTGGCCTCTACTGAAAATAATAAGGAAAATATTTAATCAAGTGCAAGTTTATACTAAAGTTTTCACTAAGCCTCACTATAATATAAATTTAATTGATAGAAACTCCGATTGTCATATGTATAACCATGCCAACCCATCGCCTTATAAACATAATTATTTCTCTTCCTTGTCACTAGATGGCACTATAGCTATTTTTAAAAGATTAATATCCTTTATTACTGTTATTTAAATAAAGTAGTACTATATTTAAATAACATAATAGTATGACTTATATGAATTGCAATAAATATTTTTAAAGCATATTCAAAACTTTCTTTGTCACTTTTTTGCTCGTGTACGTAACTGTAGTTGTAACTTTTTAGTCGTGTGTGCTACCATCTCTGTGTGTCTACCGGCAACTCTAGTTTTGCCCTACAATAGTTTCTATGGCGTTGGGTATCTGTTACGATAGTAATTATATTATCTTTGGTAAAACTTTTCATATTCCTATTGGAGATGGAGTATTTTTCGTATTTCGATATATGAATCTGTAAAACTATACTTAATTAAAAATCGTAAGAAATGTGTTAAAAATGTGTAAGTTTTACAGGTAATAAACAAAAAAGCTTTTCTTTTAGCATTTATACAAATTTCAAAGCGGGTACTTAAATATTAATCTTCTCATTCATAAAAAATACCAAACATTTGCTAAACCTCTTTTAGTTAAAATATGTTTTTTCTCGTTCTTTACTGAAAGAGGGAAAAGGACAAAAGATGTTTTAACTAAAATAGCTTCGGCAAACGGTTGTAATTCTTTATGAATACGATGGAAAATGTTTACCTAGTACATTTTGGTATAACAAAGGTTGTAGTCTATAACCATAGTAGGATTGTACTGACTTGTGGAGTCTTGAGGCGTGAGCGGCCGCTGTATCGTCTGTTGTATGACTGCGAGCCAGCCCGCGCGGTCCTCGTGCGTGGTGGCGGCCAGGCAGTACGTCCTGTCGGGCGTCACCAGCTGGAACGGGAACCTCGCGTCTTTGCAGCCGTTGCCGGTGTTCGATACCTTGATGTAGTATCCGTTTGATTCATGGCCTGTAAAAATACTTAATTAGACTTCTCCTTTTCGTGTCGATTGGCTCAAATTACACTATAGTTTGTCCCTCCAATAGGTTGCCACTCTTATGCCTCTCTCCGACGCTGAATACAGGTTGTACTTTGTACAATTATTGACTTATACAGCATTACAATGATACGTGATCGAATCAGAAATGAGGAAATTCGTAGGAGAACAAAAGTCACTGACATAGTCCAGCGGATTAGGTCGTTGAAGGGGCAGTGGGCGGGACACATAGCGCGACGAACCGATGGCCGATGTGGCAAAAAGGTTCTCGAAAGGCGACCATTCGACACCCACTCACAAGGTGGTCAGACGACCTGGCCAAAGGTCGGTGAAAAGCGCTGAATGCAGGCCGCTCGTGATTTTAGAAATCCTTGGGAGAGTCCAGCAGTGGACGTTATGCGGCTGAAATGATGATGATGATGAATGCGTTTATTTATCGAACTCCAGCCAATGACAGCAACACAATGCTCGGAATAATATCTAAATTAAAAATATGTGATGAATAACTTCGCCACGAGTGAAGAAGTTTTTCATCACATATTTTCATAGATATTAATTAAGCGTTTTCACATGTTTTCATGCGATATGGTGCTAACAGCGTTAGCTAGAAAGCTATTGACGATAAAATATTTCTTCGCCATGGCTTTCACATGGACACTGATTTAAAAAAGTGATGTTTACTAAATATATTAATAATTGCGAAGGCGATGTAACAAGATAAATGGAGGAGCATGGAGTAAGTAAGTCTTCGCGGGCTATTTCTCCTTCGGAATGTACACCTATTAATTCCGATTATGGGGTAAAAGGGAACGCTACTTGAAAGAGGGGTAATTTATGCGTATAAATAACTTACCCAGAAATATTTCTCCTTTGGGATAAGCATCAAGCGGCTCATCGTGGTACATCAGCTTTCTGTTATCTAGTGTGAACCAACGGCGACGGTGAGCGTCAGAAGGCCTAGGTCCCGTCTTCCAAAGCCAACCTTCGCGGGGAAAATCTTTTGGTAGACGCTCCACTAGTTCTGATTGTGAGGAAGATGGGAACGCTACTTGGAGAAGGTGTAACTGTGCGCAGCGGATCGCTGTGTACCTGTGAAAGGTGAAGATGATATGCTTGGTAAGAGAAGAAATACCAATTACGTATTATTTTTATAATGATGTCGTCAATATTTACCAATTGTTGATAACTTCTGGCTCATCGTGGTAAACGTATATATGCCTGGTGGAGCCATCCTTCATGAAGGTCAGCTGCATGGAGTTCATGTGTCCAATCTTCGGCGGAGCAAAGCACACGTTGAGTTCCGACAACTTTAGCACACCCTTGGGTTCCTTGTTCTCTCTGACGTGGTACCTGCGAAAGGCAATCACGTAGTTATATTAAAAGTTATATAATTGATGTCGTAAATCGTAAACAACCTTGTCAAAAAACGGGGATTACCGTTAGTACTTGGTTTAAACTATTATCCACCCGACACAAGTTGGCAACATGTTCCTGGTGAATAAAAGGGATTAAACAAAGTATGTATTAAGATGAAAAGGGTATATAGGACAAAAATGAGCTAATGTCCTTTAAAATACACCTACATAGGTACTCAAGTTACCAACTTGGAAGTATTAGAATTTAGGAACAGTAATTTTTTTCGTAGTTTCAGAATTGATTGATACATCCTTCGGCCCCCTTTCGTCTCTATTTACCCTATCCGACTCAGGTTGTATCAAATATCAGTGAATGCTGCCTGACTATATGTGAATAGCTAACATCGACCCATATCGGTTTATCTTTCTCTTGCAAATATTTGTAGAGCTATCCCGCTCGTATTGATCTGGGTAACGGGATAGTACCAAAAAAATTTTGCAAGCGACAGTCAAATTAAAAATCGTGGCTTATGTAAAATTGAGCAAACCCAGTTCCGTTCAAACTACCAATCATAAAGTACATAATCCTTAGTTCTCAACTTAACTAGGTGATTACAGGCATTATCAAGTTCAAATACTTAAATGTACGTAAAGCCAAGTCAGGTACAAACACCGGCTAATTACCCTCACGTAACAGTATAATGAGGGATGTGTCTTTGACTTTCCAATCTATTATAAAGTGCCAAGTAGATATATTATGTGCCAAGATTGCCCCATCCAAGATGCTATGTACTCGCTGTATTGCGTACAGGTGCCACAGGCCACCAGCTGATACATATTTCCATTAGCATTACTTTTGAAAGTGACGTAGAGCCTCTTTGCTAAGAAAACATCAAAATAGTTTCGACATATTGCAATCCAAAACTTTTACCGTATTAGTATTGTAAGATAGGTACTATTATAGGCCTTTCAAAACTTCAAAATAATGCCGCCGGAAAATTGACACAGATTACATAACACACACTTATTTAACTCAAATTATGTCCCTCTTCCATAATCATTTATCTAAGTACATGCATTTACTAAGAATAGAACCTACTCATTGTTTGGTACTTGGTACGGACACGATACTAGGCAAAGTATCTACTTAAATACGATTTTACGATCAACCTTGCCTTGGAGGACCGTCATGCATGCTTGTCATGACGATTTAAGGAATGAGCAAGATAGGGCGAGCAGCAACGTAAAAATCCGCCGCGATTTCGCCTCCATACAAATTATGAAGTAACTATGGTAGATTGCAGTGCTGTGGAACAGATCGCCTTATCAATATGAATGTCAGGCGGATACTCGTCCATGCAACACGAGTCGCGACAGTATTTTCCATATTTTTTTTTACGTTTATGTCGCATCGCTGTATACAATGGACAGATTTATCAATGCGTTGCAATTGCAACCCCGCGCACCAAGGGCGTAGCTACCGCCGTATCTGCCGTATCAATTATATGGGGCCCCCAACGTGCGTAAGCAAAAACTAATAAAAACTTCCCAAATTTTAGGAAAACTTAAGTCATCATCTGTTATAAATGATTTAATAAATCAGTTTGCCGAAAAAAAGGCAAGGAGAGTGTATATTTAAATTAAATTTTTTGTAAAAAAATTGGAATAAGTGGCAGATAGATAATTTCGATGAATAAATATTTCTTTTAATTTTATTTAAACATTTTTTTTTCTTTTGTGAGTTATCTTTACCTTCCTAAGGGCCCTCAAACACATTTTTATACAGAGCTACACCAAGGCATGCTACGCTACTGCCGCGCACCCTAATGTACTAAGTTTCACATCCCAGACAGCAGTACGACCTGGCCCGGCTCACACCGCCCGGCCCAATTTGCTCGTTCCTTTTGTTTCGAGACATTTTATTCTTTCTTAACGTTTGCATTGCAGTTATTCACGCACATTTATTGACATCATACAATATACAGTATAAATAGCGCATATACCTATATTATTTTCGTTAATATATGACTTTGTACACATTTTTAATCCTTATACCCACTCAGTCGCAACTTGATTCATCTAAGTATTAGTTATTATCACCATTTTATTGATTTTTCAATTGAATCAAATAACGGCTTGGTTATAGCGGTTATAATCTCGATGTTCAATCAACAGCTTAATTTACTTATTTAATAATATCTAATTAATTAAAAATACTTAGGTAGAAAAATATTATTTTATTGATTGAACATGCAAAGCGAAAAATATTTTCCAAATAAATCAATGTCCATAATAACATATTGGGAAAATATCTCAACTTAAAACTAAACAAGTGTTAGAAAACAAAGAGCGCCCGCCAATTTTAGTAACAAAGTACAGAAATATGTAGGTAAATGGTAATGAAATATGGTGAGATGAGATGATCATTGCCATTCTCGTAGTATCGTGGTCCGAAATCGATTTGATTTTTCATTTTTCCTCATGCTACATTTTATCGCGCTCATAAAACCGTCATATCCACGACGCACCGTATTCTTACCTCCATCGACCAATGTTTTTGATCCGAAGTCGATCGAATAACCGATCGAGACAACTCGCGGCACGGCCACAGCCGTCTGACGCGTGATGGTACCTAAGAACCAGTCCGGATATGTTTATGCTAAACTAGGTAAATCATAATTTTTATTAAATCAACACTTTATTATACATGTATAAATCATTATATTACATAATTGACCGGCAAAGTGTAAATATAGACTTTTCCTGTTTTGATCTACTACTAAAAATAAACGTCAGCTCTGTTTTACAGTTTACAAGCGTTCACCGGAGTGTGCATAGTAATCATAATACCCGTCGAAAGGAAATAATTTAGGTATTTCAGTTTTACATCATGACGAGTAGCAAAGGAAAATTAGACACGTCATCCAAACTAGAATTTCACAACATAACGCCAAAATTGCTAGTTTGTTTACTCTAAAATTTAAGTACTTATGACGGTACAAAGAAGTGCAAAATATAGGCTAATCATTACCAAGGCAGAGTTCAAAACTACGTAGTCAAGTCAATGTTTGTTTAGGTTCTCGACGTAGGCAGAGGTGTGGAACTTTTCGTGCAGTTACACCTACGTCACTGCGAGCCTACCATTGTTGTCCTACGAACTACGAAATCGTGTATCTCTTTCAATATCTCTTATCAACGTCTCGTGTAAACATTTGTTTATTCGCTCTGTGTTCGGTTTTCCCTAGTGACATTATCACACACTGTCATTTTTGTTACTAAAATGACGACACCTAGTAAATACGGCCTAACATTTACTCGTACGTCAAGCGATAAGTTATTTCGTCATCTTGTTTTCCGCGCTTGTGGCAAATAAGGTTGTTGAACGATGACTAGAGTAATATCTTATCATAATTCTATAGGTAGTACTTTCAAAAAGTATTTGATATAATAATTGAGCAATATGGAAATTTAATAAGAGTAAGATGAGGAATGTGGGTTGGGTCCAAACAATATTATATTATTTAGTCCGTCAATTAGATTATTCATAAATCATGTACCCATATTTTTTCGTAAAGTAATATTTCATAAAGATACAGCGCCTCACAGTTTCGTCGTGGGGGGATTTACTTCACCGTATAGTGCAAATCGTACTTGAACGTCTTCCAAAATTTATAGGCGCGGAATCTTAGTCATTATTTGCTTATCAGAGAAAAAAATATGTATACAATATTGTTTAATAATTTGTTTATATAATGTGATATAAAATTCTCTCCCGGTCAACCATTAGACCAAGCGGAAAATATGTGTGGCGGGGGTGATTAAATTCGTTAATAATATACCTAATGAGTCAAAAAAATATCCACATCCGTATTCGACAGTTATTTAAGTTCAGTTAGATTAAGTATAAGAAGATAAGTACCTACTTACTTCATTTACGAGCCAAACTAAGTATTTTTTCGGATATAATACAATTTTTTTTTATATAAATGAGAAAATATATTATCTTGCACTATAAGCGAAGGTATTAAATATTCAATCAATAATTACAACTTACAACGCAAAAGCATACAAGCACGATGTATGATTAGCCAAAAGCATTGGATGATTGATGTATGAAAGGGTAATGAATATTTTGAGTTAGTACACTGTACCACTAAAAAACCTCTGTACCTCTGTATATATTATTATAGTAATTTAGTTAAAATTTACGATACTTTATTTTTGTAGGTAGGTACTTAAATAAAGGTAAACAATCTTGACATGTCTTTTTATTAAAATATACACTTTATAAATCAATAACTTTGCAAATTACACATTAATTATTTTATAAATACATAAATTACATAGTTAATTTGTAACGTGTAAAGATATTAATATCTATAGTGTATATTTCAATACTTTCAATAAAAAGAGAAGACAAGATTGTTTAGATTTATTTAAATACCTAACCAAATGGAGTATAGAGATTATTACTCATATGCTAAAATGTGAGGTTACTTTTTTATTATTGCTAACTTTTATCCAAAGGAGTTAAGTAAATAATGGAAATCTTTTTTTTTATTTTCATAGCTATTAGTTTTCTTTAGCTTTCACAGACTTAAAAAAATTAATTACATTTGAACTTCGAAGGTTTTTTAATGGACATTACAGTCCTCGAGGCGTAAGTTCAACTTAGCATTATTGTGAGGGAGCGCCACAAGTAGAGTCAGATAAATAAAAAATATATATATTTTGATTCAAAGAAATGTGCCATATTGATTATTTAAAAAAAGACGATACTATGTTATTTTATTTTATCATATTTTTTTATTACTAATGTTTGTTTATTTCACTAATGATTCAACAACACTGGAACGTCAAGCTGCTAGCGGTACCAAAGGTGAAGGTGAAGGCGGAAAGTGCGCGACAAGGAGGTGCCGCGCGAGGGTCGTGCCGCGTCTCAGTCCGGTATCTGACCTACACTATCTGTGTGCATCACACAAATGCAAAGCTGAGTTTACGCCTCGAGAGCTGTACTGAAGTCAAAATGTAAAAAAAAGTTTTACAGTAATTCTTACTTCAAGGTGTCCTCGTTCGCACTCAACACGAATTTCCTGAGCTGGTACCGACTGTCTTCCTTGCCGCGTTTCATGAGGAAGCCTTCCATTGTACCTGACAGGTAGCTCTGCCGCTCTGGGTGGCAAAACTCTTCGCGCTCATATTTGGCGCGAATCCATTGCTCGATGAGAACTCTGAAAGAATAACACAAACTATCAGTTAGGTATAAGGGAAATAACTTAGTATGTACCAGCTGCTCCTCTCCTTACTTAAACTTTTTAAATTAGGCAGTCAAACAAACTATATATTTACTTGGCTGTTCATACCATCGCATTTCACATAAGGACATAATATCTCGTCTTTATCCCTAAAGAGGCAGACATAGCGTTTTGGATCTTGCCTTGCTGCTATAAGCAGACAGAGCCCAGTTCGCAAGACTCAAAGGCCACGTTTAGCTTGATAATTAGCGAGAAGGTGGAGAAAGGAATCTTAATATTGATGGGTTGCTAGCCACATCGCCCTCAAACAAGATGCGCATTTTTGCCCATTCCCTAAATCGGCTTCTACATACGGCTGGTACAATCTAAATATTTTCTTTACTCCCAGACCAGCATGAAAGAGTAATTATATGAATATAAGCGTGATTTAATAGGTTATTATTCTTGAGTATGTTAAAGTACAGAAGTTCGAAGTTTTAAAAGTTTTAACTAGTTTTAGTTCAATCATTCTTTGTTATATTATATGAACGTATAAATAATGTTATTTTGAGAGTATTATTTGTAATTTGATACACAATCGTATATCAGGCCAGATAAAATTAGAAATTAGATAAGAAATTGTTTTGTCAAAACAAATCAATAAATACTGATCACGATGGTTGGCCGCTTTGGCGTTTGGTATTGAAAACACGATTATGTGCCAAAGTCTAAGATTGACAATAACGAGTCATTATTCCGCTATAAAACCTGCGATGTTTCCTCAAGTCTTAGTTCATTAAATGATCTAAGCCTCAAGTTTATGAAAAGGTAATTTTTTGGCCGAGCTTTGAACAATGAATTTTTCAAAATTTAAAACCGATTTCGACACAAAACTTCACAATCGATTTTGATAATATTTCTATGAGGCCATCTGACAAGGACGCCCCACTCAAAAAAAAAAGAATTTTCCAAATTGGTCCACGCGTCTTCCAATATCGGAAAACGCACATAAAAACATTTGAATTGGTAACTTGGCTACTCCTGTTTTGAAGTCTGTTACCTCCACCATTTTTGAAGTCGGATAAAAACACGGAGAAAACTAGTGTAACTTAAAATAAATTACCTACTTACATTCTAAATATCATCGAAATTGTAGAAGCAGTTCCGAAAACCTCAATATATATATTTTTTAATATTTTATATATATTATTGTGACGAAACATGAAGAGAAAATCAAGTGCCTTTATAAGTTGTGTTGAGTGTCATAACTATGTCATAACTATGTAACGTAGTATAAAGCATTTCTATTTAAATGTGTACAATGCGACACAAATAAGTTGAACAAAAATGGCGGAGTTCAAAGCATTTTTGTACCAGCGCCGATAACCGCCATTTTGGTTCAACCTACATGCCGCGAATTTAAACGAAAATGCTTTGAAGTCCGCCATTTTTGTTCAACTTATTTGTGTCGCATTGTACACGCACGTAATTCCTGTGACTTGTGTAACTACTGATATGCTGTATGTATAATTTTAATTGCCTGTATTTATTTATTTATGCAATATAAAATATTTTATTGTGTGCAAAATAGACTAAGCTGATATGATTCAGCAACAGCATAATAGTAAAACATAATGTCTCGTAATCTTAATAGGTACTCTCGTATGGTATTTCCTTTTGCACCACCACATGGAGTCATCTGCTATAAAAAGGGAGTATAATTTTAGAATAGCTACCAACACTATATCTGACTAACTGCGGATTTATACTGAAGTCCTCATAACGAAGTTTCTTTTGTATTAATTTCAATCTTTTCCTGTCCACAAATTCAAATTAGACCAATATTAACTTTTGTTCTTCTGACTGATTTATGTTATGTTCTGACTGAATTCAGTTGCAAACGGCTAACTAGTAAGTTCATGAATAAAAAAAGATAATATGTGGGAATTAAAGAATCTATAGTTACTTAACCTCGTATTCATAAAAATTCACAAAAGTTTGCAAGATCTATTTCAGTTAAAACATCTTTAATCCCTTTCCTTCTTTTCAATATTTGAGATAGCAAGAACGAGACAAAACACATTTTAACTAAAAGAGGTTTAGCAAAGGTTTTATAACTTTTGTCAAAATAGGGGTAAAGCTATAAGGCCTGCCAAAAGGATTTTTTTTAATCCACCCCTATGCTTGACTTACTGTGGATCATATTTGGTCGGTCTTCTGTAGCAGGGCGGCACTCTTTCCTCGTACTTGTTCTTGGCGACGATGTTGCCGACCTCCTTCATCCTCTGCACCTGCGAATCTTCCCATCTGTCGAGGTTCAGGTGTTTGACTTTGCTGATGTGTGCGCCCATCCCCCGGTGAATGCTCGCGCATCGCATGCAAATGAAGATGCCGAGGTTGTAGGACGCCCAGTCTGGATCTGAATTAGAAAAAAACACAATTTTATTAAAAACTAGCTTCTACCCGCGACTTCGTAATTCGTAATAAAGTCTACTCTTTGACCGATTTTCAAAAAGGAGGAGGTTATCAATTTGTCGCGATGATTTTTTTGTGTTTGTTCAGTTACACCGAATATTTGAATACGCCTGGACCGATTTGGAAAATTCTTTTTTGTTTGAAAGGGTATATACTTGTCAGGTCCCGTAGAAATGTTTTTATCCTTTATTCGCAAAATATCAGATTTTAAATCGGTTGTGTAGTTTGGGGGTGAAGTAGGACTTTATTTTTGAAAAACTATGTACGGCATATCAGGATATTCCATACAAAGTGTCACTCCGCTTTTCATTCCCTTAATGGATGATCTTTGGGATAAAAACTAATATACGACCTTTCCCGGGTCTCAAACTATATCCATTATAAATTTCATCTAAATCGGTTCATTGGTTGAAGCGTGAGGTAACCGACAGACAGACTTCTTCTCCAAAATTCTGTCGGGTCAAAAGCAGAAAACCGTAGGCATTTTTATCAAAATCGTTGTAGCCGTTTCCGAGACCTTGATTTTATATTTATTTACAAGAATTGCTCGTTGAAAGTATATGATATCTTGTTGTTTTATATAATGTAATGAAAGGTTGATTAATTTAAATGAAAATCAGACCAATCATTTGCTATCTAGCGGGTTATCGTTGTTTTTATTCTATAATAAAATAACATAATGTACCTAATTAAACAATTATAAATAGACACTCGTGACCCCAGGTTTGTTTCAAACAAATCGTTATCATTCTATCACTTATATGCTACATACAAAACACACACACCATCACACACGACTTTATCTTTAATGGGGCCCACATGGGGACAGAGCCCTGGGCCTTAAGCACAGAAATAATAAAAGTATTACATACCTAAAGCCCAAAGGCCATGTTTAAGGTGTAAATGGAATAACCGGCCAAGTGCGAGTCGGACTCGCGTACGAAGGCTTCCGTACCATTATCTATAAAAATCACGTTTTTTGTATGGGAGCCCCCCTTAAATATTAGGTTGGGGAAAAAGTCTTTTCGCATATAGTATGTATGAACTTGAAATAAAACCACTTTGGCTACACTATTTGCAGCTGGCTGGTTTTGGTATCATTTAAAAGTTTAAATTTTAAAGAAGATAATTCCAAATTCAAATTAGGAAAATGCGTGATGTTCATTTGTTTTTCTTACCGTCAAGATGAGTGAATCTAATGAAGAAATTAGATACATTTTAAAATTTCACAACCAAAAAGGTAAAAATGCAACGCAAGCCGCGAAAAAAATTTGCGATATTTATGGACCTAGTGCAGTGTCTGTGAGAGTAGCACTTTGGTTTAAGCGTTTTCAATCCGGAAATTTTGATGTCAAAGATGCACGTCACTCTGGTCGCCCTGTTACGGATAAAATGGATGCTATTTTTGAAAAAGTGGAGCAAGATCGGCATATCAGTAGTTACGACGTAGCTGAAGAACTGGGAATTGACCACAAAACAGTTTTGGCGCATTTGAACAAAAAATGGGTACACAAAAAAGCTCAATATTTGGGCACCTCACGAGCTCTTTGAAAGAAACCTAATGAACCGTTTAAAATGGATGCTATTTTTACCCGACTACGGCAAAGCAAAAGGAGGGTTATGATTTTGACAGGCTATGTATGTATGTATGTATGTATGTATGTTTATCTGTTCCTCGTAACTTCTAAACTACTTATCAGAATTCGACAAATGACATATCATTAGAAGCGTCTTAGTTGTCCGCTGGTTATAGGCTATATGGGGTTTCACAAAATCTAATGTAAATCTAATGCGGCGCCCTCTAGCGGACAAAACATACAGAGTAAAAAAATAAATTTAAGATAAATATGCCGTGTTTGGTATCATTTGAAAGCGCTTTACTTGTACATTTTGAATATATATATATATATATATATATATATGTGTATATATGTATATATATATATATATATATATGTATATATATATATATATATATATATATATAAAAATATATATATATACATATATATATATGTATATATATATATATAAATATATATATAAATATATATACATATATATATATATATATATATATATTACTAGCATTCGTTGACACCAAAATAGTACAAATAATAAAAAGTAAAAAAACTAAAACCCAACTACGACAAAATACGACGCTGAAAAAGTATAAAACAAGATTTTCAGAATACTGAACTGAACAAAGTTGCTAATGTAGTTGCAAGTAAATGGACACAGTAGACTCTACCAAGATGCCTTCGTTGTAAATTGACAATAATGTCATACAATACTATTCTGAAGTATGCAATATTTACTATGTAGAGATAAATTTTCATGTTTGGAAAGGCGTAGTCACACGTTACATATACCTACCTACCGTAGCACTTTTGGTCTCTCCAGAATTCTTTAGGCAGTGTCAGGTTAACATCACGAGAGGACTGCCAAAATTTCTATAGCAATGGGATCATGTATGACCTATAAGATGGCAAAAAGTTATCGAACAAAATGTTACCTACGTACTTTAGTTAAATGTAAATAAACTATATTAAAAAATGTTTTGAATTTTCATATAAAATGCGAAAAGACTTTTTCCCCAATCTATTATTTTTTTATTCTGTTTTTAGTATTTGCTGTTGTAAAGGCAACAGAAATACACAATCTGTAAAAATTTCAATTGCCTGGCTATCACGGTTCATTAGTTACATCCTGGTGACAGACAGACGAACGGATGGACGGACAGCGGAGTCTTAGTACTCGTAATAGGGTCCCGTTTTTACCCTTTGAATTTGGAATCCTAAAAAGGGGAATCAAAACAAAATAGTGGATTGCTAGCCGCATCGCCTTTGATACAAACATTCTAAATTCAAATGTTTTGCAGGCACACGTCAAATTAGTGAGCGTATGATTATGTCGCAGTCATCGAGGCTTTCACGATCTGCGCGGGAAGAGAACCAGCTGGTATATTCTGTTTTTATTTTCTCCAAGACCAGCAATCAATTTACTTTTTTCCCATGTTTCGTGGCGTATTTCCTTTTACCAAGACGGCCATAGTCCAGGGCGGCATAGACGTGATGCGCGGCTAATAAAATTATAAAAAGATTTAGTTAATCTACATTATTATTATGTAGGTTCCAGAAATAAATAAATTCTAAAGCTAAGCCACAGTATAAGTACAAGTACTCACTCTGAGCGCGCGAGAGGCAACCATCACAATATTGTTGATTTTAGGCCACCTTATTCTTCTACATTTTTTTACAAAAATATATAGGTACTTGTAACAATGCATTTGCATGCCCGTAATGCCCGCATCACAGTATCGGGTGGGCGTTCATGCGTTGTGCATGCGTCGTGAACGTGTGTAATCTTATAATCTATGAATGAATTGATTGCGTTCCGTTTCACTGTCCCCACTCTGCCACTGCTAAAAGTGTACTCCGCTATGGTCAACTTAAAAATAACCAGTTCCCGCAACGCAGGTTTACGTTGGAATTTATTTGCTGTTTCTATTGGATTTTGTTGTAAAAATGACACCGGCATTTTTTTTAACCTTTGTTCCCATTTGCACCAATGCTCTCATTTTGCTTGTGCCCAATGGTGGAAACGATACGTTATATTTCTTATAGGTACATAAATGATTCGAAATAACAAACATCTTGGTACCTACTGTGGGTTAATAGGATAACTATCGGGTAATATATGTATGACACAGTAACTAATGGTTTTTGAAGCGTAATTTGATTTATTATTGTGTACTTTTAAGTCGCAGAACATAAAATATATTTTTAACTTTCACATTATTAAAAAAAAAGGTTTTTTTTTTTTAATATAGAAAGAAAATATATAGACTGAATTCTCCATGGTGTAGACGGAATGTTTTTAAATTTATGTAAACACCTTTCATATCCATGTGAAGTGATACTTAATTAAATATTAAATTACTTAACTAAAGGAAATTTGGGAATGTTTATGTCGATAATGCCTACGTAACAACTATAATAACAAGTAGGATAGGACGTTAATGACTGAGAACACATTCTCTTTACAGACGTGACTCACGTTCACATATTTTTCGTAGGTACATAAATAAAGTCGTAACAATAATATTAGTTATTGTTGGTAAGGTTTAGTTTACCAAGTATGTAGTTTAACGTATCCAAAGTCAAGAACTAACAAGTCTGATTTATGAAATTATGGCGGAACTTTGATGCAATGATGGTCGGTAGGTACCTCTTTGGTAACATTAAGTTTAACAAAATAGTGAGCCTACTCGCCTTAATAAGTGATTTAAAGCTCAATATAATCGTCTTATTGGAAAAATTGCTAATCGAGGCGCCAATACAACATCCGCATCTAGTGTTTACAAGTACGCCTCACCGACTCGACGTCACAAGTCGGAATCACACGCACACACCTTCGGGCCTCCGAGCCACTTGTAAATAACACGTTATGTTTTGGTCATATATTTACTTGTGTGAATCAGTTACGTTGAACGTATTTACAAAAGTACTTTCTAATAAATAAGCAAGCCGATTTAGTTATTTTCATCAAACGAGGGACGATTTCCTTAGTTGTATTTTATTTTAAATTGATATAAGTGTGAGCGTGTGTATTAAGTACTAAGCCTTCATATGAAAATAACAAATGAAATAATATATTAGTATTATATGGTATATACCTAGGACCTAACGAGTATTTCTGAACGTCTAGTAATTGAAGTTACCTACTATCTTTTAACGAAAATTCTTCCGTAATATTAATAGATTTTATTATGTATTTTAATAGGTTGGGGAAAGTCTTTTCGCATTTTATATGAAAATTCAAAACATTTTTTAATATAGTTTATTTACATTTAACTAAAGTATGTAGGTACCATTTTGTTCGATAACTTTTTGCCATCTTATAGGTAGGGACATGATCCCATTGCTATAGAAATTTTGGGGCTCCTGATCAAAAACTGGGTCAAGTAGTTTTGGCAGTTTTGGCAGTCCTCTCGTGATGTTAACCTGACACTACCTAAAGAATTCTGAAGAGACCGAAACAGGTGGAAATCTGAAGGTGCCAGGTCAGGACTATACGGCGGATGCATTAACACCTCCCAGCCAAACTCTCTTAATTTTTGCTGAGTGGTTAAAGATGTGTGAGGTCTAGCGTTATCATGATGATAAACCACACCCCTTCTGTTGATTAATTCCGGCCGCTTTCTCTCAACTTCTTGCTTTAATCTTATCAGTTGTTCGCAGTAGAGTTCTGAATCGATGGTCCTGCCTGGTGGTAACAGCTCATAATGAATAATGCCCTTCCAATCCCACCACACACACAGCATCACCTTGTTGCGAGTTAACCCGGGTTTCGCCACAGTCTGTGAAGCCTGACCGGCCTTTGACCATGACCTTTTTCGCACGTTCTTGTCGTACGTGATCCACTTTTCATCACCAGTTATCAATTTCTTCAAAAATGGTTCGTTCTCATTACGTCGTAATAAAGAATCACAAATGAGTACACGGTTCATTAGGTTTCTTTCAGAGAGCTCGAGAGGTACCCAAATATCGAGCTTTTTTATGTACCCATTTTATTTCAAATGCGCCAAAACTGTTTTGTGGTCAATTCCCAGTTCTTCAGCTACGTCGTAACTACTGATATGCCATTCTTGCTCCACTTTTTCAAAAATAGCATCCATTTTATCCGTAACAGGGCGACCAGAGCGACGTACATCTTTGACATCAAAATTTCCGGATTGAAAACGCTTTGTGCTACTCTCACAGACACTGCACTAGGTCCATAAACATCGCAAATTTTTTTCGCGGCTTGCGTTGCATTTTTACCTTTTTGGTAGTAAAATTTTAAAATGTATCTAATTTCTTCATTAGATGCACTTATCTTGACGGCTTCTTGACGGTAAGAAAAACAAATTAAAATCACGCATTTTCCTAATTTGAATTTGGAATTATCTTCTTTAAAATTTAAACTTTTAAATGATACCAAAACACGCCAGGTACAAATAGTACAGCCAAAGTGGTTTTATTACAAGTTCATACATACCATATGCGAAAAGACTTTTTCCCCAACCTAATTTTATACCTAAAATATGCCTAATGTCAAATTGGTAACTAAGATTTATGGGAAATAATTGTACCATTTGTATGGTAAATGGTATCGATGTAGAGAAAGGAAAAAAAAATACATGGAATTATTATTTTTAGGCCATATATGCTAGGTACCTTTGTATATTCGGATTTTACTTACCTGTTTTGGATAACCATAAACTTGTTATTTTACACATGCTTCATCATCCATCATCATCACTTAATTCAGTATGGTACAAAACCATTAAAAAGTTTGTGTCCCAAAATGGCATAAAAATACAAACAATATACGGTAAATGATATCAATAAAAAGGAAAATAGGTATGATTTGGCATTTAAAATTAATTAGAGTAGGTTATTTTCATTATAAGGTAACTCATTATTTTGAAATAGTTATCCTTTATGGTAAAATGGCAGTACCTACCTACAATCTACATGCTCCTAATACAGGCTTCTAATAGTTACTCAGTGATTTGTAACGAACTACTTACGAGTAGGTTAATACAAATAATTGTAAATTTGTAAAATTTATTTCAAATAAATTAACGGATCACAACAATTACAACACAGCCTCAACATTTGTGCAAAGCAGGTGATTTTAGAAACGCATCTGCCTATATTCCCATGGGATATTATTGAATACAAAAGACGAGGGGGTGGAGGACAATATAGCACCATTTCTCTTAATAAAGAAATTGTATAGACCCAGTTACTCAGTATCACATTATAACAATGGAAGTGAATCCAAAAATAAAGTTATTTTAAAAAAGCTTAGGTTACCACATACTTATTGAAAGCTTACTTTTGGGGATAAAAACTTTTAAAAATAGATGCGAGCGTCGTGAATTACGAAAAAAAATTTTTGATGCTTACTGAATTTGTGTGATTTGTCCTTACGTTTATTAAATTATTTGTAGTTCATAATAAAATTATTATAAAATGTTAAAGCATCTTATATCTTATACCATATACATGTTATTAGTTATTATGCAAGAATAAATTTGTACGCCACAGATATCTATGGTCTACCAAAAATAAAAACTGTTGTTTTACAAAACTGAACGATTCACATTCAATAATATGCATACGATTTCAGAGCAAGCGTAGTAGAGTTCGTAAAAACGCAGTCTCAACTCAAATGTGAAATTAGGGGTCACTTTTACACGGCAGTCTTTTCACTCGAGTATGGACTGTATACATACGAATGCCTTGGTAGGGTACCTATATTTTTTATTGAACGAATCTGCATCAACTAAAAAATAAGGAGGTAAATCTACGTAGGTATAAACAAAAATTAATTTTGCTAAGCACGAAACTCGAGAACGGCTGAACTGATTTCTTTTTGTTGTGTTTGATGAAATCCGAGGAAGGTTCTTATGGAGAGAAAAAACGGGAACGGGAACGGGCCGAACAAAATGCGTAGGGTCAGCTAGTACTAAATAGATTTAGGATTGATTATAAAATTTCTAATTCATAGAAAAGGCATGAAAACGTTTTTAAAGTGTGTTTATTTTTCCATATCGTAGTTTTTTTCGGGAGCCAAACGAGTGGATATCATAAAAATAGGTAGAACTCAGACCTGGTGGACCATCTCCATTTTAACAGACTAACGGGGTAAACCGGAGCACTTATCCCAGATGCTAAGTTTGGGTGCCAGAATTAAGCATTCACGGTTGCATTCTCATACTCATCAACAGATTAGGTACCTAATCGGGTCATTTTCAGGTTATCGAGATCTCCTCGAGATCCGGTGCTGTCGCATAATACTAATATATCTCTAAATAAGGATTACTACGAGCTCTTTATAGTAACTCAAAAGGATTTTTCCTTTTTTTTTGCAATAATTTGCCACCCCTAATATCTGACCGCTCTAGGCCTGAGCTTAACGAGCTTAGAACAAATCCGCCACACCACTGTCTATAACTACTTTGTTATCTTCTGATGATTAAAATTTGTATGTTTTATTTATTACACTTAATTTAATACTAGCATGTGCCCTTTCAACATATATTTGTTTTGTACTACGAGGTATTAGGTAGGTACTTAATACGTAGCGTACATTGGTTACCTTACCTACCTACGTTGAGTTTGTTTACGTTCGTTTGTAGCCTTGTAACAAATCGGAGGGAATAAACGGAACACGAGAGCTAGGCTAGGTCATGTCATGTTCTGCATAGTAGTACAGTAACCATTCATCATAACGATTTACTTAGGTCAGTGTAAGTGTATAAAAAAAACTTTTGACAAAATAAACTACTAATCAAAACATTATAGGTAACTAGGTACATACTACGTCCTAAACTGCTATTGGTCACACAAAATCAATTTTCAATTAGGTGGCGTAGTTAACTAACAGTATCACAAATTCACAAGCGGAACAAAATAGAAGTACGAGTAGATAGGTTTGTAATCTTTACGTATTTGTGTGCATTTTTAAATCATCCTCGGAAGCCATGCAGTCGATGATTTGATTTCATTGAATTGTACGTAAGGTCACTGAACTCCAAAGCATGGACGCACGCACTTACGCCCCCCGCCTATTCACCCCATGGAAATACCACGCTTCACAAGAAAAACATTGCCACTAAAATATAGGAATCACAAATATAAAACGTACCGTCGCTTCCACAATCTGCACACACATTATTGCCACTTTTCTTCTGTAATTCTTGTAACAATTTCTCGTTATGATCTACCATCGTGGAACTTTTGCATCAATAATGAAGACATACACGGTTTGCTAGCGTACGTCACGTCGTCGCCTCTCGAAAGTCAAACGCCTCGGACGCGCGCTTCAATACTGCGCGAGTGAGGGAGCGAGTACGACCGATACTTCGACCGACGACGCGCTGCAAATCGGTTCAACAAACGCCATTACGTAGAGTGGTATTTTCTGTTGCACTCCCACATGCGCGTATTTGGTTAGCATGAATGAGATAGAAAGAGAGGTCTAGTTTCGGTACATGAATGAAACGAGTGGAGTGAGTAGTGGTCGTCTCGTAAAGTTATGTTTGTGTGAGTATGGCGTAGCGTAGTATTCGTGATACGGGGCCACAGAGAACTTTGTATTGTACGGGGCGAATTACTAGAGACTAGAGAAGTCTCACGTAAATACAAGCGCGCTACTATAAATAACTAGGTAGATGCAAATGATTGCAAATATTATAATAATGTACCTACGTAGAAGAAAAGAAGGTAAACAAAAAAGTCAAAAAACTGATACCTTTCGCGGACAGAGTGACGGATTTAAATTAAACATTAAACTTTGCCGCCCCTTTACCCAGCGGGTCTATACTTAGGTACTTACCACTGTCTGCCTTCTTGACTGTGGTGAAATGATGCGCGCTCGAACAAATTGGCCTCAAATTTACAGCCCCTAAAATTTGCCACCCTAGGTCCAACTACTTAACCTGCTGGTAAATCCACCAATACATTTCGGGGTGCAAAGAAAAATGTTGTGTCCGACACTTGTTTAAGACCGTATAGAGCCCTCTGCAGATAGTAAAAGATGATCATACGAGTAAGCATAAACCTTAGGAACTACATGCTCAAGAATTTTTTTAAATAATCCTGTTACTAAGAGGCTAAGTATGGGTATGTATGTCTTATATCTATCAAAATGACTCAGTTCCACTTGCTTCACCCCTTCAATGATTCAACCCTTATTCAGACAGAACAGAATTACATACTTGAACTTTGAGTCATAAACGGTGACGAATTTAGTTTATTACTTTTTTACAATTTTATTTTTTTTATTTATCAAGTTTATTAAACACACAAACATATATACAATATAAGAAAACAAAAAAAACACTTAATTAAAACTAAACAAACTAAAATACTACCTACTTCAATTAAAACTAAATAAAATAAAAATAATTAAATAATAAAAACTTATATTAAATTATATAAAAAATGGAGGCCAAATCGCTGCCGTCACAGGGCAAAGTACCTAAGAGACTGGCGGCATTTCCGCGTTGAATAGCAATACTTAGACGCTGTCCGAAATGCGCGCCGGCCCTTGGGTCCCCCGAAACGTCGACCAGGCGTGCGGAAATTTCCTTAAAAATTTGACGAGCTTCCGCACCCCAAGGCCCTAAGGTCTCCACTGCAAAAGGCACAAATATATACGGCTCCCCTAGAGCCGAATATTTGCGCCTCTTGATGGCTTCCGCTGCCGTCGCTGCCGCGCCCGCTTTTCGAGCAGTCGCTCGTACATGGGATGGAGCTACAGTGTCTACACATGTAGCATCCCACACAAGCGACCGCCCGTTCTTCCAAGGGATGAGCGTCATGCCATCGGGTCTCTTGCCATCGTCCCGCGTGATACCATTCGGTTCTAAAATTGCTGGCACACCGGCACTGGCAAGAGCCCGACGGATGACGTCATTCAAGGTGGCGTGACGCGAAATACGCCCTGCGCTGCGACGACAAGCCAGGCCGTGGTGACCCAGGGGACCGACATCCCCACCACAACGACAGCGATGTGGCTCATTCGTTCTAGCCCCTAATCGTAGACTGACCGCTAAAGTAAATGTATTTCTCTCCAAGAGGGTACCTATACTTGCCGACGGTATGGCATTTAACCAGTAACCCGACTCCGGCTCACAGCTGGCTAAGAGGCGACACCTCTCCACCTCACTATTCGTATTATCTAATAGTTGTTTCTGAATAAGTAGGCAGAGAGGCTCATCCCATTGCCGCTGCGAAGCCGGATTCGAGGGTAAAGCTTGGCCCGGACCGGTTGCACCGATCCAAGCATCCCTGGCCACAGCTAAGCCGGCTACCCCTACGTCGCTTAGCGACGGGCCTAACGGCCATTTTATTACTTAATATAAACCTGTCGATAAACATCTGTGATTAGCCTCATGATCATCAAACAAGGGTAAAGGAACCTAATATATAGAGAATAGGAAGGTGTAATGGCATTGCTACGATTTGTGCGTTTTGCTAACATAAAATATTTTTTTATAAAGTGTAATCAATTATATTTCATGGTATAAAATGTCATTCATCAATATAATCACAACAAAAGAAATGTCGATTAACTATGGAAAAACTTAAATAAATAACAATCATTATTATTCCTAAATATATACTTACGGATAAATCACACAAATTGAGCAAGCCCCAAAGTGAGTTCGAGACTTGTGTTAAGGGATACTAACGATACTATATTTATACCAATACATATATGGCTTAACATTCAGGACCCAGGTTAATCTGAAAAAGATCACTTTCCATCTTGGCCTGACCGGGGATCGAACCCGGGACCTCCGGTGTGACCAGCCTGGCATGATGACCACTAGGCCACAGAGGTCATCAATAAAATTTGGTGATTTTATGTCCAGTGTGAAAGATAACAAAACGCGCAAATGGCCATTGAGTTAACGTCATCTGTAGTGCCATTTTTCAAACGCGGAGTCGCTAAACAAACGGTTTTTTGAATGAAAAATCAATGGTTTAGGCGACTCCACGTTTCAAAAATGGCTCGGCTATTCTGCACTCAAAATAAATCAGTAAATAAATTGGTACCTTGGTGAAAATATCTGGCCAAGTAGGAATCGCGCACGAAGCGTTCCGTACCGTAATCTATAAAAAATCACGTTTGTCGTGCCCCCCCTAATTATTCATTTTATTTTAATTTAATTATTTATTTTTAAAGTGAATAAACAACTAAATATGTTGTGAATATTTCAAGTGTCTTCCTGTTCCTGTTAGAAATATACAGAAAAAATAAATAAAAATAAAACCACGTTTGTTGTATGATCCCCCTTAAATATTTATTTTATTCTGTTTTTAGTTTCTGTCGTTATATCGGCAACAGAAATACACCATCTTTGAAAATTTTAACTTTCTAGTTATTACGGTGACAGACAGACGGACGCACGGACAGCAGTGTTATTATAGTCAGGGTCCCGTTTTTACCTATTGGGTACGGTACCCTAAAAACACCTTTTTGGCATGTTATCTATGGAACTCCCAAATAAGGATGAACCAGGATCTATAAAACCCTTTAAGACGAAGTGGTAGCTAAAGTAGCGCCCCCTTATTTGAAATAAATTGTTTAAAACTAAATATGGTGATAATTAAAAATTTGATTTGTATCACTGTCTAGAAAGACCTTAAAACTATTTTATGGATAACCTTTGAAAGTAATATTGCCAAAAGTGGCCACTTTTGGCGAAAACCCGTTTTAATACTAGACGGACTATTAGTAATAATTTCAAAGGTTATTCATAAAATAGTTTAAACGTCTTTCTAGACAGTGATACAAATCAATTTTTTTATTTTCACCATATTTAGTTTAAAGCAATTTATTTCAAATGAGGGCGTCACTTTAGCTACCACTTCGTCTTAAGAATGAACCTCGCCCGAACGCACGATCCATAAAAAGTTTAAGTACAACGTAAAGATATAAAATCATGACACTGTTTCTCTGTCGTAGGTCAAAATAATTTATATAAAGTTCCGAACTATTCATAAAATTATATACAGATGTCTATCCATCCAGTAGGTACTATTATATTTTATTAATAATAATATTTAAGCTTCCATCGCAAAAATCATGAAAAACTAGCAAAATGTAAGTAAAACTCATTCATGTTTTACCTGAAAACTTCAAGTCCGTAAAATAAAAGTATTTCATTTCTTGTCAATGTTTTCTCTTGAAAAACTAATTTTAATTTTCAAAACGGAACACTGCTATAGTGATGGGAAAGTTCGTAGAGTAAGTCGATTCAGTCAACAGAAATAAATGAGCAGTTCTCAAAAAAATTGTACTTGACCGAAAATAGGTGTCCTCCACATTCAAAATTAATTTAAGACAAATAAATCTGGTGCAATTATTTACCAAAACGTTTCTATTGGCATATCGCGTAGTTTAATTGATATAATTAATGATAATATGTACCATTAGAATGTCACAAAAAAATAAAATATTTTTTTCTTATAATGGGATAATTTCAATGTATGGGATTTTCGATGTCCCACCCCAGTCGTACAATTTGAAAACTCGTTTTTAATCAATGTACATTAAGTCATTTATTTATTTGGTTTAAAAGTTGTATTTTAAATATTACAAATTAAATAATTGTCCCATGAAATAACCATTTTTTCAATTATTTATATTTCAAATCAATTTTTAAAACTGTCAATTTTGTTATCGTGATATTTCCAAGTTTAAAAACTATATTTTGTCGGGATTGTAATTTTAAAGAAGGCAATATTGTCGTTTTATAGCCAAAATAACTTTATTAAAAATATCTAGTCAGACGTCAATGTAATTTCAAAGCAAGCGTGTGGGTTAGATTTTGGTATAAGTTTGTGGTCAAATTTGTGGCTCGTTTAACTGGTAAGTATTATATCTAATGTATATGTTAATTTTGTAATCAAAACTCCTTACTCTACGCTATTTAATCAATAATTTTGTGGGTTATGAGCAATGGTCGGATAATCGGATGCATATTTACCTAAAGTTGAGATGTTGGCAGTTATGGAGTGCACTTTTGTATCTGAAAAATCCCAGGATTCCAGAATCGACAAAATTTTGTGTTTTGATTATAGAATCAAATCGGGTAAGGTGTATATTTACTTACGTTCAGGTGTTGGCTAATGTGGAATGCACTTGATCGATTAGTGAGAAGTTTTTTGAATCCCGGAATTTGAATTTAAAAAATATGTCTTAAGAAGCCGCTTCCATAATTTCCTAGCCAAAAATTAACTTTAGGTAAATATGCATCCGATTATCCGACCACTGGTTATGAGACTTATGAGCTAAATTGAGGAATTTTTAACGCTTCGGGAATCGCCTAACCTCTCAATTTTGTAATTGTCAAATTTGTTATTTTTGAACGGTAACGTATATGTTGACTTGATTGGTAACAAAATTGAGCTGTTAGGAAACGTTCACATTAATTTTTATTTGTGTTTAATGTGCAATTCATCTTCATAATCGTCAACTTATTGAGGCTCCATACGAAATAAATGTTCACTCATTTAAATTTTTAGCTTTTCGTTTTCTCTATCTATCTCTCATAATCGAAATAATTTTTACACGCAAAAAAATTGTGTGTAAAAATTATTTCGATTGTGGATTTGTAAACATAGCCACATGGCACGAGTTTCGATCGGCCGGCGCTCGCTGCGTGTGACGTCATAGGACAACGCTCGCGCCGTACTACGTTGTGCGCTCAGATACGGTTCACTAGAAAATTACGCAAATATTATTTGAAGTGTCTGACCCAAATACATGAAAGTCATATGTTGTGCTAAAATGTAAAATCACAAGCACCTATGCACCGGAAAAGTTATTTTTGTGGTTCTAATAATTATTCAAGTGCAAAAGATATGGATAAAAGCCACGAAGAGGTTGGATCCATATGGAACTAAAAGCAAAGTATATTGTTGTGAAAATCATTTTGACGTAAGTACAATGATAATCTATTATGAACATAAGTAAACTTTTAAAATATAGTTAGGTAGTTTGCAGTAGGTACCCTCTTCCTCTTGTAGTTTGCATTTGTTTAATATAATACATACATATATACTATCACTATCACGTCTATAAGTACCTACAAGTATTAGTATATTATAGTGCCTGTACTTGTTGCTCCACGCGCTTGGAAATGTAACTTATAGTATTTTGATATTGGAAATATCTTTTCGTTCGCTCCAGTAGGCGAAAATTTATTTTACGAAAAAGTGCGACCCCCTTATTTGCTCAAAAGATGCGTATCAACAAGAGCTGTAAGTTACTAAAAAAATTATTCGTGTAAGTTAAAAATGAAAAAGTTATGGCCAAAATAGTGAATAAAATATTATTTTTTTCGAATGTTTGATATTTTCGCTCGATATTTTGGAAGAATGCTATTAAAATTTGAGAAAAACCTCTGGAAAATTTACCCAGCTACAATTTGAGCTTAAAACAAAGACGATCAGGTTAAGGGTTTGCCCTGTAGCCTAACCTTTTTGAAATATACACTTATGCGCTACGGCGACAATTATTCTTTCGATACACATGTGAAAATTTAGCAATTTGTTTGTTCACAGGCCTTATGTCGATGATACTTATGTTATTAATGTATGAAAATGTATCTAAGAATAAAATAACTATGATTCAACGTTGTAGTTTTATTTTGTAACCTTTTTCTTATCCCGACTTTCTCGTCGCTCAGAGACAATTGTTTTCGGATTCCGTAGATTCATTTCATTTTCAATTCCTTTAGGCAGCCTGATAAATCTGACACTAGTGTTGGCCACTTACACACATGAAAAAGAAACAAACATTTCCAATGTACTCGATGGTCGTGTGAGGTACGAAATCTGGGAATTTCTTCACAACTTTTTATGGTCGCAACAAAATCATAAGTCCATCTACTGAGTAGACTATCTAAATGCTCCTTTTAACCGACTTCCAAAAAAGGTGGAGTTGTCAATTCGTGGGAATCTGTTTTTTTATGTATGTTAATCGAAGACGCCTGGACCGATTTGAAAAATTCTTTTTTTGATTGAAACGGTATACTTGTTAGGTGATCCCATAGAATTGAGCATAAAGTTAATTAAAAAACTGTCAGTAGAAGTAATAAATAGTCGTAAGTAAGAATTTAAATACCATTCAAATAAGATCAATTATTACTTGTAATAAGTACCCATAAAATATATATTTTATTTGAATTTGTTTAAGTCAAAGAGCTTTTCATTGGGTACTTGAAGTCAAGTAAAAACCAGTTTTGATTGTAATTAAAGATTACCTAGATATTGTCCAATGTTGTAACTTTTTCAATTCCTTGGTTGATGCTATGATCGAGTATAACGTTAATAATAAACTGTCAGTAGTGCTCATTCATAGTCGAAAGTAAGAATTTAAATTCCATCTAAAGATCTAAGATCATTTATTAGTTCTAATAAGTACTTATAAAATATATATATATTTGTAATTTGTAAGTCAAATTCTTTTCTGTTGGGTCCTTGAAATCAAGAATAAAGAAGTTTTGATAGTAATTAAATATTACGTTGGTATTAGCTCAATGTTATAATTTTTTCAATGCTTTGGTGCTGATTGAAACTTAATGTTAATAAAAAGATTGTCAGTAGCAGTAATCCAAAGATCGAAATACATATTTAATCTTAAAATTATTCATAAATAAAAGTATAAAGTCTATACTTTTAAAATATTATAACGTTTATTATAACTGTTTGCTCTGGGAAAATGTTCTAAAGAGCATTTTTTGACAATTATTTGTATTACCTACTTAAAGTCAAGAAGTTTTATTTATCATTTAAGATGAGTGAGGTATTCTCAAAAATTCAAGAAATAAAAGACATCTTTGCATACTTATTTTATTCAATGTATACATATACAAGCTTTTGCCCGCGGTTGCACCCGCGTGAAATTAAATTTTCTGTAGAAAACATACGAAGGTCATACGATAAAATATTTTATCATATGACCTTCATATCCCTGGCATCTGTATGCAAAATTTCATGACAATTTTTTAGTAGTCAAGGCGAGATAAACAAACAAACTCACTTTCACTTTTCAAAACGAAAGTACCAGTATGTGTAATAGAGTCCTTACTTTTTCATTGGTGACCAATCAATTTTGTTACTGACCCCAAATATTAAATAGACTTTTTCTTTTCTAAAATTGTTATTTTCTAGATTACATAAAAAATCTTTCTACATATTTCACTGAAAATGTTAAGGTTAGATAATTGCCTTGATACTTTTAGCATCTTATATAAGATTTTTAAGGTAAATTGTAAAAATAGGTTTCATATTTTACCTAGGTATCAAAATTGACCTTCAACCTATAAAATTTTAAAATTAATCCTTTTTTACGAAGTTAATTTTGGTTCATACATAACTTTATTGTCCTTGAACTGCAACAATGTTAATATTTAACGAAAAATTACTATTTTCATAATTAATTTTGATGAAATAAATAGTAACAAAATTGAACACAAATAGTAACCATGTCCAGGAAAACTGCTTTTATACTTAAACTGTAGATATTTACCATTTATAAATAACACAAGATGAATATTTGCTACACCAAATTTTCCATTAAAAGCCAGGATAAACACACTTTTGAAAAAAAAACACAAAATATTGAGTAGGGTACAAAATTTTTGAGAACTACTCAAATATATTAATTATAGTCGACGAGGGATAAAGACGGTACTCTGTGTTATGCAAATATGGAATCGCGCGACGACTGAGACGTGCGTCTATGTATAGCTAGAGTCGAGCAGTAGCATCGCGCGTCACGTCGCGGTAATCGGGAGTACCTAATTACGCGACAGACGAAGACAGCTTCAGATATTAATTCACAAATTCACTTTCTTTCTCTTCAGCTTTTGAAACAAATCATAATGAATATCTTTTGTTCGGGGACAGTTAAAAAGGCCTCCTCCCTATGTATATATAAATACCATATTTGTTTTACAAAAACGCGCTGTTCTAAGGGAACTTTTTAAAGACATAAATATTTTGACTCTCTCTTCGCAATTCATCTATGCGAACATTATGGACGAGCGTCAAAATATACATTCATATAAGAAAAATGGTGATATTCATAGCATTAACACTAGAATTTTTTTTTTATTTCTAGTGTTAATGCTTTTCGGCTACAAAAAACAAAAAAATCATTTAATAAAAAAAATGCGTATTATGTAGATTACAGGAAAACTTATAACGGCCTGGCCACAGCTTCTAGCAGCGCGGGGCGCGGTGCGGCAGCCGCGCCGCAATGGGCAAGGGATGACAATTTTAAAAACGCCTGAAACTTTTTCTAGTGTAAGGAGTAAAATTGCTAATTATCGTAAATAAATATCAGATTTTTGGGTCCAGTCAATAAATTATAAAAGTTAAAATATTTTTAATAACAATCTCGTACACCATTCATCTTAACGCCGCTTTTTCTTTTGCCTTTTCTCATCTGACGTATACAAAAATAATAATTTAATGTCTGTTAACACTTTCAGAATCGAGACGAATCTAACGACACCTCTCAAGCTTAAATCCATCCAGCTGATTAGGCTGCAGAGCATCCAATTGAAATATGCAAACATACATACACCCTTACACTCAATGAACATAACCCTCTTTCGGATGCAGTAGGGTAAAAATATGACGCAAAGAAATAACATACAAAGTAGAAAAACTACGAGGCGCAGGTACAAATAATGCGCCGACGATAGCCATTTCTCCGGTTCAATTTACGTGTGGGGATTTTGTACAAAAATGATTTGAAATCCGCCATTTTTGTTCAACTTATTGGTGACATATCGTAAAATAAAACATTGAACTTATGCCACGTACTTAAAAAAAAATTATATTTCGATAATTCATGTTTAAATACTTAACGATTCCAAAAAATAAACCTAGAGTACCCTTCATCTCTTTCCCGCAAACTGCCAGTGATAAGGCGCGTCTCCTGCGCGTGTTTTTTCGAAACATTACACAAAACATCGAAACATTGGGATGTTTTTGCTATCCGAGGCTGATGGAAAACATTCCCCGCGCGGGGCAGAGAGGGGAAGGGATTTTAATTTTTTTACGGTTCTGGGTACGAGTCCTTTAGAGCCTATCTTTATTTCTTCGTTTATTTATTCCTATCTACATAATCTAAACCTGTTTTATTTCAAACTGTACACTCCTTGAATGCTTATTTAATATCTTTGTTGGATGCCTTGGACTTAGATGACAGATCCCTTGACTTGTCCTCCCCAACCGGAGCGGAGACCATTTCAGGTGGGAATAGCCGGACTGTGAGGGAAGGGGGTGAACTCCCTTCTATCCTATCACAGCTGTGGTAGGTAGTGGTAGAAGTCGCGGAGGAAGTGAAGTGTTGGTGTCGTTGCCGCTCTTCATATCCTCTGCGGCCGGCCAAATCAATCAATTATTTTGCAGTCAATCAAAAAAGATCTGTCGATGTCATGATGACGTTTACAAGTTTACACACAGCATATATTCATACACAAGGATGTTTTATTTAAAACAGAAACATTCGCAGGAGACGGTATGTGTATGAAACATGATATTTTTGAAGTGAAAACTTCTTTAGCGGCGTTGTACACTTTTTTGTAATGGGTAAAAAATGTTAAACTCGCGTTAGGACACGTGACACTGATCAAAAATTCGTAAGACGGATGGAGTGTAGACAGCCGGCGCGGCGTAGGAGAGGAAGCATCCCCCTCTCTTTCTATGGCACGACGAAAATGTATGCCTGCGTCTGCTGTTTCGTTTAGGCGGCGCAGGGCGCTTGCGCGTGGCACGCTGTAAATAAATAAATATTGTATTCTACTACATAAATGAAAGTACTTTTATACTAATAATTAAAGCAATTCGGGCAAAATTATTCCCTAACCATTCCAAAATATCAAAAATACACAACGTTAATATTTAAGTTTTCACTTCTGCCGGCATTCCCGGAGTGCAACCCATCGTTTTTTTTTTCATGTTTTCTGTGTAATGTTTCCAAAAAAACAAGCGCCTTAATAGTGTAGAAAGGAATGGAGTAAACTCTAGGTATATTTTTCGGGAACGGCGCGGGGCGTAGTAAGAATTCTAGACATTCTAGATTGTTTGTAATTTTTTTGGCTTGAGCTAAATACCGATTTAAAATGTAGTTCAGCTCTAAAGCAGGCATAATCGAAAACTGTCAATGTCAAATGGATTGGACAGAAAGAAAACGAACGAAGCTCATTTCTGTCAATGTCAAGTCAAGCAAACTCAATCTTCCTGGCGTTGGCGACTGCATTATTTTATTTATTGCAATTCTATTCTTATTTCTAGGTTTGAATGGTAAATTTATTGGGAAAAATTTAGTTGATGTAGGAAAAGAAAGAAAAACAACAATCAAAATGGGTCGCCGATCGATAAATACCACTAAAAGTGGTAAATATATGAATCCTACGGATCAAGCAAGTAAGTATTGTTGTAATGTTATATTGGATTACTTTATTATGAATAAATATAGTAATTTAATGTATTATTGTCCATTTAACATACAAAAAGATAAATAATGTGTTGTCCTTAACGATCGACTAAGAAGTAAGTAGTACACAATATAGCTTTCTTTTCCATGACTTCTCATAGGTTTTTCAGAAGTTGTAAATTTTACTAGAATGAAGCCCAATTTTATGCTAAATTTTATCAACCTATTAAATACGATTCATTACTAATAAGTATCTATCGACAAAATTCAATGTTTTTGATTTCATGAGATACAAACAAGGCGAATTTGTCAAAGAATTGGTTACTACATTCTTACATGTGTTTAAGTTCAAAATGTATAAGACACTTTTTGATTTACAGGAAAGGAGGCACGAAAGAAGGAATTAAAGAAAAACAAAAGGCAAAGACAAATGGTGCGGGCAGCAGTGCTCAAAATGAAAGATCCAACACAGATTCTAGAGGAACTACAAAAAATTGATGAAATGGGTAGGTGCTAACATTACGAAGGTTTAGCAAAAAAAAAAAAAAACTTGCAACGATTTTGGTGAATATCTGAATATACAAACAGTATACTTTCAGTAGTAGTTTTAAGTCAACAGCTTACACATAATTTTTACATTTGAAAAATTACAAGTAATTTTCTACAACTTTTTTGCATTTTGATCAATAGCTTTCTTTTTCCCTTTAGAATATAATGTGCTGCAGCCTTCACCATTAAATGAAAAGGTCTTAAAAGAAAAGAGAAAAAAGTTAAAAGAAACTTTTGATAGAGTTCTGAAAATGTATGTAAGTATAACTTTGTTTATTTTTCCTCTTGGGTATGTATTATTCAAGTTGTGCATGAAATATTGGATCTTATTCAAACTCAATGTGCCATAGCTTATAGTAATTTACTTAACCTGTTCAAAACTGCTAATATGTATTTTATAAAGATATTCAGGTCTTTAGAGGTTCATGCTAGCGCTAAACACATCTAATAAAAATAATTTGTGGTAGATTTAGGATTGAGGTATGGGAGGATATAATTTGTCTTATTATAAAATGTGGACTAACTTTAGTATGTGGTTTAAACCATTATCCGCCTAAAACAAGAAATCCTTTTGCAATAAGTCATCCTTCCATCACTATCAACTTAATTTAGATGAATTTGCCATGTGGCTTCCAGCTCAGAATAAGTCCTCTTCATCTAGGGTTGCCATATGATATACCTATAAAATCCTGACGAAAAGCCTGGTTTCTAATAAAAAATCCTGACATTAAGTTAAAGCCACCAAGGTGCACAGTGGTGTAGCAAAAATAAGTAGCAAAACTGATTAATTAGTGACTGATAAGTAGGCAAATCACAACATTTGTTTTATTATTAAATAGGTTGTGAGTTAGAATTATAATGATAGGTAATAATCAGAGATTGGAATCACGGGTGCTATTGCTATCAAAAGTATGGATATGACTAAAACTCCCAGGATTTCTCGAGAATCAGTACCTTAATAACGGATGTAAATGCTAAATTAAAATATATCCTGAAATCAAATAATAATGATTGTTTTATTGACTTTGTTCATTTCCCAATTTCCTATTCTTTTTTTAAAGAGGTAGATTGTGTATACTAGAAGCAGTAGAATAATCTTCATTCGAAATCTTGTAGTGTATTTATATCCTTTACTAATATACCTATTATCGGGAAATCCCGGGACTTTTAGTCATATCCTTACTTTTGATAGCAATAGCACCTCTGATTCCAATCACTGGTAATAAGAAAGGTTATATTTCGTGCTATTTTATGAAGAATTATATAATTGTTATGATTTGTATTTAAAATAACGCATAAAATTTATAAGTATCAAAAGAAAGTATTAATTTTTCGTTTTTTTAAATTACAATGTAACTAATTGATTTTTACCAAAGAAAAAATCAATAAATAGAACTAAATTTCAAGTTAGGTATTTATTTAAAAAATGTTTAAATAAAAAACCCAAAAATCCTTACACTTTCCAAGTCTGGCCAGAATCCTGACAGGGACCAAAACATCCTGACATGTCAGTATTTTTTTTGCACTGACAAATCCTGACGTATGGCAGCCCTATCTTCATTTCTTCCTGGATATCATAAGAGGCAACTAAAGGACTAAGCACAAACATTCTGACAAAATGGCTATTAGTCGAGTAATCTTGTCTCATAGAGCGATGCCGGCAGCGAGGCAAATATTAACAAAATCTAATTCTTTTGCACCGCAGCGATTGTGGAATGTGTACTGTGTATATGGTCTTGGAAAACTTGGTGTGCTTATTTCTATAAACATGTGCCTATTAGTTCATTATAATATGTTTCATCAAAACTTTATTTCAGGATAAAGATGAACCAGAAAAATGGGTGGAGCTAAAACGCCAAGAGATGGAATATGAAAAGCGACGTGCACATTTGATTTCCTACTATGAGTCTGTGAAACACGCCCAGTCTGTGCAAGTAGACGATATTCCACTGCCGACGATACAAGTAAGTTTATTAACCTCACTGAAAAAAGGATGTATTAGAAAGAAATATAAACAATCGACGATGATGTTTGTTAGAGTAAAAATACTAAAAAATATGTATTCAATTGCTACAATATAGCAAACAATGTTTAAATTTGTATTTGTACCAGTTCATGATACATCACAATGTCTATGAAAGGTCAACAACTAATCTATATTCTGGAATGTATCTGGTGTGATATTAATTATGTCTATGCCAATAACACAAGAGGTGTTCAGTGATGCTCTTAGTTAAAAAATGGGTGATAGAATAATCTCTTTTGTGAGTGTGAAATACAACTTTGCAATTTTGGTCCTATCATTGGACCAGTGGTAGACATTTTGTTCCAGTAAGATAGTTTGTACTAATACTAATCAGATGTTTATGTTACTTAAATTGTTTCCACTAAAAGAGACTTTGTTTTTTACAGGTTCCAGAAAATGTTCTTTATGGTAACATGCCCTCTCAAATACCACTGCCTATGGACACAACCCAGCCCATGCCAAAGCCTATATTAAAAAACAGCAACGTGAAAGTGAGTATTGAACTCTAGAGTTCTCCACCGGCTGTCTGTCGATCATGCATAAATATTTGAAATATCAAATACTGCTAATTTTAGAAACTGTCGCTGAAGCTGCTTCTTTAAATTTAAATCTGTTAGCTGATTATACAAGACATTTTAAACACAGTCATTTCAATAAAGTTTGATGTACCACAGGGCAGTCTCTTGGAACCTGTATTGTTTATAATTATTTTAAGTTCTTAGTGAGAATGCCAACAAAAAAAATTACAAATAAACTCTCTTAAAGTTAGTTTTCGTCGTTGTGTTAGGAATGCCCTCGTCTAGATCGCCCAGCGGGCGTCGATCCTCCAGGCGTGCCTCCAGGTCCTCCTCCAGACTTCGCGGTTATTCTGCGAGAGGCCGCCAAACTGGACGAAGAGAACAAAGCTAATGAGCCTGTAAGAGAGAAGAAGAGTCTGCGGTTCTCTGATATGACTGATGAAGGACCACCAGGAGAACCAGTATGTTCGCAATTGTTTTAAAATATTATGTTTTTGGTTCAGTGTAGCTAGTTTATGTGTTGCAATTGTTTACATGGTTTTTGAAAAAAAAAAAAACATCTACAAGATATTATAGTACAATAGAAATTGCTTAATTAAAAAATATATCAAGTGTAATAGTTCAGTATAAATCTAAACTAAATACATAACGAATATCTCTTACAGAACATACACAAAGCAGCGGCTGTAGTGCCACAAGTCACAAACTATGATGGCGAAGAAATTGATCACCCAGACCGCGCTGTAACTCCACCGGCGGTCCTAGTCGCGGCAGTTGCTCCAAAACCTACCTCGCTTCAACAGAGGATGTTGGCGCTGTCGGGACAGAATATAGATGACTTCATGAAAGAGATGGAAGAGGTGCATAGGAAGAGAGAAAGAGACAGAGCTGCTGACTTGAATGCCAGGTAAACGTAATTGGAAACAGTATTATTGAATATATGGTTTGGTGGGCTACCATCCCAAAGAGCCATGTGACTCTTCCGGCGGTCACAGTGAAAACCTACCTCGCTACAACAGAGGATGTTGGCGTTGTCGGGACAGTATATAAACGACTTCATGAAAGAGATGGAAGAGGTGCATAGCAATGATATAATATTGTATTAAATATACCTACAATGTAAGTATGTAAGTTTGCATACTATATTTCCTTCTCATTTTACAGATTGAGCGCACTAAAACGCAACGGCGCCACGGCACGTGACAGCGACTCTGACAGTGACGGTGAACAGCCTCCGCCGAATCAGCCGCCACAGATGCCAGACTTCCTGGAGCCGCCGGGGCTGGAGATGCGGCAAATGCCGCCGCCGCTCATGCCGCCAGGTCAGTGTGATACATCTACACAGCGACAGTTTACAGTTGCCGCAGATGCCAGAATCCTGGAGCCGCCAGGGCTGTAGATGCAGCAGATGCTGCTGCTGCTCATGCCGCCAGGTCATTGTGATACATCATTACAACGACAGTGAACAGCTACCGTAGATGCCAGACTTCTTGGAGCCGGCGGGGCTGGAGATGCGGCAGATGCCGCCGCCGCTCCTGCCGCCAGGTCAGTGTGATACATCTTCACAGCGACAGTTTACAGTTTCCGCAGACGCTAGAATCTTGAAGCCGCCAGGGCTATAGATGCAGCAGATGCTGCAGCTGCTCATGCCGACAGGTCATTGTGATACATCATTACAACGACAATGAACAGCTTTCGTAAATGCCAGACTTCTTGGAGCCGGCGGGGCTGGAGATTCGGCAGATGCCGCCGCCGCTCACGCCGCCAGGTTAGTGTGATACATCTATACAGCGACAGTTTACAGTTGCCGCATACGCCAGAATCTTAAAGTCGCTAGGGCTATAGATGCGGAACATGCCACCGCCGCTCATGCCGCCAGGTCAGTGTGATACATCTATACAGCGACAGTTTGCAGTTGCCGCAGAACGCCAGAATGTTATAGCCGCCAGTGCTGTCGATGCGGCAGATGCTGCTGCTGCTAGTCATGCCGCCAGGTCATTGGGATACATCATTACAGCGACAGTGAACAGCTTCCTTAGATGCCAGACTCCTTGAAGCTGGTGGGACTGGAAATGCGGCAGATGCCGCCGCCGCTCATGTCGCCGAGTGAGTGTCACACATCTTATCACGGTAGTTTTTACAACAAGTACAGTCCAGGATACAGTACTGCTATTAGTAGACAAAAACGTTCATTATTCGTTTGTTTATTGAAATTATGTAGAGACTTATCGTTTCGACACTTTGATCTGCATTTATCTTACGTAAAAATTGTTTTGCATTACCTATAAAGTATCATAGCATACACAACCCCTCATATTTATAAAAAAATATAAATGTTTGCTAAACTAAGCTTTGGACCCTTTCATGACCACGGGGACATATATGTCCCTGATCAAAAATTAAAAAAAATAAAATATCTAAGAGACTATCATTCGTAATTATTATACAGATTTATTTCTGAACGTATGTCTATTATATTTATAGCTGGCCTTAGATCATTTAATACAGGATGAGTTACGCAGACAAATCTTTTTACAAAACTTTCTGCCGCTACATCTAAACAAAATGACACATTCACAGAAATAATTTGTGTCGCTATAAATGCACACTACAAAAAACTCAAACAATAGTTTATTTTCTGCACACCAATAAAACTCACACTGAAAAAAAAATGTGTAAATACACATAATAATACACTCTTGGCAAGAAAGAGAGAGAAGACAAAAAATATATGAACTCTAATGCACAATGAATAAAGACGAAGGTTGTATATTATAAATACATAGTCTCGTGAGGAGTGCGCAGCAGTGCGCTATAGTCTCGTGGGGAGTGCGCCTACGTCATCAACTAATCGTTTTTCAAATTGGAACCTTATTACAGAACCTTAAGAATGTAATTGATACATTTAAAACGGGGGTTAATGCACTAGTCTCGTATACGATCTTAGATTATTTTATGGGCTGGAAGGAAATCAATTGCAAACGTGATTCGATTATTTTTTCCGTAATCGATACTAATAGATATTTCTTCGATTTTTCAGAAATTACATTTAAATAGAAAACAACGTTAATAAAATAAAAAAATACTTACTTACGAAAGGTTATGCCATAAGATTAAATGTGTTTGACCTATTTTTACACGAGAAAATTGCATAACATGGCATTTTTAACGGAGCACTTTTAGACGTCTTTTCGATGCCTTACTGATTCACATAATGATCATAATCGATTACGCAACTAGTTTTTATGAACGTATTAGATTTTTGTTCTTTTACTTTGGCAGAGGGGAACGCACAGGTAAGGCTTATCCTGTATTAAATGATCTAAGTAGCTGGCAACACTTAGTAAACATCTATTTTTGTCTATGATCATTAGAAGTTGACAATTTGTTTGGCGCGAAAACGTAACATATTATGAAAAAACTTATTGTGTGTGAAATGTCTTCAGACTTTTAACAGTGTAAAATCACTATTCCCTGGTAAGTAAATTATCATTTTATATTCATTTTATAGTTTTATTTACATTATTTACATTTATAAAGCACTTTATAGAGAAAGGGTCATCGGCGTCCCAATGCTTGTGAAGAGCAACTATTTATCAGGAATATTTCACTTTTTGTATTCATGGGTTTAGTTGAATAAATACATCGTTTTATATTAATTTTGTTGCAGATTATGTTACAGAAAGAGCGACGAGTTTTTGAACTCAAGGACAGTGAAATCCAGCAGATTTTTATGTGCGACAACAGCGACGATGAATCTGATTTACTGCTTGACGAAGAAGACCAAAGAATTCTGACACAGGATGATGACCAAGCAGTTTTTGCGGTCGAAATTGAGGGTGCTGCGGTTGATCTTCAGGAATCAATAAACATTTTACCTCAACCTTCAACTTCTAGAGTTGATCCTGTAGTAGCAAGCAGATAGTAACCAGCAGCCTAGTTTCAAATGGAGCCAAAGAAGTTATGTCCCAAATAATTTTCATCATGTGGAATATGACTTTGGAAAGGTTTCAAATCTGTCAAGATTTCGGAACTGCATTGACACCTTTTGACATCTTTTGTTCAACGACAAATTTTGATTGTTTAGTCCAAAATATTGTATTAGAATCAAAACAATATGCCCATCAAAATGGACGAGAATTCACTATAGAAATTGAAGAAATGAGAGCATTTCTGGGGATGAGTTTAGTTGTGGGCTATCATATTTTGCCCTCTTTGAGAGATCACTAGTCTACAGAACCAGATATGGGAGTGCCTTTTATATCTAATGTAATGCCTAGGTTTCGATTTGAAGATATTCGTCGAAACCTACACTTTTGTAATAATGCGGAGGCACAAATAGCCCTAACTATGACAGAGCATATAAAATTCGACCCGTAATGACCGTTTGAATTCTTCATTTCAAAATGCCCTCAATAATACTAAGGAACAATCTATCGACGAGCACATGATAAAATTCAAAGGACATAATATAATGAAGCAATATATAAAAAATAAGCCTGTCAAATGGAGCTACAAATTATGGTGTAGGTGTGATGCGACAGCAGGATACCTGTTCGAATTCGATTTATACACAGGTAAATGAAGTACCGGGTCTGAATATGGGCTAGGTGAATCCGTCGTGCTTCAGCTTACGAAAAAACTTGAAGGTTTGGGATGTGAAATTTATATTGACAACTTTTATTCCCCAAAGTTACAATATACACTGATTTATCAAAAAGGACTGCCTCCGTGGTCCAATGGTCAAGGCATTCGCCTTGTGACCCGGAGGTCATGGGTTCGATTCCCACTGGGAAGCATACTTTGTGAAAAGTTGTTTCCAGTCTGGATAGCATATTGCAGGCTTAATTCACCTGATTATCCGAAAAGAAAGATGATTCCGTGTTTCGGAAGGCACATAAAACTGTGGGTCCCGAACGCCACCTAGCGTTTGATCATCAAACTATCTAAGGATTGGTTCCTGGTTTGCCCTTTGGGTTGTGGAGGTCAGACGGCAGTCGCTCTGTGTAAAAACTAGTAACCTCGTCAAATCTCCTTGGTTAAGTAGCGGACCTCGGGCTCTGAAGCGTTACTGCTGAGGATGCAACCGAGATTATGCTCGGATGATGATGATGATGACACTGATTTATCAAAATACCAAGGCCTGTGGAACTGTGCGCACTAACCGAAAACATCTGCCGAAAACTGCACCTCTTGATAAAGACATGAAGAAGAAAGAGATATTTACACTACTAGTTTCTATGGTATAACTCATGTGAAATGGATGGATAACAAACCAGTACATTTGTTGACGAACTTTCTTTCGCCTTTGGAAAAAGACACAGTAAAACGCCGGAAGGCTGGTTCCGCTGAAAAAATTGATGTGGTATGCCCTAGAATTGTATCGCATTTCAAAAAAACATGGGCGGAGTCGATCTGATGATCAACGATGACCTATGAAATAGACAGGAAATCCAAAATAAAATCACTATCTTCAATTATTTTTTGATCTCTTGGATATATCAGTAAATAATTCATATATTGTCTACACTAAGCTTCACGATCAAAAACGAAGGAAGTCTACTGACTAATCTGCAATTCAGATAAGTGGTAGCTCGGAGTTTGATAAACGGTTTTACGGTTAGGCAACGAGGCGTTCATGACGAGGCGTATGCAAGTCTGTCAAAAGACAGTTGCCTTTCCGCCCTATGCAAAAAGTAAGTACCAGAAAAAGATGTGTACAATGTGCGAAAAACGAGAAAGAAAACCGTACAAATAACACGTGTGGAATATGTGAAGTTCATTTATGTTACACTAACGATAGGAACTGCTTTGCAGAATACCATAAATTGCAAATTTTTATGTGTGTATATCTTGATATTTTTTTTTCAATAAATAAAAATACTTTCAAGAATGCATTTTATATGGAATACAAACCTAAGTAATAAATAATATCGATAAATCTGTAGTAACGTTATCTGAGTAAAAAGTATCTCTTAAGGACCATAGGCACACATGTGTTCCTAAAATTTCCAAAAAAACCATAGGACATATTATTGTTTTATTTTGAGATATCATTTTTAATGCTTAATGAGTCATTAAAAATAGTTAAATTGATTACATAAATTCTCAATATCTTATAGTCCTGAAAATGGTTAAATATGTTTTGTCTTTTTCTTGCATGCTGGTTTGGGAGAAAGGCTTAGAATGTACTAGCTGCTTCTCTTTCAAATGGTCGAGATTTGAGTCATGTTAATAGGCAACGCGTCTAGCAACCCATCACTATTTTGATTCCTTTTTCCATCTTAACCAAGCCAAGCGTGCCTTTGAGAATAACGGCCCTGGGCTCGGCATACTCCATCAGGCATAAAGACGTGAAAATATATCTGTACCTATATCTGTAGTAGCGGTATTGTTCTTGCCAATTGTCAAATATTGAGAAAGGAGTAATAGGGACAAAACATATTTTAACTAAAAAAAGTTTTAGCAAACGTTTATATTTTATAACGCTATTTCTGTATATTTATGGTGAAAGTAATTATATGCCTTTTTTCAAATGATGTCACACACAGGTCTCCGGCCACCGTTGCGTGCACCTCTGTGCCCGCCGCCCGGCCTGCCGCCCACGCGGCCGCCGGGCCCCCCCGGCCCGCCGCCCGGGCTCCCCCCGCGGGCCCTGCTACGACCGCCGGGCCCGCCCCCTGGGGCCCCGCCGAGGCTACTGCGGCCCTTGCAACCCCCGCCGCCGCCTAAGCCGCTGCCACAGCTATCTGTGCTGTCAGCCGCACCGCAGCTTATATCGAAGAAGGATGGTTCACAAGGTGAGTTGATTTTGTACTTTCTTTCTTTTTTTTCGTAGTTTCAACATTGGTGTCAAACGAATATCTGCCAAACAATTTACAATCAGAGAATCTATTATCTGCGAAACAAGCTGCAATTAAAGAACAAAACGCCTGCCAAGCAACTAAAAATCAACGAATCAAAAGCTTGCCAAACAATTTACAATCAAAGAATGAAACATTTATTGAGAAAAATAGACCTTTGTAGGCCTTTTTTACGATACCTTGTTAACTTAAATTTTTTTGGCTCATCATATTTCAAGGCGTGGTATACGTATTTTTTTCTTTTCTCTTATTAAGAAATAATGTAGCTAATACAGCTCTTTCAAATTTCGTCCTGACGTCACGATTACGATTTTTAACCAAACGTAAATCCCTGACTCAAACGTCGAAGCACTTTATTTTTGTAAATTTTTTACTAATTTGCTAAACGAAAAAATATGTAACCTTAATTTTTTTGAATAATCTAGATGACGGACTAAATCAAAAAATATACGTTTTACCCAGTTCACATCCTTATTGTTGTTTTTGGCGACCTCCGTGGCGTAGTCACCATGCTAGTCCGCCACCCAGAGGTTCCGGGTTCGATCCCCGGTCGGGGCAAGTTGAAAAATGGCCTTTTTCAAATTGTTCTGGGTCTTGGATGTTTATCTATATATGTATTTGTTATAAAATATAGTATCGTTGAGTTAGTATCCCATAACACAAGTCTCGAATTTACTTTGGGGCTAGCTCAATCAGTGTAATTTGTCCCTATATATTTATTATTTATTTATTTCGTAAGTAGCCAACATTTAAGCTGCCTAAATGAATCTGAAATAGTTTGAAAACTCCTTTGTAATACTGACAGTTAGGATTTTTTTCATAAAATCATCATCGGTCACATAAAGTTCACTGCTGGACATAAGTCTCCTCACCAAGAATTTCCAACTAATTGATAGAAATCTGCAAGGTTTTTTTTATTATTATTCTCAGTGGTGCGTGCCATTTTTGAAACGCAAAGTCACTAAACGCATGGTTTTTTTCATACTAAAAGAAAAATCGTTTAATCCCTCCGCGTTTGAAAAATAGCACCGCTGGTCGTTTGACCATAATAATTCATAACGGATTAGTGAACTATTTTAGTGTTTTGTTTTTTATGACTATAATGAGAAAACATTTGATAAAGATAAGTTTGACAAGGTTCAGTTGTGAACGAAAACAGGAAAAGATATCAACAGTGGTCAAAGACCCAATTTATATGAAAGTAATTTGTAACTAGTATGAATAAAACGGTTTATCATTCACTAGCGGCCCGCCCCGGTTTCGCACGGGCATGTTAACCTGGGGATACCTGAATATTCCGGGGTCAAGGGAACACGGGGTCACATCCGCCAAAATTGGCCGTTTTTCGCAATTGTGCGTAGAACAGCTTCATGATTTCACTTCAGACCGTTAAAAGTAGTTCATAAAATAGTTTGAAGGGTTATCTAGTGCCTGGTCAAGACAAAATTTTAAAAGATGTCTCCGTTTCCTATTAAACTATTAAGTTAAAATGGGGGCAGCACTGGACCCCGAAAAATTCAGGTAGCCCCTTAATACATATAGACCTTCCTCTTTAATCACTTAATCTATGACGAAAACCGCATTAAGATCCGTTGCGTAGTTTAAAAAACCATACCCTGACCTGACTTACACACTTAGTGACAGGTGGCTAGCCGACCTGTCGCTTTGTGATATTAAATATTATTTGAGCGTATTCTCGGTTGCGTCTTCAGCGGTAACGCTTCAGAGCCCGGAATCTGTGCTACCTAACCTAGGTTATTTGACGAGATTACTAGTTTTTACACAGAGTGACTGACGTCTAAACAAACGCTAGATGACGTTCGGGACCCACATTTTAAACGCACCTTCCGAAACAGAAAATCTTCTTTCTATGATAATCAGGTGATTTAAGCCTGCAATATCTTAACCAGACTGGAAACAACTTTTCACAAAGTATGCTTATCAGTGGGATTCGAACCCACGACCTTCTGATCACAAGGCGAACCCCTTGACCACGGAGGCAGTCAAGGTGGACGTTATGCGTCTGATGTTGATGATGATGATGAAATATTACAGGTGCAACGATCAGTGCAAAGCCTCAAATCAGGAACCTGTCAGCTGACGTCACTCGCTTCGTTCCCTCCGCTCTCCGCGTCAAACGAGAAGACAAGAAAGCGAAGCCGGGCGTGAAGGCGTCGGTACAGCGGGCTGCAGATATACCGAAGCAAGCGCCCAGTAAAGACGATGCTTACATGCAGTTCATGAAGGAGATGGAGGGCTTGTTATAATGTAAATAGAAGAATAAAGTAAGTTTAGTGACGATCTTGTCTTTTTTAATACTATTTTATGAGATTTGAAGCGACGAGTTTTAAGATGCAACTGGGAACATATTTAGATAATAAAGAGATCGAAAGGAATAGGGAGAGAAATACACAGAGATAGAAACAGAAAGAGAGAGAAATAGAGTGAGTGAGAGAGCGAGAAAAATATATGTGGAGAAACAGAGATAAATGACCTATGAAGAAATTGCCTTTAGAGTGTGTAAGTGACGAGCAACTGACAATAATTCTAGTTTCTTAGCTTCAATGTCCCGGATGCATCAGAGCGTTCCCGTTTCCATCCTCAGCTGTGCTGCTTTGGAGCCCAGGGTCCGCTTTCCCTCTTTTTCAGGTCAAAATATAATACGCATGTTCAAGGATACCAAAGGCCTTGCGAAGAAGAAGAATCCGTCAGAATGGCGCATGTATGACTTCCAAATAAATCATAAATAACCAATATAAATGTACGGAAATTGTACGTTTTTGTACTAATATATGTATAAATGTACGTCTTTGGAGCCGTAGCAATCATTATTTTACAGTGAGTCGCCATCCTGATGTCAGGTTGGCGGGTGATTTCTAATCCTATGAACTTATTTCAAATCTGAAATTGTGTCATTATTCTTAATAAGAACAATCGCCTTCTAGTTATTATGGGGTTTTGAGATTTCCGTTTTTTTGAGGGTAGGTGATCAAATGGACTATAAAGCGCATTCATACGGGCGTCATGGTATTAGGTTGTGTCATAGACCAAGATTTTTTTTACTGCGTAAGGGTTGTGTTATGATGATTTAAAGCCAACATTCAATAGAAGACCTGAAATGGTTATTGCTCATTGTATTATTTATGGTCTAATGTTGTTAAATTGATTAAATAATTAATAATCAAATTTTTTATTTTACAATGTGATAAGAACATAAGACTAAAATTTATTTGGAATTTATAAAAAAATTTTTTAATTGTTTAAGAAACAAACCGCCATTATGAAGTCAGGGAGGCTGCTTACGTTTGTTGTACAATATCAGACCTTGTATAACATTTGAGAAGTTTTTAAATAGTGTTCCTATATGAACAATTGACGTACATTTTATTCCTAATATCAGATTTGAAATAAGTTCATAGGATTAGAAATCACCCGCCAACATCAGGATGGCGGCTCACTGTAAAATAATGATTGCTACGGATCCAAAAACGTACATTTGTACACATTTCAGTACGTAAACGTACATTTTCCGTACATTTATATTGGTTATTTATGATTTATTTGGAAGTCATACATCCGCCATTCTGACGGATACAAGAAGAACTAGCCGAAACAGTTTAAATGATTTGGCTTTAGTTTTACAACCAGCCGCCGCTCGACGTCAACCCTCCTTAGGAATGCAGCAGTATTGTAGCGCTAGATGTTATTAGTCCCTTAGTCGCGTTGTGCGAAATCCAAAGGAAAGTCCTATTCCAGGATAGAAACCAAAGAGCGTGTAGAATAGAAAAATATATAAAAAAGTCGGAGCGATTTTTTTTGGTTTACTATGAATTATCGTACATTTCACTTCACTACTTCGCCTGAACACAATGTTAGGTGAGACAGCATGCTTTTAGGCCGTGCCCACTTGTGAGTTCGAGCCCGCGACTAGTTCAACCTTAAGTTATGTGCAGTAGTGGGTTTTTTGACGGAATTATCCGACGTTCGTGATAAAAGGGTATATACTTACCAAACTTTGAACGCCAAAACAATCCCTTATTCAAGGTCTTATCTAGTTGATGTTATTAGGTCGCAGGGTAGGAATTATACTCAAGATAATAAGATGTATTATCACGTAAATAAATATTGATAAATACTTAAAACCAAGATAACCTGTTGCGTGGAATTCATATACTAGTACTCGCATATACTTACTTATCATGTTTACGTGCCTTTGATCTGCATGAGTAACGTATACTGCTGTATGGAAAGATGACATGTCTTTGTCCTGTTTTGCATGGGTAAGTTAGATACATTAAGGGGCTACCTGAATTTTTCGGGGCCCAGTGCTGCCCCCATTTGAAATAAATCATTTGAAAAGAAACGGAGATATCATTTAAAATTTGGTCTTGATCAGACCCTGGATAACCCTTCAAACTATTTTATGAACTAGGTACTGTTTACATAAATGTGAGAATGTGAAGCTTTTTTACGCACATACGCCAAAAGTGGCCGTTTTTCGCAATTGTGCGTAGAAAAGCTTCACTTTCTCACTTTAAACTGTAAACAGTTATTTATAAAATAGTTTGAAGGGTTATCCAGGGTCTGATCAAGACCAAATTTTAAATGATATCTCCGTTTCTTTTCAAATGATTTATTTCAAATGGGGGCAGCACTGGACCCCGAAAAATTCAGGTAGCCCCTTAAATTATTCAAGTACGGGTAGAATGGCACCAGGGATTTTTATCTGCTATCTTCTTTCGCTCTTGCTTTACGTAAAGGACCTGTGCTCCCTACATTGCCGAAAAAAAACGGAACTAAATTTAACATGGCACTCATAACACGATTAACATAATGTGGCGCTATTATTTTAGGCCCACAATTAGTTGTTGATATATCTTTTTCCTGTTTTGCGTGGATAGGGTAGGTATACATTAAATTATTTAAGCAAGGATAGCATGGCACCAGGGACTTTTATCTGCTATCTTCTGTCGCTCTTGCTTTACTTAAAGGACCTGGGCCTCACAATATTGCGCAAAACAAACTAAACTTAATTTAACATGGCACTTATAACATAACACGATTAACATTATGTGGCGCTATTTTTTTAGGTCCACAACTCAGTTGTTGAACTAACAAGACGAAGACAGGGCAGAAGTGGCGCCCCCGTTTAAAATAAATTGTTAAATCGTACATGTGTCGATAATTAACATTTTGCAAGCTGTAAGGTATAAGATAGACCTTTAAATTTTATGAACGATCTTTCATTGCAATTAGGTAAGTCCGTCTAGTTTTAAAACCTGTTTTCGCCAAAAGTGGCCACTTTTAGCAAAAATGCGTTTTAAATTTAGACGGACTATCAATGATACTTTCAAAGGTTATTCTTTAGATTACTTAATGGTCAATCTAATGCGTAAAAATTTGCAAAATATTAAATTAACCACGCATTTACGCTTACACTATTTACTCGTATTTTAATTTTGGGCGCAACTTCCGTCCTGTTTTAGCCTTAAATGAATCACTATGCTATAATACGCGGGCAGTTAATCATACATCTGATTTTGTTAATTTACTCCACTAGCTACAATATTTCGAATAGTATGTTAACTCATTTCGTACCGCATAGGTCTATTTATTACAGAGAGGACGCCTCTAAGGCTCTCTTACTACCCACAATGGATATACAGATTTCGTATACTGCCTATTAGAATTTTACTACCAGGTTAGAAATGAAATAGACGCTGCAAATTTTTAATAATTTTAATTGAAATATAATTAAACAGTACAATTATTTGCTAAAAACTTAACAGTCGCGTGAATCTAATACCCGTAGTTAAGTTAAATTTCAACATAATTTTATTGGCTATAAGTGCAGAAATTTTTTTGCCCGCAAATTTTTACAAAAATAGCTGATATACCGATTATTATTTCCCGAAAAACGTGAGGTAAAAAAAAACACTAAATATATTCGACATTCCATACTAGCACACGATCAGCATGAATTGGTTTTATATATTTTGTAATACTTTTTTTTTAAATATAATCAGTAACTGAACTGGTGTTAAGATTTGCGAACAAAAAATCCTAAATTTAGAATATATGTATTTAATTTAAAAATTTACAAGCTTTTATTAAAATTGATAACCGTTTTTTCTACATTTGCTGGTATCCGACTGAACTTTATATTTGGCTTAATATATTATTATAATACCATAGAGCTGATCTGATGAATCTGGGATAGAGGGACTGGTTCTCCTTGACGGCGAACATGCAGTAGTTACAATAGAAACATGTAAAAAGTGTACTTTATAAAAAATTATTTTAATTTATACTTGAATTTTTCGGGTTCCACTGCTGCCCCCATTTGAAATAAATTATTTGAAAGAAAACGGCGATATCATTTAAATTTATAATCTACTGTTTACAGTTTTAAAAGAGAACATGAAGCTTTTCTACGCACATTAGCCAAAAGTGTTAGTTTTTCGCAAATGTGCGTAGAAAAGCTTTACTTTCTTACTTTAAACTGTAAACAGTGGCTCATAAAATAGTTTGAATTAATACCCAGGGCTTGCTCAAGACAAAATTTTAAATGATATCTCCGTTTCCTTTCAAAAAAATTATTTCAAATGGGGGCAGCACTGGACCTCGACAAATTCTTGTGTCCCCCTTAACATAGACCCCGAAGATCGGTAAGGCTACAGGGTCTTAGGCAACATTGTTCTATGATCTCGAACTTGTCTTCAAAACTAGTGGAAAATTCGGGGGTGATCATAGTAGCTTCACTTTCGTAGGATACATCTGTAAAAAATTAAAATATTCTAAGGCGCCTTCATAGTCATACTTTGTAAAAAAGTATCTTGAATTTCGGTGAAATTGTCAAGTCGTAAGTTTTATGTGGAATGTAGTGGAAAGTACTTAAAAAAATCACATAAAACCATGGATAAAATAGAGCCATATGACTTTATGTGTTGGCATTTGGTTGGCATAAATGTTTATATTATGGTCGCATTAGTTACTTTTTCTTTAGGTATCTTGCGTGGGCCGTAAAGTGGCATATTTAGCACCTTCGCTTCGCTCGGGTCACTGATTCCTGTTTTCTGAGACTCCTGCTTTCACCGCCCTCGGGCCTTCGGTGTATAAATTAGCAATTGTTGGTTTAATCTGGGTATGTTTTATCTTTGTTGTTTTAATAAGACAGAAAGCAGTGACCTTGTGGCTAATATAATATTGTATTACTGTTAAAACCAGTTTATTTATTTGTACTTACCAGAAAAATCTCCATAATATGCATTACACAAGCTAAGCACGGCGCGTGATAAGATTTTCTTACATTGCGACAAAGAAATGCCGGCATAGTTGTCTGTCAGTATGTGTGACGATACGACATTCATGTATATCACCAACAGCATGATAAAGCAAATTTTGGCGTCCATTTTAATATCTTATCTGAAAACGTAATTTTAATATAAATAAATATTAAAACACGCGTACACGGGCTAGGGTATTCACGTGCTTCCTCAAGTGCGTCGACAAAGTTTATATCAAGTGACAGATTTATTCTGTTCGATAAACGTTGCTGCCAATCGGGGCCATGCTACCAGGGCAGCGTGTCAAAACAATCTCTCTCGTACTCTAGGTGTCCAAATCTAAAGTCACAAACATATAATTTTCTTCCCAGGTAACTTGCAAAGAAATTAATTTTCGTTACATACCTTAAAAAAAAAAATTTAACCATTTCGCGAAAAGCCAGTATAACTTGAAAATCTTGAAATGAATAGATATAAGTGAACTTTTAGTTATTATACCATCAATATACATATACCTACATCATTATTGTATTATTAACTTCTTATATTATTATATTTATTAAAATTTTGTAGACAGGAATTTCCTCATAATCAAAATAGGAAAAATAAATATTTTCCTCTTCTCTAATATGTAGATACTAGGACGAATTATTAATTTATTACAAAGAATTAAGCGTAAGGCTTACCTGGAATATGTTGTCGAAGTAAAGTATCTAAGTAGGTACTCGATTTAAAGCCTCGTCCGAATTTCCATTCGATAAATTTCCAGCCTGCCAATTGTTACATGTTCATAAATGGGATGAATCTGAAAGTTTAATTAATTATAAGTAAAGAAATAGGTTTGGTTTTACAACAATAAAAACACCATACTTTAGTTCAAAGTGAATTTATCCGAGCATTTCCTTTTTTAAGTATAGATACTTAGGTATAGTGAAAATAAATTTAAAAAAAGACTTACAATAAAAATGAGCGCCAGGATAATACTTTTCATTCAAGATTTTATTTTGAAAATACCTCTGAACAAGTTACTGGGCGGACTATTACGAGTATATTATAAAAATAATGTTTATTTTAAACAAATATTAGGTCATGAGAGGAGCCGGATGAATAGACAATTAGACATACACAGGTACTAACTAAGGGAAAAAAGGGGTAAGAGAGAAAGAACAGGGCCGTATTTAGAGGTCTGGAGGCCTTGAGGCAACAAAGGAGCAGATGCCCTTTTCTACACATAAAATGATCAATTTTTTCGGTCGAGTTTTTCAATAAATAATTTATTGTGAAATCAAATAATTTTTTAAAGTATTTTTAAAAAACATATATAAATACTTTATGTAACAAAAACCCTGTCCGATCCTTGACGGAGCAACTCAGACCGTCAATATGAACAACTTTTTCTATGGGACCAATGCTTGAAACTCTAAGAAAAAAAATCGTCTTTTACATACAAATTGCCGGGCCGGCCGAACACATTTGTATGAAAATGATGATTTTTTTCCAAGTATCTAAGTAGGTACTTGATTTAAAGCCTCTTCCGAATTTCCATTCGATAAATTTCCAGCCTGCCAATTGTTACATGTGTTCGGCCGGCCGACAAATGCTTGAAACTCGAAAAAAATCGTCATTTTCATACAATGTGTTCGGCCGGTCCGGCAATTTGTATGAAATATTGTATAATCGGAAACAAGAATTATCTGAAATTTAATTATAGCGTTAACGAACGGAACCTTCCGAGCTTTTTTTTTTGAAGATTGTGCGGCCTCTCTTTGTGGAGGCCCCGGGGCTGTAGCCCTAGTTGCCCTCCCCTAAATCCGGCCCTGAGAAAGAAGAATAGGTACTCACACTGGTTTGAAGCTGACACAATCCCGCCCTCTTAGGTAATGCTCCCAAAATTGAAATTTCTTCGGTTTTATACCCTCCTTGTTTGTTCCAGGATCTAATTAAACTTTAACAAATTGCAAAGAGTTTTCAAACTTGATATTATTCGTATAATGCTGTTCCGATATCCAGTAGGCGACGACGTACGCGCACAAACTTGAATGAGGATCTTATTCGAAAACATGTTATTAATAAACACAGCAATATTATCGGAATGGTTTATCTAATGAACTGTGTACTATATGGCACTATTCGAAGTGTGGAACAAACAGACTCCTACAGTCATTTGGGTTACGACACTGTTTTATCTCTTACCGAGCAGACGCACCTCGTAGCGATGCAAAGTTGTTGGGCTTCAGATGAAAGTGATACCTACTTCCCAGGTTGCTTTGAAAAAATATCATATCTGGGGTCAGGTCTTCACGTGTATAGGCGCCAAGATTTGGCGTTGGTTCATCTTGTCATAGCTTATTAAAAAAGAAAACAGAAGGTACTTCAACCTACGACCACCAACTTAGGATCAGCGTGAGAGAAGAAGGCCATTGGGTTTTTTAAAACCAGCACGGATGATGTTGAGCAAGTATTTTGGATGCATGGTTATATTGCATGGTTAATCGGCTGTCGTATTTGTACCCTGTATTTTGAAGCTCTAGAATAGTATAGGCGCCGCTCTCATTCGAAATATTGTTTTGAACGCCGAAGATCATAATTAATAGGTCTGGTTTCAGATATGGCTGCTGTTAGTTTATGTCGTGTCAAATGTCTAATCGTTAGGAATGGTCCACTCATAGATATGAGACTAATAAATTGTTTGTTATTGTGCTTATTATTGGTATATTATTTGGTACAAAAATAATGTCGACTCTATATCAGTCTAATCATTGACCTATTTTTATAAAATGTTAAATGTTGTAAGAAAATCCGGATGTGACTAGTCGCATCCAGTCACTCGTACTTTAAGAGACAGAGATAGGTAGGTACAGATGTAGTGCTGCTAACAAAAGCTTTGATTTCTAAAATCTATTTTTGAATAACTAAGCGTTTTTCTAGTGTCTCCTGCAAACCAGGGTCCAGTGCTGCCCCCATTTGAAATAAATTAGTCTGAAGGAAACGGAGATATCATTAAACATTTTGTTTTGATCAAGCTATAGATAACCCTTCAAACTATTTTATAAACTACTGTTTATAGTTTAAAGTGAGAAGGCTTTTCTTCACACATTGGCGAAAAGCGACCACTTTTGGCTAATGTACGAAGACAGTACAGTACCTAGAGTAAGTGCACCGAAGTTGCCCGATGGGTACACCGGATTTTCCCGTCACTTTTTCCAATGTCTATCAGAGTCCCGATAAAATGCAATATGTCCCGAGTTCCAGCATACAAGAATATTGATAACGCAGCGCGTTTTCTATTGTAGGAGAACAAAAATTTTAAAATACTGACATTTTAAATTTTTGTCTCGAATTTTTTTTATCTACGTTCTTTTATACTTATTTCGCGATACGTGTAAAGCCGTGTCGGCGATCGCTAACGTCGTCGCCCACGCCTTGTCCAGTCTCTACCTGAAGTACTTGAAGAACTAAACTGCTAGTTCGCAATGGAATACCTACCAATAACGAGAGATCAATAGACACTTACAGCACATAATAGTATGTATTTTATACGGTAACGCTGACTTGTTTACACAACTTTGCCATGGGGTCACATTTTGCCATTTAATTAGCGAGATCACTATTGCATTGACAATAATAAACTGATAATTCTGTCACACTTCGTTATAAAATATAGAGTGTACAAAGATGAAACCCGTGCTTGTTTCCCTCAGGATTTCCGTAAATCACTCGGGTATATACAATGTGGAAGGGACATACCCGTAATAAAACGAACTACGGGCTATACTAGATCACCATAGTATAATCAAACCAAAATAACAACAAAAAGAATCGACATTCCCATAAAATTGCCCGGACGCCTGCACACTTTTGTATGGAAATGCGATTTTTTTGTGTTTAAGCTGTTATTTTAATTTAATTATACTGTAGCGATCTAGAATAACCCGTGGCTCGATTTATTACGGGTATGTCCCTGCCACGTTGAATATCTACGAGTAAGTCTCAGTAGTACAGTTTTTCAAGTGTCCATGCATTCTGTTGCAAAATGCATAATGCAAGGACCTAAGCAGGTATTAACCCTCTTTTTTCTCAGATTTCTCACTATCGGTAAGCATTAGTAGCTTATTATCTGGCTTAACATACAACGTGGGAAGGACATACCCGTTATAAATTAAACCACGGGCTGCACTTCATCACTATAGTATATTGAAATTAAAATAACAGACAAAAAGCAAAAATAAATAAATAAAAATCGACGTTCCCATACACATTGCCCGAGCGGCTGCACACTTTTCTATGGAAACGGTGTTTTTTTTGCTTTTTGACTGTTATTTTACTATAGTGATCTAGTATAGCCCGAGGTTCGATTTATTATGGGTATGTCCCTTCCACGTTGTATAACTACGTTAATTTTTAAACTGAAACAATTACATATCCCAAGGCGGATTGTCAAATAAATAATTGTCACTTTGACCACGTAAGCAACATCTAGTTTTAGGACGAGCGCAGAGAGAAACAAAGACGTCTAAAAGACTGAGTTGCGTAATGTAATGACCGACAACCACAAGTCAGACTAACGAAGGTCGGTTCCACTTCAAAATGTCTTTGGACAGTTTTTTTCTTATAGTTTTCGGACCACGCTCGGTTTGAGGTTTGTCATGTTTTGACAACGAAATAAAGAGCTACAACAGATACCTTTAGGCAGCCCGAAAAGTCGGAGACCAGAGTTGACTATGGACACACCCGATAAAAAGATAGCCTATATGACAGACATCCATCTCTATCTCTTACCAAAGCGCATTCCCGGTTGCATCCTCAGCTACGTCGCCTCAGAGATTGGGATCCGATTGCCTTTGGATGTGAAACCTACCTCTATCTCTTTTGCATTTCCATGTGTCAATAACGAAATCCTACTGGTTGTTAAACCATAGAATTTATGTAAACGAAAGGCTGACCACGGAGAATCGACAGTTATTTCGTATTGCAAGGGAACGAGCCATGGCATGCGATTTCAAGTTTTGCTGGGTCAAGAATGGCTGCATCTATGTCCGCAAGAAGGAAGGCAGTGCAGCGCTGCGCATTACGTCCCAGAATGACATCTGTGGTCTGGCCGGACCTGCTACTGGGCCCTCTCCTTGAGAAGATTTATTACACCTTCTGGTTTACCCGCGTATTGTACATGTATTTAGCACACATCTTGACAAACAATGTATGTGAGTCTGGTCTACGTTCATCATCATTTTATTGCACTATTAGCGACAAAACCGTTTTTATATTCTTACACAGCATGGCAACTCAAAATTTCCCCTATTATAAATTTATTTTTTGTGTAAAGGTATGGCCACCATAGATTTGCTAGATAATGTTGATAATTCTTTTGACATACCCTGCCATGCTGTTGATATATCTGAGAAGTGTCATACGCTAACTAATAATTTTCCTTTTAAAGTTTTGAACATGAATATAAGAAGTGTCAAACATAACTTCAATGCTTTTATGATCCTTTTGGCTAGACTTGACATCAAATTTAATGCCATAGTATTGACTGAGTGCTGGATTTCTGATGTTTCCACAATTCCTCATATCCCGGGTTATATCTCGTCTAACACAAATAAATTTATAAACAAGGCTGGTGGTGTCGTAGTTTATATAAAAAGTAAATGGTCTCCAAATTTTTCTGAGCCCCCTCTTGTAGATGCAAACTGCGTACTTGCCGAAATTCCTGGAGTATTCTCAATATTGGGTATTTACAGGTCTCCGTCATTTACTAATAATACACCTTTTTTGATTTCTCTTGGCACTGAGCTTGCAAATGTAGCGTATAAAGACCGCCTTATAATAGCGGGTGACATGAATATTGAAATTCTCTCCGATGGTGCAAATCACGATTACCTGTGCCTTATGTCAGAACTTGGCTACATTCCAGCAATCACTAAACCTACACGCAAGGATGCATGTCTCGATCATATTTTTATTCCAACCAGATGTACTGCAACTTCAGTTGTATGCCACACCTCTCTGACTGATCACTATCCTAATATGGTCGGATTTTCACTTAGTTTGTCCAAACATTTAAAACCCAAATCTAGGCATCGAAACAAAATAAATTATGAAGGGCTCTTGACAGAATTGGGACAGTTTGACTGGACGGATATATTACAAATCCAATGTCCTACTAAAGCAGCGGAACGACTAGAAACAAAAATTGATGTAGCTATCAAAAACAACTCCACATCCGTTAAAGTCAGTCATTCTGAATTCCTTATTCAACCATGGATGACTCGTGGTCTGATAAGATGTTCTAATCATAAAGATAAGCTACATGCAGATGTACGTAAAAATCCCAATGATACAGTAAAAAGACAAGTGTACATTAGGTATCGTAATTTTTACCAGAACTTAATCAGAAGACTGAAAAATGAGCATGATGCAAAAATCCTTACTGAAAATCATAAGAATCCCAAAAAGCTCTGGAAAAGTATCCGTCAAGTCACTCACACCCTACCGAAAAAAGTGTCATCACACCAACTCACTCAAATTAAAGACTCTCCCGTGACTTCTCTTAATCATTGTAATGATTACTTTACTTCAATTGGAAAATCTCTGGCAGATCAAATTCTTTACAAAATCAATGAAAGTGAGGAATCCTTGGCATCTAAAATTAAAGTTTCTTCCGGTCCGGTTACATCATTCTTTCTAAGCCCAACTGATCCCTGTGAAGTAGAGTCACGAATCAACCTTCTTAAAATTGATAGCTCACCAGGTCTTGACGGAATTTCAAATCGCATCATTAAAATTATTGGAAAGAACATTGCAGTACCCTTGTCGCATATTTTTAATATAAGCTTTCAAACAGGAATATTTCCTGACCACTGGAAAACAGCAGCAGTATTGCCAATACATAAAAGTGGTCCTATGAATGACCCCAAAAATTACAGACCTATTTCTCTTTTAGGATCTTTTTCAAAACTACTTGAAGGACTGGTCAATTCTAGACTAATGAGTTTCTTGGAATCACATAACTTATTATCTGATAGACAATTTGGTTTTAGAAGACACAGATCTACTGAACAAGCAGTATCCTTTCTTACAAACACTGTTGTAACTCATCTAGATGAAGGGCGACGCTGCGCTGGTTTCTTTTTGGATTTTGCAAGTGCCTTTGATACTGTGTCTATACCGATATTAATGCGTAGGCTGGAGCAACTAGGTATCAGAGGTATGGCTCTTAACTGGTTCAGAAGCTACTTGACTGACAGGCAACAATGTATTAAAGTAGATTTGGAGGTGAGTAGCTTAAAACCAGTAAAATTCGGTGTGCCTCAAGGCAGTATCTTGGGGCCCACTTTGTTTTTAGTTTACATTAATAGCCTAGCTTCGCTTGAAATACCTCATGCATCTATTGTGTGCTATGCAGATGATACTGCTATTATTTTTTCTGGCGAAAAATGGGAAGACTGTTTTCAAAATGTGAATAGGGGCATGCTGATTATATCAAACTGGCTCAACTATAACGTTTTAACTCTGAATGCCCAAAAATCCAAACTGCTATGTTTCCACAAAACTGCTGCATCAGAGCCTACTTTCAATCCTCAGGTAAGATTACATAGTTGCAAAAGTCTACAAACAAATTATAATCCAAACTGTACCTGTGCTAATATTGAGAGATCACCAACTGTACGTTATCTTGGGGTTACTCTAGATGAAAAACTGTCCTTTGCCTCACACATTGAAGTGACCTGTAAAAGACTTCGGAAACTAGTACACGTTATGAAACTTCTCAGAGAATCTGCCAATATACATCTATTAATAACAGTGTATCAAGCCCTCTGCGAATCTATTCTCAATTACTGTATCTCCATCTGGGGTGGCGCATCAACTTGCTATATGATTAAAATTGAAAGGACACAGCGGGCCATCTTAAAAGCAATGATGCATAGGCCATTATTATATCCCACAGTTTCACTTTATGACGAGGTAAAAGTTTTAAGTGTACGTAAGCTTTATATTTTAAAAATAGCTTTAGACACTCATCGCCAAGTTTTGAAATCTCCAAAATATCCCAGTTTAGTAAAGAGAAGAGTGTTTAGAATTTCTATCCACTGCGTCAACACTGCCTTTGCTCACCGCTTCACTCAGTTTGCATCTTCATTTATTTATAATAGTATTTGCAGGATGTGTAATATCAGAGAATCCTCAGTTGGAACAGCAAGATCTTCTATTCAATCACTTTTGTTACCATGGACTTATGATTTTACCGAAAAGTTCCTACGCATTGAAGTCTAATAGGGTACATTAGACTAGACATTTTAATATTATCACTTGATAATTGTTTTTTCTTTTGATTTCACTCTAATATCATTACTTGGTAATTGTTTTTCTTTCTATTTCATAATAATTGTTACTGTCCGATCATTTACTTACAACTATGCACATTTATTTTATAAAATACCAACTTAAAAATTTACTAGTATAATAGAATAGAATAAACTATACTACTTATAAGCTTTTTCTGATAATAAGCTATTGCCGGCTTAAGTCAGTTTACATAATAAAATCAGTTTTTGGAAATGTTAATAAAGGCTTCCACAGAACAGGCATTGTTGCCTAGTGTGGGGCCACCAGTAAACATCACTAGTTTAAGGAGTTCGATAAATAAACGCATTTGTATTTGTATTTGTAAATAAACGCATTTGTATTTGTATTTGTATCACAGTTTTAAGGGAGCCACAGCCTTACAGACTAACCTGTTGTCTAACGGGGTGTGCGCGGTGTCATAGTAGACACACAACAATTTTAAGACAGACTTGTCTATGTGAAACAAAACTGTCTTGAAATAACACAGTCTTGGCTCAATCGGTGCTCGCTCTATAAATATAAGCCGCACCTATCTCTGTACATTCAATATATTGTGCCCTTGTTTTTGCACGAGGTCGACATGCCGCGGATCACTGCAGGGAAAACTACTTTCATTTAGATAACATTCCAATGATGAGAGTGATAGCATGATAGTCTTCTCTTAGTCTGGTACGTAGTAACTTTTATGTAATCTATGGTCTGGTAGCCATTGACTGGCGGGTCACACGTAGGAATCCATACTGCACTTATCAAATAAATAAATAACCGGCCAAGTACGAGTCGGAATCGCGCACAAAGGGTTCCGTATCCGTACCATTATCTATAAAAACCACGTTTTATGTATTGGAGCCCCCTTTAAATATTTATTTTATTTTAATGATTTATTTTTAAAGTGAATACACAACTGAATTTTCTGTGAATATTTCAAGCGTCTACATGTTGCCGTTATTTATATCGAGCAAACAACAGCATAAAAATCACGTTCGTTGTATGGGAGCCCCCCTAAAATATTTATTTAATTGTGTTTTTGTTTATTTACTGTTATAGCGGCGTTTTAATTATCTGTGAAACTTTCAACTGTCTAGCTATCACGGTTCAGGAGATACAGCCTGGTGACAGACAGACAGGACAGACAGACAGACAGATGGACGGACAGCGGAGTCTTAGTAATAGGATCCCGTTTTTACCATTTGGGTACGGAACACTGAAAAGAAGACATTTTGTTTCTTGAATTACACTAAAAGCACTATGTAAGTATTTTGATTAGGGGATACATGATGTTTTCGGGGTGCAGTGCTGCCCACATTTGAAATAAATTATTTGTAAGGAAACGGAGATATCATTTTAAATTTTGTCTTGACCAAGCCCCTTGATAACCCTTAAAACTATTTTATGAATTACTGTTTATAGTTTAAAGAGAGAACATTAAACTTTTATTCGCACATTTGCGAAAAACGGCCACTTTTAGCTTATGTGTGTAGAATAGCTTCACGTTCTCACTTTAAACTGTAAACTTAAACTGTTCTGTAACTGTTCATTAAAATTTGTTTGGAGGCTAATCTTGTAAACGCAATATTTAACAATGCACCCAAACAAATGTTCTTACAACACGCCTACAAATGCGACATAAGTGACGTCACTCTTCTGTCCGGTCTTTCGAAGGCGCTCCGAGATGCCGTCCAAAGGCGGACGTGATTTTGTAACCTTTATACTGGTAAGTAAGGTAGTTTTTTCTTGGATGTGCCTATTCTATGGAACTCTTTCCATAGCACAACGAAACAAAAAATATGCGTCTTCCCTATTTGTATGCACTAAATGTAAGTATTATAACGGATAGCGTATAAAAAAAAAATTTTCGATATCGTGTTGTGTATCAAATGTAAGATCTTAATTAATACTTTCAAAAATATATAAATTGTTACCCGTAAATGGCTGCCCTAGTCGGGTATTATAATATATATTAGTATTAAAACGTATATCTTGTAAAACTATTAATTTAATTTGAGTAAATAATGGTTTAAAGTTTAAACCATTATTCTTAGGACTCGGTCACAGAATTATTATAACTTAGCTTAGTGTAATCTTCCTAAGAAACATCCCTAAGACGGAATATGTGGTATTATTATGATATTATCACGCCTAACTTTTTACAAGCGTTGATGATATAATTGAATATTGCTCTTACAAAATTTAAAGGCGTCAAAGCTGACTGCTGTTCCGTTTCTTGTTTGGTTTGAAATATTAATAAAAGTGGATAGCTTATGTAAAGTAAGCCGGCAAAGTGGGTGAAGTTCTCCCAGTTAATCCGTGTAGGTATGTAGGTATGTTTTTTTTTTGACAATAACTTGGGTACCTCACTACAGGCCCACGTTACAACAAATTGGATTCCAGATAGCCGAAGAAAACCAGAACGACCAAGAAAAAGATGGAAAACAAACATGAAAATTTGAATATTTCTATAATAAAATTAACAGAATAAAATTAAAACTGAACGGGTCGTAAAAACCTACATAAGTATAAAAAATACTGAGTTTGGCAACGCTGCCCCGGAATATTAATGCTGGGCTAGCACTATATTTAAGGTATAATTCAATCACAGTGAAGACCTACATTTTTCACTGTGTAAAATTATATCTATACTTATTTTAAATAGTAAAGTAGTAATTAATACTAATAAAAACATAATTATTATTAAAATGTTTCACACTTAATCATACCAATTTACCTGCCAACCTACTTATTACTCGTAGGTAGGCCCTACGTTTGTCGCGCTTGAGTCGCATTGCGTCGGATTCCATAAAAACTTTTAAACGTACCATCGAAGCAGGCAATTAAGACCAACGAAGGTTACAGTCGACAGTGCCAACGGAAAATCGCGAAAGTTGGATGTAATGTTCCGCGTGCGTTGGTAATAGTGTCACTGAGCATGGTAAAGATCATTGGGACATCAAATTTTAGATGAGATACTGATACTTCAACGCTTTGTCGTTATCTTAGCGCGTTCCCGGTACATAAGTACATTAGTCAGGCTGCTTCGGAGCCCGGGGTTTGTTTTCCGGATTTTCTTCTCCAGACATGATATGTATGTTCGGCACTCACCCAAGGATATCGATTAAGACCGTGCGAACCGTTTTAAAGGCACTTGAAGGAGAAGTTGGAACTTGAGAATATCAAATTACCATTACCTTACTCGTATAACAAAACAAATTTGATTACGTATTATTTGGTCGGTAGGTATCTACCAAATAATACCTAATCATATACTTATTTTACGAAAACAGTTTATTTCCACACCCATGTAATATATTAATAAGGTATATGATATGAGTAGAATCCAACATCATAACATTTGAATTTAAGCAATAATTAACGGTCTATTTAAATTTACGGTATTTTGATAATTCAACTTAGACCCGGAACTATAGAAGTTTCCAAACTTGAAACGACTTTGTGAGCGATGCGACCGGTCTAGGTAGAACGTAGAACTGATACAGCGGAAAGCAAAATTACGGAAATCCGTACAGATGTTACTGGTCTTCCGTGATTAACACAAGTAATTAGGTAGGTATGTTAATCAATCAAGAGGTACGAGATGCCGAGATGTACTAGCTTAGTTTTTAAGTCATAATCTACCGTAATAAACGATGTTGGAGTTTCATGATTGATGATCTGGTCCTCGAATATAGTTCTAGTTTGGGTAATAGACATTATGCTAATCAGCCCTGTTTTCAAATTAGCGAGTACTATGCGTAATCAGAAAGGTACTAACACTATTTAATCGCACACAAAATATTATTAGTGCGAAAATAAGGATGGTCTGGCAATTCTGTGAGTCTAGTCCGTGAGATAAAATTACGTGAATACCTTTAATAGCAGATTGAAATTAGTTAAGTACACGTACTTACATTAAAATATTATGCATGATTTTACAACATATTCTTTTTTATCTGGTATACTTATTTAAAAAGTATATGTTGTAAATATGCAGTTAGACATATCAATAGGTAAGAATAAGTATCGTAGGACACCCACCCACAAGGTGGTCTGACTACCTGACTAAGGCCGCTGGAAAGCGCTGGATGCAGGCCGCTCTAGTTCGGCCATTTCGGAAATACTTGGGAGAGGCTTATGTCCTGCAGTGGACGTTGTGCGGCTGAAATGATGATAGTGATATCAATAGGTATCGGAGAAACTGATCTCTTTTTATCCCACGTCATTCACCAAACAACCTTATCCTACGGGTCTTATGCTAGGATTTTGATAACTAGATTGTACGTAATACCCGAGTTTAGTAAAGTGTATAATAGGACGAATTCAGACATGGAGAGTATTGCCAAACCCTTAGACAGAGTAGGCAACTGCTTAGCGACTAGGGGCTCGTTCTCACCTAACCCGTTGGTTAGGTGAGTACCGATTCAGTAGCGTGTCTACACGACATAAAAATGCAATTTACGGCGTTTGATTTATCAAGAGATTTTATTTGGCTGAGTTGATCCATGACTCAAATATGGATTTAAAAGGGGAGCCATCTTGAATATTTATACAATGAGAGTTTATGATGTTATAATTTTTTTGTATGGGATGTATTTTTTTTACCTATCGTGTGGGGTATCGAATAAAAGGGCTTTTTAAGCTGATTCTAAAATTTCAGTCACCTGTTTTCTGAAAAAAAAAGTAAAATACTTTCAAAAAATACCAAGTTTGGGCTCCTGCAGGTAGAAAACGACGTAATACATTTTTTTTAATAAACGCCAAATAACTCGTATCAACTTCATATCACCATAAAGAAAGCAATTTTGAAAATATTAAAACATTTTTTTTTCAAATTTTGTAAATGTTTGCAAATGTTTTCGGTTTTTAGATTTAATTTTCATATAGTCATTTCATTTGATACCTTACATGGCAGGTAAAAAAAATATACAAAAAATTGATGACATCATAACCCCGTGTGTTCAAAAATTCAAGATGGGTCCTTTTTTAAATCCATATTTGAGTTATAAGGATCAACTCAGCCAAATAGCGTCGACCAGGGGATAATGTAATATTTAAAAGGCGAGGGCGCTACTTTGAATCCAGAGCGAAACGAAGGATACCACAGTTGATTCACGAGCGGAGCGAGTGAATCCACGGTGGAATCCTGAGTGTAGCGAGGGATTTATGTATATCGCCCGAGATAAAAATATTACCGTACCCGAGTACTCGTAGCACACTCTACTTTTCATCTCCATCTATGAGAAAAACTAGCACATACAAAACTGAATATAAAGAACACTAGAATACCTACAATACCTAATCAGACTTCAACCAACAATTTAATACTAACCTTTGTTTGGTGTCGTTTTCATACAACAAATACTAAGAAATATTTTTTCGAAGACCACCTACTTAAGATAAAATGTTCACTCATAACTTTGTTTGCGTGCTCCTTCGTATCTTTTATTTTTTTAAGTAAACTTGATAACTATTCACTATTGGCTTAAACTCACGAAAAAGTATTCACATTTACACAAATTTTTACATTTTAATACAAATTTAAAAAATCACTACGTCTGTGCCTGTTATTTTTTTTTTAAAAACAAAATTCTTCTTTTTTTTTGCTGCACAGCTAACATTATTTTTGATTCTACATAGATTACACTCGTGTTCAGTTTTCAAATTGGTTTTAATCCCTAGAGATCTTCTTTTTCACTTTAGTCCCGAGAGAATGACCAGTCTCGGGACTAAAACTTTAGCCCCAAATGTTTTGGGATTAAAATATCGTTTTTTGAGTAGATGAGATGAAAATTACTTTTTGGTAAGCCATTGTTACCCGATTCTATTTTGGAGATTGCACATTGTACAATCCAGCTTGTTATAAGGGCGTAAAACAATGCATTATTTGTAATTTGTATCCCCGGCGCTCTCTTATCAACAACGTAGCCAAAAACCATGCAATGTTTGTATCTCCCCCCGCTCCCTGATCAAAGTTGCCCAAAACCATGCATTGTTTGTATCTCCCCCGGCTCTCTAATCAAGGTCGCCCAATGAGATAACAAGTTGTCATTCTGATATCTACAGATTAAAGTTTTGTTTCTATGCTAATGGGCTTAGGGTAAAGATCGTGACCCTGTGTAGAATAGAAATAAGGTTTTGCGCGATTTTTCTTTTCAATAACTTTATTCTACAGTCATCAGCACTTAAATCTGTCCAAATTCATAGCTATATCACCACTATTTTTGCCGCATAAAAGTGCATAAACAGTAGTTGAATTTACAAAAACATAAATGTTAATTCACGCTATCATCGTGAGTCACTGTTGTCTCACCAACAGCGAAATGCAATTCACACGTCGAGATACAGATGAAGGTCCTACATAAGCCAAGTTCCAGGTCAATGTACGGTAAAGTGCATAATGATATTCATTCTTTGGCAGTTTGCCATTATCATTTCATTTTTTATCCTGTTTGTTTGCCGTGGCTAACACTAGTGTCAGATTTTTCAAGCTGCCTAAGAGAAACCTGACATATCTTGATGACTGCCATACAATGACTGCCGGGATCAACGGCTTAACGTGCCTTCCGAAACACGAAGCTCGAGATTTATGCCACTTATGGTCACCCACCCAAGTGCGGATCACGCCTGGTGTCGCTTAACTTGCGTAAGCGTTAGTAATACGTACTTCTGCCAGATCAGCGAGCTCCTTAGAGCTTTTTAGCTTTTTTATGCTTTACCTAATCAACGAAGAAAGTGTTTCACCAATGTATTCGTTTATTTATTTAAAACTTATTGAGTCAAACTACAATATTACGAGTACTTTCGGTCCCCGGATTTTTTGGTGGGCCCAATTGAGGACTCTCAACTGTTTGGTCCACCTTCGAAATTTATTTTCTGTGTAAACTGTACAATATCATGGACTGAGCAATGCTCTTAAAAATATTTCTCATTTTTGAAACAGCCTGTATAATGATAATGAGCACCATCATACATCTACAAATAGGCAAGTAGGTCATCTTTAGTCATTGACGTTGAAAGAAAAAGAAACCCTTGAACAAAAAGTAATGAGACGAGAGATGAAATTATCAAACTGTTTATCACAATGATAAGACATTAAATCGGCATTTAATATCCGTGAGAACTTTATGCAAAAGGTGTGTTCTAATACCGGCCAAGTGCGTGTCGGGCCACGCGCAGTAGCTCTGATACTACTGCCATATTTTTTTCACGGGTCCATATACAACCATTTAGTAGACAGAGTTTGCATTATAAAACCAAATATTTTAGAAACGGATTCCTAAATCGAAAAATGGTGTTCATAAGCTCACAATATTTTGAAAGACGTGGCTATTGAACGGTACCCCACATAGTAGATTCTAATCTACTACTACTTTTCATGTATGATGTATGGGACGTCGTAGCGAACAACATATAGGTAAGAAAAAAGTACGATATTCATAGTTTTAACACTAGAAATAAAAATAAATTAGCTATCTCAGCTTTTCGGTTAGAAAAAACAAAAAAGTCTTTTGTGGGTCTTAGCTTGCGTCTCTATAATAAAATTCCAGATAATGTAGTAGCGTTACCATTATTATCTTAGTTTAAGACTGCTGTTAAAAAAATCATTTATTAAAAAATGCTTATTATCATGTAAATGACTATTTATCTGATCAAAATTCTTGGAAATAGTTGACTGCAAATTTTAATTGTATTATTTTGATGTTTTATATAATATATACTGAGCTTAAGTGTAAATCTGTATTGTAACTGAAACATAGCCCATCAGTCTGGGTAGGGACTAATACTGAACTGGGTTTCTTTCGGCGTAATCTTCCCAGCAATGGTCATTCCGAAACGCTAGTAGTTCTTTTTTAGCTTTTGCACTAGAGATAAATTTATCCTACATTTAATAAAAAAAATTGACTCTGACTTTGACTTTAATACCTATATAAGTTATTTATGCAACTATAGTAAAATACCTAATTATTACAGTTGCATACTAAAGTTTATCTACACCCATGATGTGAATCCTCTATAAAAGATTAGACATATACATAGACATCCTCCATAAAAGAGTAGTCATTTTAACACTTTTTTATAGAACATTTTCCTTTTATTTTAATATACTAATATTGTATCTAATAAACATTTATTTAAATTAAAAGAATTGTATATAGTAATATAATACTAGAAATCCTTGTCAGCATGTATTACCAATTAATTTATGACTTTGTATGTCTAACGGCGCAACACAGTGATACTTGAATTTATGTACCTAACACCCATTGTACCTGTGATTGACAAAATAAAAAAGAATGTGGTGTCGTGGGACACCAGGTAGGAACGAAGTTCCTTCGGCTAATGTAGAATCGAAACAATGTGTATACGACTGTCGCGCCTGCGCACGTCTCATTTAACGAGGTCATCCTTACGGTTTTACTATCACATTTTTTTCAGTTCGGTCGCGCAGCAAAATCCCTATCTCCTCCAAGCCTGCCGTAAGGAACTTCGTTCCAATAATTATGATTAGAAAATGGCGGGATACGACGTGAATTCGAATAACCAATAAGTTTCTTTTTTAAATTACGGAGCTGTAGTGAACGGCGCGTCATGACAATTTTCTTTATACCATTCTCCCTCTAAAGAGTGAATAAAATGCACTTTTACAAACGACTTCCAAAAGAGGATGTTATCAATTCGTCGGAATCTTATGTTTTATACGAGTATATGTTGATCGATTTATTCGAAGACGTTTGTACCGATTTAGAATATTCTTTTTTTTTAAAGGGAATATCTGTCAGGTGGTCCCATAATTTTTTTATTAAAACCGGTTGTGTAGTTTGGTGGCGAAGTCGGTTTTTAGTTTTGAAAAATTATTTTCGTAGTCATGGTATAAAGTATAGTATGCAATTCTTGAACAAAGCGAATTTACATCGAGGGCCATGAATCACTCGCATTGCTCAGGATTCTAACACTTGAATCACTCGCTACGTTCGTGATTCAATCATCATGAATCACTCCTTACGGTCGTGATACAGTCGTTAGAATCCTTCACCTGCTCGTGATTCATCTACGGCCCTCGAAGTAAATCCGTCCTTTATTCACTAGTTGCATAATATACGAGTACTATTTTTCGAAATTCATATGTGGCTGTTTGATGAGTGAGGAAGGGATTGAGTTTGCGTTGCATAATGAAATTTAGTACAACATTATAACACTCGTTTGGGTGATGTAATGGTTACCATTACACTGGGTGTTTTAATGTTGGCAATAAGCTAACTGCTTCAGAAACTTTTATAGAGGATTATAGCATGGGTGTAGATAAAATAAAAAAAATACATCTTTTATCATTTTATTGAACTTATGTGAAACAGGTTTAGGTTGTACCGGTTATCTCTGTAAAAGAAGACGCCAGCGGTGGGTGACTTTATCCAAGTTGATGCTGATATAAGAAGTACCTACTTACCAAACGCTAGTGTCGGAAAAAGGCAATACAATGACGTTGCGTTCGACAAGCTTTTTTAACCGACTTACAAAAAGGAGGAGGTTATCCATTCGTCGTGTTTTTTTTTTAATGTATGTTCACCGATTATTCGTAAACGCCTGGACGCCGCATTTTTTATTTTATTTGAATGGGTATACTTGTCACCTAGTCCCATAGGAATTTTATCGGTTGTGTAGTTTGAGGGTGAAGTCGGTTTTTAGGGGTCCGTAGCCAAATGGAAAAAACGGAACCCTTATTGATTCGTCATGTCTGTCTGTCCGTCCGTATGTCACAGCCACTTTTTTCCGAAACTATAAGGACTATACTATTGAAACTTGGTAAGTAGATGTATTCTGTGAACCGCATTAAGATTTTCACACAAAAAAAAAAGAAAAAGAATAACAATTAATTTTGGTGGTTCCCCATACTTAAATTGAAACACAAAAAAAAATTTTCATCAAACCCATACGTGTGGGGTATCTATGAAAAGGTCATCAAAAATTATATTGGGGTTTCTTATATATTTTTTTTTCTAAACTGAATAGCTTCCGCGAAAGACACTTTCAAAGAGGTAAAATGAGTGTCTTCCCTGTAACTTCTAAAATAAGAAAATGATAAAACTTAAAATATATATTATGTACATTACCATGCAAACTTCCACCGAAAATTGGTTTGAACGAGATCTAGTAAGTATTTTTTTTAATACGTTTATTAAAACATCGATCAAAGTTACAACGAACTACAAGAACTTTTATATTATGTTACTTGCTGCTGCGGAGCACGCTGCTGCCCTTCATGGGCGAGTCCGGGTCACACTAGGCCGCTTTTTAATTTTGAAAATTTGTATGATGTTATTTTAGGTATCAAAGATCATAATTTTTGTATTTAAATTTTTTAAAGAATACCTTTTAAGCATATTTATATTTTTGATCTTTGTTGATAACTTTTTGACTTATGCAATGTTTATTATATTCACGGTCCAATAACAAGCAGATTCCTGAACGAGATAAACACGGGTGTAAGGTTCAAGTGAAAACAGACGTTGATGATGATTGTGTGTTTATTGAATCTTAATTAGGAGCACATGTTTATCACAACTAGACTACTATTAGACTTTTCCAGACAAATTTAGGTAATCTATTGCTTTTGTTTTTAAAATATCATGTCCGATTTCGGCAAAATGTTGTAAGGAACTTAAAAGAAATGGATATAATCTATAGTCCATTTGTTGAGGTACTTAAATAAAGGTAACATGTCTTTTTATTTCAATATACACTATATACATAATACCTTTACAAATTACAAATCAATGAATGTATAAATTATGAATTACAATCTTAATATGTAATGTGTAAATATATCAATTTGTAAAGTGTTTATTTCAATTAAACGACACGTCAAGATTGTTTACACGTACATTTACTTAAATACCTAACCAAATGGACTATAGGCATATATTATTTTAACCATAGACCTAGATTTTTTTAAAAGTATGTAATATCGAATACTGGAATTGCAGTAGCACTTAATGGTATATAACCTTGCCTATTTGTAGACGCAAAAAAGTTGCAGTCCAAATTTAAGGCCTACTTTTATAGTCAAACAACTTTGGAAAGGAACGGAAGGCTTTCCGGAAAATTATGTTACTTGTTGACTTCCACTTATATCACTAAACGTGTTTCTATTCAAATTTGCAGTAAGTAGCTGTACATGTTTGACTTCCAAATATGTTTTTTTTCTTCTGGTACTTCGTAAAGTAAACTGTCAATTTTGTCTGCGACTTCGACTGCGTGACTCCCTCGGGAATCTAAAACAATATCGGGATATAAAGTATGTGTCATGTAAGGTAAACTTCGTTAATTGTATATTTTTTTTATTGTGGAAGCGGCATACCCGTAATAAACTGAACCACAGGTTATACAGCACTATAGCATAATGAAATTTAAATAATAGCTTAAACAAAAAGAAGGTTTCGCCATTTCTATACAAAAGTGTACAGCCGCCCGGGGCATTTGTATGGAAATGTCGTTTTTTTTAAAATTTCATTATACTACAGTGATCTAGTATAGTCCGTGGTTCTATTTATTACGGGTATGTCCTTTCCACGTTGGATAGTGTAATTTGAGCCAATCGACACGAAAAAGGGAGATTAATTTCAGAATATCATCTGTTCAACCAGCGCTGCGTTTTTATGATTGGGAAAATGAAATAATATATGATACTTACTCGTACCTACTAGTTACTAAAGGATGAGTTGATTGTCACATTTTTAGGATCTCGTACCCAAAGGGTAAAAACGGGACCCTATTACTAAGACTTCGCTGTCCGTCCGTCCGTCTGTTTGGTTGTATTTCATGTTGTATTTCATGAACCGTGATGGCTAGACAGTTGAATTTTTCGCAGATGATGTAACAAATACTAAAAACAAAATTAATATTTAAGTGATATGTAATGAAACAAACGTGAATTTTAATAGATAATGGTACGAAACCCTTCGTGCGCGAGTCTGACTCGCACTTGGCCCGTTTTTATATACCTAACACAAAATGAGCGAAATAAATTATAATATTTCGGTTAAGTTTGATTTTTTTTTAAATCCACATTGATCTACTGAAGAAATGAAAATAATTTAGAAAGTTACGCTGCACGGTATTTTTTAGGTTTTATAAAAGTAGATTCCGGGTATATAGAATAACCTCCTTTCTGTTCTACCTCAACCTCAATTATTGTGTTAAATCGTAAATACGGAAATGAGGCCAGCATCAAAGAGACAACTTTTTCTTTATGGCCGGCCAGTACGTCGTCAATTAAATCGTAGTTAAGGCCATGTTGAAGATGATTGGTAAATATTTTCGTTTGTAACAGGAAAATGAACTATGTTTTGTTTGCAATCTGTGTCAAGTAATTGTGAATCAGGAGCGTGTGTGTTTTATATTGTTACGGATATTGTATGTTTACTTCGAACGCGTTCCCGTCTTGCGCATGCGCCCTTCGTGCTTCGCCCGCGCGCATGTGTGAGATGATTCAGTCTGGCACTGGCATGACAGCTGACGATTGTTGGGACCCGTTCCAAAGCTTGCTTGCAGCGTCTGCCGCCCGTGCCAGCTGCCGCCAAATCGTCAGTAACTTCACGCGCGGCAAGCAGCGCTGACTGTGCGCGATATCGTCTGTCATTTTCGGCATTCGATCCGAACGCGCCTTAATCAAAATAAAAAAATTGTCTATGAAAATTGAAACGAAAGTTTAATGTCAATGACTTTTGCGCTGTTTGTTGGAGAAATTGTGTCTTTAGTATACCTTTAGTGTTGTTTTGTGATACGTTTTTCTGAAAACGTTCGTAGTGCAACGCTGCGCTTTGTTGTGACTTATTTTTAGACGGAACCAAAAGGTAAGCGAGCTTTTTTCTTTCCGGAAGTTGGTAGTTTGTAAAGGGGAGCGTGTAAATATGGTATCTATGTTGTTATTCTTTTTTAGAATAAGAAGTTCAATACATAAGTAGTTAAATTTAAGAGTATGGAATCAAAACGTTTATTTCTGTAACTCGGCTTTTTATGTGCTTATTATATGTATACATATACAAATGGGATTGATATTAACTAGAAAGTCATTGGTAAGTATAGTTTAATTTTAGCGGGTTCCCGTGGCATGTCTTACTAGTCTTTGAATATTGGTTTGGATAATATTATAAAGCAAAAGCTTGATGAAAGCTTATTTTTTATTTGCAAGTAGATATGTTTGCAGAAACTTATGAAAGTTCAAATGTTCCGCATTAAAACAAAAAAAAAGCTTAATACTAACATGTTAATACTTAAAATAATTAAGTTTTGTGTAATGAATGAGTTAAGTAATGTAAATATTTACAAATTTAAGGAGGCTAGTATTTAGGACTTTTAAATTTATTTCTACATGTCAATTATCTGTTAGAACTTCAATAGGTAAACGTAAGTATTGAAAAGAAAACTTTATAGGTATGTGTTCAGTTTACTGTAAACATTGTGACATTATTTCGACGATTCCTACCTCATTGACACAATTTTAAGAGATTCAAAAGGAGGTTATTAGGTCGAATGTTTATATGTTTTTGTATGTTCCCCGATAACTCGAAGACCCTTGAACGAATTAGTTTTTTTTTTGTTTGAAAGGGCATAGGTACTTGTCTGGTGGACCAAAAGAATTTTTATTAAAATCCGTAGTTTAAAGTAAGTCAGTTTTTTTCTTTTGAAAGATATCACGTGTACTTACCTATTCAGTGCGTCTTAAATTTGATCTATTAATAAATAAATAAATTAAAATACGTAAAATATTAATTGCGATTTGCATCATTGTGACAACTGAATGGGTACCTCATTCGCTGTGTTAAATGGGTAGGTTAAATAAATAATCAAACTACGTAGCGTATGAACCTAACCTATTTAAGTAGTGCGCATATTTGGTCGGGCCGCAATTGAAACCTCCGCCTGGGCAATGGAGTATCACGCGGCTGAAATGACATCGACCGCAGATTGTGGCTGGGTGGATCTCGTCATATTTATTGCCAGGTTCATTTCAGTTTGAATCCAATATATTTTTAAAAAATCTGACTTCAATTAATTCTATTGAAATTGCTGAAAAGTAACAGGAAAGCAAAATACGTAAAAAATTTAGTTTATTTGGACTCGTCCATACAGAAAGAGAAAACGTTTTCCACTCCTAAATGTTATCTGATCTCAATCATTTTTAGTATGTTATGTACACAATAAAAGATTAGACTTATTCTTTTTTTCAAAGCTCGCTATAAAATAATAATATATTTGTTAATTTTAAAAAAGGAAAACCTAGGTATGAACTTAATTTTTTATTGTGTCAACAACATCCTTAAAAATCATTGCGATCAGATAAAATTTAGAAGCGGATTTTTTTTTCTCCATCTGCTTTTTTTGTATGGACGGAGCGGAGCGTGTGCTATTTCCCTCTTAAGTAATATTTAAATCATTTACTTAATTCTTATGACAGCAATCTGAAATAACGTTTATTCTTTGAAAAAATAAATATTTCTTAGAGTTTTTTTTGACATGCAAGATGCAGTAACTACTTTAAGTACTCACACTAATAATGAAAACAAAAAATGGTGAAAGACGTGGTATTTTTTCATTATTTCTTATTTTCATTGTTTATGTAGTTAAAGTACTTAAAAAAATATAATTTTTCAAATCGGTCTATAGCTAAATGACGAAGCTATGACGCGTTGCGGCCAGCCCCAATATGCTCATTTCTTTTAGTAATTAGTTCTAAACGATAGTAAACATAATGATTTACATTAGATAAGTAGATTTGCACGATGATCCTCTACCAGGAATGCGGTAATCCATTACGTTAGATCACCCATGGACAAAATAATTTCATAGACCATGTGTGTTAATATAAAAACTGGGATTCTAGGATACAAGACGATAATTCGTGTCTAACTAATTCACTTATTTATTAAACATTGATAACACTTATTTATTTAAAGCTTATCATTGTACTTATGTATCTACTTTTTGATTGAGCAGTGGTCGTTCCGAAACTCTAGTTTTTTTTTTATTTGACATATTATTTCTCGTAGGTCATATTATATCATAATATGACCTACGAGAAATAATATGATCGTTTGAATTGAATAGAATTAGGCGCAACATCTCTAGTTGCCCTCATTAAAAACATTGAAATTATACTTTTCCTTTTTGGAGATTGGAGCTACTTGTAAAATCTGTTAGTTTATTTTTAGTTCAAAAACTAAAAATTAACTAACATAATCTTAATTTAACATAACCTGAACTTTACTTTGGGGTGACATAATGGTTTAAATATATCTTATCTATATTTTCACACTCATTCAATACTGCTCTTAATTATAAATGGAGTAGCTAAGTAGGTACTCACATTTCACTACGGATTTCGTACCCTTACCTCTTCTTATTAAATCAATTTTTGGAAAGGATTTATGGAAATCTTTTCGTGATTTCGTATTAATTTCATCTGCGTCTCACGGCAATGACCGTGCGATGCATACATTTGATGACCCTTACTGCATCCATTCTGCATTGTGCATTCACACATCGAATCACTTGCATAATGTAGGTACGCATGCGTCAACCGGACATTGTGTGTTAATTTACTGCGTTAGGTTTATATTATGCGGATATTTAAATTTGCATCATTATATGGCAGATGCCCGGAAAAATGGAATGTAGGTTTTTACCGAGTTTTTATAAGATCACTTTGTCATATTAAAGACAGAATATTTATTTATGATAAGTATTTTGCTTGTCGAATTAAAACACATAGAACGAATGTTCTTTGACTACTATGTAACGTGGAAGGGACATAACTGTATTAAATCGAACCACGGGCTTTACTAGATCACTAATTAGTTTAATAAAATTTAAAAATTAACAGTCCATAAATAAAAATGAAATTTCTATATTCCCATACAAATTGCCCGGGTGGTTGGACACTTTTGAATGGAAAATCCGAAATTTCATTTCGTTATTCGTCTGTTATTTGTATTTCATTATAGGTACTATAGTGATCTAGTACAGCCCATGGTTCGATTTATTACGGGTATGTCTCTTCCATGTTTAATAGGTATAATTACACTGGTAAATCTATTAATATTTACAAACAATCATTTGAATGCGATTGAAAATTTGGAATACCTTGGTCCTCAAGTGATTATTGAAATACTTATTTAGTTTAAAGTTTAAGGTTTCGTCGTCAAACTTCAGCCAAAACTCGTTATTTTTTTGTTTAGCGTGCATGACTTTTCTTATCTCTATTTGAATATCTGAGTGTCTATCTAGCCATATTTATTTGATACCTAGTAAAATGCATTTTATATTTTTTTATTAGTAAATGCATATATTACCTGCATAGAATAATTCATAACTGTTATATAAAGTAAATCAAAAAGAAATTAAAGCAGTCATAGCAACCCAGAGCAACAAAATAGAACTAAAAGGTAAAAAAAAAATGAAATGTTTTAAAATAGGACAATAAACTACATTTATTTAAACAAACCCACTATCAGCGAACCACATCAAATACTGTTTCTGCATTTAGAATTGCACAGATAATGTGTACATACCTACTTGTATCAAAATCATTGAAATGAACAACAATAATGACCTCATTGTGTTCAGCCACCATAGCCAACATGAATCACTTCCAGATAAACAGACTCATAAAATCTGGTGTATTTCGTACTTTGCTGGATGCTGGCATAGATATTGAGTTTGGTACTTATACCGGCACAGAAAAAATAATAGAAGATAAATATATCGGTTGTAAATATTCGGTTGACACATACTTGAAGTCACACGCATCGACTCAGTTCGCCAATCTTTACTTTTGCTATGGACACAATAAGGTATTTTTTTCTTATTCATATCATAAATATAATACAAAATCGGAAAAAAAATCCGATCAAAAATGAGCAAGTTATAAGCCTTTCAAATCCGGTGGAAGGTTAACTGTCGAAAAATAGAAAAATGATGCACATTCATCCGCGTGACATCCTGCCTTAGGGCCGTAACAGACGCGGCGCAAGTTGCGCCGCGTAACAGCTAGTGATGGGCGATGCATAAATACTCAATCAACCCATTTGAGTATTTACTCAGTAGATTGAGTAAATACCCGATAAATATCCTTATTTATCCATTTGGTGAGTAGATTGATTTATATGAGTTGCGACTCATATTTATATTCATATTCATTATTTCATGTTTTCATGACAATTTTGAAACTAGTATACACTTGCAATTCTTGTCGGAAAGTGTGTGCGTACGCCATATGCTTAAAATGTAGGTAAACGTTATATGTGACACTAAATTATATGAAAATACCATACTAATCATACACTGAAACTAAAATAGACTTCCTTGATTAATTATCATTTTTTGGTGGGAGGTGTGCATAGACGTGTGAATTTCACGTAAAAAGAAGTAAACAGACATCAAATGCGATGGCCATACATGAGCACGCTCAATTTACTCTATTTATTAAATCTAGTGACTAAATACTCAAATGGGTAGATTGAGTACTATCCACTGCTCATCTCTAGCTGTTACGCGACGCAACTTGCGCCCCGTCTGTTGCGGCACTTAAGTTTTCGCGCGTATGAAAGAGCGAGATGTCCTCACCACGCTCCCACTTTTATATTTGAAATGCTAATTGCTGCTTCATTTGATAAACAATTTATTTGCTGTTTTCGCAAAAAGACTATTGTTTAGTGTTATTTGTTGTTCGTATAAAATATTGACCAAAAACAAACAGTCGAATAGTCTCTTCTTTGTAAGATGCCGGCATTGATGCAAGAGGATAACTTTACAACACTATAAACCGACTTCACCTCCAAATTTCTAAATTTTGATAAAATTTCTACGGGACCACCTGACAAGTAACAAGATAAACCCTTTCAAACAAAAACAGAATTTTTCAAGTTGGTCCAGGGGTCTTCAAATAATCGGTGAACATACACAAAAAAAAAGATCGCGAGGAATTGATAACCTCCTCCTTTTTGAAAGTCGGTTAAAAAGTGGTTCGTGTTCGACGAGCTGAGTTATTATTCCCTCTAGTACCTATTCAGATTTTAGTTTTCAGATAAACAAAATTTATAGTGAGACAAAACGATATCATGTTAAACTTTGCATGTACGATGTCTAACACTGGAGGAGAGGAAATCCCCTTCGAAATTTGTATAGAAAAAGTATTGACTAGTTCAATCTTAAGTGATTACAAAATATCGAGAAATGACTTTGTTTTGCACTTTAATTGTATAATAATAGTTTATTTACATCATAATAACCTGAGTGATTCCAACGGGTTATACCTAAAATAAATGGGTTTATTTCAGACCTTTGGTGCCCATAATTTGTTAGAACTTAAATTAAATGCCAGAAATTATAAAAAAAAATGTTGCTATGTAAACATTTGTAACCAGTAACCCTGGCGTATATTGCCAAAGCGCGATTGTTTAAAAACTGATAGTCCATTGAATGTTTGGGAAACCGCAGCTATCAGCAACTTTATATGCATTTTGTGCCTACTTTATTTACAATGGATAATTATTAACTATCCTTTGTTTAATTTTGCAATGAGCTGGCTGCAATAATGAAGCAAAAACATTTTATGTCAATAGAGAATTTCTAGTCCGTTGCAACATTCCTACTAACATTTTCAATTATACCTAGAGTTCCAGTGCACTGAATTTTAAACTTTAATATTGAGTGGTAACTTATGTTTTTGAGTGTGTTAAGTTCATAAGCGCTTAAACCGCAGTGCTTGTGAAAGTTCATTGCCTCCTCGTAATAATCGCTTGACTTGAAGGCTTGTTCTGAAGCGATTCTAATCCGGAACTGCACTTATTGTTTGTCACGATCTCAATTTTTTTATACAATACTTATGTATGTAAATTTGAGTCTAGCCTTGCTTCTAATATACCTGTGATATCAGTTGCTTCCTGTTAGTGACTCGGTGTCAATCTATAATAAAAATTATACTAGATATACGATTTAGCATATGCTAAATCCTGAATCGTTTATCATTTAGCATATTATGCTAACTCATTCAGCATAAATTATTAATCATTTCGATTTTTTTGTATTATAGTAATATATCTACTTAGTATAATTAGGGTACCGTACCTCAAAAAGTAAAAACGGAACCCTAATAGGATCACTCACTTGTCTGTCTGTCTGTCTGATACAGCCATTTGCTACGAAACTACTGGACCGATTGAGCATAATATGTAAGTCAGTAAGCGTAAGACACCCACCCACAAGGTGATCAGACGACCTTACCAAGGTCGCTGGTAGGCGCTGGAGCAGGCCTGTCTAGATCGGTCATTTTGAAAAGCCTTGGGGGCGCCCTATGTATAACAAAGGACGTTATGCGGCTGAAATGACGAAAGACGAACGTATATTATAACGCATAGATGTTTAACGTACATAAATACCTCTAGATTTTAAATATGGGGTCACTTAGTTGTGGAGGGTATACCTAGACATAAAAAAGTTTTGTGAACTAACTATATCGTGTGATATATCAAATAAAAGGAATATTCTAAACACTAAATTATTTAAACAATAGATAGATTGGTATTTTTGAAGTTAATAAAGTTAAGAAATAGGTAAAAACTGGCCATTCCGTTCCCTTATTTGACGACCTCCGTAGCGTAGTGGTCGCCATGATAGTCCGCCAGCCAGAGGTTCCGGGTTCGATCCCCGGTCAGGGCAAGTTGGAAAATGGCCTTTTTCAAATTGTCCCAGGTCTTGGATGTTTATCTACATATGTGTTTGTTATAAATATAAAATATAGTATCGTTGAGTTAGTATCCCATAACACAAGTCTCGAACTTACTTTAGGGCTTCCTCAATCAGTGTAATTTGTCCCTACATATATAAAAAAAAACCTTTGAAACCACTGTGCCTAAACTTTAGAAAAAAAAAACAGATTTCCTATAGATTATAAGAAAACCAATACGAATGGTATTTAAATGTGACGAATCACTTTCTTATCATGAATTTCTTGTCATCATGAACGTTAAACTTTTATACAGTAGTCAAGTTTATACATATATTAAGTACCTATTTGAACTTGACTGCAAATATAAGTTTGTAAATTGTTTATGTAACGGAATCCTCACTGGGCGAGCCCGACTCGCACTTGGCCAGTTTATTTTTATTATATGACACTGACAGGAAGCAATTGATGTTTTAGTGGATAATGCTGTTAACATTTATTCAAAAGCTTTCCTTATGCTTAAGCTATTTTAACATTTTTTTTTAAAGTACGTCATAAAACTTTGTACATGTACAATAGATTTTTCACTTCTCATGCTCATAAAGTTGTTCTTTATGTCAAGAGAAGGCTGCATAAAATGGGATTTTATGCTCTTGTGCATAAAGTAATTTATTTTTTTAACATTTAGGCAATTAGCTGTACCTACATACTCAATTCACCTTCATTTATTTAATTACGGTATATGTATTATTATCTAAATACAAATTTACGATTAATACGTATAATGCAGTTAAATAAAAAAATATAACGCAAATATTTATAATTTTATAATAACTTGGCATTACGGCTCAGACCATAGTCGAACATAATAAAGTTGAAAAAAAAAATTGAAAATTTGTGTGGCGGGAAGCTAATAATCCGTCAGTAAAAAAAACCAGGAACTAGCTAAATTTGTTAATTTAAATTCTGTTTTTTTTGTTTTATTTAATACCTTGCAATCGAAGTAAAAAGTAGGGTGAACTCGACTGCGAATAAATACATATTACATAATACATACATATTCTACCCTCAACGTGACTATCCACCCTCGCCGTCCGGCCGGGGGGCTATATGCACGTCTCGGGCAAAATGGCTCGTTTTATTATTTTTACAAATTTAGAAAGAAGGAAAATGTATAAACTTAATATTTTATTATACATATACTTAAAATCATTGAGATCAGATAACATTAGGAGTGAAAAAACATTTTCTTCATTTGCTTTTTAGGGTTCCGTACAAAAAAAAAAACGGTCGTGCATCTTTCTGTCCGTCCATCTGTCACAGCCAATTTGTTCCGAATCTGATTTGAAATATATTTTTGTTATTATTGTAAAATAAATAGTTTTGATTTAATTCATGAAAGAAGACGAAAAATTCACCGTTCCCCTCCTGATCTCTGAATCTATTGCGTCTAAAAAAAAAACAATATATAGTTCATTGCTTGTAGATTACAGGAAAACCTACAAGAACTCTATCAATTGAAAAAAAAGTTGTAAATACAATATAATACGTTCACTTACACCTGGGTTCGATCCCCGGTCAGGTCAAGATGGAAAATGATCTTTTTTAGATTGACGGTTCGGGTATACTTATGTATTTTTTATAAAATATAGTATTGTTAGTTAGTATCTTATTCTTAACACAAGTCTCGATCTTACTTTGGGGCTAAGCGCAGTCTGTGTGATTTGTCCGTATATATTTATTTACTTACGGAAAATAATTCACAAAAACACCACTAGATAGCGCTAGTAGTAGTTACTGTGAGGATTTCAAGTGTTATATTGTTTTAATCTAAAAATTTTGGAATTGTACGGAATCCTCTCCACGCGAGTTCAACTCGCACTTGGCCGGTTTATTTTGTATGGACGGAGTGAGTACAGGACTGGCCGTAAAATAATTGATAAAAAATCAGTGACATTACTTTTCGTTTGTAAATCAAACTAGATTGTGGTATTAGTAGGTACTCTCAGCTACTTTGTTTATTTTTATTATCTAGCTTCAAAAACAACAACATCAAAGCGAGGTGAATCAATTCTTTTTCTTTGAGAATTCAGTTCCTTGCCTATATTATCTTGCAAGGCTAGATCAGGACAAAGGCTTTTGAATTAAACTGGCAAGGTGACTTTTAGTCTGCCTACTAAGTACTAGTTTTTCTATACCAACCAGACTGGTTCAAAGCGCATCGCAAAAGACAACCTACTTTTTTATTGTTTTACAATTTTGACGTCTAAAAGTGCCTGTAAAGGTCTAATTACCGAATAAACATTAGAATCTTTGAATCAATATTTTATACGTATTTTACCATGCTGGTCTACTTATACTGATTCTAGGTTCGTTTCTTTATCATAAAAAAGGAACAAACCTAGAATGTACGTACCAGTTGCTTCTCTTCGCGAGCACATCGTAAAATCAAATCGAGGGATTGGGCGTAGATGCGAATTATTGTGAATCATGGCAATATGTAATACGGCTAGCAACTTCTATTTTGATTCCTTCTTCAGCTTTCACGCTAGGAGTGGTCTTTGGGCCTTGCGGCCCTGGGCCCCGACTGCTTAGAGCCGTGGCTTAGAGCCGCAAAATGTTTGGTCTGCTCCATTAGATAAAAACGTAATCGTGTATATGATGTATGTATTTTATATAGTTTTTAATAGGTTACTTTGTCGAAAGTACCAAAAACATAAGTATAAATATACAAAGTCAGGACTTATCTCTCTCAAGGGATCTCTTCCATGCGACATTTAAGATATTTTTATTACGACTATATGTATAGGTACGTTAAGGGGTTACATGAATTTTTCAGGGTCCAGTGCTGCGTCTATTTGAAATATATGTAAATCACTAGAAAGGAAACGGATATTTCATTCAAAATTTTGTGATGATCAGACCCTGGATAACTCTTCAATTTATTTTATCGACTACTGTTTACAGTTTTAAGAGAGAACATTAAGCTTTTCTACGCACATTAGCTAAAAGTGACCGTTCTTCGAAAAATAGTTTGACGGGTTATCATTGTTTGAAGGGTTATCAAGGCTCTGATCAAGACAAAATTTTTAATGATATCTCCGTTTCCTTTCAAATGATAATGGGGGCAGCACTGGACCCTGGAAAATTCAGGCAGCCTCTTAAGCCGTTCCGGTGTTTCTCGTTATATGACAGTCGTCAAGCTTCTATGATAGATGCCTTTAAGCAGCTTGAAAAATCCGACACCAGGGTCACTCACGTTACTTTCAAACACACTCACTTAGAAACATGAATAATTTTTTAAACTCAAAACTGGCTTCAAAACCAATGTACATTCCTATGGGACTACATGACAATTTTATCTCGCTGAATATAAAAAAAAAAACCGAATTTTAAACCTCCTTTTCTTTGAGTCGGTCAAAAACAAACAATATTACGATTATAAAGATAAAGAACGCATTTCCCGTTTACCGTTAACTGCGCCAGTAAAGACTGGTTGCTGGTGTGTCGTGTGACTGAAAGTGAATTCTTGTTCTGTTAAATTAAATAAATTTATTTAATTTATGGAATTTATTTTATTAAAACTTTAATTTAAAAAAACCCGACTTCAACATTAAACTTTGATAAAATTTTATTGGGACCACCCGACAAGTAGGTATGCCCTTTAAAATCAAAAATATACTTATTCCAAATTGGTCCCGTCATTTGCAAATAATCAGGGAACATATATATATATATATATATATATATATATATATATATATATATATATATATATATATATATATATATATATATATATATATATAAGTTTTTTTGCTAGGCAAATTAAAAAAAATACCCTGACTTTCACCTTTTCAAGTGTTCACTGGTTCAAAAGAAGTTATGGGGTTTCCATCAAACATAGATAAGAACAATCTCGATCAAGACAGCTTTGTGGCAAAAAAAAACCTCAATTATATCGGCCCATTCGTTTAGGCGCTACAATGCAACAGACTGACACACAGATACACATACACGTCAAACTTAGAAGACCCCTCTTTTTTGTCAGGGGTAAAAAAAAACTGTTTATTTACACTGTCTATTGGTAAAGATGCATAAATAATGTTTTCTTATACTAGTATATAAATATTTATTAGATAGCAAAAAATCTTTTATACATAATCAGCCAAGTGCGAGTCGGACTACGCGTTCGAAGGGTTCGGTCCGTTCCATTATCTATAAAAAAATCACGTTTGTTGTATGGAAGCCCCCTTAAATAATTAATTTATTTTAATTTAATTGTTTCTTTTAAAGTAAATATACAACTAAAATATTCTGTGAATGTTTCAAGCGTGTTCCTGTTGCCGTTATTGATATTCAGCAAAAAACGGCAAAAGAATCATGTTTGTTGTATGGGAGGCCTCTTAAATATTTATTATATTCTGATTTTAGTATTTGTTGTTATAGCAGTAGCAGAAATACGAGTACATAATCTGTAAAAAATTAAACTGTCTAGCTATCACGGTTTATGAGATACAGCCTGGTGACAGACAGACAGACAGACGGACGGACATCGAAGTCTTAGTAATCGGGTCCCCTTTTGTACCCTTTGGGTAAGGAACCCTAAAAAAGGGAACAGTATTTTTAATATTTGCAATACAAAAATCTTTACATATGTTTACATCAGACAGGCTACATACATTTGCATAGTAAATGTTTTATTACATTAACTTGAATAAAATTTTTCCGTGGTCATGTACATGTAGGAAGCAATATATTATTACACAAATGAGTTGTTAACATAAGTATACGTATTTGCTTAAGTTTAACATATAACATATAACAGATATCTTATAATAATTAGTACTTATTGTTTATGGATTTAGCAAATCCATACTTTATTTCTAATATTCAACAAAAGTGACTAAAACTAATTTAAGGCCGAATTCAATCCATGATATTAAACAACTTTTTCCAAGGAACTTATAGGTTAGTAAAGAAAAATCAAAAAATAATTATGGCTTCCCATACATGTTGACAGCATCAGGATTCTCTTGGCAAGGTCTGCGAGATCGGGTTTTTCATGCTCACTAAAATGTCCAATCCGGTGGTGGCGTCGCTGGTCGGGTCGTTGGATTCCCTCTAATATGGTTGAGTTCAACAATGGCTGATCCGTGCGTCAACTCGTGAACGGGTGCTGCCGGGAGGGACTGGTCAGCTCGGCTTCGCTTTTTTGACTACTTAATAGTTTTTACTATGCAATTTATGTTTGTTTACTTGTTTGCTAGCATTACATGTTATAATGTGTCAACATTGTATTATATTATAAGTATTTATTAATTAACAGATAATAATGATATGACAAAGCCCTTATGGCGAGTAGGCGATCAATATTGTGAAAATGAGTTTCTTTCGGCGTTTCTTCTCAGCAATGGTCGTTACAAAGCGCTGGTATTGGTAGCTTTTTTTTAAAAATAAATTATATTTTAATATAAGTACTTTACACATAACGTAAATTATATATAAAAGTGCCTGTAAAGGTCTAATTACTGAATAAACATTTGAATCTTTGAATCAGCTTACCTGTCTATTTTTCTATGGATAGCAAAAAGAATATAAATTTTTTGTATTTTTAGAGATGTTACATAAGTAGATATACTTAACTGACGTAAATTAAACACGTATAAAGTAGAAGACTAATTATTTTAAAAAATCGTTAGTTTGTTATGTTCCTTGGGTTTCCCCGAGTATCATACTTATTTAGAAGTGTAAAAAAACGGCTCCCATAGAATATGTAGATATGTACCTATTCTGAACAGTCAACTTTAACGGGAAGCCAATTTTTAGGGTTCCGTAGCCAAATGGCAAAAAACGGAACCCTTATGGATTCGTCATGTCTGTCTGTCTGACCGTCCGTGTCACAGCCACTTTTTTCCGAAACTATAAGAACTATACTGTTAAAACTTGGTAAGTAGATGTATTCTGTGACAATCTTGATTTAGATTTTTACACAAAAATAGTAAAGTAACAATAAATTTCGGCGGTTCCCCATACTCAGAACTAAAACTCAAATTTTTTTTTCATCATTCCTCTTCAAAAGTCTCATCAGAAGTCTTCAAAAATGATATTGAGGTTTCTAATATTATTTTATTCTAAACTGAATAGTTTGCGCGAAAGTCACTTCCAAAGTGGTAAAATGTGTGCCCCTGTAACTTCCATGTACACCATGCAAACTTCCACCGAATATTGGTTTGAACGAGATCTAGCAAGTAGTTTTTTTTTAATACGTTTATTAAAACATCGATCAAAGTTACAACGAACTACAAGAACTTTTATATTATTTTGCTTGCTGCTACGGAACCCTTAATGGGCGAGTCCGAATCGCACTTGGCCGCTTTTTCTTAAATTAAAATTTCTTCTCTAAAACCTGATCAATATCACGAACTGAACAATAATAAAATAGAATCTTTTAAAGGCACGCTCTAGCCTTTAAAAGGTTCTATTTTATTATCAACTTTGTAAACACGTTTTTTTAACCGACTTCCAAAAAGAGGAGGTTATCAGTTCATTGCGATTTTTTTTTGTATGTTTACCGATCATTCAAAGACGCCTGGACCGATTTTAAAAATTATATACCTGTCAGGTGGTCCCATTGAAATTTTATCAAAATCGGTTGTGTAGTTTGGGCTGAAGTCGGTTTTTAGTTATTGTAAATCAGGAGTATTTTCTACCGGAAAAGCTCGTCTTTCATTATTTTTATAATAATTAAGGAATCCATCAAGAGATCCGTTCTTAAATCGATAAACAATAGCTATGTTAATAAATAACCAATTTGTAAATATGTGCTAATTACATTGATATTAACAATATGTATTGCTTCCTTCCGTGATAGTTAATAACGAATATTACTTTTTTGGTCATAGAACTTTACCTATAGTAAGTACGTACTTATTTTTACACTATTTAAAAGAAGACCTTGGCTTAAAACTGTTCCTAAAAAGCTTCGTGATTTTAATAATTAATTATACATCGAGTTGTACAGACTCTAACAAAATATACTAAAACTATTTTAAAACTATTGAACAACTTTCTCCAAAGAACAAATATAATTTTTTTTTGAAAGAATTTTATTTCATATTTTTTAGATATATACCTACATAATATATTCTTGAGGGGAAAATTAAAATCAAAAAACTGAACCGATTGTGATAAAAAATCTACGTGACCAATTTGGATCCGTTACACCATGACGGTCACCAGTAGCCCGCGGTGTTCGATAGGTATTTTCCTGGGTAAAAATTAAATTATTTTGTTCTGTTATGAAAATAAAACGTCGCAAAATAATGTCACTTGTCTACGAACATATCGATTTTGAACGTGATTTTGGATTTATTATTGCAGAAAAACTGCTAATAAGAGCGCTATTTGACTCCAAGAAACTATGACGTCATCTGCCTGTATTTCATACAAATCTCATAGAAAACGTTTGTTTCGACGTTTAGAAAAAAGTATCTGATTTGACTTGTTGGAAAATAGCAGCTTGAAACTACAAATGTATTGTGTCTGCAATGGAGGCAGTCAAGGTTTTATGCAGGTTTAAATTGGAGCTCGACTAACAAGCATTAAAAAATACCACGAAATACCTCCTCCTTTTTTTCTGGAAGGTCAGCTGTTGTGTGATGTGACCTAAAAAGTATAACGGACAACGAACTCTGTAATTATGTAAGAAACAAAAGGGACTAAATGCAATTTCGAAACGTTGGTTAACACGAGGAAGTCCAGAGTCCTACAATGTACTCATGCATATGCACGTTTCAGTCATAACTCCAAATAAGGAGACCTCAGAAGGATATCATGTCTGTTCTATAAAACTTGTAACAAAATTTACTGAAACTATTTTAAGCGTAGATTCTGTCCATGATCCTGTACAACTTTCCCTAGGAACATACGGTATCTAAATACAAAAAAACATGTTTTTGGCTCTCATATAACCTCGTATCAGCTATATATATACAAGATTTGCTCGTTTAAAGTATAGTATGAACCGTCAAATTATTCTTCCTTAGGTAGGTACTTTTCGGTAGGTAAGTAGGTTCCCAAATAATTCAGTCAACGCGGCCTGTAATAGACGCCGAAAACACAAAGGTTATGTCAGTTTCAAATACTGGACCTTCTTTATTCTTTAAAGGATACTGGATACTGGACTCTTTAAAGTATAGGATTAGCTAAGTTATGATCGCAACCAAAAAGGTTTTCACTCAGCTTACTGTTCATACACATCACTGTGACGGTCCATACATTTTATACAGTACAAAGTACCCGATCTGTCCTATATTTAATTGTTTCAGTCACAGCCGGCAATAATCAGCGACAATACATTGCATTTAGCCTGACCTATTTACAGAAACATACGCATTACGCAGGAACGTCGAAAAATTTTCACGTCCATGTGGTCGTGTACATAAAGATTAAAGTGGAACGATACGCTGTATTTTCAGTACTTTAAGTATATTCATATGTAAATCATACTATCGCGGCATTAATTTTCTGTAAAATGCCTACAGACTTCGTGCAGGTACTTACTGCCTTACACTTAGATGATGGTATCCAAAAGTGGAAAATCATCAAATTGAAAACATGAAGATATTTTTCTAGTACCTACGTATTTTTTACAGGAAGTTCGGCCCATGATACTGGTATGGTTACGTTTTTTTAACTCAGACAGAATAATATGGCGAATACGAAAAAATATTTCACCTAATTCCATACAAACGTTTACAGTACAGCTAATCAAAAGTTGCGTCAATTTTTTTTTATCATATTTCTCCGCATGTTTTTTTGTTTGGAATTTAATGCGTACCGTGCACTAAATAAGCTGTAAAGCGCCATGGAAAATAAAAAGTCTTCCTGTTTTATTCGACCGTTCGAAGTTTCTTTAAGAGCCTTTTCACCTTTGGTTGGCTGTCTCGTTCGCACAATCAAACATTTTTAAAGATTATTAAAAAATGTGACTCATTTGAAGAAAAGTGTTTCATAAACTTTTTATTATATATTAGATATTGTAGACATGTTTTTTTATTGTTTATGTGTGTGTGTGTCGAGAATAAGGTCATCAAAAATACTTGAACATAAACAATAAAAAAACATGTCTTTAATATCTTACATATAATAAATTAAAAAGTTTATGAAACACTTTTCTTAAAATGAGTGACATTTTTAATAATCTTTAAAAATGTTTGATTGTGCGAGCGAGACAGCCAAACAAAGGTGAAAAGGCTCTTAAATCGGAATACAAGACTCACGGTCAGTCCTTGGGCCAAAGTGCCGCCTGTCAATTTTATTTTGTAATCAAGTTAAAAAAATAAAAATAGGTAAGTATATGTAATAAATTGCTTACATTGTTTTTCTTTTAGTACATATTTTATAACTGCCACCCAGGCAAGTTAACACTTGAATCTTCTGCCACCCGTACCTTGATATACATAACTAGCTGAAGCCCATGGCCTTGCCCAGCCTAGTCAAAATTTTTGCTAATCCGCACATCACATTTTCCTGCTATTTAGCTATTTTTAGCTGAGTTTCATATAAACTGTCACCCTTCACCCCATTAGAGAATGATTTTTGTTTAAATTGTGAAACCGTAATCTTCAGTTTTGAACCGTAAGCTCACAAACCTTTTAACATTTCTGATATCAAAATTGAACAAGTTTCAAAGAAACTTTGAACCCCCGTTTCTACCCCTTTGGGGATGAATTTCCAAGGATCCCTTCTTAGCTTGGTACACGCTTAAGTACGTCATTAAGGAACGTCCGTCAAAATTTATTGCTTCTAGATGCTGCGCATTGATCGATTTCAGTCAAAATAATATATCTCTGTTTCTTCTTTTATATTTATAAGATTAGGAGGTACCTACATTGGTAAAATTGGCAAAAATAATTAACTGATTAAAATGACCTCATATCACGCTACATAAGTGGATGGCAATGGGGGCAAAAGCTAGCAGATTATATTACTTATCACACAAAAGAAGTAGATACCAAGACATGTACATTAGATTATATAGGTATCTCAAAGTTTATTTTATTAATTAAGGCGGCCCTTCCCAATCGCTCTACCGTCAACGCGAGTAATAGTTTGAAAAGCTTGTTATCCAAGGCAATGCAAGAAAAAGAGGCAAAGCAGAAAGAGAGAGAGATGGCGCCTGAAGGCTCGGTTTGTATTCTGTTGAATGAAATTAGTATTCTTATTAACTATCCATTGAACAAATATTAACTATTCATAGAGTGCAGAAAATTCATAAAAATTGTACCAGGTAATACTTGTTTTTTAGTAAGCCTTATAAGTGTGTGAAATCAATGTTTTTTATTTTTATATTAAAATTTTCACACTATGAGTCTACAATTTATGAGTACTTTATGAACGCTCGAAGTTCAGTTAAAATTTGTCCAAAATAGCAGAGTTTTGGAGGCTTATAAACATAGAAATAGCGCACAAGATACCTGTTAGTTAAAGGTTTTCAAGAAAGATCAGTTACAACGCCATAATCACATACGAGCGTTTGTATGAAAAGTAAGATAGGTTGGCCGCTCTTAATAAAGATTATGCATGAATTAAACCATTATTCCTTCATGGTAACACTGATAATGGGTGACACTGTGCTTTGGTGTGAAGCGTTGTCACGCGTCATAGGCTTTTGTTTACGTAACACAAAGGGTTGCTTCTTATGTAAATTCAGGTTAATATTGTAAGTAAGGTAGTTTTCTAAGTCAAATAATATTTATGAAATATATTTGACTTATTGTAGTTGAGTTAAAATCTTATTTCTGAAACTGTACAGTATTGTGTCAAATGTGAAAAAGGAAGTCTTCCCTTTTATTTATTTAAAAGCTTTATTGCGCAGTTTGAAAAATAATGTAAGTACAAGTATATCGTAGCATTGGGAGAGGCTTTTTAAGACCCGATGTAAAGACAGCGGAATACCTAGAAGTGTAAAAAATTCGCCCTTGGTTGGTTGGATAATGAATAACCAGACCTATATCAAATTAACTTGGCCTTGGCGGTTTCTCTACTTACCTATTAGTAAAGAATAAATACTAGTACTCACGTACAGAAGTCTTCCTCAGAAAAGAAATTATAAAAAATATCTACTTTATTTGGTTAGCACTATTTTTAATAATTTAGCTCGCGTCAGAACTCCTCACCTCTTCGTTTAAAAATCCTAGACATCCATTGCAAGCCAATTTCATTCTTATTATTCTGCACAAACGATTCATGTGACTGAATTTTTCCCTTCGAAGTGGTCGCCGCGCGCATAGTAATAAACTAATAATAGGTATATTTTCGATATCTAAACGGGGAGTGACGTAGGCCTGCTTCGGTAAATGCAATTTGTGCGATTTGTCTAACATTCTGGCTGATTATTAATACGAGTATGTTAATTTGGGTTGTCACTAACGCGGATATTTATTTTATTTATTGATTTATAGCATTGAGTATAATACGTTTTTCAAATCATGGAGCTGGCCGCTTAATATAATGGGTTCTAGTGTTAATCTGTACCTAAGTTTTTTCTTTACGGCTTATCAGACCCACTAGTTGATCATAGTATTAAGGGATTAATTGTTCCAAACAAACCAACTCAACTAACCAATTCATTCGCATCAACTATAATATTTACTTTCACAACGATACAACTTTGTTAGTTGGTTCGATTGGAATATTCTATTGATTTCAAATTGTTTCAATCCACACAACTTGGGTATTTAATCTTTTTTTTCTAATTTTAATTTATATTCACTAACGAACTGGTCACAGTGGAAGTCCAGCAGTCAACTGCTAGACAAAGAACCTAAGAGATTGTAATATTTTGGAGGTTACTTTTAGACAGTGATTTTTATGCAACACAAAAAATACAAATTTAATTAAAGGTCATTCATTTGTCGTCATTTATTTCACCTTGATAAGCTAAGATGTTTGCTAAGGTCAATAAGTGTATAGTAGCTTAGACTTTTGCTCCTGCCTGACCATTTTCAATGAGACGAGACGACCCACGAAATAATATGAAGTCTTCAAAACAATGTAAAAAAAGAGTGTAACGTTTTTAGGATTATGTACATACATATATGTATGTAATGTTGACGACGTCTGTGGCCTAGTGGTCATTATGCCAGGCAATCTCACCAGAGGTCCCGGGTTCGATCCCCAGTCAGGTCAAGATAGAAAATTATCTTTTTCAGATTGACCTGGGTCTTGGATGTTTATTTATATATATTTTTTCGTGATAAAAATATAGTATCGTTGAGTAAGTATCCCATAACACAAGTCCCGAACTTATTTTTAGGCTAGCTTAATCTGTGTGATTTATCTGTATATATTTATTTATTGTATAGTACTTTTGTGCGTTGTATTTCGCCATAACAAAGTATTACTTACGAATATTGTGCAAAAGTGACGCCCTCATTTGAAATAGGTTAAATGGTTTACCTAATCGTAAATCTGGTAATAATAAGGGATATTTCTCTAACCGTCAGGTATTAGACACAGCCCTTTAAGTTATTTTATGAATAACCTTTAAAACTATCATTGGTAGTCCGCCTAGCTTAAAAAAGGATTTCTGCTAAAAGCGGCCACTTTTGGCGAAAAAACGATTTTAAACTAGACAGAGTAAATTAACCGTGCGAGCGAAGCGTAGATTTCGAGATTGGTCAAAAATGCTTTTGTCCGTTTCAGTCTATTTGTCTGTTCGTTTATCAACCGATTCACGTGAAATTGGTGAGTAGGTTCGAATAGTATTTAACGATATCCAAATTTTATGCATTGAAAAAAATGGCTGAGAGGCACCAGGTTCCTCTTCCTTACCCAAAGGGTAGAAAACGGGACCCTATTACTAAGACTCCGTTGTCCGTCTGTCTGTCACTAGGCTGTGAATCTCATGAACCGTGATAGCTAGACAGCTGAAATTTTCACAGATAATATATTTTCGTTGCCGCTATAACAACAAATACTAAAAACAGAATAAAATAATACAACAAACGTGATTTTTATTGATAGTGGTACGGAACCCTTCGTGAGCGAGTCTGACTCGCACTTGGCTGGTTATTTATCATTTTGGTACGGTACGAAACCCTAAAAAGAGGGCAATTAACAGCTACAAAACTAATCAATATTTTGCAAAAGGCTGTCTTATCAACACTTTACCTTCTCAATAAAGGAAAGAACTAGGTTCTTGTCGATGGGAGAATTTTCCATGTCTCCCTATTTTCGGCTAAATCCTCCATTCACGAAACGATGTTTGCCTTTTTTTTTAAGTTTACAATATAGACAATTTTGTAGTACCCATACCCCATTTCTTTAAGTAGGTACTTAATTAAAAGTAAACAATCATGACATATCTTTTTTATAATATAAACTTCATTAATTTAATATTGCAATTTGCAAATTAAACATTAATTATTTTATAAATAACAAAATTAATTTGTAATGTAAGATATTAATTTATACAGTATATATATCTATAAAAAGATATGTTAAGAATGCTTTTTAAATACCGAACCAAATGGGGTATACCTATTAACTATATATCATAGCAGCTTTGTAAACGCCTACTTTATCTATCGCACCTATGCAAATGAAGTTTTTGTAGTGTCATTCAGAATAGGATGAGTTTGACTGATGTCATCTGATTTCAAATTTTAATGAAGTGGGACAAACATTTCAGTACATCATTTATTTTTTTGTTGAGGGGTTATTCTTCTTCTTCTTATCGTGTCAATGGCAATCATTCTTATCTAAATTGTATCTTCTCTAGAACAAGATGCAGTGGACGTAAAGTATGACATTCTCTTATTATAGAAAATACGGATTATATACAGGCATGTCATTACAATATACCTTTGTAACCTAATTTTGTAAATAGCCAAATAATTTGTCTCTTTCTCGAAACTTTAAAGTTGGTAGTAACTACTTTCCATATCTTGCGCGTGGTTCACATTCGAAATGTCAAAAGGCAGTCGTCGAAAATCCAAAATAAAATAAATATAAAGGGACAAATCACAAAGTTCGAGATTCATAGTCATCAAAGTAAGTTCCGAAATTTCCCCATTTCTCTCAAATTCCACGCAAAAAATATTCAGTCGTTTTAGAAAGTCTGGTTGTTTATTGTTTTACGTGTGTGTAGGTGGCCAACACTTATGTAATATTTTTAGGCTACTTAAAGGTAGTCTGGTAGGACACTTATGACGACAGTCTACGTTAAATTTTTCAGTAGTTGCAAATTTTGGATTGCCTAAGAGAAAGATTAAAAAAAAAGAAACCTGATGTCGGTCGTAGGTGAGCCCCTGACCTTCTGATGATGATGATGATCACATCTAAAAGTCGCGCTCTTGTCGGTGTCATATTTGGAAAAGGACGTTAAATGACGATTTTTGTAAATGGAGTGGTTTTCCATTGCTTGCTTCTTTCTCACAAGCTAAGTAAACTTTATAGTCACCATGCAGGTTTCATATGACGTTTTCCTTCGCCGCAAGCAAGTTGTAGTTGAAAATTACTAGTAAAAACTCATAGTAACTAGCCATATGTAGTAAGGATCGAAATGACCACTAACTATCTGACAGTCTCTTAAATTAATTACCTGTTATAAGACCAACTGTACTCTGTACATCTCGATGGTTATGATAACATTGAGTCATATCTGAATTAGCCGGTCGCTCCCTACTTTGCTTGCCGCAAACACTCAATACACTCATCGCGAGGCCTCATTGTAGATACGAGGTTTCATAACAACTGACAATGATTGTCTAACTCTATTTAGGTTAAGGGCTACGTGTGGCTAGTTAAGATTTTCTTGTGATAAGATAACAAATTTAGTTGTATTTTTTTTTGTAGTTTATTTAATGACATCCTCGTACTGGTCTTTCGGTATGGCTTACGTATAATATGTACGCGTTAATATTTTTTTTAATTAGCCATGTATGTCCCACTGCTGGGCAAAGGCCTGCCTTCTCTCCTTCCAGTACTCTCTATCTTTGGTCTTTTCTTTCCAATTCTTCTCGAACACTTTCAGTTCGTAAGCCCATCTCGTCCTTGGTCTTCCTCGCTTCCTGTGGCCATCTGATGGAACCCAGTTTGTCGATTTGTGAGCCCATCTTTCATCATCCATACGCGTTAATATAAAGTTTATATATTATTTAAACATTAGGTAGGTAATTTTTTGTACCTATATCATTACTAGCGAGAGAAGCGATACCAATTCCGCTGTTGAAATGCATATACTTATTATATATGGTCATCTATGAACATTGGGTCTTTTTAGTTTTTATTACTTAAAGTACTATATTGTGAGATTTTGTTTTTTTTTTATTTTTATTATTAGGCATGAAAAAGGTTTCTGGAACCATTGTTTGTTGTTCATCAGGTTTATAGTTTCAGAAAGAGAGTATCTACAATATAATTTTGTGAAGTGAAAAACGCTCTCATAAATTTTGAATAGATAATTAGGATCAATGAGAATCGAAAAAAAACCAGGTCCATACATTTTGTCTCGAAAAATTACTGTTAAATTTTCTATGGATCAGCTGTTTTTTTGGTGCATCCCGGGGCTGGTTGTTCATATAGATGAGAGTTTTTTCAAGTTCTTTACTAATAAAGTAAAGAACTTGAAAAAACTCATGAAACGCAATGAAACTAACTCATGAAACGCAATGAAACTAGTAGAAGTCATAAGTACCATACCTATGCATGTTTTATCTTATTTGTGGGGAGGTTGTAATAGTAACTGTTTATTTAGGGCCTGTGGTTAACCTTTTTTTAAATACTGCTTGTATTTAAAAAAAGGTTGGTGCAGTATAAATAGATCGTATCAACTTATTACAGACACATATATGTACTTACACACATAAAATAATAAAACAGTGATGGTTTAAACAAAACAAAAATACATTTCATAATATATATTTATATACAAAACATTAAATAGGTATAGGATACATAAATATTGAAAAGTTTAAAAAACGATTACATATTAGGTAAGTACTGTCCTACCGTTGAACATATGTATACCTATGTCATAATGTCATTAACATGGTAATAGTGATAATGTACCGTGCAGTATTTTACTAGCATTTTCGTAACTGAGTTACGAGTGATCTCGAAACTAGTGAAAATTGCCTAATGTTTGTCGTTTCGTTGCCTAAAAACTGCTTGCAATAATCAATACTTGATAAGATTGGTGACAGGCCCAGGCTAGTTTTATTTCTGTCTGTCTAGACACTGAATGGTTTTTAGAGAAAGTAGATACTTACGTTCTTTTTCCACCGACAAGAGCATATATACGTTTTCTTCACACGTTGCGTAGACTTTGTTCAAGCAGCTGGCTGCTTTTCTCAATAAAATAGCATATATTGCTATTCAGGGAAGAAATGCAGCCAGCGTTCTTAAAACTATGCCTTACAGTCAAAACCCTAAAGTTTCTAAATTAATAATTTAGACAACTTTTTTTAAAGTTTTGTAAGTATTTAATTTTAACTTTAATTGTATTAATTTTTTTTTTCTTAATAAATAAGGTGTACTGCGGATTGATATCTTTGTTCATCATTATCGGGCAAGCGAAACGAGTCCTACAATATTTTTGTGCTAAACTTTACGAAAAAGCACTCGTATTTCTTGATTACAATAAAGATAAAAAGAGAGTCGGTACCCTTTCGAAATATATAGGTAGTTACCTACTTTCTGCTAAAATGTGTAAAAACGCTTTCTGCGTTTGTTTGTCTGTTTGCTAGTCTGTCAGTTTGTACGCCTGTTGTTTGTATTTGTATGCCTGCAAACCTGCTCACTCCTCAAAAGTATGTAGATAGAGCCCGTAGGAATGCCTCCGTGGCCAAACTGTTGTCACTCCATGATGACAGCATTCTAATGAGACCATACCTTATTTGTATTGTTTGCAAACTAAGGTCATTATCGTTGCGTAGTGTTACAATAAACCTGATATAATAATATTGTATCGAGCAGATGTAACAATAGGCAGATATCTTTTACCTATGCATTAAAGTCGTATACTCTCCCATCAGGAGAAAATGTTATCTTTTATATATATAAAAGCGAAAATCACTCACTTCCTCACTCATCACGAAATCTAGAAAACAACTCAGCCAATGAAGATGAAATTTGACAGGAAGGTAAATTGCGACTAGGAGACGTCCGCTAAGAAAGGAAATTCCATCCCTAAGGGGGTGAAATAGGGGTTGTCAGTTTGTATGGAACTTCGTAATTTTTAAAGTAAGACACATAAAATTTTTAATTTATTTTAATAGTTAGTAGAAAATAATAATGTATTTATTAGATTTTGAAAATTACATCCCTATAGGGGATGCAAGTTTATAGTAATTTTTGAAGCGAGACACATGACATTTTTGAATAAGTGGTCAGTAAAAATAATAATAAGGAAATTAGATTTTAAAAATTGCATCCCCTGGGGTGCATTAGGGGTTGCGAATTTATATTATTACAAAAAAATTGAGACAAATTGTTCTCAATTCACAAAGATCATTTGTTCTCTTTTGCTCTAGCAAATGACACTAACGGGAACGGGAACGGGAACGGGATATTATAACACAATTCATAACGCAAAAAAAAACAATTAAAGATCCTATTATATTAGAAACATATTCGACTTCTACGCGGACGAAGTCGCGGGTTACGGCTAGTACCTATATACATACATAATATACACAGCTATTGATCACTTTATTATCAAATTGATTCCTGTTCCAAGGCTTTTTACGGTCCCGTAGCCAGCATTGAACAATTAATTTTCCCCATGGACGAAACCATAGGAAATTTGAAAAAAAAAAAAGAAATTACCTGACGAGTCCAGTGTCCGGTCAGAAGTCTATGGGAAGCAAAAAAAAAAGTAATATTACGACACATCTGCCTGTGGTGTTTCATATCATGGATGAGTCTAGATTAGGTATCTATAAAAAAATTGTTCTTAAAGTGTATCTGTTTTAACTCTTTATTGCGCATTTAAATATAAACAAGTTATAAAAAATATGCATTACAAAATAAAAATGCGCAATGCAACGGCGGCGGGCTAAACTCAGTGAGAGATTTCTTCCAGCCAACCATGGATCTGAAAAAAAAAACAGGGAAAAGCGTAAATTTTACACTAAGAAAAAAGAATGGTTGCTAGTAGCAAAAATGTTTGCCACATGTTACCAAAATCGAGTGACTGCTGAACTCAGGGCTACTAGTAGCCAAAATGTGTTTTTGTTAATAGTTGTATGTAGTTTGGGACATGTGACTACGAGTATATAGTTCTGCTAATAAAAACAAAAGTTTGGTATCTACCTACTAATCAAATCGCAAATAGCAAAACTGGTCCAGATATTTCTTTTTGTCAGTGTAAAAGTTAAACAAATATTTTTGTATAACTATTATATAACGTGGGAGTGACATACCCTACATACAACTGAAAATCAGTGTAAATTGCTCTCGGGCAATATTACCACTGAGTTATGGCCTTTTTGTATTGCTGTAACACATACATTTTTGAAATTATGCAGGTAGGTATCTATACATATTATTTGTGTCTGCTTTCCATTATTTTTTGTATAATTTTTGTACTTATCTATGTGTGTTATAGTTGCAAATAAATGAATTTATCTATGTATCTTTATCTATACCCGTGATAAATCACAGGCTATACTAGATCACTATAGATAACGTACTATATGCTGGACGCCCACACGCGTGGAGGATTCCTGCAGTTGCAAGCGTCCAAGTCTGCGGTGACCACAGAAGTACAGAAAGCATGCACGATTATAAGTAAAAAAAATGTACAGGTACAATGATAACGAAAATCTTTTACCTGCGACTTCGTTCGCGCTCATCCCTGGAGGATATTATCCAGGGATATAATGTAGCGGGTGCCGCCAGGGGCGGCTGATCTGCTTATTGAGTTTTCTTCTTCTTAGCAGACCTCTAGTAGCTCGTTACTCGGCCCATAATTCGTATAATGTAATCTGACTTTAAAGAGAGCACATTGTCTGAATAAACCTTTGAATCCAGGGTCTCAAATACTGAAGTCACGGCAATCTATACATTTTTGATGAGAAATACAAATTTATCGAACCGCAAAAGATGTTACAATGAGACTTTGCAATTGGACCATTTGCATAAATAAACAAAATAAATATTTGGTCTCTTTTTTGTAAAACAACCTTGACAGTCGGGCGATACCTACTTTAATTTTGATAACAACAAAAAATACGGAACGTACGAAGGTACGAATGTTTCAAGCAAGTTTTCGTACTTCCTTGATAGGTACCTATGTAACATTTATATTATGTTTTAAAACATCTTTTTATAAATAGATTTCAATATACTAGATATTATTTACTAATAAGAAATAAAAAAAATATATCACGATATTTAATACTAAAGCCACCATTTTAGGTATATTGTATCTTAAAACTGGCAGGTTAGAAAAAAAATAGTCCACACTCTTACCAGTGTTCTGCCTTCTAAATTTTAATTCACTTTTATATGAAAGACTAGCTTTTTAGGAGTTGCGCGGGCAAGCAGCCCGCGGTTTTTCGTGCAGCTGTTGAGCTAGACTAAATAACATGTCCAGTTAAGAAGGGGCTCGGCCTTGGGCCTCGGCACGCAGCTCGGGCTGCGGCCTCGCGGTGGGCTGCGCCTAGTTACTTAGGGGGCACTTCTGTATAAAATTTGTATGGAGGGAAGTGTCAAAGTATGGCGGCCATCCTGGATTTTGAAAAAAATCAAAAAACAAATGACTATCTTCAAATTGCTTACAACTCCCTATGTTTTGAAAAAAAAAATCATGTCCCTAACCCCAACCGTTTTTGCAGGCCGTACCCCTTCAACATCAAGATGTCAGATTTTTTGGTACTTACTAGAGCACACTCTACACAACCATACATCAACCAAAACCCCAACCACCCGAAACAAACCAAACAACTATGTCAATCAGTCAGTGAGTCAGTCAGTGGTAATGCAGGTTTAGATGAAATTGTAGGGTAAGTATAGGCATAGATTTTAAGGGTTCCGTTAAAATAAAATAAAAAAGAGAACCCTTATAAGGTCACTCGTGCGTCTGTCTGTCCGTCCAACTGTCACAGCCAATTTGCTCCAAATCTACTGGACCAAATCAGGTGAAATTTTGAGGATCTCAAATATATTTTTGTTCATATTGTCAAATAAATAGTTTCAAATATTATATTTTGTATTCATTTAAAAACACTTGGCCGGTTATTTTACTACGTTAGATAAAAATTAATACCTAACCTGTGTTCCTAACCTACATTTAAGATTAAGACATCTTACTTATGCATTTGTAATCAAATTAAAATCATTTGAGATCGATTAGTGTTTCAACCACAATTTATTTAAATAAATTTACGACATAAGTTTTACGTATTATTAATATAATCGCGACGTAAATTTATTATGTAGATGTGGAACTTAAACTATAGGTAGGTATTTTAAGTAATCAACAACTTAAATATAGATAGCAAGAAATGGAAAAAAACTTACGAATAAATCACCAGCCAAGTGCGAGTCAAACTCGCGTATGAAGGGTTCCGTACCATTATCTATAAAAAATCACGTTTAATGTATGGGAGCCCCTATTTTAATATTTAATTTATTCTGTTTTTATAGCAACAACAGAAATACATCATCTGTGAAAATTTCTTCAGTCTAGTTATCACGGTTCATGAGATACAGCCTGGTGACAGACAGACAGACGCACGGATGGACGGACAGACGGACGGACAGCGGAGTCTTAGTAATATGGTCCCGTTTTTACAGTTTGGGTATGGAACCCTAAAAACGTCATGCAGACAGATCATTTCCCTGCGGTAGAGTACCCAAAAAGGCTGGCAGCATTTCCACGCTAGATGGCAATGCTTGTTCGTTTAGCGACGTTATTGCTAGTCCTCTGATCAACCGATATCTCGACTAGCTTTTTGTTGAAAAACTCACTCACCCAAAGGACTCACAAGTCTCACGTTCTCAAGCATTCATACTAAAATTTATTTTTGAGAAACTCAAAATACTTGATTGCTGGTTCAAACAGGGTGACTGCAGGTTGTTTTGAGATACTAATCGTCATTTCTGATTAATATGCATAAGTACTAACTATGCACTTGCGACCAAATTTAAATGTTAAATATCAAAAAAGGATTCAAATACAATTTGTTTGAGTATTAAAGTGTTAAAGGAAAAAAATACAAGTAAAGCTAATTAGGAAAGCTGTTAGGTATATTTTAGTTTATAGTTATCTTTTAATTTTTGGTTTACATTTATTATTTATTCTACTTAGAGTTTTCTACCTTATGTAAATTATTATCCTGTATAAAGTTAAATTAATTTATGTGTAAATAGTAAAGCTAATTAACTATAAACTAAGCCCAAAAATAAAGTAAGTCGAAATTATTAATAGTAAAGTAGATTAACATGAACTTGCAGTCAAGTATTTTGAGATAAGTAGATAATAAATGCTTAACCTACATTTCAGATTAAGACATAGGTACCTACGAGTATGTTTACACTTGCAATCAAATTCTCATAATTTCTTCACTCGCATTTGAAATACTCATGTGTAATATCTTGATATAGAAATATAATGCAAGAAATGTTGCATAAATAATTATTGTGTATTATTATTTCTCCATTATTCATACTTAAGATTGTGGTTTGTTGATTATGATAAAAAAGAACGCATTTAAATAAGTACGCATTAAAAGTAAAGTATTTTTTTTATTTATATCTATAAAGACTTTTATTATTATTTTTTTGGTTTAAAAACTACTCTAAACCTTATTCCTTTAGGTAGGTACTTAAATGAAGGTAAATAATCTTGACAAGTCTTTTTATTGAAATATACATTTGAAAAATCAATATCTTTGCATATTACAAATTAGTTATTTTATAAATTACAAATTAATTTGTAATGTGTTGAGATATAACCGCGTAAAGATATGTAAGTGTATTTCAATTAAAAGATAAGCATGTCAAGATTGGTAACATTTATTTAAATACCTAATTGACTTGGCTAGACTTTTACTCTCTTATTCATAAAAAATTACAAACGTTTGCTAAACCTTTTTTAGTTAAAATATGTTTTGTCCTTTTCACTCCTTTCAATATTTGACTTTGTAAGAGCGAGACAAAACATATTTTAACTAAAACAGGTTAAACAACCGTTTGTATTTTTTTATGAATAAGGGGGTTAGACTATTAGTACTTATTATCGGCCGGTATTTTATAAAAATTACCATTCAAGTGCGAGTTGAACTTTTTCGTTTTTCGGAAGTGAAAGTATTATATTGAATTTTCAATTGATTGACCACTTTATTTTCAATTGATAGACTGATTATAGCTTTTACCTGTAATCTACAACCAATGAACTTTTTTCAAAATTTAAGGCTCAGTAGTTTTGGAATTCATTGAATAACATCAAAACTATTTATTTTACAATACTAACAAAAATATATGAAATCCTCGTAACCAGCCCTTTCATTTGATATATAACACAGTAAGGTTTGCAAAACTTTTTTCTTTTAATTTCCTAATTTGTCTCCCGAAAATGAAACTTATAAAAAAAAATTAGTTACTTTGACTGTGTTTGGATCATAGGATGACACCATCCTATCAAATTTCACCTGATTTGGTCCAAAAGATTTGGAGCAAACCAGCTGTGACAGACGGATGGACAGATAGACTCACGAGTGCCCCCATAAGTGTTTAGTTTTTTTATAATTTTTTTACGGAACCCTAAAAAGATATTGTATACATTTTTTTTAAACAAGTGTGTTAATAATCATATTAATTCGGTTATTCAGTTATCTGGGTAAATAATAACCTTATAGTTAGTTACCTGTTGCGGAGAAATCAATCAAACCGGTTTCACTCATCTTCAAGTTACGAATTAGTTGCTCGAAAAAATCTTAGCCGTTTGGTTGTTCTAAGCCTTATTATTTATAATTGAGAACATGTATTATAATTAAATAAATAAATATATAGGGACAAATTACACTGATTGAGCTAGCCCCAAAGTAAGTTCGAGACTTGTGTTATGGGATACTAACTCAACGATACTGTAATTTATAACAAATACATATATAGATAAACATCCAAGACCCAGGACAATTTGAAAAAGGCCATTTTCCAACTTGCCCTGGCCGGGGATCGAACCCGGGACCTCTGGGTGGCGAACTAGCATGGTGACCACTACGCCACGGAGAAATTATTTCCACATTCAATCAAATTCCCCATAAATCTTAGACTAAGTTAATTGTTTATTGTTTGAGTGTGTAAGTGGCCAACACCGGTGTCAATTTTTCAATCAACTTGTTTTTATAAACAAAAATGCATATCAATAAATGTTTAACGACTGCTATCTCTCATGATGACAGCCGGAACCTTAGACTTAAAGTGCCTTTCCAAGCACGGATGAACTCTCTATTTACATCATTTGTGGTCTCCAATCCAAGTGCGGACCATAATTGGGGTTACTTTAGTAAACGTCACTTCACTGCCTCTAATGCGCAGTCCTGCCTGAAGACCCATACTGTAAGAGCTTAGACTGCTAATACATCAGTGTTAGTTCATTGCTAGTTTACAGGGCCATTGCGTGTTTTGAAAGATGATGTTCAAATTGTTCATTACAAAAGAAGTAATGTTCATCAAATCGCATAAAATAAGTAGTATTTTTCACAAATAAACACTTGCGAGTTTTCTCAAGCTACTGTTAAGACGTCGATTCTTGCCGCGAGTACCTCGTTAGTGAAAGCGTGCCTTCGAGAAAGATTCGATGTTCCTATTTGATTTAACTGCACACGATCGCTGCGGCGATTGCGGTTTGGCTAGTTTTTAACCGACTTTAAAACAGGTGGTGTATCTACTCGAATGTACCTATATAAGTTTTATTATTCTTATGTTTGTTCTCCGATTACTCGAAGACGCGTAGATCAATATGGGAAATTATTTTTTGTTTGAAAGGGCTTACTTGTCAGGTCCCATAAAAATTTTATCAAAATCGGGTGTATAGTTTGGAGTTGAAGTCTTCAAAAAATATTGTATTGTATATTCGTGAAACTTTACCCTTATTTTCAAGAATTTATATCGGGTGTTCTTCCATGCCTGTCTGGAAAAAAATAAAAATGTACATACCTATGTTCCAGCTGTTTATGTTCCCGCACAGATACAGTTTGTATAAGTCGATGGAGGGTATGGTAATAGCAATCCTTCACTATTTTGATTCCTTTTTCCTCCTCGCCCATCATCACGCTAAGGCGTTGCCTGCATTGGAGAGAGAATCGCGACGATATAATCGTCGAGCCACAAAATTCAATACTGACTCTATGAATGTGTCTCCACACGACGATATCATCTCGCCGATTTGGTGTACCGTGTATTGACTTGTGTGAACTCTCTCGCCCTTGAAGGCAACGCTTAAAAGTCGCCTTTGGGTCTGGCAGCCTTGGGCTGTCTGCTTAGAGCCGCAAGACCAAAAATGCTCTCTAAGGATATAGACGGGATAGTGTAATGTACTTATATATAGGTATGTAATTATGTATGGAATACGTTATAGCCAGACCGTAAGTGAATTGTAAGACTATATGATTTAAATGTTAAGCATTTAATGTATACTGCAATAAAACAACTATGCGTCAGTGTTAGCACAGTTTACTATATACTAGGTTTTAGTGAAAGTCACATAACCGGCACTAGAAACGGCTTAGGTATCTAGTCTGAAAGTCTGTGCCCAGGTGCACATTCTACTAACTTATTTAAAATTTATTCTATTATGTGCATTGTTGTATAGATCACATATTAAAAAAATACATTTGTACTAGTCAACGCGAAGATAGAGCCTAGGGCCATACGGCCTAGGGTATGAAATGTAGATATTTCGACATATTTGTTTTAGACAATAAAATCAGTAAGTATCCGTATTTTGGCGCCTCCTAACCGTCCGGCGCCTACAACGACTGCTTCACTCAGTACGAGTGGTGGGCCGGCTTTGAGTTACATAATACTCGTATCTATATCAATCTGCGCGCTAACACAGATTACTAATTAAGTTTGGCTTTGAGCAGAGAGCGCGAAGCTTCTTCGTTTCTGCTTATTCAATGCTTTCGTCTGTATGTCTTGCTGTTTTTGCGGTCTGGCTCTACGCCACAGCTCAGAGGCGACTACCAAAATACAAAAATCAAAATAATCAAGCGTGGTGAACTTTTTTCAGTTTTAAATGCCAGATTTACAGCTTTAAGAGCCACAAATCTTATTTATTTGCAATTAAAATAGTCCTGGTTTCATGTTACATGTTTAACCTTTTTCGGGATAGTAACGTCTTTAGATTTAGTTATTTTTATTGTTTTCGGTTAAGAGTTCCTTTACCCTAGACAGAATCAGAATTTCACATACAAATACCTTTTATTTTGAAACGGCATGTTACATATTGGCAATATTATGTTATTTCAAAGAAATTGCATATATTAAATTATGAAATTTAAAGAGAATATAATGTATCAATCATATTTGACCATCAGTATGGAAAACTTCTACATTTTCATATTTTCTTTCAGGTTTATATTTCACTGTCGAAAACTAGTTATATGTCTAGAAATATGCAATTTTTCAAAATTACAAAATACTGCCGAAATTTCACTTGTCATTTCAAAATAAAAGCTAGACTACGTTTGTATGGAAAAGTCTAGGGTAAGGGGACTCATTAGTGTCCCGAAATGTTTGATATTTTTTTAAAAACACGAGAAACTTCATACCAACTCGATCGGTGTGCATTAACCCACTTCTGGACTAAGTAGTGAGTGAAATTATATCTTTCACCAGACACATGTAAAAAAGTTGATGCACACATGTATTTATATCGTTGTATAATCGATTATAAAACAACCCAAATGATCTATTTCAAAATATGCGGAATAACTTAATAAATTTCATGTATTTGTTAATAGATTATTAATTATTACTCAATAAAAGCGCATTTTATTAGCCTAATCCTCAAGATTTTGTAATTTTCGTGCATGATATCAGATCGATCGAGTTTGAAAATTTACCTTCTGCATACGTTACGCCAAAACCGGACCTGTCGTCAGGCCAACGGCCCTGTCGGACGAGGTGCGAAGCGATCCGCGAGGCACCCCGCAGACTTCTACATATTTTAACTGACTGGGGAATGGCAGGCGGGGGATGAACGCGGAATATTGATTTATCACTTTTTAATTAAACAGTTGATTCTGCATTTCATTTATAAATGCCATTTTCTATTATTATCGTATTGTGTCTGGTATTTTACGGTCTTGAAGGATTAAAATCCCCGGCGACGCCACTTAGTGATAAGTGTCGAAACTACATAATATTCAAATCCGTAGCGCCATCTACAATTTTCCAGGTAAATTACAAATGAAAGCTTTCAAGCGTTAACACCTAATAACTTTTAAATGACTCAACCGATTTTCATCAAACATGACTAAGAATCACCGCAAAGGCAGTTGCTTTCACTTAAAAAAACCACATTGAAATAGGTCCAACAGGCAGATAGACAGACGTTAGCGTCCATCTTATAACATCCCTCTTTTTTGTTAGGAGATTAAAAAGGGATATAAGAGAACTCAGCACATTTGTCTATAAATATTCAGTGGCTTTAATAGACATGGCGAATGGAATAATATTTTTAGCCCAGCGGTTAGATATTAAAAAATATTGTACACGTATTTTTTCTTTTCTCTGAGAAACAAAAAATAGCAAAGATTTAGCGCATTGAAATTTTGCATGACGTCACGGCTACATACGATTTTTACATAGAGGTGACGTCGTAAGTCCAGCTAAGGAACTTTAATGCCTCGTATCTTTGTGAATTTTAACTTTTTTGGCAAACTGAAAAATATGGGTCCATTATTTTTGGATAATCTAAAAGACGAACTAATTACAATTATTCTTTTCTAACCCTGTCGTCACCCCTATTGAGCACAAGAATTAAACGTAAAAAATATCAGAAGTTTGGTCGCAAGTCATGAAAAAATATTACAAAAAGGGTTTCTTTGGGATTTTTTTTATCAAGGGTAGGTAGTTTGTTAGATCTGAATGCGAATTTTACTAGATTTTTATTCAGAATTAAAAATAATATTTTCTGTGTCTTAATATATTCGACATTTAGTAACACCAGGAATGTGGTCGATTTTTACAACTCAAATGAAAAATAACTTGGCGACCTCCGTCCTTCCGTGGCGTATTGGTAACCTCGTTAGTCTGCCACTCGGAGGTTTTACTCACGTATAAAAATGGTTTTCCTCACGTAGTGTAGTTATGTCATCTCTCGTTACTTTTAATAATATTATGGGTAATGGCCTTTTTCAAATTTTTATGTTATATATGTAATTTACATTATTTAAAGCATCATTGAGTTAGTATCCCATTACAAGTTTAAAAGACTTTGGGACTAGCTAAAGTTTAAGACGGAGTGGTAGCTAAAGTGGCGCCCTCATTTGAAATAAATTGTTTATAACTAAATATGGTGATAATTATTTTGATTTGTATCACTGTCTAGAAAGACCTTTAAACTATTTTATGAATAACCTTTGAAAGTAATATTGGTCGTCCGTCTAATTTTAAAACGTTTTAAAACTAGACGGACTATTAGTAATAATTTCAAAGGTTATTCATAAAATAGTTTAAAGGTCTTTCTAGACAGTGATATAAATCAAATTTTTAATTATCACCATATTTAGTTTGAAACAATTTATTTCAAATGAGGGCGCCACTTTAGCTACCACTTCGTCTTAATTTATTTCTCATCATGTGTAAGAAAGAACATTTAAAATTCGAAGCGCACTAATGTCCAAAAATATTTTTTATTTTAGCGTAGGCATCAATACTGACAAGTAGGCCCTAACAAGGATTTAATAGGTCTAGTGGCCTACTGGTATGTATGTAGTAGGAAGTACTTGACCATAAGTAAAAGCTGGTAAACCGGATTAAAGTTTATGGGTGCAGCACTTCTTGCATCTGACGAATGAAGTATTCTTGTTATGAAAATGCTGTTTATTTTTCTTTGTAAGAGAATCCTGTTGTGTAAACAAATAATTTGAATAAAAACTGTTAGCTCCGAACACTTCTAAAAACCGCTTATAATGACAAGTCCTCGACTAAATACTTTCATATATTCAAACCATTTTTTTTTTATTTAATCACCGGTAGTCTTATATTGAATCACGGACTTACTTTGTTACTAGATTTTAAATTCTCTTCTTAATAGTTGATCTTACTAGATGTCAGTTTGTTTAGGGCGGCTCCAGAGTTAAGAGATGGGTTATAATTCTATGGTTTTAACAAAGTACTTAATAAAATAAAGTTAAGTCTGTAAGTCTGTGTTTTTTAATAAAACAGCAGACTCAGAAGTACAAGAAGACTCTAAGAACACTGTCTTCGCTCGCTCGTTTATATACAACGTGTAAGGGAAAGAGGATATCAACCTGTTAGAGAGGAAAAATACTAATTAATGTGAACAACTTTTACTATGGGACCTTCCCTGAAATCGTAAAGAAAAATCTTCACCTCCAAACAAAATTAAATATCTATAAGTACGTTTTAATCCATATACTAATTGCTCTATTAATTCCGGATATATGAGAGTTCCAGAAATTCGCGTAAATTATTTTTGATGATTGACTAAGGATTGAATACCTAGACAATCCTTGGACTTTACTATTTCAATTATAATGACTACATTCTATAAATTTGTCTAGTTAACCTAATGAACTAATATCATTATCGTCTTATTATTAAATAGCCTATTTTATTCATTAGGATTTCGTCATATTTGCACAAGTAATAACAACTTGATGTCAAGTAGTCAACAGATACAGTCAACTGTCGCCGATTTAACTGAAAGTCATACAATAAAGCTTCCATTGATACCTATATGACAGGCAAGCAAGAATATACAACGTGTAACGGAAAAGAAGTATCAACCCGAAAGGGGTAAACATACTAATCAATGTGAACAATTTTTACTATGGGACCATTCCTGAAATCGTAAAAAAAAACTTCAACTCTATACAAAATTAAATACCTACCGTGCCAAAATGTATGGTGCTGCAGATTTTTTTTTCGATTTCATGGTCCCATAGTAAAAGTTGTTTACAATGATTAGTATCATCATCATCATCATCATTTCAGTCGCATAACGTCCACTGCAGGACATAGGCCTCTCCCAACGATTTCCAAAATAACCGATCTAGAGCGGCCTGCATCCAGCGCTTTCCAGCGACCTTATTCAGGTCGTCTGACCACCTTGTGGGTGGGTGTCCTACGCTTCGCTTGCCAGTACGTGGTCGCCATTCGAGAACCTTTTTGCCCCATCGGCCATCGGTTCGTCTCGCTATGTGTCCCGCCCACTGCCACTTCAACGAACTAATCTGCTGGGCTATGTCAGTGGCTTTTGTTCTCCTACGAATTTCCTCATTTCTGATTCGATCACGTAGGCAAACACCGGAAATGATTAGTATGCTTACTTTCGGGTTGATACCCCTTTTCCGTTACACTTTTTTGCTACTTCGTTGGCTGGAAGAGATCCCTTCTTGGGATAAGCCCGCCCTTGTACTAATTAGGTATATACAAGGTCTAACAAAATATACTGAAACTATTTTAAGGCAGTATAAGATCCATGATGCTGAACAACTTTCCCCAAGAAACATATATCGAAAAATGAAAAATATTTTTTGGCTTTCCATACAAGTTGACCGATCAGCTGATCCGAGTTTGTATGGAAAGTGCAAAAATATTTTTCATATATCGACATATGTTCCTAGGGGAAGATTGTTCAGTTTCATGGACTGAATTCACCCTTAAAATAGTTTCAGTATATTTTGTTAGACGTTATATAATCATTGTTTGCTTCTAAATATTATTTTATGTACAATAAAGAGTTTACAAACAAACAAACAGACACTTTGCATGTAAACTATCACGTCTTTATTCCTAATGGTCCAGACAGAGCATTTTGGGCTTTGCAGCTCTAAGAAGACAGAGCCCAGTACCAAAGACACGACGAATCAATAAAAGATAACCCTGACGTAAAGGCTTTCTTACTTACAACCTTTCTTCGAATTTGTATAATAGAATTATGAATTATAAATTAGTGTAAGAAAAACTGATAGTGATAGGTACCTAGTCATAACATATTAGGTTAGGTTAATATATTTAAGTTATTTTAATTTTACCGTAACTCCCAAGAAAAGTAAGATGAGTCATCAATGTCGATCATGAATAAGAAATCTACAATATATAAACTTACAATACCACTTACTCACTGACTGACTGATTGACATAGTTGTTTGGTTTGTTTCCGAGTAACAGGTGTCATTAACGATATACCATCGTATAAAGGGTGCTCCAGTGAGTACCAGAAAAATCTGACATTTCAAGATCTGCGGAAACCCCATGTGGATGGTGTACGGCCTGCAAAAACGGTTGGGGTTAGGGGCGTGATTTTTTTTCCAGTAGGGGATTGTGAGCAATTTGACGAACATCATTGGTTTTTTGACTTTTTTCAAAATCCAAGATGGCCGCCATACATAGACAATTTCCCTCCATACAAATTTCATACAAAAGTCCCCCCTAAGTAACTAGGCGCAACCTGAGGGCGAAGGCCGAAGGCGGAGCCCTCTGCGAGGCCGCAGGCCGAGCTGCGTGGCGAAGCCGTAGGCCGAGCCACTCCTACCAAGCGCTGCGTGGTTTTTTTTTTTTAATTTTTTGTAACCCAAGATGGCCGCCGAAAGTCAACTGCTTCCGTCTTGGCTGAAAATCGATATCTATATGTATTTTGAGTCGAAAAATCCAAATGTTATATTTTTTTTGGAATCCAAGATGGCGTCTGGACTTTAGAAAATTTAAATTATTTCGTTCGTAGGGGTCTGAAATTTTGTATGCTAAGGGAAAAGTACCCCGCGGAACTCGAAACTGCAATCAGATTTTGGAACCAAGATGGCCGCCCACACATTTTTCATGTTTCTTCAACTGACTGCAGTTTTTACCCATTTTCTAAACTGGAATCATATCTTAGCCTACCGCAACGGGTCTTAACCTACCGTTTTATTAATAGATTGGCCAGGTAGTGACGGAAATGTAGGTAGAATACCGTAGTGGACGTAGTAACTATTTATCAATCTGTGGTAGTGGTAAGAATTTTTCGGGGTCCAGTACTGCCCCATTTGAAATTATTAGAAAGGAAACGGATATAGATAACCATTCAAACTATTTTATGAAGTACCTACTGTTTACAGTGTAAAGTGAAAAAGAAAATCTTCTAGAATTTTTGCGAAAAATAAGCGCAGCTCTGGTGATTGTAGTAGTAAAGGTCAGAGACCGAACAGGAGTGTCATCTATACAAAGGCTTCATAACATCTACTACCTCCTGGTCAAATCCTCATTTTATTATAGATGCCTTTAGTTCAGAAAAGGACTATGTACAACGTGGAAGAGACATAAACTTAATAAATCGAACCACGGCCTATACTAGATCACTATAGTATAATGAAATTAAAAAACAGTCAAGAAATAAAAAACAAAAAAAAAATGAATTTCCATATTATTATTAAAGTGTGCCGCCCGGGCAATTTGTATGGGAATGTCGTTTATTTTTTTGGTTTTTTGCCTATTTTTTTAATTTCATTACGCTAAAGTGATCCAGTATAGCCTGGGGTTTGATTCATTACGGGTATTTCCCTTCCACGTTGCAATGTTCTTTTTAATTAAGTACAAATAATTTAAGGGGTGATTCAGTCCATCATTTTGAACAACTTTTCCCGATAAATGTATATCGAAATACAAAAAATATACACACTGTCCATAATATATCACGTCACTACTTTGATTTGTATGAGAACCTAAAATATTTTTTCGTATTTCAATATATATTATTGGGAAAAGTTGTTCAAAATGATGGACTAAATCACCCCTTAAAATATGTGTTCTTAATAAAATAGCCCCTATTTTATTAAGAACACATATTTTAAGAGTAAAGCAAGGTAACTTTTAATAATAATACATACTTAACAGATTATATATATTTATGTATTGTTTGTGTATTTATTTATTGTGATAAAAACGATTTAAAATTATTTTATGGATCTTTGTCTTCCTGTAGGAAATGCAAATCGATAATTATTTAAATTCTATGATCAAGGAAGTGTATCGAACATTTTATCTTGAGATATCGATCGAATCTTTAGTTCATCGTACTACCTTGAACTCACACGGATACGAAATTATGGAAATGACTTGAAATAATTGTAATACTTTCGCGAAGATAATTGGTTTAAAATATCACAGAAGAAGGAAATATTGTTAACTGTCAATCAATGCAATTACTCCAGTCTTCCTACAGTGTCTGCTTTCATGTACATTGTATGTTAGTACTAAATCACATAATAAAGGAAGGTTCTCTATAAAGTGTAATAGCGATATTAGAAGATTTTTTTCTTGACTAATTAAGGAAGTTTTACGAGTACGATATATAAACAATGTGGAAGGGAAATGCCCGTAATAAATAGTACCACGGGCTTTACTAGATCACTTAAGTATATTGAAATTAAAATAACAATCCAAAAACAAAAAAGAAAATATTCGACAGTCCCATTCAAATTGCCCAGGCGGCTGCACAATTTAGTATGGAAGTGCCAATGTTTTTTGTTTGTTTATGACTGTTATTTTAATTTCATTATACTACAGTGGTCTGGTAGTCTGTGGTTTGATTTTTTACGGGTATGGCCCTTCCACGTTGTATATTTTAGGATATTTATGACGGCTTTCGTCAGGGATATTTAAAAAAAGTGTAAACCTGAAGGTAAGTATATACCGAGCGCACTTGGAAGACTGACCAAAAGTGTTATAAAATGCTTGAGCTCCTTCGTGCTTCAAAAGGTTACGTTAAGCCGTTGGTCCCGGCTGTCATCATTGTATGTCAGTCGTCAAGCTACGTGGGACGCCTTTAGGCATCTTGACAAAACTGACACCATTGTTGGCCACTTACACGCACGTTAAACCAATTAGAATCAAAATATATAAAAACATACATACATAATATCACGCCTGTTTCCTACAGGGGTAGGCAGAGACTATGGACCTCCACTTGCTACGATCTAAAATCAAAATGTCTGAAGTTAATTAATTCTTCTTCGCGTATACTTCGATTCCGGAAATATAATGATGATTTTGATTGCGCAAGTGTCGAATAAAAACCTAATGACATCAAATCGGGAGCGCGCATTTTTAATAATTAATTGTTAATTTGATATCAACAAAATGCGTCATACTGATGGGAATTTATATTTTTAGAGAAGTAACTTCACACATACATACATACATTCCGTACATATGTACGGAATGTACCTACATAGTACATATCTGTTACACAGTTACACTTGATTTTCCCTGAATCTCTACTAAACGGAAATCGTATTCTATTTAGAATCTGTCAAGGTTTAAACAAAAACACCACGACAGATCATTATCTGTCGTGGTGTTTTTGTTTAAACTTTTTGACAGATTCTAAATAGAATACGATTTCCGTTTAGTAGAGATTCAGGGAAAATCAAGTGTAACTGTGGCAAAGGCTCTCCATGAATGTAACAGGCATTTATTATTTGGAAAAAAATATTTACTCGAAAATAAGGACTTTTTTAAAGTTAACTGTTAATGTTTATTACACCCGGTTCTAATAATTATTCAGTGACACAAAACAAATTGATGGAGCGCATTGTGTACGACAGATCTAGAATTTTATGATATTTGCAATGAAATCACATTTTTTTAGCATATTTTTAGGAACAATGTCCAAACGATAGACTACTTCATTACTTAAATATCCTTGTCGACGAAAGAATATGTTGTACATTTTATTGAAAATTTTGGCAATTTTCAGAAGGTAATTTGTATACAAAAAATTTACGAGTTATTAGGATTCTATATCGGCATCATATTAAACTTTACAGTAGAAGTGACGACCCACAGCAATCGAAGTTTACATTAAGTATAAATAAGTAAGAAAAATTCATATTTAAAGGTACTTTTTGGTTTCAGACAAATTCAAAAATGGACTTGGAGTTTCGAAATCTGAAATACACCGTGAAGAATCCAATAAACAAGGGTACGTATTATTTTTAACACGACTATTTGTATGGGAGTTTCTTCATATCGCCATAACTTCGAAATGCCCGAACAGTTTGGATGTATGTATGAGATATCTTGATCATAACAATGAGACAGTGACAATACTTCGTTGAAAGTGAAATCAGTAGGTAACACTGTCATGTCTTTGTGTTTATGAGTTGACATGAATACCTACTAACATACTTAGAAATGTAGGCACAGATTAATATATTATTTTGGTTGGTAGATTGGTATATTCGAGAATAAGTTTCTTTTAACCGACTTCTAAAAGGAGGAGGTTATCAATTAGTCGGTTTATTTTTTAGGATTTCATAGTAAACAAGGAGCCCTTATAGTTTCGCCATGTCTGTCTGTCTGTCCGTCCGCGGTTTTACACAGAGACTATAAGTACTAGGAAGCTGTGATTTGGTATAGGCATGTATTGTATATTAATCATGCCAAAAGAGTGGTAAAATAAAATATTGAACACAATGTTTTTTAGGTTAGCTCCCATACAAGTTATTTTTTCATATGAGTAATTTTTTTTTCTCGTCTGTAACCTATCATGTTGGGTATCGTTGAATAGGTCTTTCAAAAACATTGTCAGCTTATGAACATCATTTTTCGATTTACGGATCCGTTTCTGAAATATTTCGTTTTATATTGCAAATTTTTGTTAAAGTCAAGTGTGTGTGTCCCCTTCTCCCCCGGCTATTTTTTAAACGGTTATATAAAAAACTCTCTGCATATATAACGATGTTTAAAGAAAAACTATTAGAGCTAGCAAATTACTATTATATATCAGAGCTTAAGTAGGGTTTACAAATTAAAAAGTTATAGGCGATAAAATGTACTCGGAAAAGGAAAAGTTCATACAAAAATCTGATAGTAAGATTTTTATTAAATCACTGCGATGAAGCAAACATGTTTTTTGTTCTGTTTTTGCGCAGGTTTTTGTGAGTTGTATTGGTAACGGGAAATTTCCGAAGTGGATTGCTATTTTTAGACAGCTACATATTTAATCATGGTGCAAAAAATAAACCTAACCTTTGAACCAGTCAATTTAATGAGATAATATTATGTAAAATACGCGCGATTCCAGTTTTCGGATCCTAAGTTTAGGGTTCCGTACTTAAAATGAAATTAATTAAAATTACGAGTCCGGCAATGCCATTCCCGCCGAGGCATGTATAGTGCTTTTCTCAATAAATGTAAGGAAATCATTAAAGAAATAACCAGAAATATGCAAATATTTACCGAAAGCAATTAATGTTTACTGCAAAGAGTATCTTCGTTCTTTGAAAGAAAAGAAACTGCTTTCCCGCGTTTTTTAGTGCAAAGGAAACAAAGCCCATACGGCGCGGTCATGTTTTACGCAAAAAATACCTTAGATATTTTTTGCTTCCGCAACGAAAATAAAGCATATTTTTTTTGTGATTTTATAACAACATTATTTTAATAAAATTGTGGTCATTAGAATATAAATAACAAAAAATAATGCTGAAAGAGTGCACTTTTTATTATGTGGTAGCAATGGCTGTATAACAAGTTATAACTTATGTATACTATATAGTTATGACTTATATATGATTTATGTATACGCTTAATGTCTTTGCTAAATGTAAAATCAGAATTGTCACTTGAAACGTCAATGTCACTGTCTTGTCATGCTGAATACACTTTATTCGTCTTTTTGTTTTGAGCAGCGGCCAGGAATGAATTTTCATACTACTTTTCTGGCCTAGTCCAGCAAAGTAATGCACGAGCCAAGAATTACAAACTTCGTGTCTTCTTTTTACTACAATAATGCCTACATTTCCGAGCATGTTTGATAAAAAGTTTCTTTATTCCATGCTAACTTCGAAATCGGAAATGATTATTTTAAATTTGGATTTGGATTTATCCTTACATAATCCCGAGTGACATAGGCTATACTGACTTACTTTTGGGCAGCCGAACCGAACAGGTTTTCTGAAAATTTTGTCGTCAAAAGTTAAAAGTCAAAAATCATTTATTTATGTTTGGATATTTGTATCACTTGATACCTTTTTGTCAGTTTCTTTCGATTTTACAATAGGTAGTTGTTGACGTCAGATCAGTTATTTATAACTAAGTTTACTGCCGCCTCCTAATAAGCGTAAGTAAATAATCAAAAGAATATTTGTGGACTGCGAGAAGAAAACACGACTTGAACGTTGACCTACTATATGTTGACCAAACCACGCGATGCCAATAAAAGGAAAATTTCTCACGCAGCCAAAACTAAATGGAAGTTAAAAATAAACTGGTCATCAAGATACATCAAGCCAATTTTTCATCATCCTGACACGTGGAAACGTCGTCATCAATAGTTGGCATCGCGCTAAAAATAGTTACAAAATAAAGATATTATAGAGTTGAAGCTACTCGGCTATTAGTGATTGATAAGTCCGTGGCGTAGTGGTCGCCATGCTAGTCCGCCACCCGGGTTCGATCCCCGGTCAGGGCAAGTTGGAAAATAGCCTTTTTCAAATTGTCCTGGGTCTTGGATGTTTATCTATATAGGTTTGTATTTGTTATCGTTGAGTTAATATCCCATAACACAAGTCTCGAACTTCCTTTGGGGCTAGCTCAATTAGTGTGATTTGTCCCTATATATTTATTTATTTATTATTTATAAGAGTGATCACGAAGCTTTATGGAAATATATACCTACTCATTTATTTGCTTTATGGAAGTATATACCTACTCATTTACACGCGGCGTGTCAGAACCAAGTTCAAATAAAGGAACTGGCTACGCAGCAGACCCCTTCACAACTCGAAATGTAATTAACATTAAAACATGAAATTTAGCACATACATTTTAGTCTAGCTTATCTGGAATCCAATATCCTTGAAATTTATTTATAAGAATCCTAATATTTGACTTGGCTAGTTTCAGCATGCCTAAATTTGGCTAATTAAATTATCATCTTTACGTTATTTTTACATTACGTTGTTTTTACATTGTTAGGTCCTATTCTTCCATATATCAGAAGAGCTGGTAAAAAGTAGCCAGGTCAAATGTTAAGATTCTTATAAATAAATTTCAGGATTCTTTTCATAACTTTGCGGCCATTTAGATTTCAATTATTCTGTCGGATTTTAAACTTAGCTCCCTTTTTCACATTTATGTGTTTGGTGGGTTTAACTATACGAACATTATTTAATACACATAATATTAGAAGTGATTGTAAGGTTGAATATATAGAAAACTAACAACTCGCCTATTAAAATATTAGTTTTAAACTATAAGCACAAAATAAAAATCCTTTTTGTTTGAGAGCTATAGCTTAAAGTTATTGTGTACTAAAATAAGAGAAGAAGATACTTAATATTTTTTTTTAAATTAAAGAACTTATACTGGTTCAGATTTTATTTTATATTTTGTACTCTGAATTCGAAATACCAAACAAAGTATGTGGGTATTGTATTTAAAATACCAACGTTTGTTTATATAGTACTCACTTTTATAGTATCACTAACTTGTACAAAAGTAGCTAGTATATAAGTGTGATTACAACATTGAGCGCTACAAAATGATAAACTCGTATATACCTAGTCTTATTTGGTTCAACATTGAAATGGGACAACACTGTCGGGCTGTTGTGTCCTTTTTACCCCCGACAAAAAAGAGGAGTGTTATAATTAAGTTTGAAAGTAATGTCTGTCTGTCTGTGGTATCGTAGCACTTGAACGGATGGACGGATTTCAATGCGTTTTTTTTTACGTGAAAGCAAGTTTCCTTGCTGTGGTTCTTTGCCATGTCTGATGAATATCGGTTTAGCCGTTTAGAAGTTATTAGGGGTCAACGCTTAAAAGTCGGGCTTTATATATCTACCTGGCAAAAATAGATGGCGTTTCGGATATGAATCCCACTAATTATCAGTTGGAATATGAAATTGCATATTCTAACCGAGCCACGCATCACTAGATGGTGTCGTCGGGGTTTTTTTAATTTGCCTGGCAAATAAACTTGTATATTGTATGGAGCAAAAAAGGTCTAGTATCTGAAATCCGGTATTTGACTCGATTTTTAGGGTTCCGTAGTCAAATGGCAAAAAACGGGTCCTTATGGATTTGTCATGTCTGTCTGTCTGTCCGTCCGTATGTCGCAGCCACTTTTTTACGAAACTATAAGAACTATACTGGTGAAACTTGGTAAGTAGATGTATTCTGTGAACCGCATTAAGATTTTCACACAAAAAAAAAAAACAATAAATTTAGGGGGGTTCCCCATTCTTAGAACTAAAACTCAAAATTTTTTTTCATCAATCCCGTAATTTTATTAGGGATATAGGTCTTTAAATAATGATATTGATCTTTCTAATATATATTTTTTTATCAACTGAATAGTTTGCGCGAGAGACACTTCCAAAGTGGTAAAATGTGTCCCCCCCCTGTAACATCTAAAATAAGAGAATGATAAAACTAAAAAAAATATATGATGTACATTACCATGCACGGTCCACCGAAAATTGGTTTGAACGAGATATAGTGAGTAGTTTTTTTTTTTAAATACGTTTATTAAAACATCGATCAAAGTTACAACGAACTACAAGAACTTTTATATTATGTTACTTGCTGCTACGGAACCCTTCAGGGACGAGACCGACTCGCACTTGGCTGCTTTTTTTTCTTATTCATATGAAAAAGTTACATGATACGAAACTGGAAACATAAATAATAATTTTACTCCGCTTAAAAATAAGCAAATTATAAGCCTTTCAAATCTGGTGGAAGGGGTAACTGTCAAATAAACGAAAAAGGATGCACATACACCCACGTGACGTCACTGTTATTAGGTGTCACTCCTGTACTGTTATCTGTCTTTTAAATGGTCCCGAACACTAATATAAGAACATAGATTATATGATTTCAGAAAAGTCTATAGTCTATTCCTAATATAATAGCACATGTGTCGTTATTTAGCCAAAACGATACTAGCCATAGACCTATAACTTTTTTTCTTTAGATATACCATACTGCCAACATAATAAAATCGTTATTTTAACATATGGTGCCATTTTTCAAACGTGGAGTCACTGAACAAACGGTTTTTTGTATGAAAAACATTCGTTTAAGTGACTCGATGTTTCAAAAATTGCACTTTTAGTCACTAGGAAGACGTCAATAAAAAAAAAATTAAGTTTTCCATAGATACCTAGTATCTACCAAACATATGGTAGTATTTTGTTATTTTCTTTGTTTATTTTTGTATTTATTTTAGTAAATGTAGTCGTAGAAAAAGTATTGTATGCAACGTTGTATAAGTATGTCAAAAAATGCTCGATCGTAACCTGCGCCACTCGCATTTTTTAACCCTCTTTATACAACTGTTGCATAAAATACTATTATACAACACAAAAACGAGATGTGTCAATCAATCTATGTATGTACCTGTTTGATAAACTGTTCAAATCTATTTATTGTAATGTATATTTGACTATGACTATTCAATTTCATTTAGCAGACCTATCATAATAAGTATGTTGTCATAAATTCAAATTTTTGTAAGTTATTGTAAAAAAAATGCACAGAGGTATATGATTTGAACATTTAAATGCAATACAAAGCAACTTTGTTGGAATTATTTTGATACCGAATTATTAAGGAAAATTGCCAATTAAACGTTGAAATGCGAAAATTCTTCGAACGATTTTTGTACATACTTATAGGTACTATATTAAATTGTAGAGCCTAGCTTGAGAACTGACGAGGCGCCTTAAGAGATAAACCAAATGTCTATATTTTATAGATATGTAAAGTAGGACTTTATTTTATTCGCTTAAATTAATCCCGACGTCAAAAGGTGGTATAAATAGAATATACCTTTTTGACACGCGTGTATTTATGAACTAAACACCATTTTATTTTACAGGATATTTTTTTCCTGTACGAAAAGTCAAAGAATGATACTGATTTCATTCTCCAAGAAAAATATGGTGCTTTTAGGGTTGGGACACATCTGGCAGCACGGAAAAGAACTTTCGTATGCTGCTGCGGAGAGAGCGACGGAACCATCGATGAAATATTATATTTCATTGATGGACGGAACTCATTAGCCAGCATAGCCGGTTTCGTGGCGTTCCGTCACCCTTTCTCGCTCTAGCAAATGACGGTTCTGAGCGACAGAAAAGGACAACAGCATAGAAAAGTGCTGTTCCGTGCTGCCAAATATAACCCAATTATAGGGAGTTTTTTCTCGCTTTCCCACTTTTTCTTCTCCAAAATAATATAATATGCATGTCAGTGGTCACCCAAGGTGCCAAAGACCTTGCGAAGTGAACAATAAATAGCCGGAACAGTTTAGACGATTTATTGATTGACGTAATCACTTTATTAGGGTTCCGTACAGAAAATGAAAAAATGGAACCCTTATAGGATCACTCATGCGTCTGTCTGTCCGTCCGTCCGTCACAGCCAATTTGCTCCGAATCAAGTGAAGTTTGGTAGAATAATGTTATCCTATGACCCAAACACAGATGTGTAAAGTAAATAAATATATTTTTTTAAAGTAAGGGTCATTTTCGGGATTTAAAAATGTTTTGCAAACCTTACTGTGTCATAATATATAATGAAAAGGCTCGTTATGAGCATCTCAAATATATTTTTGTTATAATTTTAAAATAAATAGTTTTGATTTTATTGATGAAAGGAGAAGAAAATTGTCCTTGCCCCGGATCTCCGAAACAACTGAGCCTAAAATTTTGAAAAAAAAAAATACAAAATATAGTTCATTACTTGTAGATTACAGAAAAATTATAAGAATTCTATCAATTGAAAATAAAGTGGTGAATTCAATATAATACGTTCACTTACGGAAAATAGTTCACTAAAACACCACTAGATAGCGCTTGTAGTAATTAACTCGCGTGTTACTGTGAGGATTTCAAATGCGATATAATAAAAATATTTGACTTTGGCATTGCACGGAACCCTCTCCACGCGAATTCAACTCGCACTTGACCGGTTTTTAGGGTTCCGTAGTAAACAAGGAACCCTTATAGCAGAGGTTCCCAAACTTATTTTGTCAAACGCCCACTTTAAAAAATCAGTTATTTTGTAGCGCCCCCCATTTTTTTCACCATAAAAACCTGAATCACATATTTGTCTTGCCTGTAGTTTAATTCAACCTATATTCTAAACTAGACTTTTTTACAAGAGAGAGCAATAATAATACATACACCAGTACATTAGAGTATCTTTTATTAAAGAGTATCGGAAGTGGGGACCTCACCTGCGAAACTTTAAAACACGAAATTTTTTCAGTGTTTGATTCCTTTAACGATATAAATAGCGTTGTGAACGACCTCCTTGGCGTAGTGGTCACTATGCTAGTCCGCCACCCAGAGGTCCCGGGTTCGATCCCCGGTCAGGGCAAGTTGGAAAATGGCCTTTTTCAAATTTGTTACATATGTATTTGTTATGAAATATAGTATCGTTGAGTTAGTATCCCATAACACAAGTCTCGAACTTAATTTGGGGCTAGCTCAATCAGTGTAATTTGTCAATATATATTTATTATTTATTATTATTATTTATTAAAATAATAAATATTAATTACATTTTTAGTTTATATTTGTACAATAAAAAAGGATATAAATATGAACTAATAAATGGATGTTGGGTAGTAAGAGGATTTTAATTTCAGTGAAATTTAAAATATGAAATAGCTGAAGTTATAAATCACTCATTGCTTAAATCACATCAGCGCCCCCCAACTTTATTCTGGGCCCGTTACCCTTAAAGCCTCCAGCGCCCACAAGGGGCGTTATCGCCCACTTTGGGAAAGACTGCCTTATAGTTTCGCCATGGCTGTCTGTCTGTCTGTCCGTCCGCGGTTTTACTTAGCGACTATAAGTACTAGAAAGCTGTAATTTAGTATAGGTATGTATATTAATTATGCGGAAAAAGTGGTAAAGTAAAACATTGAAAAGAATTTTTTTTAGAGTAGCTCCCATACAAGTAAAGTCAAAAGTCAATTTTATTTTATCGACTAACTAATCATGTAGGGTATCGTTAAATAGGTCTTTCAAAAATATTATGAGCTTGCGATCATCGTTTTTCGATTTAGGGATCCGTTTCTGAAATATTTTTTTTTAAAATGAAAATTTTTGTTAGAGTCAAGTGTCCCCCCCCTCTATCTGCTAAACGGTTATATATGGACACGTGAAAAAAATCACAGCTTTAGCAAATATAACGAAAGGAAAACTATCAGAGCTTAGTAGGGTTTACAAATTAAAAAGTTATAGGCGATCAACTTATAAAATGTATTCGGAAAAGGAAAATTTCATACAAATTCAATAAAAATATTAGTTTTTAGACGTTTTTAGTGGCATGAACTCAAAGTTGGCATTCGCAACTACGGAACTCTACACTGCGCGTGGCCCGACACGCACTTGGCCAATTATTTATTTTTAAGATTATTGTTAGAACAATGCTCATTTGCAATAAAAATTGCAATAGAAATTGCGAAAGAACCTACCTTTAAAGTTTCTTTTGTTCAAAATGTGACTTGTTTTCTTATCTTTGATTCAAGAACTTTATGTTAGCCATTTATATGCACCTAAAAAAACTTATGAAATTGCAGTTAGAGGACGTAGGTACTTACCGAAGTAATTTTCCTGATTATTTTATTGCAGTGTGCAAATTGAAGTCCCGGTGATAAGGCAGATATTTCTAGTCTGTGTCATCTATTTGTGTTTTCAACACTATGTTAAATAAAACAAAGGTTTATCTGTGTGCAACAAGGCTAATGGACTTTGCTTTTCAGTATAACCCACGCACAATTTGTAATCTATGTACGTTAGTGTCTACTCAATTACAATTTGTAACATAATATTTACGCCACATATCTATTATCTAAGTATGAAAAGTTTTCCACTTCGCGAATTTATTTAAAAGTTTTTTTGAAACGTTATGAAGTTGGCTTGTTATTTTAGATTTACTTAGACTATTTTAGAAACAGGTCTTTCTCCAAATACGAGGAATATCTATATAAGTAAATACATATGTACCTGACTTATAGATATAGCAATAATAGATTCTTGATTTAAAGTTTCATTATTACGTAATTAACTTTCAGTGTACCTAATTTAAAATGTAATTTTATATTTGTAATTTATTTTATTTTGTAATTTAATTTAATTCTCCATTTAAAACAACAGAGCATTATATCTAATGTGCATACTGTGTTCGCTCCATGTAGGTTGGCAACTTATATGCTCTAATTTGTATTAATATAAACTTGTGTGTTGTTCAGCCAGTTAGCGAACCAAATAAATAAAAAGTAGACAGCTAACAGTATATTTCCTAAGTCGACTGCTAGGAAACCCCAGCAATGCATCAATCAATATCAATCAATAAATACATAGTAAGTATAAAACAAAGTCGCTTCCCGCCGCCCGTTGCTCATCTGCTGTACGCTTAATATCTAAGCTACGCAACGGATTTTAATGTTGTTTTCATCAATAGATTGAGAATTAAGGTCTACCTACATATTTAAAACTATCCAATGCAAAGCCGGAGCAGTATAGTCTAAAGATATCCTTGCAATCCTCATAATTATTAAGTTTACTATACTAAACAATATAATTTTCAAATTTAACCTTAACTTATTGTATCATTTTCAAATGTGGTGTATAAGTATGTGGGTAATTTTGTCATTTAATTCGGAAATTCCTTGCGACAGTTCAGTTCCTGAATTGATGATAAGATATTTATACATTTTGTAATGTGAATATCTCTATACTATTATAAGGTAAGTAAATTTAAATAATTATTTAAAAGAAAAGAGTTACACAGCGAAATGTCCACCCCGCCGAAAAAATGCGCCGTTTTTAAGGTTCCGTACCCAATTACTAAGACTGCTGTCCGTCTGTATTATATCTCATGAACCGTGACAGCTAACCAGTTGAAATTTTCACATATGATATATTATTGTTGCAGCTTTAAAAAAAATATTAAAAACCAGATAAAATAAATATTTAAGTGGGTTCCCCATACAAAGAACTTGATTTTTCATAGATTTTGGTACGGAACCCTTAGTGCGCGTTTCCGATTTCGCACATGACCGGATATTTACAGTTACCATATACAATAACTAAACGATGTCATACAGAGTAGGCCAAAAGCGGAGCCGAGCAGAAGACAAGTTATGTTGCTATCCGACTTGCTTGACGAAATAACGCGTGGATGCGCATCGCTAAACTCAACTGAGGGAATCCGACGATTCCTTGTTTCGAAGGCGCAAAAGGAAAAGGGCTACTCGCCTCGGTTTTGAGATAAATATGACGCAACAGTTTGATTTATTAATAATTACTTAGCAGCAGCTATCTAACTGCAAGCAATAAATACTTGACAGCAGTCATATGTAATCTGTCTAATTGAAACGCGGATCCACGATAAGGTTGACAGTGACCCACATTCTGTATCGGTTGCGATCGCAGTATCAATATTAATGGCATGAGCTTGCAATTTAGAAGGCTAGTGGCCTGCATAAGGCCACCTCCACACAATCTGGTTGAAAATTAATGTAGTTATACTGCTTCTTTTTACAAGCGTTTACAATGCGACACTAATAAGTTTTGTACAAATTCCCGGCACGTAGGTTGTACCAAAATGGCGGTTATCGGCGCAGGTACAAATAATGCGCCGACGACCGCCATTTCGGTTCAATTTACGTGCCGGGAATTTAAACAAAAATGCTTTGGATCCCGCCATTTTTTTTCAACTTATTTGTGTCGCATTGTGATTAGTTTCACCTGTCACGTTGTCTGTGTGTCTCTAAACAAATCTTGCAAGTTTATTTTACCCACTTCCCGTTTGAGCTGAAATTTTGCACTCATATGTATATCGTGTTCGTTCGTGTGACAATGCAATATTATTATGACATGGAGCTGATCTGATGATGAAGCTGGAAGGTGGTCATAGGAACTCTAATGAAACGACACAACCCAATCGATTTTAGGCTCGTTTGATTTTTTTAAATTGTTCTAGATAAAAGCCTGTTTTAATTTTATCCTTGTTATAGAGTGTTTTCTTCTTATCGAGAGTGTTAATAGCCATCACAGGTGACAGATTTTTCAAGCTTAGGTATCAGACAAACTCAGTGACTACAGTAATTTTCCATACGAGTACTAGGGAACTTATGTGCAGATTTACTTATGTTTTTTCTTTCATTAAGTAAGTAGTGGTCGATGAAAATGACCGTAAGCATGCATATAAATCAGACAGGTAAAGGAATCTCAATGATAATGGGTTGCTAGAGTTCTACTCATTCCCTTGATCGGATTTTACGAAAAGAAAAGCAGCTAGTTCATTTTAAGTTTTTCTTTTCTTACTGACCAGCATGGAAAAATCTATATGATGTATTGGAAAAAGTTCCGATTCTGCTTCAGGCATTAACCAGTGTGAATGAACCCTATGTTCGCGCATAGGATTATGAGAATGTTTACAAATCAATTGTTCATTATGTGACATTGACCTATGCCAACTGCTCGACTCATAGCGTGGTACTTTACACTGTTAAAAATTTTGTAATTTTACATGCAAAAAATTACATAAAACTTTAATGATCCCGAAAAATCTGATAAATTTTACGGAAAGATATGAAATTTTACATAAATTTTCTGAAAATTGACGAAATTCAAAAACATGTTTGTACGTGTAAACAACCATAGGCTGAGTAGACAGAGCCTTTACGCTGTATGCCTAAGGCTACTTTTAGCTAGATGTTGGGTGTAGATGTCGAAAAAGAGAATTAAAATGATGCTGGTTTGCTAACCGCCTCGCCGCACTGACATGATTTACATTCTCGCCCATTCCCTCTTTTTATCATTTTTCGGCTTTTACGATCTTTGCGGGAAGGACACCAGCAACATTTTATGTTTTTTTTTTCTTCCAGACTTGCATGAAAGGAACTTAATTGTATTAGTCAATTTAATGGTAGAGTAAAATATTTAATTGATTGAAATAAGCGTCCACTCCAACTCTTCCTGTGGATGTCGTAAGAGGCGACTAAAAGATTAAACACAAACATCTTGTCCTTCAACGGCATTGCTAAGTAGGGTTAAGGGGATAGCTGAATTTTCCGGGGTCCAGTGCTTTTCTACGCACAATAAGGTATTGGACTGTTTTATACTATTCCTTAGTATATTTGGGTACACCTGTATTACCATTTCTGGGATGTCTTTTGTATTTTTTGTAAAAATCAATATTAATGTTTCAAATTTAAAAATACGCGCCAAAACGCAATTTGTGTCATGGCGGCGGTCATAAGGATTCTGTGACGTCACAACGAAGTAAACACTGCGTACTTTCGTAGCCAAATTGTATTTTTCGCAATTATAAGTTAATTTATTTGCCAAAAAAATTACCTATAAATGGTGTCTAATACCGCAATGTAAAAGTAATTCCATAAAAACCCCGGAAAAAATGTTTTTACCCGTTCCAACGGATCCAAAAAGACGCAAAAAGTGGTTAATATTAGCCCGTAGAGACCCTGACAGCATTGTCTCTAATTCCTTTGTATTTATGTGTGAACTAACACTTTGATGTAAGTAATACGTAATAATATTCATCACAAAGTTTTTATAGCTCTCCTTATTTACCTAGATTTTAGTATAAAGTCAAAACATAACCTCTCCATAATCTCCAACAACAACAATATTCATCTTATAAAGTCATCACGAAAGGCATTGTTTACCTGCTTAAATTGCCTATTCATCCGCACCTCTCATTTCCTTGACTTATGTTATTGATCATGTATTTCAGATAGAAAAGGATGTAGTAAACTATATAATGTATAAAATGGGTTTTGCTCAAAAATGCTTTTAGCGGATGGAGCTACTCTCGGTTCAAAACCATAGTAACATTATAGGCTTTGTTCCTAACTTTATGTTCAGGGCACACATTTTTGCACTTTATTGTGCAAATGTCAGAGTTTCTGTGCGATTGGACGTACCCAATGGTATCATTGCCTTAAGATTCTCTCCCAGACCTGTGAAAGTAAAACAGAAAATGTAATTTCACTTAGAATACTATAAACCTTCAACATAACCTGTAAGTTTTGCACTTCGGTATGATTTTAGAGTAATTTCATAAAAGTAAAAAAAAAAATAACTTTAGAGTATTACTTACATTACGGTTTTAACATTTTTCAGTTCTGCTGCATAAAAGTCAGAATTATTTTTAAAGACAAAGGCGATTTGATGCGTCTATTTTGGGTAGGTTTCCGCTGTCGGCTTGCACAAATTTCTTTTCCATTTTGATACTTTAACACTATTATTTATTGTGTTTTTGAATAAAATACGTTTTATTAAGCTGCGTTTGAAATATATTTTTGACATAAATTTGTAATATATTTTTAATATAGTCAAATTGCCTATTGCGAAAAACGGCCACTTTTGGCGTATCTGTGCGTATGTGCGTAGAAAAGCTTCACGTTCTCACTTTAAACTGTAAACAGTAGTTCTCAAAATAGTTTGAAGGGTTATCTAGTGCCTGGTCAAGGCTAAATTTTAAATGATGTTCCGTTTCCTATCGAATGATTTATTTCACTGGGCCCCGGAAAATTCAGGTATGTTAAGTGAACGTACGACAGCGGCCGATTGTAAAGTGCCCAAAGAGGGTTGACGTCAGGTCGGCAGCTGGTCGTTAAACTGTAGCAAAACGAATGAACTGTTTCAGCATATTTTTTTTCCACTTCGCAAGGTCTTTGGCACCTTTGTGTGACCATTGACCATTAAGATGAATAAAATTGGCCAAGTGCGTGTCGGGCCACGCGCAATGTAGAGTTCCGTAGTTACGAATGCCAACTTTGAGTTCATGCCACTAAAAACATCTAAAAACTAATTTTCTATTAAATTCATATGAAATTTTCCTTTGCCGAGTACATTTTATTAGTTAATCGCCTATAACTTTTTAATTTGTAAACCCTTCTTAGCTCTGATAGTTTTCCTTTAAATTTAATATTTACTATAGCTGTGAATTTTTTCACGTGTCTATATATAGCCGTTTAGCAGATAGAGGGGGGGACACTTGACTGTAACAAAATTTTTTACTTTAAAACCAAATAATTCAGAAACGGATCCCTAAATCGAAAAACGGTGTTCACAAGCTCATAATATTTTTGAAAGACCTATTCAACGATACCCCACATGATTGGTTAGTCGACAAAATAAAATTGACTTTTGACTTTACTTATATGGGAGCCAAAGAAGAATTCTTTTCAATATTTTATTTTACCACTTTTTCCACATAATTAATATACAAACCTATACCAAATTACAGCTTTCTAGTACTTATAGTCGCTGAGTAAAACCGCGGACGGACAGACAGACAGACATGGCGAAACTATAAGGGTTCCTTGTTTACTACGGAACCCTAAAAAGCGGGAAAGCGCACCCCGGGGTCCGAAGCAGAGCAACGGTGTATGCACGAGGATGTTTCAACTGTCCTGCTGTCTGTCTGTCTGTAATCTTTATTAAAATACTAGCTGCGCCCCGCGGTGTTACCCGCGGTATATATAAAAAGTAGCCTATGTGTTAATCCAGGGGTTCAGCTTCCTGCATACCACATTTTATCAAAATTGGTCCAGCTGTTTGCGCGTAAAGAAGTAACAAATATACACACACAATCACAAACTTTCGCCTTTATATTATCAGTGTGATTGCAAGTTCTCGGTTTTCGAGTGAAATTTTGCATGCATAGGGTTAACTTCATTGCATTACAGTTATTGGACGCTAACAGTCATTGAACAGAACACAATAAAAACTCATTTATTAATTTTTGTGTCCACTGGCACAGCTGATAGCTTTTTATACTCTGTAGCTGCAGTGTTCCCGTTTCGAAAGCAATTATATGACAATCTGTCCAATGACTGTTAGCGTTCATTGACAGGAAGTTTAACCTACGTATATCGCGTGACAATGCAATATTATAATGACATAGAGCTGATCTGATGATGGAGCTGGAAGGTGGTCATAGGAAATCTTTGATGAAACGACGCAATTCCATCAAGTTTCGGCTCGTTTGATTCGTCTTGACGAGCACCTCAGATAAAAGCTTGTTTTAATAAATATTATTAAAATAATTCCTTGTTTTTAATTGCAAGCCGTTATCAGTCTGTCTGTCTGTATCTTGCAAATTAAATTTGATCCACTTCCCGGTTCCGGATTAAGCTGAAAGCACGCATACGTATATCGCGGGACAATGCAATATTCTGATGACATGGAGCTGGGCAGATGATGGAGCCGGAAGGTGGTCATAGGAACTCTGTGATGAAACGACGTAACCCCATCCAGTTTAGGTTGGTTAATTCGTCGTGAGGAGTACTTTAAACTTAAAAGCTCATTATTTAAATAACAGCTTGTTTAAAATTACTTGTTTTAAGATTTTCATCAGCTCAGATCAGTATGTGAAAAAATACTTTCTCGCGCTGCAGAATCAAACAGGTGTAATCATAGTGTAATAAATAAAATAAATAATGATAGTATTGTAGCAATACTAATAAGTAATAAATATGCAATATTGAATCGGCCCTTTCATTTCACAATGAGTAGGTGAGCTGTCTAATATTTAATTGATATTGGCCAATAATTGTGATTTCTTGCAGTGCATTGGCTTTTAATTTAAAAGCAATTATAAATGTTTATGATTAACGATAAAACAATAACAGAACCAGGGAGCTTTTTGAAGTTATGCACGAGCAATAGCGCTATGCTTATTAGAAACCAAAAACATGCAAGTACTTACTTAAGTACTCAAAAAACATGGTTTTTTCGGTTTTCTAATACGTCTTTCTTTCTAATAGGATAGACAGAGCCTTGAGCCATAATACTCAAATGCCATTTATAGCTTGGTGGTGGTGGGCATGTAGGTAGAAAAATGAATTGTATTTTTCCGATTCCGAAATGTTACGCTTGCTAGAGTAGAAACAATCTAAATCGTAAATTATGAAACTTCAATTCATTGTTAAACGTTAACAATGTAATGAGAATGTAAAAAGTTATCAAAGAAACGTACGACCACAAAAATTAAGTCTCTTCGTCTGTCCGTAATATACAGCTTACATTTTTTACTCAAATTTTTTTTTATTACATAACTTGGTTCCTATTTCTCCTGTGTTACGGAAGATAAGTAAAGCCGTTGTTCTCTATTGATGTTAGTATAAGGCAGCCATGATTAGGGTCTTTGAAAAATGTGATACAATAATGCACTAGTTCGCTCCACTAAGCCTAAGAAGATATAAGAGAAAGAAAAATTGTATTTCTATTGTTGTCAATTTCTGTTCTCGTACTTTCTACACGCAGTTTCAAACTTATTTTTTATCATGTATGTTTTGATCTAGCGGGGCCACTCGAGCTAGACTAGTGGCAATACTATGTCTGTTCAATGTACCTCACCAATTTATTAACAAACACGAATGTACAGCCAGGCTTCAAAAATGCAGTCATAATTTCCCATACTAGTTATATGAGAAATTATGACTGCATTTTTGAGGCGTACTGTACCTCAATCATTTGGAAAAAAAAAATATATCCATACAATTATTACCTAGAAAAAAGTGAATACTAATACCATTTTAAATGAAACTGTTGAAATTTTTTTGTCCTTTTTTTCACTACAAAACGAAGTAGGTCGTGATTGTTGTATGCAAAATTGAAGATAGGTACTTTATTTACTTTCGCTACATTTTGTGCTGGAAGTTTGTCGCTCACTTATGAGTAACGTTGAAATCGCGGGAAAAGCCTGGTTTTTTATATATATGAAATATTAAAACATTTTGTTGCAGAAAAGATTTCTATCACACTGTTTCCTAAGCGTAGGTAAGTATATTCAATCTAAGCACGATATTACTATACAATATTATACTCGTACATCTAATAATATTTAATACAACTTATACCGGCGTTATGTCTTAACAAAATAATAATAGAAAACAGTTTAATATCTTAGATATTCTCGAGACATAGAAATAACAAAAAAATCTCAGTACACTGAGTACTGAAGTAAACTAAACCTATTTTAATTTTCAAAATATGTAAACATTAGATACTCAACCTATATATCTATTAGTAATTTTGAATTGTACCTGTTATTTTGGAAAGTGGCTGCTCTTTTCTTTCTTATTCTTCTTTACATCCTATATATATTAAGGCCTTTCCTAATAAAGAGAGGATGTGCCCATAATCATCACGCTGGGCAGACGGGTTGATGATAGTTTAGAGTCTTTGCACAGAGGACGCTGTTGCCAGCATGGCCGGTGGCCGGTGCTGAACCATTCCGTCGCTCTCTCTCGATTTGCTGTGGGTGCACGGGTAAACAGAAATTCCCCGTGGACCCACTAATGGGTGAAGCTGGTGGGTAAACGGGTGGCGGCTCGCAAATGATGAAAAAGATTGCAGCATAGAAAAGTGCTGTTCTGTGCTGCCAAGTGTATCGCAACCCTAAATCGTCCCATAAGAGACCCGTGGGGCAGGAAACGGGTGATTCAGATTATATTCTACTCTGCCGTCACCACGTGACATATCTATTAATAAAATGTGTATAACTGTCAACAATAATATGACTACTATTTCTCATTGACGGCTGATTGTCATCTTATTGTTCTTGTGTTTTCTGCAAAACTGTTCATTCAGACACATGTTTTGAATTTCTAATTTATTACGAGTACGTGCCTGATACATACCGTAGGTACTTACACATTACTGTTTTTCTCTGTACTGATGAGAAACTATTTACAATAAAAATGACTACCTAATTAATAAAATTTTTGGTGTACTTTATTATAAAAGTGAAAGAATTTAATAAATTATTCGTGGTTTTAGATATGGTGGGCACAATTGACTACAAATAATTCCATAGGACTTCTTTGTAGACTATTATATTATCTGTCTTTATCATCCTGATCGTCATCCCTAATATCGCAAAAAAATCTGCAGCTCCATACATTCTGGCACGGTAGGTATTTAATTTTGTATGGAGGTGAAGATTTTTTTTAAAGATTTCAGGTATGGTCCCATGGTAAAAGTTGTTCACATTGTTTAGTATGTGTATCCTTTCGGGTTGATATTTATGAGTATATATTTATTCAAGTATGTAAGTTTATTTTACTTACTATTATGTAGGTATGTTTACTAAAATATTTTGTATTTATGTGTCTTATGGATACATGTCTTATGGATATATAAATGGTTTATTTGTAAATTTTCATGTTTCTAAATTAAATTATATGTGTAAATGTTAAAAATGTAGGTGTACAAATATTTAGCAATTTATTCACCTTAGGTGTGAAGAGGGAAGGCTGGTTTCTGAATGTTGTTAATTCAATTGATTGCGCCTCATTGCGTATATACTCGTAGCTAGAAGGTTCAAAATCATCATGTATAGTTCAAGTACGAAAGTGTGTCTAAGATTGAAATCAATTGCCATTCATAGTAAGTATACCAACATGTACAGTACAATGCAATCGATGCATCGCTAGTCTTGAATACAAAACACTTGGTCATACATACACCATTTGAAAGTCAATTTAACAGACAGACATTGCATCATTTGAGCAGTATGATGACTTCTTTAACATTTTCAAAATGTAAGTCTGTATGTAAAAAAAACTGTGAAAAACTTACAGTGAATTGTAAACTAGTAATTCATAATAAGCATAGGTACACATTAGACTAAAACAATGTATGTTCACGTGCTTGATATTTGACTCATCCACATAATCACACAGTTGGTATAATCAACCTATGACCGGAAGATTATGTTTGTTGCCATACCATTATTTTGTAACTACCTACTGATATAAAAAAATCGTGATTTTGTTTGTGCCACAGTTATGTTTATCAAAATTTCGTGAAAGTTGTAACTCATTTATGCATACTTGATGCTAAAACATTATTAGTAGGGGTGAAATGTATTTCAAATGAACTAGGGTAGGTGGGTATATGTATGAAATGATGATACAAACAAAAATGAAGTAATAAGTATTATAAAATATATATAAAATAGTACAGAGTAACATTTTAATAACCAAGAAAATTCTTAGAGCAAGCTCAGTCTACGATGCTATCCTTGGGTACTACTAATTTTCACAGAAAAAAACGAAAAACGAAAAAAAAAACCCCTTCCCATTAGCCAAATGGATTTTTTACGGAAGGGCGAAATTTTTTATTGATTTTATTTTATTATTTTTTTATGGAGAACCATGGATCTTAGTTCAGAATCATGGATCCAAAAATTTGACTGTTGGTTAAAAAGTCATTCTGTGCACCTAACTTAGCGTCACTTTGCTAACTATTGGTAAAAAATAATTGAAATTATTTTGTGCGATCAAGTACAGTTAACACAAAGTTACTTTTGTTTCCTTCACGCACTACTAGTGGCAGCGGGAATAGTGGCGAAATAGCAATTTATTTGGTGAGCCTCCTGTTGACTGTACAGTACATAAGTACCTATGTTATTAACTCGAAACAGGATCATGTTCAAGACTTATGACTCATGATCATGATCCTTAAAGTTCATCGTGATCATATAAACATTATTGTTATGCGGAACTATAAAGAATTTAATACTTTAGTTTTAAATTATATACCTATAGGGAAAAAAAATACAGTGGGGATTTGAAGAGTACCAGAGCAAATGGAAAGGCAACATAAAAAAAAGAAATCGGTTCTCCCGAACTAAGTTTATTTCATTTTGATCTTTGATCAACTATTTCTTTTCTGTTCTTGTGGGTTCAATTTTGTGCTCTGGATATTTTGTCAGCCATTTATGTCCTACTGATTTGCAAAGCTCTCCTCTATTCTGGAAAAATAATGTAGATACTAAGTTTTTAGATTAGGTTTATTCCAAATTATCTCAGTCACCCTAAAAACAAACATTAACATTTACTTTTTTGACGGCATTTACGGAAAAGCAGTAAGAGTACCACAGGGCAGTAAAAATGGCCCGGAAAGGGAGGCCTATTTCTAGCAGTGGTTTATAGCTTTCGTTATAGCCAACAATGTGGGCTAAGAATGATGAAGATGAGTCACTTTTTCAGCAGTTTTGTTGTCTCAATATTTTTTTTAAGAAAGCTTGGTGACATACTATGATAGGTATTACAAGTTTAGTCAAAATCGACTAGGTAACGGAGACACGGTTTAGTCATCGCTGAAAAGTGGGTGGTAGGCACTTAACAATGTGGTTTTTTGAACTACAACAGTTACAACATACTTTCGTTTAGTTTCACGGAAACAATTAGTTATATTATAACTAGTTCTCGACATTTAAGTTTTTAGTTTCGATTTTAATGTCATTATGACTCATATTGACTCACTGTGCATAAAGTAGGGTTGTTAGTCTGATGTTTTTCGGATCGGAATAAATGTTATCCTTGTATTTCGGAGCCCAGGAGGCAGTGCAAGTTATTTATTGAAATTAATATAATATCTATTAAATATATTATATTAATATAAATTCCTTCCTTCTTTCGTCTTTTTCTAGGACACTTAGTGCATAAACGTTAAAACATTCGAACTTCGAAGAAGAATTTTCCACAAGCTCCATTGACATATAAAAAAAATTAACTACTCTCGAACAGCTCAGAATATATTTTACAAGTACGATCAGCTGGTTAATATGTCGAATTTCGCGTAATTATGCATAAATAAATTAATATATACAGGGACATATCAAAAGAAGTTTTTAAACTTGAGCTAAAGGATACTGTCAACGATACTTTATTTTACTTAGGATATTTTATGATAAATACATATTAAGAATATATAGAATCATTATGGGTCGTAAAATACTCTGTAAGGAGTCTTTTTTATACTATCTTGCGGTGATGATTTAATTTCATAGAAACACGTGAGTGTTGGCATAACTAATTGTTGCTTTTACAATGTGTCGGGGTCGGGCATACATATTAATTTCTAAATAAGTATTATTAATAACTATGTACGTCTTTTAGATGTACTAAACTAAGTATTGCTGGTATTATTTTAAATTAATGTGTACACTTTACATATTTTTATTTATTAAAAATACACACTCATTACAGTATTGAATAATTAAAATTTATTAGTTTTTCAAAAAGCAATAAATGATTTTTGATCAATTTTACTAACACATAGGTAACATGTTCCATTTGGTGCTTCTTAGCACAGAAGATCAAACTGTAAATCTTGTTAAAAGATACATATTCCTATGAAGAATCAAGAATCAAAACAGGAATCGAAAAATCAGTGGCTATTCAATAATTAGGCCTTTGCCTTAATAAGTTTGGTATACCGAGGTACATTAGGTGTAATGATTATAAATATTTAAATTAATACATATAATAAAATAGTTAAAAAAAATGTGTCTGCACATTGAATAAATTAAAAAAAAAATTGGGCGATGTCGACGTAGTAAAGTAATAGAGGAAGTTTTAAAAAAATGATTGTTTGTTTGTACACGCAAATCTCCGGAAATACTGGACGGATTCGAATAAAACTTTTTTGTTTAAGGGCTGTTACGCCTAGGCAACATATAGGGTATAATTGATTTTGTAAAGTGGAACACCTGATGCAGAACCATAATGGCCCAGTTAAACTATAAGAAATATAAAAATTACGCTATAGCAAAAGTTGTTCAGCCTGATGGGTATTTTTTATGAAGGTATAAAAATCGAAGATCTGGAGCACTTGATGTAGATACGTCATAATGTCCACGCGAACGAAGTCGCGGGCATAAGATAGTAATTAATATAAAAACTACCCGATAGTAGCGTCTCGGAACGACCACTGCTGAGAAGAAACGCCTAAAGAAACTCATTCACACCAGTCGCCTACTCGCCGGAAGGGCTTTGTCATTCTGTCAGTTTACAAATATGATACATGAAAACATGTACTTAATAATATAAGGAAGAAACTTACAGTAAATATTTTGTACTGTGTTGTGTAGTAAAAGTGTAATATAAACTATATGAACAGTTACTTTATGCAGCTTGACCTCAAATACCGTCGTCGGTTCAGCGACCTCCCTTGACAGTGACCACTCACATGTATGCCATCAACTGGTATAAAATTAACTTCTGCGATCTAGCATTACGGTTATTATGTTTTTTAACCTTCGACGAAAAAGAGGGTGTTATAACTTTAACGTGTCTCTGTGTATCTGTGTGTCTGTCTGTGGCACTGAGCTCTTAAACGAATGGACTGATTTCAATGCAGTTTTTTTTATGTCTAAAGCCTCGTCTGTCGAGATCGTTTTAAGTTATGTTTGATGGAAATATGTTTAGCAGTTCAAAAGTTATTGGAGGTTATCCGCTTTAAAAGTCGGGGTTTCTCCAGGCTTTTAGGGTTAACATTACAGAAAATTTGTGGTTGTCAGTGTTAAGATATACTTCCGTATTAGTAATGTACAAGCTGCTTTTCTTTCAGTGCAGGTCGCAAAAGCTGATGTAGGGCGAGAATTTGAATCATGTTAATAGGCGATGGAGGGATTTGATGCCATTTTTCCATCTTACTAAACGAGGCTTTCGGGTCTTTTGGCCCAAGGCTCTGTTTGCCCTGTTTGGGATTAAGACGTCTTCATGTACCTAATGTGGTCATGAGAAGTCAATATTTTTGTAACAGTTTTTTTTTTCTTGCATTTGCTACTATGACAATGATGGTGATGGCTTGCATCATATGAAACCATTTGTGAATAATAATTGCTAGTATCATAATTATTCACCGAATAAGTACAATTATATTTCCCACGTGCTCACAACCAATTATTTTTAACGAGTTACTACAATAAAGTCTACATTGTACATTATATTGCCATAGACTTAGTAATTATCCGATATGTGCTAAGAAATTATAATTATTTTATGATTAGCTTCCACCGACGTAAATAATAATCTGGTTTTACACCCTAGCTTTATAGTTGGGTAAAGCATATTTAGGATTCTCGTGAGTTTTATTCGAAATTTCCTGTAAGTAAGTAGATAATATAGAAATCATCTTTTTTTTAGTAAGTACATTTTTAAAGTCTCAGTTATTATCAGAGGTCGGAATTAGGTAGAGTTATTTATGTACTTACACTGATTTCATACAGCGAAAGAAGAAAGGGGATATGCCTCAAATCCCGAGATAAATTTAAAAGAGCAGAAAATCACAATATTAATTAAATAAAAAAGTTATTTACTTTTACATAATTTAAAACACTGCACGCGCGACGTTGCCAATATGTAAAAACGAATAAAATACTAATGTATATACTAATAAAAATTGTATGTTTATTAACTTTTTTTTATTTGTCTTATGTCTCTAAGATTTTTCTTATTATTTATTTGTAATATTGTTGGCAACACGGGATTGTCCATTAGAAATCCCGGTAAGATTCATATTAATATCAACATTTCGATCCAAGTACATATAAATAACTCTACCTAATTTCGACTTTTGGTTATTATTTCAATTGTTTTGTTCTGATTTGGTCCTTTATATAGGTACTTACTTTTTCATGAAAAGTAGTTCAGGTAGTGTGAACATCGCCAAAAGGGCTAGGTATGGAGACATGCCACTTCCGAAGACATGTCAATTAAAAACCATTATTATTTGTTACAATGCTTTATTTGTTTATTTATCTAAAAAATTCAAGTACACTTAATGCTAACACAGAAACGAACAAAGTAAGAACATTGAATACATATAAGTATTTACTTCCAGCAGAAGAGTTATTTCTGTTCTTAACTCTTCAACGAATCCTATAATTTTTGCATTTTATATGCCAACAGTTTCAAGTTCAAGCCATTGGTATCTTTTGTCTGATTTGACATCTTTTTTTCCAGCCAAACGCAGAGATGTGGTGAAAGGCGTGGATGGCAGGTTCTCGTCGGGCCAATTAGTTGCTATAATGGGACCGTCAGGTGCCGGCAAGAGTTCACTACTGAATGCCATCTCAGGATACAGGTATATTTCATGTTTTACCCGTATAATGGCCACTGCTGGACATAAGCCTCTTCCAAGGATTTCCATAATGACCGATCTAGAGCGGTCTGCATTCAGCGAAGCGAAGCGTAGGACATTGCACCCACCCACAGGTATAATAACGTAATTTTTTTATTATGTTCGCGCGTTGTCGGTATAACTAGGTACGTTGTTTCGTGTATATGTAGTTGCCTTAGGTGGTTGCTAAGGCAATCACATAGAGCTAAAAATGCAACTGATGATGCTCGTTGATGACAGCAATTACCCCGCCGTACGCTCGTAGTTCTACTGTACTTCGTACGAGCAAAAAAATAATTTGTGAGCAAAGTTATAAAATTAAAGGGCTCATCAACGAATATTTTTTTAATTTGCTTGCTATTACATCTTTGGAAGTCCACGTTTTAACATATCTAAAGCATAGACTAAGTCCACGAAGTGTAGCGACTCTTTATGTAATATTTTGGGTTTCTTATCTACTTAAATATCATATACCTATATATTTTCTATTCTTAACGGACTTCCGAAAAGGAGGAGGTTATCAATTCGTCGCGATCTTTTTTTTGTATGTTCACCGATTATTCGAAAACGACTGGACCGATTTGAATTAGCTTTCTTCTCAGGTGGTCCCATAGAGATTTATTCAAAATCGGTTTTTATAAAAAAATTGAAAAATTATGTTATTTTGGTCATGCATAATTATTAAAAATTCTTCATATTTTAATTAATTACGTGAGGAAATATTAACTCAGTTCAGTGTAGACATTAGACAACCCTATGTATGTAGGGTAGGCAGTGGTATTATGGTAGGTACATTTGTTTTTTTTTTGTGATATAAATTAATGAAATTGTTGAAGAGATTCAAATCTATATACCTACCCACGTATTTATATCTAGTGTAAACTAAAACGGAGTTTACTGTATTTAGAAATAGAAGTAGCCTTTCCGTTATAGAAGTATCCTTTTCCGTGCAAGCAGTTAGGCTATGGAATCAGTTACCACTGAAATTTCGTGAATCAAAAACCATAACCACGTTTAAGAAACGAGTAAAAGATTACTATCTATCTTTATCATCCTGATCATCATATTTAGAAATATTATCTTATGTATTCATTAATTGTATATATCAGTATATATTTATGTATTTATGTAAGTTTATTTGACGTATGTCTATATAGGTATGTTTATTAATTTATTAAGTATTTATTTAATAAGTTTTTATTTATTTTTGTATTGTACACGCCAATTACCTCTTTCTTCCCATTTCCTCTCGCGGGTCTACAGGAAGATTTTTTTTAGAAATAAGTAGCACCTTTGTGCTATGCTAACTTTTATAAGGTTTTATTTGTAAATTTTCAAGTGTACATGAACAAATAAAATAAAATAAATAAAATAGCCCATGACAACTTTCCCTAAAAATATGTACTTATAACGAAATAGAAAAAAAATGTTGGCTTTCAACCCATTCATGTTTTCCACACAAGTTGACTGATCCGAAATATCTATTAAAAGTAAAATTTAAACTACGGAAATAACATAAAAATGTAAAGAAAAAACTGTTCGTAAAAGGTGTACGAATATAAGTAACCTACGCATCAAATAGGCAACCCAACCGGTTTCGTTTTAATCTACAATAGTCAATCGAAACTATAGAACTAAAAGCATTTCTGGTTTTCCCATGATGTGTTATTTAAGTATTTCCTCATACTTATTAAAGCTAGTCGAAGTTGAAGGAATTTAATAGTTTAGTAAAGCTCCTTGTTCTTTAAAGTTATCTTGTTGAGCACCGTGCCCTAGACGGCATTCATCAGTGTAAGTAATCAGGATTCAAGACCTGAACACGCCCTAAAATTGATAAATGATATGGCCTAATTCCATATTTTGCCATTGAAGGATTGATAGTAAATAAATAAATAAATATATAGGGACAAATAACACTGATTGAGCTAGCCCCGAAGTAAGTTCGAAACTTGTGTTATGGGATACTATCGGAACGATAGTAAGTATATTTTATAACATATAAATATATAGATAAACATCCAAGACCCAGGACCATTTGAAAAAGACCATTTTCCAACTTGCCCTGACCGGGGATCGAACCCGGAACCTCTGGGTGGCGGAGGTCGTCAAAAGGTCAAAAAAAAGATCAATGCGGAAAGTGAGTACCTAAATATTTCATTTACACCCACCTCTGTTTCCTAGCCTACCTTCCTATTTATTTTCGCCTATGAGGTGCTAGCATCTATGCTAGCACCTCATAGGCGAAAATAAACTTTAAAAATAAAAGACAGAAGGCGCTCTACGCCTTCTGTCTCTGCCAGGAACACAAACTAGCATACGGCTTACTTGATGATAAGTGGCTATGTTATAGAACACTGCAACATCACCAAAAGCGCAACAAGCAGGTGGCTGACTCTGAAAAATATATTTAGTTGGACCTCATAATCTCGGTCAGATAGTTTTAGAATAATGCCCTGGACTAATCTATATCAATGTGTATTTACTTAAGTACTCTCACTATCTTTTCGCTCTTAAATCTATCTTTTCTTCTTCTCTGTCCTAGCACTTTTCCGTTTTATGCGGGGTAGGTTCTCTTAATTAGGTACTCGGCGCCAGGTCAATATGTCGTGCATGGGTTGTCGGGTCGGGTAGGTTCTCTACTTTAAAAGCTTTCTCTTACTGGTCCTACAGTAAATCCTTTCTTTTAATCATTGTACATTAATTTCATAGATCTGCTGGCGTCACAGGGGAGCTATTAGTGAACGGGCAGCCAAGAAACGAGCACCTGTTCCAAAGGTCATCATGCTACATAACGCAGGAGGATCTTCTGCAGCCTCTGCTCACTGTCCGGGAAGCCATGGACGTGGCTGCCAAGCTGAAGCTGCCCAGGGGCGCCAAGGTTCACTCGGAGGAGATTCTGCAGGAGTTGGGCTTGTTGGAACATCAGCACACGAAGACTGATCGACTGTCGGGCGGACAAAAGAAAAGGCAAGGAATTGAATTTAAAATACCTATTGAATTTTTATCGTGAAGGAGGTCAACGGGGTTTAGTGAGCGATATGGCCTATAGACCCTCTAGTTTATAGGGTTTATAGAAAGCAATGGAGGGGTTAAAATACAAAATCCATCCTAAATAAAGAAAAAGCGAGGACGGACACGCATATATAAAGTAAGAATGTAGAAATATACAACGTGGAAAGAGCATATGAAAGGGCAATCGAAAGAAAAAAGAAATGACAATAATTATCAAGTGATATAAATATCCAAAGATAAATAAATTATTTTTGACTTTGACTTTGACATACCCGTAATAAATCGAACCACGGTCTAAACTAGATCACTATAGTATAATTAAATTAAAATAACAATAAAAAACGAAAAATTTATTTGGAATTTCCATACAAAAGTATCCAGCCGCCCGGGCAATTTGTATGGGAATGACGTTTTTTTTTTATCTCATTTGTTTTGTTATACTATAGTGATCTAGTATAGACCGTGGTTCGATTTATTACAGGTTTGTCCCTTCCAGTTGTACGTATCGAAGTAATTTTTTTTAAATTGACTTATAACGAATGAAAAATTATTATTGGCCCATCGGTTAGATTATTAAAAAATATTGTAGACGTATTTTCTCTTTGCTCTAAGAAACAAAAAATGACAAAGATACAGCGCATTGAAATTTCGCATGACGTCACGGCTACGTACGATTTTTACATAGAGGTGACGTCGCAAGCCCCCACTCCGGAACTTTGATGCCTTTTTTTCTGTGATTTTTTACTTTTTTAGCATGGATGGGCTGGATGGAGGCCGCTTCCGATCGATCGTTATGGAAATCCTTGGGGGAGGCCTATGTCCAGCAGTGGACTTCCTGTGGCTGATATGATGATGACTTTTTAAGCAAACTGAAAAGAAAGGGTCCATCATTTTTGGTTAATCTGAAAGACGGACTAATTACAATTATACTTTTCTAGCCGTGTCGTTACCCCTGTTGATTGCAAATGGTATCTATATTACCTTATTTTGTTTTTCAGGCTGTCCATCGCCTTGGAGTTGGTGAACAATCCGCCAGTGTTCTTCTTGGATGAGCCTACGAGCGGCTTAGACACAGTCACCACAGTGCAGTGTGTAAAGCTTCTAAAACAGTTGGCACGACAAGGAAGGACCGTCGTATGCACTATACACCAACCTGCAGCTTCGCTCTTAGAACTATTTGATCAGGTGAGAAACTTATCTCTGATAGTCAACTTAGGTTAAGACAAACTTCTTCTCTTCTTCATCTTAGCGATTTCCCGCTTTCTTCTCTTAATATAATATGCAGACAATACAAAATTGAGGTAAAATAATTAATGAACTGTGAAAAGACTTTAATACTCTCAGCATTGTGTGAAAAAGACATCAGCTCCAAGCTGCTCGTTTATAATAAATAAATAACTCGAACAGTTTAAACGATTTGGCGGTATTTTTATGACCGGGCCTGCCTGACGTCAACCTTCTTTGGGTATAAGAGGTTTAGGCAAAGTCGGTAAAGTCTAACCCCCTTATTCATAAAAAATATCAGCTGTTTGTTAAAATTATTTTAGTTGAAACATGTTTTGTCCTTTTTCGTCTTTTCAATATTTGACATTGAAAGAACGGGACAAAACATATTTAAAAAGGTTTATAACTAAAATAGGTTTAGCAAATGGTTGTTAATTTTTAGAAATATGAGGGACAGTGTCTTCATGATCCAGCCAACAAGCGACTGGGCCATAGTCAACGCCTTTTCTTTGAAAATATCTTAATTTTCTGAACATTAAAAAATTTCAGAAGATATGCATTACGCACGGTGTCCAATAGAGACAAGGTTATCTTTAGAGAATCGTCACTAAGTCTTTGAATGTTGCTCAATTTCATATTTTGATGTAGATTTTTTCCTTCACCTGTCGATAAATAATGTTTTGATAGCATATCTACTAGTTACCCAGTGAAGGGTTATGTAACTCATCGATTACGGTAACAATTAAACCGTACACACAATATTAAATCAGGTAACCGAGGCTGTTCGTGACCACCATGACACTATCGTGCTGAAGCCCATTGTCTGGTCCTTACGTTTCGCATAAATAATCACAATCTGTTATACAACGCCTTGTGGTTTACTCGTCTTGTTTGCTATTCAATTGTTATTTCACGATGCTGCACTAGGTTAAAGATAATATAGATAATTACCGAGAATTTTATAATTGTCTATTACAGGTTGCATGGTGATAAAACTTTAGATCCGTGATTTATGTTATAATGTTAATTGATATTGAACAAAATTCAAAATTATTTGACTGTCTAAATTCTAGAGTACTCGTATGATGAGTAGTCTAGTGTACGAATGAAGCCGATGTCTGGAGATCAAGAAAGTCTCTTCGCCAACTGTCAAAAGTACTTCCTCTAATCACCTTTTTTAGCTTTGATAAGTACCGGTCAGTACCTACATATAAAATGTACTAAAAATAATAAAGTATGTAAAGCATATTGACTAAATAATTTTTAACCCTGAATGCAAAAAGACACGATAATTTCATCAGAAACATCATGGAAGAAAAGATAAAGGCAAGGAGAGGAAAGAAAAGGCCAAAAAGGATGTTCATGGATGAAGTAAAGGAAAAGGCACAAGCCGTGTCGTATGGGGAGGTCAAGCATTTAGCTGAAGATCGGGAGGCATGGAAAATACTCCACCGACAAGAACATAGTTCTTAAATAAATTGATGATTGATGATGATGCCAAAAGAGGGGTGTTATAAGTTTGACGCCAATATCCGTCTCTCTGTCTGTCGCATCGTAGCTCTCGAACGGATGAACAGATTTCGATGCGGTTGTTTTACGTAAAAGCAAGTTTCCTTGTGGTAGTTCTTAGCTATATTTGGTGAAAATCGGTTCGTTCAAAGTTATTGGGGGTGAACGGAACTCGGGGGTTTGCGTGACAAATAAATTTATTCTCTACAAAATAACACGCCATTTATAGTATCGTAGTACTTCGACCCCGAAAAAAATTGGCTTTATCGTCATAATGTAGTGCTAGTGCTCAATGTTGCGTGACACTCCAACGCAGACACGTAGCTACGTATTGATGTCACGCAGCTTTTGAAGTAAAGCCCCAGTTCCACTCACTAAAATATTTAAGTTGTACTTAGATATTCATCGTTTTTCTTTGCACTACCGATTTTTGACGTGCCTACATTCCTCTTAATCCACACCGGTTGTCTATGAGACATTGCTCTATCTAAGCTCTCATGAACCGCGATACCTAGAAAGTAGATGAAATTTTCACAGATGATGTATTTCTGTTGCCGCTATAACAACAAATACTAAAAACAGAATAAAATAAATATTTCGAGCGAGTCCGACTAGCTCCTGGCCGGTTATTTTTAAACTTTTGTATTGATGTAACAAAGAGTTTTTCATTCATTGGTATTCCAAAGAAAGAAGACTAAATAATTATAATTAAATGGATGTTCCAGGTATACGTCATTGCTGATGGCCGTTGCATTTATCAGGGAGACACCGCTGCGATGGTCCCGTACCTACAGAGCGTGGGTTTGCCTTGCCCACGACATCATAATCCGGCAGATTATAGTAAGAAATTGCCTACTTCTACAATTAAAAATAATAAATATAAATACGGACAAATTACGCAGATTGGGCTAGCCTCAAAGGAAGTTGTATACTTAGTTTTATAACAAATACATATAAATATAAACATCCAAAACCCAGTTCAATTTGAATAATATCATTATTCATTTTGACGTGATCAAACCCGTGACTGAAGACCCCGGGACCTCTGGTATGACAGCGTAGCATGATGTCCACTAGAACTAAAATAAGCACCGCTTAGCGTAGGTATATAAGCCTAAAAGCTAGCAGAAAGAACTACTGCAGTAGACACTGAACCGAAGTCATAAAAATAGTTAACAAAAACATTAGGGTCAACCTCTTAACAATTTTTCACTATTTGCTTGTTGCAGGAGTATGTACCCAGATATTTTTTTAGTACACTTGATAAATATTCTTCATAAATATAATTTAATATTATTTGACTCTCCCTACATTCCAGTTATTGAGCTGACAGAAAACCCATCAATCATCGACGTTCTATGCGAAGAAATGATGAACGGCAAGCTATATAAATCAGCAAAGTTGGAAGCACCCTTGGCCATAGCCGAATCCAGCCAAGTCACCAACCCCATGGAACTGAAAATCTGCTACCAATCAGAAGTCGATAGCGCCGAGAAGGAAATTATGTTGTCTAATGAGAAATGCTCGTACAAAGTACCCGAATATCAAGGGACAGGATCCATCAGTTCTTCATCGACTCAAATCTCGCAAGGGAACTCTTCGATGGCGTGGATGAAGGTCACCAAAACGGAAGAATCTGGGTCGTACGCCACAACGTATTGTCAGCAGTTCTCTATATTGCTATGTAGAATGGTGTTGCAGATCTTTAGAAATCGGCAAGGTTAGTAGCTACAAGCTCTTGCTTTCCATCTAGGATGTAGGTATACTTTCAATCTTACTTCTTTTCTTTGTATGGAAATAAACGCACACTATGACGATTTTTGGCAGAGATAATGAAACCGGGAAGTGGGTCAAATTTTACAAGCAAGATTTGACATGAACATTGTTCAGGACCTATATTGCAAGTTAAGAGGCTACCTGAATTTTTCGGGTCCAGTGCTCCCCTACTTAAAATAATTTAAATGAAACTGAGATATCACTTAAAATGTTGTCTTAACTAAGCCCTAGATAACCCTTCAAACTATTTTAAGAACTACTGTTTACAGTTTAAAGTAAGAACGTGAAGCTTTTCTACGCACATTTGCGAAAAGCGGCCATTTTTGGTTAATGTGCGTAGAAAAGCTTCACGTTCTCACTTTAAACTATAAACAGTAGTTCATAAGATTCATAAGACAGTTTGAAGGATTACCTAGGGCTTGGTCAAGTCATTTAAAATGATTTATTTTGAAATGTAGGCACCGCAGAACTGGACCCCGAAAAATTAATGTATCTCCTTAAGTAAAATATTGTTAAATTAAACGTAGGCGTATAATTACTAAGAAAAAATAGCGCAATAACATCGACTTTCTGAAATAATCATAGAAGAAATATTAGTCAATCATGCCTCAGTAAATCATGTCCTTTCTACCTTCTCGGCCCAGTCGCCTAAAAGTAGTAGTCTTGCGGCCCTGGGCTTTGTCTGCTTAGACTAAAATGCTCTGTTTGCCCCATTAGGGAAAAAAGCGTGATAGTATGTACATATGTTTGTCCATCCCTTGCAGGTTTGTGGATCCAGTTAATCCACCACATCATGTGTGGCGTTCTCATCGGTATCTGCTTCTTCAACATGGCGAACGACGGGACTCAGATGTTCAACCACCTGAAGATGTGTGTCGGGCTTGTCATCTTCTTCGCTTACACCCAAATTATGGTCCCAGTGCTTGTGTGTAAGTATCAAATCACCTATTATTTTAAACTAGCAATGAGCATTATTTAAACCTAATCTCGGAAACTGCTCTAAGGATTTCGATCAAAATAAGTATAAGTATAAAGGGGCAGAAACGCCACCTAAAGAAATACTTACATCATTATTTACTTTCATTGCATCCTGATCTTACCTATAAAATACTATAAATCATGCTTGAGAAACTAATAACTTGATGAATAGAAATCACTGAAGATAAAAGAAAAGAGTTAGATGGCAAAACTCCAGTTACGAAAAAATACTTAGGTCACAATAACACTCTTTTGATATTTGTGAAATGCGTCTATTCCAGATCCCCAAGAAGTGAAACTCGTGAAGAAAGAGCACTTCAACCGATGGTACAGCCTGACACCCTACTATGCTGCGCTGACGGTCTCCAAACTACCCGTCCAAGTGTCATTGAACGTGCTGTTCTGCACCATCGTGTACTTCATGGTCGGGGTGCCGTTTGCTCTGGCGAGGTTCATTGCATTCTGTCTTATCGGGAATGTGGTGTCACTGGTAGCCGAGGGAATGGGCTTAGCCATTGGATCCGTCTTCAATGTCAGAGTGAGTACCAATCTGTCCAACCACCGTTTTGCCTCACGTTCTCCTAACGGCCAAGTTTTGCTAAACACGTGTGACAAACGCATTTGCCTCATCGGGAACATTCCAGAGAAATACCTTCAGCAACTAAATGGTTTCTGAAGAATGGTTTTTGGCTAGTGACTCGTCTTTTCTAAACGTCAATTATGTTGATAGCACGTTGATTAATTAAATGGGCTAGGTATTTTTTTCCTCCTTTGTATATCGGATAGAAAGCAGATGTAGAAAAAAAATCTTATAAATAAGTAGCACTTATTTCTAGGGAACAAGTGCTTTGAATATGATGTTCAGTACGATCATATTTTTAATATTTAAGTACCATAGCGCTTGGTTCTTTATCTCCTTTGTCGTATTAATGATGGTTAATACGACAAAGGAGATGAAGAACCAACCAATTTAAATCATTTTAATCGATATGGGCGATAGATTGACCTGGGTTTTGGCTGTTTATCTATATATGTATTTGTTATTAAATATGTATGGTTTAGTATCGTTGAGTTAATATCCTATAACACAAGTCTCGAACTTACTTTGGGGCTAGTTCAATCTGTGTGATTTGTCCGTATATATTTATTATTTAAAATTTGTACTTTTCAGAATGGCTGTGCAATCGGCCCCTCATCGATCGCGCCCTTCCTCGGCCTCGCGATCTACGGTTTCGACTTCGCGCACCGCATCCCGCTTATGATGAACATCCTCATGAAGACCTCTTTCATCAGATGCGGCGTCGTCGCCATGGTGCTAACAATATTCGGCTTCGACCGCGAACCCCTAGAGTGCAACGATGTCTACTGCCATTTCGCTAAACCAGACGTCCTACTCAAATACCTCGACATTGAGAGGACATCAGTCTGGCTTGAGATCATCACAATGCTCGGCATCATGTTCGTCTTCAGATCTTTATGCTTTATAGGACTGCGATGGCGGTTCGCGACATGATCTGGTGTAGCCTTAATATTGTGATATAGTACGTAATGCTTTTAGGCGCCGCTAGTACAAAGTTTTGTAATAGCATGTGATAATTTAAGCTTGTACGTAGTTTACAGCATTGTTATAGGTAGTCGACATAGGTAACTTATTCCTTTTAGGTTAAGCAAAGGCTTGTCGAGTTAATGATAGATATAAGAATGATAAAAAGACAAATACGTAAGGATATAAATAAAGGACTTAATCCACAAAGTGTGGCAAACCATTTAAGGTCATGTATTTTGGGCATTGGGATCCTCAATATACCTTAACAATATAATAGCATCGTTCAAGACTTTAGTTAATGCTCGTAAATCGATGAGAATTGATATATTAGCTAACTACGTAGTTGAATTATATTGATTTTCTACTTTATTTACAAGCACGGGTTACTCACGTGGAGAGCACCTAAAGATATTCAACTTCCTTCATTTTTTTTCTAATTTAACAATCTACGTTATGTCTATTTTTTAAAACTATATAAGAGTTGGTGTTAATGGCCTTATACTTAAAGAGTTATTAATGTTACGAATCTTGAATTTAAGTGAAATACTAAGCATCTGTATACTTACTGTTTATAAATAAGTACGAATTCATAATATATGACCAGCCAAAGATTATCTCAAGTAACTTTGCGACTGATTTTTATATGGATTTACATACGAATGATATTTAAGAATATGCCTTAAAAGTAAATTTTTACCATATTCTATCTATTTTGAATCGCCAATAAAATAAGTCTGTTGGTGTTTTTGAGAAAGAATCGCAAAAGTAGTTAGCGTTTAAAGAGCGTTCGATATCGTTTCGTTCGTCGATAAATCCAGATACATACATAATAGCACGCCTCTTTCCCACAGACCTGCTGACTTGCTACGATCGAGACAGACCTCTTTCGCTTTATCTACACTAATCAATCTCTTCATGATGAGTTTTTGGCGGGAAGTCAAGGGGTTTAGTTGGAGTTTGCTTTAAATTATTTTGCAAATTGATTCTAGTGGACTTTATAATATAAAATCGGTGTAGTTTAGTGTTATAAATGCTCATGCTCATGGACAATATGTAAAATGGTTAAAGTGGACACTCATAGTGCGGCTGTAGTGATATTTATTTGCGGACTGTGGTGGGCGTCTTTAGACGCCGTCCGCCACTCATTCGGCCATGAAAACCAGTGGACTCGTATAGATTTGTTGCCAGAAGCTCCCTTGAAGCTATCAAAGGACCTACACCAACCTTTGATTGTATAGTTAGATTAGGGTTAGGAATAAAGAAATTGGCGCCATGGGTTAACTAGACACTGGCAAAATAAGCTTCAACGAAGTTTAATCGCCAACAAAAAGAAAAAAAAAAAAATCTCTTCATACATTAATGACAATTCGGGATTTTGAGTGTACCTTGAAAATATCCTCCTTATGAGTTCACTCCTTCTGTGGCCCGTTTTAATTCGTTCACTTTTAGGTTATACCCGATATATTAACTTTTGTTTGTTGCTCATGACTTCTAAAATAAATATACTTCTTTCTTCTTTTTTCGATACTATGTACCTACTACACTGTAAAAGTGGGTAGAAAGTATGCTCTACGTATTGTTTTGTTTATTTAAATGTTTTTAATGAAATGGCGTCCGCGGAAGACCATCCACGCGGCTCACACCGTGATATTATGCTGAGCGGAGACTTTTTTTGTAGACTTATGTCTCTTGTTAAATTGTTTATAATTTTTGTTGTTTCTACCAAAATGAACCATCTTTTTTCTTACTTTTCTATATCTTGTCTTGGAGTCCATTAATGACGTCGATTATAAAACGACCAGAATATACTAAGGTCTATAGTAGAAATTCACCGCCGTGCATAACACTCGCACGGTACATCGCGCGTCGCGCTTCCTTCTCATATTCGCAAAGTAAATATTGATCTGAAAAACTATTAATACTCGAAGTGATATGGAGTTTTGATAAATTTAATAGAGTATTAAGATTTTCTGTGGTTTCACAAATAACTGACGTAAATTTATTCAGATTTTTCAATTTCCAGAATAGCTTGTGGGTGTACTGCAAACCATTTTAACAAAAGGAACTGTAAATCTGTACCTAATATGACTGAAAATATTGTTGGATGAATAATGTTTTAATTTTATGACTTTGTGTCAATAAGACATGATTAGTGTATTTCTTTTTTTACTTTTGTACTAAGAGGCATGGATGCAAATACAAAAATATAAAAGATTCAACTGGTTTTATTTCTCGCTATACACATAAGTACAAAGTTATATATATATATATATGCATATATATATATATATATATATATATATATATATACATATATAACAACTAAAGGCTTAATAGTTACAAAAATAGCTAATTTTTGAAGTAACTTTTAACTTTATTTATAATAGATAGGCTAGAATGTAAAATAAAAACATTATTTCCTACCAGAACCCTTGTCGCGTCTCTTTTTGACATGTTTCTTGGTTTTCGTTTTTCTCTTCTCGGCTTTATCTTCTTTGACGGCTTTTTTTCTTGCCTTTTTGCTATCAGGAGATTCGTCCCGAGGCCTCCCGTGGTGTTTGAATTTACTCTCTGGAATTAAAAAGAAAGTATAAATCTCGTAATTCCATATAAATATGAACTATAAAATATACTTTGATAGTTGTGTGTGGAAACTAATCACTAAACTTGCTCTTAAATTATGTTAATCAAGTTGTCATATCATTTGACGACCTTCGTGGCGTAGTGGTCACCATGCTAGTCCGCCACCCAGAGGTTCCGGGTTCGAGCCTCGGTCAGGGCAAGTTAGTAAATGGCCTTTTTTAAATTGTCCTGGGTCTTGGATGTTTATCTATTCAATTCTAACTCTAACAAAAACCCTCAACATTTTCATACAAAAGTGTTCAGCCGGCCCGGCAATTTGTATGAAAATCCATTTTTTTTCGAGTTTCAAGCATTGGTGCCATAGGAAAAATTGTTCATATTGACGGTTTGAGTTGCTCCTACAAGGATAGGACAGGGGTTTTGTGACATATTGTATACGTATTTGTTATAAAATACAGGATCCCAAACACCAGTCTCGAACTTACTTTGGGACTAGTTCAATCAGTGTAATTTGTCCCTATATATTTATTTATTTATATTTTTCAGTCTGAAAATATGTGATACCTTAACAATAACATAGGTGATTAAAAACGTAAGTTACAATAACAATATACCTTATTCTGACTATGGAAATATAGTACGAAACTTAAATGATATAGTTATGATGTGATGTAACATTAACATTTGTGTGTCACTTTTACGTGATTTTGGAAGTAGTTAGAAAAGCTTCATTAAACATTTCATTTATTTAAATACCTTCTTAACTCGTTTGTCACACGATAATATATAATTCTCTACTTACTTTCTTCATTTTCAACACCATCTTCTTCGGCATCAGAGCCACTGTTACTACCAGACATACTATCATCTTGCAATATTTCTGGCTTGTTAACAGTGCCTGTCAAATCTTCATTGAAACCGGCTATTTTCTTGTACATCAGGTCGTCTGTTTCGCCTTCCTTGGCTTTCTTAATGTCCCGTTCATAATTAATTACCTGAAAGAAATATTTTTCTTTTGTAAAAATAATTATTTGATTAAACCTTATGTAAGACTAGGGTAGGGCGAAACAGCACTTTCCTATGCTGCTATTCTTTTCAGTCGCTCAGAACTGTCATTTGCTAGAGTAAGAAAGGGCCACGGAACGGTACGGAACTGACTATGTGGATGCGTTCCGACGCTCTCTCTGTCGCTCTAGCAAATGACGGTTCAGAACGATGTTCCGCTCCGTGCTGTCAGATGTGACCCAACACTCTCAGCTACCACCGCGTCCTCTAGTCACATTCGCCCTGATGAAGACCTCCCGATGTGGTCGAAACATGACATCCAATAGCTGACACTCTACATGAGGTGAGTAACTTGCTAATTCATGCTAATAATTGTTACACCAAGCTAGGTGGAACCTACAAAACAGAACAACAATAGCTGAAAGTGAGCTAATATTAGAAGGCGGAAGAATTAGTGGCTAATTTTTATTGAATAAGCAACTAAACTTTACACGCTGGGCTGAGTAAGATGATAAAAAAAGAGATTTAGTAATTAAACTTTATAGTATACAAAAACAGAACTGAACAGTAAGTTGAAAAAGAAATAATTGTTTCTTACCTCAGTTAATCTCTTAGGAATGTAAATATTTTTAAAAGCTTCTTCTTCAATTTGTTCTTGAGCAGACAACTCATCAAAGTTTCTTGAAGCTGCTTTTTCTGACAATTTTTCAAGGCAATCTTCCAAATTGTTCTCATTTATTGAAGAGTCCGTAATAAAGTCAAACAATTCTTTGACAGTTAATGTAGCTACCCCCTTCTTTCTGAAAAAATCTGATATGTTTGTGCAATCCTTTCTCAAAAACTCATATGCATGAGGATGATCATGTTCCACAGATTGGGATACATCAATGACAACAATGTTTCCTTGGTGATACAAAAGATTGAATTCAGACAAATCAGCATGGACCAACTTACAAATATTAAACATTTTCCACATCATTGTGATGCAGTCTCTATACAGAGATCTTGCTGTAGATGTTGAAATCTCAACATCTTTTAACTTCGGAGAAGGCCACCCGTCTTCACCCATGAAAGTCATCACTAACACATGACTCCTCAATATAATAGGTTCAGGAACACTCAGTTTAGCGTTATACATTCTCACTAAATTCCTCATTTCTTTCTCAGCCCATGTGCGGACCATTTTACGAGGGTTTGATTTACAATATCCATTTCTGAAGCGATACTCTCCTGAAACATATTTGTCTCTGTCCTTAAACACTAGTATGGAAGTTTTAAAAATTTTTACAGCATAATCTCTACCGTCTTTAGATGTTGCATGATATACATTAGCTTCTTTTCCAGTAGATATGCAACCATTTATTTCGTTTATTATACCTCTGTTGAGAAGTTTGAATAGGATCATTTTCGTGCGAGGATCCATAACTTGTTCTGCGGTTGCTCTGTCATGTTTGTCCTTAATTCTGATTCGGACATTGTCAAACTTTCTGTCATTTTGATCCATAAATTTCTCTGTTTTATTTGACATTGGTTCATACTTTTCCACGTTGATCTTGTTGACATATTTTTTGAATAACTTTTCTGAGGGTTGGTAGGTGTTGACTTTGCTAGAAGGGGTTTGTGGGTTGACACTATCCCGTTTCTGTGTGCCGTGGCTGTCATCATCTGAGTCAAGGAAGTACTCGTCTGAGTCTATGTCATCATCATTATCCTCGCTGCAGTCTTTCATGGCGAGTTTCTCCTTTTTGTATGATGGTAAGTCACCAAACTGAAACATGTAGGACATTAACATTACTTTTATCATGATGACCAGATGTCATAGAGTGAGTTTTGGTCTTTTTTTGCACATAAGAAAAGACCCCACAGACGAGGTCGAGGCACCTATGTTATAACCTTGTGTAAAAAATTCTCTTTGTAAGTCCTTGCACTTTGTAATCAAGAGAATAGCATGAATTGAACTAAGTAATATTAAATTATCATAATAAGGCCTGGTTTCATGGTTATTGTAAACTTACTCGCACTGACTTAACCTTAGTGGATAACTCTTCTTCATAGTCACTGAACTGCCCGTCCGATCCGTCAGACATTATGGAAATTTAATTTCGTAGAGTAACACTTTTACTCAGTTATTATCAAGCTTAAAGCATGCACAGAAAAATATTTTTTATTTAAATAAATACTCATTACTACCACGTGGAAACAAAAACAAATAAGAATATTATTTTCCCTTGACATGTGATGTGACATTGACATATGAGATGAAAAGTGACACACAAGTTTTTATTTTTATTTTACGGCCTTTGATACACAAATTATTTTACGGCCTTTGATGGGTAAATAATAATCGGAATACCTATATTTATAGTAAATATCAAACATAATCATAAAAGGGTCAAAGCTCGCAGCTCGAGCCGCGAGCCGAGTCTTTCTCATATACATACATATTCACTAGGTGCACGCGTGGGTGACTATAGTCACCCAGTGCTATAAACATAAGTTTCTTTAGAAAACGCGTCGTGGGTCGTGGCAATCTTAAGAGCACTCATGTATTCCTCACCTCAGGGACAAAACCCCTCCTGCTGGTGCTGTGCCAACTCTTGCGCAAGGACATCCGTGAAAAAACTTGTCAAAGTTGATGGGTGACATGACAATAGTCACCCGTGCATGTGTTTCTGTAACATTTTTTATACCGGTGATTTATCAAAAAGATGTAGTAAGTAAGCTTTGATTTTATAAAACGATTAATGCATATAAATTATTGAAAAAATTACTGTTTTTTCGCCTTTCCGTATACTTTTATTTGAAAATTGTGTATAGTGTTTTTTTTTTCATTTCAGTTAGATGGTTTTCTACTTAAACTACCGTTAATAGAACTACGGATTTCTCAGCATTTGCCAAAGACTAAAATTAAGGCTAGGCAGCTTCATGTATTGAAGACTATCCCTCTGAACAACTTATGCCCGTTAGCGCAGGCAGGGGCCGGTGTTCTTTTTTTGTATCAGAGTTCAAGACTGTAGGTAATACTCGTAAAGTTTGTAATAGGCGCATTTGCCTTGATCATGGAATCAATTTCTGCCCTGATTGTGTTCAGCTTGATACTGCTGATATGAATACTTCTTCTTTGAAATAAGATAGTTCTAGAATAAAACAATGTTATAATTATTAGCTTTTCTATTTTACGATAAGAGTGTTTTGATCTAATAGTATATTATGCAATTAATGAATAAAGGCCGGATTTTCATCGAGGGCCATGGACGAATCACGCACGAGCAAGTAAAGGATTCTAATGACTGAATCACGATGATTGGTAGGGAGTGAATCATGATGATTGGTTCAAGTATTAGAATCTTGACGACCTCCGTGGCGTAGTGGTCACCATGCTAGTTTGTCACCCAGAGGTCCCGGGTTCGATTCCCGGTCAGGGCAAGTTGGAAAATGGTCTTTTTCAAATTGTCCTGGGTCTTGGGTGTTTATCTATATATGTATTTGTTATAAAATATAGTATCGTTGAGTTAGCATCCCATAACACAAGTTTCGAACTTACTTTGGGGCTAGCTCAATCAGTGTAATTTGTCCCTATATATTTATTTATTTATTTATTTAATCTTGAGCCACGCAAGACGTGATTCATAGCTCTCGACGTAAATCCGCATTTTTCAAGAATTGCATACTATGCTTTATAACCATGACTACGAGAAAAATAAAGATTTAAGAGAACAGACATTTAATGAAGAAAAAGGAAGGTTACATCAATTTAAAAGCTCATTGATATTGAAACAATAACTAAAGTTAAGAGTACCTACACAGTAATTGTTCTAAACTCAAACACCAAGATATTGAGTAAAAGTTTTGTGCTTTTTATTCACTGTTTCTGTTAATAAAATAAACTTTTTAGAGTGGGAATGGTATAACAGTTTTCTTTTTTGTTATTTTTCACGAAGATTTGTGTTCTTTTTTATTCTAAGGAAATATACTTGTTTCGTTTTGTTATACATTTTTTGATGAAAATAATGATACTGTTTTATAATTTACGATTAAAATTTAAAATATTCAATAAAATAGTTAGTGCCGGAACAAACGGGGCGCAAGTTGCGTCGCGTAACAGCTAGAGATGGGCAGTGGATAGTACTCAATCTACCCATTTGAGTATTTACTCACTAGATTTAATAAAAAGAGTAAATAGAGCGTGCTTACATATTGACATCCCATTTGATGTCTCTTTACTTATTTTAACATATAATTACGTCTTTGCACACCTCCCAGCAAAAAATGATAATAAGTCAAAGAAGCTTACTTTCAGTGTATGATTAGTATGGTATTTTCATATATTTTAGCGTCGCATTCGACGTTTACCTACATTTTAAGCATATTATGGCATACCATACGCATACACTTTCCGACAGGAATTGCAAGTGTATACTAGATTTAAGTTTCAAAATTATCATGAAAACATGAAATAATGAATATGAATATAAATATGAGTCGCAACTCATATAAATCAATCTACTCACCAAATGGATAAATAAGGATATTTGTCGGGTATTTACTCAATCTACTGAGTAAATACTCAAATGGGATAGTTGAGTATTTATGCATCGCCCATCACTAGCTGTTACGCGGCGCAACTTGCGCCGCGTCTGTTACGGCCCTTAAGAAGACAAATGGGTGACGCTAGTCACCCGTGCATGCGCTCACGTACCATTCAGAGGCACGTGTAATTTAGTGTTAAGAGCCTTTTCACCTTTGGTTGGCTGTCTCGCTCGCACAATCAAAAATGTGACTCATTTGAAGAAAAGTGTTTCATTAACTTTTTAATATATTATATGTTAGATATTGTAGACATGTTTTTTTATTGTTTATGAGTGTGTGTAGCGAGAAGAAGGTCATCAAAAATTTAAAATTTTGACGACCTTACACCTGTAAAGGTCTAATTACTGAATAAAATTTGAATTTTGTGTCTTTTGACTACACCTAGGCGGACGGATATGCTAGCTTCCAGCGGATAATAGATCACTACATCTTTTTGCAATGTGGATGTCGCTACCTGTGTATTATGTAGGTACTTTGAAGTAAACTTATCAACTTTATGTTTTTAACTCAATGACTGACTGAAATTGATTTTAGTGGACCTAACATAATTACACCGAGATGAATGTAGGAAATAAAGGGGGCGATTTGATTGAGGAATCGACCAATTCAATGTCAATTGAAAAAACGGCGATTGTTTTGATTTGTTTACCTTCTTCATTGATGAAACAAGTACGCCAATGATGGAGCCTTGAGCGTTGATTAATAATCTCAGATTGTATATCTGAGAAAACTATACTGTGATCTCGAGATAGTTTTTGACTCTTTCACACAAATTTCAGCTGAAAATAATTCAACAGACAATTTGTGTAGGAATATCGGATTTTTAAGAAAAGGTGTACTTAATTCCTCCCCTTTTAGTACAAGTATTTTTTTAACAATACATTTATATAATAACCGACAGCTATAATCAGTGTTTGGACTGCCTCCGTGGTCCAGTGGTCAAGGCGTTCGCCTTGTGACCCGGAGGTCATGGGTTCGATTCCCACTGGGAAGCATACTTTGTGAAAAGTTGTTTCCAGTCTGGATAGGATATTGCAGGCTTGAATCACCTGATTATCCGAAAAGAAAGATGATTCCGTGTTTGGGAAGGCACGTAAAACTGTGGGTCCCGAACGCCACATAGCGTTTGATCATCAAACTATCCAAGGATTGGTTCCTGGTTTGCCCTTTGGGTTGTGGAGGTCAGACGGCAGTCGCTTTGTGTAAAAACCAGCAACCTCGTCAAATCTCCATATTAATTAGTCAGTGGGAGGTGAAAAAAGGTAAGTATTTTTCATATGTACCTATTTATGGTGGTTGTTCATTGTGATGAACAGAATAATACTTAGTTGTAGTTTGTAGTGTAATTTGCAGACCCTGTATACTGTACTGTATTCGAAAATATGTATTTTGTATATATTACGCTACTTAATAAAAATCCTAATGTGCAACTCTGAGATAAGGGGTCAACTTATTATTCTTTGGTGCAACGTCACGCACGACATGACAAGGCACCAATTCACCAAAGAGAATTCAACCAAGTCACGTCATACTCATACGTCATTCTGTTGGACACCGATGACGTTGCAGCGCATGACACACGTCACGATGCGAGTGATTTATATTAAGCTCTGATTACCTATGTATAACGTCCCACTCACCTAAGTACCTGTACCATAATATTATATAGGATACTTCATAAAGGCGAATATTGAAAATATTATACAATTACTCGTACAGTGGAAAACAAGGAGCTTTGATGAAAAAACATATCTAAGGACAATTTCTATGTTTCATTTTCTATGTTTTTAATTTTATCTAGGTAGGTAGTGATCTGTTCTTGTATCTTGGAGTTGATTTTTAAAAGTAATCATATTTCTTCATCCTAGTCCGTTCCCATTATTAGTGGTGTTGTGGTGGTGTTCTTGTCCCATCACCAATGTTAGTCTATTGCTTTGCACCCTTGGGTGCGATTCACCAACTTTATAATGTTGCAGTGGGTGCACTGGTAAACAGTAATTCCCCATGGACCCACTAGTGGGTGAACGGGTCGCGGCTCCTTTAGTTTTTCAAGAATTGCCGGGTCATGCGGCAAGCTTTGGTAATAGGTCAAAATTACCAAATACGCTTAAAGCAACTAAAGGGAAAATAATGAGGCAGATTAGAACTTACAAAATCGCAAGAATATGGTCGAATTATTGGGGAAAACCCTTTAGCGCCATGGTATTTTAACTAAATGCATCAGACTTCTGACTAACACAGGGAAAAAGGAAGGTAAATGCGTTTCTGAGTAAAAATCCCAGTCGTCGGGTTCGTGTATGATGAATGAATACATGGTATATTATGGTATATATTTTTATATTTATCGTGCGGATGTGGATGCGGAAACCGGACTGGGTCGACCTCGACGAACGATGTTTGCAGATGTTCTGAAAAAAGGTGAAGAAGGAGTACCTATAGCCGGAGAGCGTGTATGAAAAGAGTATTGAGTGTCGACGAAGCAAAAGAGGTTTGCAAGGATCGTAGTAAGTGAAAATTCATAGTCTCTGCCTTCCCCCATGGGAAACTGCCTTCAAACAAAGCCCTTCTGGCGAATAGGCGACCAATACTGTGAAAATGAGTTTCTTTCGGCGTTTCTTCTCAGCAGTGGTCGTTACCAAGCGCTGGTATCGTTAGCTTTCCTTTAAAAATAAATTAAATTTTAATATACTTTACACGTAACGTAAATTATACTTTTTGACGTGTAAAAGTGCCTGTAAAGGTCTAATTACTGAATAAACATTTGAATCTTTGAAACAAGCGTAAAAAGGTATGGCTATGTATGTATGTATATTTTTACCCGTTGATGTCTTTGAAGGATGTTTCTTTTTTTTAAATATTTGTATGCGTTTTGAGCCGTTCCCTTACTATTTGTATTTTGCACATATTATGCTTGATAAGACACCAATACCTGGTATGTACGAGTAGCTCTATCTTCATCATCACCTATTGCTTGATTGCTTTTCGTGAGTGTAAGTAGCCAACACAAATTTCAGATTTTTCAAGCTGCCTAAAGGCATGTGACATAGATTGCCGACTGTCATACAATGATGACAGCCGGGACCAACGGCTTATACGTGCCTTCTGAACCACGGAGTAGCTCGGGAAATTTTTTGCTACTTGTAATTACCCATCCAAGTTCGGACTAAACCCATTATCGCTTAACTTGCGAGAGCGCTAGAATGCGCACTCCCGCCGGGCTACCGAACTCTTCATCTATAATACACCCATATCAGTGATAATAAACCTTTTTTTTTTTTAATCAGCGATTATAAACCCGCTGCTGGACATAAGCCTTATATAAAATGTTCCCGGGATATACAACGTAATCAATCGAACCACGGGCTATACTAGATCACTACATAGTACAATATGTAACAAAAACCCTGTCCGATCCTTGTAGGAACGACTCAGACCGTCAACATAATTTTTTTTTTCTATGGGACCAATGCTTGAAACTCGGAAAAATAAATCGATATTTTCATATAAAAGTGTTCGGCCGGCCCGGCAATTTATATGAAAATGAAAATGTCGATTTTTTTCTTCGAGGTTTTAGCATTGGTCTCATAGGAAAAGTTGTTCATATTGACGGTCAGAGTTGCTCCTACAAGGATCGGACAGGGTTTTTGTTACATATTGTTTAAATACTAAAAGACAATTTGAAAAAGGCCATTTTCCAGCTTGCCCTGACCGGGGATTGAACCCGGAACCTTTGGGTTGCGGACTAGCATGGTGATCAATACGCCACGGAGGTCATCTTTTTACTAGATTTTATTAGAAGATATACATTTTCATTCAAGTATTATTGCAAGTATTACTGTGTCATAAATGCCATAAAGTAAATTAAATAATATATCTGAAGGTATTTAGTTTTTGCGCCTGGTTCGCAGATGATTAGCCAAGTAACAAAGGCCGAGGGAATTAGCCGGCGAACAAAAACTGCCCTTCATACTGTTTAAAGGAAATGCAAGTATAAAGATGAATGGGTTAAAGTTGAGCGACGATATTTGGCTTCTAAGTATTTTAGTAATATATTCACGCCTATTTCCCACAGGGGTATGTAGGGAGTCTACGATCCTGACGAACCTCTTTCGTTTCATTCTGTATATATATTTTTAGTAATATATTTATTTTTACTAATGTACTTACATAGTACAGATACGTTATCACGTCTGTATACCTGACGGGGTAGACAGAGCTCAGGCCTTTATACCCAAAAGCAAAGCTTAGCATGATGGTGGGCGTAAGAGAATGCGTAACCCCAGTAAAATGTTGCGCCTTCGAGAAATGAGGGTAATACAGATAGGTAGTTAGTTCATAGTAAGGAGGAATTTGTTATATTTGTTTAAGTATAGCGAACTTTGTTAAGTTGTCTTTCAAAGTTATACTAGAACAGTGGTCTCGAATGTCATAGTGCGAAATCGGTATATTGTACCCGAAATCGGTATATGACAAAAATATCAATAAAATTAGCTTATTTAACAAAAAAAAAAATGAAATAAACTAACTCAGTTCTTGGTCAGACAACATTTTAACTTAATAATAGACAAGTGACCTTATTACATCGAGTTGTAGGACTCAAGGGTATTCCCCAAATTATATGGAATATTCTGTAATTAACTAGTTACGCATCATACAGAAAATTTAAAAAATCGTTCCATAAAGGTAATATCACTAACAAAATCGGGAAAATTTCGATGTTTTCTCTGAAATCGTGGAAAATTCGTTTCATTTTAGTATTTCGGTAGAACAGAGCCGATTTCGGTAGAAATACCGAAAAATCGTTAGGTTCGAGACCACTGTTTGAGAAAAACTGATTTTGCTGGAGTAACGTAACCCCAGAGGATGGAAAAAGGAATCAAAATAGTCATGGACGCAACGCCTACTAACATTGTTCTAATCTCGCCCATTAGCGTTTAAGATCTGCGCGGAAAGAGCAGCAGCTGGTACATTCTTAGTTTTTACTTGTCTTCCAGACCAGCATGGAAGTTTCAACGATAGTTTAAATACAAAGTAGTGCACGCACATGTTTAATTTTATTGATTCTAATGCTCTCGTGCTTCAAGATGCATTCCATTTTTATATAAGTTCAAAGCACGACCATATCCGGCTTTTTTAAGTTCCGAAGTAATCTTAAGTTAATTTTGTAAAAACTATTGGTAAGTAGTTTAAGTTGGAAACACGTTTTAGTTTATACTTAACGTAAAGGTACCGTACCTACTAAATACTTAACAAGTAGGTAGGCGTAGCGGAAAACGGTAATAAGTCTAACTGCATATAACACCATATACGCTTGGGTAATATGACACTCTTTCTTGGAGTGTCATTCTGAATTTTGACAGTTAAATATTTCGACAGAGTCCCATTTTCGAAAAACAATAGTTCGATGCCCATTGTTTCGACAATTTATATTTTATTAGCATTAGTTCGACAACACACACCTTCGAAGAATACTATATCGACAGAACCCTTTTTCACATGATTTTTATTTATAATTGCAGAAAAACTAATAATAAAAGCACTATTTGACTGCAATAAACTGTGACGTCATCTGCCTGTATTTCGTACAAATCCCATAAAACATGTTTGTTTTGACGTTTAGAAAAAAGTATGTGATTTGACTTGTTGGAAAATTGCGGATTTTAGCTGATATACTATACAAGTTTACAAGTTTAACGACATTTGCTCAAGAGAGTAAAACACTATGTAGATTCACATTACTTCAATTCATTCATGCATATCAGTCCTTCTTCCGAGGAAATCAGTGGCCCGTAGGGAGTGCGCATTATCAGCGGTTTCTTAAGTAAAGCGATACCGGGCGTGGTCCGCACCTGGATACCTGGATGGGTATCCAGGTATCCAGACCGATGTATCCAGACGAGACATTTTTTGACCACAAGTGGCAAAAAATGTCTCGAGCTCCTTCGTGCTTTGGCAGGCACGTTTAAGCCGTTGGTCCCGGCTGTCATCATTATATGGCAGTCATCAATCTATATCAGATGCCTTTAGGCAGCTTGAAAAAGACACCAGTGTTGGCCAGTTACACACACGAAAAACAAACAAGCCTTATTTCTGCCCACTGCTGAGCATAGACCTCTCTTCGTCTACGCCACCAATCTCTAAACTCCTGAGTCCTGTACTAAGTGCGACCCACAACTTAGACTATATCGTCAACCCACCTTATTGATTACTCTAACTTGTTTGTAACTGCTTTTATTATAACAAAATGCACATAAGTAATATTTTTTCAAAACTTGATAAAGCAACTTCAACCCGTGATAAATATTAAACAAACGAGTAATTCACCCCGAACTGTGAACTCGCGAACCCCATATCTCGGTAACCCTTGACTGATTTGGATTTGGACTCTAACTTAAAAATTCTTTTGGCTACTTCTATACGCTTACCAAATTAATTTCATAATGCTCCGACCAAAACAACTCGAGTCGAATAAACATGCAGACATACAAACGCCGGATTGTTCAAGAAAACTTGAAGAACTTCACTCGATTCGTTCGTTCATTTATCTAAGAAATATGGCAAAAAGCGCACAACTAAACAAATATGCGCTATTCGTTAATTAAAATATTGAGAAGGTACGTACAGTCCTCAAGAATATTGTATACGCGTATTTTGGCAGCATATTTTGTTAATTGTAAATGTTTTATGTTCTGTATTGCTTTATGCTCCAATTAAAGATATTTCTAATATTTCTATTTTTATTTTGTACAGTGCATAGATATAAAAATGTGCAAGACGTTACGGTCTCGTACGATTTTTACAGAACGGTGCGGTAACGTCACGGGTTTTTATGTGTCATACTGTATTCTTGTGAATAAAAAATTATTGGTCCTATATTTTTGGATAATTTGGGATGGCATTAAAACTTTTCTTACCCAGGCCATGTTCCTATCATGAATTGTACTTTGCTAATCATGAATTAAACTATACAAGCCTCAATACTCAATATTTATTTATTTATTATTATAAAATAAGGATCAATTAAGGGCCTTGGCGGGCGCTGCACTGGGGGAAGGGCTATTTTAATTTTAAAGCTTCAATCAATGTGTATGCACGTGCTTTCTGTACCTATGTATATTTAATATTTATTTTCAGGTGTAATTATGTTGTAGCCATTTGTTTATTTTGTCCAGTTTATTATTCATTAAATTTTCATAAATACTGATAAACTTAAAATGAGAATTATTTGATAAATATTGTTATAATATATAATTATTGGTAATTTGCTATTTTATATTGATTATTTGCCATTAGTATTGATTTTAATATTCATTTTATCATGGGTTAATATTTCTACTATTTATAATTTTCAAATTAATTTCTCTTTGTCTTCTATATATTCGTTTACAAAATAGTAACATGTTTTTTAGCCTATCCCGATAAAGAAATGATGTGCCCATAAGCACCACGAAAATATTTTCTAATTCAGCTGCCGAAAGGTGTAGACCGTCATCTACCGATATTAACCAAGACAACAACATTACGTGCCTTTCGAAGCAAGGAAGCGCTTAAAATACTGTGCCATAAGCAAGTGCCACCCATGTTCCGCCCGCTGACAGAGATGCTTTACACGCATTAGGTGAATCGGCACCGTGCAGAAAAGGAAGAGAAGTGGCCCCTGTATTTGAAATAAATTGTTCGCTTGTTTTGGCATATAAAATCTACTTGTACAGTCAGGCATAGATGGACCTTTTACTAATTTAAAAATAATTTCATGATTTAAAGTATCACTAGTAGTCAATCAAGCCTAAAAAATTAGTCACTTACATATATAATAAAAAAATAGCAGTACTTAATTTACTTTAAACTTCAGAGTTACGATCAATTCAAAATTCCTGATCACGATCAACAGAAACATTTGTTTATATAGATAACCGCCGCCTAATCGTCTGCAGTAGAATGTAAAGCGTAACCTTATAAAGTGAATTGACGTAGCGCAGTGAGTAAGTATTTAAGAAGGCTACTGAATCAAGAGTAGGCCAAACCACGCTCGAGCGTGCCGTGACCGGACCATACCGCCAAATGAAATATTTTTTCTAAAAAACCGCAAGACAAAAAATAGTCCAAATGCCTGCCGATTCAGACCTCATTTTATCCGTCACTCAGGAAGACGTTGATAAGGATTTATTCAAAAGTCTGCCAGAGAGAAAGAAGCATGAGGATTTCATCAGGCGCGCAGTGGACTTGCTGGTGGAAAGAGTGGTCTTTGGAAGGTCGTCGCGGACCTCAAAGGTGGTGGAGTGGGCGGCACCAGAAGATATTAAGAAAGCCATTGATTTAAAGCCCAGGGAAGGGCCGGTTTCTCATGATGAACTGTTGAAGCTGATGGCTGATGTAAGTATTGCGCAGAATAAAAAAAAAACATTATTGAAATATTTTGAAATTAAGAAAATAAAAATAAATATGAATGAATATTATTAATATATATTTAGTTATAACATGAATCACCGAAAATTCGCTAATTTAACTGTAAGAATCAAAAATGTTCTAAAAGAATTTTCGTTTCTTTTTTTAAGTAAACAAAAAACTGTAAAATTTTTAAAGTAAATCCATAAATTGATACATGATTCCAAATACCTTATGGTATTCGGAATCATGTATTTTATTTCCTTACACAGATGTTTGATTTTATAAGCTTGTTTCTATCTAACCAAATACCCTTGCATTCGACTTTTCCCCTTATATTAAAGACTTTAAGCTATTAAAATACACTATTTTAAATAACCTAAAATTAAGATTTCAAATTAAATAAGCTTTCAATTCAAAATACTCCATAAACTGAATTCCTCTAATTCCAGGTTGCAAGATACTCCGTGAACACGGGACATCCATATTTCGTAAACCAGTTGTTTTCATCCGTTGACCCCTACGGGTTGGTTGGGCAATGGCTGACCGATGCGCTCAACCCTAGCGTTTACACCTATGAAGTGGCCCCAGTCTTCACTCTCATGGAAGAAGACGTACTCAGGGAGATGAGAAGCATCGTCGGCTGGCCCGAAGGGAATGGGGACGGCATTTTTTGCCCCGGCGGCTCGCTCGCTAATGGTTATGCGATTAGCTGCGCTCGGTTCTACTATTATCCTGAAATTAAGGTCAGTATTTTGATTGATATTACAAGGTGCAAAATTATATCATTATGTGACTTGATCGCAGTTATTATTAAACGCGTTGTTGGTAAAAATAGCAAAGTCTAACAATTACCCATATATTGCGGTTATAAATGTCTTTGAATTTGTTTTCTGGAGGAACCTACGAAAATTGATCTCCTATAGTCGATCCAAGTTCTTTTTCTTCATATTTTGACATAATAAACCTCTTTGAAATAGATATTTGTTTAGTTTAATATACTGAATCTGTCCTTAAAGTTAAAAAAATGTTGCTATTTATCTACGTAAAATTTCCAAATATAAATAAAAGGTATCAAATAAACCGTAAAACTTATTGGTCCTGAACTCTTGACAAAAGAAGTCGTTGATCTTTTTGACCAACCCATGTGACAAATTTGTAAAACCTAACATTATCTTTTTTTCCTTATAGTGAGATGTTTTATATTTTTATGAGACTAATCTTGAGTAGGTTATGCTTTATCCCGAAAAAAGCCCCCCGTTAATATTTATTTTATTCTGTTTTTAGTATTTGTTATTATAGCGGCAACAGAAATACATCTGTGAAAATTTCAACTGTCTTGCTATCACGGTTCATAAGAAACAGCCTGGTGACAGTGAGACAGACAGACGGACGGACGGACAGCGGAGTCTTAGTAATAAGGTTCCGTTTTTACCCCTTGAGTACGGAACCATAAAAAGCAACAAACACCGTAGTAATATTTTACAATCAACTTGGGAATATTTTCCTATCGTCTAATAAAATTTACTGAAACGGTACAATAACTATATGGAAATATTTTATCCGTGGTATCTAAAATCCTTTTCCCAAGGAGGATATCTCAAATATTTATTTATTTTTTCTATTGAAAGGAAATATTCAGATAAAATATTGATCGGTCAACTTGTAAGGGAAGCCAGAAAAGTATTTTATCATGGTTCATAAGAAACAGCCTGGTGACAGTGAGACAGACGGACGGACGGATGGACAGCGGAGTCTTAGTAATAGGGTTCCGTTTTTACTCTTTGAGTACGGAACCATAAAAAGCAACAAACACCGTAGTAATATTTTACAATCAACTTGAGAATATTTTCCTATCGTCTAATAAAATTTACTGAAACGGTACAATAACTATATGGAAATATTTTATCCGTGGTATCTAAAATCCTTTCCCCAAGGAGCATATCTCAAATATGAATTTTTTTTCTATTGAAAGGAAAAATTCAGTTATAATATTGATCGGTCAACTTGTAAGGGAGGCCAGAAAAGTATTTTTCATATTTAAAATATGTTGGGGAAAGTTATTCAGCTTCATGTTTTAAGAGAGTATGTATAATTGTTTGGCACGCTCTGTAGCCTGAACGGCTCAATGGATTTTAGCTTGAGAGATGTCGTTAGATTTGTATTTACTGTAAGAGTGACACTGGGTACATCAAATTAAAAAAAAAATACGGATTTTTGGCGCCAAATTCTAATGTTTGGCACGCTTTGCAGCCTGAACGGCTCGATTGATTTTAGCTTGAGAGATGTCGTTAGATTTGTATTTACTGTAAGAGTGACACTGGGTACATCAAAATAAAAAAAAATACGGATTTTTGGCGCCAAATTCTAATGTTTGGCACGCTTTGCAGCCTGAACGGCTCGATGGATTTTAGCTTGAGAGGTGTCATTAGATTCATCTTAATTCTGAGAGTGACACTGGGTATATAAAAAGGCAGTCATTTTTTTAAATAATGACTTGTTACTAGGCTTAACTTAATACAACATACATAGTAATATATTATTTAACAAACAAGGATATTTAGTTTAACTCTGTATACATAACCCAAACCAATTTATAATATTGTTTAACGACAAATCGTAACGCCTAGCAATGTCTCGACAGGTAACTTATCTACATAAGGCGACGTTATTTGATAGCAATATAATACAGATCAATGCGTATTTCGCAATAAAATAAATAGTGTTAGTGATAGTATCAATAAACTTAACCTAAAATCTTAAGTAAACTGAGTCAAGAGCGTAACGGACGGTGCTCAATGTCCGATGATAAGATTTCTCTTTTTCCTTCACATGTTTTTTTTTTTATATATTTCGTATTGTAATATTTTATTCTTTCTCATACATGCCAGTTAAAAGTAATTAATGACTGTCTCAAAAAGACTTCTTTAAAATTACTGAACTCTCTCTTTCTTTTTCTCACACAGGCTCTTTTAGATATTCACATACTTACGCTTACATTTTGTTTTTTTATTATTTGTGTTTACACACAAATGTTTCCCTTCTTAATTAATTTTCAATGTTATTTGCACACTTTGTTGTTAAAATCAAATTTCCTTTTTACAGTTTTATGGATAAGGCTAAATTATACTCGTAGCTAGCTTAGTAGGAAATACGGAGTGTGCGCGCCTTAACCCCGTTTTCAGATCGTTACGATCGCGTGATTGCAATTTTTTACAATTTTTGCTCATTTTCCTTTGATAAATCATCGCCTAGTAGGCGATTTGCAAAGCAGGATATATTGCATATTTAAATCTATATGCAATATTTAAATCTTTAGTGATTGAAGTGACAAGTTAACCGCTAATGCATGCCACATCATCCTTAGGAAAAACAGATACTGTGAGATAATTTCATTGCGACAGGTGCATAAAAAAAAATCTGAAAAAGTTATGATGGTAGTATAATATTATGTACTGAACTTTAAGGAAAAACTATCCAAGCTGATAAATGACGTACAAAATAAATAATCTTAGAAAAAATAATACATACATGAAGTTTTTATTTGTTTAAAATGGTTGTAAACATGCAAAATTTACTCATACAGTTGTTAAAACTTTTTTAACATAGTTTGCGAGACAAAATAATTTTATGACATACGAAAATGCCATCCAATTAAATCAAAAGGCTTAACATAATACCTATTCTAATCTTAGGCGGAATTCTAGTGACCTTGACCTAAATAATAGTCCTAAAAAATTATAAACATGCGAAGGTTATCTATTTATTTAACACGCCCTAGCTTTGCACTTATGTTAAATATGTCTAAAATCTAACGAAAAGACAGTGCAAGGTACATTTATTGCGTTTTTGCATCATCATCATCATTTCAGCCGCACAACGTCCACTGCTGGAAGGATTTCCAAAATGACCGATCTAGAACGGCCTGCATCCAGTGCCTTCTAGCGATCTTGGTAAAGTCCTCTAACCACGTTGCATCTTGCTTTTTTGCATCATTATCACTTAATTAACAATCATCATGCAGTGTATGGGGTTTCTTAACTTATGAAGGGTACCTTATCTTTATGACCACGGTGAAGATTAGCCATTTATAACGATAATGGCATACTAATAAGGCCGATGTTATCACTGTAATCGAATTGCAGGTATTTATCATCGGTACATCTATCTTTGAAATGAGTGTGGGAAAACTAAAAATAATGTTTATTGTAATATTTGTAGAAATATAACGTGTATGAAAATATTCTGAAATTATTTTAAGGTGATACCTGAATTTTTCGGGGTCCAGTGCTGCCCCCATTTGAAATAAATCATTTGATAGGAAATGGGAAACGCCATTTAAAATTTTGTCTTGACCAGGCAGTAGATAACTCTTCAACCTATTTTTTGAACCACTGTTTATAGTTTAAAGTGAGAACGTGAAGCTTCTCTACGCACTTCACAACAAAAATGGCCGTTTTTCGCAATTGTGCGTAGAAAAGCTTCACGTTCTCACTTTAAACTGTAAACAGTAGTATTTCGTGCCTGATCAAGACAAAATTTTAAATGATGTCTTCGTTTCCTATCAAATGATTTATTTCAAATGGGGGCAGCACTGGACCCCGAAAAATTCAGGTAGAATATTAAAGGATTCATTACATTATACTTGAACAACTTTCCCCAAGGAACATAAAAGTACATCGAAATATGAAATAATATTTTTTGCTTTCCATAAAAAATCTGATCAGTTAATCGATTAACATGTTGTATGCAAAAAATATTTTTTACATTTCGATACACATATATTCCTTGGGGAAAGTGATTCATTATCATGGACTGAATTCAGCCTTAAAACAGTTTCAGTATGTTTTGTTACAGAGTTAAAAACTATTTAGATGTAAATAAATTAAATTAAATTTAATTTGATTGTTGAAATTGACATATTTATTATGCATGAAATTAAGTTCATTACTTAATATTATATTAATTGTGTTTAGTTTCTTAAATTAATTGATTGACATCTACCCATTGTATTTGCAATACTTCTTGAGTTGCTATGATTAGAACATCAATATACCTAAGACCTGTATGTATTATATGACTCATAGTAAACAAATAAATGTTTGAATCTTTGTTTGTTACAATGCATTACAATTACATACAGATACATTCTTTCAACTATTTAAAGTGTAGATTCATTCCATGATACTCGAACAACTTTCCCTAAAGTACAATCGAATTATGAAAAAATATTTTTTGTTTGCCATAAAACTTAGATCAGCTAATCGATCAACATGTGTGGGAGGCTATAAATTATTTTTATTTTGATATGCAATTTTGTTCCTTGGGAAAAGTGATTCAGTGTCGTGGACTGCATTCAGCCTAAAAATAGTTTTAGTTTGTTTTGTTAGCCCTGTGTATTAATACAATTACTCACAGATACATTATTAAATAATATGTTTGTGTTTGTATGTTACCCACAGCGTTGCCTGCGCAGTCAAAAGTTTGTCGTGTTTTCTTCCCTTAAGATAGAAAAATGTCATTTGTTTAAATTATATTTAAAGTGGCTATCTTTACTCTTTAAACTATTTTTAGGAACTACTGTTTACAGTTTAAAAAGAGAACGTGAAGCTTTTCTACGAACATTGACAAAAAGTGGCCGTTTTTGTAAATGTACGTAGAAAAGCTTCGCGTTCATACGACTGTAAATAGTAGTTCATAAAATAGTGTAAAGAGTTATCTAAGGCTTGGTCAAGACAAAATTTTAAATGTTGTCTCCGTTTCCCTTTAAATAATTTGTTTCAAACGGGGGCAGCCCCGGACCCTGAAAAATTCTTGAAGCCCTTTAATTTCAATCCGTTCCAATTTGTTAAAAATTTCAATATCGCATTATATATCTAAACAATAAAAAAGATATAAATAACTAAACATCCAAATATCCAAACAAACTTTGACAATAATATATTTTTAAAAATTAAGAACAACATGTGGGCCCAGAGCGCAAATTTCGCAAAACTCAATATACGTCATTTTAAATTCAGAAATCTGCTGCACGCAAAACGGAAAAAGGTACCTGATTATGTATCTAAGTGTATATTGCAGTTTGCAATTTGCAATTAAGAACGAAATAATTACGTGACAATATTTAATTATTTCAGAATTACGTAGTTATTAATTGTAACCCAATTAATGCTTTAAAATCGTTTTAAACGCTTAAACGAGGTCTTTCACCAAGGCCTCGTAATCATTTCATTAGTTTGTTGACTTTACTTAGCGCAGTGTAAGTAGGTATCAGTAGGCGATTTTGTTTGTACGAGCTTTACTCGCAATGTTTTTTGTTACTTGTGTATGTTTGTTCATTTACCTATGTTAAGTATTTTGGTTTAGGCGCAGATTTGCAAGCAGATTGCCCCATTTTTCGTAAATCTCTCTAAATAATATGAAGTTTTTCATAGACATGTGGATCAGCTGTTTCATAGAGATGGTTTGATGATGGAGCCAGAATTGGCTATGGGAATTCAACCAACCCAGACATGCGCCCTGCCCAGTTCCATTTTAGGGTTGCAGCTTTTTGTCCAAAGTACACGATCTGCGTTTTGGAGCATCGTACTGTGTTTCATATGTGGTCAGAAAGTCGACTACTCGTAACTCGTTGACAAACCCCGAGTTAAGACTTCGATTGACCTGGGTCTTGGGTGTGTATCTAATCTATATTATGCATTTGCTATAAAATATATCGTTGAGTTAGTATCCCGTAACACAAGTCTCGAACTTACTTTGGGGCTAACTCAATCTGTGTAATTTGTCTGTGAATTTTATTTATTTCTATTTTTATTAATAATTGATGCCCATTACTTCGTTCACGTGGACTTTATGACTTCGGCGTATTAATATGAATACGAACTTATGTAGGTACATAAAAACATACTTGTAGCAGTGTTATACCTTTTCAATAAATTATTTATTTATTTCATACTAACTTGGTTTTGCATCAGGTGTTCCAGATCTAAATTTTTTACACCTAAACAAAAATTGCTCATAGGCTGAACAACTTTTGCTAAAGCGTCGTTTTTATATTGCTTATAGTTTAGTTGGACCATTGTGGTTCTGCATTATTTAGGTATTTCATTTCTAAAAAAAATAATTTCACCCCCTATATTACCCAGGCTTAACAGCTAGCTATATAACAAAAAGTTTTATTCGAATCCGTCCAGTATTTCCAGAGATAATCGTGTACAAACAGATTAACAAACAGACACTTTTGTTTTTAAATTCTTACTCTATTACTATGTCTCCATCGCACCAAATGTTCTTTTTTCGAATTGTATTCAATTTACATATTATTATTTTTTTCTGTTTTAATTGATTAAATATTGTTGCAGACAAAGGGCGTGTATGCAGTCCCGAGATTGGTCCTATTCACCTCGGAACTAGCCCACTACTCCACAAAAAAATTGGCCGCCTTCATGGGTATCGGAGATGACAATTGCGTTCAAGTAAAAGCAGACAGATATGGGAAAATGGATGTTGACGACTTAGAAATGAAAATAAATGAGGCTATAGAAATTGGCGCTACGCCATTTTTAGTTACTGCCACAGCGGGAACTACAGTGTATGGTGCCTTCGATCCTTTGGTAGCCATTGCCGGGTTATGCCAGAAATATAACTTGTGGTTCCATGTGGATGCTGCTTGGGGAGGTGGGGCGCTGATGTCCAGAAAACATAGGCATCTTTTGAATGGAATTGAAATGTAAGTTCCTTTTTTACCAGTTTTATGCTCAATGAGCTTGGTGGCGGAGTGTGCACTACTGGCGGTTTTGCAAGTACAGCAACACCGGGAATGGTCCGCATTTGGATGGGTGACCTCAAGTGGCATTGAAAATTTCTCGAGCTCCGCCATGCTTTGGAAGGCATGTATAAGCCGTTGGTCCCGGCTGTCATCATTGTATGGCAGTCGTCAAACTATGTCAGATACCTTCAGGGAGTCTGAAAAATTTGACACTAGTGTTGGCCACTTACATACACGAAAAACAAACAAAATCAGTTTTTTTCATTTGCAATATTTTAATAGTTTTATTATACAAACCAAATTACTCAAAACTAAGTAAAAACACTGTACACTTCTGAAAAAATCTGGGTAGTTCTTTACCTTCCAGCAACGTACTTTAAAGGCTGGCAGAACTTCCACTTTGGATGGCAATATTCATCTTCTGTCGTCTATCTTCAATATATTTAAAAGCGATCACTCACTCACTCACTTACTCATCACGAAATCTCGAAAACTACTTAGCCAATGAAGATGAAATTTGACAGATAGGTAGAATGTGATTAGGAGACGTCCGCTAAGAAAGGATTTTTGGAAATTCCATCCCTAAGGGGGTGAAATAAGGGTTGCCAGTTTGTATGATACTTTGTAATTTTTAAAGTGAGAGACACGATTTTGTTTATTTTAGTAGTTAGTAGAAAATAATATTGCATTTATTCGATTCTGAAAATAACATCCCTATAGGGGTAAAATAGGGGTTGCAAGTTTGTATGAATTTCGAAAATTTTGAAGCGAGAAACATGACGTGTTTGAGCGGAGCGGGAGCGGGAGAGGGAGCGGTAGCGGGAATGGGAGCGGGAGCGGGAGAGGAAGTGAGAGCGGGAGCTCGACAAGTTTCGTCGGGTCCGCTCGCTAGGCCTTTAAATAAAGATTTTTATATTGAAGAAGTATTCAAACATTTCAATTTTTTTACATAATAATTCACATGTCATAACAAAATTAATAACGAAAAAAACAAATAAAAATCATATTCGAAACATTTTCTAGACTTCTACGCGGACGAGGTCGTGGATTACAGCTAGTTTAATATATATACCTATCTAATACTTAATTATATAATTTATAATAAAAAAGAAATACTTAATAAATGCAATATATTGCAAAATGTATCCTCTAAAGCAGCAACCTTGAACTGGTAACCTGTGAACTTTTGATATAGTGTCAATGGCCAATAGTGTCAATATAGTCTGTGTAAATAAATATATGGAAATTACTTTATCTAATAATGTTTAAAAGGTCTTTGATGTAAACATCACTTACATACTCTGTTTTTCATACTCTTACATTTTCAGTTTTAGTTTTTAAACAGTACTTCCTATGTGTTAACTTACTTTTAGTTCTGCGCAACGATTATTACTTCGTTTACGAATAGGAAACTAAAAATTTCGCGGAAGTGTTTATCTGTCGAATAAGTAATGTTGCTTATACTGCAAATGACTTTAAAAATACTTCCAAATTATAATACCTACACTAAGTTCAAAATAAAACATTTGTACAATTTTAATACCGTTTCAGGGCCGACTCGGTGACGTGGAACCCTCACAAGCTCTTAGCCGCGCCGCAACAATGCTCAACCTTCCTAATTAGACACAAGAATGTCCTCAAACAGGGACACTCGTCCGACGCCAAGTACCTCTTCCAGAAGGACAAATTCTACGACACTTCGTACGACACTGGGGACAAGCACATACAATGCGGCCGCCGCGCTGACGTACTCAAATTCTGGTTCATGTGGAAAGCCAAAGGAACCGAAGGCTTCGAGAAACATATCGACACAGTTTTCGATAACGCCAAATTCTTTTTGGAACACATCCGGCAACGCGAAGGGTTCAAACTGGTCTTAGATGAGCCTGAATGTACGAACATCATGTTCTGGTTTGTGCCTACATGCCTTCGCGGACTTGAAAACGAGCCAGATTATAGAGAAAGGCTGGACAAGGTAGCGCCCAAAATAAAGGAAAAAATGATAAAGGAAGGAAGTATGATGGTCACGTATCAACCACAAGGTGACCTGCCAAATTTCTTCCGTATCGTGTTCCAAAATTCGGCTCTAGAACACAAGGATATGCTTTACTTCGCCAACGAGTTTGAGAGGCTCGGAAAAGATATTATAGTTTAAGGTTCCTACGTACGAATACATTTACAAGTGTAACGTACAAACCTTGCATCATTATAGCCTGTGATTATATTTTTAATTAATTTATGTTCAAGTATTAAAAGCGTTTTTTATAGAATGATTCGAATTAGTTTTAGAACGCATAGAATACCTTTCTTAGTCAGTGTAAATATAGATAGAGTAGATACTCGTATATTTTAAAATACTGTACCTGCTTATGTAAGTATGTCTTTATTGTCAAGAACACAAAGTTTAAACATGTGAAGTTTTTTTGTAAATTAATAAACTACCTAAAGGTTGCGTTTAGGTATGTACCATAGTATCTTTCTTTAAATAAAATGTGATGTTTAATAAATTATTTCAGTAAAAAAATATTTTGTGATAAAAATACAAATTTCAGTAGGCTAGATATTCCTATAAATCATTGAGTATATTTTAAAGTGAACCCGTAGTATATCTTATTGTAAGCATATATAAAAACAAAATAACGTTCAAATGTAAACAATATTCTTTCCGATTTTATCTAATTACCTAATGTAAAGTTTTGGCTGGCATACAGTTACAAAATGAGATATAAGTAAATGAATAAGGCAGAGTAGGTACCTGACATTCTAATATTATGGTTTTAAATGTAATATTTTCTTCAATGTGTGGATGTAGTGCTATCACTATATTATGTAGATTTATTTTGTCAATTTACAATCAACTTATCGAATTATTAAATAATTTTACTATTTCGTTATTTCTAGTTATCTTAAGTTGGTATTGAATAGATTTAAATTTACATAATATCAACGTATTTATTGTACTGAGAAATAAAGAAAAACATAAATATCTGCATGGAAAACTTTTTAGTTTGACTATACATCTACAAGCAACGTTAGTTGAATAGGTTACACAAACATGAGCTAGAGTTAATTGATGTTACAAAAAGAATAACTTTCAATTGAACTAGTATATATTTTATAATGTGAGCTAGATGGTGCGGTCGCCCGCCACAAAGGGAAGATCTTCTCGCCAGGCATGGTGTTGCGCCTGGGCAACCGCGGTTCCAACTGAATTTTGTCGGAGGTTGTATTTATGCAGCAAATCAAAATAATTCTAATATCAAGATGTAGGTTGTGTGATGTCAGCGCCAGCAGTACCGGATCTAGAATTTTTGAAAGGACAACCTATGTGAATAAGCCGCCCCTGTTGGTTTTGCCACCTACTTGATTGGGGATGCAAACAGTTCAGTGCGCGCCACGTCGTGCCTCGGTCTGTCTTGACCCTAAGGCTAATAACCAGACACATTCTTATTCGTACATAGCGAATAAGAATAATCGTTCGAAAAATTTAAACGGTCTTCGTCATTCGAATAAATTTTGGCCATCTCTATGGGGTAAGTGCTAGTTCCGGCCCTGACTCATTGTGAACCTTGCAATGCTCTCTCGACGACTTCTGTAGCCTAGTGGTCATCATGCCAGGCTGTCACCTAAAGGACCCGAGTCTGATCCCCGGTCAGGTCAAGATGGAAAATGATCTTTTTCAGATTGACCTGGCTCTTGGATGTTTATCTATATATGTATTTGTTATAAAATATAGTTCGGTTGAGTTAGTTTTGTAATTAAATTAATTAATTATTTTGTAGTTAATTTTAGTTGAAAGAGGTTTGTCAGGATCGTAGCAAGTGAAGGTCCATAGTCTCTGCCTACCCCTGTGGGAAATAGGCGTGATATTATGTATGTATGTATGTTGAGTTAGTATCCCATAACACAATCTCTGTGCTCTCAATCTGTGTGATTTGTCCATATATAAGGAGTAACAAAATATACTGAAATTATTTTAAGGGTGAATTCAGTCCATGATACTGAACAACTTTCCCCAAGGAACATGTATCGAAATATGAAAAGTAATTTGTGGCCTACCATACAAATTGGCCGATCAACGGATACGAGTTTTTATGGAAAGCCAATTTTTTTTTTCGAAATTCTACATATGTTACTTGGGGAAAGTTGTTCTCTATCACGGACTGAATTCACTCTTAAAATAGTTTCAGTATATTTTTTTAGACCTTATATATATTCCAAAGCTGGCCACATATGGTGTTATACTTAAATAATTTGTCCTTAACTATCAATCTAAAAAAAAAAACAAATTTTAATGATTGCAAGATTATATTTGGTTGGTAAATCAGTCAAAGTTTCAGAAGACACTACTTATATTTTTTTAAATGGATTTATACAACACAAAAAATTTCAAACTTAATATGGATTATAGATGTTTTGACATAGTTTCCCACAATCATAATTGATTTTAATCATAAAATATTTCTATTTTTGTCTTCTTTGCCTTCTTCTTCTTTAGGGAAAAATGTTCGTCATTACATTTTCATCCTTAAAATATTAAAAGTTACATAGGTTAAGTTATATGGGTGTCAGAAAAATCACGAGTAGTAATCAGTCCAAGTTATTAAACAAATATGATAACTAAACGCCGTTATCTAACGCTCAATTTGGGAGCAAGTGATGGGGCACTTTTCATAAATCTGTGAAGCCATTTTTCAAACGCGGAGTTACTAAAGGAACGGTATTTTGTATGGAAAAACCATTCATTTAGGTGACTCCGCGTTTTGAAAATGGCACTACGGAATCGATACGAAAGGAAGATGATTCACTCACTTTTTTTTTTAATTTATAATTGTAGTTTTAATAATAAATTAACAATAATATATTTTCCACATTGTATGAAGTCAAACTTCGTTGCCTGCTTGTAAATCCATTTTTAAAATTGAAATGATTTTTAGATCTACCTAGTAAGTCGTATCTATACTATTCCATAATTGTCGCCCTCTTATCCGATCGAATACATGCCATGAATGAGTTATCCCAAGAGCACTCAAAAAAAGAAACAATTTTATATTGACACAGTTATCTCTTCGTGTAAATATGAATCACCCAAGGATGTGAATTATTATCACTATTTTATCTCTAAAATTATATTAAAACTCCCAAACTGAGCGTTAGATAATGGGGTCTAATGGGTATTTTCCTGGGCCAAAAACAAATTATTTTGTACTGATAAGAAAATAAAATGTCGCAAAATAATGTCACTTGTCTACAAACATATAGATTTTAACGCGATTTTAGATTTATTATTGCAGAAAAACTGTTAATAAGAGCGCTATTAGACTCCAAAAAACTATGAAGTCATCTGCCTGTATTTCATACAAATCCCAAAGCAAATGTTTGTTTTGACGTTTCGAAAAAAGTATCTGATTTGACTTGTTGGAAAATAGAGGATTGGCCAGCGAAAAATAAAATAGATCACCTCCCTACCTGCCATTGGATCATAAGATGGCCTTTATTTAAACTTGGGAGACACTGTTCGATTTATTTTCCATATAAAAATATCGTTTAGTAACACAGGACAGAAGGAACTTACCCATTTAAAAAACAAGATAACATTTATGAGACCGTGAATTGGGAGGATGTTTTTTATAATATGTTTTTTTTTTTCAGTTTAAAAATCTTTGGGAGAACATATTGTATTTAAATATCTTGTCTTAAGCCTCTTTTCCTTATAAACAAATCATGGAATTTTTACATACTTTAATCATTTTAAATTAAATTATTTCATGAATGAAATTCTACAGTACTGATAAGGTAAGGGCGAGACTCGACCTTGTGTCTAAAATTCTAAAATGTCTAAAACACACTGTGCCGATGCTGCGCAGCTCAAGTTCCGCCGCTAATTTATATATATATATATTTAATATTTATATTTCTTGGTAAAAAACGCGACGTAAATTTTTGTTGCTCGTAATTCAAATAGCATTGTGAGCGTAATTTCGCTGAAATGCGGTCGCGCAACTTCGGCAAAGTAGGCTTTGATACTAAGCGAAGCTGAATAGATGCGTATAGTATTTCTTTATTATACTTTATATTGAAAGAAAACAAAAGAGTTTACTAACTCTTTCTCTTTCCACAAGTCTATAACGAAATCTCGTTGGTTGTTAAAATCCGCCCAGCACCGCTCCGCATCAGCAAAGGCCAGAGAAAATGTAAAGAGGCTACTTCTATATGTGTGTTGTCTTATTATAATATCTAAACTACACAGAAATAAAATTTAAATACAAAGAAAAGTAAATTCAGATTGATAATTGCTTGACATTATAGTAAATATATACCTAACCTGAACCGAGAAATACTGAGTTCTATTCTACACCTTGTAATTTTGTACACTAAATACCTATATAATTTTAGATATTATCAATAAGTTCAGAGAAAGGAATTTGACTTCCAAAACATATAGGAGCTGATCGAATATAGAACACAGGAATACAGGAAATCGAAAAGAGATCGGATTTTTTTTAGTACCTGTATTTCGCCTAATATTTCTCTCTCGTAATCAGTATTATGCAATGTAATTGTAGAAAAAAATGTTCACACTGGAAAAACCTTTCTGTTTATTTAATACGTAAGTCCATAATGCATTTGTGATATGTAATAAGGACAGTGCCTTTCCAAAGAATAAAGTAGGTAACCCCAATACTGCCTTACTTTTGGCATTTTTTGTCAGGTGATTGTTGCGGAATGTTAATAGTTTGTAGCTCTAATTTTATAATAATAATCTAATATCAAAGAATATGATAGGTATGTTGTAGGGGCGTCAATCTATACAACGTGGAAGGGACATTCCCGTAATAAATCAAACCACGAGCTATACTAGACCACTACAGTATGATAAAATTAAAATAACTGTCAAAAAAATCGGCATTTCCGTACAAAAGTATCCAACCACCCGGGCAATTTTTATGGGGACGTCGAATTCTTTTCGTTTGAGTGTTATTTTAATTTCATAATACTATAGTGGTCTATTATAGCCCGTGGTTCGACTTATTATGGGTATGTCTCTCCCACTTTGTATTTATAATATAATATCGTTAAGTTACAGTTAAGTCATTAAACTTGTATTATGGGATAACCCATAATACAAGTTTAATCTAAGTTTTGGGTTAGCTGTGATTTGTCCTTATTATATTTCTTTTTTATATTATTTATTTATTTATATCGCTAGATGAATGAGGAAGGGGCCAGATTCAGAAGATGATACAAGAGTAATTAATTACTCAAACTTTATTTAAAAATTGGTAACGTTAGATTCTTTTTTCGCTAGTTCGTCCTTAACCGGGTAAACTCCACCATTATTATTATAAAACCCAGACTAACTTTGTTACTAGGTTTAAACCACTATCCACCCAAAATGAAGTTGACATTGACAGGTGAGATAGTGTGATATTACCAGATGTCAACTTGATTTGGTCGGATAATGGTTTGAACTTAGTAACAAAGTTAGTCAGGGTTTTATAATAAGATATAGATAGAAGCACAAGTCCACAAGACAACGATATAATTATCCGTACGCGACTCGCAACCGCGATAAGTCGGCGTGTAGTGTAGTCGCAACAGGCTATTCATGCGCCCAAAGAAAAATGTGGATGTGGCGGCGGGAAGGGGACCATGAAACAAACTTTTGAATGCGAGAGTCATACAGCGAATGATTTGCGCGAGCGTTTCCAAAGTAGCGCACTTTTTAATCGCCCGTATGCGAAGTCTTTGTCATGATCTTGACTTGGAACCCGAGCAGTGACTTGGAAAAATAAACGTTTTGTGTTTCGCTGACTCCCGCGTTGAAAATAGGTCTTCATGATGTTTTGCTCGCCGAATGTCAATTGTCGTATCGCCGCGATGATATTGCCGTCTGGTTCTTAAGACGAAGTGGTAGCTAAAGTGGCGCCCTCATTTGAAATAAATTGTTTAAAACTAAATATGGTGAAAATTAAAAATTTGATTTGTATAAATGTCTAGAAAGACCTTTAAACTATTTTATGAATAACTTTTGAAATTATTACTAATAGGCCGTCTAGTTTTAAAACTGTTTTTCGCCAAAAGTGGCCACTTTTGGCGAAAAACAGTTTTAAAACAAGATGGACTACCAATATTACTTTCAAAAGTTATTCATAAAACAGTTTAAAGGTCTTTCTAGACATTTATACAAATCAAATTTTTAATTATCACCATATTTCGTTTTAAACAATTTATTTCAAATGAGGGCGCCACTTAAGCTACCACTTCGTCTTAAAGACAGTATAGAATTAGATCTTGGGACAATACTTACTTCTCAGTAGTTCTCAGTCCACATAATGACATAAATCTAAATCTATACAAAATGTAACAAAAACCCTGACAAATCCAAGAAAAAAAAGCGACATTTTCATACAAATTGCCAAGCCGGCCGAACAATTTTGTATAAAAATGTAGATTTTTTTGAGTTTCGAGCATTGTTCCCACAGGAAAAGTTGTTCATATTGACGGTCTGAGTTGCTCCTACAAGGATCGGACAGGATTTTTTGTTACATATTGTATAAGTGTTGTATGTCTTAAAATCTTAAACAAAAAAAATTCTAAACGTTTATAATACCTCATCATCTTCTTCGAACTGGCGTTTTGATGATGATGATGATGATAATGGCAGCTTTTCACAATTAAACTGAAAATATTTTTCAATTAAATAGATTGTAAATAGTTAAAAATAAAATAGTACTGTTAAATTAATACACCAAATGTCTACGTATTCAGATACGGTATAAGAAGACAATTTGTGTAAATTGAGAATGTGTCAATCTTGCAGTGAAAATTATACATAAGTTGTATATTGCGGGTAAGAAAGTGTTTATAAAACTATTAGTGGATTATCTGTGGCAGTTTACTGCTTCCGACAAATAGGTTGTTTTTATACCCTTAACCCTGCTAAATATATAAAATAAGCGTGGTACACACGTACTCTAAAATAAACGGAGAGAGAACCCAATTGCTACTTTATGTACCTACTTTTATTTGTGTCATAAATTATGATATGATTATAGTTATAAATCTTTCGACTGGTCGAAATAGTAGATTGTGCTACAAGGGGCTAAGGTAATATTTTGAAGGCGAGGGCGCTACTTTGAATCCAGAGCGAAACGAAAGATTTCACAGTTGAATCACGAGCGGAGCGAGTGATTCTACGGTGGAATCCTGAGTGTAGCGAGGGATTCATGTATATCGCCCGAGATAAAAAATTTACCGTACCCGAGTAGCACACTCTACTTTTCATCTCCATCTATGAGAAAAACTAGCACATACAAAACAGAAAATAAAGAACAGTAGAACACCTACAATACCTAACACTAATTGCTGGACAGCCAACATTATTTTTGATTCTACATAGATTGAACACGTATTCTGTTTTCAAATTGGTTTAAATCTCTAGAGATCTTCTTTTTCACGTTTTAGTCCCAAGAGAATAACCAGTAACTTTAGCTCCAAATGTTTTGGGATGAAAACATCGTTTTTTGACTAGATGAGATGAAAATTCTTTTGTCCTTCTGTCTGTTTGTTCTCGCCTACAGGTCGCATTTCTAAACGAGATTCTCATGAAATTTTGTGAGCCGGTTCGATAGTTATATAGTATTTTTTCTTGAGCCAGTTTTTCGAAATTTTTAAAAATTGCCGAAGTATTGGTGTTCGAAACCTAAAAGAATGTCATATCTCAGCTATTTCAAAAAATAAACAAAAATGTCATTAATCTTTCTAAAAATACCATGTGCGGTATCAAATGAAAGGGCTTTGCGTAGATTATACAGTAATAAACTTCACTCCCATATTGATAGAACCCACCGACTATGTGTAGTATAAAAGTTAAATATAAATTGAAATGAAAGAAGTTAAAGTATGTGAAGTGGGAGAGGGAGTGAAATTGAACAACTTTTTCCCAAGAAACATATATGGAAATACGAAAAATATTTCTAGACTTTTTTATTAAAGCATGAAACTACGAAACTTTATTTATTTTATGTTTATTTCAGGATTCTAAGTTTATTCAGTGTTTTCATTGGTAGGTTGGTCTGAAAACTTTTAAATTGGTTTGCTAAGCCAGGGAAACGGTAAAATATCGGTTATTTCGTGGTTGCAAGGGCTCGCGAGGTCTACTGTTCTCACAGAACCACTAGTACTATTTTAAATTGTTTTTTTTTTTCACCCATATAGTTTAACCCTTCAAACAACCCCTTAGATCAGCATGTATAAAAGTAAAATTATTTTCTTACCAAAACCTCGTCATCGGGCACTCTAGAGATCAAAGCCATTAGTTCGAGGTATGGTACTCTGTTTGGCCAAATAATTTTCTTAACGTATTTTTTTATACCTGAAATGAATATTTGGTTAGGTTAACAAAGTGTACAAGTAAATATAAGCATGAAAATCCTATTATTGAAAACAAACATAACCGTCGTAAATCATAACGAAATAAACTTATCCATTCTTGAACTTTACGTTTTAGGACATTTCTTTATTTTCCTAAAATAAACAGTTTAATTTGTCTAATACTATATAGTTTTACATATTCTGACGACCTCCGTGGCGTAGTGGTCAACATACTAGTCCGCCAACCAGAGGTTCCGGGTTCGATTCCCGGTCAGGGCAAGTTGGAAAATGGCCCTTTTCAAATTGTCCTAAGTCTTGGTTGTTTATCTATATATGTATTTGTTATAAAATAAAGTATCGTTGAGTTAGTATCCCATAACACAAGTCTCGAACTTAATTTGGGGCTAGCTCAATCAGTGTCATTTGTCCCTATATATTTATTTATTTATACTGAGTGTGTCTGTATCCAGGAGCAGCCACAGCCTAGGGCTATGAGATCAACCTGTTGCTCAAAATTGCTGTACCCATATTGAATTTGCAAGAAAGGAAAAAATATGACATACTAGTATAAAAATTTCAACAGGAGTTTTTGATAGGTCCAAATTCATTTTGTTTTACATCTAAATCCTGTATCCCGGAACAATTCCGTACCTCAATAATGTTTATATTCCTATTGGGGTAGACATGGCCCAGGGCCATAAGACCTGGTAGGTTAAATTTAGGCTTTAAATTTAACCTACCAGAACACATACACGACTTATACAGAACTTGCAAAAGGGAAAAAAAATTATTTTGATAGATTTGTAGGTATATATGGGAGTCGTTTAGAGAGACAGGAAGACACGATAAACTAAAAATAAGCAACGATACTTACCCCATGCCATTAATATATAATGTACAGGAATAAAATACGTGACAATCGACAAGGTGATTAGAAAAAAGATGGTCAATAAGCTCAGAAATGGCACAGTGAAGTTGAACAAGCTGAAAGAAGTAAATAAAATATATATTCATATTTATAATATAAGACAGCATCCAATTAAAATATGGATGATAATATTAGAAATGGGGGTGTAGTGGTCACATAAAACATGTAGAAAACGATCACACGATCATAAAGATGGTTTCTTGTGTACCTAAGACTTTTTTTTTGCGAAGACGAGGGCGTTATGAGGGTTTGTAAAAAAACAAATTGGAATGTTTGCGGAGCTGCACAGCTGTTTGGACTTGGTAAAATTTTGCGTGATAAATAAGTGTAATTATGCAATATTAAATGGTTTATATTTACGCCGTGTTGTGTAAATGCGAGTTTATACTCTGTCATATCTTTAGATCGGCTTTTCTGGTATAAATTTTCGCTGATTACACGGACAGAGGTCGGGTAGTACTAACGCTTAGATACTTCCTGAAAATTGAATTCTATACATAGACATATTTATAATTGTACATTCAAATATATACAATGGTGAGGTTGCGTCTATTTACTCATATACTATAGGTACACATGAAATCACAAGATACAGTTGATTCATATATCGTGTTACATTCATCAATTAAATAAATTATAAATATGTCATATTATTCGATAGAATGACGATTGCGGAAGATCTCTATGTGAATGTAAATATATTAAGTTATCTTAGATAGAGACGCTATTGCATGCATGTAAAGGCAAATGGGGATGCAATATTTTTTGTTGCATGCTAGTTAGTAGGCTTGGTGACGCGTCAGGATTCGAGAGTCAGACGGAGCTAATAAAACCAAACGCGAGGCAAGAAAGGGGATCAGTCCTTTCGCGTCCTTTGCCTGACATACAAGTCTCGAGTTTAAAATCGAGTGTGTGTAATTTTGTGTTATAAATTTCATTCACCGATTTGAGCTCGTTGTTTTGTGTCCGGGTAAATTACTGTGAAGTGACTAGAATTCTAGACTTCCTAAATATTTTATCTATACCTTTCTCACAAACCCCAAATTCCGCTGGAGCGTTAGATAAGTACTGAATAGGTAATTGATACTGGGTGCTGAGACTGGCATTCAGGCGCTCTGGGTCCACCCCTTTTCCTTTCACCTAGGTATCCTAGGTCAACCTGTAGGTTTACAAAGGGTTGACCTTATCCTAATATATCCCTAGATTAGTTCTTATTTGCATATCCTACACAAGTCGCTTTACACACACACACGTTTAACTTCTCACACAACTGTTATGAGCGTTGTGGCTAATAACAGACCCTAGGTTCACACTAGGTCTTATAATAGACTAGACTTAGGATAGGCGAGCAGTTGCGATAGGTCGGTTTAGACGTAGGTTCGTGATTAGGTTCGTTATCGGAATAGGTTTTGCGTACGGTTAAATTAATAAATCTGCTAAAGATAGATACGATAGAACGAACAGATAATATATATATATCGAAGATTACTTGAATTTCTATAGTTGGGTTAAATGTAGTATTATCATTGTTGCTGTCAATTAAGAGTCACATAAGTTTCATTTGTTACTTTAGATATATATAATTGAAAGATATAGGATCCGATCAATTTAGTCCTATGTATGATAGTGAATATCTAAAGGTTATCAGATTATGATATTTGATAGTTATGTGTTTATTGAGATTATAGAGATCTATGGTAACTAGTATATCAAACATCTATTCACCAGAGAAAGGTTAGAAGGTTAGAAGTTAGGTATAGAACTTATGATCTAAATTAACGTCTCAAATATATTTGCTCTCAGGATCTTGACACGCCAACCGTTGCGAGCATGTTAAACTAGAAAATAAGTAAAAGAATAGAATTTACGTGGAAGCTCTGGTAATTACAGAGCAGATAGGATAAGGATTTTTTTGTTAGGATAGCCGGGCAGGATTGTTTTGTTTTATTTGGCTCAAGATCAGTTGGATCTTAATTGCTTTCCTACATTGTAATATTAGAGTCGCGAAAAGGTTAATAAGTGGTAAGAATTATCAAATTTCATCGGGAAATTTGCTCAGGTGATTTGGAACTCCCGTAGCAAGCCGCGGGTGTATTACTGTGTATATTATATACATAAGTAAGGGTTCCATCTCAGGGGCATTCAATTCTATAAATGTTTTTAACTAGTGTTACTCATTAACACTTTCCACAGGGTGGAAATGGTTTCATTGGTGTCCTTTTAAGTATCTACTATTCACATGATAAAGTAATTTAAGACTAATAAAACGTCAATTTAAAATCAACGTTTCTTTATTTAAAAAAACTCAATTTCGTCACGTTGTCCTAGATATGCAGTATCCAATGTTCGTTGCCCTCAAGCGGTCGCGAGAACTCACTTGATATCGCCCTTTTCCACTCGATTTTAAACTTTATTAATGCTTCGTAAAATTTATTTTTGATTGCCGCCCGCTCGCGCTACAGCTGCGAGACTACCTACAAGCGCCCGGGTCATCACACCTTTTCTCTCTTTAATTGCCGAATTAATTACGTATTGTTACCATGCAAAATATCCTTTATGTGAGTATGTAAGCAAGTTAAATTAAAGCCAATAATTTTAATTGCTCCCTGTATCAGAAAGAAAGAGTATGTGCCCGGTTGCTTCCTTATAGCTTTGCTACCGTGAAGCTTTTTCGTCTTTCCCGTCTTCAACGGGGTATGGCAATGGTCACCAATTCACCAACGATGCCGCAGACTATGCGAAAGGTAAAGAAATAGTTAGTACAGGGTTGAAACTAAAGTGTAAACAAGAACAAGTAAAATTATGATAGGTAGTAGTGCTAAGTAAAATTTATAGTACATACTTTTTGACGCTTTCTCCAAAAGAGGCAAGTTCTCCAATAAAATTTTGCACAGACTGTATTAAATCTTGTATGTTATTTATTTTTTGTCTAAGTGTCCTCCTTTTTTCCTGAAAGAAAACAATAAATAGTAATCATATAAGCCTCTTTTAGTCGAATTAAATAACGTACCTTTTCAACGGTGTCAGTAGTAGTAGATTCGGTTCGACTTCTCCCTTAAAATAAAAAAAAATACTTAGGTTTAATGAAATTGATGACATAGATCAAAAAACGAGCTGTCTTGCAAAAACTTTTTGTTTGTCATTTGCCAAAAGCAGATTGAACATTTACCTAAAATAATCTCTAAATTAAATTAAAAGATTGGACATATCAAGTTTATTGCATGATGTATCTAATAGATTTTTTTGGGGGATTGGAATAAGCCATTTGTTTCTAAAGATTGCACACATAAACCAAAATGCATGCTGTATATAAAAGCACAATTTGAAAATGTTTGGGGGAAGGGAAATCAATGATTTGGATTCAATCTTCTTTTCTTCATCATAACGCGTTCCTGGTTGCATACATGCTATGCTGCCTCCGCTACTAAAAAAAAACGGAATTTGAATTAGTTTCCGTTTATGCTATTGATCAATCAATCATGTAGAAATGGTGTATTCCCTAACAAACTAAAAGTAACCATTTTGTCAAACCCGTCCACAAAAAACTAATCGACTAATCCGGACAGTTTTCGTTCAATAGCACTTCCAACAACAGCTGCGAAAATTGTAGAAGCGGCTTTGAGCACTAATTTTGTAAAAACAAATATGATAAAAACCAATTTGGTTTTAGAAATAATTGTTCTTAAGTCAAGCCGTTTATCATTTCAACATTCAAAAAGCTTTGGAATGTATTGATAAAAAAAAATACAATAGGGCTCCTACTGGATATGATCATAGCATATGATAGAGTATATTTTAAAATCCTACTTCGAGAGCTCTATGGCATTGGAGTAAGGGAAATTGCCTACGATTGGTTTGATGCGTATCTAACCTATCGCCAACAGTGTGTGGAGATTGAACACACTGAATCTGATTCCATGGTACTCTATCACTCTAGCAAATGTGATATGCCCAATTCAGTCCCTCAAGGCAGCGCACTTAGTTGTCTTTTTTAAATATATATATCTAATACTGTGACTTGCCTAATAGTGTGAATACTGAAGATTGTGTTCTTTTTGCTGACGACATCTCTATTTTGTTCCCATCTGAAAGTAATTTGACATTAAATAGTATCCTTTCACAAATATTTGCTACCATAAGTAACTGGTTAGAAGATGATTACTCAAAAATAAACTTAACCAAAACAAAAATATGCAAGTTAGACCAATTCAATTCCAATACGTCTTTATTATCAAAGGATATTTAAAATATCTCTTAATAATCGTCACATTGTTTTGCTGCTCAACTGTTGACGTCAAATGGTTACTTACAGCTATGTTTTATTGCCGCTTCTAAAGCGCTAGTGCAGAAGAAGCGGCAACAAAATGCACTGCAGCATTTTCTCCAAAGACGTCAACTCACAATTGATTAAATATTAAAAGTTGATATGTGGACAGCGAAAACATTGTTGAATACGTCCTTATTTTATTCTGTTTTTAGTATGTTTTGCTACAGCGGCAACAGAAATACAATATCTGTAAAAATTTCAACTGTCTAGCTATCAAGGTTAATGAGACTAGCTATTACGGAGAGACGGACGGACAAACGAACAGTGCATGTAAAGACAAGTCATTGACATAAACTAAGAAAAGGAAAGGTCCTAGAATTGAACCTTGTGATACGCCGATTTTATCATTAGATTCGTGCGATTTTATGCCGTTTAAATGAACAGTCTGAAGCCAATTAAGGTAAAGGCACGTAATTCCGCAGTGTTTTCATCTGAAGTTAAATGAACATCAAAATGTAGAATTGGCTATTTTTATCAGCAGTGACATTTATCCTAGTTTTGAAAAATATTTAAAGTTTGACAGTAAACAAATACCTATTATAGATTTGAAATTATGTAAAAATATAAATAAGGCCGAGGGCCCTTATTCCGATTTAATATCCTAATTCCGATTCATATTGTTCCTAAATCCGAGTGTACAAAATATAAGGGAATGGAGGTGGGGATAGTGAAACATGATGTTCAAAAATCAAGTGTATTTATTGTCTTTGGATTTAAAATCAGTCTTATTCTCAATGTCACATGATTATTAAATGGCATCACAGTATGATGTACTTAGAACTATAATTATATTTTTGTTTTCTTTATTTATAAATTTTGTAGTACTTACTTATCTCGCAAAAAAGTCTTATTCTCTATGTAACATGATTATTAAAATGGCATCACAGTATTATGTACTTAGACTCACTGCGTAAGATAATGAACACTCTGTATTTTACTGCATTAATACCACCGGAATAAGGTATTCATATAACCATATTCCGTCTTAAATACCTCGGAATTGCGTTTCATAACTCTCAAATAAGTTTTTTTTATTCTGAGTAATAAAAATAGAAAACTTGACAATATGCTGTAAGTAAATTAAGGCTTATTTGCAATATCTTTCTAAAAATCAATAAAAATACTCAGGATTAGAACTGAACACATCAATATTTTAATTTTTTTGACGTTGCTTTTGCATACACTGAATTAATAAAGTACCTAAACAGATATTCTTTGACCAACTATAACTAATAAATACGACACCACAGTGTACCTCGGAAATAGAATTTTACATTTGGTAGTTATTCAAGTGATCAGTCCAAAAACATTAATTTCATAATTATAACAAAGCATCAAAAAAAAAAGTTAACCTCTATGTAATGGCAATTCCGTGGTATACATCGGCATTTAGGAACTTTTTTGTATTATAATAATATTTGTAAATCTTACTTCTCCTCAATTTTAGAAGAAAATACTCCAATGTTAACGGTATTCGATATAAAACATAATCCTTTTGATGGTTCAACTTAAAACGACACTCAAATAGTATAAGAATCACGTATTAAACACTATTTAAAAAATCGTTGAACTCACGTAAATTAGGTCCGTAATGTATGAAGTGCGCTTCCAAGTCAGCTGCTAGCTTCAAACTGACCGATATTTTGAATTGTACACACACTAAAACAATCTGTTGCTCACATAAACAAGATGAAATAAATTATAATCTGTATAACGTATTTTGCAGACAAAAATAACTTGTAAATTGAAGGGAAATCACGGTTTTTCTAAATACATCGCAATATGGTGATGCATCTTGCAAGTTTGGGAACACCTCGTAATTGAGCGCCTTTACCTTAATTTAACTAAATAAATTAGGATAAATAAGATTCAATTAGCTTAAATTTCATCAAACGATGATCTACGCAATCTAATGCTTTGGAGAAATCACAAAAGTGCCACTCCCGCTCGATGGTCGATTTTGCGCCAGTAAAGCCAAACTGTTGATATGAAAAAGGTTGTAGGTCTTGAAGTGAAGTAGCATTTGATTGAGCATTACCTTTTTGAATACTTTACTCAGAACAGGTAGGATAGATGTAGGTCTGTAGTTCTGTTTTTTCTCCTTTTTTAAATCAGGGTATTAGTTAACTACCTTTCATTAGGTTAGGAAATATGCCTTCATTAATACATTCGTTAAATATAAAAGTTAAATCAGCAGCTATGATATTTGTAATATGGCTTACTACGGTTTCTGAAATGCCCGGTTGTTGTGATGATCTTCAGTATTCCTTTTTAAATGTGACTGTTTAAATGCTTCTATTATATTACTAAGGTCAACATAATTAAATCTAAATTTAGAATCTCAAGGGCTAACATTTTTTTTACTTCAGTCTAGTAATATCTTTATCTGACTAAATTAATATCAATTTAGTATCAAATAATCAAATAAAACAATATTGGTTTTTATTTTTATTATCTACTAAATCAACTTGTTTTGTCAAAACGTGGGGTATTTTCCTGGGTCAAAACTAAATTATTTTGTTCTGATAAGAAAATAAAACGTCGCAAAATAATGTCACTTGTCTTTGAACATATCCATTTTAATGACATTTTAGATTTATTATTTCAGAAAAACTGATAATTAGAGCGCTATTTGACTCCAAGAAACTATGACGTCATCTGCCTGTATTTCATACAAATCCCAAAGAAAATGTTTGTTTTGACGATTAAAAAAAAGTATCTGATTTGATTTGTTGGAAAATAGCGGATTAAATAGCCCTAAATGATTCCTACAGGCGCATCTTTTAGTAGACAACTGGGGTTGGTTTTTAACCGACTTCAAAAAAGGAGGAGGTTTACAATTCGTCGCGTAAAAAATTAAAATAAAGGAGATTTTATTTTTTTATGTATTGTCACTAATGCTTGGACCGATTTGAAAAATTATTTTTTTTGTTTGAATGGGTATACTGTCCAGGTGGTCCCATAGTAATTTTATTAAAATCGGTTGTGTAGTTTGGGGATAGTCCGTTTTTAGTTTTGAAAAATTATAGTATAGCACGAGGCCCCTCCTCCTAGCAGAAGGGAAGTTCGGTTTAAGTTGTGTTTTTTTGACCACCTGGTACTCTGGTACAACCGTGATGGCAGAAGGGAATTTATATAAGGCCGATAGTAAATATCAAGTTATAAAAATAAAAAGATATAAAGGACCTCGCAAACGAAGTTACCTATTAGTAGAAATATCAGAAATTAATTTTCTTCGAAAAAAATATTTCTTGAAAGTATGTATTTACTGAATGAAAACGACATCAAATACAGGTTATCTGTCAGTTGAACTGATCAGGTATTGTAGGTGTTCTACTTTTCTTTATATTCTGTTTTGTATTTGCTAATTTATCTCATAGATGGAGATGAAAAGTAAAGTATGTTCGGGTACGGTAATATTTTTAATTCGGGCGATATAAACGAATCCATCGTTTCACCCAGGATTCTATCGTATAATTACGAGTGTATTCAACTGTGGAATCCTTCGTTTCGCTCTAGATTCAAAGTAGAGCCTTCGTCTTGAAAAAATCTTAAAAACATTTACCCCTTGAAGCACATAGTGATTTTGAAAACTTTTACCACACATGAAAACAATAAAGAAATCGAATTGAATCGCTGCTTCGGAGCGCAGGATGCGTCTTGCAACTTTTTCTTTTCCAAAGATAATATGCATGTACCAGAGACCGTACCAAGTGGTGAAGAAGGAATACAGTTGTTACACGACATGTTCGTAGTTCGTACTTATTACTTTAGTCACTTCTTACATCACCCACAAAATGGAGTCCTACTCTAGGACTAATCCGCGAACCACATGGTAAATGGTGATGTAGTTTGAATCAATTTCATTATCACTGAAAGGCCCACAACTAAGTCTTTAAGAATCCCCTTATTTCCATACAAACGTAGTCTACGTTTTATTTTGAAATGAAATCTCAGATTCCGGTAAAAATATTAATTTTAAAGAAATTGCTATTACCTAGGATTATAATTGGTTTCCTACAGTAAAATTATAAACTGGAAAGAAAATATAAGGGTGTAGAATTTTAAATACTGATGGTCAAATATGATATGATGCACTTTATTAAGTTCACATTTTAACAGTGAAAACTAGTTATATGCCTAAATATATACAATTTCTTTGAAATAACATATTTTCGCCTATAACTAACATATCGTCTCAAAATAAAACGTAGACGTTTATATGGCAAAGTCTGATTCTGTCTAGGGTAAGGGGACTCTTAAGTTCAAAACTCCGGTTGCGTGTTCACTGTGTGTCAGGAACTTACAGTTGATATTCTTTGGTCTGTACAAAATAAAGGGTATCAGCAATATCAGGGGAAGCATCCACGCTGGAAAGTACCAATTGAACAGCAACCAGCCGATCAGCCCGATTGTGTTCCACTTCTTCGATTCCCATTCAAAGCACGCTCTGAAAATATTGGGAGCGAATTTAATTCGTGATTCGAAGGGAAAATCTATTTCTTAGAATTTTAATTTTGTTCAGGATCACTGTTTGAATGTCTATTCCCAACAATGCTTTTTCTTTTTGTATTGATGTTGTGGTAATATATAAAAACGTATATTGTATAAATTGTAGCGAAATATAATCAAATCATAATATTTAAATAAAAATTAAAAGACAACATGTTCTTGAAATGAAAAAAAATGTGTATCTTTAAATGGGAAAAAAGTGTAATTTATATTTTGTATTATTGGTAATTTTTATCCAAGTTTTTGCTCTATCTCTACTATTCTCTTTATTATTCAGTTAATTGGTTAATTAAAAAGGCACTAGCGTTGCATTTGTGTACGATTCATGAACGAACATCGCCCAAAATACAAGTATTCCTATCCTTTAGTGTATTTATTTAACATATACCTATGTTGGGTTTACTTAAATAAAACTGTCAAACTGCTGGACTTAAGTCTCTATAGTGGTTAATTAAACAAAATATAAGAGTAGATTAACTAACCTAAGGAATCTCAAAAAGTGTACTATCCACCTAACAACAATTTTGGCCCTTGCTAAGTTTTTCACAAACAGTTTTCTGTCGAATTTATCTTCAGTTTCTAGAAAATCAATTTCTTTTGGATTGATTACAAAAGCAGACGCCTTAATCTGAAATTCGAAGGCACATAGGAAAAAATATACAACATTACTAAGTACATATCTCATACTTTAAACAAGCAATATATTTTGGAAACGGCTCCAACGATTTTAATAAAACTTGGTATTTATATAATAACAATAAGTATTGTAATAATTGATTATAATCAATCAAGGTATTTTACTTCGTACCTTATAATAATAAGTTAATACTTATTACTGGTTGGGCGACCGAGCTATGCTGGGTTACTTTTTTATTTTTTTATGAAAATATTTTTTATACCATTCCCCCTCTCAAAAGTTTATTTTATTCACAGTGAATAAAATGCACTTTTACTCACTATTTTGATGTTTGAATTTAGAACAATTTACTCTTAATTTTAGTAATTGTTCTAATTTTAATGTCCATTTAAATTAATTTTAAACCTTCTTTTTTCTTCATTAAATGTCTATTTTCGCTTAAATTTTTATTTTTAACCGACTTCCATAAGAGGAAATTATCAATTCGTCGGAATCTTATGTTTTACTTATGTTGATCGATTTATTCGAAGACGTTTGTACCGATTTAGAATATTCTTTTTTTTTTAAAGGGAATACCTGACTGTCGGCCCCATAATTTATTTATTAAAACCGGTTGTGTAGTTTGGTGGTGAAGTCGGTTTTTAGTTTTGAAAAATTATTCGCGTAGTCATGGTATAAAGTATAGTATGCTATTCTTGAATAAAGCGGATTTACATCGATGCCATGAATCACTCGCATTGCTCAGGATTCTAACACTTGAATCACTCGCTACGCTCGTGATTCAATGATCACGAATCACTTCCTACGGTCGTGATTCAGTCGTTAGAATCCTTCACCTGCTCGTGATTCATCTATGGCCTTCGAAGTAAATCCGTCCTTTATTTACTAATTGCATAATATACTATTTTACCCTCGTCTCTAAATACCGAGCAATTAAATATTCAAACATGTGAGCGGAATTTTGGACACGTCAAAGTAGGGCCGTCATAGTTAGAGAGAAGGGAGGTTTGTTAAAAACACAGATCTGTACAATTTTCTTGGTCTGAAGTTAAAATAAAATATCCTTATTAGATAAGCGCGACGAGGCCTTTTTCACTCTTTCTCATCTTAGCATATTACCAGTTGCATCATCAGCTGTAATGCTGCGAAGCCCGGGGTCCGCTTTCCAGCTTTTTTTCTCCACTTTGTATAGGGTCTTGAGCATCCTTGGTAGTAAGACCATTAGCACGCATATCGTCCTTGACGACGTCAAGCCAGCATATCATCCTTGACAAGGAGCTCGGTGGCCTGACGGGAATGCGCATTACTAGCGCTTTCGTAAGTTAGCGAGACCGGGTGTAGTCCGCACTTGGATTAGTGACCACAAGTGGCATAAAAATGTCTCAAGCTCCTCCGTATTTCGGAAGGCACGTATAAGCTGTTGGCCCCGGCTGTCATCATTGTATGGCAGTCGTCAAGCTATGTCAGATGCCTTTAGGCAGCCAGAAAAAACTGACTCCAGTGTTGAACACTTACACACACGAAAAACAAAACAAACATCCTTGACGACTTCATGCCCGCATTTCTTACCATGCCTGCCGGGCTCCAGCGGAGGTGGCATATAATGGCTCTACATTTGTTTCTCATGTAACTTGCGACTAGCGACGAGATATCTTATTCTACTTTATTTGTTTTTACCTTGAATATTCTACTTACAAATTCAATAACGGAATTCATTTTAGAACGCACATGTCTAGATGAGAGAAACATAAGCCAAAGGGCTTGAATATTTTACTCAAGTAACTACTTCAGCAAAATTTGTAGCAGTATTAAATAATGAAGATGAATTTCAGGACAAAGGAAGCATATGAAATGTTAATACGCCTACTTACAATATTCCAGAAAAAGTTCATTTCAAGTAGAATCCTAGGATTATTGCCTTTGGCTCGACCGACTAACGCATTGTCTTTGAGTGCGTACCAGACTTTGGCTCCATTTCTTATATCAAGTAAAGGTATAGTTACAAAACCTAGTTCATCGCCCCTTTTGTCGTCGTGGACTTTTACTTCTAATATAGATGTTATGTCGTTGACATTACTGAAACAGGGATACAAAATGACAAATTTATAGGAATAAATCACACTAATTGAAATATATTCATAGGTATTGTTTATTGTAATGAATAATAGCAGAGTAGTTATAGATAAGTTATTAAAGTGAATTTGACTGCCTTCGTGGTCCAGGGTCGCGTTCGCCTTGTGATCGAGAGTTCGTGAGTTTGAATCCCACTGGGAAGCACGCTTTGCGAAAAGTTGTTTCCAGTCTGGTTAGAACTAAAGGTCCAGTAGGCTTGAATCACCTGATTATCCTAAAATAATTGATTATCATAAAAAAACACGTATAAACTGTGGGTTCTGAACGCCATCAAGCGTTTGCTCATTAGACGGCAGTCACTCTATGTAAAAACCGGCGACCCCGTCAAATCACCTTGGTTAGGTAGCGGGCCCGGGTTTTGAAGCGTTACTGCTGAGGATGCAACCGGAAATACGCTCGGATGATGATGAGTAATATTTTGTAAAGAAGGAAGAAGTATAAGTACTTAGAATGGAACGTTAGTATGCTAGATTGTCAATATATAATGCGTGGTCAGCGAGGAAAATGAGCTACCTAATTAATATAGGATCTAGTTCTAACATACCCACAGAACAGAAGCCCGTTCAGCGAGATTACGTTCAACAGTATCCCCCGCAATTCAATTTAATATAAATAAAGATGAAATAATGTTTATAAATCTGAAAAAGCTCGATTATCCCATACAACAATGATAGACAGTATAAGACTGTCGGGTAAATGGCGTAAAATGTGTTGATTATGGTAGCCGTAAGCACACACGGAACGATCGTAACATTGTAATCTATGGTTGTGTAACAAAGCAGTAAGCATCACATAAATAAATAAATATAAATAAATATATGGGGACAAATAACACTGATTGAGCTAGCCCCAAAGTAAGTTCGAGACTTGTGTTATGGGATACTAACTCAACGATACAATATTTTATAACAAATACATATATAGATAAACATCCAAGACCCATAGGGTGACTTTAATAGAATAACTACGTACAAAGTAAAAATTTTCATCCAATTCGGGTCAGTGGTTTTGTACTCTGTGTGAGTTTGTCGCCTCTCGTTGACCAACTTAAGGGAACAGTAACAGTCCGAAGCTGCTAAACCTTTTGCCCCAAAAACTATGACGAACAGACGACCGACCGTTGAGTAGTATTTCATTTGGTAAAATGCCTGAAATGAAACAGGTACATCATAACACTTAGCAGCGTGGTGACAGCACTAAGCATATAATTTGTGCCTCACTCTAGCAGAGAGCGTATAAAGGCTGGCAATGAAGAAAAAAACAAATTTATCTTTTTAAAAATTTTCAAATATTATAAAAAAAAATATTGAAATTTGTTCAGGCGTTTTGGCTCATAAGTGGAATAAATATCCCTAAATAGTAAAAATTATCAATTTGATAATAATTTTGAATTGGTTAACAAACCTGGTTATTGATTTACTCATGTTTATTTCATCCTCAGATGTGCTACTTCGAAACCCAGGATGCCTTTCAAACCTCCTTCTCATTCAAAGATAATATGCATTAGTATTTTCATTACTTACCTGCCTAAAAAAGGGTAGACGGAGTGCGTTAAGGATGGTATGATTAAAAAGAATGTGACAAGTACCATGATATAGGCAAAAAGGCAAATGAAAAAGACTCACATGCTGTCCGAAGCTGAAAAGTGGGATAAGGTGGGGAGGAAGAAGAAGAAGATGCATTAGTATCTAGCAATAGGAATCGACTTACAAAAAGTTTTTCTTCTGATTGCATTCTGATCCGATTCTCCAAATAATCATCTGAGTCAACGAGTAAGCCGTCAAATGGACTTCCAGTGATAGTGAGTAGCGAAAATATTTCAACATTAGTGCCGTCTAAAGTTAGATTCAACGCGTGCGTCTTCTCTTTTACCAAATTTGATATGAAAACAGTAGTTCTATAACCAATAAAACATAATTATAAAAGGGCAAATAACATAAATAGGCTGGCTAAAATTAAGCTACAATGGAAGTACTATTGGGGCAGACAGAACGTTTGGGACTAACGGCTCTGGGTTCTATCTGCCTAGGCTGCAAGATCTGTCTACCCTATCTTCTTATCGAGTCGAGTTATTAAGGATAAAGGCATGATAGTGTATATAGCCAGTCTAGTTTTCTTGCTCGACAAAATGACTCATGGGAATGATTGAATCGTAATTTGGTACTTACTTGCCAACAAATGCATCTTTGCGATTGTCAAAGTCCCAAAGAGATATTTCAAGCAAATTTTTGAATTCATCATACATATCTAAGTTGAGAAGTTCTTGCCATTTTGCGCTAGTCTGTGCTAAAGTTTTTACTACTCGTATTTTTGATTTGCACTTCTCTGAGCCCAATCTGAAAATAAAGTTTATCGATTCTGGAATGTCGTTCATTGCGATAGGTCATTTTGCTGGTTTGTCTTTCTGATATAGAGGGAGTAAAATTGCTCTAGTTGTCAACGAACAATCATATTTATATACATATACAAACGCCGAATGTTTCAATTAGACTCGTACAACTTCACTTGCTCGTTCAGTGATAGGTAAATACGAGTACCTACTTAGCTCCATTATTTTTAAGAAATTCAAGAAAGTCGTGTTTGCTGTGACAGTAAAGGCCTAAAATAGAAACATAAGTAACTTACCTAAACCTACACTGTAAAGCCCGTTGTCTATCTTCGCCAGCATCAGATTCCAACCCTGTGACTTCTATAAGAGCAATTATGATTGTAGCGATTTTGATTCTCTTAAGTCGGTGCTCTGATTTTGCCGAGTTGCTAAAAATAAACTGCAAGAATCTGGTTAATTGTTGTTGATAGCTAAAGCTAGTATTTAATTCTTAATTTTAGCTACCATCGAAGTCATTCATCATTGCACCTTGGAACCGTAAGTGTACGTCACGTTTTTAGATGAATTTCTCCCACGTACGATTGAGTTGTGGAATTAGCTCGTTGCAACGGTTTTCTCTATAGTCAACATCAAAAGAAGAGAAAATATTTGTGTTTTCATGTCCAAGAGTTAATTGGTTATTTTGGAAATCCTTGGGAGAGGCCTATGTCCAGCAGTGGACATTATGCAGCTGAAATAATGATGATGATGATAATGTCCAAAGAATACATAACCTCTTATCATCAGGTATGCCTGTTTAACTTAGTAATTGTAGTAAAATATATATATATCTCTCTTCATATTATGTCATAAAAGGGTTGCCCATAGAGTACTTTTTGTATAGAGAGAAATACAACGATAGGTATGTAATATTTTAATAGAAATACTTACAGACATCAAAAAATAAGCTAGCAGATGGCAATAAACCAATTCAAAACATTACTACCTTAATCTTTTTTTTGATTTAATATGCTTTATAATACACTGATATAAAAATACATTTTAACACTATCCCTCACATATTTTCATAATATAAGGATTCAAAACACTAAATCTTATTGAAAATAAATCGTACGCTAATTCCATGTTTAGATATTTACGTTTTAAAATTTAATTTAATGTCATTTGTATATTTATGGTTGTTGCGTATTTTTTTTTCTTGCTCTTCGGATTGCTGCCATTTCTGCTAACTCAGTCTGACACCAGTTTGATAGATGTTTTTTTTCATAGCAATAATTTTTCAAAACTAAAAACAGACTTCACTCCCAAACTTCACAACCAATTTTGATAAAATTTCTATGGGACCACCTGATAAGTATACCCACTCAAACCAAAAAAGATTTTTCCAAATCGAATTCGTCTTCGATTAATCAGTGAAGTTCCGTGTTGCTCTATGGTGAATATAAATTAAAAAAAAGTTCGCGACGGATTTATAACCTCTTTCTTTTTGAAAGTCTGTTAAAATAAAGAAAAAGAAGTTTTAAAACCAATAAATAATCTAACAATGACCTTAGAACAACACAAGTTGAAACAAAATCTGCAAAATATTATCATATCTATAAAAAATCATTATTATTTTAACAAATTAAAATAATATAAAACAATACTATAACTGACAGCAGTTTGAGAGATGACCAAAATTATTTTTGTCATCTCTCAAACAGTAAAAGAAGTTTAAAATACCATATAAAACTAAGGCGGATATTACATTATCAAACAAATATAATCATATTTGTGGCACTCATAGAATTATAACCCATAATCTGTGGTGGGACTCATAGAAATATGAATATCATGTGACAGTGTAACAGAAACATATGAGTCATATTGTCTATGATGATCAAAGATATGAGATCAAAGGGCAAAAAAAATATGAGATCCTATTTGATAAAAATGACATCCTCAAATAGCAAAACTTTGGCTAGAATATCGAAACGACAAAAAAAAATATGAACAAATTTCTTAAATTTAAAAGAAATTTATAAAACATTTTCATGATAGTCTGAGAGAAAAGAAAATACTTAGAATTTACTAGCTGCTTCTCTCCCCGTGCAGATGGTAAAAGTCGAGCGAGGCAATAAGCGAGATTTGAATTATGTTAATAGGCGATGCGGCCGACAACCATCACTATTTTGGTCCATTTTCCATCTTAAAGCTCATCATCACACTAAGCGTGGCCTTAGGGTCCTACCGCCCTAGGCTCTGTCTAACCCGTCAGGAATAAAGTACATCGGTGCCGCCTATCTGTGTTAATAAAATTGCACTCATTACATGACAATGGAATACGTGGCTATGATATCCATCTTGGTAATATGATATTTATATGACCTTAGGTGTAATACAGAAGTTATATAGAACAACATTCTATAAACATGACCATAGAGTTTGACACAGATATGAAATCGTGTAAATATGTTGAATAAATGATAATGAAATATCGGCTTAGAACAACCTTAGTACAGTTACCTATACTATAACACAAGAAGAAAATAAGTTTGGGAAAAAATCGATAGAAAGTCATCACAATTTCAGTAAAATAAAATAATAAAATCATAATATATCGAAGACATAGGAGAAAATAAGAAATCAGTTTACGAGTATTATCCTGTTGGTTTAAACGAGGTTAGGTAAAAAATTTAAATATGAAAATAACTACCTTTTCTACTTTCCCAGTTTCAAGAGTAGCATTCTTTTTATTTTTCAAAATTTTCCTCTCTTTTTCCTCGCGCCGCCTCACTTTTGCCGCTAATATTCGGGATCCAATTTTATTTCTAATAGAAAGCTTTGGCGTCGGCGGCACCGATGTACTTTCGTCGTTTTCGTCACACTTCTTTTCTAATTCGTTTAATCTGCGGAGATTTTAAATGGCGAGTTATTTTCATAAAAGAAATTTAATCAGAAGGTTAATAAGTTTAATATTTTTAATAAAAATCACGTTATCTTGCCATAATATACTAAACATTTTCATTATTTATTGAAGAGATTAAGAATGTCCATTTATTTAGTTTTTCTTTATTTCACTGTACAAATGATGAGTATGCTATCAAAAATTAATTAATATGTGTTTCATATACATGGTAATGTATTGTTTACTTTATAATTATGTTAATTGTACATGTTTACTTTATAAAAAGAAAACGAACAAGATTTTGTAGATATATAGATGAGGACTAGTCACACTGATTATGTGGTGAATAAAGAATTAATCAACTATGGTACTTACGATCCACTGCTTATTGACCACTCATTATTAAATAAGTTTCCGTCATATTTAAATACTTTCTCATTTTTTCCATTAAGCACACTAGATACAGGTTTAGAAACACTGACTTCTTTATAACTGACGTCAGCGTAAGTTACCTCCAGTTTACTTACATCTTCCACTATAACTGTATGCATTATTAGAGGGTACCTTTCTATCTGTCTTCCATTTTCAACAAATATAGCACCTACCACATCTGCAGTCACATCATTAGCATTTGCGAAACTTGCATTTCCTTCACCGATTAAAGTCAATAAGTCCACTGATTTGGATTTCTCCAGATTTTTTTTTGCATTTCATTGTATTTGTTTTGTATTCGCTCGTGAAGTTTTGCAAAATGTTTCCTTTTCGTCAGTTGAGAACCTTTTTCACTATTCATTGTTGTTATTTTCCTCTTTTAGTGACTACACATAGTACGTTGTGTCGGCTGACCGCAAAACCGGCGAAGAATAGGTGGCAGGTGCCTTATCTTATCAGCTAGTCAGTTATTGATTAGTTTGAGCATATTATCCATAATATTAGCCTGTTATCAATAGCAGCTTGTTAAGATTTCATTTTAAGTAAATAAGAAAATAAGGCGGAAGAATGTTCTTAAAAAAAATACTGGAAGAATAAATGAACACTTGGACTTATTGGCTTTCATAGCTGCAATGCATGGATATGGCAGAAGTAGGTAGTTAGAAAGAATAGGTACTTATGTTGGAGAAATACGTTTGCTTAAAAATTTGTCACGACCTTATTTAAAAAATAAAAGTTTTTAGGATTTTCGACGTTCAGTAGCGTAGGAAAGTCCATATTTTGATATCGAAGAACACCTACCTAATCAGTTTCTAAGTGCCATAAATAAGGAAGTATATTAACGATCTTCACATTTTATCTATTAAAACTTGCATGATTCACTCCCAGGTTTTATTAATATTTAAATATATTTGATCTTATACATAAATGAATTTATCAGATTAGACATATATACCAGCAATAGATTCTTGTGAAAACAAGAAGACATTTTCTGGAAATTACTAACCTACTTTTCCACCACGTCGTTGCTAGACTAGACCCATCCTTCTCGTGACGTCCTTGCCCTACTTGTATTTGATAAATATGTGTACAAGATTTTCGTTTTATTTTAACTGCTCTTAAACGTTATCTAAGTATGATATTATTCATTTCTACTGAACTTTCCATACGTTTAGTTCATACAGCCTTTGAAAAACTATGTAGACACCACTTGCTCGACTTTATGAATTGCTACCATAGCCAAATCACAAAGGATAAATAAAATACGTATTACCTAACTTAGCTTGTCAATGGCCTAGTGTCTGTTTTCACCCTTCTTGCTTCCCCTCGCATACTAAAGTCCTCTCCAACCATCCCCATATTTGCTGCAGCTTCTGGAAATTGTCAGTGAGAACATTGTAATAGCGTCCTCACTGTCATTCCTCAGTAGGAGCTCCATTATAAATCATTGCAAAACTCTTACAAGACTTCTACATGTTGGAACTGTAACTCCATGCAAGCCTCAAAGTACCGGGATATTTACTTCCGTCCCGTGAGTACTTATATTTATACTTTAACGTACGTTGCAACATACTCGTACCAGCGGAACGATAAGAAGAAGGCCTATCAAATATTAAATACTTTATTCCTAGACTATTTATAAAAGTGCGACAGACTGAAGTTAAGGAACACTCCTTTTAGTGACTAAATCAAAAGTTTAGCTGTTTAAAGGTATACTTACAGCAATGTGGTTTCATACCGGCTCCAACCAGTTACGACTGGCGTAAAGAGTTCGGGAAACTTCGCCATTCACATTCACCATCCGAACTCTCAACTTGCTGAGTGGATGTAATTTTAATGGAACTAGGAAACCGGCAAGATCGAAATTTAACTTGAATGTAGGTTCCTTATACTATAAAATATGGTATACCTAGTGAAAAATAAAATTAAACCATTTCTTTCCACCGTCTGAGAAATTGATGATTCAGACGGTGATGAAAACACATTGATTGTGTTGTGAATTGGAAATTAGTAAGTGGAAGGACTTTAACGTTGAAGTTAAATATACTTATCTAACTAGGTATAAGTAACGCAACTTTGGGAATCTATCATATCTTCCGCCGTGTGGTGACGCCAGTGTAGAATAAAAATTGTTGCCACCACTCCTTTCCCATAAAAAACTTGAGAGGTGTCAAGGGACACCCGGATGGAACGAAGTAAAATATAAATAGGTCTAAATTACATTCAAACTCTTTTCTGCGTTCTTAAATCAAGTTTTTATTATCTTCATAAATTTGAATGAACAAAAAGTGTCGTTACAACTTTTGGTCTTAATTTTTTCCGTCTAGCTCCCTTTCGCAACGCGCGATAAGGAACTCCGTTCCAATAGGTGTCGTAAAACGCGACAAGAGGACGTTTAGTGTAGATAACTAAGAATTGGCAGTATAGTCACAAACCTGTCTGCCCGGAGTGGTAGTTATAGGCAAAGCCACCCTTTATTGGAAAAGGCAGTCCGGCATTAGACTGGCCCTTACATGCTGTTAAAGAACTATAATATTGCTGAATATTTACCATTCATGTTTTTTTTGCTTCAATTTATTTGGAAACTGCGAACTAGTGAGATACAAAAGGTAGAACTAAAAGAGTTTTAGGAAATTGCCATTTACATTCCTATCCATCAACTGGTGGCGTAGATGTTGAGCAAAAAAAGAAGATCTTTGACGTATTAAATGTTACAAAAGTCTGAACTTTGTACCATTATTATTTTATGAATAAATGTATTTTACGAATCCCTAAAATATCACACTTTGCCCGAAAAACAAATTCTAAACTTCAAACAACTCGACCCAGATTTAAATAGAAGCAATATATCAAACACAGTTACATAAATACCTAGTTAATAATTTCTTAAGCTAATAATATTTTTATTAGCTCATAAAGCAATCAGTTTTTATCATCATATAGCAATCAGTATAAATTATTCAGTTTTACGTTCTCAGGGTTCATGTATTTTTGTATCTGAGTTTTTTTTTCCATAATAACATTGTCATAAAGAAAAATCGTCTATGATATATTCCGTCACTATTAGGTTTCATTCCACTTCGTCTGTTGTTTTCTTTGTGATACTAATTTTGTTAATATTAAAATTATCGAAAATGCTAGAAAGTAAGTACACACGCACGTTTTAGAAGAAACAGTCGAAGTGTAAATTATTTGTTTAGTAGTTGTGCGGCTTACACGACACATTTTTGAATATAATCTGCAGTAACAATTTGGTGCTGTGCTGCAGACTATGATGTGTGTAGACGTGTTGTGGACATGTCCCAGCAAATTGCGTGTCGGCTGTATCCAACTGCTGCTGTACAGCAAGTTGTATCAATGTTGCAACGTGTGTAGCAATGTTCGATGCAATTTGCCGCAAGCCCAGCGTTTTCTTGCTTTTCGTGTGTGTAATTAACCAACACGTGTGTCAGATTTTTCAGGCTGCCTAAAGGTATCTGACATAGCTTGACGACTGGCATACAAAGATGACAGCCGGGATCAACGGCTTATACGTGCCTTCCGAAGCACGGAGGAGCTCGAGAAATTTTCATGCCACTTGTGGTCACCAATCCAAGTGCGGATCACGACCGGTGTCACTTTACTTGCGAAAGCACTAGTATTGCGCACTTCCGCCGGACCACCGAGCTCCACATTATGATACGGTTCTCTAGATACCTACTCTTTGCTTTGTTTCGTTGCGTAACATACGTTACATATGAACATTGAACAGCGAAGAAAATAGTGTGGTTAAATATTTAAGAACTTTTTATAGACTTGCCACATTTGTTACAAAAAATTAAAAAAAAAATACACGAATAGGACAGCTGCGGAGCTCGAGAAACCACGGATGAAGCTGCAAATTAGTACCAGGTTTTTAGGGTTCCGTAGTAAATAAGGAACCCTTATAGTTCGCCATGTCTGTCTGTCTGTCCGTCCGTCCGCGGTTTTACTTAGCGACTATAAGTACTAGAAAGCTGTGATTTGGCATGGATATGTATATTAATTATGTGGAAAATGTGGTAAAATAAAATACTGAAAATTATTTTTTGATGTGAAACATCTATAGGCGCACGTGAGACCGATTTCTGGCGTGGCGACGCGTCGCCACGCGCAATCGACTGTGCGTTTCTCTCTCACTCGATCCGGCGTTAAGCCATCTCTTTCGCTCCACTGAGCTCGGATACCTATAATGTATACTCTGTTTATTACAGTACTCATTGACATTTTTAGTTCCTACCACAATCTGTTCTTTTCTGCATACTACTTTTACGAAATAACGTCGATGTTTCACATCTACCAGGCGTCCCGTGACGGCTCCATTTTTTTTTAGGATAGCTCCCATACAAGTAAAGTGAAAAGACAATTTTTTTTCTCGATTAATGAAGCATGTGGGGTATCGCTGAATAGGTCTTTCAAAAATATTATGAGCTTTTAAACACCGTTTTTTAATTTAGCGATCCGTTTTGAGATATTTGTTTTTGAAGTGAACATTTTTGTTAGAGTCAAGTGTCCCCCCCATCTATCTGCTAAACGGTTATATATGGACACGTCAAAAAAATCACAGCTATAGTATATATAACGAACTTTAAAGGAAAACTATCAGAGCTAAGTAGGGTTTACAAATTAAAAAGTTATAGGCGATCAACTTATAAAATGTACTCGGAAAAATAAAATTTCGTACAAATTCAATAGAAAATTCGTTTTTAGGCGTTTTCACTGACATAAACCCAAAGTTGGCATTCGTAACTACGGAACCCTACACTGTGCGTGGCCCGACACGCACTTGGCCAATTATTTATTTCATATTTTGATACAATGTTCCTAGTGGAAAGTTGTTTAGTACCATGGACTGAATTTGCCCTTTAATTCGTTTCAGTATAAATTGTATAATATAAAGGGGTTACTTTTAAAACACCAGCAACCTTTTTGCAGCAAGCTCAGTCCATGATGAACTTATTTATATAAAAACAATTATCGAAAAATGAAACGAAAATTTTTGACTTTTAATACAAATTAGAGCTTAGCCAAATGGATTTTGTATAAAATACCGAAATTTTTCTTTCGTTTTTCGATAATTGTTTTTATGGAAAGTAATTCATTATAATGGACTTGTTGCAAAACTTGCTTCAAAAAGGTTGCTGGTGTTTTAAAAGTATTCCTGTATCAGATCCATTAAAATAAACTACTTTAAGGGTGAGTTTAGTCCGTGATATTTAACAATTTAACTTTCTTCACTAAACATACAAAGAAATATGTTTTTTTTTATTTCCATACAAACTCGGATCAGCTGATCGGTCAATTTTTAGGGGGGGTCAAAAATTTATTTCCATATTTCTTTATATGTTGACTATGGAAAGTTATTTACTATCATGGACTGAATTCACTTATTACATACTAGCTGATGCCCGCGACTTCGTTCGCGTGGACTTTATGACTCCGGCGTATTAATATAAATAAAAACTAATGAGAGAGAGAGAAAGAGAGAGAGAGAGAGACAGAGAAAGAGAGAGAAAGAGAGAGAGATAAGAAAGTACTTGTAACAGTGTTAGGAGTTAAAAGTCAATATTATTTTAATTCTTTCCTTCGGGAGCCAATATGAAAAGAGCTGAAGTGTTACTAACCCTGGAAAAAGCCACATTAAGTTAGCCATGCGAAAAACCAGTCCTTAGACCGACATCAGCAGCTTTAAGCGTCTAAAACTGTGACTTATTTTTATAGCAAAGCAAGTAAACACATGGAACTGTGTATTTTCAAAAGGAAAATTGTTAGGGATGAGTGGCATACGCGGAATAAATACAGTTTCACTGGCACCACACACAGTAAACTTTAAGTGTCTCAGCAGACTATGCCGAAGTTTTGCGGCTAAAGTTCAGTGTCTAAAGTTCGGTGGGGATGACACACTAAATAAGCTGAAGTTCGGCCGGACAGTAGTGATGTGCCGATATGAGAATTTAATCTACCGTCTTTGGCGCGTTTACGGCGAACGGAAATGGGAGCGGAAGAGGGAACGGAAGTGGAAGAGGGAACGGGAGCGGAAGCGGAAACGTAAGCGGGAGCGGGAGCGGAAGCGGCAGCGGAGGCGGAGGCGGGGGCGGCGACGGCGTCGGCGGCGGCGGCGGAGGCGGCGGCGGCGGCGTTGGCGGAAGCGGCGGCGGCAGTGGCGGCGGCGGCGGCAGCGGCGGCGGCGGCGGCGGCGGCGGCGGCGGAGGCGTCAGCGGCGGCGGCGGTGGCGGCAGCGGCGGCGGAGAGGGAGCGGGAGCGAGAGCGGGAGCAGGAGTGGGAGCGGGAGCGGGAGCGGAATGGGTACGGGAACGGGTACGGGTACGGGTACGGGTACGGGTACGGGTACGGGTACGGGTACGGGTACGGGTACGGGTACGGGTACGGGTACGGGTACGGGTACGGGTACGGGTACGGGTACGGGTACGGGTACGGGTACGGGTACGGGTACGGGTACGGGTACGGGTACGGGTACGGGTACGGGTACGGGTACGGGTACGGGTACGGGTACGGGTACGGGTACGTTCGGGTACGGGTACGGGTTCGGGTACGGGTACGGGTACGGGTCCGATTCAGGCAAAAGCATCGGAAGTTCGGCATTATGTGTTGCTAGTAATGCAAATAACATTGCAGGCATGCATTGGCTGAAATTCAGCCGCTGAACTTCGGCATACAGTGCTGAGACACTAAGTTGGGTTCCGTTACACAGTTTCGGCGGAGTCAAATTTCGCCATCAGCATTATTCGCCCTCCGACATTAACACTTATTTTATGAGCCGAGAGTCCATTTGCTGCACATTAAGAAATTGCATAATTGGTGGCGTCGTCAACAACACTATCCAAGAAATTAGCAAGAATTTGCGTCATAAGTTCTTTATTAATTGATTTGTATTGTTAATTTTTTGGTGTCAATATGGTCACATAACCAAGAATTTTCTGGTGTGTTATGCTCTGAAGGTCCGCAAATACTGAACTTATAAGTTCTTCTTCGGACGAAACAACTTTTTTTTGGAAAAATTTTCAATGTACAGACACATTTTTTTTTTACTCTTTTATTATAGTATAGATTTAGTATGTTTTTGTTCAGCAGCAACAAAAAACATCATCTATAAAAATTTCAACTGTCTAGCTATCATGGTTCATGAGATACAGCCTGGTGACAGACAGACAGACAAACAGTCGGACGGTCTAAGTAATAGGGTCCCGTTTCTACCCATTTGGGTATGGAACCCTAAAAATCGAATAAAATAAGTATTTATGGGGGGCTCCCTTACTACAAACGTGATTTTTCATAGATTATGGTACGGAACCCTTCGCGCGCGTCCGACTCGCGCTTGGCCAGTTGTATTATAACTTAACAAAAAGTTCTCATCAGACTTAACAACTTTTGCTAAGGCGGCATTTTAATATTTCTTATAGTTTAGCTGGACCATTATAGTTCTGCATCATGTGTTCCATTTTCCAAAATCAATTATAGCCTATATGTTGCCCAGGCTTCACAGCTATATAACAAAAAAAGTTTCATTCGAATCCGTCCAGTATTTCCGGAGATTAGCGTGTACAAACAGACAAACAGACAAACAGACAGACATTTTTTTTTTATTTTCTTACTCTATTACTATATCTCAATCGACCCAAATATTTTTTTTTGAAATTTTTTTAATGTACAGACACATTTTTTTTACTCTTTTATTATAGTATAGATTATTTTGTAAGATCCTGTAATAAGTATAAAAAGCGCCGCTTTTGCAATTTTGAAAGCGTAGGAGCCATTATTACAGACACGTCACAGTGTGCGCACACACTGTGACGATCGGGCGCACTGACATTGTGATTAAAATTGTGGTAGCAATTGTGATGTGTTTAAAGTGTAGAGCACAGCCGACCGCGACTCCAACTTGCCGCTGCTGTAGGCTGCATGGCAAGTTGTGTGTGTTGTGTGTAAATCGCTTGAGTAGTTTGTTACTCGTACGTCTTTTAAAATAACGACTAAATTAAACTACGCTGTATAAAAAAAACTTGCCACGAATATTGAACAAAGACAAAAGTGGAATATTGATATAAATTGCCACAGAGTCACACATCGATGGGCCACTCATCAAGGCAGGACTTTGTTCGAGATACTGTGTGACGCATAATCGTCAAATATTTGGAGTACAGAAGTAAAGCCATGTGGCGACGGCAGATTTAAATTAAATTTTTCACCAGCCCTCCTTCTTTCACAATACTTTTCCTCTAAGGAAAGGAAAAAAACGGGCAGCTACGTGCTCTATGCAGCTACTTTATACCACGTAATACAACTCACCCGCCTGCCTTTCGTGGTGATTATGGGTTAATCCTTCTTTGATCGGAAGAGGCATTCTGTACAGCAGTTTTAAGGTTGGGCTACATCTGGTAGCTCGGAAAAACACTTTTCTGTGCTGCTATCCTCTTCTGTCACTCGGAACCGTCATCTGCTAGAGCGAGAGGTAGCGACGGAATGCATCAGCATTGGCGACTCGCTCTAGCGAATGACAGTTCTGAGCGACAGAAAAAGATAGCAGCATAGAAAAGAGCTGTCCCGTTCTGACAGATATAGCCCAACCCTAATAGGCTGCTATGAAGAAGAAGAAAATGAACAAACACCTTGACGGCGGATCAGAAAAGGCGCAATAAATTTACAGGCGAAAATTAAGGACAATACTCCCGTTACGAGTAGTACTGTTATTTCACACCCGACATCTAGGACCTCTATTGGGGTTAAAAATGCCGTTAGACCAACCTACAGTTGGGACTAACTTGGTACGACTACTGGCTCGAAGTCGTGTTTTGACATCGAACCATTTGAGATTACACAGAAAATCTAAGCCAAATAGAGTCCGATGCTGTAATGACTTGGGTATTATGTGTAATTTCAGTGTATTTACTAAGAAAAGCCTTTGGATTAATTTGTTTCTAGTGGATCTTGAAAGGTGTTGATATCGAATCTTATCTCTGTACTGGAACCACTTTGTGCGAACACTGTGTGTCGCTTAATCGTTCCATTCTACTTGACTATTGTAATTTAGAGAAATCCGCATCCAGCGATTCGTTCCATTCTAATTGAATGGGTTTTATGAGGCTTACATGTAGCAATATTTCTGTCTTTGCTGATTGTGAGCTCGACCATGTAAGAAGAATGAATACTTGCGTAAATCTGCTACTGATTCGTGGAACAGTGATGAATCAATTTAGGAATTGCTAAGGACACGATGGCGGGACGATTTCTGCCAATTAAACAAACGCTGGATGGAGATAGCGCCGCGTAGAGAGACCTGGAAGAAAATGGTGGAGACATTTTTCTCCGCAGTTGGACAACATAGGTTAATAAAAAAGTTCACTTTGGATCTTGCGGCTCTGGCTGCCTGCTTAGAACTCCGAGACCTAAAATAACGTGTCTACCCCTTTAGTGATAAAGGCGTAATAGTATCAAAGTACATATGTGTGCAATACAAAAATACATAGGGGATGCCCTTGATTTTTGTAAATTTTTAATTTGTAATATTGCTTGTCATATTGACTAAGACATATATTTTTTGTCATTAACATAGTTTGACATAATATTTTTGAGGCATAATCTTAGTTAACCTAAAGTTTTTAGAGTCTCATATAATTTTACAGTTATATAGTGGTCGGATAATCGGGCGCTAATTTTTCTAAACTTCACGCGTGAATATAACACAGCGTTGATAAAACACCAACCTGATAAAAATAAATATAAATCTCCCTCTCTGTCTACCCAGGGATAAAACGTGATGTGTACCTGTGTGTTAAAAATAGTTAAAGAAACTTACAGTAGCACTCAATCCCGGCCTATCTTGAGGCAATATCAATCAGTCTACCGAAATAACTTTCCGATCACATTTTGCCGGCATCACGTTTATCTCATAGGCTTTGTAGGGTGCGCATAAAAATTCTCCTCACGAAGAGTTGATCACAATTTGATTGCTGCAGAGGACGCCACTCCTGCGGTATGAGGACGTCTCCCTAAATTTATGAAGGCAATCCACTTTTATTAGGGATTGGATGAAGGAGTGCAGATGTCCTCAATATTTTGATCGGTAGATGACTTTTTTAAGTCGGCGCGGCATATTTATATGATAATGTGTTTTAGTGATAGCATTGTGATTTTAAATTATTATTTAATCATGTCAAATTCAATCCAATCTTCTTCAATGATGGACTGGGAGAAAAGAATAAACTTAGAATTTACGTGCTGCTTCTCTTCCTGCGTAGATCGTAAAAGCCGATCGTTATATGTGTTGCAGCTAGCCACCCATCACTATTTTGATTCCTTTTTCCACCTTCTCACGCACCATCATGCTAAAAGTACTTTTTAGGCCTTGCGGCCCAGCGCTCTATCTGCTTGTAGGCGCACGACCTAAAATGAGCCCCACAAGAGATAAAGGTGTAAAGGCAATAACTCAAAAGTTCGGTGAGAGTACGCATAACTAGCGCTTTCGAAAGTTAGGTAACAACGGACGAGATTGCCAAAAGGATATTTAAAAAAATTGATCATTCTTCAAAAGGTACGTTAAGCTGACATTATTGTATGGCGGACGTCAAACTTTGTCAGATGTTAGGCAACTTGAAAATTATAACGCAATAATCAACGATTACGAAAAACAAAACATACTTACTAGCAATCATTGCTTGTGTGTTATAGGTACGTGGGGCGCACTATAAGTTTCCGGAATGAATATGAAAAAATACTATTAAAGGTACAAAATTAATTTATTGTTTTTCAAAATAATCTCCCTTGGCGTCTATGCACTTTTTCATTCGATGAAACCAGTTTTGAAAACTTTTGTGCCACTCCTCTGTGGTGACCTCTGAAACGTGTTTTTCATACTCCTCGACAGCCTCTTCTGGTGATGAAAATCGTTGACCGCGTAATTGGTTCTTAATTTTTGGGAACAGAAAAAAGTCACAAGGTGCCAGGTCGGGACTGTATGCAGGATGACTCATGAGTTCTACATTTTTCGCCTTTAAAAAGTCGTTTGTCTGTCTGGCCGTGTGAGAACTAGCATTGTCTTGGTGCAGGATGATACGGCGTTTACGGTTATTTTTACGGAGTTCGTCAATAACTTCCGGCAAACAAATGGTCGTGTACCAGTCACTATTCACTGTACGACGATTCTCTAAAGCAACAGTAGCCACGTGTCCAGTTTTATTAAAAAAAGAAGCAATCATCCGCTTAGATGCACTTTTCACGCGCGCCACTTTGGTTGGTTTCGGCTCATCTTGAAAGACCCATACGCTCGATTGCTGCTTTGTTTTGGGATCGTAGCAATAAATCCATGTTTCGTCACCTGTGACTATGTCCCACACCAAATTTGACGCACCTTCGTTGAATCTGGTAAGCATGGCACTGCACCAAGTGACGCGGTCCGTTTTTTGAGCCTCGGTCAAGTTGTGTGGGATCCACCGCGAGCACAGCTTTCTCACACCCAAATGTTTGTGTAGGATTAATTGTATTTGACTCATGCCTATTTCTAAGGATGCGCGAATTTCATGGTAGGTCACATGCCTGTTTCAATCATACGGCGCACAGCATCGATGTTTTTGTTGGTCACAGCGGTGGACGGCCGACCATCGCGAGATTCGTCACTGAGATTGATACGACCACGCTTGAATTCTGCAAACCAGCTATAAACAGTTGTCTTGCATGGTGCTTCATTGCCAAAAGCTGTTTCAAGCCGAGCGATGCTCTGTTGAGCTGTCAAATTACACTTAAAATCGTAGAAAATCATACTACGAAAATTTTCCCAAATTAAATCCATGTTGATGCAGACACACAATTTTTTAAATGGCGCCACAAGTTAAAAACAAAAGACAGTCAGATAAAACAAACTGCATTCTACAGCCAAAGAGTTCTATTTTCAAATGTTGCAATAAATTTTTAAATATTGTTTATGTAAGTGGCCAGTTCCGGAAACTTATAGTGCGCCCTATGTACTAGCTGAAACTGCTCTAACGATTTTCATTAACTTTTCTGCACCGACAAGTTGGAAGAAGTCTGGAAGAGACCTTATTACGTGGTCAAGTCCACTGTCTATTGTGTCTTTTATCTTATTTTTCTTTGTATAACCTAATACAATACAGTTTTAACAAACAAGTAAAAAACCAAGTTCCAATCCATGATAAATTTATTATAAAAGTACACTTATATTACATATACAGCATAGGATTTGGAAATTAGCATATAGTTAGAGTTTTATAATTAGACATAACATTTTTTTTGTGATATTTAAGTTCGCCACGTCGCAAATAAACATCGTTGTGGAAATATATGAATAATAATGCGGGCAGGGAACAGAGGTGAGAAATGTGGATTATCATCACGAACTACACCTACTGGTGTGATACAGGCACTGTCTGCCAGTTGATTGCTTTTTGATTACCCGCCGTCCAGCTGGACGTTCAATTAATCTTTCTTACTTTCTTTTGTTATCTTATTTTGTTACTAATGTGTGTCCATACTCTTTGCTCGTGGGTTAATGAGATGTAGACTTTACAACACAAGCCTGTCTTGGTTAGCGTAAAATGGAATAAATGTTAGCCGTACAATTAAAACCACCCCTTGCTCCTTCGCCATTAAAAAAAGTCGAAAACTAAATCACACTAATATTATAAAGGCGAAAGTTTGCGAGTGTGTATGTTTGTTATTGTTCACGCGCAAACGGCTGGACCAATTTTGATAAAATTTGGTACGCAGGTAGCTATCACCTTGGATTAACACATAGGCTACTTTTTCCGCGGGTAACACCGCAGGGCTCAGCTAGTAATAAATAAATCTAATATAGTTGGATACCAAACTGAAGTACGACAATATTTTGTTTCGACAATATGTTACTGCGATACGTCTTCATTTCGACAATGTTTAGTTCGAAATATCTCAAGCCCGGTATTACTGTACTGCGACAAAGCGTTTCTTTGACATGACTGCGGAGAGCTGGAAAAACATTCGAAAGCAGTTTTGCCCAACTGGAAAGAAGACGCTTCCTCGTGCTTCGTGCTCGCATTCATTCTTTAATTAAGTGTGCAAACTCTACACCAACACGAAAGTAATCGATGGCACTGATTACATTCTATAAAAAGTAATGGAAAAAATCACGATCTCATGCACGACACCGAATCTGAGGAATAGTTATTGAAATCAATATTAAGTTCATTTTTATTGATAAAATCCTGTGTAAACCTTTTTTGGGCCTATAAAGTATATTGTATATTTGTAACTATAAGAAACTGTATCGCTGTTGGTTAATCAATAAACGAAAAATATAAATAAATATAAAAAATCCAAAACAAAGAGCTGTTTCTGTGGTCTGAAGCAATATTATTTTCAATTTCATTTCCTACAAGTCCACCATCACACTGAACGTTGCCTTTTGGTCTTGTTTGTTACCTTAGGGTAGGCTCTGTCTATCTGTGCAAGGGATATTTATTTTTTGTATTTCACCGTAGGAAACTAGGAATGATTTTACTCTATGGATTTCCAAGCTAGAAAACAGGTCTCAAAAATGGATACTGAAAAATTTTAAAACCTATGGGTTAATATTATTTGTATTAAATTCCTTTTCGACTGCATTAATATCATGAATCTATGATATACCTTGGTGATAATATAAGTTTCTTTTTTTTTAATTAAGTTCAGTTCAGCATTTTGAACAATTACCTATGACGAGTGTGTACCAAAATACGAAAAAAACATCAGCGAAAGAATTCATGAACAACAAACTGAAAATTAAACAAATGTATGCAAACGGAGAAAATATGAGTTGAATCTAAAATCACGGATACGATATCCAAAAAAGGTTTCCAAAAAAAGGTTTCCAGTGTCGATTTTGAAAAAATAAAAATTATTTAACTGTGCCACACTCCCCACATGAGAAATAAAAAGATCGACTGGTACTATGGTCCGAACAAAGCACTAACAACAAAACATTATTCAAGTAGTTGTGTTCTCTTGTTTCCATTTATTTAGTTTAAGACTTTTAAGTAGAGACAACACTGGAGTTTTTCGACAAGTTGCTTTTTTGCGAAGCAAGGGTTGCGTTTAGTTGCAGATAGAGATGGGTCGAGGGCAAAAATAAATTGGGCATAAATGGGCATGAACGGGCGTATTGGGCAAAAAAGAGTTTACGCCCAAATACATGCCTGATCGCTGGGCAGAAACAAATAATTTAATTTTAGTAAAAAGAAGCAGGAACTTAATCAGGATTTTGTAAATCATAACTATAATAAAATAATTTGGTCATCAAATAATCACAGTCATGTTAAATCACAATAAATCTAGTTTCTCCCAATAAATCCTAGTTTTCATATGCTCGCGTTGCATCCACTCGACTGGATAGCCGAAAAAGTGATATTTTGTTGCCTACTCTGACTAAGTCATAGTAAATTTATTAGTTATAATCTAATTATGTTTTTTGCATACTCAAATGTAGCTATTTGAATGAAAAAGTAAACAAAAATTGTATTAATGTTTTGCCCTGGCAATGGACATTTGTTCGGCATTTATGCAATGCGCCCAATATGCATAAACCCGTCTCTAGTTGCAGACCATCAATTGGTGGGCAAGATTCGTTTTCGATTGGTTTTTTGTAAAAAGCATCTATTGTTTTAAATTATTATTAATTGATTCGTTTCTTTCACAAGTGCCGTTTAAGCACTGGCGACAAGTGTACTTAAGAAAAAATATAGTACTAGTAGGAATAAACCTTGTAAACTGGGGCGTTTCGAAAAATGCTCTAGTAATGTGTGAAGTCTGAAATTAAAATTGTTGATTCGAGATTAAATACCAAATCGTTTTCGGATCTGCATATCGGAGTTCGCTCTATCTGACAGAGTCTTGATACTCCGAATTTCATTTGGCATAACACACTTGGCAGAACCTTATTTAAAAGGACATTTCAAATGCATAAAAAATATTTAATATTATTGATTGTTCGGCCAAATTTTAAATGTCCGAATATACAATAGCATAATTTTAAGATGTCAGAATTTCATTTAATACCTTTTACATAAATTAAATTTCTTTAAATTGGTTTTAGAATAATGTTGAATTAGTGCTACTTTTATTTGGTATCAATTCTATTGACCTAAGAAGATGGCATAATTTAGTCTCCAATGCAAATCAAAAAGTTAGTGCAAACCTATAGCGATTCTGACTGCGAACTTTCTGCAATATAATGAATGATTCTACTTAGATTATTATTGCTATAAAATTTATGCTCTAAGATTAATCTGATTTTTAGCATTATTGGTTTTGAATCTATGATAAATGAGTAGATGTTCCATGAAATGACGTTTCTGTCAACCACTGTTATGCATACTTAATAAATATAATAATATTATAACATAAAAAGTTCTACTATAAAGGGGGGACCCCTGCATACCGATATTAAACTGTGAGCGAAAGTCAGTATAGTTAGATATCGGCCTATTTTTGAATTTGATGTACCCACCTATTCAGACTAAAACTGCGTGCCTACCTACTGGATCTGTTTATAATATAGATTTGATCTACATCTACATAGGTATCTAAACATTCTTAAACATATTAATTTGTGTTAATAGCCATAAGCTTTCAATGTCTTAAAATTTTACACCCGGAGCGTTACATTTTATTTATTTATAATATACTGTATATTTATATACATCGCGCGGCCAAAATTTGGCAAAATAACGGCTGCAATGCTATTGAATTACTAGTAATTAAGCCAGTAACATATTATATTATGTTGAAATATGTATAATTTATGTTTAGTGTTTAAGTTTATTTTAGTTACCTAGTTTAAGTTTAGTTATTATTTGTTAAATTGCAAATAGGTATGTATATGCTGTGAATAAAATGCCGAACAGACGTCGCATTTTTCACGAAGAAATAAATCAGCTGCGGAACCTTAGCTGTACAACACTAAGTATAATAAACTAAATCTATCCTTAAAATAATTATTAACCTTACACGAAATTGGTTGTTGTTTGAAACTTGAAAAGATTTTTTAGATTTGAAAGCGATTCTAAACCTATTTTTGTAATTGAGTTCCGCGCTGGGCAGCTCGCCGGTTGATTTCGAGGATTTCCTGTTTTCAATTAACTGGAATCGTCTGCGGTCCAAAGATAGGAGCATTTCGTTTAATGCCGTTAGTTACATAAGAGCCAGATTGTCTTTCTATCCTTGAGACTGTAACCTGATACGGACGGTGGAGTTTTAATAGAATAAATGCACTAAATCTACAGAAATAAGATCTAATCTTTTTGCTTTTTTTAATATAATAAAAACCTTACCTAGATGCTGCTGGCTAGCAACGCTGCAAAGCCCAAGCTACTGGTGGTTAGAGCCGCTGTGAGAGAAAAATTCTCAATGTTCACTTGTCCAGAACTGCAGAAGGGTACAGCTTTTATTTTTGATTATATTTTTTTTTTATTTATTTCATCAAACGAATCTTAAACAACAGACTTAATTTTTACAGTATGATCGGAAAAAATACTAAATTGTGTTTTTGTGCCTCGATGCTACGAACACCGGCTTCGTGATACTAAAATTTAGTATCACGCGTTCGTGGCATTTTTTATTGTTTATGTTATGTAATGATGCACCTATTGCACCTTTGCAAATTATGAATCAATAATTTTATAAATTATAAATTACATTATTAATATGTAATGTGTAAATATATTAATTTTTAAAGTGACTATTTTAATAAAAGACATGTCAAAATTGTTTACATTTATATAAATACCTAACCAAATGGACTATAGGCATCTAAAACTTGAGGAACTCTCTCTTTATTAGATAGATAGATTAGCCCATTCCCTTGACTGTTTTCCATGATCTACTCGAAAAGAGACGTAGCTGGTGCATTCTTGGTTTTAACTTTGTTCCCTGACCCTAGAAGACAAAAACGTTTACTGACTAACAAAAATATCTAGAATGCAAATGTAATAGATGCCTAAGTACGTACGTATTATGTTAAGATGGAAAACATGGTCCAACGTGTTACATAATATTATGAGCAGGCTTTCCGTCCCGTCATCTTCTAGAATGACTCCTTACAAATTCGTAGGGAGCGATCTCTTGGCGTTTGATAAGGGCCAGGACTATTTCACTATGGGAGTCCCAGAATTTCCTTTTTTGTACGATTTTGCATGGTATAATTAAGATGTGTCTATACTATTTATATATTCATCATATCGTTTGAGCCGCAGGAAATTCACTTATAAGTTCTTGCGTTTATCGTCCATAGATCAATTAATGAAAAAAGCAAGACGAAAAATAACTTGGTATTTTGAAATTTTGGTCCGTGTAGGACAAAAATCCCAGATTTGTCAAAAACAAGTCAGTTGAGGACTTTCCATTCCGTAAAGTTCCGTGTTGCTCTATGCTTTCCACGGACTCAAAGCACACGGGGCGCGCGCCCCGTTTGCACATCTGTCTGCGCGGAACCAAATAGGTTTAAGCATAGACCTAGATTTTTTTTAATATATAGGTATAAGTACAGCAGTGCGGTGCTCCGTAAATGACGGTTACGATAGTTCTTTTTTTTAGGGGTCTGTCTTAGCTTTTCAGGTTCGGTCCAGCCCTTGGTGTCATCGCGGAAATTCGGGGGATTTTTGTCCACGGTACTTTTAGTCCTTCATGTGCGGACTGAAAGTGCCGCGGAACTTATATCGAGGGAAAAAAAGTACCCAGCGGTCATTCCTTCATTTGATGAAATATATTCAGGGGTCCCACTGTGAAATACTCTTAACGCTTTGGTGGGCAGTAACCGTGATTGTAGAGTGGTACTAACAGAGTGGACGATACAAATCTATACTATTCATCGTCAGATTGTCACTCAATAAATGACAAATAAAAAAAAGCAAGAAGAAAAATATTCAGGCGTCCCACTGTAAAATATTCTTAACGCTCGGGTGGGCAGTAACCGTGATTGTAGAGTAGTACTTACAGAGTGGACGACACTTATCTGCACTATTGATCGTCCGATCGTCACTCGACAAATGACACTCCTGTCGGCATTATCTAGGGTCCGGGCCGAAAAGAGTGGACAAATTTCCTGGAAAGCTGTTGAATATTCTGCCTTTGTTAAGACTACTTGGGACTCTAGCAGAAAACTCAGTTATGCTGAGTTTTAGCTACAAGTAATGTGAAAATAGACGTTGTTTAAAGAGGTAGGTTTTAATAAAAATCGGCCAAGCGCCAGTCGGCCTCGCTCACGAAGGGTACCATTTTCTATAAATAACCGGCCAAGTGCAAGTCGGACGCGCGCACGAAGGGTCCCGTTCAATTATCAATAAAAAATCACGTTTATTGTATGGGAGCCTTCTTAAATATTTGTTTTATTTTAATTAAATTATTTATTTTTAAAGTATCTATATATACAACTAAATAATCTGTAAATATTTCAAGCGTCTATCTGTTGCCATAATCAATATCGAGCAAATCTCGTTTGTCCCACCTTTAATATTTCTTTTATTCTGTTTTTAGTATTTGTTGTAAATACATCATCTGAAAAACATTTCAACTGTCTAATTATCACGGTTCATGAGATACAGCCTGGTGACAGACAGACAGACAGACGGACCAACGGACAGTCTCTGCTGCCCGTCGGTCCGTTTTTACCCTTCGGGTACGGATTAAGGAACCCTAAAAACTCTTAATACAAACTCAATAAGTTCGCCCCGTATTGTGAATTTATAACCATAGGTATGTGGATTATACTCGATTTTCTGGGAAGAAAAATTATAAACAAAGCTAAAATAAAACCATTATGAATTAAAATAGGTACTTAACTCTAGCTCCTTCGTTCATTTTAAATGTTCAGCTGTTTCTCTTGACTGTAAATAACTTAATGGCAAGCTATGTGATGCCTAATTGGTAGCTTGAAAAACCAGACACCAGTGTTGGTTACATTTAAGTTAGGCAGCTCTTGTCATCCACTTAAACACACAAAGAAAAAACAAAATACAATCTAAATCATGCTTACACTATGCATCTGCAAGTTGCAACGTTTCAGTTGTTTATGACACAATGAAGGTTCAGATCAAAGCGTCTCATTAGCGTTTCAATTGAAGTCGATGCTTTGCATTCAAAAGGGGTTCGTACGAGTCAATTTGCGAACATCCCACTTGCTGGGAATTAGGTATTGCTCCTGTGGTTGATTTCCCAGCGGCCCCCACACAATGCTCAGCCCACAAACGCTTACTTTAATTGAGAAAGTATTTCAGCGCGACGGTTTTCATTACACTAATGTGAGATCACGTTTAAGGGTTACGTTTGACGTGTACAGTTGGCAAACGATTATGGTTTTATTTGAGCGCGAGTAAAATAAGCTCCTATAAGTGGATAAGAACCAAGTAGGATCGAGTTGGGTTTGTCATCAAAAACATATCTCTGCTCATCTGTAGAAATAAGAAGACCACTCTTGGACGTCGTGAAAAGCGACTTTTGCCACGACTGCATTCTCAATGAAGGTTCGGCGGCCGGTGTATAATTTTTGGCACAAATTGCATAAAGCTGTAATATAATAGCCTAATAAATAAATAACATTTACTTTACACGATTTTTGGCATACTTGAGTAAACAAGGCTATATTTGAAGAAGAAAACATACTTATAATCTTTGAACAGAAGAAACGCTAATGAGCGTTTCTTCTGATCAAAGATGATAGGCTCTAGGCTCAGAAATCACTAAGTTATGAGGATATTTTAATGTTTTTTGTTTTCAATGTGATCGCACGGCATTAACGAACGAGGGAAATTGAAATAAACCACCTCATAATCCGGCAAAATGCCGCCGATGATACCCATTATGCCGTTGACTGTACCACGGAATTTGTCCGTGATTAAAAAGGGTGTGTTAATGGAGAACACTGATGACAGTCATTGAAGTTTATATGTTGGGATGGCGACAAATTGGAGTTCTTCAGTTGGCGGTCTCCAGTCAATGTTTACATAGGTAATGTACTGAAAAAGGATATTTCTGTTTTCATGTTGCTCGAGGATTGTACTATTGAAAAGTGAAAATTTCTTGAAGTATCTTTTATATTCAGTTTTCTTATCAAGGCAATTTATTAAATCTTATTTCCGATTTTTGATAGTGTGTCACACGTCGTGACTGACGAATGTGGCCGTGAAAAACCGTGTGTTTAAGTCCGATAGTTTATAATAATTGGCCAAGTGCGTGTCGGGCCACGCGCAGTATAGGGTTCCGTAGTTACCAATGCCAACTTTGAGTTCATGCCACTAAAAACGTCTAAAAACTGATTTTCTATTTAATTTGTATGAAATTTTCCTTAGTATATTTTATGAGTTGATCGCTTGTAACTTTTTAATTTGTAAACCCTACTTAGTTCTAATAGTTTTCCTTTAAATTTCTTTAAAGATACCATAGCTGTAAAAGTTTTTACGTGTTTGTAAATATCCGTTTAGCAAATAGAGGGGGGGGGACTTGACTCAAACAACAGTTTGCACTTTAAAACTAAATATTTCAAAAACGGATTTTACTACTTTTTCTGCATAATTAATATAGATATCCATGCCAAATCACATCTTTCTAGTGCTTATAGTCGCTGAGTAAAACCACGGACGGACAGACAGACAGACATGGCGAACTATAAGGGTTCCTTGTTTACTACGGAACCCTAAAAAAGGCCCATATAGACGGAACAAGTCTCTTACTCGTTGCATATTAATCTTATATATGTTTATTGTCATCAATATTCGTGTAACAAACAAAACAAATCCACTTTTTAAAAAGAGCCACTGTATTAATAAAAATCAAAGGTATCTCCACATCTTAAGACCGAGAAGCTAAGCCGGCTCTTCTTCTTGGCAATCGCATTTTTTTTCCGCTCCAAAGTTCCTTTTAAGTATAGTTACTTAAATCCTTGAGAAGATGCGGATTTTTTCCTTAAAAAGATTTTAAGAGGCTATTTCGTCGATTTCGTTAATCTCCTTTTAAATATTTGAGACGGCCTTTGATAAAATTTATTGGGTAAAATGCTGGGTATTTGCTTCGCTTCTTACCTGTTTCATGTTAAAGTGATTCTTTTTGGAAATTGATGTTCCACTTTTTATTAACGTCCGTCAAAGAAGAGGGGTGTTATAATTTTGCTGCCAATGTCTGTCTATCTGTGGCATCGTAGCGCTCGAACAGTCCGACGCAATTTTTTTAAGTATAAGCAAGTATTCTTACGATAGTTCTTGTTTAATGAAAATTGGTTTAGCCGTTTAAAAGTTATAAGAGCTTAGGTTACGCTTGAAAGTCAAGGTTCTTTAATTTGCTTGGCTTATAATAGATGGCTCTACGGATATCAATTTCGCGGAATATTTATGAATATCTGTGGAATTCCGTGGAATATACATATAAAATTAAAACGCGATATGAAGTTTGTCATAAATAATGACCTTCTAATAATAAATTAGAAATCGGTACAGCGGTTCATAAATTATGGGGGGTGAACGTTTATTGTATAGTCACTAGTTTGTTAAATAAATATATACGTACTTCTTTGATGGTTAATAAGGCAAAAACCTTATTTTATGGCATTGCAATTGCGAGAAATTACGCTTGAGCATATTACTCAATTAACGAGTGTACAGCCATATTTTTTGTAACTTTGATGGACACCTATTTATTGCACGATGTTGTTATATTTTCTCCAGATATCGCATAATAAACATATTTCAGCTACAATACACGACTCTAAAGAATGATTGACTTTCAAAACTCGATTTATATTACCATATTAAAGTGCGATTCAATCAAACGTGCTGCGTGTGAAAATCCCCCTAGTCGATTTAGCCAATAGCTAATACTTGTAATGCGCTTATTTGAGACCTTTCTTAAGCTGGTGGTGATACCAGCTTAAGAAAGGTCTCAAATAAGCGCATTCTACTACATAAGTCTACGGCCATCTTTATCAAAGACTTTGCAACAGATTTGTGCGGGCAAGTTGGCAAAGTGGTTTAGCTTGACTGGACTATTCCCACTTTAAGAGGATTGCAGGACAAACCCAACGCAACGAAATAGGTCAGGCTTCAAAAACAGCTGTTTAGAGATATTTGAGATCTTTCATTTTAGATAAAACTTACTTATCATACACAACATACCTAATAGGTATTTGTTTGAGGATTTTCCCTAAAAACAGATGTGCCTGCCTAAAATCACCATGTTACATAATCGCGCAATGCGTTTTCCAGCTTATTCTTCTCCAAAATAAAGATGTAGGAGTAACTAGCTGAGCCCGTGGGCTTCGCTCCCCGTTGAAACTCCGGGATAAAAATCCATACCACATTTCGTCTAAATCGGTTCAGTGATTAAAGCGTGAAGAGTAACAAACAAATAAACAAACTCACTTTCGCATTTATAATATTAGTTAGGATTGTAATTATAAGCTATTTTAATAAATTTTACAGCCATGGCATCTTTTAACCAGTCATATGGTCAAAGCGTGGATCTACGTAACAATATATTGTTTTAATATTATGTCTGGTATTCCGAAATACTAAGGGTTAATGTACTGAGCAAAAGACAAGATAGAACCTATAATAAAACTATTTTAAATTGGATATATCAATTCAATATGTTTGATAAAAACCAATATATGTAGGTATATATTTGTTTTTATCAAACAGATTTTATAGAAATGATGCTACTTAAAATTACTTCAAATCTCAATTATTTTAATAGCTACCTGTCAGTACGAGCTACCTCGTCCATTAATAAGATCTCAAGTAAGTAATTTTCTTCAGACCTCGCAGCTTAGAAAAATAGTATCGTATTGCAACATTAATGGGATTGGAAGATGGAATATCCTTCTGGCTACTCCGGACCACTTAAATGGGAAAACTTGTAAGTACGTCATCTTAGTTTGTCAGCAACTTATACTGCTGCATATTAAAAAAATAAGGAAATAAGTTCGAAAATTGGGGTTAGGAAAATTCGCAGTGGAAACCGCCTTGGGTAAAGCTAGTACAATATCATTAAGGGGCTACCTGAATTTTCCGGGGCCCAGTGCTGCCCCCATTTGAACTAATGTTTACATTTTAAGTAAGAACGTGAAGCTTTTACGCACATACACCAAAAGTGGCCAATTTTTGCAATTGTGCGTAGAAAAGCTTCATATTCTTACTTTAAACTGTCAATAATAGTTCATAAAATAGTTCGGAGGGTTATCACTAGATAACCCTCCGAACTATTTAATGAACTATTATTTAAAATAATTTAAATTTTTGTTTTGACCAGGCAATAGCTTGGTCAAGACAAAATTTTAAATGATGTCTCTGTTTCCTATCAAAACATTATTTCAAATGGTGGCAGCACTGGACCCCGGAAAATTCATGTATCTCCTTAATTGGATTTGTGATCTTTATTCCAAGCCTCAACAGCCAATCAATGTTGCATACAAAACACATATGTAATGCATTTCGTATTTTCGTAGATCGAGATTTTTCTACTGCGAATCTAAAACGTTATATAAAACTGCCATGTTGTTCCAGGAGCAAAAAACGTAGAATACCCGTTGCTTCCCTCCCCGTGCACATCGCAAAAATCGATCAAAGGAATGGGCAAGGCTAGCAACACAATTCTATTTTGATGCCCTTTTTACTCCTTCATGCGCACCATTACGATAAGTGCGACCCTGGGACTTGTAGTCCTAGGCTCTGTCTTCCCAGTTAGGGATAAAGACATGATAGTGTATCTTCATGCTATGTTAGTTATGCTTTTACGCCACTTAAGTGACGATCGCGAGCGTAGTTTGAAAAGCTTGTTGCTTCTTCCAGGGCAATGTTAGAAAAAGAGGCAAAGCAAAAGAGAAAGATAGCGCCTGAGGACTCGGTTTGAATTCTATAGAATTAAATTAGTATTATTATTAACTATCCATTAAACGTATATTAACTATTCATAGGGTGCGGAAATTTCATAAAACTTGTTCCAGGTAGTACGTGTTTTTCAGTAAGTCTGTGTGAAATATATAGTTATATTTTTAATTTTCATTACATTTGCGAGGTTTATATCGATATATTTTATTTACTTTTACAATCCGCTATTTTCCAACAAGTCAAATTACATACTTTTTTCTAAACGTCAAAATAAATATTTTCTATCGGATTTGTATGAAATACTGGCAGATGACGTCATAGTTTCTTGGAGTCAAATAGCGCTCTTATTATTCGTTTTTCTGCAATAACAAATCTAAAATCGCGTTAAAATGGATATGTTTAAAGACGTGACATTATTTTGTGTCGTTTTATTTCGATATCAGTACAAAATATATATATTTTTCCACCCAGGAAAATACCCAATTGATGATACTTTAACGGTCGAAGTTCAGGTAAAATTTGTGCGAAAGCAGATTTTTGGAGGCTTATACTGAATTGGTTTCTCCAAATTTTAATTTTTTATTTCGATAGAAACCTAGAAATAGCGCACAAGATACCTGTTGATTCAACTTTTTAAGAGAGATCAGTTACAACTTCATAATCACGTTTGCGTTTGTATGAAAAGTAAGACGTGTTGGCCCCTCTTAAAAAGTCTGAGATCACTGTTTGCCAGCTGTGACACAATACACTTAACTATTCTGTGGTCTCTACTGTTACTGTTGAGTGGTAAGTAACTACACAGTACGCAAACCATAAAATAACTTGGATTAGATAATAGATTACAAAAGGGATACCAAAGGAATTTATTGGGTTTAAAATCTTTGTTCCAAGCCTCAACCAATATGTCTTGCATAAAAGCACAGGTATTGCATTTCATCGGAAGCGATTGGTTTCATCTGTTAGCAGCAATTCAATTATTCTGCCAAAAACAGACCTGTCTATGAACGGAGGATTTCACTTCCATGCATTGTATTGTATGAATCCGTATATAGATCTTTGAGGATGGCTAAATGGGTTCACATGTGCGAATTTTAATGTTATATAAGCTTCTATGCTGCTAATTGTGGTAAAAATGTTACAAAATATTAGCTAGCTTACCAAAGCAAAGCAGAATAACGAAATGGGCGTCCATTTTTAAATCCCTCTATAGGCAATGAACTAGCTAGTTGTCGCTATTTGTGATTTTGATTATATTATATACGTTTAAGAAGGTATACATTGTCCACCTCCATCTTGCCTTTGCGTCTTGGGACCTTAACTCTCTTTACTTATAACTCTTATAAGGGATAAAGATGTGATATCGTTACACCTTAAATTAAATGAAAAATAAACAGGCAGAAAATGTAACCAACAACCGACAATAACTCGATACGAAAGAAAAGTCCTATGTTTTTATCTTCTTCTTCCTTACCATTTACTATTTTTTTATACGGGGTGTCGGTCCGAAATGTCTTTTTAATGTTCTCTATTGCGATTCATACCTTTATCTACTCCTAGGCCTTTCATATCATTTCTTATGAATTTCTTTCGTCGTTTCTTTGATTTTCATCGTTGCCTTTACCCACTAACAGTCAACTTTTTCGTTACATGATCCTCCTCTCTTCTCATCACGTGCCCAAGCCATGAAAATCTATGACTACTCAACTCATCTGATATCAGAGCTACTTTAATAGTTTACGTAATATATTCATTTCGCACTTTATCCATCCGCGTCACCCCCCACATTTAACGCAGCATCCTCATTTCTGGCGCATGGAGACTTTTGTCATCTGCTGCTTTTGCCGTTTTCGTTTCTGAGCCGTAGAGTGTCTTTGATCTGATTATGGTTCTAAGTTTGTCCTTTAGTCTTAACGGCATCTTTGAATGACAGGCTGTTCCAGTGAAGGGGCCAGGGGCTAAGTTTTTTTGTTTTAGATAAGCTAACCAGGAGAACCTAACTTAAGTTGTAAGTGAAATAATTTGTTTTACAATGAAAACATTTATTCAACATTTTTCACTTGTATAAATACAGTCAGCCATTTTAACACGAATAATATTACTTACTCGTTGCGAAGCGCTTACACTAGAATATATTCGTAAATGCTTATGGTATGTCATTGTCAATAAACATAACTTCTGTTTTACTATTTTTGTAATCACATTTTAGGTTAGTCTTTCCCATATGTAAGATTATTTTAAAACAAAATATTTATTCTATTATTTTATAATTGATGACATGATCACGAAAGTAGTATAACAAATTCACGACTAGTCTTAAAACTTATAGTAAATGGTAAATATTATTTAAATATAACTTGTTACAAAGCAAACTTAAAAAGAAGCCCTATTTATTCATATAAAATTCAATGGCACAATACAAAATTATTGATTACTAGTTAGTAAGAACCAGCAGATATTAATTCGAAAAGAACCAGCAAATATTAATCAATATTTTTTTTTACAAATTTTCAAATTAATACGCTTTCTTTTTTACTTATTTAATATCATTAAAAAGTGTCGAATTGGCTAAATATATATAATTTTTTTTTAAGACTAAGAATTACTTTGTTGGTAATGTCGAATCACATAAATGTAATATTTTTCTAAAATTAAAATAATATTATTTAAACAACGTAAAATAACAATATATTATGTACAATAAAAAATAAGATCTTCACAACTTAGTTACCTACTAAATTCTACAACAGATATTTCTACGTTTTAAAGTAAAATAACTCGCATTGATATACAAATAATTGAACCATTTGGTATTACTTGTCATAGATATAGGATACATACCTGACAGTTAATAAAAAAGAGTACAAGTAAGATTTCCTTCCTATTTGTGGCGTAGTAGATTTTAGAATTTGTCACTTTATTTTTTAAGAAGTAGACGACTCAAGCAATAAATGCATGATTATTTTCAGGTATAAATGCATGATTATTTTCAGGTAAAAAACACTTTACGTCTTTATTCATTAGTTTTCCTTATTAGAAATAAAAACAAAAGTTGATGAACTATGACTTCATGGTCCTATAATATTTTATATAATAATTATTATGTAAAACGCAGACGTTTAAAAATAAGCTTAATTTATTTTCATTGCCAAAAAAGTTATAAAAGAAGTATGACATTTCTCAAAGTGTTTTTAAAAATAAATAATATAAACATAAAATATAATAAAAATATTAGAGATGGTTTGATATAATTTTTAATCAAGCTAAATACTCTTTTAGGTACCTAGTTCCATTGGTTGTCGAGAGTCATAATACTGTTTCATATTTTGAAAGCAAGAGTGTAAAACTGGACATGACTTAACTACTCGATTGAATATATACAATCGATTACAATGATATGATTTAGCGTAAAATGTAAAATACATTTGACTATACTTATTACGATTTAGTAACTTTTGTGGCCTAAGCGTAGAGCTTAATTAATAGGAATCTCATGGCAACACCGAATCTCATATTTAAGTAATTATTACTATATTCAACGATATAAAGACCTGGTTTGAAGTGGCATTGATACTTTGAAAGTATTAAGTCATGTACTGCCACAGTCACTTACCCAAAACAAGTTCTCATTCGTCCAGCTACAAGATTTTGCGAAAATCCCAATGTTGAAGTATCGTGATATAGGAAAGTTTTAAAAATTGTATAGTGGTGTTCAGTTTGTCAAAGTATAACGCTGCAATTAGATGGTTAACTAATATTTAACTCAAATGATTCAATTTTCTCGATAGCCTGTACATATCTTACCAATATTATAAACGCGAAAGTTTGTATGTATGGATGGATGTTTGTTGCTCTTTCACGCAAAAACGGCTGTACGGATTGGAATGAAACTAAGCATGTGCATGTAGATAGCTTATTACCTGAATTACCACATAGAATACTTTTTATCCCGGGAAAATGTGAGGCTCCCGTGGGATTGTCAAAAATATTCCACGCGGGCATCGGCTAGTAGCTATAAAACTGGTATAACAACTATACCACAATTATTGACTGTGCTTTTATAACATGTAAAAAACAATTTATACTTATCGAAGTAAACATTCACCCTACAGGTTTACTCGAATAACACATCTTTTTATAATCCCATGGTCAGAATGTGTCGCCAATACAATGAAGTCCTAGTCTCTAACAGGGACGTTGATATCTTTAACTTTTCGCTGTACAAGTTTCGGCGGCAAATACTAATACACCTAGAAGTAAGTAACTAACATGCTTTTGTAATTATTTAATTTCTGTTTTGATTTGTTTTGTTGCAATTATCTATCACTTTTTATTCTTCTATTTATAGTGTACCCTAGCTTCTGATTTTGTAACTAATGTAGTTTTAGGCATACTTGTTTTAGGATTGCAGACTAGACCGGCTCTTATATTTGTATGATTAATTTATTTCTCTTTTTGTGTTTTTAATCTGTTAAGTGTGCTAATAAATAAATAAATAAATAAAATAAATAAACAAGCTATGAAAATTAAAAAAGACGAATCTATCGGCACGCTAAAAATTTTCTACACTTAAAGCTCCATTTAGATGGTGCAAGTTTCTTGCTGGTTGCATACCATTTTATTGAAGCAATAAATCATTTGTATGGCTGACGTTCGGTTTAGACGTAAGTTATCTATTACTTAAATAAAATGGCATGCAACAGGAAAGAAACTTGCACCGTCTAAATGGGCCCAAGTTCTACAGCGAAGTGACTTGTCGCGACTCTGTCCAAGTAAAACGTGGTACTGTTGCAAGCAATACTCGTAGTATAAAATATCGATAGTCTATCGATACCATCGTGGCCTTGAAAAACAGTCACAATATCGATAGGACTATCGATAGTATCGATACTATTGAATTTAAATACTATCGATAGTGTCGAATACTGTTGATAGTATCTAAATACAATAGTATAGAAAGCTTCACCTCACAACAATAGTATTGCAAACTATTGACAATCGATATTATCGATAGTATCAGTTACTCGATACTATCATTAGTCCTATCGATAATGAGACTGTTTTTCGAGGTCAACTATCGATAGTTATGCATCGCTAAAACGTGGCATGCCGTGCCGCTTCACGGTATTATTTACGCAAGAACGGTGTGCTACTTTAGTAAAATGCGTGATTTTAAAATGAAAACGCATTCTAAATAACCGGCTTGTAGCTGGTCTATGAGAACTGGCGTTATATTCATCACAATTTGCACTTGAGTGATGCTGACGTCGCAGACTAATTCTCTCTAAATGGTTGAGCAAATATTTCATTTAGTAATTGCTGATATTCCTCCGCATTGTACAAATAATCTTCGTCGTCCAGCAGCCCTGTTGTATTGTACCTGTGAAATATTTAACAATGTGTAATAAGCAATTAATTAAAGGATTTAAGGTAGAATATATTTTACCAAACTGTATACCTACAAAATACTCAAAAGAAGAAAATATTCGTGAAAACTTTCTGAATAAATTATGAGTAGTAGTGTAATCGGAAAGGTACTAAGTATATGAGATGGAATTGAAGTCGTTGGTATCCTTTTAAGTATCTTTTATTCCCATGATACAAAGTAAATTAAGGCTAATAAAACGTCAGTCAAAAGTCATCATTTTCATATTATAGAAAACCTATAAACATGATATAGACTTTTTGATAGATACCATTACTGCAATAATAAAAAAAGAATCGTCATATAACTCACGAAAAAGAAATAAATTATAAAAGTATCAATTTCGTCGCGTCAAGGTACCCAATATTCATTCCTACTTCAAACGAAACCTTGAATAACCTACTATACTCAAGCGTTCCTGTGACACCATCCGACCCCACTCGATTTTAAACTTTATTGACGTAATTTAAAGTCTACTTTTGTATGCCGGCCGCCCGCATCCGCTCTGTGGTTCAGCTGTGTCTGTGGCTCTGCGCGGCGGGGTCTCTCGACCTCTCGGCATAGGTATATACTCGTAAACAATACGCGCGCGCGACTCAAGTGTTTTGATACTTTGGTAATTATTCTTACTTTTTGATACTTTTTAATTGCAGTGCTGTTACCGTACAAAATATGCTTTATGTGAGTATGTTTATACGTTAAATTAATGCTAATGATTTCAATTGCACCCTGTTTAGTAAGTATATTATCTTTGACCCTGTATACAACTACAATATCCCTAATGGGGTAGACAGCATTTTGAGTCTTATGGCTCTAAGGCTGCTATAAGACGGACTGCATCGCAGCAACCGCATGTAGTCGATATATATACAACTGCATGCAATTGTACGTTCGACTTCGTTCAGTCATGATATCAACTTCATGCGGTTGGCTGCAGTCGTGCGCACTGCGCACTAACTGTATGCGGTTAGCAATGGCAGCGTGCGTCGACACAACACGTCTGTGGCCGACCGCGTAAAGTTGAAGTCACATCTGTATGCAGTTAATATCGACTTCACACGACTGTAGCTGACCGCGTGAAGTTGATATCATGACTGAACGAAGTCGAACGTACAACTGCATGCAGTTGTATATATCGACTACGTGCAGTTGCTGCCATACAGTCCGTCTGATGGCAGCCTAACAAGACAGAATCCAATAAGCCTGCAAACGTAAGGGAATAAAATATTCATAATGAAATTAGGTATACCACATTATTTTTAATTATATAAATCCTGAATAAAATGTTGTATTTGTATATTGAATTGAATTTATTTAAATTTATCAAAAAGTAAGTACTTATAGAAATGTAATGTCACTTACCTATGTACTTCCCTTTTACTTCTTTTACTAGCGTTTGATGTTGCTTCGACGCAGAGGACCGCGAAGTGATTATTGCAAGGGTGCCTGTAAAGAAGTATAATATATTCATCTATTATATAATATGTATTAGATAACTCGCTCTTTTTGTTGGGATTCTTACCATATCGTTTTGTAAAGGAATCAAAACCTACTGTTCACTCAATAATAAATAAAGTTAATTAAAAGAAGAGGACATTAATGTTAGGCTTTCAGGCTTACTACTCGTTGCAAAACGCGTCGAACGTCCTCTATCTGTGATTTCATCATAATTTCAGCCGCATAACGTCCACTGCAGCTGGACATAGGCCTCTCCAAAGGATTTTCAAAATATCCAGCGCTATTCTGCGACCTCGGTCAGAGTGTCTGATGGTCTGATCATCTTGTGGGTGGGTGTCTCACGCTTCGGTTGCTAGTGCGTGGTTGCCATTCGAAAACTTTTTACCCCAATGGCTATCTGTTCGTCGCGCTGTGTGCCCCGCCTCTTCAATCTGACAACCGCTAAATTCTTGATTTCACTCCAGGAGAATCCAGTTATTTCCGCCACGATGTTTTGGCAATAAAATAAAAAAAATAAAAACATATATTGATGTAGAGAAAAACTCACCGTTCTTGCGATAATATCTTATGGGAGTAGAGGGAGGCGGACATCCCTCTGCTAGTGGGCTCGCTGCTTTGCCACTCATCGCAGAACGCATCAAATGCCCGCTCTCCGCTTGCGTGAGCGCCGTGCCAGATTACTTTCTGTGGCCTGACAAGAAAGGAACAAATTAGGTTTATCTTGATGAAGCTGTGGTGGCCAAGTGGTTAAGGCACTGGCTGAGTACGAGTTCGGTCCTCACCAGGCGCGACTTGTACCTCTGTGTTTGTACTCATGTACGGTTATTTTTTACTAGATATCACTTGCCTCCGGTGAAGGAAAATATCTTAAGGATACCTGAAAATTAGTTTACTAGTGTGTAAAAATGACTGTTGTCAGCACATCATAGTCATTGAACTACTTTGATGCCTTTAAGCCGCTCAAAAGATTTCTTAATTTCTTTATTTTTTGAAAGATGTCACACTAGTATCACCATCATCATCATCAGGTCTTTTTGTCTCCACTGCAGGGTACGACTCTCTCTGTACTACCAGAGCCATACTTGACCAGAGCAGCCAGAGGACTTGGCCTACACTCTGCACGCTGGCCAGACGGGTTGGAGATGTCTTACTGATATTTATAAGCTTTGTTTAGCTTGTATTCTCAAAGTCGCCTTCTACGACATCTACGGGAGGACTTGGGAGTGGCCCTATTCTACTCTGCCGGAAACCACACGGTCTAAAAGTGTTAGTATATTCCGACTTATTCCCGGTCTCCGTTATCTGATTTAAAAAAAATATAGAACGTTGTTAATAGGAAAAGGAGTATGATTCATCTGTGTTAGAGCTTCTAAAACGAAAGTTTGAAATCTTGTTTAGATTTAAATCCCATTTAACTTGAGTCTATTATGTACACGCGTACTACTACCTATTTTCTTCTCTTTGTTTTTTTCCTGGGTCTGCTGGAAGAGATTTCTTATGAAATAAGCAGTACCTATGTAGTCAATGTTTTTAGTTTGTTTGTTTCTGTGTACATGAATTTTGAAAATAAATAAATTATAACTGAAAGGTGATGAAAAACCGTCTCGTATGACAAGATTCAGCGAGGTTATAAAAATGAAATGTAACGAAGCTGTTTACTTATTTTATACTATACCGGTTTTGACCACGCATACATAAACGTAAAAGTAGAACACATACAAATCATCTCAGTCTATTATTTGGTCTGATAATGGTTTAGAATTTACTGTAATTAAGATACATAACGTACCTAAATACGTACGTTTCATTATTTCCAGCCACTAATTGAAATAAATGATGTACGGAATGAATTTTCGTTGTGAATTTGTGTTATTTACTTTGTTAAAATCATACTTAATTCTTGTATATGTTAATATTATTTTAAATTCAAAGTAACGTTCTTTTATCTAAGTTAAAATAATTTATTGACTAAGTTAAAATAATTTTAAGAAATGACGACCTCCGTGGCGTAATGGTCAACACGCTAGACCGCCAATCTGGAGGTTCTGGGTTCGATCCCCAGCCAAGGCAAGTTGGAAAATAGCCTTTTTCGAATTGTCCTGGGTCTTGGATGTTAATCTATATACCTATGTATTTGTCATAAAATATAGTACCGTTGGGTTAGTATCTCATAACACAAGCTTAAGCTTACTTTGGGGATAGCTCAATCTGTGTGATTTGTCCGTATATATTTATTTTATTTATTGTAAGGAATAACACTTCTATTTATCGTAAATAAATATCAGATTTTTCGGTCCAGTCAGTTATTTATAAAAATAAAAAAGTTTTTGTCTCAATTTCTTACACCATTCAGCTTAACGTCACCATTTCTTTAGCTTATCGTCTAGTCTGACGCATAAAAATGATGTAATATGACAGTTGACAACTTAACTGCCACTGTCATATGATAGTTGACAGCTTAATTGTCATTTCACTGTCATTTAACGTTCACTTAACTGTCATAGTTGGCAAAATACTTTCCCTATTTTACCGGAATGGGAGTTAAGTTGTGATAAAGAGAGAGGCGTGGTGAAGGGATTGCGACTAAAAATATTTTTCTTTTTTCTTTTGACTGGACCGAAAAAGCTGATATTTATTTATGATAAATAAGAATGATTAACCAGAAAAATTCAGGAGTTTTAAAAATTTTCATCCCTTCTACATTACTCGTACTTCACAATTACTAACGTCACGTTTAGATCTACTTTTGCACATGGCGCATGGTGCCAAGAAGGCTGGTCGCATACCAGTGCTAGATCTTAATCCGAAAATGCAGCCAAACTTTTTTCATCGGTGGCATCCGTTGAGAGTCGAGACTTTACGGATATGGATTGGGTTAAAATAAATTATTTTGTACTCATAAGAAAATAAAGTTACAAAATAATGTCACGGTTATTGATCACACCCATCTTATACGTGATTTTAGATTTGTTAATGCAGAAGAACTCATACTAAGAGCGCTATTTGACTCCAACAAACTATGAAATCATAGTCCGGTATTTCATACAAATCCCATATAAAATATTTGTTTTGACGTTAAGAAAAAAGATATCTGTTTTGTATATTGGAAACTAACGGATTGTGGTTTTGCTATGGAATATTTAAACCGACTTACCAATGGGAATCAGTCATGATGTTCTTGCCATTGAAGCTAAATATCCTGGGAGTGCTCGCCATCAGCCCCCCGTTGCCGTCAAACATGTCTGAGAACGACTTGAAGAGAACCTCGCCCTGGGTGTTTAACACAGGCAGGTGTCTGTCAGAGGAGCGCACTATCGAGTCTAGGTTCTGGATTCTGCGGAGGAAATTATCGATGAAGTAATGAGCTAGTTCCAGTAGTCTTACCAAGTTAGTCGTACTAGAGGTCTAATAAGGATTTTGTCCGAATAGACCTACCAGTACCAGAAATTTAATATTCAGTAGTCCTACCCTCCCTTTCTTTTCCAAAAGATACTTTTTGTATATGAATGTTTTTCAGAGGTGCTAAATGGAATAGGTAGGAATGTGTCAATTTTGGTCCTGAGGACACTAAAAGCGCATTAAAATATTTAATTCTTTTTTTAAAGCCTCGATGTTCTACTTTGAAATTAGTAAATATATTATTTACTGAATAGTGGATACGAGTACTACTATTCTGAAAGTGAAAATTCTAAATTTTGATTCTTATGTTTAAAAATTTTAAACGAAGAAAAACAACAAACCTACTTAGATTAACGTTAGTACAAGATATATATTGGTAAATGTATACAGACTTGATAGGTAAGTTCGAATCTCACTTTAAGCGTTTGTTCTAATTTAAGGGGGAGGCATTTGTACTAATATGGAACATAACAGCCAAAAATATATTAATTACGTTACTAACCTGTTTGTAATGAAGGCTCTGTAAGTGCCCCTAAGCCCAGCCCTGCGCGCTTGCCTGTAGCAGGCATAGTCTGCCCGTCGTACTCCTCCATACATATTCCCAGGCATCGGATCGTTCAACGCTGCCAGGTGAATCTGAACCATTAAACAATAGTATTTAATATCAAAATCGCTTTCGTCAGTAATTATACCTATCTGCAATTCTATTCACGAATAAAAATAGCATTTTGACAATGAAGTGTAAACCCAATAAGTTCGATGTTCATTATTTACATTTGAATATGTAACAGGTTCAATAGTTAATAAAACCTTGTTCCAATAACACTGCCTTGTGTAACAGGTACCTTAATACATTTTTATGTCAGCAGATAGATATATTTTTTTCTTTGCACTTTTCATGCAGTTAAGGACAAATATTGTTTGTACTGTTTTTTTTCTTCTGGGCAGATCAAAAACGCGGATAAAAAAAGCGCTCTTAAGTCTTAATCAATCCTACGGGCTAACTCTTGGAGATAAGCTCCATGTCATCATGATATTACATTGTCACGCGATATACGTTTATCGTGCAAAACTTCAGCACAATCGGAAACCAGGAACTGGGTCAAATTTAACTTGCAAGATTTGATTACAGACAAACAGACAGACAACGGGACAGGCGAAACTAAATAAAAGCTTTTAAAATATTAGACATTCCAGCATAAGTGCCATAGGAGAATACTTTTCTTAGTAGTTAATTGATATTGAAGACAAACTTATCCTTAAAATAATGTCATCAAACCTGAATGAATATAATGAAATGGAGAAATAAAATTTAAGATTATATCGAAATTAAGGATTCTTGTCGCCTGCATATTTTTTTAGATTTCTTAGAAAAAAAATATGACTCACGCTAGGTCCAGAGTATGACGCGGCATCATCCACTGAATTCGACTGTGGCGGAATGTGGACTAAGCTTGCAACAGGCAACGATGGCTTCAACGGCGAAGACGTAGACGGTGGTGGTTGCGTCGGGTTGGTTACTAATGACCCCAACTAAACAAAAAACGTAATGTTTTTGCAACAAACATTTATTAAAAGAAAACAACGTTATGTCGCTAAACGTATCCGAAACGTGAGGGTCCGACACAATTGTTCGTTATGTAAGTACATAAGGTCATCAGTGTTTATGCAAATAAAAATCTGTGAGGTTCGTCTCATACATACTTTTACTACGTTTCGGAATCCCGTTTCGGAATTTCAAACGCAGTAAATCCATACAAATCCATAACTTTATCACACACATACGGCAGTTTTCCGTACAGTTTTTATTCCGATTCGGAATTCCGAATGATGGTCCGTGCATTCGGAATTTTGGACGGAAAAAAACCGTTCCGAAAGCACGTCTTCCATAGATTTTGTAAGGGTCGCATCACACATTCGTAAATTCCGTACGGAACGCGGTCAATTTGCGTCGCATGACCGTAGCGAGTACAGGTGTGTATTGTGAAGTTTCTGAATGAAATGAAGATTACCATAACAGAGCCCTTAAGGGAATAGCGTGGCAGGCCACTACAAGCCGTGGCAGGACATGTAATGAGGTCTTCAAACATTTGCCAGCAAAAAATGTAATCTGAGATCAGTCAATTCGTATGCTCTCATACAACGAGTAAATTCGGATAAATACCCGGCATAATATTTTGTGAAAACTCATAACAAGCTGAAGGGGGACCGAAGAACTCGTCAATACGATTACAAATATCTTTTGTTTGGCTCTTTTTCTATAAAATTGACTGGTATAACAAAAATGCAATCGCTACTAAAAAATCGTCGTCAAATCCCTTATTACCGTGTGCTACTAGAACGTCTGCACTCAATAACCTGGCGTCTCTTAACTGAGCCGTGATTTTCCGAACGAAAAAAAAACGTATTTGTGTGATTTACGTTCGGAATTCCAAAACAGGATTCTGAATCGAATTTCCGTATGTATGTGTCGATCCTGAGTGTTAGACATCCTACGACGTTATCACAACTCAAATACCAACGTAACTTAGAGATGATGTATCATAAAGCCACAATATTTGGCTAACATTACAATTCCTTCTATTAGGTAGGTACAAGATGTATGCCCATAAAAGTACTTACCGAAACATACTGCCATCCAGAGTTCACTTTGACAACCAATGCTTGTTCATCTATAACGTATGCCAAGGTTCCAACAGGACTGGAAGCTGCAGACTGAGAAAATTGTATGAAAATTATTACAAGAGAATCCGCCAGATGACAACTAGCCAAATCAGACACTTTTTTCTTAACTTAACGACAAAACAATAATTTACTATGGGATTTTTATGAAGTACAAAAGTGTGACGTAGTTTTTTCTTGGAGTCAAATAACGCTCTTAATATCTGCAGTTTTTCTGCATAAACAAATCTAAAATTGATTGAAAATGGTTATGATCAATGAAAATTTACACTATTTCGTGACGTTGTATTTTATGAACTGTACCGAATAATATATTATTACCTAATATAAGAGTCGTCACTGCTCCTCATGTAATCTTTATACTATAACAAATTTATACTCATTCAATGTAGAACGATTTAAATCTCGTTTCCCTAAATGTAGATTAATATTACGATGATTTCTGTTCAAGCTAAAAATGTAAGAATCTATTTTATATAACATAGTGTATACTCATGTTGTATCACTCTTTTGCATGTCACATGGGATTTCAGCAAACAATACCTACGTCACTCGTGCTTGCTGGATACCTACTATATGGAGTGTTCCGTGCTACATGCAATCTATGGATGCAAAGTGATGCTACAACATCACCTTTGCTTCCAGTCGGTACCTTTTTAAGGGTTCCATACCCAAAGGGTATGGGTATGTCCGTCTGTCCATCTGTCCGTCCGTCTGTCTGTCTGTCACCAGGATGTATCTCATGAACCGTTATATCTAGACAGTTGAATTTTCACAGATGATGTATTTCTATTGCCGCTATGACAACAAATACTAAAAAAAGAATAAAACAAATATTTAAATAGGGCTCCTATACAACAAACGTGATTTTTTTGTAGGTAATGGTACGGAACCCTTCGTGTGCGAGTTATTTATTTTATATTAAAAATCAACATGTTATTTAGTCATCTCAATCTTGAAAGCAAATTTGAACTTTGTACCTTCAACATTTCTGCTGTATTTTGAAAGATAGCTGCAGAAGGCAACTTGTTCTCTGTTTTTGATTCGTCTGCATGAACTGGTGGGTTGAACGCCACTGAAAATGAATAATGTACAAAGGTTATACTCAAATAGATTTCAAGCATTTCCTTGATATTTTATCATCTACGGAACCGTAGTAAATAAATAAATAAATAAATATATAGGGACAAATTACACTGATTGAGCTAGCCCCAAAGTAAGTTCGAGACTTGTGTTATGGGATACTAACTCAACGATACTATATTTTATAACATATACATATTTAGATAAACATCCAAGACCCAGGACAATTTGAAAAAGACCATTTTCCAACTTGCCCTGACCGGGGATCGAACCCGGGACCTCTGGGTGGCGGACTAGCATGGTGACCACTACGCCACGGAGGTGTTTTCATTTGGAAACTTCTTCTAAATGAAAACACTACGGTTTTGTAGACGACCGTCGGAATAATAAAACGACCTAGTATGTCTTAATGAGGTAAATAATACGATAAGGTTTATGTTAGATTTTAAATAAAAATTAAAAAAAAGCTTTTCTTTATCATATTCAGAGTATTTTGATTATCTATGTACTAAAAACACTTACTGTTCCGTTCTTTATCCACTTCTTTAGCATCTTTTGTTTTGAGAGCTTTGAGCTGATCAATTGCACTCAAAGTTCCTTTAGTCCAGCCGCATTAATAATAAAAATTATTTTAATAAATAATACAAACTCTAATAAATAACTTCCTTGGCTTGCAGTTATGTAGGTATATTAAGAAACCTACCTACATTTACAGACTAACTTGCAATTAGATAACATTCTTCATTCAGTACATTAAAATAATGACTACAACGATTTGGATTATACTTACTTACTTGAATTAAATATATTTTCCATTTGAAAATAAATAATTATACTTTTAAGTGCTGACAGGAAATAGGTACATTAGATAATTGTAGTAATAGATACGATTACATTTGACGATAAAATCTAAATTTAGTTAAACAGGATTTTTTTTTATATTTGGTCCAAAATGATAGTTATTTCTTTTGATGTATTGGATTTCCCTCCCAAATAATGTTAATTATTTAGGCAAATTGAAAGTAAATAAATGTGAAAACTTTTATTTACCTGGTCTTCCATAATATTTTGTATTTCCATGTACCGGATGTTCATCATAATAGCTCACTCCTGGTTCTCCTTTTGGCCCAACAATCGATAAGCCAGGGGATCCTGGTGGCCCGGGTGGCCCAGGTGGTCCAGGGAGGTATCGTATCGGTTCAGAAACGGTACCAGGTGGTCCAGGTGGACCAGGTGGCCCCTGAGCCCCGGCTTCTCCTGGGAGACCATTCAGTCCTGGATCACCTTTCTCGCCCTTTAACTAAAAAAAATCTTGTTATCCTGACTTTTTACAATTACTATTAAATATGCTAATAGGAAATTAAAATCAATCAATTAAATAGGTAGCAGGTCTACCTATGCATTATAATGATATAATAACAAATTTAAGCAACTTTCTATTATTTTAGGTATTTATATTATGTCTGTGACTCAAAATCTGCAGGGCGGGTTCCTTCCAGCAGTTTTTGAGTTTATTGAATACCAACATAAAAACAGAAAGACATACAAGCTGGGGACTTCAATTTCAAAATAAAGAACATTCGAAGAGATGATAATGTTATCAAAAAAATTTAATAATCTATAATTTCCAATTTATCTTATCCACCACCAAAGTAATCGATTTAGTTGCAATTTATATATTGCATTGAAAACACTTTTAGAAAATATAATGTCGTTTATATTAATTGTATTAATTTTACTTGTGATTTATTGGTACAGTACTCGGAATTTCAACTATTGGAGAGTGAGAGGCATTAAACACGAAGAGCCTTTACCTTTGTTTGGTAATAATTTTAGGCAGTTTGTGCAAAAAGCCAGCGTTGGAATGTTAGGTAATGAATTGTATCGAAAATATCCTGAAGAAAAGGTTGTTGGTTTTTATCGATCAACTGAACCAGAATTAGTGATCAGGGATCCAGAAATTGCAAAGCGAATTTTGGTTACAGATTTCCACTGTTTTTACGCAAGAGGAATAACTATGCATAAAAGTGCTGTTGAACCACTACTCAAAAATCTTTTCTTTGCTGATGGTGATTTATGGCGACTAATGAGGCAAAGATTCACCCCTGCTTTCAGTACTGCTAAATTGAAAGCAATGTTTCATTTGATAACAGAGAGAGCAGAAAAGCTTCAAATTATCACCGAAGAAATAGCAAAGAGAGACGATTATGATGCAAGAGAATTAATAGCTAGATACACTACAGATTTTATAGGAGAATGTGGATTCGGAATTAATATGGATGCATTGACAGAAGAAAATAATCAATTTAGGAAGCTTGGCAAAAGAATATTTCAACGAAATCTAAGAGATGTTGTTATTGTTGCTTTAAAGTACGTGTTTCCTGAATTATGCAAAAATTTAACAGTTCTGACCCCAAAATTGGAAGAAGAAATGACCAAATTAGTCAAGGCTGTTATTAACGATAGAGGGTACAAGCCTTCGGGTAGGAATGATTTTATAGATCTACTCTTAGAGAGTAAACAAAAAGGAAATTTAATTGGAGAGTCCATGGAGCAGACAAATCCAGATGGTTCAGCAAGATTAGTTGAGATTGAATTAGATGAAAAATTAATGACAGCACAAGTCTTTGTATTTTTTGGAGCTGGATTTGAAACATCGTCAACGGCGTCTAGTTATACTTTGCATCAACTAGCTTACAATCCGGAATGCCAAATTAAAGTACAAGAAGAAATAGATAAAGTTTTGGAAAAATATGATAACAAGTTGACTTACGACGCTTTGAAAGAAATGACTTATTTAGAGATGGTATTTTATGAAGCAATGAGAATGTATCCTTCTGTTGCCTTCTTAATAAGAAGATGCACAGTTCCCGAATATACTTTTCCTGAATTGGACTTGAGAATAAATGAAGGAGTCCGAGTTTTGATACCAATTTCAGCAATTCAAAATGACGAAAAATACTTTGAAAATCCTAGTATATTTGATCCAGAGAGGTTTAGAAATGGGCCGAAAGAGTATATAAAAAAGTTTGTGTTTTTACCTTTTGGAGAAGGCCCTCGGGCGTGTGTTGGTATGTATAGTTTATGTGATATGATAAAAGATAAGACAGTTTTAGATAAGAAATGCTAATTGTTTATAGAAATGTTCCAAATAATTATTCAATTTATTACTCCCTCCAAAAATGTATGTTGAATAAACATACATTTTTGGAGGGAGTAATAAATTGAATTAGACCTAAACAGGCTTTTTTATACTAATATACATATCAATAAGTATAGTTTCCATTATTTGTAATGAATATTTAAATTTATTTTTAAAGTAAAGCTACCGATACCAGTGTTTTGCAACGTCGACTGCCGATAAAGAAACGCTGAAAAATTCTATATATCGTCCAATATAGACACACAGACAGATAGACATTGGCGTCAAACTGATAGGACCTCTCTTCTCGTATCGGGGATCAAAAAAACTCGATCTATCGTGCATTCGTGTCATTAATGCACTAGTTGGTCAAGAGTAGGTATCTGGCGGTTCGATTTTGACAAGCAGCCAATGAAAGACCAATGTCGGAAAAAAATTGTATACCTATACAATGTCCTTATTTATTAAGTTAAAACTCTCCAAGAAAGTTAGTCAGTCCATAATTTTGAACAACTTTTCCCCATAAATGAATATCAAAATACGAAAAATATGTTTCATTATTCATATTAACGATAGCACGTGACGACTTCGTGATTTGTATGCTAATCAGCAATTCTTTTTTCGTTTACGTTTAAAAAGTCAACATTTTCATACAAAAGTGTCCTGCCAGCCCGGCAATTTGTATGAAAATGACGATTTTTTCTTTGAGTGTCAAGCATTATTCCCATAGGAAAAGTTGTTCATATTGACGGTCTGAGTTGCTTTTACAAAGATCGGACAAGGTTTTTGTTACATATTGTATAATAAGATGGATAATGTCTTATTTCTATTCAGGCGCTAGACTTGGGCAGATGCAGTCGATGGCTGGACTAGCAGCTGTGCTGCACAAGTACTCAGTGGAGCCAGCAGCATGCAGCCAGCGGGTTCCCGACCCGGACCCTGCGGGAATGGTCTCGGAAGGGTTCGCTCAAGGATTACCGCTCAAGTTCAGGAAACGGGAAAAGAAATTCTGGAAGACTATTTGAAGTTATTGTATTATTACTCGTTGACCACCATGCCCTAAAACTGTTTTATTTTCTTTTTCTTTTTCTTAGAAATATACAATTTGTAACAAAAACCCTGTCCGATCCTTGTAGGAGCACTCAGACCGTCAATATTAAGAACTTTTCCTTGTGTTATAAGATCTCATTAAACACTCGCACAATCGCTACGTTACAATGGTTATAATGCTGAATTTAATGTTTGTTTGTTTTACATGTATGTTGCCAATACTGGCATGGCATCAGATTTTTCAAGCTACTCAAATGCATCTGACGTAGCTTGGCAACTGTCATCATCTTAAAAAAAGGCTCTAAGGGAAGAAAGTCTAGAGGGATTTCAAACCCTGATACGCTTGAGATATTTGAAACTACGCTTTTGATAGTTATTCTTCCAAGCAGTGGTCGTTTTACAGCGGCATTTTGTCGCTTTTGTAGTAAAATTACCCCAATAAGGAAGTAAGGTAAATAAATAAAAATATAAGAACGAATGACACTGATGGAGCTAGCCCCAAAGCACAGAATAAGAACTAGTAGGTACGTACAGAAGTCTTATTCAGAAAAGAAATATCTATGTGGTTAGCGCTCTGGTTTGATTTAGTTCGCGACAGAACTCCTTTCCTCTTATACCTCCTTTCCTCTCGATACCAAGACATCCATGGCAAGCCAATTTCATTCTTATTACACTGGACAAACGATTTTTGTAATTGAATTTTCCCCTCCGTAGTACTCGCCGCGCGCATAGTAATAATGTAGGTATATTTTCGATACCTAAACGGTGACTGACATGCACAGGCCTGCCCAAAGTAAGTTTTAAACTTGTGTTATGGTATACTAACTGAACGGTATTATATTTTATAATAAATAGGTACACCCAGGTTAATTTGAAAAAGTCCAACTTGTCCTGGTTGGGGATCGAACCCAGAACCTCCGGATTGGCGGTCTAGCGCGTAACCATTACGCCAAGGAGGTCGTCATTCACTAAATATTCTTCAATATTTTTTATTACGACAATCATCACTAGACTTGAAGAGCTCGGTGGCTCGGTGGATGTGCCTTGCTAGCACTTTTACAAGTTAAGCAACCTAGGCGTGGTCCGCATTTAGGTGGGTGACCACAAGTTGCAAAAATATATTTTGACCTCATCCGTGCTTCGGAAGGCGCATTCAAGATTCAAAGATTCAAATGTTTATTCAGTAATTAGACCTTTACAGGCACTTTTACACGTCAATAAGTAAATTTATGTTACGTGTAAAGTATATTAAAATTTAATTTATTTTTAAAGAAAAGCTACCGATACCAGCGCTTCGTAACGACCACTGCTGAGAAGAAACGCCTTGGTCGCCTACTCGCCAGAAGTGCTTTGTCATATTATTATTATCGTCTTTTAATTAATAAATACTTATAATATAATACAATGTTGTTATATCATGTAATGCTTGCGAACAAGTGAACAAACATAAATAACGTAATAAAAAATAAAAAATATTAAGTAGTCAAAAAAGCGAAGCCGAGCTGACTAGTCCCTCCTGGCAGCACCCGTTCACGAGTTGAAAGGACCATTAAATCGTTAGTCCCGGCTGTTATTATTGTATGACAGTCGTCAAGCTTTGTCAGATTCCTTAAGGCACCTTGAAAAATCTGACAATAGTGTTGGGCATTTTAAAACCAAAGATGAACTAACACGAAAAACAAAAGAAAAAAATGTGTGACACGACACGACACATTTATCTTAAAGCATGCCTACCACATATTATTATCGTTACGTTATGCTCAACACAACACGTTTTAGTGAGTGCTGATCAGTGGCGTGGAGCGAACGCGCATTATCAAAAATGTTTATCGTTCTTGTGATATTTACGTTGATAGTGCTCTATTGGTACGGAACTCGGACTTTTAACTATTGGAAAGTGAGAGGTGTTAAACATGACGATCCACTGCCGTTTTTAGGTACAAACTTGAAGCAATTTTTACAAAAAGCAAGCATGGGAATGATGGCTAACGAAATGTACAGAAAATATCCCGATGAGAAAGTCGTAGGTTTTTACCGAGGAACCGGGCCGGAATTAGTCATCAGAGATCCAGAAGTCGCGAAACGGATTTTAGTAACAGATTTTAAATGTTTCTATGGTAGAGGATTGACTCCACACAGAACAGTGGTGGAACCATTGTTGAAGAATCTTTTCTTTGCTGACGGTGACTTATGGCGCTTGATGAGACAGAGATTTACACCCGCATTCAGTACTGGTAAACTTAAGGCAATGTTTCATCTTATAACAAAACGTGCAGAGAAACTACAAATAATCACGGAAGAAATTACTGAAAGGGAATATTACGATGCACGAGAGTTGATGGCGAGGTATACAACTGATTTCATAGGTGAATGTGGTTTTGGGATAAATATGGACTCCTTATCTGAAGAAAACAACCAATTCAGGAGACTTGGTAAGCGGATATTTCAAAGAAACCTGAGAGATGTTGTTTGTGCCGGATTGAAATATATATTTCCTGAACTAGCTAAAAATTTGACACTTTTAACTCCTGAGTTAGAGAAAACTATGATACAATTATTTCAAGCTGTTGTAAATGAAAGAGGTCATAAACCTTCTGGTAGGAATGATTTTATTGATCTCTTGTTGGAAATCAAGGAAAAAGGAAGTATGGTAGGAGAGTCTTTAGATAAAAAAAATCCTGACGGGACGGCCAAAATAGTTGAAATCGAATTAGACGATATTTTACTGACCGCTCAAGTGTTCGTATTCTTTGGAGCTGGATTCGAGACGTCATCAACAGCATCAAGTTATACCTTACATCAGTTGGCCTTTAACCCAGATTGTCAAGTAAAATGTCAACAAGAAATTGACAAAGTTCTCGCTAAATATGATAATAAACTAACATACGATGCTATTAAAGAGATGACCTATTTAGAAATGGCATTTTACGAAGCAATGCGTATGTATCCTTCTGTTGGTTATTTAATAAGAATGTGCACAGTACCAGAGTACACATTTCCTGAGCTGAATCTGACAATACATGATGGAGTCAAATGTTTTATACCTATGGCGGCTATACAAACTGATGAGAAATATTTCAGGAATGCGAACCAGTTTGATCCAGAAAGATTCCAGGATGGAGCTAAGGACGATATAAAAAATTTCGTATATTTACCATTTGGAGAAGGACCAAGAGCCTGTATCGGTAATTTTTTAATTATAAAATAATAAAATTATGATATACCTATTCATAATGCAAAAAAAAAATCTTGATAAACAACTGCTAAATAACATTCTAATCTTAGATTATCTTACCTAATTGATGACCTTTATTCATTGGATAATTTTATTTTTATTATCATAATGTATGGTATATTATGATCATAATTCCTGATAAAGGTCATAGCAACTTCAGTATGAAGGTGGCACCCAATGATGAATAACCAAAAATATTCTTAAATTAGTTGTTGTATGACCTTCAAGTCCAAATAAATTTTACTAAATCATATTCTTTATTTATCTTTCATGCTGGTCTGGAAGAAAAAACTTAGAATGTGTGAAGGTACCAGCTGAACGTAAAAGCTGATTAAGGGAATGGGTGTAATCGAAAATTCGAACGGGCGATGCGGCTAGCAAAACTACCTATCACTATTTTGCAAAGCTTGTTTGATTCCTATTTTTACTTTCTCTGTCTTTGACTGCCTGCTTAGAGTGACAAACCCAAAATGCTGTCTGTCTCATTAGGGATAAAGGTGACAATGTGTTTAGTGTTAAGTGAAAAGTGATTCTAGTACCTACAGAATAAATAGAGACCTAAGTCAAAAATCTCCGATTTTAGATAAATCTGATAATTTACCAAACAAATTAGGTCTAAAAAATACTAATAAATCAACTAACAAGCATGAACTTCGTAATCGCATAATGTTAATTTATTTAAATTTAAAGATTTTATTTAAATAACTTATTAATTCAAATTATGTTTGTCTCAGTCGTAGTACATTCAACACAGTCCACACTAGACGTCATTTTTTATCAACAAACCCATCTTAACCCATCTATGTATTTGTCCTAATATTTTCACCCTTGCATCTCATATGACCTGCGCTGAAAGAGAAGCTTAGCTATACTTTTTTTTTTTCTCCCCGACGAGGATGGAATGACTAATGTTTATATTATAATTCAGGTGCGAGGCTTGGGCAGATGCAGTCAATGGCTGGTCTAGCAGCGGTCCTACACAAATACTCCGTGGAGCCAGCAGCCTGCAGCAAGCAAGTACCTGACCCAGACCCAGCGGGAATCGTATCTGAAGGGTTTGTTGGTGGACTACCCCTCAAATTCAAGAAACGTGTGCGTACTTAAATCGACAAATAAAAAAAGGATGAAAGTTTATTTGTACAAAAAGTCGTTATTTTATTTATTTAACCGTATTACAAATGCAATAGATGGCTTTATCTACCAGTCAATGATGATGCCGAAAAAAATAAGTCTAGAAGGAGGTGCAAAATATGTTATTTTAAAAAATATGAATAATAATATAATATATGAACATATTTTTTACACGTTGAACGCCATGACGGGCACCATGTGGTCGACAGCATACTTTCCCCTGGGGCCGTACCAAACAATAAAGAATGTCCAAAAATTGATAGGTTTTTTTTTTCAAAATATCGTTAAGAAATAACCTAAAAATAGTGGGCAACTTATAGAACAGAGACGTTATGCATTATTTTCTGAGATGTTAAATGGCAGACACCAGTGTCCGTCGCGGCCTGCTGGAATGTCCAACCGTATTTTCTTACGTTGGCGCCGCGCGGGTCCTACTGTCGGCTCCCCTGCACTGTGCCGCGCCGCCCTCACCCGCGAGCCTCAGCGAGCGAGACGCGCTTCACTCGTTCATTTGCCTCAAAGAGTAGAGTAACATAGAAGGAATGGTTTGCTTTTGCACTTGCGTATGAGAAGGTCGTGGTGTTATTACAAATTAGGGTTCCTTTGGAGTTACAGTCGTAATGCACCATGGATAATATAGAAGATATTTTCGAAGATTTTGAAGTGACCCAAGAAGATTTAGAACAAATAGAAAACATTGAAGTAAACTTATTGAATTCAAGTTTCCACATATCTTCTGAAGACGAGAACGAGATTTTTTTAGTATCGTCATAATATACACAACTAATTGTTTAGTTGTGTATGTTGTTTTATCCTTGTATAAAATATTTTATTTTGATACCTTACATAATTGTATTTGAATAGTATTACATGGCGCCAAAAACCGCCATTTTTAAATAGTAATAAATAAAAAATGGCAGTTTTTTGGCGCCATAAATTACTGTCACTCAGAATTAAGACAAATCTAACGACAGCTTTAAAATCATCAAGCTGTTTCGGCTGTAGAGCGTACAACAGTAAAAAGTCTTTATTTACATACTTTATAATAGGTTGGGGAAAAAGTCCTTTCGCATTTTATATGAAAATTCAGAACATTTTTAATATAGTTTATTTACATTTAACTAAATTATGTAGGTACCATTTTGTTCGATAACTTTTTGCCATCTTATAGGTAGGGACATGATCCCATTGCTATAGAAATTTTGGGGCTCCTGATCAAAAAACTGCGTCAAGTAATTTTTGCTGTCCTCTCGTGATGTTAACCTGACACTGCCTAAAGAATTCTGAAGAGACCGAAACAGGTGGAAATCTGAAGGTGCCAGGTCAGTACTATACTGCGGATGCATTAACCCCTCCCAGCCAAACTCTCTTAATTTTTGCTGAGTGGTTAAAGATGTGTGAGGTCTAGCGTTATCATTATGAAAAACCACACCCCTTCTGTTAATTAATTCCGGCCGCTTTCTCTCAACTTCTTGCTTTAATCTTATCAGTTGTTCGCAGTAGAGTTCTGAATCGATGGTCCTGCCTGGTGGTAACAACTCATAATGAATAATGCCCTTCCAATCCCACCACACACAAAGCATCACCTTGTTGCGAGTTAACCCGGGTTTAGCCACAGTCTGTGAAGCCTGACCGGCCTTTGATCATGACATTTTTTGCACGTTCTTGTCGTACGTGATCCACTTTTCATCACCAGTTATCAATTTCTTCAAAAATGGTTCGGTCTCATTACGTCGTAATAAAGAATCACAAATGAGTACACGGTTCATTAGGTTTCTTTCAGAGAGCTCGTGAGGTACCCAAATATCGAGCTTTTTTGTGTACCCATTTTTTTCAAATGCGCCGAAACTGTTTTGTGGTCAATTCCCAGTTCTTCAGTACATCGTAACTACTGATATGCTGATCTTGCTCCACTTTTTCAATTCATCCACTTTATCAATATCATATTTCAATAGCATCCACTTTATCCGTAACAGGGCGACCAGAGCGACGTGCTTCTTTGACATCAAAATTTCCGGATTGAAAACGCTTAAACCAAATTTGTGCTACTCTCACAGACACTGCACTAGTCCATAAACATCGCAAATTTTTTTCGCGGCTTGCATTGCATTTTTACCTTTTTGGTAGTAAAATTTTAAAATGTATCTAATTTCTTTATTAGATTCACTCATCTTGACGGTAAGAAAAACAAATGAAAATCAAGCATTTCCCTAATTTGAATTTGAAATAATCTTCTTTAAAATTTAAACTTTTAAATGATACCAAAACCAGCCAGGTACAAATAGTATAGCCAAAGTGGTTTTATTACAAGTTCATACATACCATATGCGAAAAGACTTTTTCCCCAACCTAATATTATACCTTTATATAGACAAACATAATTTAAATTAAAAAGGTAGCGTTTCATATTTATTTATGCAAAGTAAGTCGAAATATGTGGTAAACTTCAAAAGTTAAAAAAGGTAGCTTCTTACGTTAATATTACCTACGGAACCCGGATTACTTATTTGATACGTGCTTGACTGATAACTATTATAATTCTTATGACTTTCTAGTGCAATATAAAGGCAAAAAAATATGTTTACCTAACTGTAACCTCACTAAATTGAAAATCAAAACACTAAATGCATGTGCTCAAAACATTTTTTGGACACATCTTGTTAAAAAGCCCATAAATTCTAAGTCCTGTAAATTTTTTTGTGCCAAGCGACTAAATTGTGCTGAGGAGCCGCGCGGATCACTTCCCCTTGTAAAAAGTATCGAAATGCTGTCTGCCGGCCGTCTAAAGGCATTTAAAGTCACCGATGGTATGCGGACACACGGTGTTCGCCGCGGCGCCCTAGACCCGATATGATGCGGTCACATGGTGTCTGCCGCGGCCCACTGGGCTAACCATGGTTATGAGTCTGCCGTTCTACGTGTTAAAAACAATAATGTTAATCAATAAACTCACATTCAATATACAGGGTGGATTTGAATTCGTTGGCATCCTTTTAAATATCTATTATACCCATGATACAAAGTAATTTAAGACTAATAAAACGTCAATCAAAAGTCATCATTTTCATATCAAAGAAAACCTCTAAAAATGCATTAGACTCTTTGATAGATACCATTACTGCAATTATAAATAAAAAAACTAAGCGTTATCTAAGCGCACGGTAGTGCGCAGGCCAAGTTTCAGCAACAGGCCGCGTGCATGTCGTGCACTATTTACACGAACCGTTTCGACCCACTTTTGACCCCCCTGTAACTCAGTGCCTATTGCAAGTACAGAGATAAAATTGAAACTACGTAATCATATACTAGTACTAAAGCAGTATGTCAAATTTCATAGATATAGCTTCAGTAGATCCTGAAATATGACCCTGTGAAAATAGCTAATTATGACACTGACTGACTGACTGACTCACTGACCGGTAATCAAAACCTCTAGGCCACTTCCAATTGTCCTAGCGTTATGAAATTTGGCACGCAGGTCGTGTTTTATATGTAGATTAACAACAAAGTGCGGCTTTTTCTACCTCAAACAAGTTAACACACTATAATAAATATTTGTACATACGAGTACTCGTAATCTTATTTTAATGGGAGGTTTCCAATTAATGATTAAGTACCTAAGAAAATAAAGCTTTAATAAATGAATTAAAATAATAATTTATAAAGCTTACCATTGATGCATCTAGGATGCTAATGCCAGGATCTCCTTTCTCTCCTTTTGGGCCGGCAGGCCCTGGAGTACCCGGAGGGCCCAATGTTCCAGGTTTTCCCTATAATAAAAGCACTTTTCAAATTACAGCTTATCTCATGGCATAGGTATATGTTTTTTTTATTTTATTTTACACTAAGAGTTTATGGTATGTACAAGATTATCAGTCAAAAATACCTTAATTATTATCGTCAACAAAATTACATTATATCTCAAGACCGTTTCTTTTAGTAGCTTAGATCATTTAATACAGGATAAGCCTTACCTGCGCGTTCCCCTCTGCCAAAGTATTAGAACAAAATTCTAATACGTTCATAAAAACTAGTTGCGTAATCGATTATGATCATTATGTGAATCAGTAAGGTATCGTAAAGACGTCTAAAAGTGCTCCGTTAAAAATGCCATATTATGCAATTTTCTCGTGTAAAAAGAGGTCAAACACATTCGTTTGCAACTGATTTCCTTCCATCCCATAAAATAATCTAAGATCACATACGAGACTGGTTCATTAACCCCCGTTTTAAATGAATCAATTACATTCCTAAGGTTCTGTAATAAGGCACTCCCCACGAGACTAAGGCGCACTCCTCACGAGACTATGTATTTATGATTTACAACCTTCGTCTTTATTCCCTGTGCATTAGAGTTGATATATTTTTTTGTCTTCTCTCTCTTTCTTGCCAAGAGTGTATTATTATGTGTATTTACACATTTTTTCAGTGTTCGTTTTATTGGTGTGCAGAAAATAAGCTAATGTTTGAGTTTTTTGAAGTGTGCATTTATAGCGACACAAATTATTTCTGTGAATATGTGATTTTGTTTAGATGTAGTAGTAGCTTACCCCCGCACCAAAAGCGGCAGAAAGTTTTGTAAGAAGATTTGTCTGCGTAACTCATCCTGTATTAAATGATCTAAGTTTAGTAGTAATAGTTTTTTGATAGCATAAACAAGTTGTTTGAATAATTAAAATTTTTAAACTTTGGAGTAAAAATATTTCCTTTTTTTAAACCTAACGTTATATTTTATGAGAGGATTATATTTTTGTTTTATAATATAATGATATGATTAATGATAACATCTTATTAAAATATTATTACTTACGATCCAAAAAAGCAGGGTAGGTAAGATGATTATAAAATGTTCTGGTTTAAAATGAATACTATACAAAAGACTGATTTTATTCCTATGTGTGTAAAAGGTGATTTGTTTTAATAAAGAAATGAAACAAATTGTTTACTTATTCATAATCATGTGTCTACTAAAAACTACATGAAATGATTTCTTCTAAATACTAAACAAACCTTTGAATTCTGAGAAGCAGGCATAGAAATATTTGAATAAATGTTAAACATTTATGAATTTAAATATGTAGTACTTAAAATGATAGACGCCTCTGACGAATATAAACAACAAACTCATTCAAATTACAATGGCCTTGACTAGGACACTCAAGGTCGACTTGCGCGTTATTTACATTATTACGGTTTTATTTACAACGAAAAACAGTTAGAGACGGAACTGAATTAATAAATAATGTCAAGACCTGTCATCTCCAATAAGTTATTCTGCATACAATTATATTTTAACAATTATATTCTAATACAATTACTTATTATATTATTATTTAAGTATAGACGCCTCTAGATTATTATAATCAGAGGTCGGAATTAGGTAGAATTAATTATGTAATTGCATCGCAATGTTGATACTAATATGGATGGATTTATGTATATTCTATGCATATATATTTTATAGATAATTCCTTGTTGCCTACAATTTTACAAATAAAAAATAACAAAAAATTCAGAGATGGATAATACAAATAAAACAAAGATAATTTACATACAATTTTCATTAATATTTAATATGTATTTTTATTAGTTTTTCCATATTGGCAAAGTCGCACGTAAAATTGTGTAAAAGTAAATAACTTTTATATTTACCTACTAAAATACGGTATTTTTCTGCTCTTTAAAATTGATTTCGAGATTTGAGGCTTATTCACTTTATTCTTTTACTGTATTAAATCAATGTAAGTACATAAATAACTCTACCTAATTCCGACCTCTGATTATAACGTTTAAATACCACAAAGAGTTACTACAAAGAACTAACATTCATTAAAAAGTCAGACGGACAAAAATAGCCGTACTTAAGGTGAATTTAAAATATATGTTTTATACGTACCATCCAACCAGGTGATCCGCTTTCTCCTTTCTCCCCTGGTCTGCCTGGCGGGCCAGGTAAGCCTTGCAGACCCTGAAGGCCCCGCGGCCCGGCAGGGCCAGGCCGTCCTCTTCTTCCCCGCGGTCCAGGTTCCCCCTTGTCACCCTATACAAATATCATTAGACGTAAATTATCAACAACAAAACGCGTGACTGATTTTAAACGCATTAAATAACCAGACAGGATATACCAATATTTGTTAACACACAGACAGAAAAGTGATCAAGTACAGTTATTTGCCCATAATAATGACATTAACGGACATGGCCATACATTTTAAGGGTGGCTGCTTTTCGCTCAACAGATCAGGATTGCTATCCGGTGAAGGAAGGGCCGGCGTTATTGCTACCGTGCCGCATGAGGACTTTATTTTAAAAGTATAACGTTACATTTTGCATTCGGACTTTCTACACTATCATTTCACTCATCAGGTCATTAATTCTTTCCTCGTTTTTGGAAATGTTTGCCATTATTATTAGTGAGCCGAGGGTATTGTATACACGGCTTTTTGAATCAATGTGAGTGTGTGTGCTGGAATATTGATTTTGGTTTGACGTAGATGATTATACTATTGGGATTATATTGACAATTTGACCTTTTTTATTTTGATGGCAAAATTTTGTTATTATTATATTGCGTAATTTGCCAAATATTGTGGTTTGAAGGTTGTGTGTTGGACATTAATAGCTATAGCAATAGGGTAACTTTATTATTGAAAGTAAATTCTCACTTTGTTTGCTATGCCATCAGTACCCGCACCACCGACGCTAATTATACCCGGAGGTCCCCTTTCACCCCTCTCGCCCTTCAGACCAGGGGGTCCAGGTGGCCCAGACATGCCCGGCATGCCAGAAGGACCAATGTCTCCTCTATCTCCACTCTTTCCATCTTTCCCGGGAACGCCTGGGAGGCCATCGTTTCCTCGACTACCTTTTTCACCCTGAAAACAACTTTTTTATAAAATTCATCAAATCATACTTTTTTTTAAACTGTGATTGCTACGTATTTTTTATAATTGTAAGAATTTTCCCAAAGAAAAATTGGTTGCCTGTAAAGTCGGTATACGGGCGAAAGTTTTACGTGACAACGACTTTGAATGCCCGAGTGGAAGGGACGCGTGCCTCTCACTCGCTCTCATTGTGAGCGCATAACGTGAGCGGAGCGTAACGCAGTTTCTTGAAGTGTCACCCGGCAAACCAATTTATAAGACGTTGTCACGTCAAAAATAAATTATCATGTTTACAATGCAAATAAAAATATTGAAGTCCATATGTAATATAATGCAATTTTTATTATTTTTCACTATCTATGTGATGTAGAAATACGCTTACCTTTTCACCCGGTTCTCCTTTAGAACCAACTTCTCCAGGTCGACCTAAGTTTAAAACATAATAATGATAGGTTAGTGTCTGTGTATTCTCAGTTAGTCTTTATTTGTACGTAGTATATTATAACTCTGAGGCCTGTAGTTTTAAGTAAGTGTTAACATTTTTAATATTAGCGGCTTTGCACATATTTCCGAAATATTTGCATGTCAGCACCACCCTTAAGTTGACTCGTAGAAAAGGCCTGTGGCCTTAAATCCACCGATTACAATTTTATGTAATAAAATTAAAAGAAATAAAATAAAATAAAATAAATAAGATTTTGATACACAGCGTGATCGGCACATACTTAAAGTGTACGCACTTTGCGTATAGGTTTTTTTTTTTCTATTTGACAATAATTATTGTCAAATAGAAAAAAAATGCTACCTAATTACAACCTAATTATAATTAGGTAACCTCAAAGAAATTACATTCTCGTGCAAATTGTTTGGTTAGGAAAATAAAAAGATATAAGTACCTGTTCCAAAGCCAGATCCATATCCTGATAAAAATTCAGGGTCATCTGATGACAAAATCGGCGGGCCAGGGGGACCTGGCATACCCCTTTCACCTGACAAAGAAGTCAAACAGAAGTAAGATTATTTGAAATTGAATGTACACTAGAACTATTTTGACTCGACAAAAAGAAAGTACCTACATATTTGCACATACAAAAAAATATCAGGAATTACTCGTATGTAACAAAATAAACATTGTTTTTATCTAAATAAATAATAAGTGGTAAAAAATTTCGCCACGAGTACTCACGCCCGTCTTGTTTGTACCATAAGTGTGTTTCCGATTGTGTTACCGTGACTATTTTTTCTGTGTCTATGATTTTTTTTTAATCTGTGTTATTGACTGAGCGAGCGAAGCGTCTCAGTTTCGAGATTAGCCAAAAATTCTTTTGTCCGTCTGTCTGTCTGTTCTCGCCTACAGGTCGCATTTCTTAACCGATTCTCATGAAATTTTGTAAGCAGGTTCAACAACTAAATAGAATTTTTTTGCCGAGCCAGTTCTTCGAAATTTTTCAAAATGGCGGAAATATGGGGGTTTAAAATTTTAAATCTGTCATATAATATATCCGCCATTTCAAAATATTTTCAAAAATGTCGCTATACTTTTTGTTGCCATTATAAAAACGATATTTTTTTATTCGAATAACTTTTTTGTCTGAACAACTTTTTATACGTTATACTTGAACGGGTTTAGGGTGACTCGCAAAGTCTAGCTGACTGAGCCGTGACGGATATACTTACAAAATATGCTAAAACTATTTAAGAGTGAATTCAGTCCGGGTTATTGATCAATTTTCTTAAAAATGCATGTCTCCCGTGGGAATCAAACCGGATACAAGGCCAATGTCTTGACCACTATTTTTAAGAAAAGAAGAAAATTGTCAAACATTTGTTGCGAACATTCAATACCATATAGTTCACAAAAAAATTAATAGATGTTGCAACAAAAAATTTTAAACTCGTAGAACTCGCTATGGTTATTTTTTCATAAGTTTACAAGATTGACTTAATTTTTTTAGAATCGTATGACTTTTTGTAGTGTTGCTTGTTTAAAATTTTGTTTAATTTGTTTGGTCGGTTAATTGTGTTCAATTGTGTAGTGTATTAGATTGCTTGCTTGCTTTGCTTGGTAGTAGAATATACCTTGTATGAGTCTTCTTCTTAAAGAAGTTATAGTAATTATTTAATTACTTCTTCTAAGTACGTATTTACATACTTATAATAGTTACCTACTACTGCCAAAACGGGAAGGTTTCAGTAAATTTTTTAATGGTTTTGATCAACCACAAGAACAATGTTTCGGAATGGTATAAATTTTCAAAATTATAATATCAATTACGTTTTGAATTCAGGGGATCGTTACTATAGGAAATGCTTAGAAAAAATGAGTCACAAGGGAAATTATAACGTACAACTGTGTTCCGATAAACTTCTCTCACCAATCGAAATGCGTCAAGGTAGGTTCACTCGATCATTTATTGTTGAAACTGAGGATATTGCTGACCATAATCACAATTATATACGTCGGGTACTTTGTATTTTAAAGCTTTAGAGGCACTTCCGGAAATATTTGTTGATTAGGGAGGATTTACCTTCACGACACAAGGGATGGCAGTGGGTGTTTGGAAGCGAAACTTACGAGTTTTTTTTGTTTGACTCTCATAGTGTTGATACTGAACACTGCCGAGTTGATACCTAATTAGGTACGGCATGTCTGTACAGGGCGAATTCAATTGAAACTCTGTCTATGCTATTATATAGAATTTATTCCGATAATAATCCTGATTATCTTCAAATGGTGCAAATTTTTGGATGTGAGGTTGTTTCACCCAACGATTCTCAGTTCCCTGAGCCAAATATTGTAATGAAACCCGCTAAGTCACGAGCGAGAATTCGCCCACTACCCGAAGCGCCCATTGCCATTGCTTACCATACCCCTGCCTGTTTTATCCCTTACACACAAAATAGATGCTGTGGGACAAGAAGAAGAGGCACCATTACTTAAAAAGAAAAGGTTTTTACCTAAGCCCTCAAGTGGCTTCTGCTAAGCCAGGAAAACGATTAAAATATCGGTTAATCCATGGTTGTAAAGAAATAAAGCCTCACGAGGTCTATTGTTCTCACAGAACTACTATAGTAGTCGGTAGAGTTTGACCTTTATGAAATTAAGTAAACCGTATCATCATCCGAGCGTATTTCTACGGTTGCATCCTTAGCGGTAAACACTTCATAGCCCGGGGTCTGCTACATTACCTTAATTTGACGAGTAGTATAAGTTGAATATCCTTACTAATATTATAAATGTGAAAGCGTGGATGTTTGTTACGCTTTCACGCAAAAACTACTTGACGAATAATCATGAAATTTTGTACACATATTCTGGGAGGTACTAGAAGTAACATAAGGTACTTTTTATTAAAAAAAAATATTTAAAAAAAAAATTAAAAAAAAATTGTCAACAAATATCAACATTTTGCTACTTTAGCGCCATCTAACATACAGTAATGAAGTTCAAACCCTAAATATGATGTGAAAGCGTGGATGTTTGTTACGCTTTTACGCAAAAACTACTTGACAAATAATCATGAAATTTTGTACACGTATTCTGGGAGGTACTAGAAGTAACATAGGGTACTTATATTATCGACGTACGATATTACCGACGGTCAAGTCAATATCTATTTAATCTATACATCCAATTCAATTCACTATAGTTTCAGCTGTTTGGAATTTTTGAGGTTAGGTACCATTGTTATTTTTAACTGTCACTGAAAGCGTATGTCTAAAAAATGCCTCGGAAGCGTAAATCTACACTATCCAATTATTTAATGGATTCGATGCGAGCGAAGCCGCGGGTAAAAGCTAGTAGTAAAATATTTAAACCATATCGGATCACTTAAAACCGCCGTCTGGCGAAGAAAATTTGGAATCTCCATATAGCGTTAATAAATTATACAAAAAAGTGGCAGTTACCTTTTTCTCCTTTTTCCGCTGGTCGTCCGTTAGCTCCTGGCATCCCTGGACGGCCGTCGAGGCCTGGACTGCCGGGTTCGCCTTTCAGCCCACGGTCCCCTTGTGGTCCAGGGTGACCCTGTTTAAAACAATGCGGTGTAAATTTACAGCTAGCAATACTGGATGGGGTGACTCAGCCCGACATTATGAAACAACTTTTTTGCAAAAATAATCTCATGATTCTATACGAATGGAGGGGATTTTCTCCACTATTTGATATTGTACATCGCAACGTTTACCATGATTTTGCTTCATTATAAATTTTGTCTGTACGGATTCTGAATAGTAAAATAAGTAGCCATTAAAGTCGTTTTTTTTTGTTTTGCTTTTTACACATCTTTCGTAAATGCGTAAATAAGTAATAAAAAAGTGTAAAATCTCCAAAACAAGTTCTTCTTCAACACAGCCTTATTATTAAAGTTTTTAATAAACTTTATTTGTTAATGCAGTAGTTATTGCATAAAACTTCCTTCTCCCAAAGGAATTTACGTATTTTTTACGCGGTCGGTTTACTATGAATTATCGTTCGCCCGAACATAATGTTAGGTGAGACAGCATGCTTTTAGGCCGCGCCCACCTGTAAGTCCGAGCCTGTGTCTAGATCTACCTTAATACCTTTACACCCGATTTAGCAAACATCACATACGCTAATCCTCTTCTCCGCACGGGTACTAATGAATGAAGTCATGCCATGTAATGTAAGTACCATGAATGTAACATTAATGTTAGGCTATCTTTTTTCAAGGTTGCATGAAAATGATTCTCATAGTTTATGTGCCTACGTACTTTATCGTCAATTAAGTAAACCATTATATAATTAAAACAGTTGTTGTTTTTACATCTGCTCGCTATTTTCATAATTACGAGTATACACAGATTATCATGTCTTTATCCCTTGTAAAACTTCCTTTTTATGAAATTTTTTTATTGGTGCAATAAAGAGTTTTTCGTTTATTCATTCATACGGGGAGTACAGAACTTAGGACCGTAATACCCAAAGGCTACGGTTAGCGGGATGAAACTAGTGGCGGGTTGCTAGCCTTAGCGACATCATGATTTTCACCAATTCTTCGATCGGTTTTTATGATCTGTGCGGGAAGAGAAGCATTTCGTACATTCCAAGGGTTTTACTTTTCCCAGACCAGCATGAAAAGACTAGATTATAAATGATCTCGAAAATGAGTTTCTTTCGGCGTTTCTTCTCAGCAGTGTTTGTCGTAAAACGCTGGTTCCAACAGATTAAAAAAAAAATACACTACACGCAATGTAAATTATACTTATTAAAGTGCAAAAAAAAGTGCCTGCAAAGGTCTAATTGCAGCAAAAATTTTTCATTTTTTTTTCAAAATATTTTCCCATCTTAGGACACTTGGGTTTTTAAGACGAATCTAACGATATCTTGACTGTCGATATCAATCCTTCCAGCCGTTTGGAAGATACTATAGGTAATAAAGAAATTCACAAACAAACAAACATACAAGATACGCGGGAGAAACATATCTAACCTTTCTTGGCAGTCAGGTAAAAAGTGACTTGTTGAAAAAGTCCTTGCCTGTAATATTTCTACGGAATGCAGATTAAGATAATGGTACCATATCATATTAATTACACAAGTATAAAATGTTAATGACAAATCATCTATCAGACAACCTTTGTAACTTTAGCTATCATTTTCGTCACAGATAAGACGTCTTGTCTAAGAACTTTTATTATCTTTTCGGTTCTTAAATCGAATAAATTGACATCCCACCAAAAACATACATGTGAAAATGGGAGCAAAGTTCAAAATCCGACAAAAGAATTGAGATCTAAATTGAATTTTATTTATAAGAATAACGTAACATTTGACCTGGCTAGTTTTTTTACCAGCAATTCTGATGTTTAGAAGAAAAGGACCTTACAATGTAATAACAATAACATAAAGATGATAAGTTGATCAGTCAAATATAAGTAGGCTTGCTAAAACTAGTCAAGTCAAATGTTAAGATTCTTATAAATAAAATTCAATATTCTCTAAAGAAGTTGGCGGCCATTTATTTCTCAATTCTTTTGTCGGATTTTGAACTTGGCTCCCATTTTTACATTTATGTTTTTGGTGTCATGTCATTATTTTTGCACATCAGTATCAGGAAGAAGAAATGCTTGCTCGTATAATATGTTTGGGCACTGTTGCGGACAGAAGTAGCTATCGAATATTTTTGTAGATATGATAAATAAAGTTATTTTCTTTTAGTATAAGTTAGGGTTTTAGCCTATGTAAATGTATATGTAAATAAATATGATGTAGGGATAGATGTATAGGGTGCCTAGATATATCTTTCCGATACCTATGTACATGAGAGTAAATGATTTTGAACTGTGTGTATGTTTATTTCCCCGGTACGTAACGTTTAGCACAGGTATATAGTGCTAAGCGTGAGATAACTAAAGATAAATAAAGGAGTTTGACTGTGGATTTCCCTAGCTCATTAAATAAACCTTGTCACACTAGGGATCTCCATGGCCACGCCCCTTGTTAGTGTGAGAAGGTAATTGAAAATATTGTAAAGTGGAGGGGATATATCTAGGCACACCTACCCTTATCTAGATTTAGATTTTGTTAGTGCGAAATGTGTAAATATAAGAGAACTGTTCTAAAAAAATGTAGTTCAGTGTCACTGTGATCTCCAAGGAATAAAGAAGCCTAAGGAAGAGAAGTGTTTTATTTACAGTCTACTGCGATCCAGCTGAGTAAGGAACTCGGAGATAATACCGCACTGTCGGCACCGTCGGTAACAGGCACTTTCCTTACTAAAATCGACTAATTAAAAATGGACAACTTTTCGAAAATTACTGTTTTTCAGGGATCAAAAGTAGCTGGAAATGTTTTGTGTAAATATTCCTTTTTTTTGACTCTGACACGCTGCCGCGTGTCTAGATTTGTTTAACTCGTAACAACAAACTTTGTCTTTCATAGGGAGACCTTTCTTTCTTTAAAATAAATAAATATAATTAGGGAGAAACAACACTGATTGAGCTAGTCCCAAAGTAAGTTAAAGACTTGTCTTACTGGATACTAACTCAACGATACTATATTTTATAACAAATACAATACATACATCCAAGACCCAGGACAATTTGGAAAAGCCCATTTTCCAACTTGCCCTGACCGGGGATCGAACCCGGGACCAAAACAAAATAAAGCAATGATCAGTTAGATCATTTTTCGAAATTAAGAACCGACTCCTATACCAACCTACACAACAGATTTTAATAAAATTTCTGAGAAGTATGTACTTTCAAACAAAAAAAGAATTTTCCAAATTGGTTCAGACGTCTTCGAGTAATAGGGGAATATCTTCTTTGTGAGCTGACAAAAATTATCAAAAAATCAGCAGTTCAGTAGCTGTTTGGAACATATTTTTAATAATCGGTAGATATTTCATACCGTACTTTAACCCGCTATAACTTGCTTTTATCATAACTTTTCCGACGTAGGTAAGTCGTTAATACATGCATACATACATATTATCACGCCTGTTTCCTACAGGGGTAGGAACGTTGTTAATATATTTTTTTGTTACTTCCTATATGTTTCAATCAAACGATGGCTTATAATTATTATTAATTTTTTAGACTATATGCTTTTGGAAATTTATCGGAAATCATCAAATGTTCGCACAAAACAGTTTCTAGTAACATGAACTTACTCTTTCGCCTTTAGATCCAGTAGCACCAGGCTGTCCTCGGTCTCCTTTCTGACCCGGGAACCCCCTTTCCCCCTGCGGCCCAATGGGGCCTTGCTGTCCGGCGTCTCCTTTTGGCCCGGGTGCTCCGGGGCGGCCCAAATGGTCACCGTAGCCCAAGTGATCCTAAATAAATATGTAAATATTAAATTCACAAAATATATGCAAATGACCAAGGCATTTTTGACTACAACTCGCAGTATTAAATATAAATACCTGTGTATTTTTTAAATACAGGGTGTAAATCTGTAACTTTGCCATATTCTCGAACGTACCTCATACTGAATTTTTAATCATACTTAACAAAAGATTACCTTCCCATACAAAATCGATCAGCTGATTAGCAGTTTTGTATGGGAAACCCAATTATTTCGACCTCTGCTCTTTGGGGTAAGTTTTTCATCATGATTAGCACATCTGAGAAGGATAGCAAGGATGTCTGTATAAAAAAGGTTTCTTCACCAAACCAAGCTGTTGAACGATCCGTAACCTGGCCAAAGTACCTTAAATAAATTCAAGCAAAGCTAAGAGTTTTCAGAAAAGAAAAATCAAAAATTATATTTTTTTACTTTTATGACGTAATTATGTACAAGTACGATTTTGTGTAAGTAGGTACTTCTACCTTCAATTTATAACAAAATTATATTTAAATTGCTTTAATGAGTCATAATTACTGTGTCAAGGATCTTCAGTTTGGTGATTCCAAGTTGAAACTTAATTTTCCTGGAATCCTTGACACAATTTCGTTAGTCAAGTCACTCAAACTTTTCAACGTGTATGTGACAAAATTAAAAGCATTTCCGCAGTGTACACACACAACAAACTTGTCGTCGATATAAATCAGGGTTGAACAACCATTTTCACACTTTTCTTGAAGTTACTCGTAGGCTGTTTGTTGAAAGCTTAATAAAATAACAGGAGTACAGAATAGACCACATGCGACCTCGTATGTCTTACGATTATCTCTTCACTACAGAACTACTGTGACTGTATTGTATCTTAAATTATGCTGTGTCCTAATTATATTCTAGATACTTAGATAGTTTTTTATTTCTAGTTATAACTTATTTCATATCATGTGTAAAATTAAATTTAGTTCGTAGTATTGTATATCACTTCTTTAATTTTCTTTTTTAGGCCGCAATTCTAAGAGCCATTCGTTTCACTCGCAAACAAATTGAGTGCCCGATGAAGAGATAATCGGAAAGTAAGCATGGATCCTCGGAATGGGTAAATTAGGCTTTATTCAATTGCCTAATCATAAATAATAATATATTTCCCAGTGCACAAACATGAAAGCGGAGAAGAGTATCGTTACTTGGAGAAATTATTTGGAGTTGAATTTTGCACACATTAGATAATAATTGAATTCTGCCAGGTCGAGCAGTCTACGCGACAAGTCGGCCTTTGAGTCTCATTATGGTCTATTCATCTAAGTATATAATTATACTGAAACAAGCAGGATTCAGGTTTTCGTTAAAGTTATTAAAAAAATTGTACTTCGGAATTTCGGAACGGACACCATAGGTTTATAGTTATTTTTGTTTCTAAACGTATACTTACGTTGTATTATCTGTCTTTTTTCATTCGCTTTCTCGCTCACACGACGATGCCACTATAAGTGTATGCGAAAATTGTGCTCCGCATTTTATTTACAAATAAAAGAAAACAAACGGGAATTATCATTTAGACCCAGTCCTACATCTATAATATGCAAATAAAAATAAATAACAGTTTCGTACAGTACTTTAATGTTTTCTTTTATTACTATTTTAAAGCAGCTTAAGCATTGTCTGTTCTTCACTTTTTGTTTTTCTGCCTTTTTTGTGAAACGTGTGGTTAAATTTTAAAACAAATTAGTAATTAATTCTAAATAAACCTAACACTTACCTTGTATATTTGCCTAGGTTTCCAATTTGACTAAATAAACAGAAATGGATGGCATGAAAATGTTACAAACATGAGTATAGTTAAGCATATTAAAGCATTTCGGCGTAATACAGATTGAGATGCAATTTTTGAGAACTAAACTGGTCTAAGCCAAAAAAGTGGTTTGAATTTAAACTCGTCACTTCCGTTGTTAGTAGTATATTACAGTTACGTAGATGTTCAAAAGAGTGTATTATATACCATTTTTATGACTAAACTTAGCTAGATTTTAGTAGTCAGGTATATTTTGTACTACATTATTTCTTCATCATGAATTTTCAGGTATATCACAAAGCTTAAAATTGCAGTTTAAATACATACCTCCCTATCATAAAATGCGGACTAACTTTAGTTCTTGATTTAAGCTATAATCTGCCCAAAACAAGATGACTGCCTGCAATACTAGTATTCTCTTTTGTTACTGTAAATTTTATTCGGATGATTAATGGTTAAAACCAAGTCTGCGTTTTATAATAAGGTGGGTAATGGTTATGAACAATTTACATGAGAGCTGTAAGTAACTAATAAATACTTAGTATCTTTTACCCCTTCTACATTAGCGTGAGTATAATAATGTATTGAAAGATATTAAAATAAAAACTTACATCAAAATGTTGAAATTCCGAAGGCCCTGGTGGCCCAGGTGGACCAGGCGGCCCAGGGATACCAGGTCTTCCATCGACTCCGGCTTCACCTTTTGGCCCCATTGGACCCTCTGGCCCACGTGGCCCCAAGTCACCTCGTTCTCCCTTTTCACCCCTAGGACCTAGGGGGCCTCGTTCACCTGCGGGTCCTGATTGACCCTACAAATAAAAATAAAATACTTTTTATTAAAAAAAGAAAGTTTAAAAATTTTACGAGTTGTTCTACGAGTAGATGACGTTTATGTTAATCCATGTGTTAAAATTATAATGGGATCATAAATTATAAGCTAGATAAGCCCAATTGGTAGTGGCCAAACGATTGATAGATATGTTTTTAATTAGAATTCATAAATGTATAAATATCTACTTTATTATAATGTTTACTCAGATGATTTATTTCACAGACATATATCAAGTAGACGGATAGAGTTAACCGATTTGTATGAGAAACGAGCGTGTAACATATTCCGTAGGTACTTTGGCGTCTCGACTGTAATTTAGAGATGGAAACCATAAGCCGCGCTAAAACGATTCAAAAACATCGATTAGAACGCGGCAAACCGATTCTAGGCACCGAAGTCAGCGTAGCAACTGTGCTTGACAAGATCAAAACATCGGACGTTCGTTTTCGTTGTGAAGACAAGTAAGTACCTCCCTACATACCTTTAACTTTATTAGTGTGACCACAAACAAATCACTAAGTGTAAATTGTTTGTTAATGAAATAATATTACGCAAGTTATTATGGGTGTATTTTTATCGATTCAAAATATCGGAATAAACCGACAAAGAAACTGATAATCATAATCGACTTAGAAAATTATAATAAATTTTACAGAGAGAATCTCAAAATTTTGAATCGATAAACATATAGGTATGTTACCTACCTACCTAACCAATAAATTGCGTTACATTTGTCAGAACCTATTACAGTTATTTTGACAACCATTTTGACACATATACATGTGTCTGTCTGTGGCATCGTAGCTCCGAACGGATGGACCTATTTCGATGTACGGAAAAAAATACGGGAAGTGAAGTTCCTTTGCGGTGGTTCTTAGCTATATTTGATGAAAATCGGTTGAGCCGTTGAAAAGTTATTGGGGGTTAACTTTCGAAAATTGGGATTTTTTAATTTACCTGGCAAATAATAAATTGCGCTACGGATATGTTTAAGGAAACCAAAAAAAAATGGCTCCCATTGTGAAGTATTAGCTCTTAGCTCCTGCCCAGCCTAATATTTATACTAACGCCCAAACCAGTCCCCTTGGTAACAATAGATTCCTATATAAACTAATGATCTGGCTGACATAGACTCAAACAAAGTCTTTTAGTCAGCCAAGGCCAACCTATCAAGAGCCCTAGAAGACTTAGGTACACTATGCGGATAAAACTTTTATAAAAATATAAAAATCATTTGCTTTGAAAATCGTCGTTTCAAATCGAGACGAGTCGAGTCAAGAAAATCGCAGCGTGCAGCACTATTCTTACGTTTGCCATAAAAATTACAATTTGGTCTTGAAAACGACTCGACACTTGGAATTGCTTATTATTACATCGCTGGTTTTGAATGCAAATGAAGTCTTGCTTGTCTAATTAAAGCCGCAATGGAAAACTAGCGTTGGACACAAAATCGCCCGCTCGTGTTTTAATGAAAATAATACGGAGCTACAAAATAAATCGTTTTTTAATTAATGTCAGATATTTCAGGACGAAGAGTACTTACTGATGAAAGAAAATATCTCGTTTAACAGCTCCAACTTTATTGCTGGTGTTTGAACAGTTAGTTACCAAATAACGAGTAATTTTACGGAAAGCGATGGGGAGCAGACTGAACTATGCGGCGAGCACTGGCGCCTACATCATATCGTTTTAGCATGCGAGGTATATACACTTTTTCCTTCTACTTGTTATAGTTCTGTGATTTATTTGTTTCTTTTTTATCTTCACTTACAACCAGTTAGTTACAGGTACTTCTTCCCTCTTTACTTATTTAATGTGATAAATTTCAGAAGACGTTGCTTCTAAAATTTATTAATCAGATAGCCCAATCACAAACTCTAATAAACGACTTGTATTTACTATTACACACTTATACTAGTAGAGTGTATACTAGTTTATTCATATCTTTACGATTATGGAAACTTTTATGATAAGAAGTCAATAGACTTGGAACGCCGATGATGTGAAATTTCAATAACATAATTTAATTTAAATTTAATATTTCAAGAATATAAAATTTGATATACAAAAAGGAAAAAGAAAAAATTAAAATACTTACAGTAATACCAGGGGCCCCTGTACGGCCATCGGCACCAGCCAACCCAGGGGGACCGGGTGGACCTCTCAGCTCCGGAGCAGTTTGCAGAAGAGACAGAATTGTGGTGGAGTTGCATCCGCACTGTCCAAATGACGAGTAGTTTTCTCCGAATATTTGCTGCAACAAAAAAGGATTCACTTCATTTTTTATTATATTTTAGTGTTCCGTACAAACAATAAAAAATCGGAACCCATAAATGATCACTCGTGCGTCTGTCCGTCCGCCTGTCACAGCCAATGTGCTCCGAACCTACTGAACCAAATCAGGTGAAATTTGGTATAGTGGTGTAATCCTATAACCCAAACACAGATGTGCAAAATAAATATTTTTTTTTTGTAATAAAGCTCATTTTCGGGTAACAAATTAGGAAATTAGAAAGCAATACTGCAAACCTTACTGTGTTATATCAAATGACAAGCTCCTTATGAGGATCTCAAATATATATATGTTATTATTGTAAAATAAATAGTTTTGATTTTATTAATGAAAGAAGACGATAATTGAACATTCCCCCAGATCTCCGAAACCAGTAAGACAAAAATTTTGAAAAATAATAATAATACAAAATAAAGTCCATTGCTTGTAGATTACAGGAAACCTAAAGAATTCTATCAATTAAAAAAATAAATAAAGTGGTAAACTCAATATAATACGTTCACTAACGGAAAATAGATCACTAAAACACTACTAGATAGCGCTATTAGTAGTTACTGTGAGGATTTCAAATGTGATATTTTGAATTAATTTAAAAACTTTGGCATTACGGAATCCTCTTCACGCGAGTTTAACTCGCACTTGGCTGGTTTTTATTTATTATTTTATTTTACTGCTGCATCTTTAGAATCCTGGAAACTCGATCAGTAGAATCGTATCGTTTCTGAGTTTCTTAAATGACCTTTTATTCGGCTCCAACATAACAATTTTAAGTCCAGCTGCATACCAGCAAGTGGATAAAAATTGTTTGCAAATTGAAAAGAACAACATATAATATGAAATCTAACAAAATATACTGAAAATAGGGGACAGTCTTGGGGAAAGTTGTTCAGAATAACGGACTAGATTCACCCTTAAAATAGTTCCAGTAGATTGTTTTAGACCCTGTTCAATATACAAATACAAGCTTGTAAAATATTTAGAAGAGAAATTCCAGAAATATGTCTACATACATTGAAACAGGTTACCTAAAAATGTCAAAGTTTTACATAAAATTATAAAAATACACACCTTGACTTTGTTTTTCTGTTGGTATTCCAAAAGGTGAGCGTAAAAATAAAAATACATCATATTAACAATATTAGATGTACATTGTACGTATTTTATCTTATAATATCTAATAATAGACAACAATAAACACATACTCGTATCTAAGTCGATGTCAACATAATACCCATTGTTTATTTTTATTGTAATAAAATAACATAACTTAATTTTTAAGTTATACCTATTTGAATATAAGTAACATCTGTAAAATCACGGTTACTTTTATATTTCCAAAGGAATGAGTTGACATGAAACTGTGAACTCACTCCCTTTGGTCTACTTTTAACCGACTTCCAAAAAAGGAGGAGGTTATCAATTCGTCGCGATCTTTTATGTTCACCGATTATTCAAAGACGCCTGATAGAAATTTTATCAAAATCAGTTGTGTGAAATGAAATGTTGGGTGAAATCGGTTTTTTGTTTTGAAAAATTATATGATGTATGTATGTATGCGGGAGAATATCAGACGCTACCTTCTATGTATGATCTTTGTAAAACCAACAAGGACGACGATCAATTCGATTTCGATTATTCGACGAGTTAGCTCGGTTAGGGAGAATCGTGGACAGCAAATCAAATGAATCGATATCGTCAAATCGGAAGCTGGACGCGCGCCAAGAGCTTCATAAACTTTGTTACCGTGAGCTTTCACGACCAATGTCAAAACCGAATCTGGACTGACTGCAAGTTTGGTTGAGTGTTATGAATATTGTGAAACGGTTTACTCACGTTAAGGGAATATTTAAATTATTCGGGGTCCAGTGTTACCTCCATTTGAAATAAATGATTTTAAAGGAAAAGGAGATACCTGTCTAGATATAAAACTTTTCGCACAAATGCATTCCTTCTTCCGGCTATTTCTTTTTGATTTAGCATGGTCTTCGTTATCCTTAGGTGATCATTAATAAATAAATATATAGGGACAAATTATATTGATTAAGCTAGCCCCAAAGTAAGTTCGAGAATTGTGTTACTAACTCAACGATACTATATTTTATAATAAATAAATAAACACCCAAGACCCAGGACAATTTGAAAAAGGCTATTTTCCAACATGCCCTGACCGGGGATCGAACCCGGATTCTCTATCGTTAGATTAACAAGCACATTGACTTTTCTCCTAGCATAAAATAATAAAATATCGATTTAAGTTGAAAAAAAAAAAACCCTAAAAGCGCACCTTCAGAAAACTAATAAAAGCGGAGCATCAAAGATTATCTTCACAGAATAACATGCACTTAAACGCAGAAAACCGGTCTGAAGAATGTCTCAAGTGACCATATTGTAGACGCTTTTCAATAGGCTATTCAAGTTTAGGGTTGATACCAATACGCACTGAGGTCGCTCATGCACGCTGAGATAGCATTTCTCGTGTGGTCAAATTCACAAGAGCCATAAATAATTATGTCTTGTATTGTGCGTTTTATTTGACGATAAAAAGCAGTATATAAATGCACTTAGACGGTAAAAATCAGTATGAAGAATGTCTCAAGTGACCATATTGTAGACGCTTTTCAATAGGCTATTCAAGTTTAGGGTTGATACTAATACGCACGTTGTGGTTACTCATGCACGCTTAGATAGCATTTTTGGTGTAGTCTAATTCATAAAAGCCATTATTACTTCTGTCTTTTATTGTGAGTTTTGATTTCATGATAAAAGTAAGTACGTAAATGCACTTAGACGGAGAAAACCGGTCTGAAGAATGTCTCAAGTGACCATAGTGTACATATCAATGGTTATCTAAGAATGCTAAAGACCGTGCAAAATTTTGATGAATTAACTATGGTTTTACAATTTTTACAATTAGTACGACATGTTTTTACTTATTAAACAAGTCTCTTACATGCTTTTTTAATAGCCATTTATTTTTATTTGTTTTATTTAAACTGTATATGGATTATATGACGTTCTCTGCTAGTCAACCATCAGACGAAGTGGAAAATAATATTAATTAAAAAATTCAGGTCCCATTTTTGGGTAAAAACCTTACTTCTTAAATGGTTTTACTAAGCATAAATTATTTCTATGCTTTTTTGATAACTATAGAAGTGTATAGGGTGTAAAGTGTTATTTGAAAAATTTAATGACCCTTATAATTCCCTACATACTAATCTTTTGCACATACTAAGCATTTAAATTGATACAACTGATAAAAGTAGGTATTTGTCTACTCTATCTGTGCAAGATTATATTCATTTATTCGATAACAAATAAAATCGATTAGTTAGAATGGAAAAAACCCTTCATCGAATTCGATTCTGCACAACCAGTTGGTCAGTTTAGTTGGTCGGAGTGGTCAGACAGAAACAGGATAAGCGTTAATGACATATAAAATTTGTTAAGTAACAACCGCGTGCAATATTGCACATGATACCTGACTACGTCGAAGGTAGGAAAAATAGGAAGGTAAAATAAGGGTTATGTGTTTCGCCGTTATGTTTGTAAGCATGTTCCATCTATTCCCTCGTATCTTGACCGTTATACATGATTACAACTGCGGTATCGTTGGAAGCGTTTTGATTGTCCGCTGTTTACAGGCTATGTGACGTCATACTAAATTTTATACATTAAGAAATTTCCCGTAGTTTGGTTTTAGTTTATTAAAGTATCCTGTTTACAAATCTTTTTCATCCAAGTCATTTATCTCAACTGAAGGTCATATCTTTGAAGTAGCGTGCTGTCAATACAGACGAAAAGACTTTGTCTTCCCGGAGCTTCCCTGATATATGTATATTTTTTATTTAAAAATAAATTATAATAGGACCTATTTTCAAATAATCTCGGGATTTCCCGTCCATTTCCCATCGCGCCGTTTACAGTAGGTAGTACTGTTACATAAACATTTCACTGGCCTTTTTCAAGGTCACTTCGGGTATCCTTATTCCCATATCAATTAATTTATGAATATTTGAGGTGATCGAATATTGTCATCTCTTCAGTTGGTGTCCATATTGAAAATCAAGAATAATTTATTAATCGAGATCGTTACTAGTAATTTACGTACCTAAGTTTTTTTTTGCCGATTACGATCCCATCTATAAAACTTGTATGTAAACCCTCGAGTTTACAATTTGCCTACCCTACAATCATCGGCAATGCAGTTCAATTCACGTCCGTGACTTTTTGCCATGCCATGGAACTCTGATATAAAATATTTTATTTCAACTTTCTCATTATTCCAGTTGGTACACTATTTCTACGCATTGGACTGGATTCAGTACATACCAGGACAAGTTTAAATTATACCAGTTGCATTCTAACTCTGGGTTGGATGGTTTAAATAAATGCTAAGCAGAACAAATGAAAAACTTGGAAAATATGAACCGACTCGCCTTTGCCTTGCACCACAAACTAAGGTGTGTTTGTTTACCCAAGGAGGCAGGTGATGCCCGCAGGTTAAATGAGAATTCTGCGGTGCAGACTTCAGGAATACGGGCAGAATATACACAGAAATTTTATATTTGCCTACATACTTATTCTCTTGGGAAAGAAGGTGTGTAAAATGACTAACATATTGCGGAGTGTGTTATTTTACATTTCTAAACTAACTATATAATGTTAAACTTCTTAGGTTTAAATTTTTTTTATAATATTTATATATAAAATATTTGAAACTACGTGTATTGAAATAACCAAATGGTTTAATGGGCCTTTTCCGACTACACTACGTGAGTAAAACCGTGTTGAAATATTTAGATATTTATACATTTTTAAAGGAAAATACAAAAAGAAAAAAAAAAAACAAATTTCTTTCTTTTGTCTATCGACTTCCAGATATTTACTACTCGTAGAAGATGCTTCTTAGCGGATGGAAAATCAAATGGTAAGGAAAGATATTATACTTTAATTATATTGTCTTGTCCTTAGAGCCAGTTGAGTTGCACTCGTGGTTTCCTGAACAAACCGAGGTTCTTTCAAGAGAGTACTTTTAAGAGACACTATTAGGAATTTATTCCTGATAGGGCAGATGGAGCAATATGGGTCTTCAGGCTCTAAAAATACAGGATACAGAGCCTGGGGCCATGGGACTCAAAGCTCACTTTTAGCGGCTTTTACGATCTGCCCGGGCAGAGAAGTCTTAAGTCTCATCTTTTAGTTTGTCATAACACAAGCTTTTAAGCTTACTTTGGGGCTAGATCAATCTGTGTGAATTGTCCGTATAAATATATTTATTTATTTTTTATTATTTATTTTTTATTTAACCAGCTGATAGTATCATCATCACCTCATTGAAGCGTGATCCTAATTCCATCCATTCCGTCCTAGTTGTGCCGCTTTATGCCCAGAAGTGGTCTTTCTGTGGCTGATATGAAGATGTACCGCTTCAGATCTAGAGTTATGCATCCTGTTTTTTTCTTCTTGGATAAATAACCATACGCATGCACAACACAAAAAAGGATCCTAAAGAGCGTGTAAAGTGTAGGAGAATTATCGACACTTACATCATCACCTGATCCTGATATCTCAGCCAACATGGTGCCTGGAACTCCTGGGGAACCAGGAGGTCCTGGAGGCCCCGGCGGTCCTCTTATTGACTCTCCTGGTGGGCCCTGCAAAAAAGGAATAAATTATACGATTTATACAAAAAGCAGCGTGCTCTTTGAAATACATAATTTTCTTAAATTCCCTTTTATGGATGTGCAGTAAACCTTTCAAACGCTTTATGAATATCGATCGAATGGATATTATTTTTAATTAATCAAAAATATTTTGAAATTATGCAAGCTATACAAAATGTTGTTTATAAAAAAACTGCAGAATAAAAGGATATTAAGGAAATACATATGTGCCTTTACAAATTAAACAATTTGAAAATTGTGAGTTTGAACGGTCATATAATTTTAAATTAGTTACCTTTCGTTAAAATTAGTTATATTTAGGCGAATTTAACTTATTTGAAAATAAGATCATCAAGCCGTTTCAAACTAGATGGTTAAAGAAGGTTTAAAATGGATGTAAATTAAAGTAATTTACATAAAGAATACAACTGCTGGGTGGTTGGCAGAATTGCTCTCCAAATGACAAGTTTATAATGGTTAAAAAAAACTATATTTATTAGCCGGTGCCTGTGACAACACTAATAGCCAGCTAGAACTAGTGTTTATTTTTTTTATCGGGCGATAGTTTGATCGTTTTGGGATTCAGAATGGAGTTATATGCCAGGAAGTGCGCGCATTTAACGATTACACACTCCTTACGACATAATCATAAGCATTTATTTTGTCAATCACAGGTACAATGGGTGTTCATTCAAGTATTATTGCGCCGCTAGGCATACAAAGTCAAAAAATTGTTTGGTAATACTGGCGCTCACAAAGAACGAACAATCGCCCGATTAAAAATCACAAATCCGCGCTAGCTCTAAATATTTTGAAGTCTTAGATTCTTCTTAAATCAAAAATATATCCATGTAAAGCAAGCCTGTAGCCTTCATCGGTGCGATTCACTAATAGGTTTGATTACAAAATAGAGTTGTGGACAAAAAAAATATTTTTGGCTCTTTAGATAGATTATTTAAAAGGGTATAGGTACGTATTTTTTTCTTTTCTCTGATAAAAAAATAACAACGAAGCTACAGTGCATTAAAATTTCGCGTGACGTCACGATCAGCTACGATTTTTAATCAAAGGTGACGTAAATCACACCCACTCCGAAACTAAATATAAAAAATAAAAATACAGCGCTTCCAGCGCTGTATTTTTATTAAATTACTATTTTTCTAAAGGAAAAAAAATGGGTACTTTATTTTTGAATAATCTAGTTAGCGGACTAAATAAATTAATATCTTTTTTACGCAGTCCACATCCCTTTTCTGAGGACATAAATAGGCATAAGCGTTAGTTTCCCGTAAAATATTAAAAATCAATCTATATTTTAAATAATTCCACCTATGAACGTTCATATGGTGAGATGATACTTTGTTGAACATAAAATGCGATGTAAATGGTCAAAATTGAATCTCGCTGAAGCACGCACTCCACTTCAGCGAAATATTGTCAAGAGTGGCTTGTGTATGACATGTATCGGAAAACTGTGTGAAGGGTGCTACAATGTAATGTATTACAGGACAAAGTAGATTCACTACAGTCCCCTAATAGCCTTTTTAGGGTTCCGTAGTAAACAAGGAACCCTTATAGTTTCGCCATGTCTGTCTGTCTGTCTGTCCGTCCTCGGTTTTACTCAGCGACTATTAATACTAGAAAGCTGTGACTTGGCATGGATATGTATATTAATTAGGCGGAAAAAGTGGTAAAATAAAATATTGAAAAATATTTTTTTTTAGGGTAGCTCTCATACAAGTAAAATGAAAAGGCAATTTTTTCTCGTCTAACCAATCATGTTGGGTATCGTTGAATAGGTCTTTCAAAAATATTATGTTAGGTTATGATCACCGTTTTTCGATTTAGGGATCCGTTTCTGAAATATTTGGTTTTAAAGTGAAAATTTTAGTTTGAGTCGAGTGTCTCCCCCCTCTATCTGCTAAACGGTTATATATAAACACATGAAAAAGTTCACAGCTATAGTATAAATACTGAAATTTAAAGGAAACATTAGAGTTAAGTAGGATTTACAATTTAAAAAGTTATAGACGATCAACTTATAAAATGTACTCGCAATATGAAAATTTCACAAAAATCAATAGATTAGTTTTTAGACGTTTTTAGTGGCATGAACTCAAAGTGGGCATTAGTAACTACGGAACCCTACACTGCGTGTGGCCCGACACGCACTTGGCCAATTATAGTTGCTTGTGTATGGATTGAAACAAGTAATTTTACAAAAATATTTTTAAAACAAGCTTTTATCTAAAACATTAAACTTAAAAATTTAAGGCGCTCCTCAAGATAAATCAAACGAAACCCAAACTCGATGAGGTTATGTTGTTTCATTTCAGAGTGCCTATGGCCAGCTTTCGGCTACATCGTCAAATCAGCTACACGTTATCATAACATTGCATTGTCACGCGATATACGTATGCGCAAAAAAAATTAGCTTTATCGGAAACCAGGAAAGTGGCTCAAATTTAATTTGCAAGTTTTGGCTACAGACAGACAGACAGACAGACAGACCGACAGACAACGGGACAGGTGAAACTAAATAAATGCTTGTAAAAAGGAGAAATTATTGTCATCAATCTTTAACCGACTTCAAAAAGGAGTTATCAATTCGAATGCATATCTAATATATAAAATTCTCGTGTCACAGTTTTCGTTGCCATACTCCTCCGAAACGGCTTGACCGATTTTGATGAATTTTTTTGTGCTAATCCTGTATCTATGAGAATCGGCCAACATCTATTTTTCATCCCCCTAAATGTTAGGGGTAGTCCACCCCTAATTTTTATTTTTATTTTTTAGTCAAAATTTTTAATTTCTATTTTTTTATGATACAACATACAAAAATACATACAATCCTCAATTTTGGCAAAACAACGTTTGCCGGGTCAGCTAGTATAGGTATAAATATATGTATTTTTATTTATGTTCCTTGATAACTCAAAGATGCCTGAACCAATTTAAAATATGTTTTTTGTTTGAATAGGCATACTTGCGAGATGATCTCATATAAATTTTATCAGATTTAGTTATTTTGGCGTTGAAATCGGCTTTAGGTTCTTTTTTAATATGTTTTTTATTTACATTTTTTGTATTAGTGCTTTACAACTTGGCAATATTGTAAATAAAGAATGGAATAAATGGGTATGTACAATATATATAACATGGGTATTTTAACCAAATATCGACAATCCGACATATGGCCATTAAAAAGAACAGGCTATAGTGATCAAAGTCAAACGTATTTGCAACTAAGTACACCAGTTTCAATAATGTGGGTAGGTCACAGGACTTTTGAACAAAGCGCCATACGTCATTGAAAATAGATTCAAAGGGACGTGGTCTGCTGCCTCACCGCCCAGCGATGCTATTTTTCAAAAGCGGAGTCACTAAACAAACGGTTTTTTGCATGGAAAAACCACTCGTTTAGGTGACTCCCCGTTTCAAAAATGACATTTCAGTGTCCAATCCCGCAATAATTACCCAGTCCTGCGGGACGTTACGATAAATTGCGGAACAAAGCAAAGCGCCCTTTGTGCGAAAATCACGAGTTATTCCATTCCGATCGTACCTTTGTTCAATACGACATGCCTGATATATTTGTTTAGTTCCATCGTTCCATCTTTTTCTGCAATACCCAACTAGGTCCATATTGTACCTAATTAAAAACAGTGGTAATATTAAGTACATACTAAGAACGGATATGAAATGAGTGCGATAATAAAACTGAATACACGCCACGCCAAAGGAATTTGAGTTGTCATTCCATTTTTGTTTACATTTTCTGTATTATGTATTATATTGAATTAATTTTTGTCTACTTATAAGATAGACAGAAAATTAAGCGCAAGAATCCGTCTAATACGAGTAATATTAAGGCATTAACGATTTGGTTGTAAATACAGTGTGTAACCAACCATAGTTAATTTATTGATTGGTAGAAAAATCTATACTTAGCTTTTCAATTACCAGGTACCTATCAATCAAAGATTGCTGAAGCTTCTGATAATTGTTTTATCAATTTTTGTTTTTTTATCGACAGATAAATTATTGATTTGGCATTCCGTAAGAGTTTTTGAGTCATTTGATTAATACTTTTATTAGTAATGTGGAATAAGAAAAATGTAACTATATCTTGCCCTCGGTCCACGCTCTCCTTTCTCTCCTCGTAGTCGCATAGGGTGTCCTGGAATCATAAAAGGGCAAGGTTAGAGAAATAATAATCAATAATCAAAAGTCTATTAGTATTGTTTATTAATTTAAGCGTAGGTCAACCACTAAATAAGTGCACCTGAAATGATAACATATGTTTTTTAATCTGATCTTTTTGAGAGCTATGTTAATTTAGTTTCATTTTTTTCCGCCCATCATTACCTGTCAATCCTAAGTAAAAGAAAAAAAGTTATTTATTTATTTCTTTTTTCTAGTTGTATAAGAAATATAGGACTGCTAATGCAAAAATATTTAAAAAAATATGTACGGTATTAAAAATTTAAGTTATTAAGTTTTCTTGATGACCTCTGTGTCGTAGTGGTCACCATGCTGGTCTGCTACCCAGAGGTCCCGGGTTCGAGTTGAGTTAGTATCCCATATCACAAGTCTCGAACTTACGTTGGGGCTAGCTCAATTAGTGTTAAAAGTGTAAAGGTAAATATATATATATATATTTACCTTTACACTTTTAACACATAATATATTTATTTATTATGCCTTTTTATATAACTGTTTAAAATACGATTGAAAATGGTTTAATTGAGTCTTATGTGGGTCTAGCAAATCGGCGACAAATTTACACGATTTCACGTTGCCAACCATCGAAATGTCTACTTTGACGTGTCAAAATCATACTCGCACGAAAGTAAGGCATGAGATAAAATACGTCTTATGAATGAAAGTTATTTCGTCGCTCAATTTTGTCTATGTTTATTGCGGTAAATTACGCGAAATGCGACAAATTACAAGGATAAAAATTTGTCGCCGTCAGCATGCTTGCCCGGCTGGAAACATTACACTCCTTTTTAAGGCAATCCTCTTGCATACCTACTGCAATTGCCTATCTAAACAAAGAAACGCATGTATACATTAAGATAACGGTATGTTAATTAGTAATTTCTGATAACCTTTATTTATCATCATATTCTATTATAATTATAAGATAATTATGATATAAGTACATTTTAAGATAGTAAAAATGCTAAAGATATGTTGGCATTCGCTGGATCGACGCTACTCAAATGGCATTTATAAGCATTACAACTTATATAACATATTAGAAAGAAATTAAGAACAACAATGTTTGATGTAAATTTACAAATTAAGTTAATTATGTTTATCACTTTCATAGTACAAAATTAAGTAGGTACCAAGTCTAACTGTTTGCATTGAATTATTTCATAGAATCCGTTTCGATTGATTGCTTTGACTCGAAAGGAAAAATTGACATAGTTAACGAGGTACGAGTACATTTAACACATTAGTATTTCAGATTTCTATTGTTTCTAGACTGATATAAATGTATAAATAATATATGTAGCTAATAATTATTCAAAAGCTAGTGTTTCAAATGATAATTATTGTACATTCCTTATTGATTTGGAATGAGAAAATTACTTTTAGAATAAGTTATTAAATACTTAAAGTGCTACGCCCTGACACTGACCATTATTTCATTAAGTAAAATTGTCATCTATTCACAAAATAGTTTGTACATGTGCATTGGAAATAAAAAATATCTAAAACCTGTCTAAAAAGAGCATCAATCATATGATAGAAATCATAATAGGTAAAAGCATGCAAAAGTAACGTTTATAAACCCATCGACAAGGATTTTGAAAGCAACCTGTTCTTTTTCTTATCTAGTCGAAATGGCTGAAATTAGATATTGTTAGACCAGAACCTATCATTGGCCACAATCACATCTGCCTTAGTACAAGGAGCGAGCGAGCTGTATCAAACATTGTTCGTGATCTTGGTCAAGCCGTATTATAGTACCTAGTTCCCACGAACTAGATGTTCTAGATTTTTTATTTATTTATTGTCTTATTAAGGCCTTCCCACAAGATACACATGCGTGCATATTTTTGAGCAGAATTTGAAAAGTAAACGATAAATAAACAATGTGTTACTCACCGTCTAGACCTGGAGGGGGCGGTGGGAAGGGTGGGATGGTACCATAGCGTCCGGAACCTTCTACGTCACCATCTTCCTGGTCCACCTGCAGTCACATTTCATTATTGAAACAACATTAAAAGTAGATAAATTTAAAGCTTTAAATTATTTTTTTAAAAAAATATAAAAATAAAGAAAGTACACAATGAAACAAATATAAATAAAATATAAAAACAAATGGGTACCATTTGGTCAGACGATCTCCCAAAATATGATAAAAAAAAAATTTGGCAAACGTCCGCTACAGATAGGGACAATTGGAAGTCTGGAGGGGAGGCCTTTTACCAACGATGGGACACTATAGGCTTAAGAAAAGAAAAGGTACCATTTCCCTTTACATAAACAAGAATTATAATAATATTTACTATTAGTAATATTAATTAAAATTAATACTAAGAGTTAAGTTATATTATCTAACATTAGTCAACCATAGGTTAGCATTATGCTATTCGAATAGGTACTACATTAATCAATGTGCATAACATACTATTATCTAGTTACTGGCACAAACGTATAGTTATGTCTATAGGACAAATGACACCTGTTGAAGACAAAGGCATAGTGCATGGTGTGTAAGATATACTAAAATGGCATTGAGTTATCATCTTCATACATTTTACAAAATCGCATGTATTTTTACAAAAGAAAATAAAAATTGACATAAAAATACGCAATAAAAAAAAAGATCTCGCATTTTCCGGGGTCCAGTGCTGCCCCCATTTGAAATTATTAATTTGAAAGGAACGGAGACATCATTTAAATTTTTGTCTTGACCAGGGCCTAGATAACCCTTTAACATATTTTATAAACTACTGTTTACAGTCTAAAGTAAGAACGTGAAGCTTTTCCATACACATTTGCGAAAATGGCCACTTTTGGCTAATGTGCGTAGAAAATGTTCACATTCTTACTTTAAACTGTAAACAGTAGTTCATAAAATAGTTTAAAGGGTAATTTAGGGCCTGGTCTAGTTCCTTTCTTTGAACTTGGCTTTGACAAGCTGCCGCGTGTATAGCTCGTTATCGCTGATTCTACGTCGCTTGCATAGAACAACGGAGATTGTCGCAGTTTTATGCAGTGTTCAGCGGAGCGACGTCGCTGACGATCAGCTGCATTGTCCGAGCTAAGCTTAGCAGAAGCAACGCATTACATGAAAATGTATGGTTTATTTAAAATAACCAGTAAAACAGCCAGGTAGTCTTTGCAGCGTATTTTTATTTTCCAGAAGAAAAAGCCGTAAAGCCCGCCTCGGGTTCCGAAGCAGCCGAACAGCTAAGTGTACAACCAGAAATGTGCTAAGATGAGAAAAAGACGAAAACTGCCTTGATGACTTTTCGGAAAATCAAAAAGCTTTTATGTGTCATTACTCATTAATGTCATTATTTTACTAGACCTGATAGTTTGAAAATTACTTATTAGAAATTCACAAAAATGCATATTTAGTGGCTATGTCAACATTTTAAAGCACCAAAACTCGGAACCATTATTGTACAGACTTACTTGATACAGTAAAGTTTTGATTCTAATGGAATTTAAAATTAGCTGCTTTTGTAGTACATCGTATTAGTATAATTTGATAATACTGACAAATTATGCAATCATCTGCCGGGAAGTCACGTGCACTAAAAAAACATATTGCCAAAATATGTATACATTCATACTGCGATGTCATAGCATCTGCCTGAGGCCTGTGCCTTATTTTTTTGAAGTCCGCTGAAAATTGATTACTCTGAAAGTCTTGCAGCATACAAAGCAACAACGTCATAATGAAATGTTTATTTTAACCCATTTTCAACCCTTTATGAAACTACAAAATAGGCAGTTTTAAAAGCGGCGTCTAAAGAAAGAATTTTGATTGTCAGTGAATATTGCTCGGCCCGTCTTTCCTTTGCTTTAAAAGTATTTTTTACCTTACTGAAACGATTTTCATTAGTATATGCGAAAATTATATTTTCTCGCCTTTAAAATTGTTAAAATTAACAATAAAAGATTTTAAAAAGTACAAGTATTATATTGTACATAATATATACATACAATATGTACATAATAAATATTTTGCGCGTGATAAGTAGGTACAAATGTTTTTTTTTTTTTGCTAAACATACCTAATCTACTCTTTTCTTGAGTTGAAGTACCATCGAATCTTTTCTCAAGCCACTTCTAGGTCATACCTCAGGCACAGGAAAACGAAATTTTTTAGATCATGTATTTATCACCTCCTTCGACTCGGGTAGTTGAATCCTAAGATCTGAGACTTTTCTCTTTTCATCGTATTTACATACCTACTTTAACAAGGCCTACTCATTCCAGTGTAGCAAACAAAGACAAATACGATTTGAAAATAGGGATATGAAATAATAAAAAATAAACTTGGCTCATTAAATAGATTGTTAAAAAGTATGGTATGTGTATTTTTTTTATTAACAATAATGGCGAAGACATAGTGCATTAAATTTCGCGTAACGTTACGATCAGCTACGATTTTTAACCAAAGGTGACGTAAATTGCCCACACTCCCAAACTTTGAAGCGCTGTATCTCTGTGAATTTTTACTGCTTTGCTTAAGAAAAAAATAAGGGCTCTTTATTTTTCACATACCTATTATCAAGAGAAATTTTCTCTCATATCTGCTCAGAAATAGTCAGGGGCTAGAAACTAACACGAATTAGTCTGTCCGTAAGACAATATTTACTCTCAGCGTTCTCCAAATGTACCCTTAATTGGTGTTAAAGTTCCGTTTGATACAGACGTGAGTTTACTTAACAAAGGTGTTGGGGTTCCGGGTAGGTACTTGTCGAATGTAACTTTGTGTACTTGATTACGAGGTTACGCCTTGGATTACGCTGTTGAAACCCGTCTTGATTTCGTGTGATGTGGTAATGTGACTCTACGTTAAGTTTAGGGCTGCTTTGATAACAAAATTGCTTGTGTTCAAATATGTATGTGTTTAATCTAATGAAAAATATTTTTAAAAAGTTCAACTTATTTTAGCTTTATAAGGGTCAGATCAGACATAGAAAAGCGCTGGGGAGAGGATTTTTTTATGACACTCGAAAATAAACTTTTACCTATTGGCATATACAGCGCAGAAGGGAAATACTAGTATAACCCGTGTTTCGATTTATTACGAGTATGTGCCTTCCACGAAGAAGCGAGCGAGCTCGCGCGGTCTCGAATCCGCGCTAGCATTTTGTCATGTTTAAACGTTTATACACGTTAGGCTATGGTAATGCGGTCTTATTTTTAAGTGACTTAATAGATTGCTCGAGCATTTTTCTTTTTGTCTGAACTAATCCTGTCTCGCTGTCACTGAGCGCGCGCACGCATCCCGCGCCCCATCGTCATTTCTTAGGTAATACTACGAGTTTAAATTAATTTTAAACGATAACAATGTTTGCATTACTGTCTGCAGCCTTATAAAATGTACATACTAACATTTACTAACATCTCAGAAATTGATTGTATAATGCAAATAAATGATTCTTGTTTCTAAAGCAAAATATCTGAGTTTTCAATTTGTTAAACTAATTTGTTAAAGACAGGAAGCTGCATTGTAGAAAGCAAGAAATATTACCCGTAGGTAATGGGTTTAACATATTTCGCATATTTCAACAATTGCATAACCAAAACGAAGAGAAGTAAGAAAACAAAGGAAATATTTCCCAAAATGGTTTTCACATATTTTGCTTGATCTCACAATTATTGAAATGTTCGCGTCTCCGGAAGTTCGGCGACCTTTGTATTCTGAATTACGGCTCGACCGCCGAAGCGATTGTGAATTGTGACCGATTCTGCATGAGCGATTTTTACGACAAATCCTAAATGACAATGCAAAAAACTGATCACAATTTGTATGCGTTTACAAATATTTCTCAATAATAATATATATATTTTTTTTATGTTTATCGATATTATTTATGACAATACAGATAAGCAATTATTAGGATGTCGACACTTTATTATTGTTATGTTTGCGTATGGGTCTACAGGGATGATGGATATAAGTTATATACAATGTGGAAGGGATACCCGTAATAAATTGAACCACAGGCTATACTAGATCACTATTAGTATAATGAAATTAAAATAACAGGCAAAAAAGCCATATCCATACAAAAGTGTCCAGCTGCCCATTTTTTATGAGAATATCGTGTAGTACTTTGACTGTAATTTTCCTTTTATTATACTTTATCGATCTAGTAAAGTCCGTGGTTCGATTTATTACAAGTATCTATGTCAATTCCACGTTGTATATCATATAACAACCACTATACATAAATGAGGTTTTTCAAAAATATGTGACACTAGATGGCAGCTATAGCTAGGTTCTTTTTCTCCGTCAAATGAATCCAATAAGTACATTATTTGCTACCTAGTGAGATGCAGCTTTTCATTATAGGTACACAGTACACTGATAAACTTTTTTAGCTAAGCGTATACCTAAATGCAGAATCTTAATTTGAATGCCGTAATTTTGCATGCATTTCTAATTCTTATGAAGTTTAAGTTCCGGAACTCTACAGGTTTTTACTTTATTAAAGACAAACAATTGAAAAAGAATTTGGCTCTGAGCAGCACTTTAGCGACCTTTATTTGATTTTGACTTTACCTTCAGTTCCTGTCCCAATTGCAGATCTAATTACGTAAGGTTAGATTGAATTAACCCTTCACCTTTTCTGGCGCCTATAAAACCTATGGTAATCATGTTTCTATAAATTAAATTTGCTGAATCGACAATTTATTCCAACTTGCATAAAAAAGTACCTTCTTTCTTTAAGATTTAAATAATGGCATGGAGACTAAAAGACGGCCTAGAATAAATTTGGATTTAAGATTAATGTAATTTCAATATTTTTTGTAATGTCTTTGCATTTGATTCTACTATTTTTAAGAAAAGACGGTTGATAAATGTGGTTTTTGTGAAGTACTGACTGTTCTGGATAAATCTCACCATTCTTTACAGAAGATTAAAAAATAAAGTTTAGTTTTTGACCAACTACAAAATAGATTTATATATTATATATGAATTATATCGGAAAAGGAGACATCATTTAAAATTTTGTCTTGACCAGGCACTAGATAACCCTTCAAACTATTTTATGAACTACTGTTTTCAGTTTAAAGTGAGAACGTGAAGCATTTCTACGTACCTACATACGCCAAAAGTGGCCATTTTTCGCAATTGTGCGAAAAGCTTCACGTACGCACTTTAAACTGTAAACAGTAGTTCATAAAATAGCTTGAAGGGTTATCTAGTGCCTGGTCGAAAAAATTTTAAGTGCCTTTTTTAATTTACATAGACAATAAACTTGTTATATAATTATGTCATAATCCGTATTATTATAAAACCCAGACTAACTTTGTTACTAGGTTTAAACCATTATCCGCCCAAATCAAGTTGACGTCTAGTATCACACACTATCTCACCTGACAATGTCAACTCGATTTGGGTGGATAATGGTTTAAACCTAGTAACAAAGTTAGTCCTGTTTTTATAATAAGAAGGAATCTGTTTTGCATAGCCTATGTTCTTTCTCAAGATCTAGTCTATCTCTTTATCAAATTACAATATTTAAATATATTAATAACTTTTTTAACAAATTGATTTTGCATTCAAATCACTTTCTTTTTTAGGCAAAGGTAAATTAAAACGAATGCAATGTAGAATAATCCTCCCTAAGTAAAACTGTCAAACAAACGCACGCCTAAGCAAATAGTAAGAGCAGTATAATAGAACTGGGTTAAATTCACTTTTTCTTCAGGAGCTTTTTTAATTAAAAATATAATATTTTTTTTTTCTTTATATACTTTGTCGTACGCTCACACTATTTGTATTTTAATAACTGAATAGTGGTCCCACCGTTTCGATATCAGAATAGCGGGACCACTTTATTCGTATAATATTTTGAAATCATATGATTGTACGAATTTAACTATGTAAGTATACAATAACACTAATAATGTACTAAATCCTAATCACACGATTCACAACTATAAATGATGTCTCCGTTTACAATCAAATGATTTATTTCAAATGGGGGCAGCACTGGACCCCGGAAAATTCCATTATCCACACTTAACAGGCGCTGCTGTTAGCAACCGCTTTTCGTCCATTCCTTCAATTGGTTTCTACGATCTGTGCGGGAAGAGAATCAGCTGGTAAATTCTGAGTTTTTTTATTTTCTCCCAGGCCAACATGGACGGCATAATTTTATAGATGCCAATGATGAAGAACTAACTAGACTAAAAATACGTATTTCATAAATTTGAAACTGCATAAATGGTCCTGACTTCTTCCGTCTCAAAAATCGCCTTGGATATCCCGTAAAGCAAACACAGTTAGACTCTACAACATGATGTCAATACGCCTGTACAATCAGTTTAGGTACTTTATTGGGGTCTTAGTAACAGCGGTTTTACTTTGATAATAGGTACTCACTTGAGGGTGAGTACCTATTATCAAATAGGTCAGGGTGATGGTAAAACAGAATGGAATGATAGATTGAAACCTAGGTACTTTACGAGTATCTGCATTCATTTACTATCCTGACTTTGCACCTTCCAGCTTCAACTAAACACGTTTCTAGTTGCATCCTTAGCTGCAAAGACCGAGGTGATCTATCCCGCTTTTTCATCTCCAAATAAGATATCTCTGTCACTAGTCACCAAAGAATGCCAAAGAACTTGAAAAGTGGAAAACAAATTGCCGAAACAGTTAAATTGATTTGGCTCTAGTTTTACGACCAGCCGTCTGCTTGATGTTAACCCTCTTATTAATGTTATTATATATACAACCGGCTGCCAACCAACGTAAACCTTCCTTGGGTATGCAGTTGTATTTAAGACGCCTTTTATGACATCTACAGCAAGAGATAGAGAGAGCGAAACTTACGCCGTGTGGCATCTAGTTTAGAATATGACCAATTTCTAGACTGGAAGCCACACGGCGCAAGTTTCGCTCTAATACAAAAGAAAAGTTGCCATCCGCTGTCACTGAGACACACCTTGTAATTGCAGTGCGCCGCTCCAGTAGCGGGTTTGTTTACAATATCGGGACCCGTCTGTTTGTACATTATCGTACCAGCGTATGGACTATGGAAATCGTCGATGCAAACATTGTTTCGTTTCGACTTCGATTCTGAGGAATGGCGAGATTGCTAAACGCTGAACGTTTCCAGATATGTGGATCTTTCAGAATATTCGCGAGATGGAGAATGGATTTATGTCAATAAAACTTCATGGATCTAAAAAGGTTTGCTATTATTATGCTGCATTTGACAGTAAGTAAGTACGTTATCTTCTTTTGATGAATTATATTTTATGTTCTTTGCGATGCCTACAGTTTTCTAAACTATTAAGCCAATGCTCAAACGTCTATAGGAAACGGAACCACAGATTTTTGCTAGTTCTCATAAGATGACTTCTGTCGCCTAGTGGTGATCATGCCAGACTATCACACCAGAGGTACTGGGTTCGATCCCCGATCAGTCAAGGAAGAAAATGATCTTTTTCAGAATTACCTGGTCTTGGATATCTATTTGCATATGTATTTGTAATTAAATATAATATCGTTGAGTTAGTAGCCCATAACACAAGTCTTGAATTTATTTTGGGGCTAGCCCAATCTGTGTGATTTGTCCGTTTATATTTATATCATAAGTTAAAGTCAAAGTTCAAGACAAAGTCAAAAATTTATTTATCTTGGATATTTGTATCACTTGATAACTGACAATTTTTCTTTCGATTTCACATTCTGCTTGGACGATGTAGTTAAGTAATACAACTCAAATTTTTTGACCTAAACTTCATGTGAGGTAATTATGAGTACCTAGTGGATTTGTTCTTACACTGCAAGTTCATAGTTCCGGTTTACTTTTTACAAATATTTCGGTAATAAAATTTGAGGAAAACAAAACAGATTATTTCGTAAGTTACCTAAAGGATTCGTGTGTAACTTTTCGGAAGCCAAAGTTACATGCTTTATGATCAAGTCTACTTTGTGTGCTTCCGCCACAAGTTAGTTCATGCAAACTAGTGCCGGCCGGCGCCCACACACTACTGTTTGGTCCCAGCATACCTGTCACTAATAGTCCCAGCGTACTCGCCACCAATAAATAATGCTTACAGGGGCACAATACAATAATAACATAGACCTAAGCTGCTGTATCCGTTGTGGCTGCAGCTTCATTTGCTGTCTTACTCGCGTGTTACGCCTCGTGTTGAGTTTACATGAACTAACAGGTAGCGGAAGCACACAAATGAGTCTAAACCAAATAGTACATGTAACATTACCTTGTCTTAGGCACTTTCGATTAGTGGTTCGCTAGTTCAATTGAAAGTAGCCTTAGACATCAACTTAATGACATTTTAAGGACATTTAATAGTCTCTATATTAACGACCGTTGACCTCACATTGGCAGAATCGTCTGCTCATCATATCTTCGCCTTTCATCTTTATAGTCTCTCTTAATTGCTATTTGTGCTAGAAAGTTAATTTAGCCTGTTTGCGATTCCAGACACTAAAAGTTTTAGCAATTAGTTTGCGACAATTAGAAAAGCGTCAGTGTAGTCTAGAATGCGAAATAATTAGACAGACAGATATCCATGACTCAAACGGTCTGGGTAAAAAAATTGACTAAATTATCATAATATATGTAAGTAACGGTACTAAAGGTAAAAGTATTTTCATAAACACTATTTTTTTTATTTGTTGTAACTCTTGTTTTTTAAAATACAACAGACTGAAGCTCTAAAGAGTTATGTGTACATTGTGTGCACCAGGTGGAGCGCATCCATGATCTTATTCAAATCACATGCAAAATCATGCAGTGAAGAGCGTCCGTGGATTTTCAAGCGGCTCCAGCAGCTATGTATAATGTTGCCCATGAGAGTTGTTAAAATATCAATCCAGAAGATTTTTACATAGTTAGTAACATAATTACTGAGAATCAATGTTACCAATCGGTTTGGGTATTTTGTCATTAGGCGCGGATGCATTTAATTTCGGCCAGGAAGCACAGGCTTTTGTAGTTAAAATTTGCATTCCACACCCCAGAGCTTTTCGGCTGGTTTCTGGCAATTGGAGTAAGTATTAACAATCAAGTGAGATTATAAATGCATTTTAATATCGGCCAGAAAGCACACAGGCTTTTGAAATTCTGAAAAATATGGGTCCATTAATCTAAAATACAGACTAGTTAGAATAATACTGTTCTGACGACTGTAGATGAAGGAAAACATCTTATCATCATGTAAATGACTATTTATCTGATCAAAGTTCTTGGAAATAGTTGACTGCAAATTTTAATTGTATTATTTAGATGTATAATATAATGTATACTAAGCTTAAGTGTAAATCTGTATTGTAATTGATACAAAGCCCATCAGGCTGGGTAGGGACCAATACTGAACTGGGTTTCTTTCAGCGTAATCTTCCCAGCAGTGGTCGTTTCAAAACGCTAGTAGTTATTAGCTTTTGCACTAAAATAATATTTAAAAAAATTACTTTCAATAAGAGATAAATTTATCCTACATTGAATAAAAAAAATGTCTTTGACTTTGTGAAACCCTGCAACAACTATTACAACTATTTACTAGTGTGTAATAATTACTATTATTACTAGAAGACATTGCAGTTGTAAATGGGCGAGGCCTTTAATCCATCAATGAACTTAACTAGGCTGTAGTGAGTAGACTCTCGGCCTGGATACCATGTTATATTCTTTGAGTTTTTTTTTTGCACCTTAAGGTTAGGCTGGTTCTTCTGATTCAGATTATATTAATGTAGGTAATGTTGTTAAGATGACAAAGGTGAATCTTAAGATATGGTGTTGTAAATTAATGTAGTAGTTAACAACTACAGATTAATATAAGATGATTGACTATTTCAGGTCAAAAAGAAATTGACATTAGTTGTTAGTAATTGTCAGTAGTTTTTAATATTTTAGTAAAAACTGTTGACTCGGTAGGTAAAAATTATAAGCTAGTTCACAAAATCGGTAATGTTAGTGCACTGGTGTAAAAGCAAACATATAAAACGTAAAATAAAATAATAATCACCAAGAAATTGTCTATGTCAATCTCGTCATACTCGTTGCCGCTTCCAAAATCCTGTCAAAACGTTGAAAATTTAGCGCGGTGAAAACAGATTTTTTTTACATAACCTCATTCCTCAGAATTCTATATTTTCCCTAGGTCCTATTGTACAACCGGAAAATTATGACTTAAACACATCGCTGATTAGACAATCAAATTTTAACATGACGCACAGGACTAATTAAAGATAGTTAAATTAAAAAAATAAGACTGAAGATTAATAAAAAATATAAAAATATATTACAATAAGACTTTTAAAACGGTAAGAATATATTATTGTACTGATTATAAAGTATGTATTTAAGTAAAAATTAAAATATTAAAAAGTACTAAAATATTAAAAACTCACCTTTAAACTGTTGACACACTGCACCGCAGCCTGGGATGGAGATTCGAACAACTTGAGTTCTTGAAAGGCGCCCTGTATCAAAATCAAAGTTATGACGCGACACCAAATCGATTTCATATTGCCTGACGTTTTGCCGACCGTTTGTTGACTTTGTGGACATATTTTACACGACTGTGTGTGTCATTTTAATTACTTTAAATAAAAAAAAAATATACGCATGTTTTTTTAGGTATTTTAAAAATACTGATTTTTTGACCTTGATTTATTTTTTAATTAACTCTAAAATGCACTTTGTTTTTTTTTTTACACCGTATGCAGTAATAAAAAAAATGTAATTACACATCAAATGTCTTCATTAAAAAAGAATCAGCGCAGAACCCGTGTCAAGCTGCGCGCGCGCCGGCTTGCACTAAACGTAGACGGATTAAGTTAAAGAATAGCTTTTAAACGGCCAACACAACTTGGTACTTGATCATTGTAAACACATCATAAGTTAGCATGAAAACAGAGGTCAAAAAAGCTTGGTGGGCTCACAGCATAATATGAAGAATGATTTTAAATCCATGTCCATCGGAGTATTTTTTTACAGTATCATTAGCTACAGACGTACAAGTTTTATGATCAGTGACGTTGTTTTGCTGTGAAATAAGAAGTTTAAGAGAGTATACTTACAAAAGCTACAAGATTTTAAAAAAATATAATTCTTCGTTACGTCTTCGAAATGAATAGTTCTGAATTTATACGCAATATGTACTAGTGGAAGTCAGCTTAGCAATTACTAGTGTGTTAAAAGGTTAGGCAAATTGAAAACCATTTGATTACTAAAGGACAAAAATCGTTAAGATTCTAATTTTTATGCTAATACGGAAGCATAAATAACTTAATTAATAACCTCAATGTTGTTTGTTGCTGTTTTTTGAGAGTGTAAGTGGCCAACACTGGTGTCAAATTTTACAGGCGCCCTAAGGCAACTGACATAGCTTGATGACTGCCATACAATGCTGACCGCCTGATCCAACGGCTTATACCTACGTGCTTTACAAAGCACGGAGGGGCTCGAGAAATTCGTATTCCACTTATGGTCACCCATTCAAATGCGGATCACGCCCGGTGTCGTTTTACTTGCAAAAGCGTAATGCATACTGCCTCAAGGCATCTGACATAGCTTAATGATGACAGCCGGAACCAACGGCTTAACGTGCCTTCCGAAGTACGGAGGAGCGCGAGAATTTTTTAAGCCATTGGTGGTCAAAATAAAAAAAGAATATATTATACATAAAAAATCATCCTTTTTATAACGAAGACTTGCTGACACTCAAACATGCATTCGTAGATTTTTCTTAGCTTCTTTTCAAAGCCCCATTTCCGTTCATTACCATCAATGCACAGAAACAAGTCGCTCAAATTCATTAGAGCTCGTGGCAGACGCTTGACGGTCGCCGTCTTTGTGATAAAGTGCAGTCAGGAGCTGGATCTAATTACGGCGAAGTCTTTTGAGCGCATTTACTACAACTGCTTCAGACACAGCAACACGACACACATATCTTTTGTTCAATATATGATTCGGCTCAATAATTTTTAGGTTTGCCGTTTGGGTTACGTGTTATCCAAGTCGTAGTAGTTTTATGGCCAATCTTTTGAAAAACAATGATCATCTACATTACGGGCCATAAAGTTTTGACCAACTATCAGATAAGTTTCTGACACAGTCAATGGTTTTATATTTATTACATTTTTCACAGGAAGTAGCTGTTCTTTTAATAACAAGCAGTGTATTGAAGCAAGTCGCTCGAATTCATTAAAGCTCGTGGCAGACGCTTGACGGCCGCCGTCTCTGTGACAAAGCGCAGTCAGGAGCTGGATCTAATTACGTCGGAGTCTTGTGAGCGCATTCACTACAACTACTTCAGACACATTCAGTAATACGACACACGACACGTATCATTTCTTTATTACTATAAATTCCTAAGTGACCCCGTTTTGTTTAGTGTTATCTTCAGTAAAATATTAGTATCAATCAAATATTCTGTCATTGCTATTCGACTTATAAAGGAAGCTTACAATTTTTGTAGTGATAAAATCGGACAGATTGTTATCACAGTATCCCTGTCTATAAATGCACGCTCGTTTACAATTAAACGTACAACCGTTTAATTGTAAACGAGCATGCACATGTATAGATTATAAACTATCGCAATTTAATACGTTTTATTGTGAGCAAGTACGTACGGTAAATTTGCAATCTGTTGACAGTTTTAAATCACGTGAGATAGTTTTCTAAACTGTCGCTTTTCATAATCATATGGTGACTTAAATAAAATGTAACTACTACTTATGTGAATTTTTCAACACTAAAAACCGACTTAAACACCAATTTTAATAAAATTTCTATAAGACGACGACCTCCGTGGCGTAGTGGTCACCATTCTTGTCCGCCACCCAGAAGTTCCGGGTTTAATCCCCGGTCAGGGCAAGTTGGAAAATGGCCTTTTTCAAATTGTCCTGGGTCTTGGATGTTTATCTATAGATGTCTTTGTTATAAAATATAGTATCGTTGAGTTAGTATCTCATAACATAAGTCTCGAACTTACTTTGGGGCTAGCATCGATCAGTGTAATTTTTTTTTTTTTTATATTTATTTATTTATTTTATAAGACCACCCGACGACTGCTGGACTTCATTCCGGCTATCTAAACCGAACAATTGAAAAGGATCAATGCTCTTTCAAACAATAAAACAGATTTTTCTAATTTCAGGAGTATTCAAGTTTTTTGGGAACATTACAAAAAATAGCATATATACTTACAGTTGATATGATAACCGGCAACCGCCTTCTTTTTTGTTATCAGTTTGAAAGTGAAATGATTTTTGCCAGTACACAAATACAACAGTAACATTTTGGAGTGTGTAGGTACTAATGGAGTGAGAACTAAATACCGGATTAAGTAAGTGCAACATCAATTTATAATTCAGTCATCTACATTTGTGCCGCTGAAAGCAGTGTTAATTATGCAGCTTGTAGTAATATGCAAAGTGACCCCTACTCTGCAGGTGAGTTCATTTCTCAAACCCGAAATAAATTCAGGATATGAAAGTGCAACTGAATTTTTAGTTGTTATCATAATTTAGAATTGAAAAAATAAAAGGTGTGGTCACTTGGATGGGTGATCACCAAAAGCGCAAAATTTTTTCGACCTCTTCCGCACTTCAGAAGGCACGATAAGTAATAGGTCCCGGCTGTCATTATTGTACGGCAGTCGTTAAGCTTAATTAGATGCTTTTAAGCAGCTTGAAAAGTCTGACATCACTTACATATTTATAAAAAACAAACAAAACAAACAAGATTTAGGTGGGGACTTCAATCACGTTTACGACAACAGAAAATAAAGGTTTTCAGTTTGATGAAATCCAAATGTTATGGTAAACTCAATTATAATATTCTGCGAAACACAATGTTTCTATTTCATGTATGTATGATATAAATAATATATTTTAGCCTACAGAGTACCTGTAGTACCTTATCCATTCTTCCTGTACATTGTGAACGTGTACCATGACAACAATATTAGTATTGTTGTTAATATATACGTATAAAAAAGTTGTGTTATATAAAGATTTTAAAAATTAAATACTATATTCGTGATAATCGTTGTTTATTGGTTTAATGTAATTGTCTTCAAAGGATGGCCAACAATTATATCACAAAAAAAGAAAATACGATTTCTTGAGAAGTAAAACTTCGAAATGGTGATATACAGGGTATTTATTTTCTCAGTGCGCAAATTTTGAGACCATATAAGTAGACTATGCCGAAGTTTAGCGGGTGAAGTTCAGCGGCTAAAATTCAGCGGCTAAAGTTCGGTGGGAATGACACATTATATAAGCTGAAGTTCGGTGGAAACGCCGGACAGTAGTGATGTGCCAATATGAGAATTTACTCTGCGTCTTTCAGAAAACATATTCGAATTGTATCTGTGTTTTTTAGAAAAATTTGATTGAAAATATGCTATAAGTACAACAATGTCCAGTTTGAAAACTGGTAAACGGTCAAGGGCCAGTTTATTTATGATTTAGAATAATCCACAATAGAATAGTTTTTAATTAAAAATAACCGGCCAACTGCGAGTCGGATTCGCGGACGAAGGGTTCCGTACCATCTTTATATGAAAGAAGAAATTGACTGACTGATTGACATATAAACGCACAGCCCAAACTACTAGGTATAAAACTCCAAATTTAGAACATAGGTTTTCTATAAGGTCTAAGGGTGCACTAAGAAAGAATTTTTCAAAACTCGCCCTCTAAGGGGGTGAAATGGATGTTCCAAAGTTTGTTTGGAGAAAAAATATTAGTTAGACTATTTTATTCAAAACTACGCAAGAGCACTCCTGCTGGTAAATAAATAAGGACGTGTTTCAGGATTTTTCAAAATTCAACCCCTATAGGGATTAAATGGGGCGACCTACTACTACCTAGGCCATGCTTAAGCGTTCCGTCGATCTCTGTCGCTCTAGCAAATGAAAGGAACGGGAACGGGAGCGGGAACCGGAACCTGAACCGGAACACAATACACTCTCGTAATATTTGCGTCCGCCGCTGCCGTCGTCTCGCTGGTACTGGAAAAACGCTTATCAGTTTCATGACTCCCGTGTTCATAGTGGGTTTCTCTTTCAGCTTTCAGCGTCAAGCGGAACTTCAGCCCCAGTATAGTGTGTTGCTGCTTACGCAAAATACATTGAACACGTTCTGGCTGAACTTCAGCCGGTCCAAAGTTCCGATTCAGCCAAAACGCATTGGAAATTTGGCATCGTGTGTTGCTAGTAATGCAAATAACATTGCAAACATGCTTTGGCTGAAATTCAGCCGCTGAACTTCGGCATAGTGTGCTGAGACACTAAGATAGGATTTACATCCCACAAGGAAGATATCTAAGACAAAATATAACAAAAATATATTATTTGAATAAAAACTCACAGTCGTTTAATTAAAAGTATGGGATGCCTAGTAGAGAAAAATAAAGCAATCGTATTTGTTTGTATATAGTGCATAATATGTAGTATTCAAGAATTTCGAATTTCTTTCAAAATATTGAGAACGGAAAAAAACATCGTATAGATGAGAGAAATTTACGACACATTTACAAGTTGACCATTATTACATGCTTTGGTTTTCCATTAAAATATACATATCATCAAATTCCGATAATACGATGAAATCCCTTGCAAGTTTACGATGTTCTGGCGCTTGACCTCTCCCACTTCATTACGAGCTGTAATGGAGACCTTTTAATTAAATTTCGCGCCACCGAGTCTCCTTAAGACGTCCAACTTCCCTGCTTCACTAGTTTATGATGGCTATATTAAAATTTAAACGTACCTATTTTTCTTATTTACCCGATTAAAAGGTGGGTAATATAACTTTAACGTATAACTGTAAGCTTTAATGATACATTCTTAAAAAGACGATTCAGTGAGTTAAGAGACATGGGAGTGACAAAATGTTTTTTCGCGATTTCAGAATCTAGAAAATATGACGAGATTCTTTTGTCTGAGTAAATATATTTTCAAAAATAAAAACCGACTTCACCCCCAAACTACACAACCGATTTTGATGAAATTTCTATGTGACCACCTGACAAGTACAGCCATCCAAACTTTTAACAAAAAAAAATTTTATATTATGCAATTAGTGAATAAAGGACGGATTTACTTCGAGGGCCATAGATGAATCACGAGCAGGTGAAGGATTCTAACGACTGAATCACGACCGTAGGGAGTGATTTATGATGATTGAATCACGAGCGTAGCGAGTGATTCATCTGTTAGAATCCTGAGCAATGCGAGTGATTCATGGCCCTCGATGTAAATCCGATTTATTCAAGAATTGCATACTATACTTTATACCATGACTACGAGAATATTTTTTCAAAACTAAAATCCGACTTCACCACCGGACTACACAACTGATTTTACACGTAATAAAAAAATTATGCGCCATGCGACAGGTATTTCCTTAAAAAAAAAAGAATATTCTAAATCCGAACAAACGTCTTCGAATAAATCGATCAACATATACAAAACATAAAATTCCGACGAATTGATAACCTCCTCTTTAGAAGGCGGTTAAAAAGAAAAAATTAAGCGAAAATAGACATTTAATGAAGAAAAAAGAAGCTTAAATTGATTAAAACGGACATTAAAATTGGAACAATTACTTTTTAATTTTTTTTAAAACCTTTATTCGTTTTTTAACAACATTACTAGTTCATCATACAAAGTCTACCAAACTGCGCAGCAGTTTGTCGGCAGTCTAAAATTAAGAGTAAATTGTTCTAAATTCTAACATCAAAATAGTGCGTAAAAGTGCATTTTATTCGCTGTTTTCAGTGAATAAAATAAACTTTTGAGAGAGGGAATGGTATAAACAAAATTATTGTTCCAGGCGTCTTCGAATAATCGGTGAACATACAAAAGAAACATAAAAGATTGCAGCAAGTTGATTTTCGCTTAAATTTTTCATTTTAACCGACTTCTAAAGAGGAGGTTATCAATTCGTCGGAATTTTATGTTTTGTATATGTTGATCGATTTATTTGAAGACGTTTGTTTGTTTGTTTGTTTATAAAGCTTTATTGTACATAAGAAAGAACACAGTTACAAATCAGAATAGTAAACATACAACGGCGGACTTATCCCTTATAGGGATCTCTTCCAGTCAACCGGCCAGTAATTGAGAGGAATGTTTACTTATTATGCGTTTGGGGCAGAAGTGGAACAGTACAATATAAAATTACACAATGATACTGTAAAAATAATATATAGTATAGATGTAAACTACATGAATACAACTAAGAATAAACTTACATATAAGTATACATAAATATACATACTAATATATCTAAAATATATATATATATATACATATCAAATATCTAAAATATAAAATAATTTAAAAAATTAAGTAATTAGGTAGCTCGGAGAAACTTAGGATTCTGAAAAGTTCAATATTTTGTTTTTAAAGGAACCCAAGGACGATGCCATTTTAGTATCTAAGGGGAGTGAATTCCATAGGTGTGTTGCCATTACAGAGAAGAATTTAGAATAAGACTGCGAAGAATGAGGAGGTATATCAAGAAGAATATTGTCAGCGGAGCGTAGGCGGCTGTCAATTGGACGAAAAGAAAATTTTTCGCGAAGGTAATTAGGACAGGAAGGGTTGAAGAGAGCATTGAAAAGGAGAGCGAGAATATGATAGTTACGACGGATTCGGATCGGTAGCCAATTGAGTTTACCACGATATTCAGAAATATGGTCGTATTTACGTAAACCGTAGACATATCTGATGCAAACGTTTTGCAGGCGTTCCAGTTTATCCAATAGTTCCTCGGTAGGATCCAGATACGCGATACCAGCATAATCCAAAAGAGGAATCAGGAGTGAACGGGCTAGCATTGCTTTTGTGTTTGTAGGGAGAAAATGTTGTAGTCTTCTCAGGGAGTGAAGAGCAATAAATAACTTCCTACTCACCTCATTGATTTGTGGAGCCCAACTCAGGGTTTCGTCAACCGTTATTCCCAAGTTTTTTACGGTCGATGTGAAAGGAATGATGTTTCCGTCAAACTGAATGTTGGGTAAAGTGGAGTTATGGACTTTGAAATAAGGACTGCCGATAATAATTGCCTGAGATTTTTCTGCATTGACCGTAAGCCCGAAGCTATGGGACCAATTTGCTATAGCAGCAAGGTCAGAATTAATGACACTGATAGCGTGATGAAGATTGTCAAAAGGGGCGGCCGCATAGATTTGTAGGTCATCTGCATATAGATGACAGGAAGAAGTAAGAAGAGAAGTAATACTGTCTATGAAAATAGAGAACAGAACCGGGGAAAGCACTCCTCCTTGTGGGACGCCCGCATCGAGTTCACACCAGTCAGACTTATGCTGATCGATCTTCACCAACTGCTGGCGACCCTGTAAGTAGGAGCGGAACCAAGTTAAAGAAGATTCAGAGAAATTTAGTATTATAAGAAAACCGAGCAGGATCTCAAAGTCGACTGCATTGAAGGCATTGGAAAAATCTAGAAGAGTCAATACAGTCAGCTGTTTATTCTCGATGTTATAGCGAATGTCGTCTGTGATCTTGACTAGCGCAGTGGTGGTACTATGTCCAGCTCTGAAACCAGACTGATAAGGACTTAAGAGGTTGTTCTTTGTAAGATGTTCCATTAGCCGCTGTTGCACGTAGTGCTCCAAGATCTTTGAAAGTAAGGGGAGAATGGAGATTGGACGAAAGTGGGAGGGTAAAGATGGATTAGGTTTCTTTGGAAGAGGAACAACATGTGCAAGTTTCCAGGCAGAGGGAAAAACTCCAGTAGTTATAGAAGTATTTAATATATCAGCTAGAGGGAATGAAATGAGATGAACAATGGGCTTTATCATTTCAAGGGATATATCATCATTACCAACCGCATTGGACTTGAGCTTTCCAATAATGTCAACCACCTCGTCAGCAGAAATTACCTCAAGGTTAAAAGTGGGACAATCAATAATAGGTTTGTTGGCAAGATCGGCCAGCATTCTTTGTTTGATTAAAGGTGTGAGATTTTTAGGAGCAGCGCAGAAATGCTTATTAAGTTGGTTAATATCCGTGTCAAATGCAGCATTGGACGCCTGTTTACCTACTCCAACACCTTTCAGAAACCTCCAAAGCTTGTGTGGAGGGCAGTTCTCAATGTTGTCATAAATATGTTTGCGTCTTGCGTCCCTGCATCGCTTGTTACATAGATTGCGTAAGCGGACATAGTTTTCAGTGTTCGACACTGAAGGGTTTCGACGCAACTTTATTTTGGCTTTGTCAATATTCTAAGACGTTTATACCGATTTAGAATATTCTTTTTTTAAGGGAATACCTGTCAGGTGGGCGCATAATTTTTTTATTAAAACCAGTTGTGTAGTTTGGTGGTGAAGTCGGTTTTTAGTTTTGAAAAAATATTCTCGTAGTCATGGTATAAAGTAAAGTATGCAATTCTTGAATAAAGCGGATTTGATCACTCGCATTGCTAAGGATTCTAACACTTGAATCACTCGCTACGCTCGTGATTCAAACATCATAAATCACTCCCTATGGTGGTGATTCATTCGTTATAATCGTTCACCTGCTCGTGATTCATCTATGGCCCTCGAAGTAAATCCGTCCTTTATTCACTAATTGCATAATATACTATGTTTTCACTGTAAAGGAAAAAGTTGTGCATACAAGTATCTTTTGGTGAGCTGAGTTAAAATGCGACGATTAATCTGTATTTGGCAAATAAAGTGGTATTTTGGACGCTCTTGAAACGCGATAGATGTCATTTTCATCTTTCTCTTACCAGAAATGTATAAGTATTTTTTATAAATTAGTGTGAAAATCCAATCTAGATAGAAAATAGAATCAATATCCGCCCGCTGCCGTCAGAACATAAATGTTCTAATATCCGCTCTGGCAATGGGGCACACCTTTAGTATATTCAATGTGTTCATCGCTTCTAGTAATTATATTTAGCAGAGTTTTTTAAGAAGCTACATGTTTATATTGACATGTATTATGTTAAAAGCATTGGTGCCAACATAAATTGCATTGACGAAGTAAAACGACGTATCAAATATTTTGCAGACTTTTGTAAGAAGCTACATGATTATTTCGGCAGCTATTAGGTTAAAAGCATTGGTGCGAACATAAATTGCATTGACAAAGCAAGATAATGTATAAAATAAAAATTCCAAAATTTTCTGTATTTTTCTTTGCGATTTTGATATTTTCAAATATACATAGGTAGTAACTGCAAGATTTTTTCCTAATGTTGTGATGTTTCTGCGTGTTAATACACAAAATATTTTGATTGTGATATTTGGCGACATTGAAAGGATTGTGAATGATGATAAAATTAAAAAATCCCTTTTCTCGCTTTTTTTCTCTGTTCGAGGCGCACGTCTATAGAACTCACTACCACTTAACGAAACGCTAGCTAGCTTCAAATCCCATGTAAAATCTTATTTTCTATCCTTATGAAAAGGTAAATAAATATCCTTCCGCTGTTTCCACTTAGTTTATTCATCTTGTACTGTTAATTTAATATCATTTTAAGTAAGATGTATATGTATGTTTATTATATTGACCACCCCGCACTACTTAATTTCCCATCACTTTTTTCTACATAAAGCCTGGCAGAAATTCCTTAGCGATAAGGCCGCCTTTAGGAATTTCCTAGTTTTTAAGATAATTATGTCATGTATTTATTTATTTTGTGCAATAAAGGGTATTGTATTGTATTGTAAAATAGAAGCATATACATTATTACATAAATGATCTTATTACAATAATCTTTCATGACGCATTTACCAATAAAAGATCACAGATGAAAAACATGACACGATGGCAAGAATCACCAAAGAAAAGATGGATGTAGGTCAACCCTAACCCTTTTATCGACATCGGTTCCTAATGAAAAATGACCAGCGGTGTCACCGTAGTGATAATAGAATACCCGAAATGACAAGTAACCCCTGACACAAAAATAACGCTAATTTTTCCACCGTCCATGATTTATTAGGGCTAAACGAATTTTGGACGCATAGGATAACGACCCACAATGGGTGACGTGTACATAAAATTGATAGCGCCTAGCTATTCAGAGAATATTTTCAAGCTGAAAATTTATGTTGCTGAAAGCGATTTATGAGTTATGCTATTTTGGACTGTTTACTGGAGTAAAGGAACTTGTATATTTTTTGAATAAATCGTTCAAATATTAAAACGCGATCGTACAACAGTCGCGTAGCTACAAGTCCATCGAAACTATACAACGTGGAAGGGACATACCCGTAATAAATCGAACCATCGCCTATACTAGATCACTATAGTATAATGAAATCAAAATAACAACCAAAAACAAAAAAAAAATCAACATTCCCACCACCAATTGCCCAGGCGGCTGCTCACTTTTGTATGGAAATACCAAATTTTTTTTTTGGTATTTGACTGTTATTTTTATTTCATTATACTATAGTGATCTAGTATAGCCCATAGTTCGATTTATTACGGGTACGTCCCTTTCACATTTTATAACAAATAAATGTTACACAAAAAAGATTACAGTTCTTAATATGGTCCCAATCATTCTTGTTTTAAAGTTAAACCATCTCGCTCTTTCATACCATAGAAAGTGTATAGTTAGTATGACAAAAAACCGGCTAAGTGCGAGTTGAACTCGTGTGGAGAGGGTTCCGTACAATGCCAAAGTCAAATATTTTTATTAGGTTGTGGTATGTTTTACAATTGGTACTCTTACTAAATGTGAATTTTGAATTTACTAATTTTTCTTTGTGAAGAACTAAGTTTTCCGCCCGTGTCCGTAAGTGAACGTATTATATTGAGTTTACCACTTTATTTTCAATTGATAGAATTCTTATATTATTTTCCTGTTAACTACAAGCAATGAACTATATTTTTCAATTTTTTTGGCTCAGTAGTTCGGCGATCAGGGGAATGGTCAATTTTCGTCTTCTTTCATGAATTAAATCAAAACTATTTATTTTACAATAATAACAAAAATATATTTGAGATCCTCATAACAATACACAATAGGTACAATACAAATCAACTTTATTGCACCATAATAGATACACAAAAATTACAAACCAACAAGAAACAATATAGGCACAAAGGCGGACCTATCGCTATAAATGCAATCTCAACATAACGCGCCCTTTTATTTGATTTGTTCTTTAAAAATTACCCTTATTTTGGAAAAAACCCTTATTTACTTTGCACGTCTGTGTTTTGGTCATACGAATATACCATTCTACCAAAATTCACCTGATTTGGTCCAGTAGATTCTGATCCAATAGGGTTCCGTTTTTCCATTTTTTGTACGGAACCCTAATATACCTGAAATAAAGTCTTATTTTCATCCTTTCTACCTTGTAAACGGCATACTTATTTTAAAAAATAAAATAATAACAATTTATAAAAAAAACTTCATCAATTTGATAAAGATGAAACACTAATTCAGATACGGACTTGTTACACCTTCTTTTTATAGTGGTTTAAAAATACCTACCCTTTTCAGTGTACCAGGTCTGTTAGATACTACAGGTTGCTAGCCGCAGGAGTTACTAAATCAAGGTTTAGTATGCATAACTTGGAAATAGGATTTGTGTATGCTTAACCCAATTTTATCATGTCGTGACGTCCTAAAACTTAAATTCTATGCATAGTTTTAGGTTGTTTTCATAGTATTTTACGTGAAATTCGCTTGCTTACAAATAAGTACTTACTACAAGTCATAAGTTAGTTTTAATCTTATAACTTTTAACATTATTCTTGAAAATATGAAACGTGTCCCGTCATCAGTGTTGCATCTTTTAGAGATTTTTTATCGGGAAGATGGCTTTAACAACAAAAACGATTCCCGAACGGACACCGTCAGTGTCGTGTGTAGAGAGTTATGCAACAAACGACGAAGACGGAGGGTAAACCGATATGGTTAACCTTGACAGCCGAACATCCATCGCAGTTCCTCAGTCTGCCAGCGACTAAGACGGCAGAAGGGTCGTCGAAATATCTGACTCAAAATAATAATAATCGCGGTAAGTCCCGTAGTACCAATAACAGTTATTGTGACCGCAAAACTCTAAAATCATATATCTTTTAGAAATGCGATATACTTACGTCAATAATTATTTTTATCAACAAATCACTCGTTAAGTAGTTTTTATTTCAATTATTATTTTTTATTTATTTAAATGGTTTAATTTGTAATGAATTTGAAAGAAAAGGGCTAACATGTAAGGCAATTTATTTAATTGTGTAAAAATATTTCCTACTTATCGTTCATTTTCTACCCTGCTGAGGTGAGTCTACTTGATATAACCAGAATTAAGAAAACTAAGTAAAACGCCCGCTCACAGGTAGAATCATAACGAATTATCACGTCGTAGGCTTTACTGACCCTCGGGGCCTGAGGGACCTCTCCATTCGCTACGGCCGCCATATTTGCTGAGGGACCGGCAGTTTTTTCTTAAGAGCTACCCCTATTGGGCAAATTGTTATTGCCCGTGTGTCCGAGCGCGATAAGAGATTGAGAATTTAGGCTTTTTTACAGCTAAAACCTAGTACTATAAGATATTTACCCTAAGGAATAACAAATTTTCAATTTATAAAAATTAATTAACAAGTCTAAACTTTTATCGTGTGTCCAGTGAACACGACCACATAAAAGTTAACTCGCTACAGAAATATGAAACTGTAGACCCATGAGTACAAGCAAGAAATCAAACCAAGGGCTTTTATATGAGTCAAATAACCAAAGTGAAGGTGTTAATCAAACCGCCATAATGGCCATTTAAATCCGCCGGTTTGTAACACTAGATGCCTTACTTTTAAGTAACTTTTAAGTGAAACAGCATAATTTTTTACATGCATTATTGCAATACAGAAAATGTATGTACGTACACAAAATCAGACAATAAGTCAATCTGAATTCACAAAAATAAATCTTAAAATCAACCAGATATTTCCAAAAAAAGTTTAATATTGGTTCGGTTAAAGGATTGGGATATTAAAATTGACTCAATAAACTCACGAAAAAATGTGTTTGTTCTGTACAAAAGTTGTTATTGCTTCGTCGAAATTTCAATAATAAACTATGGTGTGCCGGACGAAAGGGTTTATATTTTAATTAAAATTTCATTCCGCCAGATTCCCCGTTGATTGCTTACTCGAGGTATCCGAAATTATTCTGATGAAAAATGTCAAACAAATTGTTTACAGGTAGGTTAATGGGCTAAAGTATCTGCATTTTTTTTTCTAGATTTTAAATATCTAGATTCAACCTGCCTTTTTGGCACAATTTAATAAATACCTACTTATTTATTAATTTATGTCAATAAGGCAGGAAGAATTAATTGTCATTTTAATTTATGTTTATCTATTGTACTTAATAGGTATTGCCAATAGGGTTGTGAACTAAAATTTTCTTTTGGCTCATTATTATTATTATTAATTTAGAATGCTGTTGGGGTTGCCAAAACATTGTTGTGTGTATTATATTTGTTTTTCTTTTTGAGTACTAATATTGGTTAAGTTTACTAACACTATATGGATTTTTAAATGATCTGAAATAAAAATATATATTAGATAAATTAATAAAAAGTATGGTATACTTATTTTTTCTTTTCTCTGATTAGCAAATAAAGACAAAGATACAGCGCATTTAAATTTGACGTGACGTCACGATCAGCTATGAACCAAAGGTGACGTAAATCATCCCCACTCCAAAACTCCAAAGCGCTGTATCTTTGTAAATTTTTACTACTTTTTATATGAACTAGTAGATGAACTGAACAAAAATATATATTTTATACCTATTTCACATCCCCATCATTTGACCTTTGGAAATGGACCAAAACCAACCAAAACCAAGTATTGACAAGCGAAGCATGGGTAGTGATGTACAAGACTCCAGTCCTACGAGTCCTCTTACTTAGGACTCGGAGTCGTTTACAGGACTCGACTCTTTAACGGAAGGCTCGACGACTGCGAGCTTAGATTAGAGCTCGAGTCTCTTTTTACACCCGAGCCTTTTTCTGTGGCCGCGCCTTTTTACCCGACTGCGAAGAGGGAGTGTTATTTTTTTCGAATGAGTTTAAAAGCAATGATTTTTCATTTATGAAACTGATCTGTCAATAAGAAATAAAAAGGATTGATTACAATATTAGTTGAAAGAATGTTTGCTTGCATACCTTGGATAACTAAAATTAATCTAAAATCACGCATCGAGTCCTTGCAATGTTTCAAGAACAGCTCACGTTCATTTTAAGACTCGAGCTCTTTTAAAGGCTCAAGTCGTTGCTCAGAGAACTCGCGCTCGCTTAATCTCGGAACTCCAAGCCTATCGAGCTCATAGAGCCCTGCAAAAGGGACTCGAGTCTTCAAAATTAAAACTCGAGGACTCGAGTCTTGTATATCACCAAGTGTGGGTGTCCTATCACCCACCCATAAGGTGGTCAGACGACCTGACCAAGGTCACTAAAAACTGGATGCAGGCTGCTCTAATTCGGTTATTATGGTAACCCTTGGGAGAGGCCCATGTCCAGCAGTGGACGTTATGAGGCTGAAATGTCAAATGATGATATTAAAAAATCCATAACCAAACGAAATTTGGCCATTTTTGTTTTCCGAACCAAGTTTCCATTATAAAAGCTTCTATTTAGATTTTACCTCAGTAAAGAGATTGTTACAAAGGCTTCATACCTTCACGATACTCAGAGCAAATGAGCTCGAGCCCTTGTAATGGTCGTTACATTTAACAAACGAGCAAACTACTAATATATAGGCACAATCAAAACGGAATGGTTTCGGAAGAGTCCTTACTGTGGAATGATGACGTCATTAGGAAAATGGCTGCCTTTTAGCGTTACGTTATTGTACTGCTGTTAGTATGGGCTACGCCGAGAAGGTAATATAATAATGTGTCTTTGTAGACATATTGTCAACTATATAAAATAACCAGCCAAGTGCGGGTCGGGCTCGTGCACGAAGGGTTCCGTGCCTTTATCTAAAAAATCACGTTTGCTGTATGGAAGCCGCACTTAAATATTAATTATTCTGTTTTTAGTTTTTTTTGTTATAATGGCAACAGAAATACATCATTTGTAAAAAAAACAACTGTCTAGCAATTTTTTACAGTTCATGAGACACAGACTGACAGACAGACGGACAGCGGAGTCTTAGCAATAGAGTCCCGTTTTTACCCTTTACTTACGGAATCCTAAAAACATGAAATGTGGATTAGGTTCCCCCCACGTAACAGCTGCAAGAAAGAACTTCGTCTCAAAATACTTTATTGACAGATAATATTATATCGTGGTGAAAACAATAGCTAACCACTACATTATAAGTATTTGCCAAAAATTTACATTGTGTGTGTCCCTTTCCCTACATTGACACCAACATATGTCATTGTGTTTCTTTTTCCCTACAATGACACCAACAAGAGCTTGACTCTTAATAAAGATAGATTAAGCTTTGGATACCACTATCGCAAATTTTCAGATTGTGTATTTTTAGGTTTATCACCACAATTTTAAAGAACATTACTTTCCAACACTTGAATGGTAAATGAGCATTTTCTTTTAAATAACAAAAATAAGAAAAAGTAATAAGCTTGGCGCTGTGACGAATACTAGTCACGTGTTTAATTATTACGAACGCATAGTTACAAATTCCAGAGATGAAGTTACTGAGTCTGTTTAAAAAGTTATAGGCACTTTCCTCCTGTCACTGGAATTAATGGTTTCTAGGTTCTTAGCGAAATCACTTAACCCGTCAACAACCGCAATTTTGCAAACCCATTGTTATCTATTGTTCTCTCGGTCGGATCCGACCGTCTGGAAGCTGACGGGTTAAGATAGCTTTTATTTTGAACCGGCATGTCAGATATTGGCAAAATTACGTAATTTCAAAGAATTTGCATATATTAAGGCACAACTAAATTTCACTGTCAAAATATGAACTTAAAAGAGAATATAGTGTATCAGTGTATCAGTGTTAACATCAGTATGGAAAACATCTGCACTCTCATATTTCCTTTCAAATTTGACTGTCAAAAACTAGTTATATGCCTAGATATATGGAAATTCTTTAAAATTACAATTTACTGCCGAAATCTCAAATGTCATTTCAAAATAAAATTTAGTTTTAGCGTTTAAATTTGTATGGAAAAGTTTGTACTTAAAGTAGCGTTTAAGTTTGTGTGGAAAAGTTTGTACTTAAAGTAGCGTTTAAGTTTGTATGGAAAAGTCTAGGGTAAGGGGATTCTTAACTGACCAAATTGTTTACTCGTACACCCATTTCCAATTTGAAGTCAGCTCGATAGTTCGCCATTACATCGAGATGAACTAGATACTTAGTTATAGGCATCCAACCTTCAAGTTGGAGATAGGTATCTATGAAACCTGCAGCTAATCAAGACTGATTGCACAATTATCAAGAGTTACAGAAATGTTATTGTAGTAAACCCAACTTTATTTTAAAAACCGTGGCTTTCTTGAAGAAAACTTAAGTTACTGTTATGTAGAGCATTTACACATTCTGCCGCCACGCCGCGGCAACTATTTTCGCCGCTGCGGCGTCCACGTCGCGCGCGTCTGGGATTATGTATATATTTGATATAAAGTACTTAAACTAATATATAAATTTTATTTTTTAAATCAAAAGTTGGTGGAGGCATCGGGTGACTAAAGGGCTGGCAATCACTTTGCCCACCGAATAAGCATTACTATCTAGGTTGGCAACGTTGCCAGGCTTTTAAAAAAAATATTTAGTTTTATTTATATTTTAGTTTAGTCTTTAGTTTAATTTTTTTTTTGTGTTATAAAATATAGTACAATAAAATATATACATTAATATAATTTATTAGTATGTAGTTCCTGAAGTAACAGTTTTTTTATAATATCCCTCTTTAACCATCTAAATCTACTAAAGCTACGAACATTTATCAACACGTTATAGAGAACAGAAATCATTAGGCACAGGAATGGAGCATCAATAATATGCAGCAGAAAATACCTATTCATATTTGTTTCGGACACTTCATCACTCATCCTACATGTTTCTACATTTTACTTACGCTTTGTATGGCGTTCGATGTAGCTGTCAATTGGCTATACTTCTCCGCAGTACCCAGCTGATGAACCGTCTTCGAATGAAACACTCCAAGGGTTGACACCACAGCCAATCCAATCCCAAGGAACGCCAGAAGAAACAAACTACAGATGCACAATTTTGTTTTACTTGACACTACCATCGCCATCTTGAATAAAAAGTTTTAGTTCGTTCTTTCACAGATTATACACACGTTTCGGTTCTGCACTAAGCTTTATGTATCACGTATATTCATCACTTGATTTTAACACTTTTGATAATTGAAATTTCCTATAAATCATATTACTGTCTTTAAAAAATAATATAAGGTATACGAAAAAGAATAAAATATATAAAAAAATAAGAGTTCACATTGTACGCAAAAGTCTTCACATCAATTAAAAAAAATATGGAATAGAGATAACAAATAATTATTTTCGTCAAGGCTATTAGCGTAATGAAAATATACTGCCATATTCTTATAAGCTTCAGTATCAGTATAAACAAGCAATGTCTTACTTTCTGTAACTTGTAGATGATGACTATGAAAAATGCACCTACACTTATACAAAAGGCTACACATTTTAGCCGACTAGGTATAGAATTTGATGCCGGCTGAAAATATGTATTTCATTTGAACAATCTAACGCTCAGCTTAGCTACATTCTCTTTGAGTCACCATTAGAAAAGTTTGCGAGTGCACGAGCTGCGTCCATTATGTGTTTGTAGTCGGAAGTAGCTCGAGAATGATATAATGCTTCGTGTGAGGGAATCGTTTGCAGCTCAAGAGATAGAGAGAATATGCATTTGTCTTTATTCTACGTTAAAATTTCAAAAGAACGAACTGCAAAGAAAATGTCTCATTTGTCTAGTCAATCTAACAACACTTTACTTGAAAGGATTGAAAATATTTGATGGCATGCTGCATTAAAATTTCCAACTAAAAAAAATAAACTACAAAAACTTTACTTTCGTGTATCCGTTAGGGATTGCAACCCAACACTAATTTGATTCCCTTTTTCGCCTTCTTTTCGTTCCTAGAGTAAGTAACCTTAATGTCTTGCGGCCTTAGGTTCTTTCTACCCTATAAGGGGTACGGACATGATAGTGTATCATTTTCAACAAAAGTTCCTTGCATATTTCCAAAATAATACCTAATTTTCGAGAACTATTTTAAACAGTTAGTATTTCCTTGCAAAAAGGCACTTTGAATATGTGAGTGCAGCTCGTGCTGTAAACGCCCCTTAACTTTGCATTGTATCTTGGTATTCTTGGTGCAACAAAATGCATCGCCTACATGCCCCGAATACAAGACTGCAAGTAAAACTGTAATTGGTTTTACAGAGTTCGGAACGGCTACTAAAAATAAAATAGTTATTGTATGTATTTTACTTGTGTGTAGTTTTATATCATATACAATAAAATAAAATAAATTATAGTACATGTTGTGTACACAGGCTTAAGGGAAAGGTTTATGAGATCGTAATAAGACCTGCTCTAATATATGGAATGGAATTTTGGGCAACCACAAAGAAAGAGGAGCATAGGATGCATGTGGCGGAGATGAGAATGCTAAATGTGCTGTGTAATGAAAATAGATAAGATCCGAAACGAATACATAAGAGAAAGTTTAAAAGTTGCTCCAATAGTGGACAAGTGAAAAAGCCAACGTCTCACGTGGGATGGCCACGTCATGAGGAGGGATGCCGAACATCTGGCTAAGGATGGTCTATTTGGAGGTAGAGGCTGCAGAGGGATAGAAAGACCGAGAAAGACGTAGAAAGAATGTGTAAGGATAGATATCAAGGAACGAGGGGCTAGTGTAAAAAATGGTGAATGACAGTAAGAAGTGGAAACAGTTGACATACAGAGCCGACCCCAAATACGAAAGTGGCGAGGAAAAATGTGATAACATGTAAAAAACTACGCATAGCCAGCAAAGTTTTCTGTGTATGATGTATGTTTCCGTGACTCTTAGAAAAATACGACAAAAAGAAGTTTTGAGTTCGATTATGAATCATTAAAGCCCGATTTGTTCAGGAGGTTACCAAGATATGGACATCGCGAGTTTAAAGGATAAGACTGCTAATCTTCTTATTTATTTAAAATTTTTATAAAGCCAAAAGCTACAATAGGTGTCAACCTTTAAGAAAAGATAAACAGATAACAAAGTCGGTGTCTAAATAGCAGAGCAGAATCTTTTCAGATTATAAAAAGAAACAAAATATTGAATCTTACTATAGGAAGCTAAGAAGCGCCTACAAGAAATAAGACGCAATGTATTACGGAGGTGTATTAAACAAAATATTTTTCATATAGAGTCCGAGTCATTGTGGAGTCGTCCACAGATCAAGAAAAAGACACAAAATAAAATTATTGACATTAGAAATGCACGAAATAAGTAAAAAAAATTGACCATAGCAAGTTTGTTTTACCGTAGTTTTTTTAAAAGATTTCCTTGGTATGGCATTTTGTGTCTAAAGAAACACGAAAAAGTTATTTAAAATTAAAAAAGAATAAATAAGGCTTAACTTAGGATTGATCACGAATCGGTAGTGCGTAAAATAAATTTTGTAATTTACTTTTTATAAACTAGTGTGACCCAAGGAATTTATATTTCATAGAACCTATTTTTTAGATTTATAAATAAATAAAAAATAAATATATAGGGAAATAAATTTTCGAGACTTGTGTATGGGGCACTAACTCAACGACACTATAATTATTTTATAACAAATACATACAATATGTAACAAAAACCCTGTCCGATCCTTGTAGGTGCGACTCAGACCGTCAATATGAACTACTTTTCCCATGAAACCAATGCTTGAAACTTGAAGAAAGAAATCGAGATATTCATACAAATTGCCGGGCCGGCCGAACACTTTTGTATGAAAATATCGATTTTTTTTCGAGTTTCAAGCATTGGTCCCCTAGGAAAAGTTGTTCATATTGATGGTCTGAGTTGCTCCGACAAGGATCGGACAGGGTTTTTGTTACATATTATATATAAATAAACATCCATCTATGAATTTTTGAAATTACTTTGCTAAATAGTTTCAAATTTGCCAATAATTTCCAACTAAGTAAAACTTACAATTTGTTCTCAGGGGAAAAATCAATCAAAGAATTTCGTATTTATCAATAAACAATGCGAGAGGTTTATACCCTTATGAATTAGCCCTCGTACATAAAGTAGCCTCTAATACTGGAGAATAGCCTACACGTGATGAATTGGCCTTTCGGGGAAGAGAGACTAACCCAAGAATTATAAATGAGTCTGTAGGGAAACATTCATGGTATATTTCTGAGTTAATAAAATAAAGATATCATTACTTGAAAAATACTTGCAAATTAAATTTTTATTTTAGTCTATTTTATCATTGAAAAGAAAATATATTCACTTCCGTGTTATATCACATATGTTGATGCTATAAATAAACACCATCACTTCTTTACCCTTAATGAAACAAAATTTACCCAAAATGCTCCGTAATTTTTTTTATTTATTTGTTTAACTTTATTACAATACATGTAAATGGTGGACTTAAGGCCAGGGGCCTTTTCTACCAGTCAACCAACAGGTGATGCTGAGAAAGTAATTTTTTTTGGGGTAAGTACAACAGAACTAAACAAAAACAACAATAAAAATAATTATGGCAACGTGAGCTGAATGGTCTACGCCACTATGAAAAACGAATATCTGTAATATGCCTCTCCACCAGGCCCAGCCAGAAAAGACAGCCAGGTATTCTTAAGAGCGGCCTTCCCGTCTTACTTTTCATACAAACGCTCGTACGTGTTTATGGCGTTGTATCAGATTCTTCTTGAAAACTTTTGAACTCACAGATATCTTGTGTACTATTTCTAGGTTTCTATATAATAAAAAAATAAAATTTAGAAAAACTAAGTCAGTATTAACCTCCAAAAATCTGCTTTTTTGCACAAATTTTAGCTGAAGTTTGACCGTTCATAAAGTACTCATTAATTGTAAAAGTAAAGAAAATATTTCGATAGAAACCTCGCAAATGAAATGTAAATATTGAATACAAAAAAAAATATTTCACACACTTGTAAGATTTACTGATAAACACTTATCACCTGGAACAAGTTTTATGAAATTTCTGCACCCTATAAATAGTTAATATTCGTTAAATCGATAGTAAATACTAATACTTATTTCATTTAATAGAATGCATACCGAGCACTTAGGCGCTATGTCTCTCTTTTTGGTTGCCTCTTTTTCTAGTATTGCCCTGGATGAAATAACAAGCTTTTCAAACTATGGTCGCGTTGACGACAGAGCGATCGAGAAGCGCCGCCTTAAGACGCTATGTCGTCGTTAAAAAAAAATTTAAACGTACTTAAATAAATAATAATAAAACAAACAATGAAATTAATCATATAAAAAAAAAGAAAAAGAAAAAAAAAACTTAAGAAACGGAGAAGTTATTGACGAATATAATTTTAAAAACATAAATGTGTAGGTAGAATTGAAAAGCTTTTTCTTAATTACAAGCTTTTATTTAGTTTCACCTGTCCCGCTGTTAGTCTGTCAGTCTGTAATCAAATATTGCAAGTTAAATTTGACATACTTCCTGGTTTTCGATTGAGCTGAAATTTTGCACGCATATGTATATCGCGCGTCAATGTAATATTATGATGACATTGAGCTGATCTGGTGGCCATAGGAACTTTGTAATTAACTGATGCAACCCTATCGAGTTTTGGCTCGTTTGATTCGTCTTGACGTGCAGTTTAAACTTTTAAGTTTATTATTATCGATAAAAGAACAAAATATATTTTTTTTAAAATCACTTTCTTTAAGTCACTTAAAAAGGAAATAAACATTTTCAGACACACAGATATAAAGACAAACTGACGCGTCAAACTTATAACACCCCTCTTTTTCGTGGTGGGTAAAGTATCGAAGATGCTTAGATGATCAAAACGATATGATCATAACTTTCCTTATTAGCGCGATCGTTATCATTCTCCGAGACAGATGTCAGGCCACTGTCAGGTCTGCGAAAGGGATTTATTTGTCACTTGTTTCTGAGAGTTGTCACCGCCACATGCGATTGCTAAAGGGCACTTAGTTGAGCTTGAGCCACGTGCCTTGGGTATTTTCTTGGGTCAAAAAAAATATATTTTGGACTGTTAAGAAGATAAAACGTCACAAAATAATGTCATTTGTCATTGATCATATCACTTTTCAACGTGATTTTAGATTTATTATTGCAGAAAACTAATATCAAGAGCGCTATTTGACTACAAGAAACTATAACGTCATTAGCCTGTATTTCATACAAATTTAATAGAAAATGTTTGTTTTGAAATATATAGACGAAGAAACATGAAGAGATTGATGAGTGTAGATGAAGCGAAAAAGGTCTGTCAGGATCATAGGAAATGAAGGTCCATAGTCTCTACCTACCTCCAGCATGCCTACCCAACGCCTTATAAACATAATTATTTCTCTTCCCTGTCACTAGATGGCGCCTTTTTATTAAAACATTAAATCATTTATTAGTGTTGTTTTAATAAAGTAGTACTATAATTAATTAAATATGTCATATATGAAATGCAATAAATATTTTTAAAGCATATTCGACACTTTCTTTGTCACTTTTTTGCTAGTCGTGTGTACTGCCATCTCTATGTGCCTACCCGCAACTTCAGTTTTGCCTACTTTTGGGCCCTCCAATCGTTTGTATGGTGTTGGGTATCTGTTACGTTAGTAATTATATTATCTTTGCCTCAAGCTGTGAGAAAGAGGTGTAATGTTATGTTTCTGCGAGTATGTTAACACACTCTGGCACACTCAGCCAGACAAAATAGAATTAACAATTGAACTACGTCCAGAGCCGTAAGTGTCTCGGAATTTTCTATTAAAAATGTAAGTACAACTAGAAAAGCAAAAAATCTTATCAAACCAGAACTATACAACGGTAAGGAAAATAAGTAATTATTGAGTTTATCTGTTGTTTATATAAATTTATTGTTTGTAGTCAACAAATGAATTGGAAGTTATAAATATTTCAAACTCAATAGTTTGAATTTCTCAAAATGAAATTAAGTTTTGCAATATACGTGAAAGAAATGTTAATAATCGTCAATAAATGATATACATTATTAAATATTATCCAATAATAAATTGCATAGCTATATTTCTGATTTTTAAATGGTAAATGTCAACAAAATAATGAATAGTACGTATAAAAATACAGTAAAATGTGCCAATGCCACTTCGGCTTTCGGCAGCATTCCCCTTTGTTTCTGATGAGTTGTTTTTTGAGGCATTAACAGGTGTAAAGTATGGTGGTTCCTATAGCCAGTAAGTATCATTTATGTTGTTAATCGGGAGGCAGTAGAATAATAAATTTAGTAATAAGCATCCATCCGGCGTTTTATTACGTAGCAAATGCAAATGAAACCTAGGTAGTGAGTGGAAAATGGCTTCCCTGAGAAGGGTCCGTCAGGGTTTAGGTTTCGCAAAAGGATTAGATCCATGTAATGTAGGTTACCTTAGGCAAAGCAAAGCTTAGGATGTCATACCCAAATCGAAATTTCAGTTGCTAGGGTTGATTTTTTGTGTAATGCGATAACGGTATTATGGAGTCCGGAATTGTTAAATTCCGGGACGGCTATGGACGTAATTCAATTGTTATTTTTATTGTGACTGACTGAATGTCTCAGAATGTATCAAGAGCCTAACCTTAAAAAGTCTTTAGAGCTCTAAAAATTAGACAAATACTTATTTAAAAACGGGTTCAATAAGATCAATACATCATATGGTAGATATTTTTCTAGTCAAATTGTACTGATAATATTTTTGATGTTTATGCACTTTATAAGTTTTTAATAGGAAACAGGTTTTTTTTAGTATTTGTTTTTATGTTACTAATAAGAGCAATGCTCTCCATCATAGACAGCTTACCTCAATAATTGTAAAATAGCAAATAACACAAAATAGCACTACCAATTAAATCAGTAAAAATAAAAGTAAAAAAAGTTTACCAGCCCTCGCCAAAATTCACCGACTAACTATCAAAAGAATGTCACTAAACCAATGTCGACTCTGCCGCTCCCGGAAATTATTAAGATGTTTTTTCTAACCAGCACTAAGATGATAGGATGTCACTAAACCACTGCCGCTTTGGCCGCACCGGGAGTCAAGTCACAACTACAATCTAGAGGCATCAGCTGTGAGAGTCGATAGCTCTGGCGTCATCTAGTCTCCGCCGCTGACCTCGTTCGGGAAACGCATTTCCCGGTCATACTAAAAGTTCAAACATTTCTTTATAGGTTAACACAAACAGTAGATATAAAAAAAATCGTAACTCAAAATAAAATAAAATTTCAGAACCCAAACATTATTCTTAAGGGGATTCATGAATTTTCGGGGTTCAATGCTCCCCTTATTTAAAATAAATTATTTAAAAAGAAACGGAGGTATCACATTTCTACTTTTGGCAAAAGTACGAAAAAAAGCTTTACGTTATTACATTAAACTATAAACAGTAAGTCATAAAATAGTTTGAAAGGCTATCTAGGGTATACTTAAGACAAAATTTTAAATGGTATATCTTTTAAATAATATATCTCAAATGTGGGCAGCACTGGACTCCGAAAAATTCATGTAAGTATTATGTGAGGCACGAAAATACTAATTGTTAAAATGAATTCATGGCCATGTGGTGACGGTAGAGAGGAATAAAAAATTGTGATCTCCCTTTTTCTCTTCCACAGGTGTCGTGTGAGACGACTAAGGAATTATAGCAGCATTCTCTGAGCAAGACAGCAGCTTGATGGAACGCGAACTCGGGAACCCGGTACGCACTTTTTACTTCAAACACAGTTATATTATAGTTAAGCACGGAAAATAAAAACTAATATAAAATAAAAATCTCTTTAATTAAGCATAATTGGAATTAAGAATATTATTTGGTAACCAGGTGCAAACAAAGATATTTATTTCTTGTTTGTCAACTGGTTGCGAATCTCAACTGTCATTTTAATGCTAGTTTTGAAACAAGAATAGATTTTCTTTTTAGGCAACCAAGTGTGTAGCAAGAATAATAATTCTTTTTTAACAACATGGTTGCGAAACATGGTTGACGAAGCGGCCTGGGGGCTAGACACATCACAACACAACTGAAATCTTGAGACATAAGCTGTGAGAGTTGATGGCTCTGGCGTCGCGTCGTCTAGTCTCCGCTGCTAACCCCGTTATCTAGCTTACAAGGGTATCGCACCCATAGCACCCCCCATTTTGCTACTTTGGCATGTACTGAACTAGGTCTGCCGAGCAACGTTTTGTCGCACAACGGTGGTACTTTCACTATTATAAATACCAGTGGCTCTGTGAGCTGTACAACTTACAAGTCTGTCTTTGCGTAGCATAAAAGTAAACAGATGTTCACTGCGCACACTAAAACCCCAAACCAAAAATGCCGAAAACTGAATCATCGACAAAATAAATTCATGTTAACGGACCTGCGTCCTGCTTACAAAATTTCACTATAAATAATTGGTTAAGATTGCGACCTGTAGTCGAGAATATCCGGACGGCCAGATAAACAATTTTTTTTTATCTAACCTTTCATGTCAGATAAACAAGCCAGATAAACATTTTTTTTTATCTAACCATACATACGAAAGAACCTTGCCTTAGCTGAAACGGTAACACCTCGCTTGCTCTTTTCACTCGCTAGGTCAATGAATACATTTTTAATAGGCTAATGTCATAGACAATACGTAACAAACCAACACACATACTATCAAACCATAAGGTACAACCGAATTTACAACTGAGATATTCTAATTTCCTAAGCACTAAAATGATCAGGAAGAACCTACTCATATGATAACATTTTAAGTGGTCAAATCATTAAATGAACTAATAAGGTATTTTACTAAGAAATGAAGTATTTCAATGAAAAAAAATATATACTTAAACAATACTTAAATAAAAAAAAAACAGTATACCTAAATAATGATAAAAACTTTTTCTGTGGACTACCAAAGTTTGAAGGCACCAAACTATCACACGCACAAGAATATCACTGACTGCCGCACCGGGAATCACTGGCTACTAAAATCTGGAAGCATCAGCTGTTCCTGAGTCGATACTCTGGCGCCATCCAGTCTCCAAAGCTGACCTCGTTCCTAGTCGGTGATCCTGCTTGATAGTAAACGGGACAGCCAGTTCGCTTTCTTAGAAGAAATCAAGTCAGACGCGAAGTATTTAAATTATTTGCAAATTATTTGTATTTAAGTATTGATTTTTATTCCTTTCGCAGTGGAAATTAGCGAGATATGGTGTGCGAAAGCAAAGAGCTTTGTGCTCGATTTGTACCTGATGCAACGCATATCCCTAGCAATACAGCGGGGGAATGCTGCAAGTGTCATAGGCACTTTCAAAGCAGGTACTATTCGAGGCGGACGTTTTGAATGACAATTAATATTTTGACTGTATTTTTATACTATTTATTATAAAAGTGTAAAATGTATTTTGTCAATTTATTTAAAGTTTATCCATTAATCTATGAATATGTGAGAATAATAGTAAAATTACAAACGATATAAGTTGTAATAAAGTATTGTTAAATATTTAATTAACTTTTAGGTAATCGTTATACCATAGAGGGTCATTTAATGAGATTAGATCGACCAGAGAGTATTGCTCGAAATAAACTCAATAAGAATAAGAAGGTACACTTCGGTTTTGTAGATTTGTGCTCATACTTCTATTTACTGCAATCTCCAACCCCTGCGACTATGGGCAAATTATTTAGTTTAGCGGTAAACGTATAGGTTGCTAAGAAGCCATTGGCATGAATATAAGAATTTAATTATTTTATTTACTGTCATTTTCTGCTCAAAATACCAGACACAAATAGACAATGCATGTCGAGCGATTCCCGGTTGGCACTCAGATAAGAGGCAACAATTTTTTTCTAACATATATGAACCAAAGCAAAACGTAGACTAACTAAATCTTACGGTATAAAAAAACAAAACTATGTACGAAACTGACAGAGCTTATTAGAAATCTGGGCGCTTGCATCGTGAATGCGAAGCTATTTATTTGTACGTGAAAGACCGGGATCACACTGCCTTGAATTTCAGACTGTGATTTCACATATATCGCCTACTTTCCTATTTTTTTATTACAACATAGGTGGAAAAAAATGATTTACTACCGGCCGATACTTGGCGTTAGGCCTCCAAAATTAAAAATTCAAATTTTTATTCAGTAATTAGACCTTTACAGGCATTTTTACGCGGTAATAGGTATCATTTACGTTACGTGTAAAGAATAAAAAAAGAATTGAATTAATTTTTAAAGAAAAGCTACAAATACCAACTCTTCAAAACGACGAAAGAAACTAATTTTCACAGTATTGGTCGCCTACTCGCCAGTTTTTGTTATATTATTAATTAATTAATACTTATAATATAATACAATGTTGACACATTATAACATGAAATGCCTACCAACAAGTAAACAAACATAAATTACGTAGTAAAAATACTTAAAAAAGCGAAGCCTTGGGAATACCATTGCAGCTAGTTGTTAGGGCTTTCTCTTTTAGTCGCCTCTTACGACATCCACAGGAATAAATGGAGTGGATCTATTCTAGCCTGGAAATCAATTGGCAGCGGTATTACGGTATTTATAGGATTGACATAAACTTACAGGTAAGTATGGTTTTGATATGACTGCCTCCGTGGTCCGGTGGTCAAGGCGTTCGCCTTGTGACCTGGAGGTCATGGGTTTGAATCCCATTGGGAAGCATACTTTGTGAAAAGTTGTTTCCAGTCTGGTTAGGATAGCTGGCTTGAACAGATGATGAGAACTTGAAAAGATGATGCCGTGTTTCGGAAAGCACGTATAAACTGTGAGTTCCAAACGCTATCTAGCGCTTGATTGTCAAACTATCCAAGAATTGGTTCTGGTTTACCCTTTGGGTTGCGGAGGTCAAACGGCAGTCGCTCTGCGTAAAAACCAATAATCTCGTCAAATCTTCTTGGTTAGGTAGCGGACCCCAGGCTCTGTAGCGTTACTGCTGAGGATGCAACCGGGAATATACGCTCGGATGATGATGATGATATAGTTTTAATATAAAGTACGTTGTGATACTTACTCTAAATTTAGGAACATAATGATTTGTACAATTAATTCCATCTCAGTAATTTTGCTTTTGATTGGTATTAATTAATTTGATATTAATGAATGTACTTAATTAAACTTCAGTAAATGTAACATCAATAAATATTTCTGATTTTTGTGATTGAACATCAAGTGATTTTATAAACACGCTTTTTAATATTTTGGACTTGAATGAGGTATTTTTCATCTCTACTACTCAAAAAACGATGTTTTCATCCCAGAACATTTGGAGCTAAAGTTACTGGTTATTCTCTCGGGAGTGAAACGTGAAAAAAAGAAGAATTCTAGTGATTAAAACCAATTTGAAAACAGAACACGAGTTCTATGTAGAATAAAGAAGCAGCAAAAATAAATAAGAATTTTGTTTTAAAATAATAATAAAAATGACACATACTTCGTGATTTTTTAAATTTGTAATAATACCATATCGTCTTCAACATGGATGAAAATTTTTCTGTTCTTTGCTTCGGAAAAAGAAATAAGTATAATTAAAAAGCGCAATTTTTCCCTTTGTTTCAAGTAATTACAGAAGTTTTAGGTTATTTGTATTGAAATGTAATTATTTATGTAAATGTGAATACTTTTTCGTGAGTTTAAGTCAATAGTGAATAGTTATCAAGTTTAGTTATTAAAATAAAAAGATATGAAGGACCACGCAAACAAAGTTATGAGTGAACATTTTATCTTAAGTGGTCTTCGAAAAAATATTTCTTAAGGTTCGTATTAAATTGTCGGATTCAAAGATTCAAATGTTTATTCAGTAATTAGACCTTCACAGGCACTTTTACACGTCAATAAGTATAATTTATGTTACGTGTAAAGTATATTAAAATTTAATTTAATTTTAAAGAAAAGCTACCGATACCAGCGCTTCGTAACGACCACTACTGAGAAGAAACGCCGAAAGAAACTAATTTTTACAGTATTGGTCGCCTACTCGCCAGAAGGGCTTTGTCATATTATTATAATTGTCTTTAGGTATTGTAGGTGTTGAGAATGGCCAAAAATGCTTTTGTCTGGCTGTCAGTTTGTCAGTCCGACTGTTCTCGCCTACAAGTCGCATTTCTCAACCGATTCTCGTGAAATTTTGTGAGACGAATTTCATCAAATAGGGGGTAACTAAAAAATAATCGAAAAAATAATCGAATTACGTTTGCAACTGATTTCCTTCCAGCCCATAAAATAATCTAAGATCGCATACGAGACTAGTTCATTAACCCCCGTTTTAAATGTATCAATTACATTTTTAAGGTTCTGTAATAAGGTTCTAATTTGAAAAACGATTAGTTGATGACGTAGGCGCACTCTCCACGAGACTATAGCGCACTGCTGTGCACTCCTCACGAGACTATGTATTTATGATTTACAACCTTCGTCTTTATTCCCTGTGCATTAGAGTAGATATATTTTTTGTCTTCTCTCTCTTTCTTGCCAAGAGTGTATTATTATGTGTATTTATAAATTTTTTTCAGTGTGAGTTTTATTGGTGTGCAGAAAATAAGCTAGTGTTTGAGTTTTTTGTAGTGTGCATTTATAGCGATACAAATTATTTCTGTGAATGTGTGATTTTGTTTAGATGTAGTAGTAGCTTACTCCCGCACCAAAAGCAGCAGAAAGTTTTGTAAGAAGATTTGTCTGCGTAACTCATCCTGTATTAAATGATCCAAGTACTTTATGTCTATTTGCCTATTTGTCACTAGGCTGTATCTTACTAATCGTGATAGCTTTATATAAATTTTCACAGATCTGTTGCTGCTATAACAACAAATACTAAAAACAGAATAAATTAAATTTATATGGGGCTACCATGTAACAAACGTGATTTTTATATAGATCATAATACGGAACGCTTCGTGCGCGAGTCCGACTCGCACTTGGCAGCTTGGCTTATTATAATAGTTAATTGATATTGGTACGTCTTTATCAAATGACAACTATTATGTACCTTACAATTATTGTAAGAAATAAAAAAAAAAAACAAAAATAGGAATGTTTTTAAATTCAACCATTTTTTTTTTCAATCACGGCACATCTTTCTTGAACAATCGCTTTGTAAAGCCAACGTTCGTTACTAATGGAATTTATTGGTTGCAGCGGTTTTGTTTTAAATGAGTAATAAAGTATAAGTTTTTGTTTAAACCTCCGTGGTGCAGTGGTCACCATACTAGTCCGCCACCCAGAGGTCCTGGGTTCGATACCTGGTCAGGGCAAGTTGGAAAAAGGCCTTTTTAAATGGTCCTGGGTCTTGGATGTTATCTATATATGTATTTGTTATAAAGTATTGTATCGTTGAGTTAGTATCACATAACACAAGCCTCGAACTTACTTTGGGGCTCGGTCAATCAATTATATTTATTAAATTAATCACAATAATGCTACGACAATCAAATAAAGAAAATAAGTTTGTAATCTACCAAATAAATTAAGCAATCAGCTGATCGTGTAGATAAAAAAAAAAACAAATTTTCTTAGCTATGTTCCTGTACTTCTTACCTGAATAAGTTTTTAAGCACGTATCATAAAGAGCTTTTTAGGATTACTCTAATTTGTATTGCTTCAAAATAAAGTGTGACTTAACCAAAAACTGAAAAAATAAATATAGTTATAACAGTGAATGAGATTTTATTATTTTTATTTCGAGCCCTCATTGTATCGCACAGCTGGGCAAAGGCGTTCTTCTACTTTTCAATTCAGTCAGGTTCTGAGTAGTACCTAGACCTACCATTCGCTTTTAAATGTATCCAGTTCACCGCACCTGATAAACTTTAGTGATTGTACTGTAGTGAGTGAGATTTTACTATTAAAATATTTTACCTGTTCACAAGTTCGAGGTTGTGTCGAGATTATATCGAGTCATCGTAGTACGCAGTATAGTCAATACTCCCGGCGTCGTTCAGTCTGCGATTGTGACCTCCTTATCCGCGCAGTCGGATAGACGTAATTTCGACTTTACAAATACATTGTTTGCGGAGAAAATTCCGCTGCAAAGAGGTTTTTTTTGCCTTCATTTGAGGAAAATAAACTAGGGCTTTGTCGACGACGTAGGCAGATGGGATCGAGTTTTATGAATTCATTTTGAAACATTTTTTAAATTATTTTTGCAAAAACTTTTCCTTTTTTACACGTTAATTTAAAAACTGTATGATATATATAAAAAAGTAACAAATGCGAGTACGTTCTTATTACAGAGTAAGTCATTTCAGTATGACTTACTCTGTAATAAGAACGTACTCGCATTTTAACTATTATCACAGTAAAAACATTTTAATTTACTCTTCAAATGACGTATAATGCGAAACAAATAAGTTAAACAAAAATGGCTGACTTCAATGCATTTTTGTACAAATTCCCAGTACAAAAGTGGAACCAAAATGGTGGTTATCGGCGGAAGTAAAAATAATGCGCGGACGACCGCCATTTTGTTTAATTTACGTGTCGGGACTTTGTACCAAAAAGCTTTAAGTCCGCCATTTTTGTTCAACTTATTTGTGTCGCATTGTATATATTCAAACATCTAAACTCTTTTTGACCCTATTTCTCTTGTTAAAGGTATCTGTTACAGCTTGACGATTGTAGCCGGGACCTAGTAGCTTGCAGTTTTTTCTGAAATACGGAGAAGCTCGAAATTTTTGAGCAGCTCAAGTGCGGACCACGCCAGGTGTCACTTAACTTACGAAAGCGCATGTAATGCATACTACCGCTTGACCACTGAGCTTATTGAAAGACAATAATAATAATATGACAAAGCCCTTCTGGCGAGTAGGCGACCAATACTGTGAAAATAAGTTTCTTTCGGCGTTTCTTCCCAGCAGTGGTCGTTACAAAGCGCTGGTATCGGTAGCTTTTCTTTAAAAATAAATTATATTTTAATTTACTTTACACGTAACGTAAATTATACTTATTGACGTGTAAAAGTGCCCGTAAAGGACTACTTACTGAATAAACATTTGAATCCTTGAATCTTTGAAAGTAGTAGTAGAGATCAACTTAATTGATCTTTCAAAGTTACCAGAAACATTTACAACCGAAGCTGGTAACTATTTTATTTTTATTATTTTTCTAGTGTTGAAATTGAAACCGATCCATCAGCAGCAAGTTTTCTCAAACACATTTGTTCTAAGTTGATAAAGTAGCAACAAAGCTTTGTGGGAAACTCTGAAACAATTTCGAGAAATTTGAACTATTCAAGGAAAATTTGACATCAATTAATTTTATGAAAAAATTCAAACTTAATAAAGATCTCAACACTTTTTTCCGAATCAATTGACAAAAAACTTAGGTACCTACTATTTAAAACGACCAAAAGACTTGGATTGGTATTTACCCAACAGGTTCCTTATTATAAATAAATAATAAGGACAAATTACACTGATTGAGATAGTCCCAACGTAAGTTCGAGACTTGTGTTATGGGATACTAACTCAAAGATACCATATTTTATAACATATACATATATAGATACATATCCAAGACCCAGGGCAATTTGAAAAAGGTTATTTTCCAACTTGCCCAAACCGGGGATCAAACCTGGAACCTTTGGGTGGCGGACTAGCATAGTGACCACTACGGAGGTTGTCGCCATATTGATGACGTAAAAATACGGGTAAAAGTACAGAAATACGTAATCTATGGTGATGTCAACTGACTACATTAATTAAAGTTTACGATATACATTCCGCTGACTGACGAACTTACAAAATTATTCGTGTACGGTAACTTTCATACCCCTATTAAAAGTTTTATATGAAATTTCTCATAACATCCATTCTCCTAAAACAAATAGGAAATAGAAATGCTTTGGTGCAAAAAATAAGTTTTTTTTTGTACGTGTACTTATTAATTCAGCATAAGGTAAATACAATGGCCACTATTCAATACATAAAGCAAAAAGAAAAAAAAATATTTTTCTGTCATAAATAGGTACCTAAACGTAAAATATTTTTAAGCGTTAAAAATTCACACTGGAAAACCAATAAAACAAAATAATCCAACACCTAAGTTATTTATTAATTAAAATCAAACAAAAGCCGTAACCAAACTGAAAACCATGAAACAAAATAATGCAAAAAACCATCTGAAATGTAGACCTTAAGACTTTACAACACAGTCTTTATTTCAACACGAATCTTTTCCGCTACCGGTTTCACAGCGAATATTACTTAATACAGAATATTTTGAATAAAGAACGTTTTGGTTTTAATTGCATCTGAAATTTCAAAATTCGTACACACTCGTCAACTCGAAACGTCACCGGCGAGTAATGTCATCGGCGTAACCACGTGCGCGTACCGCTGCACGTCAGCTTCCATTAGCGGTTACGTCACGTCACTGCGTGTGACAGCGTGATAGAATGGACACGTGATTGTGTCACGCTGACCGTATACAATACGTTAGTTATGTACAACGTGCGCGCCGCGCCACCGACCGATCTTGACTGAGATGTAGGATACGACTTGTCTCAAGCCAAAATATACTGACAGGATAAAAACAGCATAGCACGTAAACAAGAGCTTAAATCGGTGACAGATGGAGACGAGGGAGACAATTACCGAGAAAAAATAAAATATATGACATTTCGGCGGCGCTTCGGAGAAAATCACGTCGAAATTGATTATTGACGCATGTCAAATTGCAAGCCATTTTCACACCTTTTAAAATAAAAGTAAAACATAATCGTTGCTAATGGCAGTTAGTTGATCAACTCAACTGTCTGCGAAGTTCTACAGAACCGAATAAAGTTCGTCGATTTATTGTTTAAAAGAAAGAACAAAGAGGTTATTACAATGAGTATAAGTACTTAGTTCAGGCAAATAAATCGTTTTATGTTAACAAAAGTTTTCAGGACTCTCGGTCAAATAAAAGATAAATTTGACCGAGCCTAAATATTTTAGGAGTTCGGTTTGGAAAGTACAGTTCTGTAGACAAGAGTGTAACGCCTTTTAAAGGTGAAAAGTCAACTGCCTTATTATAAGACTTATTGTTTTGGTATTTCGTACGTTTAGTAGCCTTTATCAACTTGATTTTATTTTTTTATTTATTTATTTAACTTTATACACAGATAAAAGTTTAATGGCGGACTTGAAGCCTAAGGCCGTATCTACCAGTCAACCAAACAGGTGATGTAGAGAATGACAGAGGTAGTGCAAAACTTGAATAGGTATGTGGCAAAAAAAAAAGACTATATGTCAAAACAATAAACTACATACAAAAAAATACACACTATTAAGTATATACATGATAAACAATACCTACATATACTACATAAATACATTATGATCTATCTGACAGTTTTAAAGAAAGTGTGCCTTTACCTGTTTCTTAAATAAAAAGCGGGTCTTAGCCTTCCGGACATCAACTGGTAAATCGTTCCGTAGTTTGATAGCTTGGACGATGAAAGAATGTGTAAAGAACCCACTCCGGTGAACTGGCAAAAATAGGTTGATATGTCTTATTAAAAAATTAAAACTAACTTAAATACACGGTTTAAACTTTATTCAACCAAATTAAGATGACAGCGACAAAAGAGAAGGTGACATATTGTGGGAGGGCTTTTTCATTCTGGGCGGATAATAGTTTAAACCAAGTACTAAATTTAGTCTGCGTTTTATACGTAAGTCAAAATATCATTATCATAAAAACTTAAAATTAGGATAGTGGTATACAAGGTGTATAAATGTGCGGTCAGCTTGTAAATATTAATACAATTTTCTATGAGAACTCCATAGAGTTCCCATACATCACATCCGCTTCAGTCCATCTGTTTGGGTATTTAAAAGAATGTAAACCATCTTGATATGTTTTTTATTTAAATATACACTTTATAAATCACTACCTTTGCAAATTACAAATTAATTAAGTAATTTAAAATTTATTTAATAAATAATATGTAATTTATAAAGGGTATATTTCAATAAAAAGACATGTCAAGATTGTTTACATTCTTTTAAATACCTAACCAAATGGATTATAGATTCATTTATAATACATATTACTATTTTGGTAAAGGGAAAAAAAATACTTTACAAAATCCACTGAATAAAATATCCTTAATTGACATTTACTCCAACTACTAGCCAAGGTATTCCTAAAAATACATACGCTATTGTATCTTTATCCCTAATGGCACAGGTAGAGCATTTTGGATCTTGCGGCTCTAAGCAAACAAAGCCCAGGGCCGCAAGGGTTAAAAGCTACTTTTAGCGTGACGGTGGGTGACAAAGTGGAAAAAGGAATAAAACTAGTGATGGGTTGCTAGCTGCATTATCTATTAACATGATTTACATTTTCGCCCATTCTCTTTAACTTCTACTCTGCTTGTACTTACTGTATTTTGTACGTTTAATTATTGTCATACTTAGTTGGTGCAATAAAGAAATTTTATCTTATCTGCGCGGGAAAAGAAGCAGCTGGTACCTACATTCTGAGTTTTTTCTTTTTCCCAAACTTATTTGTTTAGAAATTCTCTTCGTACTTGCTAAGGGAAGAATTTCTAAAAAAAATATACGAATATCTCAGAACTCAGAATTTTTACCTTGTATCATCGATTTATATTCAGAAAAAGAAAAACATATATTGAAATCTTAAAAATACTCTTCTTCTACGATCTGTGCGGGAAAAGAAGCAGCTGGTACCTACATTCTGAGTTTTTTCTGTTTTTTCAAACTTATTTGTTTAGAAATTTTCCTGGTACATGCCAAGGGGAGAATTTTTAAAAAAGTATACGAATATCTCAGAAGTCGGTATTTTTACCTTGTATTATCGATTTAGAGGTATATGAAGAAAAATAAAAACGTACAAGTATATTGAATCTTAAAAAATTACTCTCCGTATTGAACAAAATTCCATAAAATAGTTTTCGGTAAATAAAATATGTAAATACTTTTCTGTAAAAATTAAGTTTGAGAAAAACTTCTACTATACACTTATAATCATAGTGGAAGAGGTACACTAGAAAAGTTGTAGGTGCTAGAGCCAAAAAGGCGACGGCACTAAACGCGCCAGTTGGGATTATCCTTAGTTTAGAACGATAGCTAAAAGGATCTCGCGCCCACTCGTCTATAGACATCAAACTACTTGTAGTCTTATAACATATGCTCTGTAAAAGTTATAGGTGCTGGAGCCAAAAAAGGCGACGATACTTATATGTGACGATATTTAAACACCCAAATGACTCACTCACTCCGGTACGGAATAGCAATACAATATTCTTTTTATTAAATATATACATACTTTTTAAGAGGTGATTCAGTCCACCGTTTTGAACAACTTTTGCCAATAAATGTATACTAATCGAAATACCAACAAAAAATATTTTCCATAGTAATGATATCACATGAATACTTCAATTTTTATGAGAACCTATTTTTTTCGTATTTTGGTATACATTTATTGGAAAAAGTTGTTCTAAATGATGGTCAGAAGCATCCCTTAAATATTGGTACTTAATAAAAAAGAACATTGTATTTGGCAGTCGCGTTCGCTCGCTCGTTTGGGGCTCGTAACACGAAAATGGCGATGGCGGGGATAAGCGATGGCCGCCAGACAGTTTGCGATAACTAAGCGACAGTCGCTATTCGAATTGAGAGAGTTGAATATAAATTAATTGAATGAATATTATTATCAACTCTCGGCGAACAGACTTCTAATTTTACACCCAATTTAAATTATTGTTTGTTAGATCACAGCCTAGGCTACAATATCATCTACGCGCCTGGAAAGTTTAACGTTACGTTTTACTAACCCTGAAAACATCAGTTGGTACATTTTCAAAGTTACCTAAAGACATTTGACAAAGCTCAAAGTCTGCCAATTTATGATGACAGCCAGAACCTGGGTGCATTGGTGCTTGTTGTGGAGTTATGTGATCAATCCCAGTGCGGATCACGCCCAGGGCTAACTGTCGCTCTAATCGCTCATCTTTTCGAGTCGATTATTGATCCTTGATATTATAGTATGTTACCAGAATGCAGCTAAAAGACAAGAGAAGGTGCAAAGTCAAAAGACAAATGGGTGCACGGTCTTTCAAAGTGCACAACTCTGTTATGTCGTTTTATGGACAGAAAGAAATAAAAAGTTCTTAGCAATGCACAACGCTTTAAGGGGCTACCTGAATTTTCCTGGGTCCAGTGCTGCCCCCATTTGAAGTAAATCATTTAAAAGGAAACGGCGACATCATTTAAAATTTGGTCTTGATCAGACTCTAGATAACCCTTCAAACTATTTTATGAACTACTGTTTACAGTTTAAAGTGAGAACGTGAAGCTTTTCTACGCACAATTGCGAAATACGGCCACTTTTGGCGTATGTGCGCAGAACAGCTTCACGTTCTCATTTTAAACTGTAAACTGTTCATAAAAAAGTTTGAAGGGTTATTTAGAGCCTGGTCAAGACAAAAATTTTAATTATATCTCCGTTTCCTTTTAAATGATTTACTTCAAATGGGGGCAGCACTGGACTCCGAAAAATTCAGGTAGCCCCTTAACCTAGACAGATGGGCTCTCGTCGGGGTGGCTTGTGGTGACTGTTTATTCGAATGCTTCAAGTGCTAAAGTTGTAAAAAACTTTAGGTAAACCGCACAAAAATTGATATTAACGTACAGAACAAAAGCTCACCCTCTCCTGAGAGATAATATACGTCCCTGAAAAAACAAATTTGGTTACTCCCTTTAAATTAGCAAACGGAAAAAGTCTGCTTACATTGTTCATCAGTGCAGATATTGCGGACGGTTACCTGACCCAGTACATTGCAATGCGTCATAATAACAATAAATAGTTAAGTTATATTATATTAATTTTAGGTTATGGTATATAATTAAATAATCATATTTATGCTTGTCTGTAAGGAATTTTATGGGCCTTGTTGCCTGAAATAAAACGATTTGATTGATTGATTGTTTTGTATATTATGAGTTTGGAGTGTACAGTGGTGGTCAAATCTGTTTCATTCGACTGTATTAAGGAGATTATCGTCGACGAAATAGTCCTCCGATTGTTAATTACTAGCGTTTCATCTCCAAAAATGGAGTAAAACAACTTGGCAGATATTCCGACGAAAAACGAGTCTCACCCTAACGAGAAGATAATTTCACATTTCAAATTAAAGGCGCGATCTCAGTCTATTCTCGTGTTCAAGAGATGAATAGAAAGCAGCAAGCGAATGGCGGGATACAAGCAAAAATGTCTGCAATAAAAGCCGTTTAACATTCTTTATTACAAAAGTGGAGGCAACACCATTCAGAATTTCAGACAAAATTACGTAGGCGCCGGAAAATATGTATTTTTTCTTAAATGAGGAATAAAAAAGGCTGTCATTTGTACTCTTATTTTCTTATAATGTTGCACAAAATCTTTGTTTGGAGAAAACTTCTACGATCACTTATGCCCAGGCTAATAAATGACGCTCTGCTGTTTTTGGCAAATACATTTTGTTGTACTATGAAAGAGAAATATATTTATAGGCTAGTAATACAACAACAAAAACAAAAACCGCAAAGCCCATCTGCAATGGAGTCTCGGCTTATGGGATCAAAGGTACTTGCAAGTGACAAAAGAAAGAAAATGCGGGACTTTCCAGGCCACGTTCCTCAAAAATCAAATAGATGGCGCTGTGCAACGCTGGCGGTCTTTAGACGTCGTCCGTAACTCAATCGGCTATGAAAACCAGTGGACATAGATTTGTCACCAGAAGCTCCCTTGAAGTAATCAAAGGACCTGCACCAACCTTGGATTGTACATTTAGGTCAGAAATAAAGAAGTGAAAAAATAAAGATGGGAGTCTAAAGGACAAGTATCCAGAGGCGAAACTAAAAATGCTTTGATCTTCCTGGTTTTGCTGTTGTTTCGAAAGTTTCTGTTGTTGTGATCGTGCATGATAATCTTTTTTTTTCTATTGACTTTGGACCCTTTTCTGGCTATTTTATTTGGGTTCCGATTGTACTGCACTCTGACGACTTGGTTACAATATTTGGACACCCAATTATTTGGACAATATTTAGGCGAAGGTTTATAATCATTCTGCCTGCGATGCACAGCGCCATCAAATATTTTTTTTTGAAACGTGGCCTGAAAAGTCTCTCATTGAAGAATGATCAACTTTTCAATTTGAAACCAAAGTCTAAATCGAATACACGTCAGTGTATGTCAACTTCGAAAAGAAAAAACCTTACTTACCTCAAAATTGAGCCTTGAGCTTCATATTAACAAAAAAAAAATATAAAGTAAAGTATTGAGTGTATGTGTAAGGCCGGCATTGAGTGTACCGTGTCAGATGGAATGGAATACCCAACGAGGAGCGAAACCGAATGATTAAAGTAAACACGGCATTGCAAAGGGACGCCGCACCGTGCTGATGTGGAATAAAAGAATAATGTTCGTTGTCAGGTGCTTTCTTTTAAATGAAAATCAAAGCCTTTGCTGATGAGTCTTTTGTAAAGAATTATTCATAAAATAATAGATGGAACCGTTGAATAATTTTAAATAGGTAACAACAAATGCTGTAAGTACTTATGTAAAAATACTTTAGGGCTTTGATAGAAGACCGACAATATGTCAGTGACAGTTCACAACTGTCACTCGTCTGTAATGTTCCATAACTAAAATGGAAAAAAAAATGTATAACCGTTAAAACCGTTTTCGAATGTGAATTCGTTCACTCCTCTCTTATCTTCCGCACTATACCCCTTTAAAGTATTTCCCATAACATATTATTTTCTATTTACGGAGTCAATTGAAAATGAAATATCATCGCACCAACCCCTGCAAATGTTGCGGAATTTTTAACGCGTCACTCGTCAACAACCCTTCACTCGACCAACATAAATCTAGATTTTATCTCATGCTTTTTTAAAATATAAGTCTTAAAAAAGAAGCCTTAATGTTGAAAATGCATTAACCGAAGAAAACCAACTGCAGATCGCCTTGTTTTTACATGCAGGGATTCAAGTGCGTCTGAGTGGTAGTGAACATTGAAACGTTACATTCCAGTTTTGAAAACAGAAAAGTGAAAACGAATGTTTACAGACTGAATGTTAGCAATATCACAATTTCATATAAGTAATTAAGCTTTTAATTTCCATAGTACAAAGAATAGGTTCGTTATTGTTGTGATATGAATCGACCATTCTACTTTCTAACGAAAGTAAAATGGGTGAACTAAATTAGGTGAGTTCCCATGGACATCATTACGCGCGGTGAGCATTTTTCGGATGTTTATCGCTTCTTACTATTAAAAAAAAAACAAAATACACACTTTCCAACAACTTTATGTCAATATTTATTTTACTTTATAAAATACATGTAAATGGCGGACTAAAGACGATTATATTGTTTTCATTTCGATATAGAAATATAAAAGCAATATTCTGGCATTTGTAATTTGTAAAATATGTTCCTCTTAACGTTTTAATAAAATGGAAAGTTTTTATCAAAGGGCTTTAAAATAACAGTTTATTTTCACACAGTATCGGTTTTTCTAGCTATTGCTAAAACAAAGGCACACATGAGTTACAATAAATTGCCTTTTTTAAAAACCTAAACAAAAGTTTGCAAAAATATGGAACAGAGGTTTTTCATTTTTTCTAGGACGTATTTCAAAAATCAACTTTAAAACAAAATAAAAAGGTAGGTAATTCAAATAAAAATTAAGTAAATAAAAAGAATACTATAAACCAGATGGAGGAAATAAAACCGGCCAAGTGCGTGTCGGGCCACGCGCAGGTTAGGGTTCCGTAGTTGTAAATGCCTACATGACTAACATAAAGCAATATAAAACCAAATATTTCAGAAACGGATTCCTAAAACGAAAAATGATGATCACAAGCTCACGATATTTTTGAAAGACCTATTCAACGATACCCCACATGATAGGTTTCCCTTGTATGAGAGAAAAAAAAATATTTTTCGATATTGTGTTTTACCACTTTTTTGGCATGATTACATACCTATACCAAATTACAGCGTTCTAGTAGTTATAGTTTTTGAGTAAAACCTCGAACAGACAGACAGACAAACATGGCGAAACTATAAGGGTTCTAAGGAAAACCTAATTTAACACTGTTTTTTAACCGACTTCCAAAAAAGGAGGAGATTATCAATTCGTCGCTATACTTTATTTTTTTTATGTATGTTCACCGATTATTCAAAGAATTAAAAAATTCTTTTTTTGTTTGAAAGGGTATATTTTCCAGGTGGTACCATGAAAGTTTTATCAAAATCGGTTGTGTAGTTTGGGGGGAAGTCGGTTTTTAGTTTTGAAAAGTTATATTATTTTCACAATAATTTTATTTACAATCAATATTTAATATTTTTGTCTGGCGATTTCTTAATAATATTTAAAGCAGAAACACTCCCATTAAGGCAATCTTAAAAAACAGGTAAATCAGTTCATCCATTAGGTGTTGCCCTTTTTGCGTAGCGGGCAAAACAAATCTGATGGATTGATAGGGTAATATAATCCATTGAAAAACCTACAGTTATTCTACGATATACCTAAATCCTAGTATAGGTATGATACATATGTACTTTCTTCTCATCGAATTGAATATCGTGTTACCCTCATATTTATAAAAATTGACAGTCGTTTGCTAAACCTATTTTAGTCAAAACATGTTTGGTTTCTTTCCCGCTTTTCAATATTTGACATTGTGGCGAGAAATAATAGATTGACTCCAATGCTTGTTGTAGGTGTGTATTTCTTCGAGCGGTTGGTATAGCAGGAAAAGTTCTGACATAACCCGCATTAGTATAAATACAAACGGGAAAGCGCCATCTGTACGTAAGAGTAAAAACTGTTAAATGACTTGTCACAGTAGTATATGCTGTATGCTGTAGGGATGTTAAATCAAGTGCATATTGATTAAATTAGTAGTATTGCGTGTTGATTTTAACTCATTGAAATAGGAATAGAAAACGCTCGTATTTTTGGAAAAAATTTCCTTATCGCGCGTTGCGAAAGGGAGCTAGACGGAAAAAATTAAGACCAAAAGTTGTAACGACACTTTTTGTTCATTCAAATTTATGATGATAATAAAAACTTGATTTTAGAACGCAGAAAAGAGTTTGAATGTAATTTAGACCTATTTATATTTATATTTTACTTCGTTCCATCCGGGTGTCCCTTGGCACCTCTCAAGTTTTTTTTATGAATGACGGTTAGAATGTACTTTTTTCTTATACAGTACATCAATAGCTATCATTGTTGTGAATTTTTTCGTCAAAGTCATTTGGCGTACCTTAACCATCGTCTAGCAACAACAGACATTATTACCCACAAGTGAACTAGTGAGCAGGTTTCCTTACATGTTTTCTTTTACCGGAAGCAAGTGGTGGTAGTAGAAACTGACCGTATATGAGTACAGACTCAGGGGTGCAAAACGCACTTAACGCGATTCACACACTGTGTCGCGCGGGGCCGGATTATATGCAAGTAAGTACTTTGATTTCTATAGAAAACACGCATAGTATAACACACTGACACCGCGTCTACGCGCGTGATTTATGTATGGCGGCCCCGCGGCCTACGTGCGTGATTGCGTAGCAGTGTGCCAATCGAGTTTGAACTAGTGCCTCAAAGTCGCACAATCAGTGCCTAAATAAATAAATATGCGCGATCAGGCTTCATTATTTCTCAGAGATTATGACTCTTACATATGTATTTAAGAAGAGAAAGTGGGCAGCACTATCCTGAAACGCTGCAGCTGAGTTGCTAGCGGCATTTCAAAACGAGGGACGATTCGATTCACACCGTTTACATATTTGACTAGAGGAAGCTTGCAAAAGCATACCAAATGAAAGTCTTCTTCTGCATACATCTTAGTAAATTTTTAAAGGCTGTCTTTTGTAAAACGTGACCTGTAAAAATACAAGATGAAATTAATGTCAATTGCGTCTTGAGATAGAGTCATACGAGTATACAAAAAAATGAACCATGATTTTCAAAAAACTCATTAAATCAATTTAAGATTTGCCTAATGTTCTCTGAGCAATAAACCATTGTTATCACAACAAAAAAAACTATGATAATTATGATAGCTCCCTAGCTCGCAAAGTTGGTTAAGTATGAAAACATCGTAAATTATTGTTTTTTTTTTAATTTGTTAATCCAACAATGATACAAATCTAGTTTCTGTGACAGCAAAATGTTTGTCAGGCAAGCATATTAAAATATCATTTGTTGTAATAATGCTTAAATTGTTCCTTTCTCTATAGTTTTAGTAAGTTTGTTCTTACAAAAAATTTACTACTGCTGCTGCAACAAAGTGATTTGTCGCACATATTTTGCTGCGACAACAAAGTAACATTGCTGACCTCGAAACTTGTAGTTTTTTAACGGTTTACTATGGAAAAAATATTCTCCTCGAAGAAGTTGGCTTATTTGATACTAGACAAACACATGCTTTTGAGTATTTAAAAACTTCAAGAAGGATTTAACTTCGAATGAAGAATGAAACTAAAAAAGCTACAACCCATTTGAAAGTTGGACAAAAATTGGTTGCAACATTATGACGTCCAATTTGCAGTGACATCTAGAAAGACATTTTTCCTGGAATATATTTAAACTGTTCCTGACATTTCATTCCTTATAATAAATGCAGTAGGAGCAGGGTAATGTCACTGCTTGGATACAAAAAGGTGACATATTACAGAAGGACTCTGGTTAACTTCTTAAAATTGAATTTTAACTTGAGTCGAAACTTTTCTGTTCTTTTGCTTATTTTCAGGGATCTGTAGCAAAAGGAGCGTGACCTTATTTTTTATTTACGTTCGCCTATTCGTTATCTTACAATACTTCATGAATTGTAATTTTAAGGTAGATAAGTAGGTGAAATTTTCAGGTAATGTGCAAAAAATAAAATAAGTACATAAACTTTTTCTATTTATTCTATAGACTTCACCAATTTAAATATTTAAATCATAAACACAATTTAAAAATAATAAAATGTAAAAAACAGGAATAGCAGAAAATATGCGATTAACAGCCTATGTAACAAATTTGTTTGCTAGGCAAATAAAAAAGGAACCATTCCCAAGAACGCCCAATCAGAATGAGTAGCGGAACTACCGATACAAATTGATATTCGTATCGCCATCTATTATTTGCTAAGTCTTGACTTTCAAGCGTTAACCCCTAATAACTTTTAAACAGCTGTACCGATTTTCATCAAACATATCTAAGAACGACCGTAAGGTAACTTGCTCTCACGTAAAAAACAACTGCATCGAAATCGGTCCATTCGTTCGAGCGCTACGATGCCACAGACAGATAGACACACAGACCGATAGACAGACAGACCTCTCTGCATAAACGTTATTGTGTGCGTTTCTTTCTATATAATGACACCGTCAAGAGTTTGGCTATTTATAGATGTAGATATGTTAAAAGTAATCGCAACACTATTGCAACGTAAGGGGTGCTATTACTTTGTTTCTTGATTTTGTAGTTTAAATTGTTGTTTACATAGTAATTTAGTATAAGATCAATGTTCAAACAATATTGCTCTACCTGGTTGCAAATTCGCAACACGAAACATACAAGCAAAGTTACTCGATGCTCTGCGGACCAGATTTCATACAAACTTCGTAGTGGAGTTTAAACTTTAGCTAACTTTGTCATCCTCCTGATGTTTGCCGTAAGCAGATGAATTAGTTTTAATCTTTATCTTTCTAGCTTTGTTCCCTGCTTCGGTAGTGGTTATTTCTTTGTATACGAAAAGTTGACGCTAGTAGGTTTGCAAAGTTCAGTCTGCATTATTATTTAATTATTTAATCTTTAACCATAATGGGACAAAAGGTGGGATTTATACTTAAGAAATTCTCTAACAAATTTATTTCTGTTTTTCATGAAGGCATACGCCTTTATGAAAAAAGAAATAAATTTGTTTATGATAATAATTTATTCCAAAATCAATATTCCGCTAAGGGGGTTTGCATATGAGCGAAATTATGTTAGCAATAGCGACAGTTTACGATACTAGCCGTCACCGACAGTCGTCGACTGTCACGCAACAATTTAAAGAATTTATTTTTATACATTTGAAACAAAGGTGCATTTAACATACTATGATCGTAAACAAACCGCTATAGTATAAAACTGTGTTGCAGTTGTTTACTCCCAATTCCGGAATATGGTTATCAGCAAATATTTAAACAAGGATCTTACTTAATTAAAATTTATGAGTGGTACACAGGTAAGAAAAATACAAATTAAATACAATTTTACATACTAAATTTAATCTATTTTAAGGCTTTGGGAGAGCGATAGGAAGTTATAATATGATTTGTGTAGCTGAAAGTGTTTGTTTGTAATAATTTTATTGTACTATGTAAACACACAAAAAATTACATAAAATAACAACATAAAGAGTAAATTGACAGAATTGAATTTGCGACATTAGTCGCCGACCGTCGCCGACTAGTTTTGCGAGCTGTCGCTCATCTTTCTGAGCTTCCCATCAAGTTCCTCATCTACAAACAGTACAAAAGTACCTACCTAGTACAGTAAAAAGTATTGAGTGGGAGAACGTATTACTAGCGCTTTCGCATGTTTATCAACCCCGGGCATATTGCGCACTTATCAAGTGACCACAAGTCGCATACCAAAAAAAAGCACGTTAGATCGTTAATCCTGGCTGTCAACTATATGGCAGACGTCGAGTTATGTCAGATGCCTTTAGGTTCCTTGAAATCTGATACTAAACATAGTATACGGAATAATACATAGTTATAAATCACTTTAAACTCTTTAGTAAACAATTATTTCGTTGTTCTGCTAACTACAGCTCGGTACAAGTTGTGGATAAGCTGCGGATCGCACTAACGAGCCAAACTTGGTAAATTAGGTGCATTTCTTGTTTCCATTTAGTACTCACAGCTAAATTGATCAATTTGCATGCCGAGTTTTTGTTGTTAGTCTTTGGAATATCTATATTCAAGGAAAGTAAATACTCTTTTAGTAAGTAGGTAACTTGTTTGATAACAAACACAAAGATAAAAGCCATATAAAATTACTTGGCAATGCCACGTTAATATAAGTTTCTCAAAATTGACAACTTGTCATAACATACTGTGGAATTGCCAAATATGTAAGCAATATTTTTTTACTGTGTCCAGCGTTAGTGTAAGCAAAACCAAGTGTGATTTGAAATAGCTACAAATTTAGAACGACCACTGCTGAGAAGGTGGAATACAACAGTATTGGTCGCATAATCACCATAAAGGCTTTGTGATATATTTGTTGTTTACAGGATGTATAAACACCAAAATAATAACGTGTCTTATTAGAAGAATTATTCGAAAAGAAAGATGACCGTGTTTTGGAAGGCACGAATAAACTGTGGGTCCCGAATGCCATCTAGTGTTTGCTCAAACCTATTCAAGGATTGGTTCTGGTCTACCCTTTGGTTTGCGGACGTCAGGCGGCAGTCGCTCCGTGTAAAAACCAGTAACCTCGTAAAATCACCTTGGTTAGGTAGCGGACCCCGGGCTCTGAAGCGTTACCGCTGAGGATGCAACCGGGAATACGCTCGGATGATGATGACAACAATAGAACAAACGTAATAAATAAATTATATTGACTAGTGATAGCTTCTTGCATTGCGCAACCTTGATTACAAATTATAGAAAAGTATCCTTTTTTTATAAATACTGTGTTTCAAGGAATTTATTATATTATTTATTCATTTTATTATTAGGCCTTTGTACGCACTTTTATAGTAAAATAAGTTGAATATACATTTTAAAAGATAGTAAAATCACTATCAACATCCGTCCAGTAGTTGAAAAATCCGTCTCTCTCATTTGAATACGAAACGAAATCCTAAAATGGTATTCTAAAAAAGCATCTAAATTAAATCATGTAAATAAACTAGAAAACAAGCATTATCTCGTAGTGAAACGCAGATAACAAAAAAAGCATCTATCATGGCCTATCACAAGATCTACCATACTACAGTCTGAAAGGACTCGGCCATACGTCCCGTTTTATCGCGTGTCTTTGTAAACAAAGCCGCTTTTACTGGAGACAGATAAACAAAATTCTGTCGCCAAGGTTCGGGTTAACATCGTCGGACACACGACTGCAATGTTCAAAAAACATTTGATAAATTGGTAACAAAAAATTAGTTTGCAATGAATCCTATTTGTAATCAATAATACTGGCTATTTACAAATAGTTGCAGAACAAAAGAAAAGTAAAAATTGGATTCAGATTTTAAATTTTTTTCACTTTGTAATTTTATTAATCGTTGAAAAGTTTCATAATCAATAAAATAACTTATTTTATTTCTTACACCACTACGTTGTTTCGATATGTTATTATGACCGTGACTCCATTAAAGATAAGCCAACATATTCTGTATTTTAACAACTTGACAGATTTTCTATCTCGACCTCTTTCGATGTGTCAATAACGAAATGTCATTGGTTTAAAACACAGAACATCCCAGTCCAACGGAAATAGAGTTTCGGCTTTTACGGGAACCAAATTCTTGTAAAACAATACATCAAACAAAACTTACCAGATTTTATCACCAAAGGGCCAAACAATCTTAAATAATGTATAACTTATAAATTAAACATGTGCCACATTAAAATTCCAGCAATACCGTGGATTAGACAAAGAAAGGGGCGGTGAAGCCCGCGTAGAAAACGTATTGTGTCGAAATACCAGTTGTGTTATGTTCCTGAATATTTTAGCTCCCTTTTACGTTCGGCGGATTATTTTCAATGCGAATTCCGTGTAACAATCCAAGTGCCTATGTCGTGTTAGCAAAGTGATATAAAACTTAACCCGCGTCAGGAATTTGGTCTGAACTATTGTTGCGTAGGGGACAAAGTGGGCTTTTGTATTGAAGCAGTGATATAATATTTAAATGAAGTGTATCTATATTACTAAAACAAGAATTTTATATTTAGTATCATGCAAAATATATATATATATATATATATATATATATATATATATATATATATAAAATATAGATGCAGAAACAATTTAACTGTGATTTCAATCCATAATATTGAACAATTATCCTCAAGGAACATTAACCGTAATATGAAAAATATTTTATCCTTTCTATCAATTCGGATCACGTGATCGGGAAAAAATATTATTCATATTTCAATATTTTTATGTTCGATGGGGAAGCTTATTCATTATCATGGACTGAATTCACTCATAAAATAGTTTCAGTATATTTTTAACCGACTTCTTTTGGAAGTCGGTTAGGTCGGATGAGGAGTTTTTTATTTTTATGTATGTTCACCAATCATTCGAAGACTCCTGGACCTATTAAGAAAATTCTTTTTTTGTTTGTAAGAGTATACTTTCCATGTGGTCCCAAATTTTGTCAAAATCGGTTGTGTAAGTTGGGGGTGAAGTTGGTTCTTTTAGTTTTGAAAAATTATGTTACACCCTGTGTATGGATTTAAATTTATCGTATGTAATGAGATGTATATTACACACGATAATTTTAAATTCTTCTTCAGAATAAGATATTCTGCTACAACCGACTGAAAAGGAAAAGGTTACGGGAAAAGCTGTCTCCTTTTTCCGTCGCCTAGATTTGGCCTTCCCTATTTCTCTTTTCATGGCCTTAAAGATCTTGGCCTCTTCTGACTCATTGATTAATTTTGTGATAAAACGGAACAAACAATGATGTTACATATTCTCAAGATATCGCAATAAAATGATTAGGTTTAAAACTAAAAAGAGATGTATAATAAGTATTTGAGTCCAATTAACTCAGCTTCCAATTAACTATCTTAGTTTTTCTTTTCATAAAAGTTGACAGAAAGAGAATGCTTTTTAATTAAGTCCACCTATTGTACCATTGAGGATAAAGTTTTCAAATTAACGTAAGAGTTTATATACCTCGTGTTACTTTTGCTCCTATTTCAAGATTTAATGAAATAGATTTCTCTCTTTGATTTACGGTTTGTACTTATATATTGCTGTTTTTGTCCTTTGATATGTAGTTTAAGGAATATTTTACAATTAGACTAACAATTGTGGGCTGAACAATGTCGCATTACGTACAGATGTTTAGAAAAAAAAATAATAATATGGTGTCAAATATTGATACTTTTATTTTGAAGATAAATCTTATCAAATATTATTTAAAACATTAAAAATACGCATTTTCATATTAAAAAACAAAACAATAGATAAAAACTCGTCTGTGGAAACTTTTTTGTCAACTCGTGCTACATCTACATTTTCCGTCAAAGGGAACAAAGGTTCCTTTTTTCTTGTAGTTGTTACACGATTTCCTAAATAAGTTAGTTGTTTGCGAAACAGAAAGCGATGCTTAGTTGTAGCTTGATGTTAATAGAAAAGTTTTGGCTTTGGGACAAGTACTGTCGTGTTCAGTTTGTATTTACTTACCAACGTTAAGGGATAAAAATTAACTTTTTTCACAGTATTATATAAAAATACACTAAATAATATCTATAGAATTATTTTTATTAACTGTAGGTATTTGAAGTCAAACAACGATCGGCATAACGTCAGTTAATACAATTTTTAAAATTTCACATTAAGATATAAGTATTTTATACATTAAATTGTGTTTTACACATTAATCAGACGTTAAAATCATACGTAAAATTTCAGAACAAACATTTCAGTTCATAAATCCATTTGTAATGATGAAATTCGTGTTCAAGTGAACAGCAAACCATGAAAATGCATTATCTTATCTTTTTTTACTGAACATTTCACGGAACAAAAATTTCACGTGCAATCAAATTTCAGGGCGAAAAGCTACGTTTAAACCAAACAAAAAAATACTCACATGAAAAGCTCCCCCGATCAATGGGCCGGCCTGTCCCACATACAACGTCGACGCCGAATCAAACACTAGCTCCATAGGCTCCCTTTTCACCGTGACAGTATTGAACTCGTGACAGTTCAGGTATAGAGTCACGTTATCGGTGGTGACTCTCAACCCGAAACGCGTCCATTTTTTCGCAAAGGATGGCACTACGAACGACGCTATTGTTTGCGATAAAGCATATATATTTGCGTCCGTATACAACAGAGATATATTTGTCAACCCCGGCCCAGATGGGATCAGTTTGACGCCTAATTGGACGACGGTTTCTAAAGGGTTGACGACTGAGAATAGGAAGCCGCCATCTTTGTTTGCGGGGCGTACAGTAGCTGTTATTGAGAATTCTGGGTAAAGTTTTTCGGGCATGAAGAGCCGATATGGGGATTTTATGTCGGAGCCAGGTTTGAGCCCATATGCGGGAAATCCGTCGAGGCCTTCGTCGAAGTACTGCGTTTTTGGGTTCCTGAATGGCACGGCGATGGCGTGGAGTAAGTCGTATTCGAGGATATCTGAAAAGGGAGAAACAGTCATTTATATTGGCTTGTAAGAGTTAGGTGGAAGCTGTTGACTGGTAAGACATCGCTCATATATTAAGTAACAATATAAAAAGAAATGTTGTGTAGCTTAAAGAAGTGATGAAACATCATCACAAAGAGTTTTTTTTTGCCAACTACTGATCGAAGGTAGATAAGATAGTAACCGTACTTGTGCTGCAATGTGTGAGCACAACCTTTGACTTACCGGATGTAAAATAAGACCAATAATGGCAAGACAATGTTACCATCATATTTTATTTTGGTTAGTGTTATATTACGGATCATTTTAAATTATTACTAGTTCATGTAGTTTATTTTGCAAGTTTTCTTGATGTCTAATGTAAGTGAATATCTGATTTGGATGCAGCTAGGTGCCTTAGAGAGTCTAATAGAACTAAGACTAAATCTCAAGATTTATAAAATTCTATCTTTACATATATGAAAAATAATACAAAATATATCATTCTTGAGTCTAATTTCACAACACAATCATAAGAACTGTAAGAACAAAAATTATGGTTTTATCTTGCAAAGTTATTTCTCGAGACTGTAATTTGAAATTCCTATTTCGTTTTCATTCTTTATTCATGGAAAGGAGAGATGATATGGCCTTTTCTTGCCCAAAGTCGTATGAGAAGCATTTGCGTATATTTTTAAATCGCTTTTAGGTGTTTCTTAAAAAAATACTAAACTTACAACAAATTAAATAACAAATACAGCAATACTTTAGTATATATAATAGTTTTTGTTACTGCTTTTTTGAAAAGCTTTAACTTTGTTTAAACAATGTCCTTCATGCTATTCTGGGAGAAAGGTAAAAAACTTTAAAAGTACCAACTGGATCTTTTCCCGCGAAGATCGTAAAGCCTATTGATGAAATGATCATAATTTGATATAATATCACGCTTAAAGTGGCCTTTGGGGCTTGCGACCATAGGCTCTGCTTAGAGACGCAAGATCCAAAATTTTCTGTCTGCCCCATTAGTGAAAAAGACGAGGAAGTGTGCGTTTGTGTTGTTACAACATATTTTATTCGCTCATGAAAAAAATAGCTTGACAGTTTTAAAACTAATGCTAGTTTGCGACTGTCATTTCACACTTCGCGTGTCGCTTTGACACGGTTCGTGAACATTGCAACTATGTCACTGAAAATATTGTGGGACATTCACTGAATGGTTGTGAGGTGTTTTAGCAATATTTACGTCGTTGTTGGTGTATAAGTGTACTTTAGTGTATTTTCTAGATAAGTTTTGAAATCCATTAGGTACTACATAGCCCACTATTAAGGGGAAATAAGATACCTAGTAAGGTATAGTTATGCGCATCTATGCTTCTCGTGTAGTTAAGCGTGACCAACTGTTTAGCCTGTCTTAATCATAAGCTATAAACATTTGCCCCGAATTAATGGAAAAATCTACCCTCAAATCTATTGCTCCATATTTATTTATGTTATAAGCGCCTTTTTCAACTTCCTCCTAATTCCTTAAAATTCATGTATTTACATTTAACTAAAAGATTACAACTTTGAGGTTTTTTTTTTATTTGACTCAGTATGTAATAGTTGTAGTACTAAATATTAGTTTATGGCCGCCACTTTGACACAGTTTGTGATACAACACTGCAACTATGTCACAGAAAATATTGTGACGCATTTTCTGAATAACACTGCCTTTTAGCAATGTTCACATCGCTGTTGGTTTAGCAGAAAGTGCTATTACCTATGAGTATTACCTACGACTTTTGAAACAAGTCTGCATTTATTTTTGTGAAGTCTAACATGCAAAACTATGAAAGATAGCAATAGTCGTATTAGTAGAAAAAGTATTCTCATATATTTTTGAACGGTGTGTTTGAACCTATTGAACAGAAATAAATAATTTAACTACTTTTAGTTACATTATTTATTTCTATTTAATAAATAGGTTTAAACACATTGTTATTTTCTTTGAAATTAAAAGAAATCTTTAAAATTTACGACAATTATATAGATTCTTTCCATCAAAAATAAAACTTAAATAGGACAGAAATCAAGATTAATAAGAGAAACTATTTGATTGCTTGTGTGTGTGTGTGTTTTTTTTATGGATAAAATCGAACAGTAGTCTCGCTCTTTTGTCGCTTTTGTTATATAATTTGCTTTTTTTGGTCTTACAACTGCGCAAGACCAGCTTTTTATTTTACATTGCAGACGAAATAAAGAGGCAAGAGAGCCGGAGAGCGGAGCGCAGGTTTCACAACATTTCAGCTGGGGAGGCAAACAGTAAAACGCTCAGATGAAAAAGAGAGATGAATAATCTACCCTTAAGGGAATACCTACATTTTCTGGAAGCCAGTGCTGCCCCCATTTGAAATAAATCATATATGATAGGAAACTGAGACTGATTATTTTATACGCACAATTGCGAAAAACTGCCACTTTTGGCGTATGTGCGTAGAAAAGCTTCACGTTCTCACTTTAAACTATAATTAATAGTTCATAACATAGTTTGAAGAGTTATTTAGTGCCTGATCAAGACAAGGTTTTAAATGATGTCTCCGTTTCCTATCAAATGATTTAATTCAAATGGTGGCAGCACTGGACCCCGGAAAATTCAGGTATCCCCTTAATAAATAATCACACCTATGTTTTGATCAAAAAATAATGTATTGTGCTTATTTCAAAAACAAAAAAGTGTCAAGCTACACCAACCCGTATTTGTTAAGCGCGTGTATTCCGCGATCGCTTTAACTGCGTTATTTACGCCACAAGCGCGCTAATTGTCGCCTGTGCTTGCTATTTATATGAAAAACTCTTTGTTGGCAGCCCTGTTTGACTTGGCTTAAATGTTTGTGAATTGCAAGTATGTTTTACTTTATATTAATCCGTTTCATTATGAAACGCAGACTAAATTTAGGACTTGATTTACACCAATTTTCATCCACATGAAGTTGACAGTGACAAAAATATACAGTCGAACATATAACCCCCTGCTTTTTCGAAGTCGGTTAAAAAAAGAAGCTTTTTGTTACCTAACTATAAGGGCTCTTCCAAACGAGCGACATGCCCGCGACACCGGTCGCCTATATGACGGTTGTGCGGCACATGATGTCAGCCTGTCATTCCTGTTACGAAATGTCAAAATCTGTCGCGTCGCGTGACGGTCGCCAACCTGTCGCGTCGCGTGACGGACGCCAACCGCCGTCGACAGGTCTTGCGGGCGTATTGTCGTTCATTTGTTAGAGCCCTAACCTAGAGAAGCTTATGGCGACCGGTATGATGGAGGAAAAAGATTGAGTGATCGTACGTCGATACGATGGTCTGACCAAATAAAAGAACGCCTGAGCATGAATGTTGGAGACACAGGCAGTGAAATAGACAAATGATCGTATTAAATGGAATCGTTGAAAATTTTTGGTCGGGCACATCAAGACGCTCAGAAGTGAGCAAAAAACTGAAGGAAAATCTATTTACTTATTAAAATTTTACTTAATTAATAAATGGATTTTGTAGCCTAATAAAATCAAAGCCCTTTCACCGCGAACGTCGGATTTATCCGACAGTTACCTTATTGAAATGTTTGTCGGATAAATCCGACGTTCGCGGTTAAACGGTAGCAAACTGGCTAATTTCGTACAGTAAATTTTTTGTCATTGAAATGTTGTTTGTATGTGCATGGCAGCGGTCAACTGTAAAAAGTACTTTTATTCCAGCACTTTACCTAACAATGCACAGTTCAGCTGTTTGGGTGAATGAATATAAAAACGAACGCCATGTTTTACCAACTAAAACGCAGGCACGTAACGGTATGTCTATGTATATAGCTTTAACATAACGTCAATGGAATACGGTCAAAGTAAAAAACACATATTTCTAAGAAAAAAAAAAATTGCTTTAAAATCTTACGATGATGACAGCTAAATAAAACAATTAAATGAAGGACAGCCGCTTCCGATCAGACGTTTTGGAAATCCTAAGGGTAGATCTTTGTCCATCAGTGGACTTACTAAGATGATGATATGAAGACAAAATAATTACAATGTTATCGCATGAATTTACAAAAAAAAAAAAATTATATTGTGTATTTTGGGGTTTTATCTCCCTAAAATGGTCTCCAACTCAGCGTATGTAACAGGCATATGCCAGGTTTTGCATTAGCAAACCCCCAGCGCTGATTTTCATTTGAAGCCATATTGGTGCTCTCAAGGACATTCTTTTGGTATAAAAACCGAAAATGTTATGTAAAATGTGTGTAAAAATTTTTTTGTAAATTACAAGGACATGCGAAGGATGTACCTATAGGTACTTCACACAACTGACTGTACGATTTATATATTCATGACTTTTCGCGAATGTATTCATAGTTATGAAAAACAATTAAAACTGCACTTCAGTTGGTATTCTAAATAAACAATGTGTTTTCGTATTAAAATCAAAAATGCACTGTAACCAGCGTCATTATTGTAAACCACAGCAAAAGCAAAGCAGACAATTTTAAATGCAAATTGTTTATCGGTCGTCAACTGGAGCAGCGTGAATAATGTGAAAAGCTACTTTTATGTCTATTATTCAGTGGAATTTTTATGTCATATACAAAATTAATTGAATAAATTCAATATTTGTTAATGAATTCTTAATGAAGAAGAAAAAAGGATATATGTTGTCAGATGTTTAAAAACAGAAAAGCAGCTTCGTTATCATTTAGTTTGGGTTTTACTATTTATTTTTGCAGTTTAGATGCTTGTAATATACCTCTTTACCTCTATAAATAATATTGAATACTAAGGTAAAGTAAAAAAAAAACAAGTTTTTTCGTTTTCAATTAGTAAAATAATAAATACTACATATAACCACGAAATTTTAAATATCACATATCAATAAAAACGTCTATTCAATAATATTGTTTTTACCTACCATACTGGTATTTTGAAAGACTGCTGAATCCATCATTGGCTGAACACAAATTCGCAAACAGGAGAATCAGTAGACAGTGATATCTGAAACAAAAGAAATTAAAGGTGTTATTTCTAAACCTAAAAGTTATTTTAAATTTTTGTGCTGTTCGTGGAGACTTTCGGGCCTTGAGGCCCCGGTGCAAGTGGTCAATTTTTTTTCTCGTCTAAGCTATCGTGCGGGGTATTGTTGAATAGGTCTTTCAAAAATATTGTAACCTTGTGAACTTCATTTTTTGATTTAGGAATCCGTTTCTGAAATATTTGGTTTTCAAGTGTCCCCCGTCTATCTATTAGACGGTTATATATGGACATGTGAAAAAAATCACAGCAGTAGTATAAATATAACAAATTTTAATGAAATACCATAATGTCAACAGCCAGTGAATTCTCACTGGCTGTTGACATTATGGTGACTGGCTGTTGATATTCATGATATGATCACTGTTGATTCACTACGCTAGTAGGCTCTTACAGTAAGCACTGGAAAACACATTAATTAATTTATGTTCAAAAGGTTAGGTTTTTTCTTGTCATGACAAATGAAAAGTGTATTGCCAGTCATTGTTTTCGAATAAAATGATTTAGTTAGTGAAACAGCATAGTGTCGATACCCACAGTGACAGTACGGCTTAAAAACGTAGCAATACATCACTATTGATTCACTGCGATAGGCTCTCACAGTAACCACTCGAAAACAAATTGTTTCCACGCCTCTATTTTTCATGTTTTTAGTCCACTATCCGAATTTGCCGAATGTGTTGATCTAACGCTCGTCCTAATGGAGTATTGAAAGCTTATTTTTTGTAGATATATTTTCTATATATTTTTTTATTAATGTCATGTAAAATCAATACATATAATAAAACAGTAGGAATTGCGTGTCTGTCATTTGATAAAATTAATAAAAAATGGTTGTGGGCGTTAAAAAAAGAGTAACAGAACACAAAAAAGTTGTTTTTTTACTTTTTTGTCTGTCTGTCTGTATGTACTCGCTAATCTTTGAAACTACTCAACAGATTTTACGCGGTTTTCACTACAAGATTAAACTCATCCCTGAGCAACATATAGGCTTTGTTTCATTGAAATCTGATGTCAGATAAAAAAGTTATCGTCATTTAAAATTTAAAGATAATTTTTCTATGGGCGTTTTATAGTTACATTAAATCGCAACAGATGACGACTCAAGAAATTTTTAAACGCGCTATGGTTTTTTATGTGAAAACGTATTAATACAAGCTGATTGTTTTGCTCCGTATTTCCGGTGTGGACAACCTCTGGCCATCCTGGCAAATGTTGGTCCCGCCTTTAAAGTCCGTCGCACCGTTGAGCTGTATAATGCTTTAAGCATACAGAGTAACCATCGTTCGAAAAAAAAAAAATTGCTCTGTACGTAAGACCTTTTGTGATTTGGTTAGTTACTGTTGTTGAATTTGTTGATTTTATACTGATATTTGGCTATATTTGGCTATGAAAATACGGACTTCTGATCTTGCTTTGTGGATTGGTTAGGTATTTCGGATATTATCACTTATAATACCACAAGAGCTTCAAAATTATCGGGTATTTCCCGATAGGTTCGTTGCAAACAAATGAAGGAGTCAAGTTTTTCAGGTTAAAAAATCACGAGCGCGAAGCGCGAGTGATTTTTCCTGAAAAACTTGACGACTTTATTTGTTTGCAGGGAACCTTGAGGGAAATGCCAGATAATTTTGAAGCTCGTGGGGTATTCGGGGGATTATTTTTCCGTCCCAAATGTCGGCCAATAGAATTGCACCATGAGATGAAATGAACAGTTAACAAATTGCCTTCTCCGTATTAATGGGAACATTTCCTTTGACTTTTTTATCGATGGTGGACAGAGAACAAACTCCAAATCGACTCATTTTCATGCAAAATCTCCAATTTTCACAATTGAATTCAACCTGTCAGTTTGACGTGTGGTTAATTTGACTGGATTATGTTTTGTTTTTTATATATAGCAACTACCAGAGAAAATAATCAAAAAATTATCACTTATAATACCACAAGAGCTTCAAAATTATCGGGTATTTCCCGATAGGTTCGTTGCAAACAAATGAAGGAGTCAAGTTTTTCAGGTTAAAAAATCACGAGCGCGAAGCGCGAGTGATTTTTCCTGAAAAACTTGACGACTTTATTTGTTTGCAGGGAACCTTGAGGGAAATGCCAGATAATTTTGAAGCTCGTGGGGTATTCGGGGGATTATTTTTCCGTCCCAAATGTCGGCCAATAGAATTGCACCATGAGATGAAATGAACAGTTAACAAATAAGAATTTCATAATTTCATGCAAAATCTCCAATTTTCACAATTGAATTCAACCTGTCAGTTTGACGTGTGGTTAATTTGACTGGATTATGTTTTGTTTTTTATATATAGCAACTACCAGAGAAAATAATCAAAAAATTATCAGTATAATACCATGTAGGTTGTACCACGTGACGTCGAATGGTGCAATTCTATTGGTCGATATTTGGGACGGAAAAATAATCAGTATAATACCATGTAGGTTGTACCACGTGACGTCGAATGGTGCAATTCTATTGGTCGATATTTGGGTCGGAAAAATAATCTTTAAAAAATTCTTGGCTACAAAGATTTATTGAATTAAATATATATATATATATATCTTGCTTTGTGAATTGGTTAGGTATATATATATATATTATTGTATTTTGTGCTTTTACAAAAAAAAATAATTTGTCATGTCATAAACAAGGGTGTGTAAGAAAAGTCGCGGGCACCAAATACCGATAATAAAGTATGTATTCGTGAGCAAGATATATAAGGAGTTAGAGAACACTAAAAAGATTTTTAAGATTTTTGTTTGTATGTCAGTGTCTGTATGCATACTGTACACCCGAATGTCTGAAACTGCTGAACGGATTTCCACGCGGGCGAAGTCGCGGGCACAGCTAGTGTATAATAAATCGTCACGAGAGGCCTATGTCTGCGGCTTACTTTTTTTTTACAATAAAACATTTTTTTTTTAAATTTAAGACTAATTTTTATTTATGTACGTATATTTGACATTTGTACAACAAAGAATTTACTAAACAAATATACTACTATTAATAACTAACATGCAAATTATTTTCTTCAAAATCGCGCCAATACTCGTATCAATTAAGGCTCTCTTCACACGACGGGTCTGAAACACGATCTGAATTGCAAATCGCAATTTTTTTCTTTTAACCCGTGTACATCTAAATGGGTCTAATTGGAAATTCAGCGGCTCTCGATTCCCTAGTCCAAGTAACGCTGTGAACCGATTTTACTGGGAATCGAGCGTGTTTACTGAAAGTAAGTAATTAATCCCCTTTAAAGTAGAAATTAATATATTCGAACAAATCACACTGATTGAGCTAGCCCCAAAATAGGTCGAGAATTGTGTAATGGGATACTAACTCAACGATGTAAGTACTACTAGTAAAATATAGTATTTTACAACAAATATATATACAACGATCGAATCGAACCACCAAAATAACAGTCGAAAAAAAAATAAAACAAATTCGGCATTTCCATACAAAAGTGTCCAGCCATCAGGGCAATTTGTATGGGAATGTCGAATTTTCTTTTTGTGTTTTGACTGTTATTTTAATTTTATTATACTAAAGTGATTTAGTATAGCCCGTGGTCCAATTTATTACGGGTATGTCCCTTGCACGTTGTATTGACAAACATCCAAGACCCAGGTCAATTTGAAAAAGATCATTATCCATTTTGACCTGACCGGGTTTGAACCTGGGAATTCCGGTGTGATGGCGTAGCATAATGACTAGGCCAAAGAGGTCGTCAATAATGTAGTAAATATAGTCCTATTTTTTTTTTATTACACAAAACTGTCCGCCCCGTCTTGTATGATATTATTATAGTCATGAGCGATGCCCGCGGGTTCTGCTGCCAATAAAGAATTTTGGTTTAAGAACTGCAATGTCTTTCATCGGGTCTCAAACTATATACATACCCAATTTTATCTTAAACGGTACAGTTGTTGAAAAGTTAAAATAAATAAAGATAACCGGCCAAGTGCGTGTCAGGCCCCGCGCTGTGTAGGGTTCCGTAGTTGTAAATGCCCACTTTGAGTTCACGCCACTAAAAAAGTTTATTTCGTTATTTTCTATTGAATTTGTTTGAACTTTTGCTTTTCCGAGTCCATTTTATAATTTGGTTTCCTTTAACTTTTAAAATTGTAAACCCTACTTAGCTCAGATAGTTTTCCATTAAACTTCGTTATGTATACTTTTTTTTTATACTACTGCTGTGATTTTTTTCACATGTCCATATATAACCGTTTAATAGATAGGGGGGGGGGGGGGACACTCGACTTTAACAAAAATTTGCAATATGAAACCAAATATTTCAGAAACCTAAATCTAAAAATGATGTTTACAAACTCGCAATATTTTTAAAATACCTATTCAAAGATACCCTACACGATGGATTAGACGAGAAAAAAAATGACTCCTACTTTACTTGTATGGGAACTACCTTAAAAAAATTTTCTATATTTTATTTCATCACTTTTTTGGCATAATGAATATACATTTCTTAGTCTTTCTAGTACTTATAGTCTCTGAGTAAAACTACCGACGGACAGACAGACAGACATAGCGAAACTATAAGGGTCCCTTGTTTACTACGGAACCCTAATAAAAAGGATGAAAAAATATGTTCACCTGTTGGTTTGGCACTTGTAAGTAATGTAAAAAGAAACTAACAGATTAATATTAATATTAATATTACAGTCGTCATCAAAATTCACGCTCCTTTATCAATAAACAATTTTATTCACTCAGTATCGGAAAACACAGAAACTTGTGGAATATCAATTCGCAAATGCGCCTATATACAAACTACTTGCAAACAAACTTCTACTATAACTCTCGAAAATGAACCGAGAAATTGCAATTCAGTTCATGCTAAAACTTGTGAAACAAAAGAAAGTTGGATCCTTCAGTTTGAAAACAATTCGCTTTATCGCACTCTATGAGACATCGTTCATTAAATTGCGCGCGTGATTGATGCAGCAAGAGTGTTGAAGAGACTTGTTTCTTAATGTTAATACTAAGGTGAGAGGAAAAGGTTTGCCCAGCAGATACATACATAAAAAATAATCTTTGTACAAGCTAGATGGTTGAACCAAAATGGCGGTTTTCGGCGCAGGTACAAATATGCGCCAACGACCGCCATTTCGGTTTAATTTACGTGTCGGGAATTTGTACAATAATGCTTGGAAGTCCGACATTTTTGTTCAATTTATTTGTGTCGCATTATACTTAGTTTCAGCTGTCCCGTTGTCTGTCTGTCTATCTGTGTCTGTAATCAAATCTTGCAAGACACTTCCCGGCTTCCTCCTAATGAGCTGAAAGTTTACACGCACACATATATCGCGTGAATATGCAATAATATGATGACATGGAGCTTATCTGATGATGGATCTGGAAGGTGGCCATAAGAACTCCGTAATAAAACGACACAATCCCATAGAGTTTGGGCTCGTTTGATTCGCCTTGATTAGTTCTTATGCCTCAAAATAAAAGTTTGATAGAAAAAAATTAATAAAAAAAAGAATGTGGTGTCGTGGGACACCAGGTAGGAACGAAGTTCCTTCGGCTAATGTAGAATCGACACAATGTGTATACGACTGTCGCGCCTGCGCACGTCTCATTTAACGAGGTCATCCTTACGGTTTTACTATCACATTTTTTTCAGTTCGGTCGCGCAGCAAAATCCCTATCTCCTCCAAGCCTGCCGTAAGGAACTTCGTTCCAAAAAATACTTAGTAGAATTTAAATTTTTATGATAAACCGTTAGATAATTCAGACTTTTTATTTCTGAGCTATCAGTGTTCTGCTTTCGTTCTCCCTAGTACCACTAAAATTTATTACATAGCTACTGGAACTGATAAAGTCGCAGTAGTATCATTGATCTATTGATGTTATTCCGGTGGCCACCATTCAATTTTGCGATACTTAAGAGTCTCCTTACCCTAGACAGAATCAGACAAACGTAGTCTAGCTTTTATTTTGAAAGGGCATGTCAGATATTCGCGACATTATGTGGGGATAAAAACATCGTTTTATAAAATCATCTATGAGAAGTCAATTAAAAAAAATGCACACATTAAGGCATAATAACTGGTTTTCACAGTCAAGATATAAACTTAAAAGAGAATATACTAGATTATATATCATATTTAACCATTAATATGAAAACTTCTACACTCTCATATTTACTTTCAAGTTCATAATTAGCTGGCGAAAACTAGTTATATGTCTAGAAAAGAGTATATGTTATTTCTTTAAAATTACACAATACTGCCAAAATCTGACATGTCATTTCAAAATAAATGCTAGACTAAGTTTGTATGGAAAAGTCTAGGGTAAGGGGATTCTTGCACCAGTTGCTAGTCAGAGACGAATTATAATATTTATCAACTCTCAGCGAACAGACTGTACATATGTAGTCATTGTGATAGAAAACACACAAACATTTATACATCAAAATTTACTCATACCATAGCATAGTTATTAAATTAAAAAAATCTTTGTCACGTTGTTAAACAGACGTATTATATATTTATTACATATGTATGTATATTTTATGTGTGTATTCATATGTGTATTTATATTTACTGTGTTAAAGTTTAGTATTTATTAACAAGTTTTAATTTAAATAGCTTTAGTGTAGTAAGTAGTTAAGTATAATTGTTGTTAAATTGTCCTCATATTTCAAGGTTGACTGAAAGAGATCTCTATCTGGGATAAGTCCGCCTTTGTACTGTTCTATAATTCTAACCTGTATTTATGTCCTGAGTTTATGTACAATGAAGATTTTACAAACAAACAAACAAAATATTATCACGTCTCTATCATCGACAGGATAGACAGAGCCCAGGGTCGTTACACCCAAACGCCACGCATAGCCTGATGGTGGGCGTTAAATGAAATAAAAAAAGTCATTATTAAAAAAAAAACACGAATACCTTTTTAAATACCCTGTGTCACTCTCACAGTAAATACGAATCTAACGTCACCTCTCAGTTACTAATTCATCGAGTCGTTCAGGCTGCAGAGCGTGCCAAACATTTGAATTTCGCGCCAAAAATCCGCCCTTTTTTTTATTTTGATACACCCTGTTTCATTTTCGTAGTAAATAACGCTTTTGACGACCTCCGTGGCGTAGTGGTCACCATGTTACTCCGCCACCCAGAGGTCCCGGGTTCGATCCCCGGTCAGGGCAAGTTGGAAAACGGCCTTTTTCAAATTGTCCTCGGTCTTGGGTATTTATCTATATATGTATTTTTTATAAATATAGTATCGTTCAGTTAGTATCCCATAACACAAGTTTCGAACTTACTTTGGGGCTAGCTCAATCAGTGTAATTTGTCCCTATATATTTATTTATTTATATAACGACACCTTTCAAGCTAAAATCCATCGAATCGTTTAGGCTGCAGAGCGTGCCAAACTATTATACATACATACATTCTTTCGAAAACATAACCCTCCTTCTGGCGCAGTCGTGTAAAAAGGAATCAAAATATTGATGTGTTGCTAGCCATTTTCCAACTTGCCCTGGCTGGGGATCGAACCCAGAACCTCCAGATTAGCGGACTAGCGTGTTGACCATTACGCCACGGAGGTCGTCGATACATTTCAAATCTTACCCATTCTCTCGATCGACTTTTACGATCTGCGCGGGAAGAGAAGCAGCTAGTACATTCAATTGTTTTTCTTTTCTCCCAGACCAGCATAAAAGAAATTTGAAAGACTTTGTTAAATACGTAGGTTGAAACGTTTTAATTCAAGCGAAAGAGGTCTGGGTTTTAATATGCAGGGATTATTGTTATCTTTTGTTTGTTAAAGAGATTATTTGTGTAGCACTCTGGTTTAGAGATTTAATCTCGAAATTATGAGATCAAATATGCTAAAAATTATTTATAATATGAATTTAAATGCGCTAAGAGCAAAAAGCTTTAGGTTTTATTTAAATTGTTTGTTGTAAACATGTTTTAGATTACGGGAATGATGTAGTGTTGTGCCGGTTTACCGTACCTTTAGAAGTGAAAATAAATAGGCTAATCTTTTCAGTAAAAAAGTACTACTATTAAAACTTAGTACTAGCACAGTCCTAAGTAAATACCTACTTAAGATAGTATATGGAAGTTATAAAGCTAAATATTAATAAGTTCAGAAACAAGTTTAAAGTAATCCACAGGAAATAGTACAAGTCATAAAGGTATATATGACTGCAAAATACTTCATAGGAAATAGTATACAATATGTATTAATTTTATTTAAAAAAATATATTGTTTTGTTTTTTAAACGAGAACAATACGAATGTAGGTATATTGTACGTCATATTTTAGGGGCTGAAATCATTACTTGTAAAGCATCAACTAAAGGGATCTGTGATATTTGGGTGTTCAATTTCAAAGAAAGCATCATCATCATCAGGTTTTTTTAGTTTCCATTACACGAGCACGGCCCTCTTTGTACGAATAGAGCCATACTTGGCTTGGCTATAATAGCTAGGGGATTTGGCCTACACTCTCTAGATAGCATCACTAGTCGGAAAATGTACCTATCCCACTTCAATGAGCAAAGGTCAGTATCAAACATAAATAACACACAAAAGAAAAATTATAACGGATTGGCTAAAAGAGCAAAATTTTGCAAACACGGAAAATATACTAAAGTGCGTAAAATAAAATAAATAATAATATTAATCTTCCCCAATAAGTCTCCCACTCCCTTTTCTCCCTCTTTCACTTACACTCTACTCCACGTACTCTATAACTTGTGCATTTGTTTAAAGTTGGTCTCACTCTGGTCTGGCCACGGGTGCTGGTCTCGTACACACATACAGTTACGAGATAAACTCAAATATCATTGTGAGACACAATGATATTTGAGTTTTGAGATTAACTGATTCTAACAAGTGTGTACGGAATGAACACGTGTGTCTGGGGCGGGTTGGGTCCGCTTATTTGTAAATGTCTCAATAACTTACCTAGATGTTTAATTTAAAATATACTTAATCTTTTTTCTTTTATTAAGTTGTTTAGTATCTATCATCTGTGGCGAAAGAGACCGAGTCCCACAACACAGGGAATCCTAGTGTGGGACCAGTGATATCTTTATAACTATTTCTGTAAAATCTTTAGAGCAATAAAGGATTTATTTATTTATTAAACATACATAGCTCTATCAGTCGTCATCGTCAGCTATGAATGATGCATTCATTCTGTTGTTTGTTGTCACCTCTCATACTCGCTCCACCTTTTATTTTCCTATAAGAGAGATATTTGCCTTGGCGATATGACCACCTATTGTATACCTATACAAAAGAGATGTTGACCTAAATTTTTTTTGACTCATCTTATGTATCAAAACGTATGGTATACGTATTTTTTCTGTGTGTAGTAAATAATGACAAAGATACAGCACATTTAAAATTTATATATATATATATATATATATAAGTTATATATATACAAAAGTATATATATACTTTTATATATATTTATTTATATAATAATTGATGACTTCCGTGGTGTAATGGTCAACACGCTACTGTACAACCGCCAACCCGGAGGTTCTGGGTTCGATCCCCAGCCAGGGCAAGTTGGAAAATGGTCTTTTTCAAATTGTCCTGGATCTTGATTGTTTATCTATATATGTATTTATCATAAAATATAGTATCGTTGGGTTAGTATCCCATAACACAAGCTTAAGCTTACTTTGGGGCTAGCTCAATCTGTGTGATTTGTCTCTATATATTTATTTATTCACGATCAGCTACGATTTTAAACCAAAGGTACATCACCCCCACTCCAAAACTTCGAACCGCTGCATCTTTGTGAATTTTTACTACTTCGCTAAACGAAAAGATATGAGTCCTTTATTTTTGGATAATGTAGTTGAAGGACTCAATAAAAAATATCTTGTTTACACAGTCCACATCCCTATTGAATGTGTTTTTGGTGCAATAAATTGTTACTAACTTATTATATTTACTTACCAATATTTCAATGAATGCGGTTTGATTTCTCATATGAAAAAATATATTCAAGCACATGATGTTGTTACTTTTAGTCAGTTAATTTCACAAGACAGTGATTACAAACTTGTATATGAGTACTTCCTTGCGCAATTGAGTAAGGTCGTATGCCCTACCTGCAGGTGAATCAGAGACAAGGAAGTGAAGTTTACATTGAAACGTTATGTCATTTTATGTAAAGTGACTATACATTCAATACATTTGCTTTATCTTGAACGCGATAGACCTATCCTGGGTTCGTAAGATCAAAAAGCCACGTTGAGCGTGGTAGTAGTCGTAAAAGTGGAAAAAAGGAATCAAAACAGTAAAATTGAAATGATTCAGAATCTTGCTCATTACCTCGAACTTCTCTCTTTTTTCTTCGATATATTTTTTAGGTTAGGTTTTGAAGGAGACACAGGCTTAGTGTCAAAGGTTTATGATCATGATTATGTTAAGTGTCGAAATGTCTATTGCAATAACCCAGCGTTAATCCATTAATCTTTCTCTCACATTACTTATAAACATTTTCCTCTATCTTCCCGATGCCGACACTGTTCACGGGTTAATCCTCAAAGACATTCAAGAGGTAAACAAATATATCAATGAAAATAAGTAGATCGGTACTCGGAAAATTCTCATACTCGTGTTCTTTAAATGAGCAATTCTTATATTCCGAGATTCTAGTTAGGTTTGTGTTCTGATTAGATTATATATAAGACCTAGTTAGAATCTCGGAAAGAGCTTTAATGATTTCGATGAAAATTTATATTTGAGGGGTTTTGAGGGGGAAAGTTGATCTAGATAAGTTTCGTTTCATGGGTGTATTTCATCGAGCAAAGCTCGGTTGCCTAGGTTATAGGTACAAGGAACTCACAATTATGAAAACAAACTGCACTTACTGCTAACCTTAAAAGGTTACTATGAATAAACAGTTTCAGATTATACTGCTAAGTGCATGAACTGCAGCTAAGAATTATGTCTCTATACAACTGTCTTGGTTGCAGGAATTCATTCTAACAAATGTTTGCTTTACATCAACGATCTCTATACATAGACATGACATTTTATGTTACTGATTAAATTTATTGTATCTACTTTTACACATCTGTATAAACCAGAAAACTTATTTATCACTATTACAGCCGCATAACTTTCACTGCTAGATATATGCCTCTCCTATGGATTTTCAAAATGACTGATCTAGAGTGACCTGCATTAAGCGCTTTCCAGCGCCTTTGGTCAGGTCGTCAGACCACCCTGAGGGTCCGTATGCTTCGTCCTATGCTTCACGTGTCATTGAATATCTAAAAGTAGGTAGTTATTGTACTTCATAAATTATTTATGATAACCTAGGCTAGCCGTCCCGTCGCCGTTTTAAGTCCACTTTCCATCTACACACACACCTCCATTATCATTGATCGTGCTCAATATAGACTTTGTGTCTAATAGCCCCAAGCTTTGTCTATCCGTTAGGGATAAAAATGTGATTAAGACGTATGTATGACTATGGCTTATTTAATACTCATTCCAAATGCCAAAGTTGTCGAATAAAAATCACTCATAAGTATTATATCTAAATAAATAAGTTTTATATTGTTAGTACAAAAACAAATAAATATTCATCATTCATCATCATTTGGGATTATTCATTTTTTTTAGAAAGCGTTGCGAAATCCATTTCAAAATACAGAGTTAATGAACAGTTTTGAGTCTTTTTTTCGCAAAATAATCAATGGTTTTGAATATTTCTTTTATAAACTTATGACCTTTGCTTGACCTTACTTCGATACTGTATCGGTTAAAGTTTTTTTAATGAAAAGGAATCAAAATCCTTTTCATTAAAAAAATACGCGTTGCTTTTATGGTATTTACCCGTCACGTCACTGTCAACAACTTCAAATATCTTTATCAATCTCGAACTTAGTTTGGTTTGCTCATTTCATGTTTTGTAAATATGAGAAATTTTAGTTTCATTCCTACATGTAATAATGATTCAAAAAACCGCAACAAAACAATAGTTCGCAGCCGGGAAGATTTACGACAAAAGTGGTGACGAAGTAAATGACGCGCATACTTCAAGGTTTACTCGATAACGGCCGGTCACATTTGCGTGTATTGTGTATCGTGTAATAGCACGAAGCTTCGTGACGATAGGCACAGGTCCGGCCCAAGCATATCAATATTGCTGCAAGGATCACTTCGATGTAAGAACGAAAATGTCACATAATACAATACAAAACCTAATACATTTTTTACGGAAAGTTTTAAGGAAAGTTTGATCAAATTAATATAAATACGTTTTTTGTTTTTGTTATTGTTTTTACTCAATGACGCTGACAGTGACAAACACAAGTTTGAAAAGTCGCAACTAGCGTGTTTTTTTTAAATATGTTTTGGCTTGGCCATATGTTTTGATAGAGACGGCGTATCTGATTTATATAATAATTCGTAAAATTAAACTAACTGAAATATCAAAAAATATACAAATAAGTTTCTTGAAATACGCTATGCTTTGAAAAATTAAGGGTTAAAAAAAATTAACTAAGCCAATTATCATCTTTCAAATATATAGTTATAAGTAAAAAGAAAACAAGTTAGTTCAATGAAAAATAGTACTTTTAATAGTTTTAATTGTTGCAATAATTATTCAAGACTAGTCTAGTATTCCACAGAATAGGTCTCTATCTATCACGTTTTATTTGTAAACATAAAGATTGTAGGGGCTGAATGCCACGTCTACACTTGATGATAGATGATGAAGTGAGCTGATCGCTCTGGTGGTGTGGAGAGAGGTTTTGAAATAATACCACCTAAGTTGAGTACTTGAATTAGACTGGTTTATTGATATTAAATACGATTACTTGAAATATATGAACGAAGTTAAAACTACTGAGTCGGCATCTGCCTGACCTACTTATTAAAAGTACTGTTCAATAGATTGAACATCTTGGCATCTCAGCGAGGAAGATGCCGAGCTAAGATACATTGACTAATGACATCTTAAATTAAATGTTATAATTGATTGTTAGATGATACAAGTGAAATACAATATGGTGTTAGTTTGATTCAACCGAACGAAATATTTATTTAGAGTCCACGTTAATATTGCGCGGGAACGTGGGTGACGTACTCATATCGACACTATTTACGCTTTGCACTGATTTACTTTTCACCTTATTTAACTGAATCGTTTCAATATTATCACTGACACTCGCGGTACCCTCTGCTTCTGCCGCTGCAGGAGAGGGAGGAGGTCCCATCCTGACACGGTGAGTCCGGCATCGTCGACGTACCCTCAGTGATGTGAAGACGATAGCTATGATGATTGAAATTCCAATGATGGAGTAAAGGACCGTATAGTGATGAATATTATGGACGACCAGAGGTTGTATCTCTTGCGCTTTCAAATCGTCAAGCTGACTCTTCAGTACTACAAATGTATGATTGTTTCCGTATGTTCCTAATCCCAGGCTATCAGTATCAGGCACTGTAGTGTTTAAAATAGAGTTCAATATCGAAGTTTTAGGCACGACTACATTTGGTTGAAGGTTCATACTCCGATAAAAGTTGTTATGAGCATACAAACTGAATGAATCTCCTTTTAACGTGCAACCTCTTCCAATAGTGATTATACCGTTTCCTGACAACCGATGCACCATCATCTGGGCCGCGCAGTAGATACGTATAGAGCATGTAGAACAGCAAGAAAACAGCCAATCATTATTATGATGTAATTTACTCCAATTATTTTGACATGAATTGGTTTCTGTTTTACACATATAAGTTTCGGTGTGAGCATTGAGAGCGTGAATTTCGCAAAATGATTGTTTTGATTTTAGATCGTAGATAGGCAAATCTAGCGAGCATAAAAGTCTGATGTCTGTGACGTGAATGCATGACTGAATATCTGCTTCGGATAGGAAAAAAGCGTTGTCCTTCTCTAGGCTATACGCGATATAGGGCTGAAGAGGCATGATACGAATAGATGAATCATTTTTGATAAGGGGTACAGGGATAACTTTATCAAGTTCGAAAATATCGTTACTAATGAGGGGTATCTTAATTTCAATAATAAGATAATTAGAAATGACTCTAACAGCAACTTTCAGAAGTTTATAAATATCTCTGATGTTGTCGTTGTCGACGGGCAAGGTCAAATCTCCGTGAAGCTGTCCTGAGATGATGTTGAGCTGATGCTGCAGTTGTTCCGGGGACAGCAGTCTTGTATCGATATGACCATGAGTGATGTCCGTGACGGTGTCTATAAGAGCTTCTTGAATCTTCCTTACTTGAGATAGAAGGATATTTGCTTCTAGGATAGATGATGACAATATAGAAGCTACCTTAACCCTGTTCAAATCTTCTGATAGACTTCTCATACGTTGGCCAACTGTGAAGAACTGATCTTTCATTGCCTTCTCATTTCTTTGCAGGATGTTGTACTCTGACTCTAAGACCGATGTTTGATTCTTGAGTAATAACTGAAGATGGTTTTCATTGCCGACAATCCTTTCAATGTCCCCTTTATACTGATCTGCAAATCTTTCATCTAGCACACCAAACAAAGTGTTAGCTAGATAGCCAACTCCATTGATCAATCCTCGTTTTTGTCGCAATGAACCATGAGTCTTCAATAATAAGTTATAATGTTCAATTTCGTTTACTTCATTCTGTAGTTGTAAAATGATATCTGAGTATTGTTCAGTGACCTGTGAACATAGCTCTTTGATTCTTTTGATGTAATTTTTTGCATTCGAGACGCTATCCCAGTAAGTTGACATATTATAATAAACAATTAGTTTCCAATCATCCTTAACATATTGGAGGTCCGCAATTTTATCAAAAAATAGACCTTGATTTTGTTGAAGAAGGGTAATGTTATAGAATGGTGATTGATTGGATGACTGTTGAATACTAGGGGGAATGAACATTGTAAATAGTAACAGAATATTAATAACGAAGTTTTTCAAGTTCAAACCACGCCTGCGTGTGTTCCTCGGGGCTTTATCACTACTCGAACTTTTATGCCGATCTGAATGATCGATTGATGATAAAGATGATGTTTTAACGTTTTGTTCTGATGCTGACTCTTGCACTGGTAACAAAATAAGTTTGTTCGCGGGTCGCTTTATAATTTTATTATTAGTTTTTAATGAAACGACTCGCACATATCCGTCCTTTCCCGGAAAAACTTCCTGAATCCTACCGAGTGCCCATTTCCCGGGAGGCAAGTTGTCCTCCTTGATTATGACTACATCTCCTACCTTTAGATTTTGATTGGGCGTTCTCCATTTTGACCTACTCTGAAGTTGTTGTAGGTATTCTCTTGACCAATATTTCCAAAAGCTTTTATTCATGGCTTGCACCATTTGCCAACGTCTAGACAGAGTCAGTGATTCTGGTTCTGTCTGTGGTCTTGATAGCAATGAGCCACCTACAAGAAAATGGCCCGGGGTGAGACATTCATCATCAGAGTTTTCCGTCTGATGACAAAGTGGACGGGAGTTGAGACACGCCTCAATTTGGTGAAGCAACGTAGCGAACTCTTCATACGTTAACTTTTGCTCGCCCAAAACACGCTTTAGATGGTGTTTTAAACTCTTAACACAAGCCTCCCAAAGCCCACCAGCATTTGCGTGAGCGGCTGCATTGAAATGCCAAACTATCTGGAGGTCTGTGATATTTTTTATGAAATCTTGATTGATGTTTTGGGTGATCTCCTGATATTCTCTCTTCAAAAGCCGGTTAGCACCCACGAAGTTGGTACCGTTGTCACTGTACATGTGAGCAGGAGTACCGCGGCGGGCACAAAACCTACGAAACGCGGCTAAAAAGGTGGGCGCGCTCAGGTCTGAAACTAACTCGAGATGCGCAGCCTTAGTTGCGAGACACACAAAGACGGCGACATAGCCCTTAGTTGTTTTAATACCACGCCCTTTATTAGCCTTTAACTCTACGAATCCTGTGAAATCAATTCCCGTATGAGTAAAAGGGCGTGAGGGTGTTACCCTGGGTGGGGGCAGATCACCCATGATTTGTTGATAATTTTCGCGACTGAAGCGTCTACATTTCACACAGTTTCTTAACTGACGTTTGACTGTGCGAATGCCGCTGATGATCCAAAATTTATCTCTGATATAAGATAAAGATAAACGTGGGCCGCCGTGCAATGTGGTGATATGCGCCTGATCTATGACTAGCTCGGTAAGACGTCCATGACTGGACAAGATAATCGGGTGTTTAGCTCCAAAACTGACATTGGAATGCCTTAAACGCCCACCTACCCTTAAGATCCCATCCTTATCCAAGAAGGGGTTTAGGCCTATGATCTTACTACTACTACGTAACCGACCATGCAATTTTAAATAATTAATGTCTTCCCCAAGTGTCTGGGCTTGCTCGGCTTTTACGATCAAATTGAATGACCTATTTAATTCCTCTAATGATAATGAATTTCCGAGCAATACCTTTTGCTTATCGCGCGAACATATGATGAAACGTGATATCCATGCAATGACCCTGACGACACGAGTCAGTGAACTATGTTGCTGAAGCAAATCGCTGACTAGTGAAGATTCGCATTGTAAAGCTGCGTTTACATGGTGCTTTTTCATTTCAATATTTGGAGTTTCATAATTTGTATGATTTTGAGTGTTGGGATTGAATTTTAAAAGCCATGATGGGCCTTCCCACCACAATTTATGATCTGATAGGGCTTTTTTATGAATTCCTCTAGTGGCGCAGTCCGCGGGATTATCTTCGGACCTTACGTGTTGCCAACAGGACGCTGGCACAACTTTTACGATCTTTTCTACGCGGTTTGAAACAAACTGCTTCCATCGTGATGGATCTCCCTGTAGCCAACCTAGGACGATCATTGAATCAGTCCAGGCATATAACTTGGCATCCAGATTAGGAATAGATTTTAACAACTTTTTAAGCAGTTGTGAAAGCAGTACCGCACCTAGGAGTTCAAGACGCGCCAAAGTTTGTTTTGTTGATTTCGGAGCTAGTTTCGTTTTTCCAGATACTAGCGTCGATGTGCATTCGCCCTTATCGTTGTGCGTCACAAGGTATATTGCACAAGCGTACGCCTTTTCTGAAGCGTCGCAAAATGAATGCAATTGAACTGATATTTTTATATTTCCTAAATAACGAGGTATTTTGATATTACTTATGGTGTTAAATTCTTTGACTAACTGAACCCATTCTTTATGTAACTCTGATGAAATTTCTTCATCCCATGTCATTTTGGTACTCCATGTTTTTTGAAAAAGTAGTTTCGCTCGGATCGAAAGTGGGGATAACCACCCTAAAGGATCGAAAATTTTCGATATATTTGATAAAAGTTGCCGTTTTGTACAAGGCTTATTATTTTGATCACTTAACTGATTGTCAAATATGAAACTATCTGATGACGATATCCACTTCAAACCAAGTGTCCTTCTAGATTCGAGGCACTTGAACTCTAGGGGTGTATTTAGCAGTTCTGGTGATAAATCGTCTAGGAGCTGAGGCTCATTGCTAGACCATTTTCTGAGGGTCATACCTGCTGATGCAAAAATGGACACTAGTTCTTTTTGCAATTTCTTGCAAAGGTCAATTGATTCCATTCCTGTTAGGAGGTCATCCATATAAAATGATGATTTCAGCGCTGATGCTGCTAATGGATACCTCTCTGCTTCATCTTCTGCCAGTTGTTTTAGCGTACGCATGGCCAAGAAGGGTGAAGCCTTTAGACCGTAAGTGATAGTTGTTAAGAAATATTCCTGAAGTAATTTGTGTGGAGCCTCTCTCCACACAATAGTTTGGAGATGCTGATCGCAATCTCTGATAAATATTTGACGGTAAAACTTCTCTATGTCTGCTGTGACAACATATTTATGCGATCTCCATGCAAGTAAAAGGCTCTGGAGATCTTCTTGAATATTTTTCCCACTGAACATGAGATCATTAAGACTAAATGACGAAGTCGTCTTTGAGGACCCATTAAATACTACCCTTAATTTGGTAGTACTAGAATCGAGTTTCAATACTCCATGATGAGGAAGATAATTTTTGAACTGACCTTGTGTATCACAAGCCGGCCGCATATGCTTCAACTCTAAATATTCATTCATAAATTTTGTGTAACTACCTGAAAATTCTGAATTCTTCTGCATTTTAATTTCTTGTTGAATAAACTGTGCTACCGCCTTTTGCCTCGATTGACCTAATTTATTTTCATAGCCTGGTCTCATTGGTATACCAACTTCGTACCTACCACATTCCAAACGTTTCGTTGTTTGATTATAAAAATCTTCACAGTACTGATCCTCCTCTGTCAGCGGTGATGGTGACGATTCGGAAGAGATGTCCTCCATCTCCCAGTACTTTGAGATGTCTGAAAGGTCATTGATTACGACATGGCATTGAAATGTTTTCACATTGCCTGATAAGATCCATCCCATCTTAGTTTGCTGTGCTATAGGCGCCTGAACGGGCCCTTTGATCAATCCACTCATAATGATATCTGAGTAAAAGCTAGCATCTAAGAGGATATCGATGGGTCTCGAAACATTGTAATGTGGGTCGGCTAAATTGATATGTTGAAGATGAGGCCAAGATTTTTTCGGAAATGACGCGTTCGGTAAGTTATTTATGACCCTACGCATAACCAATGCTTCAGTCTGAATTTCATAATCCCCGTATATCGAACGACAGTGCAAAAGTACGACCCCCTTTGTCTGTTCGGTGTTAGGGCCGACACCTGTGACTGTTGCCTGACAGTGTCGACGCGGTAACCCTAGTAACTGAGTCGCGTTCTCAGATATAAGAGAAACCTGAGAGCCCTGATCTAAGAGAGCGCGCAAGGTTACGAATGTGCCATCAGCTGATCGAACGTCTAATAGCACGGTGGTAAGTAAAATCTCTTCAACCGGCGCGGTCACGTTGTTGACATTTAGCTCGTGAGTGAGGCTGGGAGTCACCGCAGTTGAGGTTGAGGGTTGAGATGGGGAGATTGTCACTGAATGTGACCCTGATCGAGCGTATGCGTTATGAAGCAAGGTATTATGTTTTCCGTTACATTCCCTACAACGTTTATTTGACATACATTCCTTGTCATTATGGTTATACAGACAATTCGGGCAAATATGATATTTCGTAATAGTCTTTAACTGCACATCCGGTGGCATGTTAATAAATTTATTACATTTATATAAGTTATTATTGTGACTCAAATTGCAGATTACGCATTTGTTCGAATTTGTGTAATTGATGACCGGTTGATAGTTTTTATTAGCTTGATAATAAGGTTTAGAATTATTTGATTTTGTTTGATTAGAGTAACGTTTAACATTGTTACTGATTGATGACGAAATTTCCCTATCTTTTCTAGTGATGGGTTCGAGAGCTGTGAATTTGCCCTCGAGGAACGTCATGAATTCATCTAACGACGCCAAATCTCGTGGTGATTTGCGAGATTCCTTGTAATCACAATAGGTTTCGTGATCTAATTTTTTACACAATAAATGAACTAACAGAGGATCCCAAGTAGTGGTGTCTACACCTAAGTTATGAATTGCATGGATGCACTCTGTCGTTGTGTCATAAAGTTTCTTGAGCTCGAAGGATGATTGCTTCGTTATACTATGCTGATTAAGAAACAGCTCGATTTGTTGGGTGAAAAGAACCTGAGGGTTATTGTATCGATGTAATAGGATATCCCACGCCGTATCGTAATTCTCAGCGGAGATATGCAGGTGCTGAATGAGACGCTCAGCTTCTCCTCTGACCTTGCCCTTCAAATGTTGCATTTTCTGAGCTTTGCTGATAGAATTATTATTATGAATAGTCTCAGAAAAGAGGCTGAAAAAAGTGGGCCAATGAGTATACTTGCCCGTGAAAAAGGGAATTTCAAGTTTTGGAACTGATTGTTCAGAATGGGTACTAGAGGATAATTTACTATTTAATTGACGTTTGATATTCTTATAGAGAGTCTCATGCCTACAAAATTCACTCTCATAACCTATATCGCCTCCAGCAAGTATATTATCAATTTTTAAATGAGTGTTATCGATATTCGTCCACCTGGCTTGAATATTTCGCAACTCGTCTTCTATTTCCCACTTTTCGGAAATTCTATTCACGTCTATGCTCTTAATTAACCTACTCAATGCTCTGAAATACGTACGTTGCAATGTGAGAAGTTCGTCGAGTTCTCCACTAGGCTGAATTGCCTTCTCCGCTGTACTAGGTTGAACTGCCTGCTCCAGATTCCTATATGCCAAGATACGACTACGAAATGCCTGATAAGTATCGTTACAAGCCTGATAGGAACCTCCTGCTAAGTACTGAGCAGCTTCCTCTGGATAATTCGACAGGAGCTTGTGGTTCTTATCAAACTCGTCCCAAAGGCCATCTAAAATCTCTAATTTTTCTGATAAATACTCTGGCGTCTTCCTCGACGCAGAGTCCTTGTTGAAATTGATCTGATTTTTGCTGATTTTGGCGATGATTTCCGCTTGACGGATGATAACAGATTCCATGATGAAGAAAAGGAAGTAAGTAACGGACAGATCTTACTTGAGCAGTGATGAGTGCGACCTGACTGATTATCGAGTCGCTGCCGCTTGACTGATCGTCGAACTGCTTCAATGATTGTCGCTGATAAAGTCCAGAAATACACGGCACCACCGAGTCCCGAATAACAGTTCGTTGATCACAAAAATGCACTCGCGACGGGTCCCGCTTTTCCCGGACCGACGAAGGACCAAAACAAAATGTAGGGGCTGAATGCCACGTCTACACTTGATGATAGATGATGAAGTGAGCTGATCGCTCTGGTGGTGTGGAGAGAGGTTTTGAAATAATACCACCTAAGTTGAGTACTTGAATTAGACTGGTTTATTGATATTAAATACGATTACTTGAAATATATGAACGAAGTTAAAACTACTGAGTCGGCATCTGCCTGACCTACTTATTAAAAGTACTGTTCAATAGATTGAACAAAGATAATTATCTTGTTTCCTATCAGGGATCGTGTAGATTCGTATATCGACAAGACGTTTTGGGGTCAATTGATTAAAGCTCGAGCATGGAATGTTTAGATACAAGCTTATGTTGAAAATCGAACGCCTATGTAAATTATTTTGTTAGACATCTTAACTGTTTGTTGTCTATAGGAACTTTAAATGAAAGAAGAAAACAGGTACTGCACATTGACTGCATAATAAACATATATCCCAGATATTACGCAATTTAGATACCCAATGCGAAAACCGAAGTAATAATCAATAGAGCATCCATCCATAGGACACAATCAACTACTCGTACCTATATCTGTGCATGAACAAACTTATCTGATTTCTCGAAACTCTCAGTTACTGAAAATATAAGCGAGCATGTCATTTACTTGGTACGATAATGAACATGTCATATTAGAACTAACGTTCAATAACGCAGTTAGGATTATATATTTTTAGATAATAGATTCAGGTGTTACTTTACGGAACTCAAAGTTACATACTACATGATTTGAATTACTTTGTGCAATTCCGCCATCAGTTAGCTGTTGCACAGCCAAAGGAAGTCCACTGCTGGACACACGGGCTGTTGGTGTCAGGTATGCTGGGACTAACAGTAGTGGGTGGGCGCCGGCCGGCAATAGTTTGCATGAACTAATTGGTGGCGGAATTGCACAAAGTAATTCAAATCATGTAGTATATTTATTTTTTTATTTTTTTTCACTGCGTCATGGTTTGAAAAATAAGTAGAGTTCACTTTGAATAATTGTATTAACAAGATTAGCAAACAATTAAATACCAACGAACACAATTTATTTATAAGCGCTGCCAAACACTTGTTATTAAGTATTTCAAATAGGTACTACAAACTTAATCTGGGAAGAGTCTTGATTTCCCACGTAATTTATCAAAGGTGTGGGTTGCGTTGTGCCTATTTCTCAATATAACGTTGCCTAATGCAATTAAAATAACATCTTATGAATCTCCAATAATATTATATACCGGGTGTATTGAGGAGCTCAGTGGCTCGGTGGGAGTACGCATTACGCAGTTTGCGCATGTTAAGCAATACCAGGCTTGGTCCACCCTTGGATGGGTGACTGCAAGTAGCAATAAAAGCTGAAGGTCCTAGTTGTTATTATTAGATGGCTGATGCCTTTGAGGAGCTTGAATAATCTGACATCAGTTTTGACACACATATACGAAAAAAAAAAACACCGGGTGTAAATATAAGGTCGACGCATTCTTAAAGATTCTATAGGCAGTTGCTTTTGGGTTGCTCTCTTACTATCTGGCGGCATCAGTTGTAAAACTTTACGCATTAATGGACCTCTAAAAAGAGTTAACGTCAGGTAACTGGCCGTTAAAAATATTACAGTCGAATCCGTTAAAAATAACAGCCAAAACGTCAACACCTTTCCGCCAATTTTTTCCCCGCTTTGCGTAGTCTTCGGCAACTCCAAATTATTTGTTCTAAAATCATCACAATCATATCAGCCACAGGAAGTCCACAGCTGGACATAGGCCTCCCCCTAGGATTTCCAAAACGACAGATCAGAAGCAGCTTGCATCAAACGTTCTCCTGCAACATTGCTCAGGTCCTTGTAAAATAATTAGAATGAATTAAAACAAATTCTGTTCCCATTTTTCCATCTTGTTAAACATGTTAAAGTTCGCAAAGCTTCTAAATGTAATAGAAGCCCTCATTAGCAGAACACTGAAACCGTTGTCCAACCTCCTTCACCGTGACGTCAGCCGGGACTTTTGTGCGCCCGATAATTAATTCCGACTGTTTCCTTCTATTCAATCGGGATGTGGACGTTGACTGATTACGGCCTTATCTCGTGTAAGAAGCGACGTTTTAGAAATAGTTGGGGGAATTAGATTGGACTTAAGTATTTATATTAATAAAAGCTAATATATTAATAAAGGCCGAACAAAGCTACTTAACATCAACGAGACCTCTCTAACCCGTCTGGCCAGCGTAGACGTAGGCCAAATCCTCTTGCTACTCTGGCAAAGATGGCGCTAGTAGTACAGAGAGGGTTGTCTTCCTACAGTTAGACCTGATGATGATCAAAAAAGACATGGATGACGATGATAATGATTAAGTATTTATACCATTTGGCTATGTTACGAAATATTAAACTCTAAAGTGCAAATATTTATTAGAGTTCCCCCTAAATCCAAGCAGTACTACTTCTAATAAGGTGATAAATAGTTGATGGGATTCATTTGTACTAAAACATCGTTGTTTTCAAATCATTTTTAAAGAAATATAGATAATCACTTTTTTTTTCTAAGCTGTCCTTGTGTACTGCAGGCCTCAAGAAAATGAATTACATATTGATAAAACCAAGAGTCGAGTGTACCAAAAATGTAACAGATATAAAACACCAGAATTTAGTTTGAATTGTTTGTACCCGAAATCAATTAAGGACACTTGTAAAAAACGCAAGTGTGTAAATTAATCAACATCCCGACTAATTCAACAATTGCCCGAAGCTGACTTCACACGTGGCAACTAAAGAATAGTTGACTTTTAGTATTATGACCCGATTATTAAATAATTATGTCAAATTGTGTTCTAATTATTATTATGTTAAGAAATACATACTCATATTTCTTAAATTATATGTATGATATCTATGACGTGTTTTAACTAGAATTGTATGTACGAGTATACTGTACGTAAAACAAATTTTAAGGCATTTCACTCTAAACCTCTGTGGTTTAAACAAATGACGTGTAATGTTCTGTTGTATATGTTTTGTAATATGATAGTATATAAAAAATTTAATAAATAAAAAAGTAAACATTTTATATATATATCTCTCTCTCTTTATCTAAAATAGCCTTAACAAATACCCAAGTGATTAATCTTAAGTTTTGATAATTATAACATTAACATTTATTTCCTCCCTGACATTTGTGTAAGAGCGATTTTATAATAACAGCTGAGAAGCACGAAAAAGGTTGAAATAGATATAACCAGCTGGCGCAATAGATTACGAATGGAAATTAAAATTTTCTATGAAAAGAAATAATAAACTATGATTTACTTTTAAACCTTCATCGGCGAATTATTTCTATAAAAAACAGGTATAAAATCTTCTAACAAAGAATAAAATGATATATTATTATGTTTGATGGGTTTTTTAACCCGCGACGCATAAAGAGGGTGTTATATGTTTGTCAACGATGTCGGTCAGTCTATCTGTGGCATCGTAGCTCACGAACGGATGGACTGATTTCGATCGATCGTTTTTTTCAGCCTTTAAAAAGTGATTGGGGGAGAACGCTTCTGTCACATAAAATCTAGGAAGGAGGCAAGTGTACAGCGGTCCTAACTAAGCGGCACCATCTTTCATTAGATAATGGCCGGACAATTTAATTAATTTATTGACACACGTCCAGGGTCTTCTTATATATTTGTCTGTGAAGTTGCAGCTGTTGATACAAATAATAGCTAGGACCATAAGGTCCAAATGCCACGTTTAGCTTTATAGGACATAAAGGAGGAAAAAAGAAATCAAAATAGTAATGAGTTGCTTATCACATCACCTATAAATATGATTCGACCAGAATGCACAATCTTTCTTCGTATTTTCATTATTCCCAGACCAGAATCGAAGAATATTACTTATAAGTCTATTATACACTGTAGTAAGTATCATTTACTCTTTTTATGTATTTATTTAACTTTATTACAAATAATGTAACAGGCGGACTTAAGACCCAGAGCCTTTTCTACCAGTCAACCTACACGAATGCCGATAAAAGCTAATTTTGGACGATATGGTTTTAATTTAAGTATAATTTAATTACTAATCTTTAAAATTTTACCGAAAATATCATCATCATCATCCGAGCATATTCCCGGTTGCATACTCAGCAGTAACGCTTCAGAGCCCGGGGTCCGCTACCTAACCAAGGAGATTTGACGAGGTTACTGGTTTTTACACAGAGCGACTGCCGTCTGACCTCCACAACCCAAAGGGCAAACCAGGAACCAAACCTTGGATAGTTAGATGATCAAACGCTAGGTGGCGTTCGGGACCCACAGTTTTACGTGCCTTCCGAAATACGGAATCATCTTTCTTTTCGGATAATCAAGTAATTTAAGCCTGTAATATCCTATCCAGACTGGAAACAACTTTTCATAAAGTATGCTTCCCAGTGGGAATCGAACCCATGACGTCCGGGTCACAAGGCGAACGCCTTGACCACTAGACCACGGAGGCAGTCCGTAGACCGAAAATATATTTAACGATAGTTTGAAATTATATATAGATACTTATCTATATAAACGGTGATTTTTCATTGGTTTTGGAGCCGAAGGCCACTTCATGAGGATTAAGTAAGACCTAATTAGTAAAAAGTAAGATTAGTAAGACCTAATTAGCTACTGAAAATAAAAATTCAGGAACTAAATATGTTGACTAAAACTTGAAAGTAAAATCGTGAGATCAACTAGTAGTACCGCCGGCTAGATTTCGAGTTCATCGGGGTCACGCGGCGTGGTTTCGATCGAAAATTATTTTCGCACCTTTTTTATCTTATGTCATACACAAATTTGGATTACGTATATGGAAATGATAAAGGAATTTATTTACTACATGACATTCTTTTTTCTAAAACCAATGAAAAGTCAGCGTGTATTCATATACATACATAACATCAGTATACCTTAATACAAAGTAAGGTAAGTGCTTACGTAAAGTTAAGGTCAAACTGTGTGATTTGTAGGAACGTATCTATCTAAGTTTATCTCAAACAATTGAGCACTATAAATCAGTAGCCGTCAATTAGCTTACACGTGACATTCTAGTCACGTCGGCGTGCTAATGCGACGTCGGCTAAATGCCAAAATGGCTGTCGTTGCCAAATGATTGCCTGTTTGCCGTATTTGTTGTAGCTTCTGGTAATTGAATAATATTATTATTCAGTCTTGAATGAAGATGCTGAGCAGCTTGATTGTCTATCAGTTTTGTTGCGTTAACGCATTGAAAGCAATGTCAGGTTTAGATCGACTTGAGTTGGGATCAAACAACATATCTCGGGCTCCTCTTTGTTTTTAAAGGTTAGTTGCGATATTAGAAATTAAACTACTTACTGATTTACTTGATAATATAGGCGTTTGTTTTGTTGTTGTCATTAGATGCCCTTATTCAGTTTATAAAAAAAGTTTGGAAACACATGACTTGACACTAGTTTTGGTCAATAACTTGAAAAAGTAGTAGCTTTTCCTGAGGTAAAGCCTTTGAGCAACATAAAAATGCTTATAATGGTGGCGGCGCGACGGGAGTTATAAGTAAAACACTTGCTTGGTGAGTGCTGGTTTCCCAACAACAGTGAACTCCTTTATTGTAGAATTTCCATAGCTTATATACTAGTTTCCCCGGAGCCGCTATACGTAGCGTATACGTAACATAACCTTGATCTTTAAGATAAGAAAATAGAAATTTATTATTTATCGAGGTTGCGTGACGTAGGGCTTTGTCATAGGTTACGTAGAGAGATTAGGGCTATTACATACTGAAGCGTATTAGTGCTGGTATACACCACATGCTGTTACAGTTTGTCACAGATATAAAAATTTAGCAATAGCCTAATTACCTTCAAAATGTTAATTAAACCGTCACGTTGACTAGTAGTAAAACCTTTAGGCTTTAAATTCGACGATTACTAAGCTAAAATATATAAAAATATGACTACAATAGAGACAGTTATATTCCAGAAAAATGCTTGAACCTGACATGTCCAGAGAAATGCACAACCATAACGCTCCGCTTATGAGGCGTGCAACATCAAGCCATACTACTATATCTCATTTGTCATTATCAAAGTTTATCTCAAACAATTCAACACTATAAATCAGTAGCTGTCATTTAGCTTACACGTGACATTCTAGTCACGGCGGCGGCGTGCTAATGCAATGCCGGCTAAATGCCAAAATGGCTGTCGTTGCCAAACACAGACTACTCAACCTACAAGACCACGCTGTGCCGAGGCCCGGCGTTCGCCATGCCTAGGTTATATCATAACCTATGAGCGGCCCCGCCCCCTTTTGCTCTTTATTCTGAGACTAACATTCGATGCGTGAGCAATGTGTGTGCTCTTAAAGAAAAATTAAATTCAGTATTTAAAATGCCGTATTGTACTGTGAAACTGTGTCGAACGTCAAGTGCAACTTCCAGTCTCATGAAAGACGGCATTACATTTCACCGGAAAGTAATAATAACATAGAAAAACTGTGATAAAATTTTGAAAATATAATTTCCAGAAAAACATGTTCCCTTATTTATAAAAGGGTACCCGTTGATGTGTTGATGTCTTTTTAAAAAGTCTCTTTCACTCTTCATGTGATTAGCATAAGGTTGTCTCGCTCTGTCTATTTGATAGTGACGAGACACAACGTAAATATAAGGAATTAATTATCGACAACATTTTAACTATTTTATTTAAAAATTTATTTTATTATATAGATAAACAAAAAGTATATATGTATTTCTGACTGCTTGATATTTAAATCTGGTTTGTACAAGACTGCTATTAAATAAGTGTAATGATTACAGGGTTTATGTATGTAGTTTAGTAAATTTGTATGCATAGTATAAATCATCATCATCACATCAGCCATAGGAAGTCCACTGCTGGACATAAGTCTCCCCAAAGAATTTTCAAGACGATCGATTGGAACCTTGCTGTTCCCTATTAAAAAAGTTTAATGAATACATGGTTTATGTATATCATGTATGTTTGTATGCATATATATCATCATCATTACATCAGCCACAGAAGTCCACTGCCAAACATAGGTTTCAACACCACAACAAATATATAACATTATATAACGTAAAATAAAACCGTGTTTAGACGATTGCGATTACTTTATTTCACGTGTGTTTTAATTATATTATAACAAGAATTAGTTTTTGTGCATTGACCTTATTTTTTTGCTGATGATGTTACTATATAACAGAAATAAACATTTATTTTTATTTTTCCATTTTATCGTAAACTCAACGGTTTTTATCGATATCGAGACAAAGTCACCATCACTATGGAGTTACCGGTGACATGTACCTGCTATCGTCAATCTAGGCGTGACCTGGAGCAAGCCAATAAAAAAAATCGGGCCTTGCCCCGTACCCCGCCAACTTTTGGCGATTTCATTTTAGTAGTAAAGTCCATGAAAGCGTGGTCTTTGGGTTATGTGGTCTGTGTTGCCAAATGATCGCCGTTTGCCGTATTTGTTGTGGCTTCTGGTAATTGAATAATATTAATCAGTGTTGAATGAGGATGCTGAGTAGCTTAATTGCCTATTGGTTCCGTAGTGTTAATGCAGTGCAAACAACGTTTTTACGCCACAGCTTTTTAGAGACATCAACATGTAGCAATTGAATAATTACCTCCAAAATGTTAATTATAAAGATAAAGAGTGACGTTGATTAGTAGCAAAACTTCTAGGCTTGAAATGCGACGGTTAAATGTGGGTAATATAGCTTAAATTTATAAAAAATTAAAGCTATAATCCTATATCTCATTTGTCGTTACAATCGTTTATTATAAACAATTAAACAATATAAATCAGTAGCTGTCAATTAGCTTACACGTGACATTCTAGTCACGGCAGCGGTGTGCTAATGCGACGTCGGCTAAATGCCAAAATGGCTGTTGTTGCCAAATTATCGCATGTTTGCCGTATTTGTTGTGGCTTCCGGTAATTGAATGATATTAATCAGTGCTCAATGAATTTTCAAAAACTCTTGTTTTTCTATTGTACAAAAAACTACCTAAATGGATTTGGGTTAAAGTTGGCATGTAGATAGCTTATCATCTGGAATAATTAATTTATCAGATTGTTTTCGTTATCCAGAAAAATGAGCGGTTTCCGTCGAATTGTCAAATAATCTTCTTATATTTACCCAGGCAAGGATAAACTAATTAAGAAGAATAAATAACATAATGACTGTAAATTTTCAAGAAATTTTATTGAAAATTAATAAAAATTGCATTAAAATTTAATAAAGATTGATTCCAAATTTTACATATTTAATGGCCTGTTAAAACACACAAGTGTCTAGTTGTGAAAGTTTTTGATTTTGCCGCTTTGTTATTTATGATCATGACGCCTACGACCATGTGATTATGACCCTAATTCTCTTTGACCTCCGACAGCGCAGTAATTAAAGATCATCGAACTGTGAGGTGAAAGAAATCTGGGATTGTGTTTGTATGTTTATACATTTCTATCTTCTATAAATGTTACCGGCAATGTGTTGAATTCATTCGAGCATTGTAGTCAAAGTCAAAGCCGAAGCCAAAGCCGAAGCTAGGGCATTGCCTAGACATTGTATACAATGCCTGTGTTCAACACAGAACAAAAGAAGAAACTGACTGGCTGACTGATCGATCAACGCACAGCCGAAAATACTGGGTCTAGAAGCATTCAATTTTGCACAAACGTTTCTTATAAAACGTCAGTATGCTTTAAACAGGATTTTTGGAAATTCATTCTCTAAGGGGTAAAAATAAGGGTTGAAAGTTTGTATGAAACTTGGTCAATTTCGAAGTTAGAAATGTAAAAAATGACTCATGAGCTTACGGTTTAAAACAAAAGTTTCTCTATGGGGGTTCATAGAAGATGAAACTTTGTATGAAACTCAGCTAAAAACGGCTAAGCAGCGGGAAAATGTGAGGATTGTCAAAAAATTTACCACGAGGGCAAATGGTGAGCAGCTAGTTTGTTTATATGTGGCTTTGATGACGCTTGTTGCTCTTTGATTTTATGGTACTTTGTTTTTTTTTCCAAGTGAGCAAAGCGAACGAAAGTCTCCGTTTTAGCTTCTGAATAAATTCTTTCGTGTGTCCGAATTCCGGTGATCAGATTTCTAGCCTACTGATCGCATTTCTCAATAGATTCTCGTGAAATTTTGTGAGTAGGTTCGATAATAATGTAGAATCTTTTTTTCGATTCAGTTTTGAGGATTTTTTTTAAATTGACGGAAAAAAGGGGTTCATATAACATTTTTGCCTGTATAACGCTTTTAACCGATAAACTTCAACAGGTTGACTTGCGGGGTTCAGTAATATGTATAATCTGTACTAAGACACTTTATTCCTTAAATCAATTTGTCGCGAAGGCAACAAGGCAGGCGCCATCAGATCGCATTAACAATTTACAAGCCTCACGCTTAGGCCCCGCATATGATACGAACATAACTAAGACCATATTGTGATCTCACTGCACTAAATCCATTATCTTTTATAACAGCTTAACCAATTGCTGACCAAGGCGTATGCATGAACATGCACAACAATGTTGTCATTGTGTCACGCACCATACAAGAGTAAAGTTAGGCTTAATGACACAAACAAAGCCCAAAAAGAAATATAATTACATTACTTGTAATAAAAGGATAAGTACTTAGGTACTGGTAGACCTCATGAAACACCCCCGACTCTCCGACCCTTTGAAGTTTATCAGATAAAAAAGTTGTTCAGAAAAAAAAGTCTCGTCTTAATGAGGGTAAGAAAAAAGATTTATGATGTTTCTGAAAAACAATGAAATAGCTGGAATATGATATTTATAAAGGTATTTTTCCCCGGTATCTCCGACATTTTGAAAAAATTCAAAGAAGTGAGTCGACCATAAATTCTATATAATTTGGAACCTTCTCACAAAATTTCACAAGAATCGATTGAAAAATGCAACCTCTATGAATGGGAGAACAGCCGAAAACTGACGGACAGCTGGACAAAAGCATTTTTGGCCAATCTCGAAACTGAGACGCTTTGCTTGATTAAAATACTATTTACAAATTATTCTGATGTTTTTAAGTGGCTGAAAATTGCATTCAAAGATTCCGTTACAGACATACAAACATAGAAGGTGTAATAAAAGCGTGTAAAAATAAAAGATAATATGTTTCAATACGTAGTTGTTATTATTAACAACTTTATTGAGCCAAAAGCTACAATAGGTGGACTTAAAGCTAAAGCATTCTCTCTCTGTCATCCTTTAGGAAAAGATGAACAGATAAGAAAGATTGCGTCTAAATAGCAGATACTTAAAATATATAAAGCCAGATATCTTAATTACTTTAATTATCATAAATACATATTTAATACATAATATGTAAATATATACCTAAAATATAATATATATGTACATACATATACTTATACATATATGGAAAATAGTAAGTAACGATGAATTCTGCTGATTGATTATGATTTTAAAAAGTAAATCAAGCACTTTTTTCTTAAATACATGTCTACTGGAGAATTATCTGTTCTATTTATATGATAAGTTCTTTTGAAACGATGACGTTTTACATAATTTATTTCAAAGGAGTTAGCTTAGAATATTGAACCAATCATAGTTTGTTATTCAATGGTTTTTAATGTGGATTTTAGTAAATATAGTTTATAATAAAAATTATTTATGTTTGAAAAACTTCACTATAGCCATAGCTGTTAAGTATGCAGAAGAAAGAAGTTGGAAACCAATTAAATAAAAAAATTACAAAAAATGCTTGATCTTGACATGTTGAGAGTGGAGCACTACCTCAACGCTCCGCTTATGAGACGTGCAATAAGTTTGAAAAATCTAAAATTGCACGCCTAATAATCTCATAAAAAAAAATTACAATCACACTAATATTTTAAAGGCCAAATTTTGTGAGTGTGTGTATGTTTCTTACTTCTTCACGCGCAAACGGCTGGATACATTTTGATAAAATTTGGTGTGCAGGAAGCTGACACCCTGAATTAAAATACAGGCTACTTTTTCCGCGGGTAACACTGCGGGGCGCAGCTAGTTAAAATAAAAAAAGCTTGACTCTGACACCATTTGCTCACTTGAAACTAGGGTTACTGATATCTGCATGCTATTTCCTTAGTAAATCGCGGCCGTCATCATCACCCAATGACCTATTGACTGCGCCGTATTCATAGTCACGCGCTGACATTATCGCACGCGTCACGCTGCTGTCGTGTTCGACTTACGTTATACGAGACGAGGGTTTATATTTAATAGGGTTTTTTTTTTCATTAAAATTTATTGCTTCTTTTCTTTCCTCGTTGTATAAAATCCATGCTAGTCCAAGAGTAAAGACAAAATGTAGTAATGTACTTGCTAGCTGCTTCTGTTCTCGTGAAAATAGTAAAATCCGTCGTAGAAAAGTAATTTTCGCACTAGCTGTGCTTTCCGAGTTTGATCTTCATAGGCGCTATTTGTAGTACCTAGTAGTAGTAAATGTTTTATTGTAAATAAAAAGCCACATTTGAAAAACAAGAAATACAATAATACAAAGGCGGACCAATCAGAGATCTCTTCCAGTCAACCCTACAAACAGAGGAGATAATGAGAAAAATAGGGTGGAACTTTGTACAATACTTACAAGCTAAAACACTGAAAACTGAATGCTACAAAATGTTCAAAATCAGACAAGTACTTGAATTTCTTGAAGGAATTCAAGTACTTGTCTGATTTTGTACTCGTTTTCGACCATTTTTAACTACAGCTGGCTTTTGACAAAGGAAGGCATCGTTATGAAACCTGCACAGTGTGCAGATATCAATCTAGTAACCACAGTTAAACTAGTGTGCAGTACACACTAGTTCAACTGTGGTTGCTAGATCATAGTCATTAAGCTATGTCAAATACCTTGAGCAGTTCGAAAAATCAGACATACATGTAAGCTTTTTTTATCACTCTCGATAAGAAGAGAAGAATAAGTAAAAGCCAATCCAAAGAATGGGTGAGAAAATGAATCATGTCAATAAAAAAAATTAATTCTCTTTCTTTCTCCATCATGGTAAACGTGTTTTTTTTTACAATATATTGGTTTAGGCATTTGTCCTCAATCTCACCTGACGGTAAGCGACGATGAAGACTAGGATGAAGCATGCCTATCCAAAAGATACCCATTCAATCTACTTTTGAATATCCCGGGACTGTACTTCTCTGGGAATATAGACGCAGGCAGTTCATTCCACACCTTAGCTACTCGAACCAAAAAGGAATTGTCGAAGCGTTTAGTTCGAGACTTAGGTATTTCAACGACAAAGGGGTGAAAGGTTTTTAGGTCTTATGGCTATAGGATCTACTTTCTCCGTTAGGAGACCTTGTACTATTTCCGCAGTAAATCACGCTCGACATCGTCACCCAATAATCTGTTGACTGCACCGTATTCATAGTCACGCGCTGACATTATCGCACGCGTCACGCTGTCATATTCCACTTACGTTACACGACACGAGGATTTGAGTATATTTTGATAGGAATTTTCGTTTAAATATATATTTTTTGTATAATTTTACTAGTTTTCAGGGCAAACCCAGAGTATAAATGTTATAAGATTATGCGGCAGTTCTGAATTTTGCGATGACTTGTGTAGATTTGACTTTGTATAAACTACTTACCCGATGTTTCAAATAAAAAATTTATCAGTTTAGTCCTAAAAGCATATTTACACTTTTCTGAGATACCTATGTTGACAACCTATGTAGCAAAATGATTAACATGCCTCTCTAAAGTGTAAGTAAGTAACATTTTATTGCACCAAAAACTCATATAAATAGTTAATAAACATATATATACTGTATAGGTAGTTAACACGTGGCTTTATCGAGAATTTTGGTGACAGGAATTGTGCTAAATAATAAAAAGTAGTGCGATGAGGGTCTGAAGTGCCATTTTTGAAACGCGGAGTCAACCGAACGACTGGGTTTTCCATACAAAAAACATTAGTTTTAATGACTCCGCGTTTGAAAAATGGCATCACTGGGTTCAATACAAGTTGAAAGATATTAGTATTTTTGTCTTAAACTCGGGTCTCCTGATCGTTTAACTTGGGAGGTTTACAAATATTTCTTGTATTCGATTGAATACGTTTTGTGCTTTTTAGAGTTTCTTATTTATTGTGGTAGCGCAATAAATACATTCTCTGTGACATTGTCGATGAAAATATAAGTCACGTTTACAAGAAACGTGAAACCAACGTTACATACTTTTATGGGGCAACTTTAAAAACTCAAAGTTGTCAATTGCTATTACTGACCATTGTTTCTAAACTGCTCTTGGAACTTTCAAGTGGAATTTAGCTAAGTTATGAGCAGATCGCATACTTGGTTTTTCAGTTCTACTGAGTTTAGTTTGCAAACAACTGCTTGAACTTTAGGAAATATGAATTTACTTTACAGTTTATATATAAACTGTACTACAGTAAGGGCCAATGCCTACATATAAATGTAGGTACAAAAACAGAAAGGTTTATGTACCTATATTTATATGTAGGCATTGCCCTTAATTTATCTTACTAGTCTGGGATAGAGAAAAAAAGCAGAATATTCGAGCTGCTTCTCTAAGTTGACAATATGATTTTTTTCGGTTAACACTAACGTGAGACACAGACTGGTGTGTGATATATTAAAATGCGATATACCGTTACTCACATAGAAAGTGCTACTGCGGCCAGTTTTGCCTTCCTCCAGTGGACTTCCAAAATAATATATTATAATTATATATTATTTTACTAGCCCCTAATGTCTCACCGATGGGCACAAACTTCCATTTGTCTCTACCCGTAGCGGTAGTTTGCCATTTCTTATCAGATCTTGAGAGATCGTCAGACCATCGCGTTCTAGGGCGACCTGGCTATCTTTGATATAATTATAATAAGTATATCAAATAATAATAACAAAAAGGCGTCGGGACCTGACGACCCCATCGCCCACTGGATTCCCAGTGCAGTTAGTCAACGCAGGGCAGCTTGTGGCGAGCTGATGGTGAGTGGCGACACCACGTACCCTACCTCCAGGGGGACCATACACACAGTTACACACCCCCTGCTTCTGTCTTGCCTTAACTGGCCGGCCAGAGTGGAGTCGCAAGAGCAGAACATACGCTCCAGGGTGGAAGTATATTGCACGTAATGGCGTAATAACGGGGAAACCCGCTTTCGGGGGTAAGCCCCGTGATGGTAAAATCAAAGTCGTACCTCTCGACACCCTCGGCTGCTTACATTGTGTTGTGCCCTGGCCGCATTTTCGTGGCTAGTTAGGGTGCCCTCAGGCAGTGTAGCCAATGAGCAGCAAGTCACCATCTACCAGGCTAAAATTGTTGTAGGAGATTTTTAGGTAGATGTCCGTATCTCACTCCATAACCCAGTAATCCCGTCCACTAACATCCCATCCATAAAGCCCAAGCCAAGTAAATCCCTCCCTGGCAATAGTTCGACAGCTGTGGAGGACTGTCCGTTAGTGCATCTCAATGGTACATTAAGGGATAGACCTCCATAGATGCAGCCATCTCACTTTTTAGATAAAGAGGTACTAAAATGCCTCTTCATGTTGGCTTTGGCCCCATGAACGCCTCAAAGGACCGGGTCCCCATGGACCCGTGGCTAAAAAGCGTAATAAAATAATAATAATAAGAAGCTGAAAAAAGTTTATAATTTAAATGAAAATAATCATTAATTAGAAAAAATAATGTAAACAGTGTAAAATTTAACCCAGGCTATGTAACCTTGATTATCACTTATTATTATTGAAGATATATTGTTACCTACTACATATAGGTATTTTACACATTTTCGCAAACCTCTAAAATAAATTCTGTATTGAATTGATAAAACTTTCTAGACTATTCCCATTGGGGAATATGCGAAATAAAGTTACTTGTTACACATTTACCTATGTAATCGCACTCCCAACCAGAATGTAACACTATGCACGCTTATGAATAAAATATCCCACAAAAACTTACGTACAAGGAACATTACTATCGACTGTTTCATGAATTATTGAAACACCTGAATTTCCCAACTGTCCCACGAAAGTAAATGCCACCTCTTTCCTTTACTCCCTAGGGGGTGATAGCGAATGGTAAGTGTCGTATTTTCAGATGTTTGTTGTGTATCTTTTTGTCGACGAAGAAAGGAGTGTGAATTACAATTTTCGTAATGTAAGTTTCATAACAGTATGTTTTACTTTACTGCAAATCACAAAATGCTTTGTCTGCTCGATTAGGGATAAAAACGTGATAGTATGTACAGTATGAATGTGTACTTTCTTGAATTTTGTTTGAACATAAAAATTTAAAATATAAAATCACCATTTTTACTTAGCTACGTTCTTACCTGACTGCGCCAGAAGGAGACTTATGTTTTTCGAGAGTATGTACATACATACTCTCGAAAAACATACATAAATACATGTATGTATGTATATATGTATGTATGTGTGTACATAGATACATACATATGTATCTATGTATGTATATTTAATTCCCATGCTCTGCAGCCTGAACAACTTGATGGATTTAGCTTGAGAGATGTCGTTAGATTCGTAGTTACTGTGAAGTGACACTGGTTATATCAAAATAAAAAATAAAAAATGAAATGACGGATTTTTGTCACCAAATTCAAATGTTTGACACGCTCTGCAGCCTGAACGGCTGTATGGATTTTAGCTTAAGAGGTGTCGTTAGATTTGTATTTACTGTGAAAATGACACTAGATATATCAAAATAAAAAAAAAATACAAAAAAGTAACAAAAAAAGGCAGTCGGTTTTTTGTATTTGTAATAATTACTTGTTTCTACCTCTAATTCCCAAAAGGGAGGACTTAGGACTTATTATCAACACACTGAGGGCTGGCGACTTGGTCATCGCAGAGAGGACACCGCCGCCCATTTTCTATTGCCTATAACTCCATTAGTCGTGTCTTACGACACCCGTGGGAGAGGAAAGGAGAGTAGACAAATCGTATTCTACTCTGCCATCACCACATGGCTTACATCGCACCACATTGCAGCTGTTTCTCATACCTTGGTTTGTACACCAGTCATGGTCCTAATGAACCATTGCGCTTGAAACACGTGATTCTTATAGGTATATAAACGTTACGTAGCAGCTTGAACGCATGAACCATTTTTAACCACCGACAAAAAGAGGGTTGTTATAATTTTGACGCTAATGTCTGTCTGTCATTCTTTCTGTCTGTCGATCTGTCTGTCTGTCGATCTGTTTGTCTGTTGGTTTGTCTGTCTGTGTGTATGTCTGTGGCACCGTAGCTCTCCAACGGATGAACTGATTTCGATGCGGTTACCTGGTAAATAATAGATTGCGCTACGGCTATCAATTCTAATTTACATTAGTTGGAATATGTCGTTCTATGACTTATTACCAGATAGTGTAGGGGTTTATTTTAATTTGCCTGGCAAATAAACTTTTAGTTGGGTGTCATGTTACAAATTAGAGTTACATCGTGGTCCCAGACAAACTGTCTGTCTGCGACCACTAAGCCTGTAACTCCTAAGTCCTGTTTATAAACGATACGAGAGAAAAAATATATAAGAGAGGAAAGATTAAAGAGAAAAGAGGTCCAGGAAGACGGCGGCATAGCTACATGAAACAGATAAAGGAGAAGGTGAACGTCGTGTTGTACAGTAAAACAGCTGGTGGACGAGAGAGAAAAATCGAAGAACATTCATACGCCATCGACAAGAGCATAGCTCTTAAATATAGATGACGATGAATGAAATAAAATAATATAAATTAAATGAAACTTAAGTGCTTATATTGTCCGCTTCAGCTCAGTTTTAAATAATTGCACATTATTGTACTGATCAGCATGAGATATCCGTGACGTAATTTCCAATGAGCCGAGCTTTCACAAAGCGAATTAAGCACAATAAATAATGTAGCCACATGGGAACCATCATTAGTGGTAATGAGTATTCATTTTGATCATTTACGAAACTTGAAAAGAGGGTTATGTTATAAGCCGTAAAGCATGCTTACTTATTTTGACCTCTATCAGTAAGCAAGTCAATTCTTGTAATACGTATATATTGGTTAAGTAAAGGTCAGATGTACCTGTAAACATTTGTAAATACTTGATCTTTGATTTTTTACAGTTTTCACCTTAGATATTGTGCCTATGAATAATAAATAACATGTTTTATTATCTCAATTGAAATGACAATAACTACTAGTAAAAATTATTGTAGTGATTTGTTCAAAATAAAATATGGTACATTGACCAGTCGATAATCTGAAAAAACACAGAGTTGATATTTTTTTCGAAATGCACATCATAAAATCGAAACGACATGCATTGAAGAAGGCCTTTTTTCCAGCAAGGATATGGAGGGCTGTCGATGAAGATGATTAAGACAATTTTGTTTGACCCTCTCACGGCTGGATACATCGATTTAACAATGTTTAAACACCTACTCAATCTCAATCAGAGTTCGTTCTAATTAACGAACTTTATCGATTTACTCCGATGTTTAACGAAGGCACGTGGGTTACACGTAAAACATTTTTGATGGCCTTCTCCTGGGAGTTTTAATGGAGACCCGAGTACGTGTCCAATATAAAGGTTCTTTGTGGTCAATTTTGTACTTATTTAGCCATTATATTGAATGGTCTATACGGAGTGTCGGGATGTGTAAAACAAAGGTGGTTTTAACAATATTTTTGCTCTGGCACACATTATTAGTAAAAAATTGATTTGTTTATCAATATTTTTTATTTTTACATAGATAGGCTACGTTTTCCTACAAGCATTATTAATCAATTGCCGTATATGTTCTAATCTAATAATTAATACATCTGTAGAGCAAGTTTAAAAGTTTGTATTTGTACACTAACAAATGTCATAATTTGAGTACAAGCGGTACATGTATTTTATTTACAAATTGACATTCATTTAAATTTTGACATCATTCTTAATTAATAATTATGAATGTCATAACAATGTATTCTCAGTCCACATATCCAACTTTAATATCATAATTGTAAGATTGACGTTTTTGGAGAAAATGCTGCAGTACAGTTTGTTACCGCTTTTTCTGTACTTGCGCTTAGAAGGCGGCAGTAAACTTAGTTGTAAGTAAATGACCTGACGTCAACAAAGCTATTAAGAAGTCGAAAGAAAAAAAAAATGACAATCATCAAGTGATACAAATATCCAAAGATAAATAAATGATGTTTGACTTTGTTAGATTCCCTAATAACAGCTATTTTATATAAAATTTCGAACCAATACTATTACTTACACGAATGTAAAATTACATATTCGATTTTGGCAGTACTAGCTCAATCCTTAAATACAAACCAGTTTTCCAATGGGAGAGGCGAGAACTCAAAAAACGCGTTCCCATAAAAAATTACCAATCAGCTATATATTTTTGTATGAGAAAGCGAAATAATTTCATACGAGATCCCAGTAATTTTCCAATAGAAAAAGGTTTTTTATTTCGACCGGCAAAGTTTCACATTCAAGTCCACTATATATTATCACTTGATAAATTTTTGGGATCTCAGAACAAAATAGCAAAAAAAAACATTTGGTTTCAAATTAAGATCAAAAAGAACTTACGATTCACCGCGCAATTTGAAAATGGAGCGGCGTTTTTAAAGTTCCGACTCGTTATTATGCGCGGCGCACTTGCATACGAATGTTGAAAAAAAAGAAACAACCTGTACGCTTTGTGATCGTCTCGTGTTGGTTACAAACGAGTATTCTTTTATTTTGAATACAAATTATTTGGTGTTGTACAAAATAGGTAAACTTGTTATGAAGAGCTTAATAGGGCGATTTTAAGAGTAAACTAAGCCGAAGGCACTATACTCGTTTATACGAAATTTTTTCGTATAATGTGATATTTTCGGACTACATACTTTATATTTACGAATATTTTATACGGTGGTGTTGGTCAGTGACTTGTTTTAGTCGATTTGGTTGCGGAAAGTGTTAGAGGTGGCAATAATATATCCAGGGTTACTTCGTAAACACCATGACCTTTTTGGAGCAAGTTCAGTCCAAAAAATAATGAAAATCGATAAAAAAATTCACCTTCCCGTTAAAAATTCAGTTAGTTTAGCTCTGAAAAGTATGGAAGGCCGAATTTTTGTTTTCGTTTTTCGATAATTAGATTGACCTCCGTGGGGTAGTGGTCGCCATGCTAGTCCGCCACCCAGAGGTCCCGGGTTAGATCCCCGGTCAGTACAAGTTGGAAAATGGCCTTTTTCAAATTGTCCTGGGTTTTGGAAGTTCATCTATACATGTATTTGTTATAAAATATAGTATCGTTGAGTTAGTATCCCATAGTACAAGTCTCGAACTTACTTTGGGGGTAGCTCAATCAGTGTAATTTGACCCTATATATTTATTATTATAATTGTTTATATGAAAAGTAGTTCAGTATCATGGACTGGACTTGCCATCGATTGTATACCTATGTTATTCGTTTGTAATGAATTTCTCTCGCGTTATTTATATGTAACAATAATTAATATAACAAATCGAATTGAATGGAAGAAAATAGCTCAGAGCAGGACTGGAGAAATAGGCGTTTGCCCAGCAGATGGACACGTGATGGCTCAAATAAATAATAATACGATATACTGATCTTAACGAGACTGTCTACGTGGTCCAATGGTCAAGGCGTTCACCTTGTGATCCCACTGGAAGCATACTTTGTGAAAAGTTGTTTCCAGTCCGGTTAGGGTATTGCAGACTTGAATCACCTGATTATTGAAAACAAGAGATGATTCCGTGTTCCGGAAGGCACGTATGCTATCTAACGTTTGCTCAAACCTATTCAAGAATTAGTTCTGATCTACCTTTTGGGTTGTGAAGGTCAGACGGCAGTCGCTCGGTGTTATAATTTTTCAAAACCTAAAACCGAATTCACTCTCAAGCAACACAAACTATTTCGATAAAAAAAAATGAAACTACATGGCAAGTATATCACTTCAAACAAAAAAAAAGAATTTTTCAATACGGTTCAGGCGCCTTCGAATAAACGGTGAACATACATAAAAAAATATCGCGACGAATTGATCACCTTCTCCTTTTTTGAAATCGGTTAAAAACTAGTAACCTCGTCAAATCTCCTAGGTAAGGTAGCGGATCCTGGGCTCTGTAGCGTTACCCTAAGGATGCAACCGGGAATATGCTCGGATGATAATGGTGACACACTGATCTTGCTGTAAAAGCGAACTGGCAATATACGAGTAACTCTTTATTCTCCAGCGCTGAGGGAGAGTTAAAATACTCGAGCTAACTTGGTATTCATTCCAAATAGTTGGCAAGTTTGTTTGAAATGGCTTTGGAATAACAAGGCAGGCAATTATGGCGCCCTATATGTATTGAACGTGCTCTGTAGACGGACGTAAGGGCTTGACTGAGATGAGAATGTGACAGATAAGACAGTCTTACATTTCCTATGTTTTACGTAAACCCAAACATGTATACTTACTTACTTATGACACGTCTTTTCCCTAATGGGGCAAACATAGCAGTTTGGCCTTGCGACTCTATGCAGACAGACCCAAAGGCCGCTTTTAGCGTAATGGTAGGTGAGAAGCTCGAAAAGACATCATAATCCGCTATTTTCCAACAAGTCAAATCAGATACTTTTTTCAAAACGTCAGAACAAACTTTTTCTGTGGGATTTGTATGAAATACAGGAAGATGACCTCATATTTTCTTGGAGTCAAATAGCGCTCTCATTATCAGTTTTTCTGAAATAATAAATCTAAAATCACGTTAAAATGGAAATTTTCAAAAACAAGTGACATTATTTTGCGAAGTCTTATTTTCTTAACAGTACAAAATAATTTATGTTTACCCTTGAAAATACCCCATTGTGATAGGTTGCTAGCCGCTTGCCTATTAACATGATTTGCATTTTCGTCCATTCCCTCGATTGGCTTCTACAATCTGCGCAGGAAAAGAGGTAGCTGGTTCATTCTAAGTTTTTTCTATTCTCGTAAACCAGCATGGGTGAAAATCATTTACAGTATTTGTAATTATTGTGACGAAGAAACAATTACTTTCTACACAAAAGAGCCCCTACTAAAAAGAATTTGTATTGTATTGTAATTACATTTTATTGTACAAAACGGGATTGTACTCAAACAAAAATTTTATTGTAGGTATAATTTAGAGTTCATCCGGGCTTTGGAAGTAATTCCGTAGGATCTAGCAGTAATTTAATAAAGCAAAACACATACCAAACAATTTGTCTTTACTTGATTTTTAATAATAGCGTAGTACGAGTATACAGGGACTAAAATAATTTGGTATTATTATGAGAATAACATGCATACATACATATTTGCCTGTGTCCCATGAGGGTAGGCAGAGACTATAGATTACCAGTTGCTACGATCCTTGCAAACCTCTTTTGCTTCGTCAACACTTATTACTCTTTTCATACATGCTCTCCTGTTACAGGTGTACCTGTAACAGGAGAGCATCTTACTTCACCTTTCTTCAGAACATCTGCAATTTGGTCGCAGAACTTTCGTTGAGGTCGACCCTATCCGGTTCTCGCATCCACGCGAAGACATTAAGAGAATAAAAAAACTTGAGAGTGAGACACCCGTGATGGAACGAAGTAAAATATAAATATAAATAGGTTTAAATTACATTGAAACTCTTTTCTGCGTTCTTACATCAAGTTTTTATTATCTTTATAAATTTTAATGAACAAAAAGTGTCGTTACAACTTTTGGTCTTAATTTTTTCCGTCTAGCTCACTTTCGCAACGCGCGATAAGGAACTTCATTCCAAAAACTCACAGAATAATGTCAATCATTCCTATATAAATGATATCCATTTTCAATATGAGTTTTGATTTATAAATGCATATCCATACCAATTTCAGAATCGGTTAAACTTAACCGATTTAGAAGTGGAAATGGAGTATTTTCGGGGTGTGACTGTGGAGCTACAAGAGCAAACATTTCAACATATCGCCGAAGAATGCCCGTTATACCAATTCTTTGGAGGATTTGGCGAACTCCATACACTCCACTAGCTGTAGACTGGCTAAAACACCTACGATTAAATGTTTAGTATTTAATTATAGTAGTCACATGCCATATGACATGATGATTCTTAAAATACGAGCACTATTTGACTCCAAGGAACTATGATATACGTTACGACATAGTATTTCATACAAATCCCATAGACAATACTTGTTTTGACGTTCAGGAAAAGTATCTGATTTGACTTGTTGGAAACTAGCAAATTTGAATGATTGTAATGAAATATTTTGAAGGAGCCACTGTCTTAACAGCCAATAAAGCAATTACTTATAACAGACTGCTAAATTCAATTGACTTGTAACAGTTCTTCGAATGAATAAGATTTTTTCCTGGAAACTAACGACTGTTTTTAAGTAATTGTTTCTAGAAATGAATAACGAAAAGAGCTATTTACGTGGTTCTCAGAAAAGCTTTTTCTCGAAACAGGCGGAAATTCAAATGGAATTTAACAGTTAGTGGGTATCGAAGAGTTTTGTAGCTAAACTTAAATTGTTTCACATTTTCCGACAAAAAGTCGACTAGTAAAGAAATGATTTTATTATTTTAAATATTACAGTAGTTTCAATTAACTCCAAAGCCATATTTATGATCCGAAAACCATTTCATAACTCCATACATTCTTTCCATTTTAAATCCAAAATTTGATTAAAGTATTCGTTTTATGTCTAGAAATAATGACTGGCTAAGTGCGCCTTGGACTTGCGCACGAAGGGTTCCGTGCGATTATCTATTAAAACCCACGTTTGTGGTATAGGAGACCCACTTTAATATATATTCTGTTTTTTGTATTTGTTATTTTAGCGGCAACAAAAAAAAATCATCTGTTAAAATTTCGACTGCCTAGCTATCACGGTTCATAAGGTTCAGCCTGGTGACAAATAGACAAACGGACTGACGGACCTGTACTCTGGAAGTTTGAAAAATCTGACACCGGGTGTCGGATATTTCCACACACGAAAGTCCGAAAAAATAGTCTGTTTTGTTTTTGGAACGAAGTTCCTTATCGCGCGTTGCGAAAAGGAGCTAGACGGAAAAAATTTAAACCAAAAGTTGTACCGACACTTTTTGTTCATTCAAATTTATGAAGATAATAAAAACTTGATTTTAGAACGCAGAGAAGAGTTTGAATGTAATTTAGACCTATTTATATTTTACTTCGTTCCATCCGGGTGTCCCTTGACACCTCTCAAGTTTTTTTATTTGGGTCATCAAAAACTTACGACATAACTGCTCGTAGCTCGCAGTAGCATCTTCGGTGATTTCTAACAGAACCATGTTTAATTAGTAAACATACCTGAAACAAAAAAAAAATGTTTTAACAAAATAAACTGCCACTGTTAAGCTAAAAAATAAAAATAATTTCTAATGTTATTTCCTGCTACCGTCCTCGTAAGATAAATCTAAAATAAAGTGGAAGATTATCACAAAAATATTCTTTTTTTTACGTTCAGTGAAATCTTGTTTTTGATTCTATTTTTACGTTTTTTACCTTATCTCTATAAAGTGGTGAATTAAGTGTCTTATCTTCAAAGTAAGTTTTAAATAGGTAATCAAACACTCTTTTATTAGGTTTCGAGTGTAGGAACGGGGAACAATCAAAGTTCAAAGTAAAAATAAAACGAATGTTACAGTCGTTTGTTTTCAAATGTTTTGAAGAAATACTTAGATAAAGAATTAATTCTCTGACATAGAGTTGTAAATATATGATGCAGGAATCTAAAAAAATCTTATTCTAACACAAATATGTAAAAAAAATTGGTTGTACACCAAAAATCTCATATCTATTTTTCAAAAAGATTACCAAGCACTTAAAAAAAAAAAACACAAATCTTCGGTTTTTTTCAAATAATGCTCTAAGCGGATGTTAATTACGTTCCGCATCAAGAATTAAAAAAAAGTTAGTTCATAACCACCACTAACATAAACTAATAAAAAATAATTGCTAAGTATATAATTTTACAGGCAGTTAGTACCTTCCATTGATTTAATTTTATCGCCATCATTAATTTATCTCACACCAATAAATATTATTGAAAGTCAATAAATAAAATGACTGTATCAATACTTAATAAATAAAAACGGTTTTAATGAACCGCATATCCGTTTCCGTTGCCCTTTTATGGTTTTAACTTATTTAAAGGTTCACATAGATCGAGTGAAAATATTAAACCGAGTAAAGTGGCGAATGATTTAAAAGTTAGCTAGAAATTGCAACTAACTAATTTTTAAGAACTATTTTGTTATAGTAACTTCATACAGCTTCATTTGACTAGATATAATAACAGATAAATATTATTACTAGTTTGAAAATACTTACAGGATTGTGAATCGTACAGGTACCTCATTTAATACTTTTTAAAATTATGTTAAAATTATTTATCATAACCGGTCAAGTGCGAAAAGAACTCGCACACGAAGGGTTTCGTATCATTATTTATAAGAAATTTAGTTCGTTGTTATGTTCTTTATTATGGTTTTAGTATTTGTTATTATATCGGCATCAGAAATATATCATCTGTAAAAATTTCACCTGCCTAGCTATCAAGGTTCATGAGATACAGCCTGGTGACTGACAGACAAACAGACAGACAGACGGAAGGACGGCAGCGGAGTCTAAGTAATACTTTTTTTTCCTTAGGGTATGGAACACTAAAAAGAGATAAAAAGTTCGTTATTAGTCGTAAAATATCATGTCTTGATAAAAAGGAAGGTACCCAACATGACTTCATTTTGTTGCACAGACTCGACCAGTGTCTATAATAATGGCATGATGTCAGTATACTTAGTAAGTATTATACTTACTGTGTGATAAAGATATTTTTTTTTGTTTATAGGTTTTGATTCAAAATTTAAAAAAAATAATTACTACATTTGACTAATCAAAAAAAAAAATTTTATCTTGTCAGAGCTAAACATCATTAAATGGGAGTCTTTAGATAACCAAGGCAGGATCCTCTTTAAAACCATCACAACAAAAGTCCCCTATTAATAAGTAGGTACAAAAGGTAGTGCGGTCGCTAAGCGGTTGTATTTACCGACTCAGCCACTGGCACAGGTGAAGGAAGGCTTTTGTTTGTTCATCAAAGGAGGTATAATTAAATGACTATTGTTATAAATAATTCCGAGTGCTCAAAACTTCTAATCACTTAATTGTTCGGGTCGCGTAAGTAATTAACCAAAACAATTAATGCATGTTGGAGTTGAAGGGTTGTTTGTTGCCATAAAAAGTTTTCTACCGTGGGATTTACAGTGGTTTTTAATCTTTCCCTCCGGAATTTAAAGGTTATTTTAAAATACTGTAATTTCTTTGTTGCACACAAATATTTAATGAAATGTTGTATTTTAAAGTGTAGTGCTTAAAAGTTAAAATATAATAAAGCCTTTTTGTCAATTTCTTAAAAAATTGTACTACAAAACAGTCAAATTATAAGAGTATCTATATTTGTACGAGTTGTAAGTTCATTAAATTCTGTAAGACATTTTTTTTACAAAAATAAGTTACAAAGATCAAGAAAAGTCCAGGCTGCCAGCGGGGAATCGAAGGCAGTATTTTAGGAGTTTGCTTTTCGTATGTTTCTGGCAAACACTGGTGTCTAAGTGGTCAACAAGTGGGACTAGGCTAGACATGCATGCAACATCATGCTACTGGGCACGTAAGCCCGAATGGTGACCCTATATCGGGTACCAGAAGCCGTCGCCAGAAGGGCGCAGATGCAGGAGTAGAGAAGAGAGATAGCGGAATGACATAGACTCCTTTTTCAGAGGATGACAACTGACTGGTCAAAACAGAGTCGCGTGGAAAGAATATGCCTTTGCCCAGCACTGGGTCATAATATCAGGCTACTTCTCGCTTTGTTCCACTTTCACAGCGTTGTCTGAGGCCTCATAAAGGTCACGCTTAGTACAGCTACAGCTGGTAGGGCACAACGCGCAAGAGAGGAGGTATTTCATAGTTTGGTCGCAACGGTCACATTGACACTGTGTTGCAGTTGGATCAATATATCGCCACCGGGCTAAATTATGCTTGCCTCGGCTCTCCTCAGTTTGGAATCGGTTTATGCTTTTCCATGTGGCTCATTGTAGCTCATGACCCGGTAGTAGTTCCTCCGATGGTTGAATGAAATCAGGAGGGGTGGATGTCTGCTGCGCCACATTTGGAGCCGAGAGGATTTTGGGTCACCTTCAAGTCGTACAATACAACACGAGTTATACAATGTAATTGTATAGTATTATCAAAACTATTGCGACTTACAAGTCGTTTGAGCTCCATAGAATGGGTGCCTAGGATCAGAAGCTTGCTTTTTCTTTCAATAGCGCTTGCAATACATATCTCTTCGCACTGATGGTGGTGCAATACTTGCTAGGGGATATAAGTCAAGCTTTGTTGGTTTCAGGCATCTAGCGACTATGCGGCAGGTATCGTTATTAACCAGGCTAAGAAAACAAAACTAAAGGGACTAGTACTAACAAACTTGAGAAAGACGGCTCATTGTGTATTGATGCCTTTACAAATGCACAAGACAGTGCATACAATTATAGGTATTATTAAGTTCAGTGACCCCAGACAATTGTCTCGCTGATCTGCTGGCTATTGTATGTAAAAGCGGATTGTTTCATCGTATTATTACTAATATTTGCTTAAGTGCCTTTGAAATGCAATGTGAGACAGGTGAATATTTTTGACGTGTACACGATACATAAGTTTGACCTGACTATACAACAAAACAATAAACGGGTTAGTAAAATGAAATAGGTAATATCTGAAAAATGTTATTTTCATATTTCTATTTCATTGCAAAAATAAATACATTTGTTGTCAAAAAATCCTATTGATTTCTCTTATTATTTTTTCTTTAAATGGGGTTAAGCTGTCATATCGTGTAACAAAGAAAATGCTGGAGAGAGTATGTAAAAGACTTTTTAACAAACTTGTGAATAGTCTGATATTATACTTCGTCTATTTTATTTTAATGAGTAATAAAGAAACGCATTTTTAAAATATACACTATAATACTATACTATATACACTACAAATATATTTATATTATTATTCACCTCCCTTCTAAGATTTCTAGACTATCCTTCTTTTTTGAGTACATAAATACGCAACCGCTCAGTAAGTTCTTTTTACTGACATTTATACACGTCTCTGGAAATGCGGCTGAAGTAAATTCATCAAACTGACAAGAGAGATACGTACAAAAAGAATCGAAACAACTCGTTAAGACGGTTCTTGCTTCTTGCTATTTTATATTTATATTTTATATTGCTTTCACAAAAGTTTTTAAAATACTAAAAGTTGAAAAGCAGTAAACCATTAACTGTCTTGAGGTTTTTTATTAAAAGAAAAGTATTTTATTTAGTCAAAAGTAAAAAACCTTGAATTAAATGAGAAATGTTAAGTACTTCTCTGGTTTGCAATCATCTTTTTTTTAAATGTTAACTGTTTTTTTTTTTTTTTTTTTTAGCCATTTTTTTTTTTCAGATCCAGTGCTCGCTTTTTACAGTTTATATAAGATTTAAATCTATGAAAATAATTTTAAAATCAAGAAAACTTTGGCTTTAAAAGCAAGACATACAGAAGCGGACGTAAAATAAACTGATAACTGAAGAACGAACCGCATACTTTCCGCGTTTTGATTTTGCCTGATTTCAAAGCTACGATTATATTTTTAAAATAGTTACTTAACATAAATACAGTGGCAAGAGCTCAGTGCGAAAAAAAGAAAACAATTATACATATGCTTCACACTTTATACATTTGGTCCATAAATAAGTAATTAATCAAAGCAAAAAGGCGTAACACTATCATAAATTAAACTCGCAGCTTGAGGGTTAAGCACCCAAAATGACTAACTCTTTTTGCAACGTCCATTAACCCGTCGACGGTTACAGGAAAGTTCTCAATATAACTTTGCTGCAGTTTTATTTCACGAACAAATGACCTACTGTTCCCGACTTAACGAATTGGCTCATTGAAAAATCCCTTGGTACGAACAATCTTCACTTGTATATTGGCGAAACGAGAAAAAGACGCTCGACTCGGGTATAAGGCTCCCTGTAGATTCGTAAGATATATTTTGTTACTACGTGAAGGAATTTGTAACAGTATTTTGTTCCGGAGTTGTAACATGAATGTAGCAAAATGAAAATCTCTATTGAATGGTGAAAGATGTTTCCTGGTTCTTGTTTCTGAATTTTCTGTTTTAAGATAATATTGTTTCTTGTTTTCACGTGTTTGTTCTTGTTCTTGTATATTTATTGTATTCATCTTTTCATTCTAGATAATGTTTGACTTTTTAACCGACTTCCAAAAAGGAGGATTTGTTTAACAATTATCGAAGACGCCTAGACTTGTCAGATGGTCCCATAGAAGTTTTATCAAAACCGGTTGAGTAGTTTGGGGATGAAGTAGGTTTTTAGATTTGAAAAATTATTTCTAGACTTCTACAAAGTGCTCACCTGATGGTAAGCGACGATGAAGACTAGGATGAAGCATGCCTATCCAAAATATACCCATTCAATCTATTTCGCATGGTCTTTGGTATCCTTGGATGATCGATCATTGACATGTAAGTATACGTGGCTCTGTGAGCTGTAGACCTCGCGAGTGACACAACCCATTGAAGTTTATCGAAAAAAAATGCGTTAGTGGCATGGCCGTAAAATATATTCTAAAAAAAAAAATAATTTGTAAATCTCGAATAAAGTTTCTCGGATAAAAAAATGCGTGAGTGTCATGGAAAACTTGTTTGGAACGAAGTTTTGCCAATCAATAAAAAAATATACACATAAAATATTTTATAAAAAAATAACAAACATAAAAATAAAAAAAGTAAAAAAAAATTGTAAATCTAAACCATTCTTGAATCCACGCAAAACTCATCAAATCGTTCATCATCCAGCCGTTTAGGAGTAGTTTAATTACAAACACTCTCGAAATCATCTAATTGTAAATCTAAACTTTTCTCGAATTCACTTGAACACACGAAAAATTTCATCAATGTCGGTCCAGCCATTTAGGTGAAGTTTAATTAAAAACACACGCAGATGTGACGGAAAAATCTTACACTTTTTTTTGCTTGGCCCTTGTCCGTACCGCCTGAAAAAAAACTTCTTTCCTTCCAAAAATTGTTTAGACAGAGATAACGGTAACCAAGAGATTGAATTCGAATTGGCTGAAATAAGACATTTTTAAAGTTACCAATCCCCATATTTCCGCCAATTTGACAAATATCGTAAGACTGATACGACAAAAAAATCTATATAATTTTTGAACCTTCTCAAAAAATTTCATAAGAATCGGTTGAGAAATGCGACTTGTAGACGAGAACAGCCGAACAGACAAACTGACAGAAAGCCGGACAAAAGCATTTTTGGCCAATGCCAATTGTGACGCTTTGCTCGCTTCGCTCACTCGGTTAATTATAATGGAGAAGAAAAAGCGGAAAAGCGGGAGAGCTAAGGATTCAACCAGAAACGTATTATTATGAAGAAAGAGACAGTATTTTTGTATGAATTGTCCTAATGCTGGTATGAACATTTGTACACAATGAAATTTCATTTGCCTTCTAATTTGTCTGTCTACTTATGTGAGATAGTGCACTAATGACTCAAATCTGTTCAAGCTTATATTTTGCTCGGAGTGTGAAAACGGACAAATTAGAAGCAGCTGCAAAGTGCAATGTAGATTTTATGATTGTGATGAACAGCCCTTTAAATAGGATAATGTCTAAATGTCCGTTAAAAAGTTGAAGAAAACTGCTCGAAATGTAGGAAATAAATAATTTAATCAATTTTTATTTATGTGAAAGAAATGCATGCTTTTATTCACATTTATAATAAATTTCATGACGTGCCGATCAAATATACTTACTCAAGTTATCGTTAAACAAACGTATATATACGCAAATAACGCAGGGATGTCTAGATTGTCTAGGTAGACTAGAATTTTGGTGGCTTCTCTCGCTCTTTTAATTCATTTTGATTTAAACATACGTAATTTTATATTTTAAGCTTCAAAAGTTTTTTTTAGTTTTTCTAGAAGTATAATATGCATAAATGTGGCAATACGCGATGATGACTTAACTTTGTTGAAGCCTGTACTTTGCTCGGAGTGTGAAAACTGACAAATTAGTAGCAGCTGCGAAGTGCAGCGGATTGGCGACTACGCATTTATGATTAAGATGAACAGTTCTTTGAATCGGGAGATAAGGTTCTTTTGTAAGATACTTACAAAAACGTAACTTATTAGCGCAGTTTTTATTAAAATATTATAAAAAACTCTGCATGCAAAGTCATTTTCATAAAATTATAAAAAGTAAATAAAAACTGGCACTTTTTTACGTGATAAAGCACTTTTTATCTAATAAATATAAGTAGGTAAGGTTGTAAAATAATCTTGAGAGTAGATTCAGTCGTAGACATTAAACAGGTATTCCTTTTATAAGTAGATAAAATAGAATTATGGTAAAACGTTCGTCCGAAGACATTTGGATAATTCGAATAATATTAGAATTCTTAACATATACGAGTATGTATTTGTAGTCGCTTTTTGTGTCTTGAGGGAAAAATGCAATGGTACTGACTGAACTCGTACAATGCATGCAATAATAGTACATCTCACCTACCAAGTTCCAGTCATATTATCATTAGCTCAAATTTTATTTTATTTTATTTTATTATCACACAAAACACATTACAACTATTACAAAAATACACAGAAAAACAAAAAACATTAAAAAAAAAGAAATGTGGTGTCGTGGGACACCAGGTAGGAACGAAGTTCAAAAGTTCTTGTGTATACGACTGTCGCGCCTGCGCACGTCTCATTTAACGGTTTTATTTAACGAGGTCATCCTTACGGTTTTACTATCACATTTTTTTCAGTTCGGTCGCGCAGCAAAATCCCTATCTCCTCCAAGCCTGCCGTAAGGAACTTCGTTCCAATAACATTAACAACTGGTTGCAATCCAAAGCATGTGTGTACAAAGAATAATTATATTAGAGGAGAATCTTACAACCCAAGTAGCTATTAAATAAAGTTATACATCGTTTAAATCAAAATCGATTAAAACGTACGGGCCCTCACCTTCTGAACCAGTGCTCTTTTTATTTGTAATTAGAGCAGTAATGACTTTGGTCTGTTCTCGTCTGTAACGCGAGGTAAACAAGTTGTTGCAACAAATTAAAGTTTAGGGAGACCGATTCCCATGTCAATGATAAATTGGTTACATGCATGACATGTTACGAGTATAGACACATGTTGGTCTTAGCATTTGAACGTGGGTAAATCATTGTCCTGGATTAGATAACATTGTATTTATGATTATTCTTAGAAACTACGAGCAAATCTATTGAAGAGAGAATTAAAGCTGAGAAAAGTGATCAATATTCAATGATACATAGTTTTTTTATTATTTATTTTTACAAATGAAATTAAGATTGCTTCGTGTGATCCTGTTATGTATTTATTTATATTCTATAGACATATCTTAAAATCTCTTAATAATTGTTATTTCGGTTCTTTTAAAAAAAATTACGTTTATATTAGGTATGTAAGTCTGATTAGGACGACCTCTGTGGTGTAGTGGTCACCATGCTAGTCCGCCATCGATCCCCGGTCAGGGTAAGTTGGAAAATGGCCTTTTTCAAATTGTCCTGGGTCTTTGGGGATACTAACTCAATGATACTATATTTTATAACAAGTACTTGTTACTAAATATAGTATCATTGAGTTAGTATCCCATAACACAAGTCTTGAACTTACTTTGGGATTACTTGTAATTTATCCGTATATATTTATTTATTTATTAACATAGCCACGGACGGAAATAACGCAATAATCAAAATCTGTCCTCGATGGACTGTTCTTCCTTTCCTTCCCTCATAAGATTATTTTGCTGTTTTGAGACATCCTGAAATACGCTTTTTGGAACGCAGTTCCTTTTCAGATGGTACAGACTTGGCGGGGGCTAGGCGAAAAAAAAGTGTAAGATGTTTTCATCACGAATTAAAGGGAAAAGTAATTTCACGTCGATCTCGTCTCGTATCTGGTCGATAGCTCTTTTGGGAGAGCATATGCCTGAGATGGTCGATGATACCGATTCTAATCAAGCACACGCCATTTTTTTTGTTAAACTGATTATATTTATTATAAATAAAAAAATGTAAGATTTTTCCTTTACTTTTTTCCGTCACGAATTAATAACTTACCACGAAAACAAACTTCGTACCAACCGAGTGATCCACGACACTCACGTTCTTTATTTTTTTCTAAGGGGACTAAAGGGCAGACAAATGATATAAATGCATATATTATGCTCATGAGCAGTGTCTCTACGCGGAACTCGTTGAAAACCTACTTTGCAAATTGTGGCAGGTATTTAACCACTATTCACTTTTAATGAACCCGATATGTATCTGTCAACAGTATTTGTGCCAATTTATTTTGTTGGTTACTTTAGAAGTAGTTTATATGTTAGTATATAATGTTTGCACTGTTATGTGCATACGTTACTTTAATAATGAAAACTTCGCGTTATATATATAAACGATCGATTAATATCTGAATCATACATTTTTAAATATAGTCAATACTTAAAAATATATTCAGATAATTAACGTCATCATCATGAAATTCAAAATTTACGTACAAGACATCTACTATTTAAAGAATTTTTTATTTATTTTAATTAGTTATTATAAATTTTGGTTCACATTTAAAATAGACAACAAAAAGTTACAGATCGCAACAATTTTGCAAAAATAGTTAAGACAAAATCTAGGTGAATTTGTCCAAAGATGATGAATAAAGATTATATAAAGTGATCAAAATTTAGACTTATCACGCAAGAAAATTTTATAGAGGTACAAAATAAATTTGGAGAATTTCCATAATTTAAATAAAATGAGAAAAAGTAAAAATAACTTTTAATGTTGCCTTTTTAAATTATTTGACTAAGCATTTAGAGAATTGCCCTAAAAACCACCAGAAACAGTCCCATTCACATTCAGAAGCAGATGGCCCACATTGAGGCGAAAATTACGAAATGCTCCCAAAAAGGTCCCGGTCGCAAAGAACCGGCTGTGAAAACAATCTTATTGCTTTTGTAAACCGCAAGTGTTTATTGAGCGATATATAAACTTCAAAGTACTAGAAAACACATAAATCAATGGCGCCTTTTGAACACCATGTGTATTTTGGGTAAAAATTTAGAAAATACGATGGATTTTGAAATTTTTGATATATATAGATAAATTAAAACCATTACGATTAAAATTCAATTTAAAATTTATATTTAGTATAGATTTTTAATTTAGTTTTGAGTTTAATTGTAATATTTTTTAATGTTTTTCATTTTATGTTATTAAAACTATACAAAAAAAAATTGTCTAAACATAAAGATTTGTACTTATAGCCTGTTTACAAGTTTGTGATTACACAAAAAGGTTTTTTATTGTTATTAATATGATTTTTGAACGAAAACAAATTGCTTACCAGATTGTGTTTGTGCTAAACTAAAACTACTTTACTGAAAAAGCCTTAGATCATACCAGCTGCTTTTCTTCCCGCGCAGATCCTAAAACTAATAAAAGTGAAAATGCGAATGAATGAGCTTAGTAAGAAACTGGGCAGTATTACGTATGCTCTCTTTAGGTTATCCAAAGAATTCAATGTTAAAGCTTTGCTTACTGCATACTATGGACTGGCCGAATCGGTGCTCAGATATGGAATTATTTTTATTTGTTATAATGATGTAATTTTTAAATTACAAAAGCGCTGTCTTCGTTCTATGTTTGGGCTTCAAAGTACGGACAGTTGTGAGCCGCTGTACTCGTATATTAAGCATAAAATTCTTACGCTTCCCTGCTTGTATATTTTTGAGATAGCAGTTTTTGTTAAATGTAACCCGGAATTATTTGATCGGTTATCAGACCATGTTGTAAGAAATCGACGCAATGGTGACAGACTTTGTGTACATACATCGAAAACAGTATTTTTACAAAAGAGCGTGGTATGTATGGCACCAAAAGTCTATAATAAACTTCCAGAAGAGTTAAAAGAATTAGAGACAGGTTTGTTTAAGAAAAAACTGAAAAAGTTTCTGGTGGAGAAATGCTACTATAAGATATCTGATTTTCTGAATGACAACTACTAATTTTAATTTATACTAACATTATAATATAATGTATCTTTTGACATTTCTAAATATACATTGTAATTATATTGTAAAAAGTAGTAAATCTTAATGAGAATAATTATGCATGTGTAATAATGACCTGTATGAATCTTTATCTTTGTCTTTGTCTCTGTCTCTGTCTCTGTCTCTGTCTCTGTCTCTGTCTCTGTCTCTGTCTCTGTCTCTGTCTCTGTCTCTGTCTCTGTCTCTGTCTCTGTCTCTGTCTCTGTCTCTGTCTCTGTCTCTGTCTCTGTCTCTGTCTCTGTCTCTGTCTCTGTCTCTGTCTCTGTCTCTGTCTCTGTCTCTGTCTCTGTCTCTGTCTCTGTCTCTGTCTCTGTCTCTGTCTCTGTCTCTGTCTCTGTCTCTGTCTCTGTCTCTGTCTCTGTCTCTGTCTCTGTCTCTGTCTCTGTCTCTGTCTCTGTCTCTGTCTCTGTCTCTGTCTCTGTCTCTGTCTCTGTCTCTGTCTCTGTCTCTGTCTCTGTCTCTGTCTCTGTCTCTGTCTCTGTCTCTGTCTCTGTCTCTGTCTCTGTCTCTGTCTCTGTCTCTGTCTCTGTCTCTGTCTCTGTCTCTGTCTCTGTCTCTGTCTCTGTCTCTGTCTCTGTCTCTGTCTCTGTCTCTGTCTCTGTCTCTGTCTCTGTCTCTGTCTCTGTCTCTGTCTCTGTCTCTGTCTCTGTCTCTGTCTCTGTCTCTGTCTCTGTCTCTGTCTCTGTCTCTGTCTCTGTCTCTGTCTCTGTCTCTGTCTCTGTCTCTGTCTCTGTCTCTGTCTCTGTCTCTGTCTCTGTCTCTGTCTCTGTCTCTGTCTCTGTCTCTGTCTCTGTCTCTGTCTCTGTCTCTGTCTCTGTCTCTGTCTCTGTCTCTGTCTCTGTCTCTGTCTCTGTCTCTGTCTCTGTCTCTGTCTCTGTCTCTGTCTCTGTCTCTGTCTCTGTCTCTGTCTCTGTCTCTGTCTCTGTAGGCGATTCGACAAGCAATCCATCACTATTTTGATTCCCTTTTCCACTTATCGCCTACTCTTACGCTAAAAGTGGCCTTTTGTAGTAGCTTTGGGCTCTGTCTATTTTAAGTGAGAACATGTGTTTCTACGCACAATTACGAAAAACGACCACTTTTGGCGTATGTGCGTAGAAAAGCTTCACGTTCTTACTTTAAACTGTAAATAGTTGTTCATAAAATAGTTTGAAGGATTATCTAGAGCCTGGTCAAGACGAAATTTAAATGATATCTCCGTTTCCTTTCAAATGATTTATTTCAAATGGGGGCAGCACTGGACCAGAAAAAATCAGGTAGCCCCTTAAAATATTTTATCTACTCTGTTAGACACAAGGACGTGATAATAAAGTGAACTTTTTTGAAACATTTACATGATAATACTATCATACACAAACCATATTTGACGACCTTCGTGGCGTGGTGGTCACCATGCTAGTCCGCCATTCAGAGGTCACGGCTTAAAAAATTGCCTTTTTCTAATTGTCCTAGGTCTTGGATGTTTATCTATACATGTATTTATTATAAAATATGTTATCGTTGATTTAGTATCCCAAAACACAAGTCTCGAACTTACTTTGGTGCTAGCTCAATCAGTGTCATTTGTCCCTATATATATTTATATTTATTGCTAAGCTAAAAGCCTCACTTTACCAAGTTCTACACATTCTGATAAACTTTTCAAAAAAATATGAACGGCGAATAAACGCACATTGATTTCATGAAGATTGGAAATCTAAATGCAAAGCCACCTGCAAACGATGCATCGGATAGCTCTCTATTTCATTGTAACGCGACTATTTCAATTCACCGGCGATATACCATCCGGAGCGAACAAATTTCTTTGTGTTTCACAGGAGTTGAGTCTCTAAAGGAAATCCACAAACACTCAATCCGAGATGGGAATGTACTTTGCGATGGTTCGTGGCTTTCTGGTGCATTACAATCTGTAGTGTAAAGCCGTTTGAGATACAATCTGGTACCGTACAGCATTTCATTTCGCTTCTTTATAATTTATTTTAATTTCTGCTTTAGAATGTTACATTCGAAAAGCTTTTTACCCGACCGTGTCAGAAAGAGGTTATATTTTTCGTGTGTAAATAATAAATACGTGTGTAAATAGTACGGAGAAATCACACAGATTGAGCTAGTCCAAAAGTAAGTTCGAGACTTGTGTTGTAGGATACTAACTCAATAATATTATATTTTATAACAAAAACATATATAGATAAATATCCAAGACTCAGGTCAATCTCAGATCACTTTCCATTTTGACCTGACCAAAAATCGAACCCGGGACCACCAGTGTGACTGCCTAGCACAATAACCACTAGGCCACAGAGGTAGTCAATGTAGATGAATAATGCTCCATAAAATGACTAAAATAAAACCATACAAGTAAATCAACGGAAACGAACAAATGTATTTGTGACACTACGAACCAATTTTCTTTGTGTGCCACAGGAGCTGAGTTTCTACAGGAAATCCACAAACACTCAATCCGGGATGGGAATGTATACTTTGCGTTGGTTGGTGGTGACTTTCTTGTTCATTACAATATCTGTAGTGTAACGCCGTTTGAGATTGAATCTGTACCGCTCCCGCTACAAGATTTTAATCCGCTTTTGGAAAACAAAGTAGGCATTCAAAGCAAAAAATCAAAGAGTTCTGCTTTATAACTATGCCATGTATGAAAAATATTATAATTCGCCGTTTATTCAGAAACAAGAAATCTGCTGCTGGACATAGGTCTACCTCATAATATTTGCCGTTTTTGAAGGATTTTTAACTTTGTATAGCAGAGGAAAACTACTTGTTTCTTGCTGCGTTTTTAAATGTTTGTAGTTTTGATTGACCGGTAATTAGTTCCGATAAGTATAGGTTGCAATATACATATTTATAGGTAAATAAATAACTTTTACCTGTTAAAGTATGTATTTCTCAGACGTGCTTACGAAAACTACAAACAAATCAATGTCTACAAGTAAAATTATGTTTGGCACGCTACGAACAATTTTTTTTTTGTGTGAGCTTTGTGTTGAGTCACGAAAACAATTCACCATCAGTCAATCCGGGATAGAATTGCACTTCATTTTTTTCAAAAATGCTTCGTGGCTCTTTGTTGCATTACTAAATGTAGTAAAGCCTTCTGTGATAAAATACGGGCTACCAAATACAGCAGGGATTGGAATCATTGATTTAAAATGAAATACCGTAATTTGGAAATATTTAGCTACTTTGGACTGGCATATTGACACAGAATTTATATAAATAAGCACTAACAATGTTAGTCAATGTTTAATATACATATTTAAAATACTTTTTAAAACTTTGTGGGACACATAAGTAAGCATAACAATAGTTTAACGTTTATTGCCATATGCGCAACAAAAATATGTGCCATATAGCTGGATATATTGCTGAGCCTAGGGCGCGTTCAGACGACATGCGCACGCCAAGCCCACGTTTTGCGCACGACAAGCGCTGTTTGAATTTGTTGCATATAATTTGAGTCCTATCATACTGGATAAGAAGGCTGAAGGAAATTTAAAAAATTTCAAAGCGCGCTAGGCATATGCTAGCCATGCGCTAGGCGTGGGCTTGACATGCCCGTGTCGTCCGAACACGCCCAGGATCAATGAGGTAGTAAGTTAATTCAGTAAAACTACGTTAATTCGAGAAAGCGAGGGAAAGTCTCTATAAAGTAAACATTGGAGTCCCTTGTTCGTCTTGCCATCATTATCATCATTTCATTCGCATAACTTCCACTACTAGGCATAGGACTTTCCCAAGGATTTTCAAAATGACCGATCTAGAGCGGCCTGAGCCTAAGAAGACATAATAAATAGTGGTCAGTCATACATAAAATATGTAAACACATAAAATAAACTCGTAAAATGACTCTCTGACGGGCGTCAATCCAATTTTAACGATGCAGTTTATAAACGTCCAAAGATAATATTCTTTGATTAACATATGAAAGGCAACATTGTCTCCAATACAAAACCCATCAATCAATCGGATGCGTTGGCTGGTTATTAACAATAGCCGTGATGGACTTAAGTTCACTGTCGTATCGAGTTAGTGGTACTCGCTTGACTGATCATCCAGAAGCTTAGTATTAGGATTAATCTCATTTACTCATAATAATAATACGCACGCATTATAAGAAGGCTTCTCTCAGCGGCACTAACCGCCGCGCCGGTAGCTTGGACCTTCACCGATCCTTCACCGATCAACTAGATTAGAGTTTTTGTAATGTTTATATATATAAATATTTTATAAAATCCTAGTCTAAGAATCAAATTAATTATAAGAATTAAAGTAAATATATAAGGACAAGTCACACTGATTGAACTAGCTCCAAACTAAGTTTTTAACTTGTGTTGTGGGTAATGGGATACTAAGTCAATGATATTATATTTTAATTACTACATGTACTGATAACCGCTCATTCTTCTCATCTAAGTTCCCTGTTGCATTGCTTTTTTTATAATCCCTAAAATATATTATTTTTATACAATCTATTCCATATACTTTCAGATTTTTATTCCTAATGGGGCAGAATAATGGGGATTCCGGCTCTAAGCAGGCAGAGCCGATATGACTCTGAGTCTCAAACTTATATCGGCTCATCACGCCATACACTTGATACACCTTATTGCATAGTTTTATTTGTTCCTAAATGTGTAAAAAAGTCGTTACTTTCATATTCATTCAACATCATAGTACAAAAAAGTTAGAAGAATTCGAGATATGGTTCTGGAATAGATTGGGAAAAAATACAGGCATACTAGACAGAGCAGGCAAAAAGAGGCAGTCAAACGCTTTCAGAAATAGGCGAGGAAATACGTTGGCACACTTGGTACGACGAATTAATTCATGATGACGATAATAAAAAACCAATTAGTAGGAAGAAGGAGAAGAAGAAAACCCAGACACAGCTTTATGAAGCAAATAAAGGAGAAAGTAGGTGTGGTATAAGATGATACATATCTATACCTAGAAAATAGACAAGAATAGAAGGAACTTTACCGACAAGAGAGTCGCTCAAACATAAAATAACATCAGTATACGCAATACCATCGTTTCAGAAATCAAAACTTAGTATTCTAAACAACAAATTAAATCCAATGCAGTACACAACATCAAAGCTATTGATTACTAACATGCCACAATTCCATTTATAACTTCAATGGAGATATGTTTTTCGTCATTAACGAGTAATATGGGACCCGTATTGTGTTATTTGATGGACCGAACCTAATGGACTGTCGAGTGCAGGCCTCTATTGTTTTCTGTGTGTCGCAGTGGGTCGGGGAATTGGTAATTTCATGTTATGGCCATATGAGTACTAATTCTTTTGAGAAATAAAGAATCTTTAAATGTAAATGTAAAAAAAAAACATCTCACAATGGTTGTGCCAGCCGTCAGCCCCATATTAATAGACTTATAATATGGGATACTTATTTAACGATATTTTATTCTATGATAAATCGATATTTAGATAAACCCTTAAGACCCAGGACAATTAGAAAAAGGCCATTTTCAAACATGCCCGCGCGTGGCGGAGAATGGTTATCAATATTTTGCCACGGAGGACGTAAATTACCTATGATTGTAATACAATATTTTAACGTAAAATAAGCCAAACTATTAAACGATACGATGATAATGAAGCAAATTTAGAGCATCTATTTTTAATTTTTATTAGTGTTACATCTTTTAATATTGTTTAAATAATAATAAAATATAGAAATAACTATTGTGTACCTTTATATGAGTATATTGGATACTTTTAAAGTTTAAATAAATATAAAGGGGACATACATCGGCGTAACCAAAAAAGTTTTACATATAAGTCATGGGTTAAGTGTTAACCCAATATTAATAAATTAATGTTCAATATTAAACTTACTTATACTAGAATATATTGATAAACTAAAATGAATAGCAAAGGTAAAGAACGTTGTTTTCGTCTTTACCACAAATTACTGAGATGTCATTCCAATCATGTACTTTTTCAGCTAGAAATATTACACAAAACCGTAAACCCTTATCGAAAAGCAACATTGAATAATACCAGTACTGAAATTACCTGTCTTTCATGAGGGTTCGTGTGACAGATTATAAATTGCCTACCAACTATTGAAAGCTCTTTGCACTGTAGTATCGATAGGAGTGAAACAATAGCGATGTATCGAATGGTACTAAGCGATTTAATCGAAATTCGATACGGTTGTGAGCTTCCATCGGCGTGTTTGATATAATCTTGTAGGTCTGTCTTAAAATTGGATTTTAAAATACAATATGTATAGAATATTGTAATTTGAAGATGAAATAAGAGATAGAACTAATTTTTACGTAGACATTGTTTAACTGTACGGTTATGCATTTTCTTATCTAAAGATGCGTAAGGATGCCAAAGGCCGAACAAATTGGAGAAGAATCTAATTACATACTAGTTAAACAATGCATTCTCGCGTTGATCTACGCAACGGCATACGAGAGGTTAAGGTCTTCCAACCCTGGGCTCTTTGTGCTTAAACCCTCAAGACCCAAAATGCTTTGTCTTACCCATTGAAATAAAGACGTGATGATACTTATATCATCACGTCTTTATTTCAACCTAAACTTTTTTTTTTTTTTTTTTTTTTTTTTTTTTTTTTTTTTTTTTTTTTTTCGGAGGAAAGATCCCTGTTACGGATACCCGTCAGCCTGCGGGGGAGGCTGTCGGGTTATGTGGGACTCCACGCCAGAGCGACGTGCCTACCCACTAAAAAACCTCCGGAGTTCCATCTCAACCGCTTTTGCCGGGGACACGGGAACGGAAATACATCCGCGAACCCCGGCGCGGCTGGCCGCCAAAGCGGCCCCTCCTCGGGGGCGTCACAGCGCCCCCCCACTCACCAAGTCGACGCGTCCGGAACTCACGGACGCGCCGTACCTCCTCGGCCCAATTGAGAGGCGGCAAACTCCCACGCAGTCTACCGCCTGTGGACCCATGGGAGCCAGATAAACCGGCTCCCAGCGGCGGAGAAGATGAAAGGCTCCGCCGCTTGCCCCTCGCCGCAAACACGGTGCGGCACCGCTCGGTCGCGGAGGATAGGGAGAGCGGCAACGTAACACCGACACTCCTCCTCCTCCGCGACCGATCTCCCACCACAGCCACGGCGGTGTGGCCCCGCCTGAAGCGCCGGGAGGGCAATGAAACATTCCCCTCCCGGCAGCCCCACCCCGGGTGGGGGGAGAACTTCCCACTCCCCCGCCGCCCCATTGGGCGCATCCCTACAGGCTCAAGGCCGAAGCCGAGCCCGCGGGAGCGCCCCTCCTCGGGTGGGGGGAGAACTTCCCACTCCCCCGCCGCCCCAATGTGGGCGCTCTCTGCTGGTGCACGCCAGCAGGAGCGCCCCCTCGCGGGTTCCTCTTAGCTTCCCCGTGGCCACCGACTACCACGGGTACTGAGCCCCCCCGGTACGACAAACCGGGAACCCATTGGGGGGGATTTCAACCTAACCTAACCTAACCTCTCGTATGCCGTTGCGTAGATCAACGCGAGAATGCATTGTTTAACTATTGTATCTGGCATATGTATTCCGGCATACAAGGGTGAAGGTTACTTTTAGTAGGTAGTAAGTAGGCGAGAAGGTAAAAAAGCAATCAAAATAGTAATGGTTTGCTGATTTTATAATATATTACATGTAAACATAAACACCCAAAACTGTATCTTCCATGCTGGTCTGAGAGAAAAGAAAAAACATAGAATTTACCAGCTGCTTCTTTTCCCACGCAGATTTTATAAGCCAATCGGGACTGGGCGAAAACGCGAATCATTTTAAAATGATTCGCGTTTTCGCCCAGTCCCGATGGATTCGGCTTGCAACTTATCAATATTTTATTCATTTTTTCACCTTTTTGACCACCATTACAATAATAGTGGCCTTTGAGTCTTGCGGTCCTGGGCTCTGTCTGCTTTAAGCCGCAAAACGAAAAGTGCTCTGTATACCCCGTTAGAGATAAAAAGGTGATAGTATGTATATAGGACCCAAGATACTAGGCAATTTGAAGAGGCCATTTTCAAACTTGCCCTTGCTGAGGATCGCACCCAGAAACTCTGAAGTGGTTAACCATTACGCCTCAGAGATCGTCTCGTAGGAAGTCGGAAATTATATATCGGTAGGAAGAAATTGATGGTTCCTATTCTAGACCAGAAACTACACGGCACAATTTTTTACGTAAATATTGAAAGTAATTTGGTACGGTTTGTCAAACTTAATGCTCACTTTGGAACACCTAGAAACTATGCGACGCAAATATTCAGGAGGACATTATCGTTAAAGTTCAGCCCAGACGTTGATTTGTTACGACACTGCCCTCCCGTTTAGTAGATTTTAAAAAGTTTGGGGTGCTCACTGATAGAGAACATTCTAATAGACGAAGATGACACTAGACGAAAATCACACTGGACTGATTGAGTTAGCCCAAAACTAAGTTCTAAGTACATACCTGTACTATGGGATACCAACTCAACTATAATTTAAAAATAAATTATAAGATGGTACCATTATATATATAGTTAAAAACCCAAGACCAAGTATGATTTGAAAAAGGCCATTTTCTAACTTGCTTTGGCTGGGAATCGAACCTAGAACCTTCGGAGTAGCGGATGTATTTGTCATCTCATCTACTCGAAAAATCAAGTCGAAGTTTTTACAGAAGAGCATTTCTGAAAAGTAAAAGAAAATCTCTAGGGATTGAAAATATAAAAAAAATAATGCTGACAGTCCAGCAAAAAAAGAAGAACTAAATTTAAATCAAAAAAAATATTGGCGTCGTTATTTTTTTAATTTGGAATAAATATCGTCAACATGGGACGAAGTAATGCATTTTTGAAAGTTATAGATGTAGATATCAAAATCATTAGTAGACCATATAACTTAAAGTACCATCGACATGCTAAGAAGATGAAAGCATGAGAGAAGAATAATGTTAAGGTAAAAAATCAAAAAACTAAGCAAGCTATCTCTTAGGAAATTCATGAGTACTTTATAAGGAGCTGTTACACGCTGAATGTTCCCAGTTATGCCCCTTTACCGTTCAAAGAGCTTTTGTTTTATTCTCTCGCAAAGTCAATAGTGCAGTGTGAATCACACTGAGTCACGAAGTATTAAATCACAGTGCTGGAGTAGGCATACTAATTAAGTATGATTTCAAAAGACTGCACTGTAAATGAGATGGTAGACAGAAATAGCTTTCAGCTTTGCTACTTGAAACGCGGTTCGGACATCATAATGAGTACGGTTAGTCATTTTATTTGTGGTGAGTAGTTTTGCAAGCAAAAATATAAAATATCGATACTATCATGGCCTTGAAAACAGTCACATTATCGATAGGACTATCGATAGTATCGAATAACCCGTACGTTAGTATCGATTGTCAATAGTTCGCAAATATTATTACAAAATATTGATGAAAGGTAAAACTATCGATAGTATCGATACTATTGAATTTAGATACTATCGATATTATCAATATAAAGACAATATTACGATACCAATAGGACTATCGATAGTATAGAATAACCCATACTATCGATACTATCGATAGTTTTACCTTTCATCTATAGTATTGCAAACTATTGACAATCGGTATTATCGATAGTATCGGTTATTCGATACTATCGATAGTCCTATCGATATTGTGACTGTTTTTCGAGGTCAACTATCGATAGACAAACTATCGATAGTAATGCTAAGCTAGTGGTAAGGGTTCAACTGCTTGGTTTAAATTAGTGTTGCAATGACTGTTTTATTTAATTTCGTAAAACTTTTAACGTTTCATTGAAAAACATAAAAATTAACATCTCACTTTTATCATAAACTTACATTGTGACACTCGGTTCATCTCAATTTATCTCTGTTCTGTATTGAGTACTAGACATTTTATTTTAAAATATGCAACAGAAGTTTTCGTAAATCGTTTCCGGATTTAAGTTAGTTTTTAGTTATACGTAAAATTTAATTGTCTGCAAAACGTGTTGAATATTCTTAATTAGTTGATTGTTTTAACTTTATTAGGTTTAATGTTTCTTAATAGCGGTCATTCATTCACAACATTTTCCGTTGCAGTATAATACGAACAGTATATTTGTTTATTTAATTTATGATATAATTAAGTTGCCTGGTAGTAAATATACCATCTATTCGTATCACATCCGCACTCATTTTGCCCTGTTTGTGGAGAATATGAAAACATTCTTATTGCAGCTGACATTAATTTATCTGTTTCGGTAGTCGCTGTTCATATATTCGCTTTAAAGTTATATCTCATATCAAGCTGCCTGAAGTTCAATATTTTGGAATATTTAGAATTTCAGGGATATAAAAACAATTAATTAAAAAAAAGGTTCTAAAGTACTCTATCAAACAAACATATTAAAAAAGTAATTAAAAAGAAAGGGTTTCGCCTTTTTTTTAATTTATACGGACACATCACACAGATTGAGCTAACCTCAAAGTTCGAGACTTGTAAGTTGAACATAAAATACCTTTTTATTTTATTATATTACTGAATAGATTTAGTGGTAGGTTAAGTAGAGTAACTTAAAAACCACATACTGGTCAAATGTCATTTGAAGTAGAAAGTATACTGGAACCATTTTGACTCGACAAGATGAAGAAAAACTGTATGTAACACTCGTATGGAAAAAGAACAATAAGAGTTGCATACTCAACAAACCGCACGAAATATTTTTAATTAGTACGGTGGGGTTCACTAGGAACGAGGACGTTGTTAGAGCAAAACGAAAATGTCATTGTTTTTTAGTTTTTGGTATCTTTTTTCGTACTTGTTTACTCTTTCGATCTTCCCACAAATTCTAGTTAGATTATATAGATAGATAGATAAATATAATTTTATATTAATTACGTTTGGTGAAAGTAATTATAAAATATCACGTGCGATATTTATGTAAGATGTACATGTTCGTTTATTATTATGATTGTATATATATTTATTTATAATATTGACTACCCCGCACTACATAATACCCTATCACTTTTTTCTATATAGAGAGGTTGTCTGGAAGAAATTGCTTAGCGATAAGCCCGCCTTTAGTGCATTTCCTAGTTTTTAAGATAATCATGTCCTGAATTTATTTATTTTTGTATTATAATGTTTTGTACATACGAGTACATACAAGCAAACCTTGTAGACCCATAAATTTTAAAGGCCAAGTTATGGCACTATGAAGGTAGAAAAGAAATCTTATAGTGACGGGTTTGCGACCCGTCACTATAAGATTTCTTTTCTACCTTCAGGCCGGATTTATTGGTTTCTAAGTTAACAAAATTTTCTTAATTAGTACAAAGAAAACAAACTTTAACGTCCACAGTACAAACAAAACATTGCCAAACCGAACAGCTGTGCAATAATAGAAGAAATATCAATATTATTCAACACATAACCCTCTATACGACTACGGCACATTAAATACAATAATCCGGTGCTGTTTGAAGTAACGCGCCTTCACGAAAATTTCGTTTTGTGCGTAAGTTGGTACAATTTCAATAAATCTCATTGGAATGGCCCATAGAGCCGTGTAATGGACGCATGCCGCCTGCTCAAACATACCTTCTTGCCTATAAATTGATAGTGGGTATTACCACTTTCACTCATGAATGTCACATAATACGCTGTTCGAGCCCAACAAAGAAGATGATATTTATCGTTTGTTTTGGATGCCTCTGCAATTTTTACGGTGTTTGTTGGAACTTTTAGAAAATGATAGTGTTTATTACAGAACACAAAAGATTTTTCCGTGGTGTATAATTTGCAGCGCAAGTTTGATTCACATTAAAAATGCCAACAAACATAATGTAACTCAAAAAAACTAGTTGACACCAAGTTACAAATAGGTATATTTCTTGTACCTCATTATATAATGTTACCCTTATTTTGTAAGTATTCCGAATATGTAAATGTTTTTTGTATTGTATACAGCCCACCTGATGATAAGTGGATAAGTACCATAACATTATCGACCATTACTTCCCAAGAACAAAGTTTACATTTTTATTTTCACTGAAAGTTTGTATATTACTTCTTAGCAATAACATTTTTTTAATAACGAACAAAAAACAAAACTTATCCTCTACCTATAAAAAAAATATTATTATTGGCTCAACGGTTAATTTGACTAAAAGATACAACATAAAAAGAAACATTTCCGCTTATACGAGATAATTTTTAATCTTCAAGTCGAAATGCATTATTGGCAAGCGTTATTATCAATTAAAAAGAGATGAATCAATACAGGCATTCCGAGATACAATCTAAATGTTAATGGCTGCAGTAATTGTGCCCTGAAATATAAAACTATTTAAAGACTTAATGGAAATGCTTTGGCGGTACATTGCACTGTTTTATTTCAAGTTTTTGGTAGAGAGTGCGACTTTTGGAACTACATTTTTTTCAAAATCGTTTTCTAGAACGAAGTTCTTTATTTCAAGTTACATGGAGGGCTTACCCACATTTAGCGTTAGTTCCCTTTACACGTATTGAATTATCGAATTGCTCATCTCAAAAATATAAAAATCTGCTACTTGACACTTAGATCATACAAATCGATCAAGTAAAATAGGCGCAAATTAGAATCATGTCTATTAAGTGACGCGGTTAACATGAAATTACTAATTTGTCTCCCTTCTCTCCTTTCAGTAACTTTGAAAGTAGTATTTTGGTCTCACGTCTCAGGCTCTACCTCTCCCAGGGACAAAGACGTTATTAGCATGTACTTTTTACTTTAATTTTGTTTTTAATACTAGCAAAGGTCTCTAGTTCTCTTTTATTACTTAAAGTAGAGCTAATGTACTTACTTTTACGCCTACTACAATAGTTTTCTATTTATTCCGAAGTGACTGGTAGAGAATTTTATTAGCATTTAAATAAATAAATAAAGTTATTTTCTACTTAAATGAACTCCTACCGATTTCAGAAGCAAACTGACCAACTTTATTTCTAAATCGGATTTGAGTTCGCTACAAGGTTCAATTCCCAATAGTCTGAGAGTCAACCATCCCTGCTCAATTACTTTAGTGAAGTGGTCAAAGGAATTTAGAATTTAAATGCGATTGTAATAATAAATGTTCTGGTCAGGAAACTTAGTAAATGTAGTTAGTATTAAATAGACTGGATATAAAACAATTTGAATTTACTGTTGAATATTCAGTATCCTTTTAACCGACTTCAAAAAAGGAGGTTACCAATTCGGCTGTGTGTATGTTTATATGTATGTTCTACGGTTAGGGCCGGATAGGGCCGTACTTGCGAGATATATACTTCCCATATATACTTATATTTTAATAAAATCGTCAAAGAAGGTTTTTAGTTTTATTCTTTTTAGGGTTCCGTAGTAAACAAGGAACCCTTATAGTTTCGCCTTGTCTGTCTGTCTGTCCGTCCGCGGTTTTACTCAGCGACTATAAGTACTAGCAAGCTGTGATTTGGCATGGATATGTATATTAATTATGTGGAAAAAGTGGTAAAATAAAATACTGAAAATATTTTTTTTAGGGTAGCTCCCATACAAGTTAAGAGAAAAGACAACTTTTTTTTCTCGATTTACCTAATATGTGGGGTATCATTGAATAGGTCTTTCAAAAATATTATGAGCTCTTAAACTCTGTTTTTCAATTTAGCGATCCGTTTTTGAAATATTTGGTTTTGAGGTGAACATTTTTGCTAGAGTCAATTGTCCCCCCATCTATCTGCTAAACGGTTATATATGGACACGTGAAAAAAATCACATCTATCGTATATATAACTAACTTTAAAGGAAAACTATCAGAGCTAAGTACGGTTTACAAATTAAAAAGTTATAGGCGATCAACTTATAAAATGTACGCGGAAAAATAAAATTTCGTACAAATTCAATAGAAAATTCGTTTTTAGGCATTTTCACTGGCATAAACCCAAAGTTGGAATTCGTTACGACGGAACCCTACACTGCGGGTGGCCCGACATGCACTTGGCCAATTATTAATATCTAGTATTGTGAATTTTTCGCTTTACTTTCGCATGAATGCATTCCCAAAGACGGCTGTAAATCAGACGGCAAGAACCATATTATCCAAATCGTTTAATTTGTTTCGGTTTTTTATTCTCTTATCGGCTGGCACTCGCTGCCCGCTTCTGCGGCACGCTCGCATCGCTCGCTCAGCTCGTGTATGTGTTGGTCGCAGTTCTAACATAACCTAACCCATAGGTTTGCCCAAAAATAATAAAATGGATGGAACTGACCTAGCACTCGTTCAAATGCTTCAACTATTTTGCAAACTGAAACTTCCATGGAATCAAAATTATGGGTAACAAATCTTTGATGTTACATTATTTCGATAAAATAAATAAAATATGAAATGAAGTAACGATAGACTGAGTTTGTAAATAATAAATAATTGAGTACCTAAATGAAATATCGATATAAACAGATTAAAGGATTTGTTAAATATTGTATTAAAAGATCTGCGAATAGTTTTATGGCGAATAAAAATTGTTGAAATGAATTGCAATAAAGTGATGGGTTCCCACCCTTATGGGCATAGAGATTTTACCCATTACTCCACCGTGGCAAAGGTTTTCGCCGCAGCGGCGCGGAGTCGCGCGTTTGTATTTTGTTAGTATTTCTACAGAACCTTTTACTTGGTGTTACCGCGGTGGTGAAAACCGTTGCTGTGGCGGCTGTGCTAAAGATTAGTAGGTATCTTGTTACGCTACGTTTTCAAAATCCTAGTAATGTACTCTCGCGATATCTAAACCACTGTTACAGTCCATTCCAGCCGCATGAGAAATTTCCAGAAGGTCTATTTGCACTAAACTGAACTGGAAAGTCTATTCAGAGTGTCAAACTTTCGGAATGTACCTAATGGAGCGCGCGTTATAGCACAAAGAGCTTTTGTCTTTGTTCTACAACGATTTCAGTGATTATTACTGTTGTTTAATTGACTGTAATCGGGAGTTATAGAGGCATTTTTGATATCTTTTTGTAAATAGAATAGTTAAAAAAATAGTTATTCGGCGAGCATTTTATAATAGCTTAATTTGAAACACTCGAACTAGACATAGATTATTATGGATATCTGAAACCACAATCAAATAGACCCTTTATTGACCTCAAACACATATCGAATACATGAATAAATCGGCTCAAAGCTTACTCACCATGATTCATCTATATATAGTTTATTTATCATACTGAGGTATCATAGATTGCTGGCGATTTACTAAGGGATTAGAGTTGGACACCATTACACTTGTACTCAACAAGGATTACAATAAATTCAAGGATTTGTACATTGAAAGCAATGAAGTCCGGGATATAAATTATCTGTTGTAGTGTTAAGTAATTTCCAACTAAACGAATGTTGTAAGATTGAATTTTGAGTAGCGTAATCATTATATTGTACAGTTATTTATGGCTATTTGATGAGAGTAAAATTGTGTTAAAGTTTATTACGACTTCTTATGACTTCTTATGAGTACTTATTATGACTGCAGTTTATTACGTATATTTTACAATAGTAGTAAAACAACGGATGATGATTGGGTCAGAAAAATTTTATTCTTCTTAGACCGTCAGTTAGATTATCAAAAAATAATGGATAATTCAATTTACGTTATTTTTTATTAGTAACACGTAATTATTTAAAAAATATGTTTTAAAACAAGCTTTTATCTAAAGTGCTCCTCAAGACGAATCAAACGAGCCAAAGTTCAATGGGGTTGCGTCGTTTCTTTACAAAGTTCCTATGGCCACCTTTCGGCTCCATAAAGATCATCAGATATCAGGCATCAGATAAGCTTCATGTCATTATAATATTGCATTGTCACGCGTTCCACGTATTTGTGCAAAATTTCAGCTCAATTGGAAACCGGGAAATGGGTCAAATTTAATTTACAAGAATGTATGGTCAAATTTAGCAAGATTTGATTACAGACAGACAGACCGACAGACAACGGGACAGGTGAAACTAAATAAAAGCTTGTAAAAAAGTTCGCGATGCGACGTCATAACGCCCCCACGTTATGACGTGCCATCGCGAACTTGAAATGCACTATATCTTTGTCATTTTTTAGCAAGAGATAATAAAAATATTGTGATAGCATACTTAGAAATTTTCAGCTATCAAGCCCGTTAGAAAAGTTGTCTATGCATTTATTATTGGTAATTTTTATTTTCGTCTTTAAATATAAAAATCAAAACATTTATTTCAAGCGAGGGCAGTATTTTTCTTAGAGCCTAGTAAAAGTACGAGTTCTTACATATATTTTTTGGCGTTAAAAAAAACCTTAATGGTAAATATTGTGTAATATAGTACTAATCTCTTTATATATTAAGGGGATACTTACATTTTTTGGGGTCCAGTGCTGCCCCCATTTGAAATATTTTTTTTGAAAGGAAACTAAGATATCATTTAAAATTTAGTCTTGGCCAAGCCCTAGGTAACCCTTCAAACTATTTTATGAACTACGTTTACAGTTTAAAGCAAAAACGGAAAGCTTTTTTACGCATATTTGCGAAAAACTGTCACATTCATGGCGGAGTTTCTTTATTCTTTGCATTACTAATTTTGTGTAGATATTAACACAATCTAATACAAAAGCAATATAAGTCCATTCGATCAAATCCTAAGACGCGGTAGCTAGTGATCGATCAGCCTAATTTATTGATCGATGATATATTATTAACGGGAAATAATTGTGAGTGAGACAAGCTATCTTATTTGTAAGTATAATAATTCAGATAATCAGAAAATATTCTACTAATTAGCTCTTCCTACTTTCACTAGGTTACTGATAGGTATGTTACTTTTCTCTATGGTCTAAAAAATTAAAGCTATTGCTTAAAAAATTGTTGAGTTGACTTTACTTTAAGTAAGTATTTGGATGACTTAATTCTAAAAGACGTATGATCATGCTCGTATTTTAAAACTATATAGTATTGTAGAAAGTGTAGTTTGAATACTACATGTAACTTAGTGTGCATACAATAGTTAATAGGATAATCAATAACAATAAATAAATACATTCAGACCACCTAAGGTGTACCTACGTGCATAAAGTGATAAGAGTAGATAAAGTAAAAGAGGTCTGTCAAGTCAGGATCGTAGCAAGTGGAGGTTTTTAGTATCTGCCTACCCCTGTGGGAAACAGGCGTGATCATATGTATGTATGAATGAATGTATGTGCACATCTTTCAGCAATTTATTAAGTTTATGTTCTACAACAGATTTTTGTTATTTTCTGAAAATTTTACTTAATTCGACAAAATAAGAAATTGAATGCAAGTCCAGCAGTTGTTTTTGTTCCGAATAAATACGGCGCCATAACGCTCCAGTCTGAGTTGCTAACTGCGGCGCGTTAGCCCGAGTGCTGGAAACCTAGCAAAAACTTAGTCCGTCCTGTTGAGTATTAAGTTCAGGCGAGTAAGTACGAGGTGGATTGTACAACAACTGTAATCAGGATATATTTATGTAGCATTAGAGCTGTTAATAGAAGATTTGACGACCTCCGTGGCGTAGTGGTCACCATGCTAGTCCGCCACCCAGAGGTCCCGGGTTCGATCCCCGGTCAGGGCAAGTTAGAAAATGGCCTTTTTCAAATTGTCCTGGGTCTTGGATGTTTATCTATATATGTATTTGTTATAAAATATAGTATCGTTGAGTTGGTATCCCATAACACAAGTCTCGAACTTACTTTGGGGCTAGCTCAATCAGTGTTATTTTTCCCTATATATTTATATTATATTAGATTATTAAAATACCTAAGCACGATACTAGGATAAATTTTAAGACTATTTCAGGAGTAACATGTTATCAATAAGAAATAAATTTTATGTAATTAATAACAAATGAAAAATCTACCGTCTTGAATTTGTAATACAGTAGTTATCTACAAATAATTGGTAAATTGTTAAAGAGTGCAGATTTTAAATGAATTTGATGGAAAAATCAGTGTTCCTAAATCGGTAGCATGCATAATCTACAACGTGGAAAATAATAAACCAAAACAACGGGCTATACTAGATGCATATAGTATAATGAATTTGAAATAACAAGTAAAAACCATAAACAATGCGACGTAAAAATTGCCCGGGCGGCTGCTCACTTTTGTATAGAAATGCCGAAATTCTTTTTTGTGTATTGGCTTGTGGTTCGATTTATCACGTTGTATACTGATATTATAAGGAGCAATTTTTTTTTGTGTATACGGGAATAAGTATATAATTTTTTTTATACTTTTTAAATTTGAAAAATAAGTGTCCTTACATGAGAAAAATAATTCTATAAGTACAAAGTGAAATACAAACCCAGGAGCTGTTTTTGTTTCAAATAAATACGATGCTCCTTAGTAGGTAAGTACTATTCGACTTGCAAACTGCGGCGCGTTAGCTCAAGTGCTGGAAACCTAGCAAAAACTTAGTCTGCTCTGTTGAATACCTACAGATTTAGGCGAGTAAATACGACGTAGATTTTGGTTCGTTGGTTTGGTTATGTTTCTAAAACATAGAAACATCTGAACACGGATGTTGGTGGTTCATCCTTAGGCCTATTTTTGCTATAATCAATAACTTTCTTATATAGCTACTAGCAGTGGCGTTGGGTGAGAGTTTGGCTAGTACAGCTATAAAACTATGGAACGAATTAAATACCTACCTAATTAGGTTCTATAAAGGTTCATAAGCCGTTCAATGTCCGGCTTATAATTAGCATATTTTTATTGACTTAGTGTCAGTAATATGTTTCTGAGCGTGTTTATACAAAATTTATCATTGTGAGTGTATTTGAATAACCAGCAAAAATTTTCGTATTTTAAATATGTGGGTGTGTGCAATCCAGTTATACTGCTAGTTCACGGCTTATAAAAATAGTGAACGGACATTTCCATGCACAGTGCGCCGATATACGTGGATTATAACTTTTCTTAGTAATAAATGCATATATGGAACTCGATGGGAATCGACTTCTTAAGAGGCCCCGCAACTGGCTACTAATTAGAAATATAAAGAGTCGAAATAGATCTGTCATGTGAGTAAGAGCGTTTGCACATTACGCCGCCGCCGCATCGTACGTGGCGTAACAAGAAATAACAAAATCAAAGCCCAACACCACAGCTGCGTAATTTTTAAACGCTCTAAGACCAATAGACCTAATATCAATGATTCATTTCGTGTTACAAAATAATCTGATCACACAATGGAATGATGCAATATCAATAGTATTATTATGATAATACTTGTGATTTAACTATGTAATGGGGTCATGAGTAATTCTCACATACGCGCTAAGTGGAATTTCAAATTTATAGAATCGTGAATTTGCAACATATTTAATCAACATTTCGAAGTTTATGACACCGTCTATTTTGTTAAGAAATAGTTAACTGGCTATTTATTTGGAAATACCTAATTTTCGAGACTTAATTCTATACTTATGTAGTTGGTGTGGACATAAAATAGCCATCGTTTAAAATTCCAAAAAGTGAAATCAAATATTTTTTCTCATAACAAACATTTCCTATCCGATTTGTATTAAATGACATTTAATTAACTGGAGTAGATAATATGAAATTGTAAGTGTTAATGAATAATAATAAAAAAAGCAGCCAAGTGCGAGTCGCAACCTTTTGAATAAGATTTATACTGCCTTAGCACAATCAATCATCTCCTACTGCATACCGATCTGGGGTGGTTCTACTAAGACAGACTTCTTGGCCTTAGAAAGGGCTCAGAGATCTCTTATAAAGGTCATGTACTTCAAACCTCGTAGATTCCCTACACATGCCCTATACAAAATTAGTAATCTTCTCTCGGTCAGAAAGATTTTTGTCCTTAACCTGATCTTAAATTACCATAAAACATTTCCGAACAATGTAATCCTCCAAAATAAAAGAAGAAAGGTTAGAGTAGCCTCCAATCCTTTTGTACGTACCGCTTTTGCTAAACGTCAATACCAATTCCTATCCGCTTATATATATTTATAACAAAATGAATACTCTCCTTGGAATTCATCCTATGAAATTATATGAGTGCAAAAGAACTTTGATCCGATAGACACACTTACTTATGATGAAATTGAAAAATTATTATCTAAACCTATTTAAAGTTATTCTGTTAATATTTATTCAAGTTCTCTAAGGCATTTAGTTTAATCTATACACGAGTATATATATACTTTATGTACACTCCTACGCACACTCTCATTCTTCATATATCTAATCGGTCTTCTCAATACTTACCACATACATATGCACCAACACTCTCACACATCTATACGCACAAACACTGTCACTCTTCCAAACCTTTACACTGACACAAGGAAAAAAAAGCATGCTAATCTTTGTTTTCTTTTCTTTTTGATTTGTATAAATGTAGTACATTCACAAATGTAGTCTCACCCCCATATTCATAAAAGTTAGCAAACGTTTGCTAAAACTCTTTTTGTTAAAATGTGTTTTGTCTCGTTCTTACTTTGTCTAAAGAGAAAGGGACTAAAGATGTTTTAACTACAACAGGTTTAGCAAACGGATGTTATTTTTTATGAATACGAGGGTTAATGTATACCTATATAGGAAGCAGTGGGTCATTCCTATCACGAGTATCATTAGATTACTCACCGGGAAGTCCTAGCATCATCTTGTAACCAAGATTACTGTAATAAATGACTATTTTACTTTTTTATTTTTTAAGAAAAACATAATATAAAAGTGCCCATAATCTCGTTCAAACCAATTTTCGGTGGAAGTTTGCATGGTAATGTACATAATATATTTTTTTTAGTTTTATCATTCTCTTATTTTAGAAGTTACAGGGTGGAGGACACTCATTTCACCACTTTGGAAGTGTCTCTCGCGAAAAATATTCAGTTTAGAAAAAAATAATACTATAAAACCTCAATATAATTATTGAAGACCTATCCATAGATACCACACATGTATGGATTTGAAGAAAAAAACGTTTGAGTTTCAGTTCTAAGTATGGAGAACTCCCAAAAATTATTGTTTTTATTTTTCTATTTTTGTATGAAAAACTTTATGCGGTTCTCAATATAGATCTACTTACCAAGTTTCAACAGTATAGTACTTATAGTTTAGGAAAAAATTTATGTTGGCTATGACAAACGGACGAACAGACAGACGGACAGATATGATGAATCCATAAGGGTTCCGTTTTTTGCCATTTGGCTTCAGAACCCTAAAAAGTTTTTATTTTGTATTCTTTTAACAGTATCAAAATACCTCGTAATTTATTTTGGACTCAGGATATTAATCATTACACAATTGCGATTCCCTTTAGTTCCCTTAGAGTTCCAAACATATTACTTGTATTCTGGCATGCGCATTGTCTTCTATGTTCATATATAACCAAACCATGGCCTAGGAATCACTATTCTTAATTTCTCGATATTATTTTTTTATATTGTGTTTGACATACTAAGATAAAGGTTAATTTGATCTCTAATTGACATTTAAAGTGCAGATCTAGATACCATTGAATCTTGATAAATTAATTAATCCTTAATGAAAATCTTATATGGCTTCTGAAATACAATGTATGTCTTATTTAATATTTTAAGAATAATTTCCAGCCTACCAATTAGCAATAACTCTAATATGGTCCTATAAAGAGATTTATCTTGTATCTTGCTAACCAACGCGGTCTACATACACGACTTAAGACATTTAAGATTTATGTTTTGATCAAATTGTATTTATTTTATTCATAGATTTTATTCCCTAGGTGCTAAAGTTGAATTTCGCACATTTAAAGAGCATAATATATTGTAAGCTTAGTTTAATAGGCTCACTTCGTTTTAGACATCGGTAGGGTTGTCACAAAAAGATAAATGGTCTACAATGTTGAATATACCATGACAACATTATTGCTGTCACCTTAACCTACTGATACTGACACATTTCTTTTATACCATCCCATAATTCAGAATGGTATCTAAATGAGTATGAGTAAGGTAGTGAAAGTTATAAAATATACAGTGAATGAGCGGAGGAAAATCGATGCCTTAGAAATGTGGTGCTGGCGACGACTTCTCAGAATAAGTTGGACAGCCCACCTCACTAATTTCTCCATATTAAAGAAATGAATAATTAAGAAACGGCTCTCGTCGATTGTGCAGTTACGAATCCTTAAATTCTTCGGCCATGTCACCCGCAAAGAATACTCTGTGGAGCGCTTGGTGATTCAGGGTCGTATTACAGGCAAGCGTTCACGTGGTCGGTCTCCAACGAGGTGGCTAGATCTTGTCAAAGCTGTAACACAGTGCCCAGCAATAGAATGCTCCAAAAAAGACGCAGACAGATAAGGACCTAATCCATAATCACGTCCATTCTGTCAAGAGTGAACGCCTAAGAACAGAGAAGAAGAATGTAGATATGAATTCAAATGAAGTTATTACCAAAACTCCACTTAAGTATCCATTTGAGTGTTCAATTCGTTTTCATTCAAAATGAATAAAATGTGTTCGTTTAATAACAACAAATTTGAAGCGTTTATCTTTAAAAGACGTAGGCGTAGGTTCAATAGGCGTTAAGTGATTAAGTTGAAAGTTTCACAATAATAATCAACTTTATTCATTTATCTTTCCAATAAACATTGAATGTACGCTTGACCCATCGAATTAGTATGTTCATTAATAAGCTGTCATTTTTCCTTACATTGGTTATGATAATAAAAGAACTAATTGCATACTTACTCGTATATCTACTAAAATATTGCTCATTTGTACAATTTATTTATTGTATAGTATGACCAATGTTTGTATTACGTAATAAGTATCTTATTAGTTGTAGAGCAATGACTAATGTATTTATTTAGATACAACATGATAGATTTTGTGTCGCTACTAATGCAGAACATACATACTTAATGAATTGGCTAGATATCATCTTTATCATAAACTATGAACCAGTATTAAACTTTGTGCATAGGATTTTATACATTGATAAAGTTGTTGTTGATGAATTGAATTGAACTGTGTTATTTGTCCGTATATAAGTATTCATTTTAAGTAAGTATGAAGACCCTTAACTTTTTAACCAACTTCCAAAAAAGAGGAGGTATTCATTGCCTCGCGATCGTTTGTTTATGTATGTTCACAAATTATTCGAAGAAGTGGGACGGAATAAGAATTTTTTTTTTGAAAGGGGCGTACTTTTTAGATTGTCCCATAGAAATTTTGTTGAAATCAGTTATGTATTTTGAGGGTGACACAAAATGATCACCTGACAAGTATACCCTTTCGAACAAAAAAAGAATTTTCCGAATCGGTTCACGCGTCGTCTATTAATCAGTAAACATACATTAAAAAAATCATTAAGATCGCGACGAATTAATAACCTCCTCCCTTTTTGGAAGTCGGTTTAAAAGAGCTGCGCTCTTGACGGTGGCTATCTCAATGTCCCTCTTTCTTCCGTTTAGTTATTTAACAACTTTGTGAGCCTAATTTTTGCTAAATAAGAGTGCTCTTGTAACTCCTTTTAGGTTTAATTTAGTTTTTGTAAAATATAGATATCATATTTCTTACAGATGGTTTTAAGAACGGAATATAATCTATCAAGTTTTAAGAGCCAATATTATATTAACCCTTATATTGAAATTGAACTGATAACATTTATTTATTATTTGTAAAATGTTGTTTGGGAAAGTGTAGGCGTACCCTCTTCCCTCGTAATTTCGAATGATAACATTAACAATTATAAAATTAATTATCTACCGTTTTACGTGGGTTGAACGAAAAGAAGACAAATGAAATAAATTACCACAAGACAAGTCTTGTAATTTCTAATACGTGTACAGTGATAAATAAAATATTAAAGAGTTCCATACCTAAACAAATATCAAGATTAGATACTGTTACTAGGGTTCTGTCCGCCAGTTTTTAAGCGAAAAGGCTATAATATCTTCTGAATTGTCTCAAGTTTACGATTAAAGAAGGTGCAATAAAATATTATCTTCTTATACAGAATTGACGAACTCTGTGGCCTAGTGGTCACCATGCCAGGTTGTCACACTGGAGGTCCCTGGTTTGATCCCTGGCAGACCTGTGTCTCTAAATCTTTAACAGGTATATACTTTCGATACTTAAACGAAGTGTGCCACGTTTAGGTATGGAAAATATACATAAATATTACTATGCGCACGGCGACCACTTTGGAGGGGAAAATTCAGTTACATGTATCGTTTGTCCAGAGTAATAAGAATGAAATTGGCTTGCAATGAATGTCTAGGTATCTAAACGAAGAGGTGATGAGTTCTGACGCGAGCTAAATTAAACCACAGCGCTAACCCACATTAAGGAGATATTTATTTTCTGAGTAAGACTTTTGTACGTGTAAAAATATAAAATAGTCATACGGGACCCTTGGCATCTGAGCCCACCTGACAACCGATTATTTTTCATATTTATTTAAAAATTTCTTTTGATGACAAATGTGGGAGTGCCTAGGCTGATATTTATTAGAGTTATTAGGTTATAAAAAAGCTTATGAATAACTTGGGTGTCAAAAAGAAAGTTTTATATGAACCAAATGGCGTGACTTCGAAAAATTATGTGTTATTATTGTAGTATATTTGGATGTATACTTTTTTGAAATCTGTGATAAAGATGGAACTGTTGTAGATATTATATTTAATTTGGAATCGAGGGAATCACATATATAACAGTACAATTTGCTTGTACGATACAATAGTAGTATGTATACTATAAAAAGTAATATGACCAAAACTGTAACTAAACCTACTTGACATAATAGCCGCGAATTAATTTAATTTCTCGAATCCAAAGTCAGATCATTTACTTACAGCTAAGTTTACTTCTACCTCCTAAGCGCAAGTACTAAAGAAGCGGTAACATACTGCACTGCAGCATTTTCTTCAAAAAACGTCAACCTGACAATTATACTGACATTAAAGGTAGGTATATGTGGACTAAGAATACATTGTTATGTCATAATTATTAATTAAGAATGATATCGAATAAATCTGTCATACACATTTTCAATGGTGTGCTAACTTCACATAGAGTGGTATAAAAGGAGGAATAAGCATGATTTCAATTTATTTTAGTTAATAAAATATACCTTCAGTTGGAAAATGTATTGCTTACGCGTTTAGCCATAACAGCTCATATAAATATATCTGGAAATCACACCGCTATCATACATGAATCATAATTTTGATTCAATCGGGATTCGATGATCACATTCAGCATTCATATATCCTCAGTTAATACGAGTCTTTATGGATCGTTTCAACAGCACTGACAATAGTAAAATCGGATCGGTTTGATTTATCGATACTTTCATTCATGGGCGTATCCATGAAAGACCCAATTTGCCCTCATCCAGATAATTACGTAAATGCATGAAATTTTTATATAAATATGTTAATTTATGCTTTAAACACTTCTTAACAAAAAAAAGGAAAAAACAAAACGAAAATTAAATATACATACGTCTATAAACAATAAAAAAATCGAAAGAGGGAATAGGCATGTATCATGAAGCATGTCAATAGGCGATACCGCTACCAACTCATTACTACTTTGACGTCACACCAAGGATTATAGATCTGTGATATTGATTTATTAATTCACTTGCACGCCTACCATCACACAATGCATTTTTTACTGTCTTACAATTGTATTCATAAAATCTGCACTCCTTGTATAAATTTTATGGTATAATGTTATTGATTTAAGGAGCACTGTTAATTCTTTATTTACATAGAAAACGTGTACTTGGTAGCATACTCACTCAGTATATGACTGGTTTACTAGGGACTTTTTTTATTGAATAACCCCTCCCACGAGAAATCTTTATATCCGTCCATGATCTTGACTGTAATCGATACTGATGCATCGATAACAATGCAGATGCGCCTAAATAAATACAGATGCGATAAAATCATTGAATGAGATAGGTGTGGGCGTAAATATTTGTCATGTAAATATACCTTTGTTTATCTTATTGTTAAGTTTGGCCAATATCGATATAATCTATTTCAAATATTTACGCTCTAATGGTCTTCATAAACTAGCGGTTTTGGAATAAATGTTTATTTCAAAGATGCTCAAGATAAACTAAATTTTGAAAGTTAAGCTGGTATTATTATATAAGCTTAGTTTAGCAATTATTTTGTAAAAAACAAACTGGATACTTCGAAGACTAGGACGTATAGATGCATGTTTCTCATTGCTGATTTTGGAACTTTTTCGGTGAGATCACGAACAAGAAGTTAGTGTTGGATATAACTACATCTGCAGTGACAGTGGACCTTTTTTGGCTGAAATTTGATGATCAAACTATACAAGTCATTTGCAATGAACTGAGATATATTGGGTCATATCAGGAATAGGGAACATGCATGAAAAATATCAGTTTATCCACAAATGTTTAAAAGTACTAGCAGTGAAAACAGTATAACATTGGTTGAAAAACGAACGAGACATAACGATTTTACGAAAATATGTTTATCTTACTTGCAAAAACGATATTTTCTATATCAAATTTATAGATGATATGGACTTTGACGTCACAATGGTCCATATCAGACTTCTCTTTCTAATCGAAACTTTAAAGCATCACATGTTCGTCGCTGTTATATTTTATTATTTCTGTCTTATTTGTTTACTGTGGTTAATAAAGTTTTTATTAAGCAAATAAAAAAATACGTGCTTATTCCCAAATTTTAAATGAGGTTCTATCAACCAAGTTGTGTGAGACATATTCTTTCCCTTTAATAACTTCATAAAAAAACGTGAACTATTTAAACAATTTAAATAAGGATGGAGTTCATTCAACTGACCAAATGCACCGTACATGCATTATGTATAGACATATCTTCGTGATTTCACGCCTTCTATTATGGCTGGATCACACACATTGAAAACACTTGTACAGTCTAAAAAGAACAGAAGTGACGTAGTTTTTATTTGATCAAGATTATGACTGGCACTTGATTGAACACATAATATTTCATCGAAAAAGATATACCAAGTATATTTGTCTAGTGATAGCAGATTTGTGGGTAGTCAAAAGATAGCATTTCCTCGCCTTTTTTCTTTTAGACAGTAAGTTTAAATAAATATAAATATACAAGGACAAATAACACTGATTGAGCTAGCCCCAAAGTAAGTTCGAGTTGGTTTGAGTGAGCCTTAAGAGAGAGAGCCGTGTGTTTTCCGACCTAGAATAGGACTACTCCATCTTTACCTATATAGTCCATTTGGTTAGGTATTTAAAAGAATGTAAAAAATCTTGACATGTCTTTTTATTGAAATATACACTTAATAAATCAATACCTTTGAGAATTACAAATTATTTATTTTATAAATTATAAATTACATAGTTATTTTTAATGTGCAAAGGTATTGATTTATAAAGTGTATATTTTAATAAAAAAAAATGTCAAGCTTGTTTACATTCTTTTAAATACCTAACCAAATTGACTATAGATGTCGTAAGAGGATTATTTTTGAAGAAAATAAGCAATTCTGTACAATTAATATTTAGAAATAGGATTTGCATGTTAAAAAGGTAAATATCAATACAAAAACATGAATCTTACGAGTAAGCCAGACAAACACAAACCTGCAAATAATGCATACGAACCACAATATTCCCTGAAACTCCATCCATCGTCGGTCGGAGTCTTGCATGATTCCCTGCATCTGAATTAATAAGGGAATGCACGGTGAACACGGCGGAACCGCTCGCTGACTCGCGGGATTTCAAAGCATTAATGTTGTACGCTAACTGGTTCCCGAATGTTTAGTTCCGCTCGAATCGGAACGAGATTACCGTGGCTTTGGACGTACATTTTGGATAATAGTAAAACGTTAGGTACCTATACAACGCGGAGGGACATATCTGTAATAAATCGAACCATGGGCTTTACTAGATTACTAGTAGTAATAGTATAACAATTCTGTGAGTACAGTAGACCTCGCGAGCCCTTACAACCACGAAATAACCGATATTTTACCGTTTCCCTAACTTAGCAAAGCCATTTAAGAGTTTTGAAACCAACCTACCAATAAAAACTCTGAATAAACTTAGGATCCTGAAATAAAAATAAAAAAATTAATAAAAAAGATTTGCAGTATCATGTTTTAATAAAGCCAAAAAATATTATTTTTTTCGATTTAATGATGAAAGTTGTTCAATTTACAGGGAGTAAATTGAACAACTCACGTACTTCAACTTCTTTCTTTTCAATTTATATGTAACTTTTCTACTACATAATATAGTCTGTGGGTTTGTTAGTACTTAGTATTTGATACCTGGTATGTTTATATAAAAAACATTTTTTTCACTGTATAGCCGATGTCACAGTTACTACCCACCATTTTCATACTTGTCACCCCATAGATTTGTATTACCGACATCATATTGAATGCACTAATACAAAATATACAGAAAATCGATTTCTAGAAAACTTTTGGGTGAATTGCCGACTATAATAAACACGTTCAAGTTTATCGTATAAAAAAAATATTCAGACAAAAAAGTTGCGTCTTAATAAGAATGACAAAAAAGTCTAATAGCATTTTGGACCTTTTTGATATAGATGAGATATTAGATTTTTTAAGTTTTTAACCACCCAAATTTCCGCCATTTTTAAAATTTCAAAAAACTGGCTCGAAAATAAAATTCTTTGTATTAACCCAACCTGCTCACAAAATTTCTTGAGAATCGGTTTAGAAATGCGAGCTGTAGGCGAGAACAGATAAACAGACAAAAGAATTTTGTGCCAGTCGAAACGCTTCGCTCTGTTCGCTCGGTCAATGAAATTAAAATAACAACCAAAACACAGAAAACAATTCGGAATTTCCATACAAAAGTGTGCAGCCTGGGCAATTTGTAAGGGAAAGTCATTTTTTTTTTTGCTTTTTTTTTTTGTTTGTTATTTTCATTTCATTATTAGCCCGTTGTTCTATTTATTACGGGTATATTCTTCTTTCTTCTTCCCTTCCACTTTGTTTTATATTTGTTAACAGATTTGGCTCATTTCTTATGACGTTTTGTATCACATTTTAGTATAAGCGGGTTTGCCTGGTGTATAAGTATCTACAACCTTTTCGGGTGATCTATGACAAAAAGATGTTATCAATCTTAGAGATGTCAGTGACAAGACAGTAAAATAAACCACAATAAGCAACGAGTTATACAATAAGTACTTTATTTATGTCCAGAATTAAGTAAAAGGAAAGTTTAAAGTCCGAAGCTACGAGCTTCATCACCTGGAAGAAATTGCTTAGTAATAAGACAGCCTTTCGCGCATTACCTAGTGTTTAAGTTAATTTTTAATCGATTTAAATAGTTTGAAAAGGTATACTTGTCATAAAATTTTACCAAAATTGTATTGAAAAGTCCCCCCCCCCTAGGTAAAGTTGAGTTTTAGTTTTGAAAAGTCTTTTTTTATTTATTCTTCACAGAGTCAACCGAACTTTACAACATTGTTAAAATTTTTATAAGTATCTATTTTTATACAATAATACAACATAGAAATCTAATATTTTGATTACGTAGAGAAATATATATCTTGATTAGTAACCTTGAGCCTTCTCATTAACTCTTAGTAAGAAGCCGCATGTTCTCAAACACTTTAAATCCTTTTTTGTAATACATAATGCAGGAAGCAGAAATACCATGACAAACTCGTCGATCTATTTGAACAAATTAATCACCGGCACGCATGTCGGTGTCGGCATGGTCGATTTAAAATCAATTCGATCTGCGATATGGTTCGTCGTTGTGGCATCGCATTGACTGCGAGCCAAGTGGCTTGATTGAAATTGGTCTCTAAAACATTATAAAAATAGACAGAACTATCTAAGATTTGACTAATCTTAGATAGTTCTGTCTATTTTTATGTGCATACCTATTTTGCTGTACTCCATATACTTATATTGTTGTACTTTGTGTAGGCATTTCGCAAGTTTTCCATAGTCGGGATTCAGTTTTTGGAACTATACTTGTTTAACAAAAAAAATGTCAGTGAGGATTTGTTAATTGCTAGCAATGGAACGGAAATAAAAAGTGTCTGAGGATCATAGATTGGATCTTGAAAGAAAGTTGTGTTTAAAAAGGTGAACAAAATAATTGAGCTACGGCCGAGACACTTATGATCTGAACGATGACCGTATACTATGACAACCAATAAGATTCCAATGTCACTAGATATCTCTATTCTGTCTTTAATTCTTTCGCGTATCCATAATGAAATAAGAATAATTGGTTGTTAAAATGTAGTATATCCTCACTCAGCTTTTATAGAGCCTCGGATTTTGACCCAGGCTCAACTCAACATGAGCCAAATATTACACGACGGATTTTCGATATTGCTAGATAGATATATCATCTATCGGTTTGTATGTGTCAGTTTGGAAATGTCATTGTTTGCCAAAACAGCATATTCTCGCTCTGCTTGAATGGAGTCTCAGCATTACGCTTTTCGTAAAATATTTTCTACTTAGCAACGAATTTTACTACGAACAAGTAAACAAAACTAAAACACAATAGAGCGGGGAGCAAATTCTCAAAATGAGTTTAAAACTTCTACAGCATTACACTCCTAGAATTTTCTCCAATAAGTTGAGAATGGCTGACCAAAGTTCGATTCTAAAACGGTCCAGTTACCATTACAAGTTTCACTAAGGCCATCCTCAGTTGCGATTTCAAAAGCTTTTAAAAGTGCTCAACAAGGCTTCTACAGAGAAATCTATACCTTTGAAAGGGGTGCCATAATTTTCTCTAACAGTTTCCGAGCGTCATAAATTATTTGGAAATGTTTCCGGCCAACTCAACGGGTTGGGTTTACGTACAATAAGGATACTTGAGAGGTTTGAAAGGTATGTTTCTGGACGAAATATTGTAGAACGAACAAACATTCTAATTTGAATCATATGCATAGTAGTTAGTTGATTTATCGTATTGTAATTTGATTAGCCAATTTGTCAATTGTCAGTACACTGCGTATAGTCATACGCAGTGTACTTTACTTAGGCATGAGCTTTGCTGTTATTTTGGATATACAATTGGTGTAAACAATTCAGTATCTAGGTTTTAAAATATACTTGTCCAAAAACAACATCAAATACAACATCGCTCCTAGTCACTGGTGTTTAAGCACTTCTTCTCCGATCTCTAAGAGTTATAGATTTAAAAGTTGCTGCATTTATTAATTTTTATATAGGTATCGTATTTGTAATTTATACGTATGTTTTAATGTATATATGTATGTATGTATAAAAAATATTATTGTAATTATAGTTTTTCGAATACTATACTTTTTATCTTGCGACCCACATTTAGACTATCTGCATAACACAAAATTTCACTGGTAGACAACGCTTTGAGCGTTAAGTTCGCCTTTGATTCCGTACAATTTGTATTTGATAAAAAATAAAGATTAAATATAATATTAAATAAATATTTTGGTTCATTGCTATGCACGTAATGTCTTAATCATGCGTAAAACAAACTAATCAATATGGCTGTCCAAGATCAGTGACACCCGAAAACAGACTAAAATAGTCCTTGGTTCAAACAACTAAAGTAATCCATATAAAGTGACAAGAAACAGCTTTCCAGCTGGTATTTATAGATTTTAATGAACCAGATCTGACACGCTTCTTAAAACATTCTGGAATTCATCTATCGATTTAATTGACGCATTCATTTAAAGAACAATAAAACAGTTTGAATGTGAGTACTAAACCTTGTTTGATTTTTTTGTAATCAGCTTTGACATGCCTCTTGGCTTGTTTTTAAAAGTTCCTAGATATCTGATATGAAGGACTAGGTACTCGTAGTTTTTACTTTTTAAAAAGAAAATGTGCACCAATCTCATTGCTGCACTGATTTGAAATAAATCTCATTTTATAATTAGTTCGCTAACTCAATAAATTATTTTATGTCTCCTATTTTTTCTATTTGCACTTCAAATCCCATAGGTCCGCCATTCGATCATTATATACATATATATGATCGCCCCATATCCGCTTAGTTCTGTCTCGATTGTGGCGACCAGACGGTATTGTTGAACAGATCAGTGACGAACGGCTTTGTGTAAAACACTAAACAGTTAATTCGACAAGTACCTATAATTCGAACAAATATAGTGCTTGGCGTAAGCCGTTCAGATTGGATTTGAAATACCAGACTGCGTTCCAAAACACAAATATATAGGGCATAAGATCAGACAGGTGACCACATATAGGGTACCAAGCTCATAACCTTTGTCCAAATCTTTGCTTGTCCGATTAACTGTTTTATTAAGATCTGTCATGGACATTTGTCCATACACTGTAGAGAGTCTGTAACTGACCTTCGAAATCTAAACGTGCGAAAAATTGTGATACGAAATATCGTATTTAAGATAAACTGTTGGTTGACATATAGATGCAAAAACACTAACAAAAATAAAGTTGACGTATTAGTTGACTGAATTTAAAACTAAAGATTTCCGTTTCCTTTTATCATAAAAATTCTTTTATAATAATAATTTAACTGTAAGCAAATATTAAATTCCGAACTGAATTTACTATCCAATTAAACTGCCTTCACTTGATAGCACACAGAACATTTTAATTGGGAGTGCACAATGGATCTGACAAATCGTTATTACGTACAGTGCCTCCATTAAGTTTCTCTGCGACTTGTGTAAAAGTCCTGGAACGTTGGACCAACTTCATCGCATTACTGTTCCACTGGTCACCTTCCACTGCTTCCAACTTAAAATAAGTGTCGCATGATCGCATCGCAATATTGTTATTGCGAAAGTTTCTCTAAGCTTCGTACAAGAACGTGTACTCGTGTGTGGAACGGTTTTAATGTATATTGTTATGAGTTTAATGTTTTTATTGCGCTTTAATGCCACTAATAAATAGAAGTTATAAAAGGTAGAAATATGTTTCTTGTACGATCAATTTTGAGAATGATTTTCATTCGATCGAGGATTATTGTTATTGATATTTAAGTGTAAGTGACTGGTGTCAGATTTTTTAATATTAGTTGTCTAAAGGCATATGAGATAGCTTGACAACTGGCATACAATAATAACTAATGCTGTACCAACTTCCACCAGGTGCCGATCTCCCCTGGGCAGTCTGGAAGTCGTTAAATAGACTCCGGACTGGCGTTGGGAGATGCCAAGAGAACCGAGTTAGGTGGTGTTTCTCCAAAAACGATAAATGCGAGTGTGGTGCTATCCAATCAATGACCAATTTATTGTCCTGTCCAAAAAGCCCCACTTCCTGCACATTGCAGGACCTTAATAAGGCAAATGATCGGGGAGTCGCCGCGGCCAAACACTGGCCTAATTTATTATAGCCTTTCGACTCGAGAAGAAGAACATGCCATCCGAAGTAGCCACTCATGGAGAGTGAAACTTTGTAACGTGACTCCTATTTTGCTTAAATAGACCTATTTCGATGTGGTTTTTTGACATAAAAGCAAATTCTCTTGCGGTGGTTCTTAGCTATGTTTGATGAAAATCAGTTCTGCCATTTTAAAGTTATTGGGGATAACCGCTACAAAGTCAGTGCTTTCCGTAGACAAAAACAAATGGAGCTACGGATACAAATTCGTATCGGTAGTTCCACTACTCATCAGTTCTTGCTCAGATTTCAGTAAGACTCAGACTTCAGAAAGATCTGCTACTCATTTTTCAAATTTGTTACATCTGCGTATGGGCATCACTACGTCTAATTGGAGTTTATGACCCAGTGCTCTTGCTATATCTATCTTTTGAGTGGTAAAGAAGTGATAGTATGTCTTGTATCCTTGTGTATGAAACCTTAAAGATGGTAAGGTACATTTATTTTAAAAAATATATTTTGCTACACCGCCACATTTCACAAACGGGGCATGCAGGAGATTGCTTCGCTTATCTTATTGATACAGATATATTTTTCCACTGCGCTGCCTCGGGACCGTAAGGAAATAGTGCTATACTTTCGGTTCACATTTTAACTGACTTTTAAAGGATATTGCGTTTTCTTTTTAGAGCCCGCTGCAGTGAAATTAAATGGGAAATGCATGTAAAATGGGATTACTGCAACAGTTTATATATATTTGGCTACGTTTTTATAATGGTTGGTATTAAATGCTGACAAGGTAATACCGCAGTAAATTGACATCAAAGTGCGGACGAAGCATTCCGTTTGCTTTAGTTTACAAAGACAAATATGAAGAAAGTAAAATCCTGTAATATATATATATATTTATATATATATATATATATATATATATATATATATATATATATATACATATATATATATATATATCTCATAGCTTAAGCTATCATTATATAATTCATCTCAACGCTATATATATAACTCTAAAAAAAAATGTACAAAAAAATCCCCGTCAATAAAAGCAGCGCGCTGAGCTGCATAAAATACGGACAAGGTAACACCGCAGTAAATTGACATCGAAGTGCGGGTGGAGCGTTCCGCTTTCGTTGGTTTTTGTTTCCCCATCGACGTTCTCAAACCAATGTTTTGTGAATAAAAACATGGATTAAAAACCACTATATAAACCTTCAATTTATCTAATTATTATGTATGCCATACAACTATAAAAAGATATAGGTACGTAAAAAATATTACTTTCCATCAATAAAACGGGCGCGCAGAGCTGCATGAAATACGGACAAGGTAACACTACTGTAAATTGACACTGGAGTGCGGGCGGGGCGTTTCGCTTTTGTTGGTTTTTGTTTCCCCAAACGAAGTTTTCATACCAATGAATAGAGAGAAAAAACCTAGAATTATAAAATAGAACCTATTTCCAAAACAAAGTACTTACAAAGCACTAAAAATCTCGTACCTAATGGTTTCGAAGAGAAGGTGTTAAAAGATTAGATCCCATGAACGTAAATCTTTTTTGTCTGAGTCACGATCAAAACGGTCAAATCAATACAAAAAGAATTACCTAATTGAAGTGTCTGTTTGTAATATCACATTAACAGTTCATAGTACTTATGAAAGTCTCTAATATACCGATACCAAACAAAATTTAAAAAAAAAATATTGCCTGTATATGACGTAGGCTACGTAAAAAAAGCGGATAAAGTTTTACGGAGCATAAAATACAACACTTTCAGACGCACAATCCATTATCAAACAAAGCCATACACAAAGAGAATAAAAAATACTTCGTTTTCCGTGAGTAAAACGCGGACAAGTAACACCGCAGTAAATTGACATCGAAGTGCGAATGAAAAGTTACGCTTTCATTTGTTTTTGGTTTCCCCAATCGAAGTTTGCAGACAAACGTGTAGCGGGGAAATGTGTGAAAACGGTAGGGAACGATTATGTGTGAGTTATAAAATCATTTTGAAAAGTTAAAGTTTCGTGTATCTTTGTATATAGTATTTTGCTATTTACTTTTTTACAAGTTTCCTTAGATATTTATCCACATATATTTATATGCAGACCCACACGAGTTAATAGAGAAGATGCATAATGAGTAGATTTTGATAACTGTCTCCGATTTTGGAAGCATTTACGTAAAAAAGGCCTTTAAGCATAATTATATATTTTATCAATACATTAACTTTGGTTTATAGATAATTGAAAAAGTAAATTTTAGAAGTAATAAAAAGTTCAAAAAGTAATATCCATAGGATTTTCTTAAAAATTATAGCTACTTTTGTAATGAGGCTAATCCTGTAAAAGCAATATTTGACTAAGCACCTGAACAATTGTCTTACTTACATCATCCCTATAAATGCGACATATGTGACGTCACTCCTGTCCGGTCTTTCTAAGGCACTCCGAGACGTCGTCCAATGGCGGACGTGACATTGTCACCTTTATATCTTAAAGAGATTTTGGGATAGCAGGGTAGATTTTTCTTGGACATGCCTATTTTAAGGGAACTCTTTCTCTAGCACACCGAAAAAAAAATATGCATCTTCCCTATGTCTATAAGATAAGAAATGATGGGATTTTAAATTGCGGCTGTGGATCTATCATCGTGTTTTGTTTTAATAAAATAAATTGATATATATGTATGTTTTTTTATCAATCGTTATGTTTGGATCTATTTACAGGTTACTTACACAGTATTCGGATATATGTATGAGACTACATAAATGTAATTTGGTGAGCACATATCTGATCATATTACTAATAAATTTTAGAATAAACAGATGCTCAGCGCTATGAAATGCGTTGGTATATGTTTGTACGTTTTCGTGGAAAGGCGAATAATCTACGCTATAGCTATTCTGGCTGCTTCTCTGTATAAGACCTCTTTGTGTAGTAAAATATTCGGGTTATCTCGTTTACGGAATGTGAAATAGTTAAAGCAAATTAATGATAGTAACAGATATAACGCTTAATGGTAATAGACACGAAAACACTGCGAATGCGTGCGGCCATATCTCAGGTTGTGTGATATTTATGTATAGTAAACATATTCTAAATTAAGTCGTTTTTGGGACATGAATTCATGTCTGTTATCCTCATGATATTATGAAGATTGCTTAATGACTTACCCTCATATTCATAAAAAAATGCAACCGTTTGCTAAACCTATTTTAGCTAAAACATGTTTTGCCCCTTTTTCTCTTCTCAATATTTGACAGTGAAAAAACGAGACAAAACATATTTTAACTAGAATAGGTTTAACAAACGTTTGTAATTTTTTATGAATTTGGGGGTAACTCTTGTGGCTTATTTATGATGATGATGATATCAAATACCTAACGCGCGTATTTATCCATACCAGAGTTTATTCATGTAGAACTCTCTTTATTTTGTAATTGAAGCGCTGTGGGTGGTATGTCGTTCTAGTAATTTACAAGAAAAAACTAGCAAAAGATGGGATACGGTGAGGATGTCATTGGCAGCACTTAGTTCAAGCCCGGGAATGGTAAGTGTTTGCACAGAGCGAACATTGTTCATGCTTTTCAGATAGTTTATGATAAAATAGCTACGGGAATGTATATATTTTATGCACTTCTATTTCATGTATTCAATATAAAACAAAATTCCCCGCTACGTATATCTAGCTGTCTATACTTATGACAAACCTATGCAACGCCGGAGCGAGCTGCTGGTGTAGATGAAAAAAGATAAGATATTGGTAGTAATAGCTATTAACAGTTTAAAGCTAATATATATACTAGTAATATAATTTTCCATTTTACCAAAACACTTTCTGAATGCAAATGCTTGGTGACAAAAATATCAAAATCAGTATATATGTGCATAAAATATTTGAGGAGTTACCTAGATTTCTCGAAGAATCCATCATCAGATCCTCACCTGGTGACATTGGGTCCAATATGCATGTATATATACCTTTTCAAATAAAAAAATCTAAATCGGTTGAAAACCGTATATAAAGTTATATTGAGGAACAGACATAAACAAAATTTATATATTATATTCGAATTGAGTAGCTCCTTCTTTTTAAGTCACTTCAAAAAGTCCTTTGTCTTTAATTGAAAAATTATATAAAAGCGAAATAAACGAGTTCGGGTTACACGAATAATAATGAAACGCCGTTTAAGATTTCAATCTTTAAACTTTCAACACCTCTCTACAACTTTATTGGCGAACATTTTAATAGTAATTGCTTTTAATAAATCCTCGCCTATATTTAAAAAAACACCGAGTTAGCGCACCTCGTAAACCGCGACGTTGAATTGACTAAACAAAGTTTCCTATTATCACAACTGTCCCAAAAATAAGTGTTATGTTTTTAGGGTACTGTGTGAGTATTTATTTTTATTACTTTTTCCAATAAACGTACATAAAAATAAGTTTTTTTTTATGTACGTTTATTTTATAGTAACCAAATCATATAACTAACCTAATTTGTATGCTGTTAAAAAAAATAAAACGTTACTGAATTTTACGATAAATTAAATATTTTTGGGGAAATTCAGTCAAATATGAAAAATACTTTTTATCAGCAGACACATTGGTGCAGTTACACGATCTAGTTACTATAAAAATCTTTTTTAACATAAGTTTATTGGAAAAAGTCATTAGCTGAACTAGCCTTTAACGCTCATTAACAGTATAATTCATGTTTTCGCCTTAGACAAAAATATTCTTCTAGAATACATGAAAAAATATAGAAAAAGCATACAACCAAAAAAAAAGGATATCTGAACTAACTGATAACTCCCGCAAAAGCAGAGTTTAACAATCTCATTAAGCCGTTTACTGTCATTTAACGAGCAGTTAAGAATTCACAACAGAGTCAACAGACCCTACTATTTGCTCACTGCAACATAAACTTGGTTTATTTATTTAAAACTCGGTTTACAGCCAATCCTCTTGCGTTTTTATTTAGTCATCTTTGATTAAGCTCCTCTATAATTCAGTTTTAACAGCATTGAGCAAACAAAGTTATTTATTTTAAGGAGACAATTAAACTTGGATAATTTTAGTTTTAGTGTTTAATATCGTTGGATTAATTTTGTTAAAGAAACTTTTTAAGCACCATTGACCAAAAGTTTTGTAATTTTCTTGTTAAGTAGTTATGTAAGTACAACTTTGTTAAAAAAAAAAAACTATGGTATCGTTTGTATAGCTTCAAAAATAATACAATTTATACATAGTGCAACCGAATTCGAATGTTTGGCCATCATAAACGGCTGTCAACTTGTACTTATGTGATGTAGATGTTTGACACCATTGACAACTTGTTGCTCGAGTAGGGAAAGTATACATAACATAAGTACTATACAAAAGTAAAATATACTCAGTAACTTTCGCTTGCAGTAACGGCTATTTGTACTGTGCTGCTTTAAAAACGCTTTAATGTTGGTTTGGGAGACAAAAAATAAAACTTAGAATATACTCAGCTGCTCCTCTCTTTGCGCAGATTATAAAAAAAAGAGAATAGGCCAAAATGCGAATCTACTACGAAATATTATCGATATAAAACCGGAAAAAAAAAACACTTTAATTTAATTTTTTTTCTAAAAGTCGTGTTACGATTGTTATTTTTTTCTTTTTAAGTAAACGGCGTATTTTCTTCAAAATTCTCTCATTTGAAAACTACAAAGTTTAAGAAGCTCGAAATTAAAAAAACAATTAACCATACCAAACAGGAAATTAGTTAAAAATTATTGAAGAAAAAATTAAAGTGCCTGGTTTTTTTTATTTCATAACTAACACAACGACTTTTTTTTCGTTTTTTGTCGATAATATTTCGTCTACTATCCGCACATTTCGTTTGACAAAGTATAAAAATACACATTGTATTTTTTATACTTTGTAAGCTATAGACCTCGCGAGTCACCCCGACCCGTTGAAGTTTATCGGATAAAAGTTGTTCAGACAAAATGTAACATCTTCATAAGGGTAACAAAAAAGTTTTTATGACATTTCTGAAATTTTTTGGAAATATCTGAAATATGATATTTTTAAAGTTATCAAACATTCACATTTTGCATTTTTCAGCCATTTATAAAAAAAGAAAATAATAAATCTGAATCAATAAAACAATTCTAAATAGTTTGCGAAACTTCGAACGTTTCACAAAAATCGGTTGAGGAATGCTACCTGTAGGCGAGAACGCGGACAAACTGACAGCCGGATAAAAGCATTTTTGGCCGATCTTGACAGAGACGCTTCGCTCGCTCGGTCAAAAATAGTAATGTCTATTTAGCCATCACTATTTTGATATATATTTTCCACGTCACCCACCATCACGATAGAAGTGGCCTTTAAGTCTTGCGGCTCGTTGCAGAGAGAGCCCAAGTAGTGTAAAGCGTATAACGAGGAGACAGAAATTCATGTATTCACTGACAGCGCCTCTTATTCGCTCTTGCTGCTAATAACTCGTGTCATGAGCATGAGTCACAGTTCACATCGGTCTAATTTAAGACGGCTCAGTCTATGTATGTCAGATTTAATTCGGGCTAGATTTCAGTGAATGATTCATTTTCTAGTTTGGTTTATGTGTCACTTTTAACTTATAGAGCTACATAAATTAAGTACCTGTATGTTTAGATTAAATATATTTTATATATTACAACGTTTATAGAACATACCCGCAACAAATCGAACCACGGGCTATGCTAGATCATTATGGTATAATAAAATTAAATAATTGTCAAAAAATAAACAAAATTCGCCATTTCTATACTAAAGTGTCCAGCCGCCCGAGCAATTTGTATGGAAATGCCATATTTTTTTACTGTGCCATATTTTAATTTCATTATACTATAGTGGTCTAGTATAGCCCATGCTTCGATTTATTACGGGTATGTAATAAATTGAAACATGGGCCAGGCATTACCCTTCCACGTTGTATACAAAAGCACCTTAAATATGTTAAATACTCGTAAGGTGTTGTAAGAATTTACAATGGTTTTTACTTCATATCATATTTTTATAATTATATTCTTAGATTTTGTTATAAGTTTCTACTACAAAAATATTTTTTTCGTACCTTTATTCTTTGGTAGGAACCTAAATAGATGGATAGATGGTGCAGTGATCGATGTTGACTTTGAAACTTACCTGCAACAAAAGAAAAAAAATTGTACAACATTAACACTATAAAAACGTTCACATTCTTTTTAGTAAAAGTATTTTTGGAGATTGATTTATTGTTACCATGGGGTACACTTTCGATTGGCTTATCTTCCATGCTGGTCTGAGAAAAAAGAAAAACCTTCGAATGTTCTAGCTGTTTCTTTTCCCGCTTAGATGTTGAAGCCGATTAAGAGACTGGACGAAAGTACTTATCATTTTAATAGAAGAGCTCGGTGGCCCGGCGGGAGTGCGCATTACTAGCCCTTTCGCAAGTTAAGCGACACCGGGCGTGATCCGCAAGTGGATGGGTGACCACAAGTGGCACAAAAATTTCTCGAGCTCCTCCGTGCTTCGGCACGTATAAGCCGTTATTTCTGGCTGTCATCATTGTATGGCAGTCGTTAAGCTAGGTCAGATGCCTTAAGGCAGCCTGAAAAATCTGACACCAGTGTTGGCCACTTACATACACGAAAAACAAACAACGTTTTAATAGACGTTTTTCGCCCACTATTAAAAAGTGGCCTTTGAGTCTTGCGGCCCTGGGCTCTGTCTGCTTAGAGCCGTAGGACCCAAAGTGCACTACCTGCCCCGTTAGGGATGAAAACGTGATAGTAAATGTATGTACTTAACCTGATTGACACCTGTATATCAACAGATCTTGTATGATACTATTATACAACTAATAATCAACACAAAGTTTCAAATAATATATTCGTTTCCTTTCGAATAATTTACTTCAAATGAGGGCAGCACTAGATCCTGGAAAATTCAGATGGCCCTTAAAAAACTAAACTTTATGTAGCGTGCGTAAAATAATTTGGAAGGAAATGCATTTTTTTAGTACATAAAATAATTGTGAATATGTCGTCACACGTGTTGGTACGCACCGAGCAGCCTGTTGTTGTCGGCGCAGGCCTGCACCCAGGCGGCGCCCAAGACGGGGCGGCCGAGCCCCACCACGCACAAAAATTCAATTCAAAATTCAAAATTTCTTTATTTCCTCCACAATCTTATACTTAAAAATACATACTTAAGGCTATTAGTCAGATGTTAAATGGCAAATTGTACTACAAGATTGTAAGAGACTGGTGTGTCTGAACTAAGCAGAGCCTGTATCTCAGTACACCAGAGACAGCAGCTTGAACGTTTATTTTACACTTTCACTTGGCCGGTTTATTTTAATATGATTCAGTAATTAAAATTAAACTAACTGAAAGCAAACTTTAGCTTTTCCAATATAACATGTTTTAAATTGAAATCTGTGCCAGAAATATCGTTTCCCCGAACTGAAGGCAATTACCTCTCGGTGTTAGGTAGGAGATTCATGTCCAGAACGTGAATTTATATCTAGACCAGTGGTAAAAACTAAACCCCTGAACATAAAATAAAGAATAACAGAAGAATTACGCAAGTACTTATCTGATTCACGTCATGAAAAAACGTTTTACTATTATAAATATGTTTCACTATCTTCACCCGTCGGTTGTCTGTAAGAAATTGCATGTAGTGATTAAATCTCCCTTATATTTAGTTATTTAGATACTGTTCTGAGCATTCAAATGCTATTTAAATCATGTTTATTATTAAGACCGCCCATTGTATATTTGAATGTCTTTTTCTGAGTGAATATATTTCTTGGTGTACAATAACTAATTATATTGTTTCTTACTATATTTATTTATTCAAAGAAATGAAAGTCATGACAATGAAATTTATTAAAAAGCAATGTATCAAGCGCATCCTCTAAACATACGTTTGCGACGGTGTAGGTAGGAGTATTGTATATTTTTCATGCAATTATTACAAAAATAAACTTAAATCTAAAACCATTTGTACAGTAATACCTATATATATTAAGATGATACCGAGTACAAAATTCTACTTTGCACAATGCATAAGTTTCGCATTTGTTACTCTTTAATCTATGATCTGAGTCAACAAGCAATTAAGATCCCATATTTCCGCTCAGAGCGAATGTTTGAAGTTGGTAAATCTTTATTTATCGCTATTCAAAGAACAGATCAAACGTGGTCTGCATATCAACGTCTAGTTTGATTCGGGAACTTTTGTTCAGCTACAAGTTTTATTTGTATCACGTTTTAGTTTATTTTGATCGTCGTGATTGAGACTATTTACATAATACTTATTGTAGTGTCTATGCAAATAAAGTGAGGCTCTATTGGTGAGGCTTGTCTAGTCTATGAACATGTGTGACTCTTCACTTATTTTGCAAAATTGCTGGTTATGGGATAACCAAGTAAATACTTTTTTGTTTATAATATCAACATAAAACATATCCTATTAGCGTAAATAATATTAAAACAAGATCGGAAAAAAAGAGTGTTGGATATAAACTTGATGGTTTTCAAATTTTTATATCCTTTTTAAATTTACAAACAAAAAAACCCTTTATTTCCGAAATATTTCAATTTATACGAATAATAAAAAAACTGCAGTATCAGAATAAATAGAAGTTATAAATTTTGAATACTATCTAGTTCCAAACAAAATTTGATTTTGTAGATTTTTGTTCTACATAAGTTTACATAGTTTTAAAATAAGTAAGATTGAATAGTTTACATATCAACAAATAAAAAAAAGTGGAAATACATGCTGTAATATTAAATAATAACACCTTAAGTTAATGAGAAATATTAATCTATAGATACATATACTATATTAGATACTTACGTAAGAATTAAACTTATATTGGGAAAAAATGGCAACGTTAGTATTTACACAAATTTTCACAGAATTTCCAGTCATTCGTTTTAAATTCGTTAAATGGTTTATTAGTGGTTTGCAGAAACCACGAATGTTAAACGTAATTTAGTGTTGCAATAAACGAAATGGTAGAATCGGTACGTTCCCAAATAGGGTACAGAGTTGTTTCGGTGGTTTGGCTCCATTTCCGCAGCTGTAATGGGAATATTGGTTAATATCGGACAATACCTGAGGTTATCGTAGTTAATTGCGTGTTCATTACTCGTGAAAACTACTAAATGTTGAACTATCAATAGAAATCGACGTTCGACTTTTGTTTTCTCATATTTTAATGGACTTTTAAAGCTGAATAAAAGGCGTCTCAACGACTGCATGTAGGAGTTACGTCATAGATCAACACTTAATTAAAGCCAATGTCCAAAGGAGTGAACAAACTAATTTTATCCCTAAAGATAAATGCGAAGCTTAGTTATCGATCTCCGTCTCAATATCTTTTCTATTGTTTATATAAAGAAAAATGTATTTTCGCGTTCTCTTTTTAGTAGCTTTTACTAAGCATTGAATTAGAAAACTATTAAGATTTTGAGTGATCTTTAAGTTAAGTATCACCTGTCTCGAACCTTCTGACACATAAAATACATCTCGAATTTAACGATGACAAAAACCTAATAGCAAGGTTTGTTTGTCGAATACCTGTCAAAACAAACAAAACACATCATCAATTTTGTCTGTCAGTGTCAATAGTAGTAAACAAAGACGAATTAAAAAGGGCCATTTAACGAACCCATGATAAATTCGCACCTACTGATAGCAAACACAGTAAGTGTGAAGGCAAATATGAAAGGTATATCGAGTAGAGTGATATTCGAGCCATTCCAAGAAAATCAACAAAGTTTCAATCTTTGGACTTAAATAAACATCGAAAAAGGCGATGTTAAAATTTTCCCTTCCAAATATTTACTTTTTGCGATGAAATTTTCTTCTCTACGTTTTATTTGAGTAGAAAAATAAGTTATATTTTTTGGGTGGGTTTGTTATTTATTTATAATAGGTTAGTAGATATTATCTTGCCTTAACAGAAAATGGGATCTCAAAATAAAATAAGATTGTTTTTTTTAAGAACCCTTTAACCTTAGTTGTGGGGTTCTCAAAATTCGATTCAGCAGTTTTAAAAGTTTCCTTATTTTCAAGAACAATGTAATTTATACCTACATTGACCTATTTGTTTACTAATCTCTTTCAACTTAGCGTTTTTCTGGTACATTTCAGCTTTCTCGATTCCCAATCCTTGGATGAGAAATCGTTGGTTTTCAACTATGCATATCATCCGGGCGTGTTCGGACGACACGCGCACGCCAAGCCCTAGCCTAGCGCGCTTTGAAATTGTTTGCATTACCTATATAATCAATACAATCCGAATTGCATTAACCGAAGTCAACAAGCGCATGCTTTGCCTACGCTATGCGCTCGCCTCGCCTCAAAGTCAAAGTGAAATTTTTTTATTCAATGTAGGATAAATTTATCTCTTATTGAAGGTAATTTTTTTTAAATATTATTTTAGTGCTTAAGCCAAAAACTACTAGCGTTTCGGAACGACCACTGCTGGGAAGATTACGCCGAAAGAAACCCAGTTCAGTATTGGTCCCTATCCAGCCTGATGGGCTATATTACAGTTACAATACAGATTTACACTTTAGCTAGGTATACATTATACTATATATTTAAACAATACAATTAAAATTTGCAGTCGTCTATTTCCAAGATTTGTGATCAGACGATGATAAATAGTCATTTACATGATAATACGCATTTTTGATTAAATGATTTTTAATGGCAGTCTTAAACTTAGATAATGGTTACGCTACTACATTATCTGGAATCTTATTATAGAGGCGTAAGCCAAGACCCACAAAAGATTTTTTTGTTTTTTTTGCAACCTAAAAGCTGAAATAGCTAATTTATATTTATTTCTAGTGTTTATACTATGAATATCACTATTTTTCTTATATAAATGTATATTTTGACGCACGTACATAATGTTCGCATAGATGAATTGCGAAGGGAGAGTCAAAATATTAATGTCTTTAAAAAGTTCCCTTAGAGACTCTCTAGCACCTAATTTATATATGGATCTAACAGCGCGTTTTTGTAAAACAATTATGGTATTTATGTCTGCTGCATTACCCCATAGCAATATTCCATACTCAACCTTGCCTACGCCTTGCCTCTGCCTTGCGTCTACCCGGCGCTTGCCCAGACTGGACTTCAGTAAAGCAAATTTGAGTTGTACTGATGGGTGATAGGACTTAAATTATATGCAACAAATTCTAACCGCACTTGCCGTGCACTATGCATTAAACATGGGCTTGGCGTGCACGTGTTTTCTGAATGCGCCCTAATAAAAAGGGCATTTATTCAAAGGGCTCTACCCGTAATGTCTGTTTGGACTCGTGCGGCATGACTGTTGACTGTGTCCTAGACATTTGTTTTTTAAATATTTTACCAGCTCCGCAAGACGTGACCGTGACCGTACTTGGATTGGTAATGCTTTATGGAAATGACCTTCAAATATTTTTCCATTAATTTATGTTTTTTAATTTAAAAAAAATCCTTAACAAAAATTAACTAATATTGACAAAAATATACTAATATGGGGAAAAGCTATCGATTATAGGATTTTTTTTTATATACTAGAATCTACCAACGGATTTTTAATCCTTTACTTACCCCTTAGAATTGTATCGTATTAAGTGTCAAATGCGTACTTAGCATCTACTATCTATTAAAACAATTTAATGGGAAAACAGTAGGATAATTTATTCATGATTTTATTCAGACTTTATAAATATGTGCGACACCAAAAATGGTGACACTGTATCCGTGAGAATCATATAATCTTGCCTGTTCATAACAATTCGTATTCTGAAGCGATACTGACACTAGAAATGACAGGTTATCTTTATTGTGATAACTCGAATCGATAGCATTTGCATAGACAGTACCGGCACAAGCAACGACAATGCCTTTGGGCAAAACTGAAAGGGCGCTCCTTTGTTTACTATTCAAATCCTTTTACTAACAATAAATAAATCTATACGGATATAGATTCCTGTTTTAGTGTTGGTGTCTGCAACCTAGGATAACGGAAATCATGCATAGAGGGGACGAAACGCTACGACGATCTCCATGAAAACGCAGCTAAGGATGGAACGAGAGAGAAAATTTGATTTGCTGGTTTTGTGTATTCCTTTGACACGGATTAATGTAAAAGTCCATCAAGGGAAAGGGCATCAACTAAGAAATTCTTCTAAAAAAGATTGTATCTTTCGACTATTTACTCAGCTACGCTGCAAGTGAATAACCAGCTTAGTTGCAAGTGAAGGTTAGAATAGACTTAAATATGTAACTAAGGTGATGCAGTCTTGAGCCGAATAAACCTGATTTTCTGAAAATTAAAGCACATCAGTCTGTCGGTGTGGTAAGCAGCGCTTTATGCCGTTGCCCCTTTAACACTGGAACCCATTGGCAAACGCCTAGCCGCGCTACTCTAACGCCCCTGCTTTGCATAGAAATGTAGGATCATTCGTAATTCACATGAACGATTTAACTACTCGATGTTAATTCAGTAAATGACTTCGAGGAAAGAGAAAATTCTACGCAATGTTTAATGTTCCTAAAGACGGGAGTTGCAGTAGGTTATTTTATTGTTGTAAATAAGAATACAAAAGCAGTTTGCCGGCAAAAAATTATGAGTCAAAACAAGTCATTGTTATTTTTATCAGTCATGTCATGTTATATAAGTAATTGTTAACGATAGCTTTCAAGGATCAGAAAGCGATAAAAGAGCTTTTTGATGTAACATTCATTGCAGCTCGACTAATCTTTACAATCTGTCCCCGTAGCATGGCACTGTAGATGCACCTAGATAAAGTTTATATCACGCGACGGACAAGTTCCATTCCGCTTGCTTTTATTACAAAAAGCGAGAAAGAATTTGATGATAGCCCACGATAAACTTTGTCGCCGATGTCATGCTAAGGGGTCGGAACCAACTTTATTAGATATTATTTTTATTTATTGTCATCAACTTGGCAAATTACTAAACAATTTAAGATATAGGTTTATATGGCAGTACTAAGTAAAACGTAGTTTTGAGGCAATGCTTTTAACAATACGTTACCACATCTAACAATAATTGTTATGGTCACATCTAACAAGAATTTTCACAACAACGAATCTATTTTACTTGAAAGAAAAACGCTAGTTACTAAGTAATACGTTTCAACAATAAGCTCATTACTTGAGTTTATTTCGTATTCGTCTTGTTCCTTGTCACAATGACATTTGTTGTCAGCCTTTTATGCAGACTGACATTCAGGCTTTCTTTGTAAAGCTTCAAGTACAGTTCATAACAAAAAGTTCCACTATTGCACTGCACATTGTGCACCTATGCAGTATAGTCATTGTAGGTCATCGCTGCATAAATGCGGGGGTCAAATCCTACAAGCTAACAAGATACACCTTCAAGATCAAACATTGAAATAAAACGCTGAACAAATTTTCCAGTTCATTTCATTTCCTTGGACACAAATATCGGGACACTTGGTAAAATTTTAATTTGTCAATTTAAATATTTTTCTCTGACTAAAGTTGGAATTGACATTATTTAATGTTATATTTATTTTGTTGATCTGACACCATCAAATAAGAGATAAAAACTCAACTAAAGAGTAAAACAGCAATATTCTGAACTAACATACTACAAGTATTCCCAATGTTCCTTTCAGATATTTTAAGGCACGGCTCCTGAATAAGCCATAGAGTCTCTCCATTCACTAGACGGGTTATCGACCGTCTTTTGAATAATTAATGCCACAATTGCCGGTAAGTGCATTGCAAAAATAGAACCGTATATTGCATGGCAAGCTTTGTTTTGAGTAATCTTGAAGACGTTCAACGTCTAACTCATCCCTTTAAACAAATTTTCCACATTCTTTTACTAAAATAATTATCTTCGATTTCGTGATTTTGATGCTTTATAATAATATTTTAAATTCCTCTCTCATTTCAAACAGGCTATATTTATCTAAACTTATTACAAATTTAATAGGCCGACTTACAGCCAAAGGCTTTATCTACCAGTCTAACCATTAGTGATACGGAAAATAATTAGTCTTTAGAAGAAGGTGCAAAATAAGTAATTTTGAAAGATATATTACTAAATTAAGATATATTTAATAAAATATTAATATCAACCAATAAAGTTACATTCAAAATATACACAGATATAAAATATAATAATCAATACGTATAGGTACTACTTATATAATATTTTATTTGTATTAAGTGACAGTTCCCGAAGATAATGTGCACGCACTGCAATTTTAAACGCGACACGAGTACAAGAGCCTTTTAGATATTGAACGGTAGGTACGATGTTCTTTGGCTTTACCACTTGAACAGCAAACGAACGTTCGTAGAACCCACTTCAATGAAATGAATGTTCTTAAATAACAGAAAACTAATTCGCAAGGAGTTTATGTTAGGTAGAACTAGTTGATTAAATTATTCATACAAATATCGGAAGGATTTTACTTCACTATTTGACATTGTTCATAGTTTTGTCTGTTTGGAAACAATAAATAGAATAAAACGTAGTATAAAAGCCATTAATGTATGTAAAATTAATTTTATGAGCCAACAAATATTACTTGTTCTTGCTTGTTTTAATGCAACTTTGGGCGTAAATAAGTAATAAAAGAAGTGTAAATACTCCAAAAAAAAAGTCAGCACTGATAAATCTTTCACAAACAGTTATCAAAGATTTCAATAAACTGTGTTTGTAATGGTTATGCAGTGGTTTCTTTTAAAAAAACTCCATTTTTCGAAATATTTTTCATAATTTGGTTAAAATTAAGGGTGACAATGGAGTTTTATAAAAAAAGGGTTAAGGATATTTAAAAAATCCGAAGAAAGTCACAAAAAAGAATCCGCAATGCTTCGTCAAAATTTTTATATGATTTTTTTTTAAATTAAATAGTATCGCATTACAAATAACTTTAAACAGTCCAAGAAAAAAACGAGTTATCAACTAAACAAGTGTTTGTTTACATTAAACGTCAGTAAAAGAATACCTACATGATTCCTAAATAATTTGTAGAATCATTTAGGTTTCTCTTACTCAAATAAGTTTGAGTTAATTATGAGTAGATTTGTAGGTAGAAGATAAAATAAAGAAAATAATGCTTTTTAATTCGTTATTGAAAGATGTGGATATTAAAATGCAAATCGAGTAAATATTGGTAATGGAAGTCGCGACTAAAAGCTTCGATGGCCGGCTTATATACAAGATTTTTTTTTCAATAAACTAAATGCATCCCATTTTAATAGATATTACTTAACTTAGTTACTTACTTAAATAGAGTATTAAAATATCATTTTAGAAAGCGTTTTGCAAAACACTATCATGCAAATTAAGGTAACGTAAACTAGATTCATTATAATAAGATTTTCTTGATACAAAATCCTTTTCTGAGAGCTTCGTAAGTGCTAAATAATGAAGCTTCAGAAGCTTTGGGGCTTTATTGATGTGGAAACAAAGGCGCTCTTTTTATTACTTTAAGAAGGTAGATAGATATACCACAAGTGTAGTATAAATATAAATAAGAAAAAGAAACTAACCAATTAATTACCTTTAGCAATATTGTGACATTAATATTTTATTCAAGCTAAGCAAGGATATGCTATGTTTTAACAACCAATGATATTTCGTGATATTTTAATAGAAATAAAAACTATGCGCTCTGTCATATCACATATGTAACTTGTTTTATAAAATAAGTAGAACCCTATGAGATCATCAGTTATTAGGAAGTAAAAAAATCTGTACTAGAAACAATGTAACCAGCCTGTAAATTTAATAAAAATTAGAAATTTATGTTATCTATTTTTTTTACTCACAAGCAATGTTTTTTTCCTTAAAAGAATAGGTAATTTATTGCTCAGTAGTGCTCCGCAGTCACTTACCTACTTACTGAGCGTTCATGAATACTGCATCGGCTGCTAAATGCGCCATTGTCTGTCGGTGCAAGTGTAAATGTTTATTTATTAATTGGCAATGTAATGTAAATTATTTATTTGCTTCGTGAATAAGTGAAAACTTTGTAAGTATTTACTGTACAAAGCACTGCCCGTGCACTGCCACGAGAACGTGTCCCTACTTAATACATAGGTACAGAAACACAAAGACCGACCAGCTAGTTTCAATCTAAAGTGCAAGTATGTAGTCCAATAGCTAATTGAATGCGACAAGATATCACAAGAACATAAAGTAACTTTCCAATACCGCACATTCGAAGAAACTATCACGCGTTCTATTGATAAATTGTTGATTGATTGGCCAGGATGGACTGGTAATTATAAATGAGGAACAATTCATAAGAACTGCGATGCGATGCATAAGAACTTCGCTGCATGCACAAAAATGTATTGGAAATATCTAAAATAAAAAATATCGGTTATATGGTGGTCGTAACAACTGATATTTCCATGGATTGGAATTAGTTCAAGAGTCAAAAGAAATAATCCAATGGAAAAAGAATGTGTTATTTTTTTGTTAAACTTGCATTCTTCATTTTTGTAATAAACTTTAATGTTTAACATTATTGGGATACGAAATCTAAAAAATAAAAATATTGACGTCACGCCTAATTCGGCAACACTAAAACCTATACGGACTATCCGACACTGGTACAAGGAGCGCTATTTACTTTTCTGTCGACTGTCTTAAAAAATTTACACTTCCAATTAATTTGAGCTAGTTTTGTCGATTAACCATAAATAGGCTGTATCGTATCTATAATTTTGAGGACAGGAAAAAGTATTTGCTCAACTGAGTTAGGCATACTTCTCGACTGGTTTTATTTTGTACATCTGAATGTCTACCTACCAGGAAATATAATCAGATGCAAAACGATGCCAAACAGCTATTGATTAATTGCTTATTGATAATGGTCCTGCCGGGATGTGTCTTACGGAACTCAGATTCACTAAACGAAGGGTTTTTTATATGTAAAAAGCCAATTTGTTATTTACTCCGCGTTTAAAAAATGGTAGGTACTTCAGATGATGCACGGGAAATGCAGTGAGATCCTGTTAGTATGTCACCGAGTTACTGTCGAAAGTGTCGTCCTCGTCCCATTCGTTTTCGAGAACTAAGTAGGTAGTGTTGATACTCTCAATAGAAATATATCGATAAAAGTTGTAATTTTTGTACAGATACTAAAATAATAAAGTAGGATACGTGTCAAACAAAAATGGAATAAAATTAAAATTGGATTTCCTTTGAAAGATCAATGATGAATAAATTTCATGTCTTTAAAATAAACCATAATTTGTAATATAAATATGTAAGTTTGCTGCGTTAAAACAATATTAACACAAATAATAACATCTCATCTTTATCATCATCATCATCAATAGCTTTTAGATAATCATTGTTGAGCATAAGCCTCCTTTTATTCGCGCCATCCCAATAAAATCTATTTATTTTGAAATAAATAATTTCAAAAATTATTTTTCCCATTTTTCCTATTAAAAAGTATACGATAAATTAAAGTAAAACATGAGTATTAAGAAAAAAAAATAACATTTTAATATATTTTTGATTAAAAAAAAGAACTTCTTTTACATTATTTTACTTACGTAATCATTTTTTAAAACTAAAAACAAACTTTAACCCTAAACCACTCAACCGACTTTGATGAAACTTCTATTGAACCACTTGTAAAGTACATCCTTTCAAACAAAAAAATAAGTTTTCAACTCTGTCCAGAAGTTTTCGAATAATCGGTGAACATACATTAAAAAAATAAGATCGTGATGAATTGATAACCTCCTCCATTTTTGAAGTCAGATAAAAAGGGAAAAGTCATACTTTAGTCAAAATACAATGACTATTATAAATGATTATCGACATTATCCCATCCCTAAATCCTTGGCTGGCAGCCAAGTTTTTGCTATGCACGCAAAAGGGAGATTGATCAGAAAAAGGTTCAATTTCCACATCTCACCTTCTCAACTGGTTTCACGCTCGAGTCATTCGAATCATTGCCTTTTATGTACATGAGTAATTCCAATCGCCTTTTAATGTGAATGTAATTTTTATAGCATATTTATATTTCGAAGAAGATCCACTGTGTTTTCAATTATGGAGAAACTGCCTAAATTGGTTTAAGGGTTTTTTTTTTTTAATATATAAAACAACAGATACAAAAAAAAGTCTTTTCTTAAACATGCTCAGAAATATAGGCATTATTTTAGTGAAAAGAAGACACGAAGTTTGTAATTCTTGGCTCGTGCATTACTTTGCTGGACAAGGCCAGGAAAGTAGTATGAAAATTAATTCCTGGCCGCTGCTCAAAACAAAAAGACGAATAAAGTGTATTCAGAACAAATTCAGAATGACAAAACAGTGACATTGACGTTTCAGATGACAATTTTGTTTTTACATTTAGCAAAGACATTAAGCGCTTAATTTCATAACTTGTCATACAGCCAATTACTACCACATAATAAAAAATGCACTCTTCGAGCATTATTTATTGTTATTTATATTCTAATGACCACAATTTTATTAAAATAATGTTGTTATAAAATTACACGAAAATATGCTTAATTTTCGTTGCGATAGAAAAAAAATCTATGGTATTACATTTTTTGCGTAAAATATGTCCGGGCCGTATGGGCTATGTTTCCTTTGCCTTTAAAAACGCGAGAAAGCAGTTTCTTTTCTTTCAAAGTACAAAGATACTCTTTGCAGTAAACATTAATTACTTTCGGTAAATATTTGCATATTTCTGGTTATTTCTTTAATGATTTCCTCACATTTATTGAGAAAAACTATACATGCCGCGGCGGGAATGGCATTGCCGGACTCGTAATTATTGTCACTACTCGTCCATCGACGCCATATTTCCCGGCCTCTGCAGTAATGTACTATTATCTTTTAAAGAGTAGATCAGATCACGTATAAAAAGGTGGTTATTTGGAAATTTTGGAATTCTAGGTCATAGACAAATTGTTTTTAAATTTACGTTAAACATAAAGTTCTTATTACTTATGCACGAAGATTTTTATATCATTCATAATTATTTTTATAAGATTTTGAAATCCATAACATTTTATGCCTTTTTTCCATTTACTAAGTTACGTTACAATGAATTTAATGTAATGTTGTGAGGTGTGTTTTATTATTTATATCTAATAAATTACAAATAACCTAAACACCGCAAATGTAGTCGATTACTTTCTACAATCAAACGTGCCATTTTCATGATTGTAAATAATAACCATCTATGTTTTATAAGTAGTTAATACAATTATGTTTATCACTTAGTTTCTTTCATAAATGTATTATTAGCGATCTATTTATATGCAACATGTGTTATTCAATAATAATTAAAATCGCTTATGGTCATACTTATATATTCAAAGAGGTAATTAATAAAGTTAGCTTTGATAAAGCCACAGAAAAGTTGCTTTAACCAGTGAAATTTAATCTCTGTCACGGCAATTAATAAACTGCCGCCCAATAGGTATGTTTTGACGTTGTTTAAAAGTGCTAGAATTAATTTAATTAGGTAGGTAGACATATTTGGATAAAAGATTTTTTGTTTTGGCAGCATTAAGCCTATTTTAATAATCACAGCTTTTATAGAAAGAATTATTGACATAAAACTAAAAAAATAATTTTCGAATAAATTTAACGCCTTGAATACCCGAGGCTGAGAAAGAGATGATGCGATGACCTCGACGCTTTCCAACATGAGTGGTCAGCGAAGGAAAGGGATGGAGACACTTAAATTTGTAGAAGGTATATATATTACAAAATAGTTTTTAAGTTATCATAAAACAAGAGTGTAGGGTAAAGTGAAAGAAAAAGAGTTTACAGAAACCTTGATAATCTAGATGATACTGACTATAACCATAATGAGACTGTTCAAATGAAATGAAATATAGACACTATATAATAAATATAGACACTATAATTTTCTTGTAAAGCCCTTCTTTAAAAGCTTGTTTATGTGTAAATATTCTTATGAATTTTAATAACATATTATTTCCATCAAGACATTGTCAGACACAATACCAGTACCAATTTACAACGAACCTTCCTATTCATCGTGCGTACAATAAAAAATTCTTGAAATTACGGAAACGGTCAAGGATCTATCGATTAATTTAAATTCTCTGCTTGTAACCGCAACTATGAATAGAATTTCCATATAAGACATATATATATATATATATATATATATATATATATATATATATATATATATATATCTTACATGACGAAAGTACATGTAAAGTTCCTCTATGACCAAAAGTTACTAACTATAATATTTCGCCAGCGCGTACTCACAATTTGCCTAAAATCCGCATTAGTATTCAAATAGCTAGATGGAAAAAGCTAATATTGCTAGGCAAATGACGTAACTTTGAAGTTTAAACAAAGATGGCAGTTGTTTTCCGTAATTATGATAATTGAGTGATTAATTTGCAAGACTTTTGCTACTAGTAAGTTAGTTAGCAAGATGTTGAGAATTTTACCTATTTACTTTCTATACAGAGAGCATTGTACTTGAAAAATGGAACGCCAAAGGAATACTAGTAGGTGGTTAACTTGTAACCATCACACTAATATTATAAAAAATGAAAGTTTGTGAATGAGTATGTTTGTTACTTCTTCACCCGCAAACGGCTGAACCAATGTTGATAAAATTTGGTATCCAGAAAGCTAACACCCTGGATTACCACATAGGCTACTTTTTATATATACTGCAAGTAACACCACGGGGTGGAGCTAGCATCAGAATAAAACTTTTATAAAAATGACATACTCGTACCTGCTTTGAATTCATAATTGTATATTTTTAGCTATCAACGATTTTGTAATTATAAATACTATTTATGTGGCAATTTCTTTAACCTACCTTTCATGTACCTAAAGTAGATATTCTGATGATTAACATAACTAAAGAAAATATCTTTTAGTTTCTTTTTGTTGAATGCAAAGGCTTAAAATTCTAGCCCTTTAGTCCAACGACTAATGTGAAGATATGCTGTGTACTATGATTTATATAAAAAAGTTTTGGTAACTAACATAACAAAAAGGCTATATCAAATCCTAGAATCTCATATGTCTCAACAAAACTCGAGTTAGTAAAATGCCCTAACATTTATGACATCCGCTTTAATACTGCACTAACATTTATCTTCCTTTTATTTCTGAACGAACATTATCGTTCGAAACCAATAAACCGTGATCCACGATGATCCATCCATATCTTGCAGCCGTCCAAAAATAACATCTGAACTTCTGGGTTCAAAAATAGCCTCCCTAATGACACACTTCACTTGTACTAAGTCTACACGAGTAAAGACTCAAGATTAGTGCAAGGAGGGTTATGTGATTACAAGTTTCTCATTTTCAGTTTTCTTATCTTAGGTCAACTGTGACAACCATAGTCTTTAAGCTACGTCAGATGCCTAAGCTCTAACAGTTTGACACCAGTGTAAGCTTTTAACTTACTTGATAAACAATAATTATGTGTAGGTACATAATTAAAAAAAATCTTTCTCTGTTTAGTTTAAAAAGTATTTCCATGAAAATATTTATTACAATCTTTAACGTAAGAATAAATAATAACATTTCTTAGAATAAAAATGCTTGATTGGGACATTTAGCAAGGCATAGAGAACGATACTACAAGTCAGTTAATGTCGAGAACAAATAAGGGATAACATAAATTCATAAGCGATTCATAAGAAAAAAATCATAATTGACCCATTCATTCATTTTGATAGTAAAAAGTAGACCTTTTTCCTCTACATATATTTCCTCATGTGCCACTTGGAATGCTTTATTGTTCGATTGCAAGATTTTCGTTGAAATCTCAGAATGGGTGGTCCTTTGATGGCTTCATTTTATTGCGTAACAAGCGAATGTATAAGATTACATTAACTATTGTTTGTTTTGCGGAGTTTTAAATTTTAATAGCTTTTATCATGTAAAACGCTTATTGAAAAGCCAATCTTATATGTTTTGACTTTTTCCATGCTAGTCTGGAAGGAAAGAAATAAAACCGAATTAACCAGTTGGTTGTCTTTCTGCGACAATAATAAAATGATTGAGGGAATGGAAATCCAAATCATTAAGTAATAAGCGATGCGGCTGGTAACCTTGGCAATTTTGATTCCTTTTTTCCGCCTTAATATTCCCCATCGTGCTAAAAGAAAAGTGGCCCTTGGGTGACGGCCCTGGACTCTATCTACCTCGATAAGAGTAGACGTGGTAGTGTATATTCTGTATCTTGCTCACGGTATAAAGTACTCATAGCGCATTGTTGACAAATCTGACATCAGTGTTGGCCACTTACACACACTAAAAACAAAACAAATACTTGTTTTGTTTTTAGTGTGTGTAAGTGTGTATATTTATTTATTCACACTCTCTTTTTTTTCATAATTTGCATTAATTTCACTGTGCTTATAAGATATTTTTAATGTAAAAATTGGACATTAAATCTCTTATTAGACTGCAGACGTCATGCTATTCAGATGCCTTGAGGTAGCTTCATAACTGTGACACCAATGTTGGCCACTTACACTCAAGAAAGACAAACCGTGCAGATTTAGCTACTTGACCACAACGTTATGTCATTCTGGATATTGTTTACGAGCCGCGTTATTGTTTTGGCCTAGAATCGCCATTTCTACTTGGTTATATACTTACTTACTCGTATGTTTTAGTTCTTAGAAAAATTACATCAGCGTGTAGAATTGGATTAATTAGTTTCATGTCTATGTATTTAAGCTTTATTTGTATTTTTTTTTACTAAATCTATTGCTCGGAACTCAATAACACATAAATCCTATACTTTAGACGAGTAACTTTTTCCTAATTAATCACTATAGTTTATTTAAATAATTAACACATAATATTCACAAATATCAATTAATGGCTCCAGATAACTCATTTATTTTACTGTCCATAATAATACTTTTTAACAGTGAGTTTTGATTCTATTATTATTTTTATTTTTGATTATAATCTTATTTTATGATATTTTAATGGACTGATTATTTAAAAAAAAAGGTCAAACAATCTTCTGACTATTATTATTCTATATTATCTGGCTATATTGTTGATTAGTATCGTTTTTTATGATATTTCAGTTGACTGCTAATTCACGTGAAGCATGCGGCATGCCGTGCTCCTCATACTACCGGATTACATCTGCACTGCAATAGTTTCGTTCGTGCCGCCCCAGGATTTTGTTAAAACAATACTTGATTGTTTGCGTATTTATAAACTGCATATCCATGTACAAAAATAATAATGGCTTATCCCGAGATATATATATATTATGAAACTCGGCACTTAGAGTGTGACGAAGCTAAAAAATTTTCTTTAAAAAAAAAAGAACAAAGATCGGTCGCCCAGTTAGTAAGTACTTATCCGAGTAAATTTTGGTTCATACTCTTCTTTTTTCATAGAATTCGAATCAAAAGTAGGCATGGTTTATTTAATTTAAAATCCATTTATCATAAAGTATTTAGGTATATCATTATTCAAGTAATATGAATAATAATACATTATTTATTGTGTGTTGAAATTGTCTTTCAATTGACAAATCCTTTCCGACTATCCAAGGACTAAAAGCTAAACCAATAATCATAGATATTGAATAGCTACTAGTTACAACAAATCCCCTTTTTTCATAAACTATAACCATAAAATCAGTGATTAGTACTCATAGCTCTGTCTAATCCTATATATTATATTATTCTATATATTTGTAGCCTAAGCATAGATTTTTATAGTATCGTTAAGCGTTATAAAAGTGTATACGTGTTTAGTGACCTCTTTTTGGTCCAACTTACGATCCACTATGAACAAACAAAGAATTTTTTGAGTATAAATAAATTGATAGCTAGGCACGTAAATCCTATAATATCGAAAAATATATTACCTACAATATCTGTCCAACAAATCCCCCTTCATTCATAAACCATAATCGTAAGATTATAGTCGATATCAATTGGATGAGTCACTTTTACCTCCGAACAGAATCAGTGATTCAGGTCGTCGACATCTGACATAACACAAGGCCAGTGACTCGCTTGATAAGCGATCACTAATTTACGACTGACCTAAAGCTGGGTTTGAACTGGTGTATTTATTTTCATCCATGTGTCTTTAAAGAGTACGAGCGAAGTACAAGCCTGATAAAAATAAATTTATTGCGGAAAGGTACACTGTCTATACGGAGTATACAAACTTATATTTATACTTCGTAGCAAGTGGAGGTCCATAGCCTCTGCCTACCCCTGTGGGAAATAGGCGTGATATTATGTATGTGTATGTATGCAAACTTAAATAGGTAGGTACAAATTTGGCGGTGGTTATTCAAATTACAAAATATTGGTGGCAAAGGGACTAGGCGACCCGAAAGCACCAAAGCCAAACTGGGTCTGTATTTCGGAGGGATGTCCATCCACCTGGCCCCACATCATCCTGCCACTATTTATTTATTTGTAGGTACGTATGGGTATCTTAATTTTTAAATCTACAAACTGGACACACTTATTTCCCAAAGTAGCCTTACTGTTATCTATTTGAGAATAAGACACACTTCTAAAATAAAGTGTATTTTACTAGCCTACTTGTATAATCCGTCCTTGTTTGTATGAATTGAGGTACTTTGTATCATGTGCTTTCATAGCTATTTCTATTATAATTTTTGATCATAAAATAACAATTTTTATTTTAATATGAGTAGGAAGTAAGTAACCTTCCTAGTTAAAATAACTCGAATATATTCGACTAGATTTTATGAAATTTGGTGGACGAGTGATTTATAGTATTTTTTTCTATTACATACGAGTACCTTGCAGCACATCCGGTCTTTAATAACTTAAGCGTTAAATTTTACAGCACAACATACATCTCCATAAAATTTCCTTTCAAGGAATGCTAAGTTAGGTAAGCACTGAATATATCATGCCTTATTTACATGAGCATACAACTAAGCGCTTGGCTTTTACCCACGCGTATCACATACTCCGACGAAGTGACATTAGTTAGTAGATTTGCGAACGGTCTATTTTGGATGCGTTCGAATTGAAATCTAGCACAGTCACAAATTCTCACTCGTATTTTTGATCCATCAATTGACTCATGCCGCTGTGATTTTGTTAGATTGATACACATTTTTATGTATAAAATATGCTTTTTAACTAAGTATAATTATTTATGGAGTGATTTAGTCTACCGTTGTACGTGACTACTTTGATTTAAATGTTTTTTTTTTTTAATGTAAAAAGTTGTTGACTGAATCTCTTAAAATGTAAGAGTACAAAATTAAATAGCACCTTTTAGATTGTTTTAGTAAATCGAAATATTTTGCACAAGCATAAGATTGTAAAAGTGGCTGACCTTATGATATAATTATAGCACTCTCGGTCTACTGGTCGACTATGTAACCAAGCAGTAAATATGTGTGACTGGTGTGTCCTTATATATTTAAACAATCCTTAATAGGTAGCCAAAGCTACTTCTATTTTTCGGCTTACCCAGGATGCGTTATTCCATAAGGCTGTTGATTTCGGCCGGCACACGAATTTTTGTAGTTAAAATTCGCACTTCAAATCCCGGAGCGTTTCGGTCGGTCCGACGGCCTAAACCTACCTACGGCTATTGAAGTAAGTAACTATCAATCAAGTGAGATTACAAATGCATGTCGATTTCGGCCAGGAAGGCGGTAGTTCGGGCCGAGCCCTACAGGTTACATATTTGAAAAATAAATGTGAGATATCAAATGACTGTCCATTTCGGCCAGAAAGCGTTCTGAATTTTGTTGTCGGATCTCATAAGTACTTTAAAGCCCGGTCTGCAAGAGTTTTTTTTTTTTGAAGCACTACTTGTAATTTCTGGAAAGTTCGAGTAATCGAGTAATACTGGTAACAGAAAAAGTAATAAGTTAATTTGAAAAATCAAATTAATAAACCCCTGACCGAAAATGTCAAGAACGCAATCTAGTGATGAATAGCGGAACTACCGATACGATTTGATATCGTATCGGTAGTTGTGCTGTTATAGCGCCATCTATACTTTTTTAGGGAAAGCCTTGACTTTAAACCAATAACTTTTTTTAAGCCGCTAAACTGGTTTTCCTCAAACAGCTAAGAACCACCACAAGGGAACTTGCTTTCACGTAAAAAACCATAGATGCCATAGACAGACATACAAAAAGTTACACAGACAGACATTAGCGTCAAACTTATAATACCCATCTTTGTTGTCGGGGGTTAAAAATAAAGCAATTCGTTGATTACTTAACTCTTTCCGAGCGTTATTAATTATGATATTAAAACAGAGACATAGAAATAAAAAATAAGGAAAACGTGCAGAAAACAGCACAGTACTTTGCTTCTTTGTAGAGCCGTCACGATGTGGTAACTTAAATATAGTTATAGCTTGCGTTGTCAAAACTGTAAGCTCATGTAAATGCGTCATAGCTCAATGTTTGAGAGTAGTCGGTGTAAAAGAGATAAGATAAAGGTGAAATTAGGCGCAGTGACCCGCTTCCTAATTCATCACAAAGTCATTTAAAAGTGCATTAATCTTTTGCCGAGCTCATGACTCATGGCATTATATTAAGTTTACTGGCCTTTCTGCATAAAATGCTTAGTTTATTTAAAAATCTCATTTATAAGTTCAGGTTTTAAAATTCTACAATTTACTTTTTTGAGCAGCAAAACTAATGGAGTTCCATAAACTGAATGATTGCTGAAAAAGTAACGAAAAATCATAAGAAAAATACTAAATAATTAACAATGCAAATTGTATGTGACACTAATTGGCACATCCATAATAGTTATTAAATGTGATACCGTGACAGCTACTTACACATACGAAAAAAAAAACAAACCCTTGATGTTATGTTAGGGATTACGATTTTATAAATTTTAAGGTGACGTATTACCTAGGTGAGTTGCAAAGTTACAATTATCAAAATTATCATGGCTAAAATTGCTACTTAAAAATAAAAATAAAAACTGTCTCAAAAATTATTTTTATCATCACTTTAGCGAACTTAAGAATCCCCTTACCCTAGACTTTTCCATACAAACGTAGTTAACGTTTTATTTTGAAATGATATGTCAGATTTCGGTAAAAAAAGTTATAATTGGTTTCAGACGGTAAAATTATGAACTGGAAAGAAAATATAAGGTGTAAAAGTTTTCCATAGTGATGGTCAAATAAGATATAATACACTATATTCTCTTTTAAGTTCATAATTTTACTCTGAAAAACCAATTATAACCCTAGATAATTGCAATTTCTTTAAAATTACACAATTTTGCCCATATCCGACATGTCGTTTCAAAATAAAACGTAGACTACGTTTGTATGGGAAAGTCTGATTCTGTTCAGGGTAAGGGGACTGTTAAGACTGTTTTTAAACAAAATACAAAGATACGTATAGTGATCGGCAAAGAATTGTTTTGTTCAAGTTGTTTGCCGACGTTTATAACAACATGTTATTTAGTTGTATCTAATTATATGACATCAGACATGACATAAGTTAACCTGGCTTATTATCATGATCGCAGCCTATGATATGGACACCAATTAAACTAATCACTCATCAGATTTTATAGTCCAAGGATTGATGTCATTGTTGCGAATATTTAAGAAATGACTTCATCTGGAGTGAGTAAGCGACATTGGTTTTGAAGGTAAAGTAATTCATATACTGCGCCCTGCGGTGTTGCCCGCGGAAAAAGTAACAAACATGCACACACAATCACAAACTTTCGCCTTTATAATATTAGTGTGATATAGTGTGATGTGATTATGGAAACCACATTGGTAAAATTATAACCCGTGGCATATATTTAAAACATGCGTAACGTCTACTGCTGGACACAGGTCTCTTCTAAGGATTTCCAAAGTGACCAATCTAGAGCGGCCTGCATCCAGCGCCTTCTGGCGACCTTATCTATATTAGATTAAAATAAAAATATACTGCGGGGATATTCTTACTTTCATTTGTTTTTACTATAAAAATAAATAAAAGTGGGAAAAAACAAGTAAATGACAGGAATAAAAACAAAAAAAAAATTGTCTGAAACAAAAGTACTCGTCCTAACGCATGCAGATTAAAAACTCATTTAGTTACAATTGCTGACGTTCATTAGTTTTTCCTGACAGTCTCTTGTTTCCGACTTTTCTTTGATTCTTGTCTAATGATGTTGGTGAGCATCCCCTTTTTATGTCCAAATATTATGCATATGTATGTAGTGCTATACTTTGAATTGATACCATTTGTTATTTGTGTCAGCAAATCAGTTTCTTTTATAAGTTAGTCAGGATCTAGAAGCATGAGATTTAGCACAAACTTTCTTAAAAGATGTGAGTGTGCACTTAGAAAAGATTTTTGGAAATTTACCCCTTAAAGGTTGAAATGAGGTTGTTGAAAGTTTTTATGAAAATTGGTCAATTTTGAAGTTATAAATGTAATAAATAAATATGAGATCACGGTTCAAAAAAAATTACACTGTCACTCTTTAAAAAAAATCTTTAAAGGGGTAAAAGTTAATATAAAACTCAGCTCAAAACGTGAACAAGGTCTTGCTTTAGCTTGTCTCAAATAAATCTGACGATATAAACTCCCCTCCGGTGCCGGCATACGGGTTCTAGCATCCGCAAAAAGGCAAGGAAGGTCCAAGCTCGACGCGTCGGCTTATTTACATAAAGCGGAATAATTAATTGCAACTTAAAATACAAAGAACGGCCGTCCGCTACTCATGGAAATTAGGTTTAGTTCTAGACTAGCTGAATTTGCAAAGAAACAAGCAGTTTCATTTGAAAAAGCCGAAGCTGTTTACTCGTTGTTATTCAAATCCAAATTTATTATGCATTAGGAAGTTAATATTAACAGCTGAATACCTATTCAAGAATCCCATGAGTACCTAAGTGAGTACCTAAGTAAGTAGTTACTTTTTTAATTTTAATCGAAATAAATTGTTTTTTTTTACTCCGTATCATATATGTATTTACGTTTTGTAGTTTTTTATATCAGTAAAATAAGTTACATAATTTAAAAATTATGAGTTTCTGTATTGGCCTCGAGTATATATATATTTTTTGTTTTATTATTAATATTGCGATGCTTCGTACCCATTATATTACGTGTATGCACGTGTCTTCTCACGTGTCGTCTTAGTATGTTCCCGGTTTCATCATCATCGCTCCTGGCTCAGAGCTTGGGCTGCACTTTTCCACTTTTTCTTCTTCAAATATGATGTCAATGTTCACCCAAGCAATCCAAAGCCCTTGCTAAGTGGAGAATAAATAGCAATACTGTTTTTGTGTGTACGTATAATATTATGTTAGTCAATGCAAAACTGTCTTCAAGGAAAAATACCATTCAAGACTTAGCAGCATAATGAGGAACAGGGGGTTTACTCCATAAAATAATACGGAAGAAGTCCGATAGTGACGTCCTATTTCTATATCAATCCAAATGAGACTTTATCATCATATATTAATGCTTTATATTACTTGACATTGAAACACGGATATGCAGTAACCTCCGTATTGCGTACTGCTTTTGGAATAACCCCCACCGCTATGAATTTGACATAAAGCAACAAAGCACTCTTAATTACAAGAATTATTAAGATAACGTGACTCTTAAGGCTCAAAATAATTAAACAACTATCATAAATACTGATGACGAGCCCAACATTAATAACAAACATTAATTAGCCTTCTATCCATCCTCCTTCTTCGCGCATAGATCATAAGTAAAAATCCAAGGCGTAAGCAAGTAATTACCTAAAAAAAAAATTTAACAAGCTTATCTATAACAACGACCTAAAAAAGTTGAAGTGCTCCTCAAGACGAATCAATCGAGCTCAAACTCGGTGGAGTTATGTTGTTTTATCACAGAGATGCCATGACCACCTTGAAACTCTATCATCAGATCAGCTCCAAGTTATCATATTTCAAAATATTAAATTGTCACGCAATATAATGTATGCGAGCAAAATTTCAGGTAAATCGGAAACCGGGAAGTAAGTCAAATTTAACTTGCAAGATTTGATTACAGACAAGCATACAATGAGATATGTGAAACTAAATAAAAGCTTGTGATAAAACAAGTAACTATTAAAAATAAATTTTTAAAACAAGCTTTTTTTTTTGAAACAATGAACTTAAAACTTTAAATTTACTCTTTAAGACAAATCAAACCATCCCAGACTCGATGGGGTTGCATCCTTTCATTACAGAGTTCGTATGGCCACCTTCCGGCTCCATCATCAGATTGGTTCCATTTAGTCATAATATTGCATTATCACGCAATATGCGTATGCCCAATCGGGAAATCAGGAAGTGTGTCAAATTTTACTTGCAAGGTTTGATTACAGACAGACAGACAGACAGACAGACAGACAGACAGAAAGACAGACAGAGATATAGACAGACAATGGAACAGATGGAACTAAAAAAACCTTCTAATAGAAATAAGCGATGAGTCTGACTACCCATCACCATTTTTAAATTCTTTTTGATCTTCACATCCACTTACGTGCTAAACGTGGCCTATATAAAGACGTTACAATGTATCTGTGTCATAAGTACTTGAAAGCCCAACATTAAAAACAAACATTAATCAGCCCTTCCATAATAATATTAACAATCCGGCAATACGAAACGTGTCCGGCATCAAAACCATGCCAAGTTCCATCAGGCAGGTAGTTGGGGTAATTTGTCTTGTCACTCCAGTGCTCTTGACAACTAATTTGAATGTCTAATGGTAGCTAAACGATTTAGTGAGAAATGAAAATGCTAATTTTGGAGATGAAAAAAGACTCGAGACAGAAATGATTAATTTGTAAAAATCTGGTGTATTTTCATGTTTACGATATAGGAAAATCGGAATAGGCGTAAAAAAGGCCATAGTAGCTGGTAAATTTTAATTGTTATTTTATAGAAATGAGACCTTATAAAGCTTTAATAAAAGTTCAATTTAGCCACAGTGCTATTTTTATTTTAGTTTTTTTTTTAAATTTAAGGTGGATAATTTTTTGAAAGCCATAGTAGGTAGTAAATATTAATTGATATTTTATAGAAATCAGACCTAATAAAGCTTTAATAAAAGTTCAATTTAGCCATAGTACAATTTTTTTTTCATTTTTTCAAAAATTTAAGAAAGTTTTTTTTTTAAATATAAGGCATATAAAATAAGACATTGACAAATGACGAAGAAGCAGCTTCTCCATTGAAAAGGATAGAAAGATGTTTTATTTTTGTCCCATTTCTTTTTCCATTTTCAGCCTATGCTGTCCCACTGCAAGGCAAAGGTCTCCCTTCCAGCACTCCAGCTCTCATAATTTTTGTCCTAATTAATGCAAGCAAATCTCTATACTTGGTTTAATTTTATTTTTCAATCCAAGGCTTTTATTTCCTAATTTCTGCAGGGTTTAAATATGTTTCTTGGCTTACTACGCTTCCTGGGTCTTGGATGACTATCCATATCTTTTACATATATCTTTATTCTTTTATATATGCCTTTATTATAAAATATAGTATCGTTGAGTTAGTATCAAACAATAAGTATAATTATTTTTGGGGCTAACTCAATGCGTGTATTTTGTCCTTATTACACTCATTGAGCTAGCTAGATATTTATGATATAATTGCTTTTCTGTAAAGATCTAATCCAACACAACATATTCAGATTCTCTTAATAATTTCAAATATTCATAATTTTTCACAAAGAAAGTCTTAATTAAACAATCTACAATGTTGCAAAAGTCGTCTACGAAATTACAGAGAGATAATGGGAGTAGTGTAACTATTTCTGTACCAGAAAGCGTAATTATCTCCACGAAATTTTCAACTTCGGAATGAAGCTCGTTTTGTGGCTTCAGCCACACACTGTATCCGCTTTGGATTTGATTCCCGGACTTTAATGAGAGGAATTTCATTAGCAACTTGTCTTTGTTTAGGATCATGTTGAAATTCACATTCACGGCACCTTATGCTTGGGCTCACACTACTTGTTTTGTACTGATAATCTGAATTTATTATAATTTATAAGGCATTGTATGTAAAAACTGTGTCTCAATTTGTGATTCCAGGCTATGTCGTTATTCGGGTTCAATACCTGTATACCCACCGGTATCTCCTTTTGGTGGGTGTAAGTATGATTTAAGTTACGACTTCACACGATATGGTGATTAATAAAGTAATACTTGGGTCAATACTTTTTTTATAAATAAAATGGCAACGATTTCAATTAACACTTCTATATAATTATAGAATATTTATTTCATTTAGGTAATTGATAAAATTAATTACATCATCATCATCATGATCATCAAAAACCATGGAATTACATGATCTTTACACATTTATTTTATTTTTAATAATATCGTACGTCACTTTTACACTAGTTTCTTATATCCGTTTGTCAGATGTGACAAACTTATTAAACATTTTTTGTAGAATTTTCTTCAGAAGTCATATTTTGCTAAGAAATTACAGAAAAAGAATGTAAAAAGTGTGGTTGCTTTATACAGCATTCAGTCTGAACAACAAGTATTTCTGAACCAGAAATCACAATCAGCTTCACGAAACTTAACCGTTTTGCCTTTGTTGTGGAACCACACATGGCTTCTGCGAGAGATTTGATTCCGTGACTTTAATGAGACGAATTTCATTAGTAACTTACCTCGTGAAGTGCTCGTTTGTTTTAGGATTTCTCGTAACTATGCCGTTCCGGAAATCCATTTTGCCGTTTACGAAAGATGACCTACAGACTCAATGGGAAGAAGATAACGGTTCCGTCTTTTTTTATAAAGGAAGGGGACTCTAAAAAGATAATTATGAAAATAAAAAAGCGTTGCACAAAAATAAATTTGAATATTTAATTTAGATTCAAAATTTTGAGGTGTTAAATACCTAATTGATATTGAAATATTATAATTACTAACGGAAATTATTTTTCCAAAAGTAGTATATAATACAATAGAATATGAGGATCGAAAATCTTACACAAAATCGCTTTTGAATTTACTTATTACAAACCATACTATTTTCGACCACGCGGACAAAATATTTTACAACTTTTGACACATAAATGTTACTTTACTATCATAAACATTCCGTAGTAGACGCTCCCAAACCCATCAATATAATTGGAACCCATTACATTTTGAGCATTACACTATCAGTCCCACTAGCACTTCATTAAAATTCCTCCTAACCTTTCACCTGTGGCTTCTATAAATTCTCTTATCTACGAAAACACTTTCCCTGCGTCTTGCTAATTAGATAGATAAACATACGGGACTTCAGCTGCTTCTTCGAGAATCTCATTTGTACAGTTACGGCTAAAATCAGAAATAATCAACCTAATTCTCATCATATTATGGGTCAAAATGTTATGCATGTTTTTAGACGTTACCAAACTTTATTGTACCTTGTTAGCAAGTTATGAGTTTAGAAAAGAGCACTTCATTTGGCTCGCCAAAGATATTACCACTTTAGTCGTTTTCAGCGTTCATTATCACACCGTTGGAAAAATTGCTCATTATTTTGCTACTGATTTCTTTATCGACGTTTTTGGACGAAACGAGGTTGAGAAAATATTTTATGTTTTGTATTCAAAAACTGTTTACTGTTTCTATTGAAGTCATACTCTATGTGTAACACTGATAAAGTTAAGAATATACGAAAAAAATCAGTGTGTCTTGAGGTGACTTCGTGTACGCGCGTCCTCTAGTCACATTCGCCTGATTAAGACCCCCGAATGAGGTCGAAACATGTCGGCCAGAATGACTCCCTACGTGTAACCCGTTGAAACCATGCTGATAATTTACGAAAAGACGCATATTTCAGAAAATCCTTGAAATCCAATAGTAACAAAAAAATATTTTCATAAAACAAGTTAAAAAAACGTACCAATAATTGTTGCAATATTAAGTGCTACATGAGGCACGTTTTATTGTTATTCATGTCGTGTTATATGGTAGCTAACGTCTAGCTATGATGGCTACTAGATTTGCTGGCAGCATAAAAAAATTGACAAGTCAGCTCACTTACAAACACAAAATCAAAAATTGAAATTGATTGTGAATTATCGTCGTCTATATATTATAATTAGTAAAGCTAAGAGACATCTTGCAACAGAAACCTTAGAGGTTAATTAATCTTTAATTAATTAGATACTAAACCATTTACCAATGTTTATTGAATGCAATCATCGACACTTTACGACATCGAACGGTTTTGACTATAAATTTGCTTTTTCAGAAGAAACCTTAATTTGAGAAAAGAAAAAACTAGTTTTTAGAGCATTTGTGTAAATTGTTCCCTATAGCCTATCTTTAAAAATTTTATTATAGTATTATTGTACCAAAAATATTTACTTATACAAAACAAAAATTCGAAAGAGCAAAATATTAGGGCGAAATTATCCCATGTAGGGTTACTCAACCTGCGATAGGAACTGGTTTGTAAAGGTAGACAACAACATTGAAAAACGTGAAAACAAGACTTTAAACGTAGAGTCTGAAACAATAATTTGTGAACTCATATGCAGCGCACCAAATTAGCGGACCGACTAAAGATTTTATTTTAATCGCTAGAGATACTAAGTTTGTTATCAACATTACAGCAAATGAAGCTTCCAAAATTCATAGACAGAGAAAAGGCCAATAGATCGCCCTAGGTCTTTTTCAGATTGACCAGGGTCTTGGATGTTTATCTATTTATGTATCTGTTATAAAATATAGTATCGTTGAGTTAGTATCCCATTCACAAGTTTCGAACTTACTTTGGGGATAGCTCAATCTGAGTGATTTGTCCGTATATATTTATTTAAATATGAAGCCTGCAAACGTCAAAGCCCGCCAAAGAGATATGCAGATGGCGCAGAACAGGAAACAGTGGCGTCTTCTGGTGTGGGAAGCCAAGATCCACTTTGGGTCGTTGAGTCAGCGCGGAATAAAAGTAAATTTCATTGCAATTTCACCGCTATTACCGCTGCATAAAAGTGCGTGTAGATAACTTGGCTGGCAGTTGTGTGAGCGTGACACTTTCAAAGGTTATCAAATTTGATAAAAGTAACTTGTGCCCTATTAATGCCCTACATAATTTAATTACTTTTTCTGCAATCAATCAATCAAATTGATATCTTTATTAGGTATTTGGAGAACTTAACATAAATAAATGAGTAAAATATATTCTACCTCCTTGTTTACTAATTTAGAGACATTCCGTACGTTTTTTTTTTATGTATTATTTTAAAGTTATATCTTAAAAATAACGAAGATATGTTAATTAAAAAATCTTTGGTAAGCAACTTCTTATGAAATTCAATGCTTGAGAATTATTACTTTCAGATAACATTTTAGAACAAAAGCTTCTTTTGCCATTTATAATAAGAATAGTAATGAATCTTTGCTATTAAAAAAGATTAGACACAAAACATTAAAATTAAATTAAATTGCATACAAATAAAACAGTCAATGTTTCAAAGAAAGTAGATCAAAGAGTATTATTTACTGGTTATTATGTAGTACGTTTGAAGATTATCAAAAGAGACCAAACTTTTGATTCCACGTACAATATACATTTAGGGTACATAATTGTTATGGAAATTCATTCGTTATTTTTGAAAATAATGAGAAAATTGTTTGAAGTTCAGAAACGATTATAAAGATTGTTATATGATATTGAAATGTTTGTAAAGGTATTCTTGTGTGTGTGTGTAAAAGATGTATTGTACGTAATAATTTTTTTACAATGGTACCTATCGAAAAATATAAGATAGAAGAACAACAATACTATTTAGTTTAATAATTTGTAAATTTTTATACAGGACAGAAATGTTGTTTCTTTTAAATAAGGCAAATTATCTGAAAAAAAAAAATTATATTCCAAATAAGTCCGGTATGGCGAAACAATACAAAGTCTGATGGAAAAATCTCGAGGACATGACGAACTTTCCCAAGAAATTAAAATTGTTTTCGCCAGCCTCCCATGGCCTATTTTACCAAGATTGATATAATCCGTCGGGTCATCGATCTAGTTGGCAATTAAAAAGTCATCACACCGATGACGTCACGTGTCTGTTTCAAATATTTTGATAGACAGCTATTAAAGAGTTATATTGCGCTTCGAAATGTTTCTTTGCAAATTTTGGTGAAAACAGAACGCGTTTCTTTCACAGACACGCGTAAAACTTGTGTTTGCATTTAATCAGGATTATTTATAAAAGTTGGCTAGTTTCTAGGCGCAATTTGCTTCGTCTGAAATCGAGTCTATTTGCAGAGCTTCCAGGAAAATTTCTAGAAGTCGCGTTGTTTCGACTGCATTTTTTAAATTTCTCCATTTAAAGTTTTAAATTTAGTTACGCTGTGGAACGGAACAAGAGTACGGATTTCTTTTACTGGTTTTTTTTTCAGATAGTAATAACAATGTTTTTATTTAGGAGAATCTTATAAGATGTAATAAGGAATGCGTGGTGCAAACTAATTTTGTACCATCTACTAATATACATGGTATCGTTACAAAGTAATTAGTTCACAATTCGAATTTTTCAACATGAAAAGAATCCATAAAATCTATCAACTAATTTCTATGTATGATGATATTTTTCACCGGATCTCTCATTGATGCTCTCTCTTATGAGTGTGTACACAAGTGTCAGATTTTTTGAGTAACTACCTAAAAAACATCTGACGTAGCTCAATAATAGAGAAAATGCATAATTTTTTTTTTCGTTGTGCTATGTAAAGAGTTCCAAAAAATAAGCATGTCCAAGAAAAAACTACCTTGCTAACCCAAAATCTCTTTAAGATATACAGGTTACAAAGTCACGTTCGCCTTTGGACGGCGTCTCGGAGCGTCTTAGAAAGACCGGACAGGAGTGACGTCACTTAAGTCGCATTTGTAGGCGTGATAATTATAAGCACATTTGTTCGGGTGCTATGGCAAGTATTGCGTTTACAGGATTATATAGATATGCATCTTCTCTATGGTCACCTAGTGACAACAGTAATTTGTAACTGACATCTAAAAAAGGAGGAGGTTATCAATTCGTCGCGATCCTTTATTTTTTTTATGTATGTTCACCGATTATTCAAAGACGCCTGGACCGATTTAAGAAATTCTTTTTGTTCGAAAGGGAATACTTTCCAGGTGGTACCATGAAAATTTTATCAAAATCGGTTGTGTAGTTTGGGGGCAAAGTCGGTTTTTAGTTTTGAAAAATTATTACATACTAGCGAACTAGTGTGCAGGTTTTCTTACGATGTTTTCTTCACCAAACTGTACATGCGTACAAACTTAAAATCATAAAGTCGCACCTGTGAAGTTCGAACTAGTGCTTCACTGACAGATACGCGGTTATCACCTCTTCCACCGATGCTATAATCGACTCATCATACTGGAAATCATAGATTTACAAACACACACATACATTGTAGTGTTCAAACTTGTAGCAACCACAAATAACGTGTTTCTCATGGCGTTTGGCACGTTAAATCAACTGAATACCAACATTTGTCAGCTCACTTATACTTGTTATCTCGCCACTTAGGCAATGGTGGGACTTGATTTGGCGGAGATCCGCTAACGGCTTGGTAAACGTTGGTATTCTTTTCATTGGGAATTCATACATTCAGTTGGGAATCTTGTCAAGGAAGCTTCTGACTGTATTTCTGTACCTATTTGTCTTCTTTCTTGCCTCTTTGCACACAATCATCTAAAACAATATAGGTAATAATTGGTAATAGTTAAATATTCCATATGGGTGGGTGTCCTGTTATTTGACAAAAAACAAATGACAAATGATCATTTGGATATAATATTAAAATTAATAGTTTGATAAACATTTTCATTTCCCAAAAATATGAGTTTATTAACAACAGAAAAAAACAGATTTCGCAAATTTACTTTGTAAATATTTTGTAAATTATCATTCTAAAAATGTTTATTTGACCAAGTACCGGGGGCGGAGGTGGTCCTTGGGTCACTCCCTTACCTAGCTACCTACTTAGACGCCAACAATGATCATGCAGCATCATTTTGTAAAATCGCACATTTAACATATTTATTATTAATATTTTTGGAATGATAGTGTAACATCTAAAATATTTGCAACGTAAAATTTTTGCGAAATTGGTATTATGTAAAATGATTGCTTATAAACACATGTTTGTCAAATGATAACTTTCCAGTCAAATTCAAATGATTATTTGTCATATGTGTTTGGTCTAACATTAGTTAATTCTTCTTCATTCAAGAGCCAAGCTCTTGTCGGTGTCATTGTATGGAAAGACACACTTTAAAAAATTGTTGGCAGAGATAATGGAAGGGTTTGCCATTGGCTTCTCCATTTATAAAAAGACGTTAATTTTTTTTTATATTTTAATTTGCATGAAAACGTTTTATATGCTTCAGTTATAATACTAGAGGAACCAATTAATTAAGCACTTACTCCAAATTGCCATCACACGCCATTAATACCTTTGTTAGGCACCAAATACTAACATACTGGAATCAATGTCGAATAAAACAGAACCAAGGTTTCATTCATTCTCATTGATGCGTACAAGTTCTCTAAAGATAATTCTCAGAATGTCACAAAGCGAGCGCCTGATACTGATAGTTGTAGTACTTAACAGAAGTAGAAAGGCCTGTGTTTCAGTAATAGGCTGAGCTTTTAACTGAATTAGAGAAAATAGTGTTTCAGTGTAATTTGTTTTGTGCCGGGAGATTGGTGCCTTAAATAATGGTATGAATTAAAGTCACTGAAAATTAAAACTGATGTTTTAAGACACTTAGTTTTAATTATTACAATTTTCTATATAACGAAGTTGCCTGTAAGAAATTGCTTAGCGATAAAGCTGCCTTTTGCGCATTTCCTAGTTTTTAAGATAATTGTGTCATGTATTTATTTATTTTGTGCAATAAAGGGTATTGTATTGTATTGTATGGGAACTGGTAATAGGTAAAAGTATGGACTGTCATACTAATCATACTGAACTCTGAATTTGAAATTATCGATGTACGGAACTTCGAAAGTTTCTTCATAGCAAATTTCGAAGTTCCCTACTGAAACTTCATGTCATGTTTATAGTCTGAATAAATGTTAAAAAGGCATTGATAATTATTTATTGCCACTCGAACACTGTATATTATATGATAGAGTTTGTGTCCTGTTTGTGTTTCAACCTACTTCTGGATGACGGCAACAACGCACGGGTTGACTCACCTCTATCACAATACGACCTTCCCGAAAAATACTGAGAAAAATTCGCATACAATTTGCACAATGGAAACTTTATTCTTTATTTGGTTCCAAAAAGGAAATTTCCTTTGTTAATAAAATTGCTTTTTCACTGTTTGACCCACATACGACTGACATTGCGAAATCCTCGCAGGAATAGAAAAAAAGTGCTTCGAACAAAAGTTTTGTACCTTCACCCAATTTTCTTGTCCAGTTGTCATCTGCAGCATATATCTGATTTGTTACTCCTGAATGAATTGTATACTTACTGGTATTTAGTGGCATAATCTTATAAAATGCGTGTAAAGAATGTCAATTGTAGTATATCTTGCCTGAAGAATTTTTCTTATATATATATATATATATATATTATATAATAATATTAATCATATTTTATACACGACTGATAGAGTGAAATGAGTCAAGAATTCGTAAATGTTACTATAAAAATAAATCATAAATATATAGGGACAAATAACACTGATTGAGCTAGCCCCAAAGTAAGTTCGAGACTTGTGTTATGGGATACTTACTCAACAATAGTATATTTTATAACAAATACTTATATAAAGAATAACATCCAAGACCCAGGACAATTTGAAAAAGTCCATTTTCCAATTTGACCTGACCGGGGATCGAACCCGGGACCTCAGCGTGGCGGGCTAGCATGGTGACTACTACGCCACGGAGGTCGTCACTAACTAGGTATGCGAACTATGTATGCGAGTTTTGTTTTGTCATAACTTCGAAATGCCTAATAAATAACAGATTCGGATATAATATGATGTATAATAGGTATCGAGAGAATCCTTATATCATCCCAATAATAAACTTTTAATTTAAGCCATGTTTTTTAACGTTTTGAATAATATATTACTAGAATATTTATAGGTATCAATCGATTTAAAAATAATGGTTATGCTATGGCATTAAGTACCTATATTATTTGAATTGTCGCTTAAGTTAAATTTTAAACATAAATAACTTGCTGACGACAATCATTACTAGTGTCTAGACGTTATTGGTGATTTTATAAATAATATCATAATTTGGGTATAAATTGGTATATTAAAAATACCAAACCAGCAAATAATATAAAGGAAATTAATGTGAATCAGTTCAAAATGGTTGAATAGAAAAGTTTGATAGACACAGGCATATTATTGACAAAAATTAAAATAACCGGCCAAGTAAATCGGACTCGCGCACGAAAGGTACCGTACTATTTACTTTAAAAAAAATCACGTTTGTTGTATGGGCTCGATTAAATATTTATATAATTCTATTTTTAGTAATAGTTCAGAAATACATCATCTGTGAAAATTTCAACTGTCTAGCTATCACAGTTCATGAGATATAACTTGGTGACAGACAGACACCAGTTTGTATCTCTTTTAGGGACGGAACTCTAGTGATTGAAGGAGTTGGTATGCTTTATAGTGTATATTGTTTTATGAACAAAAATATAGAAAGTTAAATGTTTATATATGCATATCAAATAATAATATATATTTTTTATATATTTTTCTACTAGAAGGGACTTGATTTTACTCTTTTTTTAAATATACACATTTCCACAGACGTAATTTGAAACTCATTAATCGTTCCTTATTGTGACATGAAGCGAAATTGATTGCTCATAAAATATTAACTCTCATTTAATTTCCAAGGATCCTTGATCTTTAAGCACCTAATTTAACATTTAACCCTTATTAAACCTAACATAAGGAGGCTTTAACAGCTTTTTAACTTTCGCAAAATGTATGTTTTTTATGATAATATATAATTTTAATAGGAGTGACCTCAGTTAACGTACTGCTACCAAATTGCAAACTTTCTTAACCAGGGAGTGGTATCCATAACCGGGGAGCAAGCATGAAAAGATTTAAATTCAAATATTTATTTCCTTATTATCGTTTTATTATATCTAAGTACTAAGTAACCAGACAGACGTTGTCCTGTCTTAACAATTTGCTACGTAACTTTTTTTTATTTTTTTTTCGTAAGCACCTTCTAGAGGTACAAAGTATAATCAACTACATGGTAACATCACATAGTTAGTAAAGTCGTTCTCAAGTTGTAGCGTGACCACGGAAAATAAGGATTCATTTTTATATCTATAGATTATTCGCATTGTTATTGATTTTTTAGCATCTGTTAAAGTCAACTTGTTTGTTTTAGCTTTGTTTAGTGATGACAAAGTCTAGGCTTCAGAACTGTTTCTTTCCGCTTTCGAGAAAATATAATATCCGACAGTCATAACGTCCTAGATCCTCAAATTTTCAACAGAGGCTCCCTTGACGGATTCCCGTCACGTGCCCAGTAAACGCTGAGCCACGACGACGTACGATAAATTTGAATTCTTCGGGCATCGTCTCGCAAAATAGACCATTACATAATAAGAGCTACATTATAACCGTATCTTTCAGAAAATCGTGACTGGTTATTTATCTCTATGTAAAGTGCGATGGAAAACTGTCTAGGTATTGCGCCAATTTCGTGTAGACATGCGAGATTAGCAAGATCAATGCAATAAAACTCAGTTTCAAGAACTTGGTAAGTCTGGAGATCTTTTAGGTGTCTATACATTCTAGTACAATATAATATCTCTGCATCGAATTTATACTATTTATTGACACATTTCGTGATTATAGAAAAAATCGTGTAGACTATCAAGTAAGTGAAATGGAATAAGCAAAAAATAACAACAAATGAGTTATCATTCGTTATTGCATACATATTAATTATGTTCCAGTGGATGCACTATATTATTAAATTATTATATATAAGCTTATAAATATTATTTTCTTATTCTTATGCCAAAGCTATGTATTTCTATATCAGATTTCAAGATGCCTTGAGGCAGACAGAGCCTGAGGTCCTGAGTAATGCGGCTCTAAGCAGATAGAACCCAGGGTCACCCAATTTATAAAAATCGGAAAAGACTATTTACACTCTACTGAGTGAACATTAAAGAGATTTAACAATTTACTATTAGTTTCATCTTTATAGTTTAGCCTCAGTCTGTGACATAAAATTATTGAGGACACTACGGAATTAGTTCTATGACACAATCTCACAAGTGTCTCGTCCTATATTCTCATAGTTTTGCGCAAATCAAACTCATTTAATGATGCTAGCTCTTAGTCATTTGTGAATAAAGCGTTAATTAAATTTAGTCATTGTTATAAATATCTCTTTTTCTTTGTCAGCTTGTAACAGTCTACTGTTGGACTAAAGGCCTCTTCCAACAAAGCGAAGATTTGCCCATAATCACTAACCTGCTAGGCAGACTGGTTGGTGATCGCAGTAGATGTTATAAAGTCATTGCCTGGAGGACGCTGCTACCCGCAACCCTGTTAGTCGTCTCTTATGACACCCGTGGGAGAGACACCACACAAGACAAATTTTATGTAGGATATATTATACCTGCTCTATTTATTGCACAATTTAAAAAAAAATACAAGATGCGGACCTAATGTCATATGGCATTCTCTCCCAGTCAACCATTAGACCAAGCGGAAAATATGTGTGGCTGGCGTGGTATATCTTATAGACTTTCACGTTATTTAAGGTAGATATATCAACTTAAGTCCCAAATCCGGGGCGAACAGTCCGTGGGGCGAAACAACCTTACAGCCAAAAGCCAAATTAGGAGTGATTATGGAAAATAAAATCAAAATAGTGAAGGTAATAACTAATAGCATTGTAGGCAGTAGTAGAAATTCAATTGTTGATTTCTCGCTACTTTTTCTCTTTTTTTCATCGGCTTTTACGATCTACGCAGTTTTTTTTTTTAACTTTTTCCGAAATATCTAAGCATAAAGCAAGGCTGTCGAGTCAAATTGCATCTATGCTTCTCATTGGATTTGCACTCACTGGCTAGCTTTCGGCATACGTTAAGCCGCAATTAGTGTCGGACAGTAAACATCGCCGGGTATTGGTGACATGCCGCGTAAAACGGCCGTAATGGCTGCACTAAACACCACTTTACCTTAAAGTGCGTTACAGAAGGTTAGCCAATCACATTTGTCTATTGTACTATCGTAATTTTAATAACTAAAGGGCGCGTCAATGGCGCAGGATTTCTGTTTTTGACTTCACAATTTTTTTTAGGGGTCTGTACTAAAAGGGTAAAAACGGGACCCTATTACTAAGTCTCCACTGTCCGTCCGTCCGTCCGTCTGTCTATCACCGGGCTGTATCTCATGAATAAAATTTTCACAGATGATGTATTTCTGTAGCCGCTATAAAAAAAGTTTTAAAGGTATGTTTTATCTTATTATAAGAAATCAATATATGTATTATATAAGGTGTAATATTACCTATATAGGTGTTGTATTGAAAATATTAGAAGTTGGCTCGCCACACTTGCAACCCTATTCCAATCTCTCACTACGTCCCAAAGGCAAACTGCCTTTGGGTAGATAATGCATTAGCATTAGTTTGTCATTGTAATCAATCCATCATAAGATTGTGTGCAATAAACGTAAAAATAAATAAAACAAATACTTTTACTAAATATAGGAGCCCTCCATGCGCGAGTCGCACTTGGCTTGGTTGGTTGGCACTTGTTTTTCTTCTGTATATACGAATAGTTATACAGAAGAAAAACAGTACTCTTTCTTTTAGTGTGCTAAAAGGTGGTACAATAACTTACTGAGCGTAAGAGTAAAATCAATTTTTTTAGACACAATTTAATTTTCATTTTTACTATTGCAGGTCGCATCTGTTACTCTTTTCAATTCGTGACTAAACACCGATTTTACAGTCCACTGCAATAAAATGGCGCATTACTCGCGAGTGAGAAATTCTCAGGTGCTTTTACAAAAGCTTTTGTTGGCATCCTATTCAGTTGATTTGAATTTACACATAATTCTGAAGAAATCTGGACATTACCAATTTCAGGGAATCTAGGACTTATTCGAATTACCACAACTTTGTTTTGTTAACACTTATAGGCTGGTCAAGGTGTCAAGCGATCAGTTGCCTGGTAATTATTTCGCATAAATCATAAACAATACCATCAAACGTCAAATGCTGCCAGCCTCCTAGACGCTCTTCTAAGGAATGATTTGCGGGAAAGGTTTAAGCTCAATAGGGTCTATTTCTGTATTAATGATCAATATTCTCTGGTTCAATAACTCAGTCAACCAAATCAATCTATCAGTTAAAATTTTCCCGATGATTAATTTCTAAACTAATTTTTGAAATGTTTCTCATAAGGTAGGTAATTAGAATGATGGATGATGCATTTAGGGGAAAAGACGTGTCTGACATAATGACACACGTTCTTCGCTCGGCTATTTTGGAACTGTCGAAATTTGCTAAAGACCCATTTCCTTGTTTTGGTAAAATAGTCATTTAAATCTAATCTAAAACTATGGCTCTGTGAGCTGTAGACCTCGCGGTGAACCATGACACGTTAAAGTTTATCAAAAAAAAAATGTTCCGACAGAACAAAGTTGCGTCTTAATAAAGGTAATAAAAAGATTATGACATTTAGAAAAATGTCCTAAATGGTTGAAATATGATTTTTTAAACAATAAATTTCTATAATTTTCGAATCTGTTAAAAAACATCCCGAGAATTGGTTGAGAAATGCGACCTAAAGGTGAAAACAGCCGGACAGCTAGACAGAATCGTTTTTGCCAATCTCGAAACTGAGACGCTTCGCGCGCTCGGCCAGTAAGACTCCTTGGGGGGCAAAACAGTTTTGCAAGAAGAATTTTATTTTTTTCATCTTGTAAACTATTATAAATTTTTACAGTCCGCAAATAAAAAACAAAACTTTAACAATTGTCTTGGGTAAATAGATTAAGATTGCAGAGAAGTTTGTGTTGCCACTTCTTTCAGCTACCTAGTAGTCCAAAACTAAAAGTTAAATTTTAAAAGTAAAACTAAGGCAAGAATACGTCTTAGGTAACGCAGAATATGCAGGAGCTTCCTGTGTGCAAAAACCACCAAGTCTGCCCAGCATAGCGATGATGTGAAAATCCTTCAATAATACATGCTATGAAGAAGAAAGAAAAATTCCAACACCATGATATATCCGTGTCATACTTATCGTAGGTAAAGAAAAAAATCATAAAATTGCAAGAATGTATATTTCCATCATAGGCCATCCTTGTACAAAGCCGTAATGACCAAACATAAATGAATACAAAACCCATCTCCTCAATCCATAAACAGGGTCTCAATATTCAAAGTGAAATAAAAAGGTAAAAGGTTAGGCCATAAATAAAAGTATTGACAGATGCCTTATTTATGGGAACTATATTTGAGAACATGAGGATAGCCTCGTATTCGTTCACGTTTCATGTAATATGGAGAGTGAGAGAAATAACTTAAGTGTATTTCGAGCTACAAACGTTTATGACTTACTAGGTACTAAATATTTTTGAAAACTTTCAAAAATAAGACAGGAAAGATTATTAGACATCTAATAAGACATAATAATCTCTTCCAAAAATAGAAGAAGGAAACGGAAGACGAGGAAGGGGAAGGCAGCAGATGAAGTGTTCCCAACAAATTAAAAAATAGTTAAGAGTAAGGTTTAACCAAAACATTAAAAGGATGGTAGAAAGAAGAGAGGAATAGGCATCTTCACTTAAATCCACCAACAAGAGCAAGCTATTAAGTTACAAGAGAAGGTAAATAAATAAATAAATATATAGGGGCCAATTACACTTGTTGAGCTAGCCCCAAAGTGAGTTCGAGACTTGTGTTGTAGGATAATAACTCAACGATACTATATTTTATGACAAATACATATATAGATAAACATCCAAGACCCAGGACAATTGGAAAAAAGGACATTTTCCAACTTGCCCTGACCGGGGATCGAACCCGGAACCTCTATGTGGCGGACTAGCATGGTGACCACTACGCCAAGGAGGTCGTCAAAGGTGGAAAGTGAAGATAGGTAGATCCAGAAAACTATTGAAGTCTGTTCAAAGCGTCATATAAATTAATTTAATTCACCACGCACACCTTTGCGTTTTATCGACCGATAAAATCACTTCCTTTGCGTTTTGCAGGCAGCTCAAGACGCATGCGTGCGTTACATCCATGCCTTTGTAACCAGATTTTAAGACGAAGTGGTAGCTAAAGTGGCGCCCTCATTTGAAATAAATTGTTTAAAACTAAATATGGTGTACATTAAAAATTTGATTTGTATCACTGTCTAGAAAGACCTTTAAACTATTTTATGAATAACCTTTGAAATTATTACTATAGTCCATCTAGTTTTAAAACGGGTTTTTGCCAAAAGTGGCCATTTTTGGCAAAAACCCGTTTTAAAACTAGATGGACTACCAATATTACTTTCAAAGGTCACCATATTTAGTTTTAAACAATTTATTTCAAATGAGGGCGCCACTTTAGCTACCACTTCGTCTTAAAACTGTCTCATGTGTTCATGCATAGTATTGCTGTGAAAAGTTATTGGATTCACGTTCATTAAAAATATTGCCCAATGACAACATGCATGTACTCAAAATTTGGGTATATGCATGCAAAACTTAGTAATTTGCGGCGCGTTTAATTACTTATAATACTCACGTGCAACAACCATTATGCACAAGCATTTTTATTAATAGGGTCAATCTGATAAATCAACATATTTATTTTATTACAAATACACTGTCAATAAAAGAGTATTAATTATAATTTAGTACATCGTGTAACAGCATTATGATTATAAATCACATCAAAAACATAAGAAAGCTAATTTATTGCACTATTAGTTTCAAGACATCTGTGGCCTAGTGGTATCATGCCAGGTAGTCACACTGGAGGTCCCGGGTTTGATCCCTTGTCGGTTCAAGATGAAAAATTATCTTTTTAGATCGACCAGGGTCTTGGATATTTATCTATATAATGTATTTGTGATAAAAATGTAGTATCGTTAATTGAGTTAGTATCCCATAACACAAGCTAGCTCAATCTGTGTAATTTTTCAGTATATATTTATTATTTATTTATTTAAGGGTATTTATAAGGGTTAATAAAACAGCTCTAGGTCAGGCTTGTGTCACTCCCCGTTTAGGTATCGAAAATATACCTACATTATTACAATGCGCGCGACGACCACTCCGGAGGGGAAAATTCAGTTACATTAATCGTTTGTTTAGAGTAATACGAATGAAATAGGCTTACAATGGATGTCTAGGTATCTAAACGAAAAGGTGAGGAGTTCTGACGCGAGTTAAATGAAACCATAGCGTTAACCACATTAAGTAGATATTTATTGGAATTTCTTTTCTGAGTAAGACTTCTGTACGTGAGTACTAGTACTTATTCTGTGTCTAGGTGTACCATTTTGAAGTCCAAAGTAAAGTGTACCAAAAAGCGAACCTCAAGCTTACAGCATTACAGCTAAGGATGCAACTGGATATATGCTTAGATGAAAGAGAAAGAGAGAGAGAGAGAGAGAGAGAGAGAGAGAGAGAGAAAGAGAGAGAGAGAAAGAGAGAGAGAGAGAGATTAATAAACTTTAAAACTTTTTTAACTTAAATATAGCTGACGTAACCTCAATATCCTCAAGAATATAAATATTCGTTAGTGTTTAATAAAGAAAGCTTTAATTATTTCGCCGTCCCGTAATGCGAATAAATTGGTGCGTGGGAACATGCAGGTGCGAACGTACTACTGTATCTCGATTCTCATTCAGAACTCGCGTTCGGGTGAGAAATGCTCATCAAAATTCTTGAAAGGTGAGTGATGAGCATACGCGATATTATGAATGCATAATACAGATTAATTATATTTGTGTGGTGAAGTTCAGAGTTACGATTTTTTAAACTGTGTTTTAAAAAAAGAAAACAATAGTCGCTTTAAATACATCTTCTAAAAATGTATCTACTTAAAGGATAACCTCTAACCCTCATTTTCATAAAAAATAACAACCGTTTGCTAAACCTATTTTAGTTAAAACATGTTTTGTCGCTGTCCTTCTTTTGAATATTTGACATTAAAAAACGAGACAAAACATATATTAAAAAATAGGTTCAGCAAACGTTTGTAACTTTTTATGAATAAGAGGGTAAGTATATACAAAATCCGTGAGAATATTTTTGTCAAACACCATTCGAAGTGGAGAAGAAAAAGCGAAGTGAACCGAAACATCATTGCTAAGGCCAAAGTTGAAGCCTTGGATAAACTGAGGATTTACGTCTATATATTCAAACTTAAATAAATTCAACTTGAGAAAGAGAAGACTATTTTGTTACCTAATTAAGGGTAAATGGTAAAATATTATGATGATATTATTATTATTATTAATAGACGTCCCACGTTTACAAAATCATCAAGCAAAGTACTATTCTAAAATATTTCTATACCTTTTGACCCTTTCTACGCAAAAAGGACATAAATAACTAAATTACATCTTTAGACGTCTAGGTACCTATTTTAGTATTTGTCGCTACGAAAGTTTATTGGCCTTTCCAGTATTTCCTTTAATTTATTTGGTTTTGTTAAAAAACACAATAACGAAACTTGTTTTCTCGTCCAATTTGGTAATTTGAAAAGAATTTGATTAGAACAGGTTGTGTCATTGTATGCTTGTCAGAATGTTTGATCTTGGAAAAGAAGTATTATATAGAGTAATAGTAGTAATAAATCATCCTATTTAAGAAACAATTGTTTGAAATTAAAACTCTTCAAAATCATGGACTAAACCCTCTTAAAATTTACTTTATGCAAAAGCTTCAGTTTTTCTTAACAAGCAAATAATTCGGAATGGAATGTGAACATGTACATTAAGGTACTTATGTATTTGTTGACATAGCAACGCGCATGCGCGTTACCCTCATATGACTGCCACATACATAAAAAATGAATTGCGGAATACATTCATCGGGATACGCATACATTTAAAATTTATTACTTCGTAATCTATAGAGAAAACACACACATTGACTAAAATTATCACATGTGTTGTCATGTCTATTGTTATCATTAAATGTCAATGTCATGAATCAAATGACAGCTATTGTAGCAAGCATTGTGTTGTGTAAGTGTTATGACAGATTGATAAGCAGTTGATAATTGATGTCTTAAATATCACTAATGTCAAAAACGAGCCATACATAACAGATTTTATAGTTATGAATTAAATTTAATGCACGTGATTCTAAAAAATATTTAAAGTATACGAATCGATAATGAATAAGGATACTTAATTAATATAAATTACCTTCTCTTTGATCGCATCTTAAAATAAATCTAACACTGCTATTAAAATAATTAAGAAGAAACAAACATTTACTCAGAAACTCTGTAACTTCGAAAGAGGAATTAAATTAATTCGCGACTGATTCTCAATCAAAAACCTCATTAGGGACTCACCGAAAACACTCCATAGCCGGCGGAAATTGCGCCAAGTAATATTTTATAACCATCCTGGTGTGGCTCCTTTGATGTTAAAACATCTCCGAAATATCGCCTGTTGAATCACTTAAATTGTTATCATTAACACTCGCGCTGTCAGTCGCTAACGACCGGCTTTTTCGACTGTCAAACTCACGTGGTACTCACGATTCACGCACACATCATTAGTCGAACGCGGAAAACGTATTTTCGCGGGCGAAGCTCATAGCGCATGGCATTGGGAAGACATTGTACTCATGTAGCGGACTAGCCTCCCACACAGTTCGTGAAGAACTAAGCGCAAGTTGTCGACGTGCACGTGGCTCGTAGCTTACGCCTCGGCCGCCCTTCCAAAGCGGTGTACATTCACTACGAAAAGCGACTTTCGCCGAACGTCCGACGATAACATTTCGCCCAAAAATGACTACTACGAGATGAGCTCGCAATATGGGACGTACAGAGTATTTCCGTACGATTTGACAGTGTGTGTAAGCCACGCGTGTTTGATAAAAGTGCATTGTAGTTTTTATTTCGCCGGGTCACCGATAAGGCCGAGGTTTTAGCGTTTAGCGAAGATATATCGTTACGGCCGCTCTGGGAGAAATTTGATACGGGATTTACTTCCCCCGCGAATAAAAAAAGAAGCCCCATTGTTGTTCGGCTGATATTGAAAAAGTTTTGCTCCAGTGTAACGATGCTTTCCTTTTATTTTGTTTTTAAAGGATTATTCGAAAGTTGTGGGCAGTAAGTTTAATCTTCCTCTTTGTTCGGAGATGACTTGAATGTTTTGACGATATTGTGTTTTCTTTTTGATATTATTCTCGCTTTCGTCGCTTTGAGGAAATCGGTGAGCCATAGGCAAGTTTGAGTGAATATTGACGCAACCTGTCATGTGTCAATGGCATAGAAAACATTACGCTGTCCAGTGGTATGTGGTCACCACACACGCGCAGCAGACAGTTTTTGCGGAAGTAATAATTTCTTTGGTCATCTATGTTTTGTTGAAAGAGGTTTTGCGGACATCCGTCTTGTAGTAGACAGTGGTTTTATGAATCCTTGATGTTAAATTAATTATAATTATTTTATTATTTATTAATAAAAATTTAATAATTATTATTAATTTATATATTTATATGGTTAATTAATTAATATTATATAATTACGTTTTTTTAAATAACATATTTTGTTAGTAAACTAAATATATAAAATATGTTATTTAAAAACATTTGGTAAAATGCAAAAAATTACGAAACAAGATAATAAAAATACTATCAACTATTGAGAAGTTACTCTTATGGTATCTATTTATGTCTTACCTCTATGGTGGTTGGTGGCCTTATGGGTTTCTAGGTCGTGACAACAATGCCTTAGTAACGGTTGTCAAAATAAATGTCTATTTGTGGTGTTTGATTATTCAATCAACTCCCTTTTTCGTAACAACCTCCGTATCATTCATAGTAAGATTCTGGTTTTCTATAGTATTTTCATTTTAAACATTTCAAAAGTAATTAAGGGAATTATCACATTATAAATAACTGTATTTTATGTAGCTATCGAGTTATCAGTAAGTTTAGGATTGGACTGTCAATATGTAAAATAATTATTTTTCATCTCTTCTAATCGAAAAACGATGTTTTCATCCCAAAACATTTGGAGCTAAAGTTGCTGCTAAAAATTCAAAAAGAAAATCTCTAGGGATCGAAACCAATTTGAAAACTGAACATGAGTGTAACCTATGTAGAATCAAAAGTAATGTTGGCAGTCCAGCAAAAAAAAAGAAGAATTTCATTTTAAAATAAAAAATAACTGACGCACGTCGTGATTTTTTAAATTTAAACTTCAAATTGTGGTCAACATGAATGTAGGTTAATATTTTTATGTTCTTCGCTTCGGAAAAAGAAATTAGTATAATTATTAAAAAGCGCAATTTTTCTCTTTGATTCAAGTAATTATAGAAGTTTTAGGTCATTTGTATTGTCATGTAATTTAGTTGTGTAAATGTAAATACTTTTTCGTAAGTTTAAGCCGATAGTGAATAGTTATCAAGTTTACTTAAAAATATTAAAAAGATATGAAGGACCACGCAAACAAAGTTATGAATGAACATTTTATCGTAAGTTGGTGGTCTCCGAAAAAATATTTCTTAGTATTTATTGTATGAAAACGACACCAAACAAAGGTTTGTATTGAAAGATTCAAAGATTCAAATGTTTATTTAGTAATTAGACCTTTACAGGCACTTTTACACGTCAATAAGTATAATTTATGTTACGTGTAAAGTATATTAAAAATTTAATTTATTTTTAAAGAAAAGCTACCGATACCAGCGCTTCGTAACGACCACTGCTGAGAAGAAACGCCGAAAGAAACTCATTTTCACAGTATTGGTCACCTACTCGCCAGAAGGGCTTTGTCATATTATTATAATTGTCTTTTAATTAATAAATACTTATAATATAATACAATTTTGACACATTATAACATGTAATGCTTGCGAACAAGTAAACAAACATAAATTGCGTAATAAAAAATATTAAGTAGTCAAAAAAAAGCGAAGCCGAGCTGACCAGTCCCTTCCGGCAGCACCCGTTCACGAGTTGACGCACGGATCAGCCATCGTTAAACTCAACCATATTAGAGGGAATCCAACGACCCGACCAGCGACGCCACCACCGGATTGGACATTTTAGTGAGCATGAAAAACCCGAACTCGCAGACCTTGTCAAGAGAAAATATTAATTATATGTTGGTCACTTATTGATCGCAGAGCATTTACATGTTTTTACAGTAAGCTTATTATGGTAACAGAAAATACAGCTATTTATGTTTCATGTGTGGAGTGTAATGGAAAATATTTAGGAAGTATCCACGCGTTTTTATCTCTTAAATAATCATTGATAGTATAGTCTGATTAGGCGTTCTACTTTTCTTTATATTCTGTTTTGTATTTACTAGTTTTTCTCGTAGATGGAGATGAAAAGTAGAGTGTGCTACTCGGGTACGGCAATATTTTTATCTCGGGCGATATATGAAACCCTCCCTTCACTCTGGATTCAAAGTAGAGCCCTCGCCTTCAAAATATTACCTTATCCCCTTGTAGCATAATCAAATATTAACCAACAATAGTAAACTATACCTGATGATGAAAATGACTTTAAATTATGCAAAATAAAAGGAAAATTCAAATGGCTATCTGAAAAAAGTCAACTTTAATTAGTACTGAAACAAATGTTTAGTAAATACACTAGCGGCCCGCTCCGGCTTTGCACGGGTATTTAACAAAAAATTACTCGTCTCGCGTTCACCAGTCACAGAAGTAATATAAAAATTACATACAGAATGGAAACACCTAGGGTCCCGCGCAGTATGAGTCCCCAGTCCTTGCACCTCCCCCCGTTCTTTGCTTTGTCACGTGTATTGGAGGCGAACACACAAACACTGTCGTGTGCACGAATATATATTCTCGTTTGTAGTAGAAGCAGGCATAAATGATACTCCGGTTCTCTGAAGTGCCATATCTGTGCCCTAGTGGCACCTACATTGCATTGCATATCACAGTGCTGCCTAGCTAGTCGAGCGGGGTGAGCGACGACCACGCGACTTTTTCACTTACATTTTTAAACTCGTGATATCTTTCGAACAAATGTCCGAATTGAATGATTCAAAAAGTTGTATACAGGTATTGAAGCAGTCCTGAATATAAAGTAATTTATTTTGATAAGGATTATATCAAGATACAAATAAAGAGACTTTTTAGCGGCGGCATTTTAAACTATTAAAATAAAATAACACTTATTGTGACATATACTGTTGGAACACTTTTTGTAGATAATAATGTGTTCTACAATGTTGGTGTACATTGTTTTGTTCTATCATCAATTGTTTCCGCAGCGCACGCAATGTAAGGAATTTTTTAATTAAATTTTTTACACGTTGGGTTACATTATTGGAGTTAAAGTAAGGATCCCAATTATTTTCCCAATTATGTCACTCGGGGATAGTGTAGCTTTCCGATGAGTTTTTAAAATCGGTCCAGTAGTTTCGGGGCCTATTCGATGCAAACAAACAATCAAATCTTTCCTCTTTATAATATTAGTTTAGATAAATTTAAGTCAAATGTCCTGATCTGTTGCCCTGAGCTGGCACGTTGACATATTATATTTTCATCATGTTCTGCTAATAAAAGTAAATTTTGCTAGGATACTTCTGTCCGGGCAGCATGTCTACTGTTACAATATATATGTTATATGGACGAAGTCATTAATTAAACAATGTCCGCGCAGTGTGAAAAATGCCCAGAATGATACAATGTGATAAAAACTTTTTTAATTATCAAATTTTCCGGGCATTATTATGTTTATCACATAGGGGCCGAATAAATTAATGAAGAATCACATTTTACGTCCGTCCATATCAATTCGCTTTCAATTTCAATGAAAATTCTTAAGTCTTGTGTTGCCGCTCGATAGCATAATAAATTGTTGTGAGCTCGTCGCCAAGAGGCAGCAACAGTCGATGTCGTGGACATTCTGCCGCAGCGACAGTCAGGGACAGTTCACGTTGTGGACTGTCAGATCGAAATTGAAAGACCATTGATTTTCTACTTTTTATTTGAGTTGTAAGGGCTCTGGATACAAGTCCTTTGAGTCTATTTTTGCTCAGCCGAGCGTATGTCACGAGTTTATTCTGTGTATTATGAGATTACCCGTAAGCTCTATGTGTACAATAATCATAATGTCTAGGCAAAATGATAAATAAAGAAATTCAAATTATGATTAATTACTTCGCCCATATTAGCTTGGCATTAGTGATAAATTGGAGCAATTTTCAAAATTACTCCAAATTATCACTTCGTCCATAAAATATACATAAATCACGCCTGTTTCCCACAGAGGTAGGCAGAGACTATGGACATTTACTTCCTACGATCAAGACAAACCTTGCAATATCACCTGTAAATTGTTTGTCCCATTTACTAGTTTGTCGCGCAATATAAACTTTATCGATAGCTTATCTACATTACCATGCTACTGGGACAACAATGCACATTGATACTCAATAAAGTGTGATCGTGTGGATATTGTGAACATTGATAAAGTCACAAAATTTTTGCACACAAAAATTGACATGAGACATATACCATGCTCGTCGTTATACTGAAATGTATTAATTTCACTGTCCACACAGATGAATAATGTTACCACTAATTCGGAAAAAATGTCCTTCAGAATTCTAGCGGCGGAGACGATGATATCACGGCTATTGTAAACATTGCGACCAATTTGCTAAAAATGTTGTAAGGCCGAATGTTTATTGACACTGTAACGAGTGTCAAGGAAACTAAAACACGATCCTGGGTTGCTTGGTAAGTACACTATTTTTAAGTTGTACTGAAATATAAGAGCAGAAATTATGACTTTATCACTTAACTACAAATTAAATTATTGGCATTAACTCTTTAAATAAATATATATATGGACAAATCAGACAGATTGACCTAGCCCCAAAGTAAGTTCGAGACTTGTGTTATGGGATACTAACTCAACGATACTATATTTTATAGCAAAAACATATATATAGATAAACATCCAAGACCCAGGTCAATCTGAAAAAGATCATTTTCCATCTTGACCTGACCGGGGATCGAAAAAAAAATGCGTAGTTTTGCACATAACTGAAGTATCCCTATACCTTTTTGGTTGCAGGTATTTATTTTAGATTTACTACCACCTTGCGCTGGGGGCATAAGTGATATAAAGTCTCGCGGTGAAAGGGTTAATAAAACGGGTTACTCACGTAGAGAGTCAAAGAAAGGATTAGCTCATTGAAGTGGCAGTGGGCGGGGCACATAGCGCGAAGAACCGATGGCCGATGGGGCAGAAAGGTTCTCGAATGGCGGCCACGTACCGGCAAGCGCAGCGTAGGACATCCACCTGCTAGATGGTCAGATGACCTGAACAAGGTTGCAGGGAGGCGCTGGATGCAGGGCACTTCCGATCGGTCGTTTTGGAAAGCCTTGGGGGAGGCCTATGTCCAGCAGTGGACTTCCTGTGGCTGATATGATGATGATGATGATGACGTAGAGAGTCAGCTACTGATCAGTGTGTTTCGAGGCAACATCGAGTACGCGCGTCCTCTAGTCACATTTGCCCTGATGAAGACCTCGGGATGAAGTCGAACCATGTTCGCTAGTAGCTGAGTACGTGAGCAAGCCGTTTAATTATTACTTATAACGCCTGGGGTCTCACGTTATTTTTAATCAAAAAATTACAAACTAAATGTTAGTACTACATCAGTTATTATTGGAGGAGAAATATCACAACAACATTATTTGAGGTAACTCACCATTAAGTTGGGCGTGCGCTTGTTTGCGTACTATATCGTTTAGAAAATTCCTTATCATTCAGATACACCAATGATAGCAAAAAAATATAAAGGTCAGGTCAGCAAACTTGCTAGCAAAGAGAAATTAGCAGTGTTATAAAAAAACCGACAATACAACGAAACTAAATGTTATTGATTTATTGGAATGAAAAAAGTGCAAGACTTTTCCGTCACGTTTTCCGTTACGATTTTTTTTTCAAAGTTCGTTCCAACCCAGAATTCTACGACACCCACGCGTTTTTTAGGGTTCCGTAGACAAATGGCAAAAAACGGAACCCTTGTGGACTCGTCATGTCTGTCAGTCCGTCTGTCTGTCCGTTCGTATGTCACAGCCACTTTTCTGACCCGCACTTGGCCGCTTTTTATTCTTATGTTCAGTGTTAAGTGGGAATTTTTCAAAGCGAGTCAAAAATGGCTTAAGTTAAATTTGCATATATTAGTAAGGAAAAATAAGACAAATATTACTTAGACTTCTTTTTTTTCACGAGGGTTATATCTACGTTCAATAATATCAGGAAAAAGTGGACATCTATTCATGCTCTTTAATTGAATTCGCAAAGGTATGGCGCTATGTAGATTAGTGGTTATGTATATTCGTTTTTAGTTAGTAGTCATTTGTGTATTGATTATGTATTATGTTCCCCTCTAACGCTTTAGGAATTGAAGTTCTTAATTTGTGTGTTATATTTAAATAAATAAAGATAAGATAAGGAATAGACATACGAGGACCTCTACTACCAGATCAATATAAAGTTTCGAGACCAAGAAATGAGGCATGTATTTCTCATTCCATTTGATCCTCAGATTTGGTGTTTCTGAGAAGGGTTGACAGTAGTAGACATGCGGTGAGAATTTATGGCGAACGCAGGAAGCATGAATGCGTATGGGCCCAATGTCCAAGATTGCGATTGGTATGGTCGATATTAAAATTTATTGCAGTTTAAAGTGGAGGAATGGAAATAGAGACAATCATCTTGTTGTTATTTTCCTTACGATAATAAATAAAGGCTTTTGAGCGAAATTCATACTGTGACTAACAAGGCTGACATACCCCAGAGCAATCAGATGATGTAAGTAATACCCAGAGTTACTTTAAGCATCATTATGGGTGTAGAGCTGAATGAAATACATACATACATACTATCACGTCTTTATCCCTGATAATTCGTTATCCAAAATGGGGCAGACTGTGAGCATTTTGGATCTTGTGGCTAAGCATTACCCAGGGCTGCAAAGAAGACCCAAAGGATTCTTTTGGCATGTTGGCGGTAGCGTTGCAAGCAATAGTATAAAATATCGATAGTCTATCGATACTACCGTGACCTCGAAAAACAGTAACAATAGCGATACGACTATCGATAGTATCAATACTATCGATAGTATCGATAGCAAAGGTACTATTTGTATTAAAAACTATCGATAGTATAGTGACGACTATCGATAATATAATACTATCGATAGTAAATTAGCTATCGTTAGTTGTACAAAAAGTAGTAACAGCATCGATATTATCGATAGTATCGATAGTATCAATTAAAAACTATCGATACTATCGATAGTATTGATAGTATCTAAATTCAATAGTATCGATGCTATCGATAGTTTTACCTTTCATCAATAGTATTGCAAACTATTGACAATCGATACTATCGATACTATCGATAGTCCTATCGATATTGTGACTGTCAAACTATCGATTGTTATGCAACGCTAGTTGGCGGGCCATAAAGTGGAAAAAGGAGTCTAAATAGTAATGCTTCTAGCCGCAACGCCATTAAAAGTTTCGTATTTTTGCTTATTCCATCGATATGGAGGTAAACAAGAAAGTAAATTAGTCAAGTATTTCTGGCTGTGTCACCTTTTGGTATAAATTCCTTTAGATTTTTGCCTATCCCCTGGATCGACATTTACAATCTTCGTTTAATGGAAAGCAGCTGGTGCATTCTTCTTTGATTCTTTTCTCCCAGACAACCAATGGAAGTATTCAAAAACATGTGTTTACTAACGGCTGTGGAAGTAACGTAATTCAATTGTTATTTCTATTGTGTTCCAGAATATGTTATATTGTTTTCTCCACTTTCCTGGTGTTAGGAATAAAAATATTTTTTTACAGTCCGTCATCGCTTTTAATTTTGATTTTATTTTGCCTTATGAAATTTAAATCTCTCTTATAATGCTTACAGTAAAACATCAAAGCTCCACTTTTCACTACCGTGCGAAAAGTGAAAGAGATAATTGTAATAAAGCCCTTAGGGCGACGATCAAGAACGTTGACCTGATACCCAGCATCAACATCTCAAGTCTCAACACGATCACCGGGCATCATAAAGTAAAAAGAATACAAATGCATCTTTTCTTCTTTGCGAGTCGGAAATGTCGGAATTGATTTGTAATAGGGTAGTAGATAAGTATGTGGCCACACTTACTCCTCTGTCATTAGCCGAGTTTAAGTCGTCTAATGTAAAAGAGGTTTGGCAGTTGGGTCATGACAGGAGGTGGGTCATGGTTTTAACAGCTCCACAGTCACAAGTGACGGTCGTTGTTTGAGAAACCCCACTTGACTCGGTTCTCGTGGCTTCTCCCAACGTTTTACTGTATTACTGCTATTTATTTCATTATGCAATTTGCTCTAGCTGTATAAATACGGGTAACGTATTTTACCTTTAAAAAATGCTTGCAACTTTGAATGTTATGCAGTAAATGCATGAATTAGAAATAAAAAAGATCATAGTGCCTAGTTAGGTTGTCTAACGTTCCATATAAAATCGTTTTGAATCATTATCTAATTCAATAAATATAAAATAAACATCAAGGTTTTGTCATTGTTTTATAAACCGCCTCCCAGAGATCGATTTCCTATGTTTTCTCCTGAGTTATAAATTCAAATCTTGGAAGCTTTTTTACTCTAATTATTGGAAATTACCGACAGTTTTGTTTAAACAGGGAAATTAAATTGAAACCAAGACTTTCTGATTACTTACCTATTACAGACGTCAGTACATTGCTTTAGTGTCTAGCTGTTTCTAGAGCGTTCTGCAAGATATCACCTATGTAATTGTTTGGATTATTTATTTTCGCTTTAAGTTGTTGAAGTGATAAATTGAGAAAACGGTGTATCTCTACAAACAAATATTGGCTCCATATAAAACTCATCATCAATAAATTTACGACCCAAATTCTGCTACACTTCAATGTTACAATTGACAATTTTACACTTCTGTAGTTTCTTTCTCCTGTAATGGCTCTGTAATTAAGTAATTTTCACATTTATTTCCTCGTCGGAAGGTGTAGAAAGCAAAATTAATAGCTCAATGAATAAACGTAAGGGAAAATTATGGTACGGTACCAGTTTTATGAAGTAATTTACAAGTTTATTTATACCGTCACAAATTAAAATGTTAATTCATGTATGTCATTATAACGTGATAAACTGTAAGTTTATTACTAGGACGGTCTATATATTTCAAAAAACAAAGTTTTTTTTTAAACTTTATTATAATAATTTCGCTTGGCCATTAAGTTAAATACCAATTTTTGGCCAGGGACACATTATTAGACTAACAATTGTTTTTAAAAAGTCGGTGTGATCAAGTCAATCACTTTAAACCAGACTACACAGATAATAAACAGCACTGTGCTAACCTGATTTCCAATTTCTGTTTCCAACTCATAATGAACCGTTAATTAGTGACTACACAACAAAACCGAACCGCATGTGACTGGCTGGAAATACAGCGGTTTCTAATTCTGAATTTGAAATTGCAATTTCTTAATTTAAAACTTCCCACCGTTCTATTTGTTAAATTATTATGAAGTGTTTTTAGTAGATAATATTGTTTGAAATTTGAATTTGCTAGTAAAGCAACCTTCTTTGCAAGAATTAGGTTGATTTGTATTAAACTTGGTAGGTAATATAATATTTTTTGATAACCATCACATAAAACTTGTGCCTTTAAACTTAAAAAAACCACAGATAAGTAAATTTGTAAATAAACTTGTAAATCAGGTAGGTACTCCTTCGTTGGTGTTTAACCGTATAACTTATCGACTTTTAATTTGACCGAATAATTTTATATATCTTGTGTCTTATAGCCTTATCTTAATTATTAAATAAATAAATATATAGGGACAAATTACACTGATCGAGCTAGCCTTAAAGTAAGTTTGAGACTTGTGATATAGGATACTAACTCGACGATACAATATTTTTAAATAAAAACATATATAGATCATCATCCAAGACCCAGGACCATTTGAAAAAGGCCATTTTCCAACTTGCCCGAACCGGTTATCGAACCCGAAACCTCTGGGTGGCGGACTAGCATGGTGACCACTACGCCACGGAGGTGGTCAAAACAAACGGAAGTCTTATAACATGAATAGAATATAATTCGTTCTAATTCACGTTATTCTTCTCTTACTTTTTCTTGTCACTATTGACAAAATATTTGCAATTGGATGGCTCTGCAATCGCACCTGTGGGTATTGCTTAAAAAGTATATACTTATATTCCACCTACTTCGGTTTCCCTCTACCCACAACAGTCCAAAGTTGATTTAGAGACTTATGACGTCAGCACCGGTGGTAATTTGAAAAGTCAGAAGATCAATGTAAGTATTTGCTGCATCACTGTTCCAGCCTGACTTTTCTTCGTCAATGCCGGTCTGCCTGAAAAAAAAAATTAACTATTAAGAAAATACATGATTTGCTCGGGGTCCAATGCACCGCATTTGAAATGAATTATTTGAAAGGAAACTTTTGAAAATGAATTATTTTGAAGGATTCCAAATATTAGTCTCATCATGCTCTAGATAGAAGAATGAGAAGTTTTTCTTCGCAAATTTGCGAATAACGGCCACTTTTGGCTGATGTGCGAAGAACAACTTCACGTTCTCACTTAAATGTAAACAGTAGTTTATAAAATAGTTTGAAGGCTTAGTCAAGACAAAATTTAAAACGATATCTCTTTTCAATGTATCCTTTCAAGTGGCAGCACTGGACCCCAAAAAATTCATGTCATGTATCCCCACAGTGTATCCTTTTAAGTCGTGTAGAGTAAACACCAAGTTATTAACTCGCAAACCTTATATCTCGGCAACATCGGCACTCATGTTTGAATAAAAAAAATCTATTGGCTACTGAATTCCATGAAGTTTCGATCAAAACTACCAGTTAGTCGTTATTTAGCAGTTTTTTTTTACTAGCCTATAGTTATTGTGTCCCACAGCTGGGCAAAGGCCTCCCCCTTATTTTTCCACTCGTCTCTTTCTTCTGCGAACCTCTGCCACCCACATAAAAATCTGTCTAAGTCATCTCGCCACCTTGTTCTGGGCCTAACCTTACCCCTATGCCCGTCTGGAGTCCAGAATGTGGACAATTTGGCCCATCTTTCGGAACTCATTCGGCAGACATGTCCCACCCAACTCCACTTCAACTTGGCTGTTGTTGCTCCTACATCCGCAATTTGTGTTTTTGCACGTAGATCGGTGTTTCGCACCTTGCAGTTTGGATTTTTGAGCCACGGTCAATGACCAGGTCTGTGCCCCATAGGTCAGAATAGGCAGGATGCATACATCAAGTAGCTTTCGCTTAAGTGTCAATGGAAGGGAACCCTTTATTAGCTGCTTCATGGAGCAGTAGCTCTTCCAGGCGTTATATATTCGGCGATCTATCTCTCGCTCTTGCCTGTTTTCGAAGGATGCTACTTGGCCCAGATAGATATACTCCTCAACGTACTGCAAAGCCTGCCCATCCACCTTAATCTGGCATTTTGTGCTGTTTGTCATGGCTTTGGTCTTTGACCGGTTCATCGTAAGTCCAACCTCAAGGCTTGCCTTGCTCAGGTCTTTAAGCATACTTTCTAGATCAGATGCTGAATGAGCGAACAGAACAATGTCATCGACGTAGCGAAGATTGGTCAACCTTTGGCCGCCGATGACAATGCCCGTGTTTTCCTAAGGAATCGCCAGTCTCTTAAATACCTCTTCGAGACATGCTGTGAATAGTTTGGGGCGATAACGGGTCACCCTGCTTCACGCCCCTCTCTACGCTGAACGCAAGACCTGGTTTTTGTGTCTGAACGGATGCTATGCTGTTGTGGTAGATGATTTGAAGAAGGTGAATGTAAATACTATTGGTTTTTTGATTTTGGAGAGCTGTAAATAGTTCAGGATGTTTGACACTATCGAACGCTTTAGAGTAATCTATGAATGCTATGTATAGGGGCTTCTGAAATTTGATGTGTTTTGTAACGTAAGTACTCGTTACTTAAAAATTATATAAAAAATAAATAAATAATTAAACCTAAATATCAAAATAATAACTTAACTTAAACCTAAAAATAACTTAAAACTATAAATAACAATAAAATAATATACATACCTAAATCCCAAACTAAAATTAAACCTTAACTTATTATTGTACAAGTTTCATTCTGTTGACTGTACCGAGTTGGCGTTCTATTGTCCTCACAATCGGCTCCCATTGGTCCTCACCCATCGTATGATCCATTACGTCATCGATCAGGCGATCGCGCTGCGACCGGCGCCCGCGGCCCGCGCTCCCCGAGGCGGCCCGAGCCTCAGCCAGCCTGAATGTCGGCAATCATAAAAACATCTCGTAGCGAGCGGCACGTATTGCGCGCTCCGCGTCCGGTTTGGTTACTTACGTCATAAACGTCTTCAAAGTACCTATACCTAAGTCTCTCGATGAGCATTGCTTAATTTAATTAGAAGTTTCATTGAAATCATCGTACTTGTGAAATACGTGGACACCAGTGTTGGCCACTTACACACACGAAAAACAACTAAACAAACGTGGATTTAAACCCCTGATTGGGTAAGTGTTGAACAGATATCAGTCAGTAGCTTAGCTGTAGTTTGTAAGTGTAGATTAAGTGTGTATTTTGCAAGCTAATTCACCACTATGTATCACTCATCTCTTACTGGCTGTCAATGGAAAGAAAGCATCTGATCATACCTGCCAAGCTGATTTTGCATCTCACAAAAATAATAATCATATTGTGTCACTTATCACTTTCATCCTTTATGTTTGGGCTTTTCATCTCATAATCACAAATCATTGTAACTCGCTGTCTGCTAAAACAAAACCGCTCTGATTGCCACTGACACTGCACCTTCTACACATTTGGTACTTCCGATAGCTTATCGCCGCCAGCCATCAGTGTTGCCAATCAGAGTGGGATCTGGGATACATTCCTTACCCGTACTATTATTTATAGGGTTCAAGATTTGGGGCATTCTGCTCCCACGATCGACATCACGCACCGAGCTACCGCCCGTCGTAGATTCTTCGTCGCACGGGGCTACGCTGACCTACCCCCGGAATACCTACTCGCTGAGCTGCCGACCACCAGGAGCTGCTATCACCGTCCGCACCCGGGAAGTACCACCGTTAGCGAACAAAGTGAAAAAGTGCAAACAGACGGGCCTTCCGCCCACGACCTTTCTTTAAATTCTAAATAAATTTCTAGTCGAAGCCTTTCGTTTTCTTTTAAAACCCGGCACTGCGGCAGTGGCGCCAACGTGGTTATTTTAAAGGTCTTTTTTTTTTTTCACTTTGTTAGCAGTAGTTGTGTGCATGTGTTTGTTTTTATTTTCATTTTTGTGAAACGTCCTTTTTATTTTTCTTTCATTTTCATTGAAACTAACTAATTCGCACTTAATTTAACCCTGCGACCATTGCATTTGTTAAAACTAAAATTCTTCCGTACTAAAAGTACAGTCGGCAGGATATAAAATTGTACAAGTGTGAATTAATTAATTTTTAATCATTTTTCAGCTTTCATTTCTTTTCCTTCTTCATGGTGTTGATTTATATTTTTTTTTCACAATCATTTTTTTTTATTTGCAAAGACGTTGTAGTTTTTAACGCTGGTTTGTAACAGAGCAGGTTATTTATCGATTAGTATTCGTAGCTTAGTCAAGATTATACCGAAATATTTTGTTCAACACTTACTCAAGGAACACACGTTACTTATATTTTTTTCTCTGACTCTTTTTCCTTTTATTAAAAAAAACATGGCCTATCACATAAAACTTTTGTCACTAAACAAGGCTGAGTTGGAATACGAAGTAGGCGTCAGAGGTGAAACGCCAGCTAGTACAGTCACGGAACTGCGAAAACAAATTTCAAAATTATCAGCTTTATTCCCATCAGAGGACGTCTTGAATAGCCCATATGATATAAATAGTGATTTGTTAGGTGTAAACGCTGTTATAAGCAAAATTTCAACAGTTTTAGATTCGGACGAATTGCCAGACAAAAATACACTTTTGCGTACTCAAAATTTGTTACATCATATTTATCACCGCCTTAAAAGAATTCAGCCCACTGATACACAGTCTAAATCAATGAGAGACTCTGCAATACTTAAATTTAAGGATTACTACCGGAAATATGACGCTATCAAGGATAGTGTCGTTGATCCCCTTGATTTCCAAGCAACCGAGCAGGAAGCTACGAACCCCTTAAATATCAAGGTAACTTGTGAGCGTGGGATTTCTAGCGAAATTACTAAGATTAAATATGACGGAAAATCATGTGTGCGCACATTTATACAGCGTATTTCAGAATTTTGTGATGCAAGAAAAATTGATGACTCAAAGCTGTTGTCATATTGTACGGAAATTTTTGTAGGAGATGCACTCCATTGGTATAGAGGCATCAAAGCTAACGTTAAAAAGTGGAGTGAACTCGTTTCTATTTTGATTAAAGATTTCGGACCGGCAGATTATGACTATAGGCTAATTTCTGAAATTCGTTCACGAACTCAAGGTGAGACTGAGAACATAACAATTTATCTGTCCATCATGACAGGTATGTTCTCTCGTTTGTCAAAACCCTTAACGGAAGAGGAAAAATTAGAAATTGTCCTTCATAATATAAGACCAACTTATACGAGCACTTTAGCAGCAGTTTCAGAAATAAAAGACATTGACTCTTTAAAAACGATTTGCCGAAATTATGAAAATTTCCAGTCTCGTCTCGCTCACTTTCATGAGCCAGTTAAACCCTCAGCTGACACTTTAGCTCCGGAATTTGCCTATTCTGGTGGTACCAAACAAAACAATTACTATCAAAGGCAAACTTATAATCAAAATCTTAAATCAAATAATACATTTTACAAAAACAATTACAAAAACAGCTACAATAATAAAAATACAAAATATGATAATTTAAATGCTATAGATACAAACACAGGAAATGATAAGAAACGTTTTTGTCCTCGCTGCCGCGTAGACACTCATAACTTACGTCAGTGTACGGCTAACAAAGACGAGGTATTTTGTTTTGTCTGTGGTCGAAAAGATGTTAAAACACCACAGTGCCCGACTTGTTCAAAGGCTAAGCGTACTACTACAAGTACAAAAAACTGAATAGTGAGAATTGTGCCAATCCCCAAAACAATAAATTTGATAAAGCCGATTGGAATTGTTGGCTTAAAACCGTTTCAAACTTTTTTAGGTCCTATAGGATTGACACAATTCTACATAAAAAACCACCACTCGATAATAGACCTTATGTCACTCTCGATATTAATGATATTCAAATAGCTGGTCTTTTAGATTCTGGATCTGCTATAACAATAATTGGTAACAATACACATATACATCTATTAAAACATGGATTTTTCATGCATGACGACACTAATACAACAGTACAAGCTGCGGGTGGTCAAGTGTTACGAAGTATCGGTTACTTTTCCTTACCTATTAAGTTTGATAACCAATTGCACATAATAAAAGCATTTGTTATACCATCTATCACTTCCAACCTTATATTAGGAGTAGATTTTTGGAGAGATTTTGGAATTTGTCGTAAATATTTAAGTAGTTTACAATTCACGGAAGACAAAAAGGCAACACTTGAGCTCGAAAATTCAGGCAAACATTTACACGGTTATAATAATTTAACAGAAACAGAGCGTCAGTTAGCAGACAATGTTATAGAACAGTTTAAGGATATTTCTTTTGAGCGAAAGGGATTAGGAGAGACAAGTCTTATAACGCATAGTATTGACACTGGCGACGCACAACCTGTTCGACAACGCTACTATCGCATGTCACCAGAAAAGCAGCGCATCCTGATCGAACAGGTCGATGAAATGTTGTCCTTGGACGTCGTTGAGGCTTGCGAAAGCGAATGGTCTTCTCCTGTTCTTCTTGTTACAAAGAAGAATGGCCAACCTCGCTTTTGTCTTGATAGTCGTAAACTAAACTCTGTAACTAAACGTGACGCTTACAGTTTGCCATACGTTTCTGAAATCCTTGACAATCTTAGGGATGCTCGTTATTTGTCTAGCATAGACTTAACCAAGGCATTTTGGCAAATCCCTATTGATGAAAAGGACAGGAACAAAACTGCATTTTACGTACCAGGCAGAGGAACTCTACGTTTTAAACGTACCGCCTTTGGGCTGACCAATGCGCCTGCTACGCAGCAGCGTCTCGTCGATCTTCTGTTCAGAGAATTTGATTTAAAGGTCTTCTGTTACCTTGACGATATTATCGTCGTATCTCAAGATTTTAATAGCCACGTCTCCCTATTGTTGCGAGTTCTTGAAAAATTGAAACAGGCAAACCTTACGGTCAATTTAGAAAAGTGCAATTTCTTTAGAAGCCAACTGAAATACTTGGGCTACGTTGTTGATAATGAGGGGTTACGTACCGATCCAGAAAAAGTCGAGGCAATCCTTAACTACCCGACACCTACTTGTCGTAAGGACCTTAAACGCTTTCTCGGCACTGCGACTTGGTATCGTCGTTTTGTCCCTAATTTCAGCACCGTTGCCGGTCCCCTCAATAGGTTGACATCTAGCAAGAAAGGCGCTCCACTCTTTAGGTGGACACCTGAAGCGGAGTTTGCCTTCCAAAAGCTTAAGGAGTCGTTGATTTCAGCACCTGTTCTTTCTTGCCCAGACTACACTCTGCCCTTCGAAGTACATACTGATGCTTCGAACTATGGTGTCGGTGGTATGTTGACCCAAACGGTTAATGGTAAAGAACACCCTATAGCCTATATGAGCAAGTCATTGTCTGCGGCAGAAAAGAATTACAGCATCACAGAGCGTGAAACATTGGCCGTATTGACTGCGATTGAGCACTGGAGGTGTTATTTGGAGAACGGAAAGCGCTTCACCGTTTATACAGACCATAGTGCACTAAAGTGGTTCCTTTCCCTGAATAACCCCACTGGTAGACTGGCGCGTTGGGGTGTGCGCTTGTCAGCATTCGATTTTGAGATCAAACATCGTCGTGGTGTGGACAATGTCATACCTGACGCCTTGTCAAGAGCGGTCCCTGTTGGTACCATTTCTACGTCTAATAGCTTCACGAGTACCAACGATCAATGGTATAGGGATATTTTCAATGGTGTACTCAATAGACCACAAAATTTTCCAAATTTCCACATTAAAAACAGCACATTATATAGACTGACTAAAAATAAACACGAGCTAACTTCAGAGTTCTCATGGAAAGAAGTCGTACCGAAAGAACTCCGTCATCAGGTCTTGGCTGAAAATCACAGCGAACCTATCGCAGGTCATTTAGGTATTTTTAAAACCTATCGTCGTTTGGCTTTACGCTATTTTTGGCCAGGAATGCACACTGATGTGGTGAAGTTTATAAGTTCATGCACAACTTGCTTAGAATACAAGCAGCAGAACCACAAGACGTTTGGGGAGATGGGTCGACCTAAACAATGTTCACGGCCCTTCCAGATGATTTCCATCGACCTTGTTGGTCCACTTCCAGTCAGTCGTGCTCAAAAAAATTACATATTAGTTATAACATGTTGTTTCTCGAAATATTGTATCGTATCAGCCATCAAAAGACCTACCGCGGACGTTATTATTAAAATCTTAGAAAACCAAGTTTTTTTAGTTCACGGCGTGCCACAGACTGTCCTGATGGATAACGGAAGTCAATTTATCAGTGGTGCAACGGATGCGTTCTTTAAAAAATACAATGTCCCGAATGTATTTTTCACTCCAAAATATACGCCACAAGTGAACATGGTTGAGCGATATAATAAAACTATCATCACTTGTATTTCCACATTTGTAGAAAATGATCATAGAACTTGGGACATTTTCATTCCCAAAGTCCAGTTTGCCATAAACAATTCCGTTAATGAGGCCACGGGTTATACTCCCTCCTTTTTAGTCTATGGACGTGAGCTTGTTTCGTGTGGTACTCATTATGTCGATAATGATTTGGGTAAAGAAATTTTATTTTTACCTCGTGATATCTACGCCGAAAATATAGGTTGCCTTTCAGCCATTTTCGATGAAGTTCAAAAGCAGTTGTGGCATGCTCACGTTAAAAATACCGCACATTATAATTTGCGCCGTAAACCGGCGGAATTTGAAGTGGGTAATTTTGTCATGAAGCGTACCTATGTTATAAGTGACAAGGATAAATATTTTAGTAAGAAACTGGCCCCAAAATATATGAAATGTAAAATAATAGAAAAAAAATCACCACTTGTCTATGTTTTGGAAAATATGCAAGGAAAAAACATAGGTTCTTGGCATATTAAAGATTTAAAATCGATAGGAAATATTAATTAAATAAATAAACAATACACACTTAAGCATAAATTGTCCCAATTACCGTTAAAACCAAAAAATAAATAAAACAAGGAGTATTTGTATAGGTTATTCGTGTTTTAATCATAAACCGATACCCTTCCTATAGTAAGGATGCGACGTTATTATTACAAACGAATATCGTTGTTGTTTATTTGCGTGATGTATGAAAATAAAGAATAAAAGATGAAGAGTGTATGAGAAAACAAATACGTAAGCGTGATTTGTTGCGGATTTTATCTGAGGGATAAAATCCTTTCGGTACCGGAGGGGGTAATGTAACGTAAGTACTCGTTACTTAAAAATTATATAAAAAATAAATAAATAATTAAACCTAAATATCAAAATAATAACTTAACTTAAACCTAAAAATAACTTAAAACTATAAATAACAATAAAATAATATACATACCTAAATCCCAAACTAAAATTAAACCTTAACTTATTATTGTACAAGTTTCATTCTGTTGACTGTACCGAGTTGGCGTTCTATTGTCCTCACAATCGGCTCCCATTGGTCCTCACCCATCGTATGATCCATTACGTCATCGATCAGGCGATCGCGCTGCGACCGGCGCCCGCGGCCCGCGCTCCCCGAGGCGGCCCGAGCCTCAGCCAGCCTGAATGTCGGCAATCATAAAAACATCTCGTAGCGAGCGGCACGTATTGCGCGCTCCGCGTCCGGTTTGGTTACTTACGTCATAAACGTCTTCAAAGTACCTATACCTAAGTCTCTCGATGAGCATTGCTTAATTTAATTAGAAGTTTCATTGAAATCATCGTACTTGTGAAATACGTGGACACCAGTGTTGGCCACTTACACACACGAAAAACAACTAAACAAACGTGGATTTAAACCCCTGATTGGGTAAGTGTTGAACAGATATCAGTCAGTAGCTTAGCTGTAGTTTGTAAGTGTAGATTAAGTGTGTATTTTGCAAGCTAATTCACCACTATGTATCACTCATCTCTTACTGGCTGTCAATGGAAAGAAAGCATCTGATCATACCTGCCAAGCTGATTTTGCATCTCACAAAAATAATAATCATATTGTGTCACTTATCACTTTCATCCTTTATGTTTGGGCTTTTCATCTCATAATCACAAATCATTGTAACTCGCTGTCTGCTAAAACAAAACCGCTCTGATTGCCACTGACACTGCACCTTCTACACATTTGGTACTTCCGATAGCTTATCGCCGCCAGCCATCAGTGTTGCCAATCAGAGTGGGATCTGGGATACATTCCTTACCCGTACTATTATTTATAGGGTTCAAGATTTGGGGCATTCTGCTCCCACGATCGACATCACGCACCGAGCTACCGCCCGTCGTAGATTCTTCGTCGCACGGGGCTACGCTGACCTACCCCCGGAATACCTACTCGCTGAGCTGCCGACCACCAGGAGCTGCTATCACCGTCCGCACCCGGGAAGTACCACCGTTAGCGAACAAAGTGAAAAAGTGCAAACAGACGGGCCTTCCGCCCACGACCTTTCTTTAAATTCTAAATAAATTTCTAGTCGAAGCCTTTCGTTTTCTTTTAAAACCCGGCTCCGCGACAGTTTTTCTAGGACTTTGTTCAGCGTATGGAGGTGATCAATGGTTGAGTAATTAGGGCGGAAACCGGCCTGTTCAGGTGGTTGGCATTCATTAAGTTGTGAGGCAATGTGGTTTTGAATAACTTTGATAAACAGTTTATATTCAGCAGTTATTGTCGAATAAATAAACATACATATAAACGCCGCTATCCAAATAGACTCGAAGAACTTCGCTCGCTCATTCGAAAATTAATTGGCAATTATTTCTGAAATTTAATGTAAAACATACAAATAAGTATATTGAATAAACCACAAAGCAGTAAAAAGCACATCGTTAAATACTTCATTACAAACATAACTGACTTAATAAATTGAATTTATTTCAGCGCATTAATGCGACAAACATTTATGAGTCACGTAAATAAAATTTGGTAAATAAATTTTACAAGAAGACGTAATTACATTTTAAATATAAAACATAGCCGTAATATTAAATATGGAATATAAATTTAATTTAAATGCAACAACTTTTTAGTAAACAGCAAGCGTCAAAAAATGTCTACAACCTCAGTTTGATAAACAATCGGTAAACTACCAAAATAAGGTTTGCATTATTTTATTAAAAAGAGAAAATGTGAGTGTAGTGTGTAACGGCACAGAATAAGTACTAGTACTCACGTACTTGTACTTATTTATTAACTTAGTGGTCACAGTAGACAGAGAATAATTAACAAATTGAAGGTGGATAAGAATTACGCAGAGTAGAAAGAGAGCTAGTATCATGCTAAAGTGAGAACATGTAGCTTTTCTACGTACCTTAGCCAAAAGTGGTTTTAGTCTTAATATTAAACTATACGACTTGGCGCACCCTAGTCTATCAAGGAATTCGGTAGCAGGATGTCCGCAAACTGAAGAGATTTGTAATCAAGCTGACACTACTTCAAGATGTTGGGAACATGGTACTTGCGTGGGAAGCTTTTCAGAAGCTAGATGCCAATGTCTGCCTGGTTGGACAGGGCCCTCATGTAACTTACCAACTACACCTACTAGCTTTAGACCCCAAAGTTACGTGAAATTTGCACTAAGCTTTGAGCCCGATAGATTCAGTACATAAATTCAACTCCTCTTCAGGACGCGTGAACCCCATGGAGAGTTCTTTAGAGTAAGTGACCAACATAACCGAGAGTATGGTATACTGGAAGTAAAAGAATCACGATTACACTTCCGGTACAAGCCTTAGCCGTTTTGCTAATGTGCGAAGAAAAGCTTCACGTTCTCACTTGAAAATGTAAACAGTAGTTTATTAAACAGTTTGAAAGGTTATCTAGGGTCTGATCAAGACAAATTTTTAAATGATATCTCCGTTTCCTTTCAGTTGATTAATTTCAAATGGGGGCAGCATTGGACTCCGGAAAATTCAGGCAGCCCCTTAATATAAATACGAGCAAATATGGATACATAAGAAAATACTTCCATCTCTCTCTGTCTAAAGTCAACTCCTTAACATCCTTATAGATTGAAACATTAATTTGATCCTTTATGTTGATGGAAGGCATTGGTTGCTCCACAGACAAGAGCTTAGCTCTTTAATTCTTCAAGCACCGATTGGCCCAATCGGGTCAAAAGAACAGTTGAATCCAATTGTGTCTGCGATTTATGTGCTTGAAGGATTAATAATAATAAGAAAAAAAAATACTTGTAGCTCAGTGTTATATGTAGTGTTAAATGTCAATTCCCGAAATACTTGGCAAACTTGTTTCCACCTAAGAAGAACATATGGAAAGGTACGTTTAGTATTTGCGAACCTTCAGAGCATAACAAACCAGGAAAATTCTTGGTTATGTGAACGCTGTTCGAAAACATCAGGTCCCTAGAGACCAGTGAGGAACGTAAAGCGCGGCTGAGAACTATGGTGCCATTTTTTAAAACGCGGAGTCCTTAAACGAACGGTATCTTGTGTGGAAAAATTTACATGCATTGTCCTGCGAGTTGGAAACATTCACGGATAGAGTTTAGGCAAGTTGATATCAAAAATTAGGCCTTACCGTCGTTGCTGCCTTCACCACTTGGAGTAACTTCCAGCTTATGTTATTAAATTATGCTAAACAACTTTAACCTGATCTCTCAGATTTCCACATTACGAGTAGAAGATCATCTATTTTTGTAAACACATGTTTATGCAAAAAAATGACTTATCAGATGTTCCAGATCTTTGATTTTTATACCTCAACAAAACATGCTCATCAGGCTGAACAACTTTTGCTAAGGTGTCATTTTTGTATATTCATATATACCATTCAGGTATAGCATCAGATGTTCCATTTTCCAAAATCAATTATACCCTGTATATTGCCGAGGTTAAAGAGCTATAAAAGTTTCATTCGAGTCCAGTATTTCCGAAGATTAGCCAGTAAAAACAGATAAACAGACACATAGACAAACATTACAACAAATAAATATACTGGTTCAATTATTCATCACAATGAAAGTTTAACTAGTGAAGTTTTATTTCAATAGGAATAGAGAGTATTTTTTTTTATTCTTACTTTTTTACTACATATGTCTCTGACATTTTTAACATTATCTTTATAAAATATTTTAAAAACAATTAGTTTAACTGTTTTATTATATGTATTGATTAATTTAATAAATACAAAATTACAAAAGGTGTTTTGTTCTGGAGAATGTGTCAGCGATTGCGATCTAGGTATTTTACATCTTGCAATATTGACAAGTACTTCAGTAGTAGGATTACTAAAGATTCAATGTATTTCGTGCTTAACTGAGTATTAAACGGTCATAATAGGTGTATCGAGGTAAGCAACGTTAAATCACCGAAATCAAAACCATTATTTCCCGTTTCCGTATATATTATGACATGGGAGGACGTTTAATTTGCTGTTTCACTAGCTGCTAATTGCGACTTTGATTGCCGTGGCTTCACTGGAACGTGTCGCGCCCAAGCGTTCCACATGTTTGCTGCGCAAATTTCAGGCTAACATATGACGTGCTAGGTATTTGGTCTAATGTTTTCCTATTGCAGATAGGTCGCTGTACTAAATCTTTCTAAAAAGAATCGTAATTGTTTTAAATCAATGCAATAATAAAATAATTATATTTAAACTTTATTGAACGGTTTGGATTTCAGAATCGAAAATTCTCGTACCCGTATGTAGTGTGACATGGGAGGACGTTTAATTTGTTGTTTCACTAACTGCTAATTACAATTTTGATTGCCGTGGCTTCGCTGAAACGTGTCACGCCCAAACGTTCCATATGTTTGCTGCGCCAACCAATGACTTATTAGGTATTCGGTCTTATGTTTTCCTATTGTAAATAAGTAGGTAGTGGTACTAAATCTTTCTAAAAAGAATCGGTATTATTTTTAATCAATGCAACAATAAAATAATTATATTTAAATTTTACTGAACGGTTCGGATTTCGAAACCGACAATTCTCATACCTGTATGTAGTGCGACATGGGAGGACGTTTAATTTGCTATTTCACTAGCTGCTAATTGCGACTTTGATTGCCGTGGTTTCGCTGAAACGTATCACGCCCAAGCGTTCCACTTGTTTGATGCGCAAATTTTAGTCCAACCTATGCCCTGTTCAGTATTCGTTCTTATGTTTTCCTATTGCACATACTAGGTATCGGTACTAAATCTTTTTAAAACATATTTTTTTAATCAATGCAACAAAAATATAATTATAATTAAAATTTACTGAACGGTTCAGATTTCAGAACCGACAATTCTCGTACCTGCATGTAGTGCGGCATGGGAAGACATTTAATTTGCTGTTTTACTAGCTGCTGATTGCGACTTTGATTGCCGTGGCTTCGCTGAAACGTATCGCGCCCAAGTGTTCCACATGTTTGCTGCGCAAATTTCAGGCCAACCGAAGACGTCTTAGGTATTAGATCTTATATTTTCCTATTGCATATATGCAGGTATCAGTACTGGATCTTTCTTAAAAGAATAGTTATAATTGTAAATCAATGCAATTATAAAATAATAATATTTAAACTTTACTGAACGGTTCGGATTTCAGAATTGACCATTCTCGTACCTGCATGTAGTGCAACATGGGAGGACGTTTACTTTGCTGTTTCAATTATAGCCGCTTATTGAGACTTTGATTACCGTGGCTTCGCTGAAACGTGTCGCGTCCAAGCGTTCCACATGTTTGTTGCGCAAATTTTAATCCAACCTATGCTGTGTGAAGTATTCGTTTTTATGTTTTCCCTATTGCACATAGGTATCGGTACTGAATCTTTTTAAAAAGAATCTTTATTATTTTAATCAATGCAACAATAAAATAATTATATTCAAAATTTACTGAACGGTTCGGATTTCAGAACCGACAATTCTCATACCTGCATGTAGTGCGGCATGGGAGGACGTTTAATTTGCTGTTTTACTAGCTGCTGATTGCGACTTTGATTGCCGTGGCTTCGCTGAGACGTGTCGCGTCCAAGCGTCCCACATATTCGTTGCGCAAATTTCAGTCCAACCTATGACGTGTTAAGTATTAGTCCTTAAATATTTCTATTGTATATAGATATAGATCCTGGAACTTTTTATAAAGTATAAATATTACAATTAAACTAAAATATAATTATTTAAATTTAAATCTAAAGTAAAAAGTAAATTATAAACTAAATAAACTTAATAAAAATATAACTTAAATAATTAAATTATTTAATTGAAAATTACTCTACATGTTGAACTGAAAAATCTATGCAATGATAAAATAATTATATTTTAATACGACTGGAAAGTTCGGACCTGAAAATTTGCGTCCCTGCATGTGTTAATTTTCTGTTTCACTAGCTGATAATTGCGAGTTTGGTTGCCGTGGCGTCGCTGAAACGTGTCACGCCCAAGTGATACAATATGTTTGCTACTCAAATTTTAATCCAACCTGTGTTTTAGGTATTTGTTCTTATATCGTCCTTTAGTATGTAGGTATTGAACCTAGCTAAAAGAGTAACATGATTTTTTATATTTGACATGTTAAACCAAACAAATCAATGCAACTTTTAATTTTACTGAACAGTTTGGAACTGGCAATTCTTGTTCCTGTATGTAATGTGACATGGGAGGACGTTTAATTTGCTGTTTCACTAGCTGCTAATTGCGACTTTGATAGCCGTGGCTTCGCTGGAACATTTCACGTCCAACGCAAATTTTAATTCAACCTACGAGTATTATGTGTTATGTATTCGTGCCCGTCGTAGCCACAACCGTGAGATCGCGCTTTTTTAATTCTTTATACTAAATTTTCTAATAACCACTAAAATTATATACCAAGCAAGTATAACAGTCATAAACTTTTACAAGAGTATCACAACTGCATGGAAGCGGCATGCAATGCATCTTTAGATAGCAATTAAACTTTATTGGTTCATTAAAATGGCGCAATGCAACTTTTATGAATCTTTTAATTGAATTTATTGTAATTTGCTGAAGTTAATACTATTTCTTTTGAATATAAATATAAATCAATACAGAAGTGGAGAAACCTTGCGAAGTGAAGAAGAAAGAGAGGAAAAGCGAACCCCAGACTTCACAGCATAACAGCTGAGGATCTGAGAATGGAACTGGGGGAAGCAACAGGAAATACACTGAGAAGAGAAAACAGTGTGCGTTTTTTTGATACATAACATCTTAAATATCTTGATAATTGATACTTAGCGGTATCAATGAATTTTCAAGTAGAGCATCTGTTTTGCATATTCTCATAATTTGGCTCTATGTTGGGTAGTCGTAAGATGTAAGAGTTCAAGGAGGTCTATCAAAGCTGAGCTAAATTATGACAACTAAAATGATTTCATGGAATTTTCTTTCTCTTATCTTTTAATTATAATTCTCTTATATTTTTATTTTATTTTATGTCTCTTATCGTGTCATTTTAAAAATTTCATTGAATGTTTAATTCTCGCGACAGACGAAAAATGGGACTTGGTATTCTCCGTTTTTGGAATGATCGTAAAAGGTTAGTTATGTCCGCTTTACTTTTTTTAAAGCTGTGTCTATAGTTATATCACGTATATATAATATTTAAATAACGTAAAAAAACTAAAAGACGCAAAATAATAAAAACGGTTTTATTGGCACAAGAGAAGCCCACTTACTAGACAAAATAAAAACACATAGAAAAATCTCCAAACAAATTGCAGTAATCGTCTTCATCGGAAGTAATATAAAACCGCGTACTCTTATTTCTGTTCCATTAAAATTTTAGTTGAGAGAAAATTATGTGTGGATTAAATTTTTTGATAGCATATGATTTTTTTTTGGAATACAGGTCTTCGTCAAAGAAATGTCATCTAGTTATCTCTTACAGGCTAGGAAGAGCTAACGGCCAAAAAACTAAAGGGTTTAAATAGTGATTGCAAGTAGTGATGTACAAGACTCGAGTCCTCGAGTTCTAATTTTGAAGACTCGAGTCGGTTTTGCAGGGCTCTATGAGCTCAATAGGCTAGAGTTCCGAGGCTAGGCGAGCACGAGTCCTCTGAGTAACGGCTCGAGCCTTTAAGAGCTCGAGTCTTAAAATTTATAGGAGCTGTTTTTAAAAGCTTACAAGGACGCGAGGCGTGATTTTAAATGTATTTTAGTTTTCCAAGATATGCAGGCAGACATTACTTTAACTACTATTGTAATTAATCATATTTTATTTCTAATTGAAAAATTAGTTTTATGATTGAAAAATCGTTGCTTTTAAACATACTCAAAAAACATAACCCTCCCTCTTTGCAGCCGGGTAAAAAGACGCGGGCGCAGAAAAAGGCTCGGGTGCGGAAAGAGACTCGAACTCTAATCTCACGTTCCGAGGCTCACTTAAGCTCGCAGTCGTCGAGCCTTCCGTTAAAAGAGTTGAGCCCTGTAAACGACTCCGAGTCCTAAGTAAGAGGACTCAGAGGCTCGAGTCTTGTACATCACTAGTTGTAAGGTGAAAACCGGAAATTGCAAACAACAGGTTTTTTAAGATTTCTGCAATCTGGCCGCAGTACATTCATCTAGGATGACCCTGACCCGCTCTTCCATTCGCATTCGCTTTGTAGACCCTTTTAGTAAATTTCTTTTCATCCATTCTTTCTACATGCCCGAGCCATCTCAACATTTATTTCTCTCTATTTTACGCCTTTGCCTGCGAGTAGGCATCTAGGTCGTCACGGCATCTACGCCGTGGTTTTCAGAAAGTCAACGTCCACTTGTTGGGGTTCACTAAATTAGAGTTTTGGCCCATAGTTGGGTGACGTGTGGACAGGGCAGCACAAGGCTGGAGCCCAGTCTCGTTGTAATTTTAAAAAAATTACAAAATAAGCTTATTGTTTATTGTTCCCAAACCTGTATGACAGACTTTTATTTGCAATTCAACACAGTAAGCACATTTTGATATTAATCTTCCCCTTCTTAAATAGCTAGTAACATTACAACGCAGCTAAAAATAAACTCGTAAAGGTCTTTACGATTATTGCAAGTGCTTTGTACTGTACAGTATCCAAGAACAATGACCGTTGGTGTAAAAATAGTTAAGCTCGATAACATAGTCATCACAGCTAACGAAAGGCGTCTAAAATTAAAGATTATGATAACTTGTGGGGTGGGGTATTTTGACAAATTGAAGTCGTCGTCGACTTTAAACAGATAGGTATCAAGGTGAATAAAAATTGATCATCACTAAATATGACCGAAATTTATTTTTAATATACTAGTATAATTTTTTGGTATTAAAAATCATAATAGAAAATAGCTAATTTTATAAAAGCAAATTGCTATAATTCCTACACTAAAATAAAAAAAAAAAACAATCAGATATTCAAGATTTTTTTGTTCTGTTATAAAAATTTATTTCCACATTGACTTAAAAAATATAAAAAAAGTTACCAAAAATAAACTAATAACCTAAATTACTTGCATATAAATAAAAAAGCCCTGGGAAATCGCTGCCCCGTAGTAACGTGTCCAGAAAGCACGTTACATTGCTATACACATACTATGTTGTATAGCAATGTTTATCTTTTGAGCCAGATAAAGGCCAGCCTTTGGGTAAGGGAGATTTCAGTCAATTTTCAATCAATTATTTAAAAAAAAACGTACCTATAGTTATAAGTTTATCTTTCGCATAGATTCATTATAAAGTCGGATATTTCCTAAATATAGGTATATGACCATCAAAACCACCTACACGAAACTATGAACTTAATTTTACGAACTTTCCACGAACAAAGTATCTTGCATTTTTAAAATCATAGCTCGTAAAGCCATCGTAAAAATCTAATAACGTGCATAAACCTGCATAAACAAACCATTCCTGGTTTATGCCCCACGAAGTTATTAATCGTGTGTACTAAACTCTGGAGAATTTACGGAGGCCATGAAAGTGACCTTAAACTTTGGCCTCCGAATAATCCGAGTTATTTTTTCAAGGTCTTTTTTTCCATGTCGCACACGCGTCACTCCAAGTCAGTTTAAAGTGAGATAACTTTGAAGTCATAAGTCAGCTAAAACTAAAAATTAAAAATATACTATCGCCTTTTATACCTACGGAAAATGTAAAAACTGATTGATGAAAAAGGCGTGTATAGTGTACGGTGTAGCTTATGTGACTAGAAACATTATATTTTGATTCCGTTTTGACTCGCTAGCTCGGAGTAACACTGAATGTAAATTTATTAAAAAATTTATCTAATCATTAAAAATATTTTTTCTATCATCTAAAAGTCCATTTACAGCGAGTTTGAGCTGGATCGTAAGATTTACAAATTATTGTGAACTCGCTTGCTTTTCGTGTGTGTAAGTGGCCAACAGTAGTGTCAGAATTTTTTCAAGCTGCCTAAAGGCATCTGACATAGCTTGAAGACTGCCATACAATGATGACAGCCGGGACCAACGGCTTATACGTGCCTTCCGAAGCACGAAGGAGCTCGAAAAGTTTCATGACTCTTGTGGTCACCAATCCAAGTGCGGACCACGCCTGGTGTCGCTTTACCTGCGAAAGCGCTAGTAATGCGCGCGAAAGCGCTAGTAATGCGCACGAAAGCGCTAGTAATGCGCACTCCCGCCGAGCCACCGAGCCCCTCAATTTATTTGTGAATTTAATAAAATTCTATGGCAAGTTTACTTGCCTGGCAAATAAAAAATTACGACTGTTAAGAACGCCATCTAATGATGAGTAGCGGAAGTACCGATACGTCTTGATATCCGCCACCGCCACCTTTTTTTTGCTAGAGAAAGCCCTGACTTTTAAGCTAAGCCCCCAAGAACTTCAAACGGCTTAACTAATTTTCATCAAACATAGAACCATCGCAAGGGAACTTGACTTTACGTCGAAAAATTCGCATCAAAATTGGTCCAACCGTTAGAGCGCTACAATGCCACAGACAGACAGACCGAGACACATATCATAGACACTGCGACAAAGTAATAACACCCCTCTTTTGTGTCGGGGGTTAAAAATAACAAGTGCCTTATTTTAGGCCACTCTGTCAAAAGTCAAAGTTTATTTCCAAAACTCTATTAAAACTTAGCTCCAAAATCCATTGTAGATACAGAGTCAATTAGAAAAGATTTGCAAGGACCATTGAACCTATAAGAAGTTACGAAGGCCATGAAATTGACCTCCACTTCCGACCCTCGAGTAAACGAAGTTATTTTTACAAGACAAGTTACATCATCTCCCCTAGTTCGATGAAGTTAACCTTGTTAGAGGACTTTGAAAAGGGTTGGCTCCTTAATGAAAGTGTTTGTTTGGTTTTCGGGTGTGTAAGCGGCCAAGCGTTGTCATATTTATATAGCTGGTAAGTATCTGACGAATCTTAAGAGCTTGTTATGTATGGTTACGGCCAGAACAATGGCACAAAGCTGTCCAAAAAAGACATGCCGCTCATGGTCACCAATTGAGTAGATGACTGGGTCAAAAATAAATGATTCGGTACAGTTAATTAAATAAAACTTCACAAAATAGTGTCACTGACCATATACATTTTTAACATGATTTAAAATTTATAAATGCAAACTATTAAAAGAGAGACGACCTCTGTGGCCTATTGGTCATCATGCCAGGAAGTCACACCGGAGGTCCCGGGTTCGATCCCCGGTTAGGTCAAGATCGAAAATGATCTTTTTCAGATTAACCTGAGTCTTGGATGTTTTTCTATAAAATAAAGTGTCGTTGAGTTGGTATCCCATAACACAAGTCTCGAGTCTCGATCTCGATCTTCATGCAGATTGAGCTAGCCCCAAAGCTAGTGCTTTGGGGCTAGCTCAATCTGCATGAATTTTCCGTATATATTTATTTATTTGACTCCATAAAATCATGACTTCACGGTTGAGTTTTTAATGCAAATAAAATATTTTTGTTTTGACGTTTAGAATAAAGTATTTGATTTAACTTTATGTCATCTAGCGTGTAACTTGCACGCTGGGAGTTATTAAACGAGTGAAAGCACTAGTAATAAATTCATGCTGGGCCACCAAGCTCGTCAAACCTCATTTTTAGGGATACATAGATATAGTTTTCGGAGTCCAGTGCTGCCCCCTCTTGAAAAAATTTATTTGTTAGGAAACAGAGATAAGATATCATTTAAAATTTTGAATTAATCTCACCCTAGTTACTTTTCAAACTATTTTATAAACTACTTTTTACAGTTTAAAGCGAAACATGAAGCTTTTCTTCGCACATTTCCAAAAAACGGCCACTTTTGGCAAGAAGTAACAAAGGCTCTTGAATAAATAGAATTATTTTTATAAGACAAGTTATATCATCTGCCCTAGTTCGATGAAGTAAGTCCCGTTAAAGGACTCTCGAAAGGGTTGGCTCCTTAATGAAAGTAAGTGCTTTTGTGCTCATGATTGGTTTATATTGTAGGTAGGAATTATTCATAATCTGATAGTTATAATTATAAGCTTTATCAAATGATATTATAGCTTTGCCCTTTACATAAAATGTAAACATATTGCGATAAAATAATATTTCGTACACAATCGTAAAACCACATATTTAGGTTTATTTTATGGCCATAAATTTAATTATTTATCTTCTAAAACTAAAATCGTTATTAAATAAAACTGCTTTTAAATTCTGATAAACGTGTAAGTACCTGATTATAAAACAAAAAAGTAAGTACCTACATAAGTAAGATTTTAATTGCCAAGGCACAGCCACTACTTGTTCAGTGTAATAATATGTTTAAGATCGTGCAAAGTACAGAAGAAAAAGCCAAAAAGCGGACCCTAAACTTCATGACGTTAAAGCTGAGAATGCAACAGGGATAGAGCTGAAATGAGAGAGACGTCAGATTTTGATTTTTTTGAAGTGAAAACTTCTTCAGCAGCTTTGTACACTTTTTTTATAATGGGTAAAAAATGTTAAACTCGCGTCAAGGCGTCAGGACACGTAACCCTGATCGAAAACTCGTAAGACGGATGGAGAGTAGAAAGCCGGCGCGGCGTAGGAGAGGAAGTATCCCCCTCGCTTTCTACGGCGCGGCGAAAATGTATGCAGGTGCCTGCTGTTTCGTTTAGGTGGCGCAGGGCGCTTGCGCGAATGTTCGTGTGTGTTTATGTTACAGCGTGCCATCCATGGATGGTGACAGTGACAGCTAATGGCTCAACCGCCTATGTAGTGGCCACACTGCTGTGTATATAAAGTGTTTAATTAATGTAATATAAATTGTCATGTTTGTGTACGATAGCGCAATAAATAAATATTGTATTCTACCACATAAATGATAGTACTGATAATTAAAACAATTCGTGCAAAATTATTCCCTAACCATTCCAAAATACCAAAAATGCACAACGTTAATATTCAAGTTTTCACTTCTGCCGGTACTCCCGTGGTGCAACCCTTCGTTTTTTATATCTTTAAATTCAACCAATTCATAACATAATGTCAAAACTTTATATTTCTCTCTGATTCTAGATAATTAGTTAATAGGCTCTGTTGGTAGGTTGAATGAATTATTTATCACTTATCTTCAGTAGAACAAAAGCTTGATTAAGTGCTAGAGTTTCACAAAGTTTTCTAGAGCAAAAACTTTGCTGAAGACATCGCGTGCCAACGAGGTATGGAAACAGTTGGTTAGAAGTTTTGCGTTGTAAAACAATATAGATTTATTATTAATGATAAAATAATCAACTCAGTATATTGTTCGTTATTTTATGTTAATAACATCGAAAAAGTCGTGTACCAATATTTATTTTATATAGTTATCAGTTTCTTTTTCTGAAGTTGGGTAAGTTTCATTTTAAATAAAGAAGGACACAGAATATTTTCATAATAATAATATGACAGACTATTTATTACTATAATGAATAAATTAGACGATTTTTGAAAAAAATGCAGTCACATTGACGGATCAAAAGAATAACATACAAAACCTGCCGGGCAAGCATCCTGAGGTCAAAAAAATCGCATTCCGCGTAATTTACCGCAACAAACTTCCACAAAATTAGGCAACAAAAGCCTAGTTCTCGTGCGAGCGTAGTTTTGACAGGTCAAAGTAGACATTTCGACGGTTGGCAACGTGAAATCTTGTAAAATTGTCGCCGATTTGCTAGAACTACATAAAACCATTCTCAATCGTATTTGTAACAGTTATTCTAATTGAACCAAAATAAAATGTATACCTACGTATTTAAATGTAGGCAGACATCTTTAAACAATGTATTATTGAATTTAACAAACTTAAAAAATATATTTAATTACGAAACTATAGCGCCATCTTTTGATGAATCCAACAACCACTCCGGCGGCGGTGAATGCATCGTACCGACCGTATCGACATGAGTTGAAACGTTCCGTTGCACATTCGTTTTTATAACATTTAATTTCAATAATTTTTAATACTCTGTGGTTGCAGTATTTTTTCGAGGAATTATTACGTTCTTATAATAAATCTTTTATCTATCGTGATTGTTTTACAAAACGCGTGTTCAAATTTAAAAAGATTATATTTTCTTAGCAGACATTATAAACACTGTTTAAAACCTGCCTGCGTGTGACGACTCATTTTACTACGTGTCCATTCATGAATTTTATCTTGTCATGTACATTTTTACATGGGAAAGATATGTAAATACCTCTCAGATAAAAAAAACATCATGCTTGTCCGGCAGTACTTCTTATACATATAACCTTCTCAATAAAAAGTGCGTCGTAGTACAAACCAAAACATTGCTTTGCTTTACTTTTCATCTTATGATAAAAAAATACTTTGCCTCTAACGAAATATGGTTCAAAATCGTTTGGGCATTTTATTCACTTGTGTGCATAGCGTAAAACCGACAGTGTTTACGAACGATGCGGTCGTCAGTGGTAGCTGGTGGCCATAAAGATGCGCTTCCTTACGATACAAGCTACGCCAGCCATCGTACCAAGAACTTTCCATCACAAAAAGATCGGTCTCACAAACAGAAGTGCAACTGAGTATAAAAGTAATTATTAAAATATATATTTTTATAAACAAGTTTTATATAGAACAATTAACCTTAAAGATTAAAAATCAAACGAGCCCATTCTCGTTGGGGTTACGTCGTTTCATTACAGAGTTCCTATGGCTACCTTCCGGCTAATCATCAGATGTCACCTCCATGTCATTATAATATTGCATTGTCACGTGATATATCTGTTCGTGCAAAATTTCAGCTCAATTGGAAACTAGGAAGTGGATCAAATTCAACTTGTAAGATTTGATTACAAACAGGCAGACCGACAGACAACGGGACAGGTGAAACTAAATAAAAGCTTGTAAAAAATCCTAAAAAGGTAAAATTACTTTTAGTACAAAACACGACCTGTAGGCTATTTGGCGTCGGGAAAGGCATAAAAGTGGCAATTTACTGGAAGGGCAAATAGTGTAATTTGAGCCAATCGAAACGAAAAGAAGAAGAAAAAACAAAAGTATTTCTTTTTTTATTAAAAAAATGTAACTATCTTTTTAGTTCAAAGATTCAAAGATTCAAATGTTTATTCAGTAATTAGACCTTTACAGGCACTTTTACACGTCAATAAGTATAATTTATGTTACGTGTAAAGTATATTAAAATTTAATTTATTTTTTAAAGAAAAGCTACCGATACCAGCGCTTCGTAACGACCACTGCTGAGAAGAAACGCCGAAAGAAACTCATTTTCACAGTATTGGTCGCCTACTCGCCAGAAGGGCTTTGTCATATTATTATAATTGTATTTTAATTAATAAATACTTATAATATAATACAATGTTGACACATTATAACATGTTATGCTTGCGAACAAGTAAACTAACATAAATTGCGTAATAAAAAATATTAAGTAGTCAAAAAAAGCGAAGCCGAGCTGACCAGTCCCTCCCGGCAGCACCCGTTCACGAGTTGACGCACGGATCAGCCATCGTTAAACTCAACCATATTAGAGGGAATCCAACGACCCGACCAGCGACGCCACCACCGGATTGGACATTTTAGTGAGCATGAAAAACCCGAACTCGCAGACCTTGTCAAGAGAAAATATTAATTATATGTTGGTCACTTATTGATCGCAGAGCATTTACATGTTTTTACAGTAAGCTTATTATGGTAACAGAAAATGCAGCTATTTATGTTTCATGTGTGGAGTGTAATGGAAAATGTTTAGGAAGTATCCACGCGTTTTTATCTCTTAAATAATCATTGATAGTATAGTATGCATTGTTCAATAAAACTTTTTTAACATGTGTTTTAAATTTTGCCATTGGTAGGTTAACGATCGCTTCGGGAAGTTTATTAAATAATGTTATACCTAGACCTAAGAGTGACTTTCTAGTTTTAGCAAGTCGAAATTTAGGCGTATGAAGCTGATTTTTGTTGCGAGTATTATAACTGTGAACATCACTATTTTTCTTGAAATTATTTAACCTAGATTTAACAAATAGAAGATTTTCGTAAATAAATTGAGATGTCACAGTAAGAATATTTATAGATTTAAATAACTCTCTTAAGGAATCGCGTGATTTTAGTCCGTAGATCGACCGAATTGCTCTCTTTTGTAGCACAGAGATAGCATGTATGTTAGCCGCTTTACCCCATAAGAGCAAGCCATATGACATTATGCTGTGAAAATAACTAAAGTATACTAGCCTAGCAGTTTCAACGTTAGTACACCGTCTGACCTTCCTCACAGCATATGCTGCCGAACTAAGTTTCTTGGCAGTGGCCTCAATATGTTTATCCCATTTTAAGTTCCAGTCTACAGTTATGCCTAAAAATTTGGTGTTGGGTACCCATTCTAGAACTTGACCATTAAGACTCAAAGGTATGTGAGTATTAGGTTTATTCAATAGTGAAAAATTAACGCACTTAGTCTTTTGTGTGTTTAAGGCCAGATTATTAGTCGTAAACCAACTAAGTACTTGTGACATAGTATTGCTTACATCGTCATAGTTTGTGCATTTTCTGTCAACCTTAAAAAGTAAAGATGTATCATCAGCAAACAATACTACTTCACACAACCTTTCTGCAAGACAGGGGAGGTCATTAATATAAATCAAAAACAAAAATGGACCAATTATTGAACCCTGAGGCACACCCATGCTCACAGGTGCACTATCTGAGGATACTCTGTTGATTTCAACTCTTTGAGTTCTATTATCAAGATAAGATGAAATAACAGAGAGTGCAGTATCAGTAACGCCATAAAATTTTAGTTTAGTTTTTAATATTATGTGATCGACACAATCGAATGCCTTCGACAGATCGCAAAAGATACCTATAACGTCTTGTCGATTCTCCCAGGCTTCATAAATAATTTTAACTAAGGTCGCTGCTGCATCAGTGGTAGAGCGCCCTTTTGTAAATCCATATTGGCGACAGTGAAGTAATTTATTAATATTAAAATACGATACTAGCTGGTCTAATATAATTTTTTCAAATATTTTACTTAAAGCCGGTAATATTGAAATTGGTCTATAATTGTTCGGATCATCTTTGGATCCCTGTTTAAACAGTGGTATAACTTTACTTGCTTTCATTAAGTCAGGAAAAACACCTTCTGAAATACATTTATTAAATATTAAAGTTAAGTGAGGAGCAATCAGGTCGATGATACTGCTCAAAACGGAAACCGAAATACCCCATAGGTCCTCAGTTTTTTTAGTATTAAGAGCCTTGTAAGCCGAGATAATGTCATATGGAGTTGTGCTAGTAAAGGTAAAAGTTGTTTTGGGCGTAGATGAATTACTTTTCAATAGTTCATCGGCGGCGTTCGGACATGAAAGCAATGACTGGGTGATATCTTTGGAAATTTTAGCAAAAAAAGTATTGAATTCATTAGCTACTTCGATATCCGAGTCAGCGGTTTTATCTCCAATTTTTAATGTGAATGTTGAGTCCCTAGTATTGGTTTTTCCTGTCTCATTATTAATAATTGACCATGTTGCCTTAACTTTATCTTTAGAATTTTTAATTTTGTTCGTTATATGTAATGCTTTCGCAGCCAAACACACCTTTTTGAACAATTTAGAATATTTTTTAACATATGCCAAAAAATCCGCATTAAAATTATATCTTTTTTCACCATATAGTTCATATAATTTCCTCCTACTAGTGTAAATACCTTTAGTAGCCCAATCACAAAATTTTGGTTTATTATCAGCTTTAAGAGTTTTTAGTGGGAAGCTTTTGCTAAACTCTCCTTCCACCGTGTTAAAAATATTTTTGTATTGGTCGTTAGGGTTTGCAATAAAATCAGGTAATCTAGGTAAATTATTTTGTATACATTCCCGAAAATGCACTCTACGATTGGTAGTAATAGGCCTGCAAGTGATAGGTCGTGGGGTGTGATCTTTTGGAGATACAAGTGATACTTGTTGGCCGAGGTGGTCAGAGCCAAGACAATCAAAGATTTTTTTATCAATGACTGGGCAATCACAAAAAATATTATCAATGCACTTGGCAGATGTTTCAGTTATTCGAGTGGGCTCAAAGAATGTATACCTCAAATTAAATGAATTAAATAATTTAATGAACCTAATACTTTCTGTGTCCGAAACTAAAATATCTACATTAAAGTCGCCACATACAATAATATGTTTATTTTGAGAGCTAACTCGGGTTAGGACGTCTTCCATAACGTTTTCAAAAGTGTTATAACAAGCTGAAGGAGGTCTGTAAGCACAAATAATAATGTATTTATCTAACTCCACACATGATAGTTCAATGGTACATTCAAGAGACAACCCTACTATGTCTTTTCTTTCTTTGAATTTAATATTATTATTTAAAAGAATTAAGGAACCTCCATGTTCTATATTTTCTCTTATATATGCACTACCTACTGCAAATTTGTTCGGAAACACTAATTGATTATCATTTTGGAAAAAGTGTTCCGTGACACAAAAAATATCAACATTGTTACTTTCTAGGAACAGGCAAGTTTCTAGATATTTGCTGGTGAGGCCCTGTATGTTCTGATGTACAAAATTAATGTTAGAGGACTTCACCATTGTCTTATTATCTAGTTTTTTAAGTTTTTAGTACTTGTACTAAAGTTAGTCGAGTCTTTAAGATACTGCGTTATATTACTTATAACGGGTTTAAAAATATGATATGCTAACAATTTAGCAAACGTCGTCTTAAGCCTAGTTCGCAGGTACACTGTACCATTGTATATATAGCAGTTATTAAAAAATCTATTTATATCAATGACATTAATTTTTTTGTGATGCCACACCAAGTTACACAGATATATATTCAACATATGAATATGCTTGTTCATATAACTATTATTAAGATAGGGGAAAAGACAAATCACTATCTTGCCTACACCCAACTCCTCTATACCTGAGAGAACTTTAATACAAGAAAGTATATTGTCGCGAGTTACATTTAAACTATTTCCTACAGCTAAAATTAAGGTTGTGTTACAGTCATATTTTTCAGATTTTAATTTTGACACTAACTGGCTAATGTGTGCCCCTGGCATGCATATATTGGTAACATTTTGATTAGTGTAGTTTGACAAAATAGGACCCATATTTACTCCAAGATTGTCCGAGAAGATAATAGTTCTAGGGGTCTTGCAGTCAGTGGAGCCTGACCTAACCAAAGAACTGTTTTCAACAACTGACTGTGTTGTGACTGGAGGAGCCTGTAAAGGGGGGCGGAGTCTCCAGTGGCAACACACTCAAAGAGCTGGTGGAGGCATCCAGAGCCGGTGCCTCCCCATCGGGGACAGGTATAAGGGAATCGCTTTTCTTACACCCATTGCCCGAGCAATCCTCGACTAACTTTTTTAATGCGACTGAATATTCAGCAATGACTTTACTCGATAAGTTATATTTGTTAGTCATTGACTGTAATTCAGACTGTAGGGAAACAATTTTATTTTGTAACTGTTCTAACTCATCATTATTACGCTCTATAGTATCTTGACATGATGATAATTGTGTCCTTAAGTCTAAATTTTGCTGCTTAGTTGGTAAAGTTTTTCCTAATTTTTGCCTTGCGTTTTCAGATTTCTTTATAAATTTATTAATTCTAGTGTATTTTTTAATTTTATTTGAGCCAATAATTGATTTCCGCTTATTATTTTTAGGAGTGGGTGTGTTAGTAAGATCTACTGTAATTAAATTGTTCTCTAAAGTGATATTTTCATCGCCCGCATGGCAAGATCCACTCATAAGCTCGTTGTATAAAGTCGAGGTGGTGTTGAACTCTGCAAGTTGTTTTTCGGTCTGGAGGGATATTATTTCTTCTAGTGTTAAAAATATGTGAATATATACAGGGTGTTTTTAAAATCATTGGCATCCTTTCTATTGGTGAAAGTACTCATGAATATGAGCAACTTTTTGTATGGGACAGACTCAATCCAACTGAAAAAAAAATCAGCTGTTCCATACATTTTGGGATTCTAAGTATTGTAAAATAGTGTGGAACAGCAGATTTTTTTTTCAGTTGGATTTAGTTGGTCCCATACAAAATGTTGCTCATATTTATGAGTACTTTCACCAATAGAAAGGATGCCATTGATTTAAAAAAACACCCTGAATATAGCTACGCTGTGGCAGTGATGCCACTGAAGTTACAATCTACCATTTAAGATGTAGTCTGACTGAAAGAAAAATGCACATATGTGTTAATAACAGTGGTGAGAGTATTTCAGATTTTTTGATCTGCCTAAAGGCATAACAATGTAAGCTCAATGACCGTCATCGAGTGACAACAGTCATCATTGCACACTAGTGAACAAGTGTGAAAGTTTCCTAACGATGTTTTCCTTCATCGTGTAGTGGGAGCGAGGTGGTATGCTCGACCGTCAGAAAGGAAAGAACTTTCCGCCAGGCGTAGTGTTGCGCCTAATCGCGGCTCCGACGGTGTATTTTTTTTTAAACGATATACGTAGGTTGCCTCGGACGGCATATTTCCTACTTCGCCGGACAAGGTTTTAGGAGCGAGCCAGAGGCCCGGTTCCCTATATTTATAAACTACTAGCAGCAGCTCTGACTGTGTATCATGCAGCGGATCGGGCGAACTCTGAGATCGAGATGCAAGATACTGCTGGCGCTATCTCGTATGCTTCTTGTAAACTATGTTGTTGGTCGTCATTTGATTGTTTTGTGATTTTAGTTTCTCGTAGTGGCGTAGAGGTCGCCACAATCGGAAGCATGTAATGTGTTGGAGACGCAAATAAAAGGGGGAAAAACTTTATAAACTGCGGAATATTTATTTACACAAGACTATAAGAAAAATAATGAGCATACAAAAACAATTGTAGAATGGAACAGAGAAAAATATCTGGCGCTTACTACGTAAAAAGAAAAGGGTGAAATTTTTAGTGGCCAGCATACCTATTACCTACAAAAAAAAACTATTTACAGATAAAATAAACAACTGAAGACCTCTTTTGTGCGTCGCCTACATGATGGTAGTTCAAAATGGCCGTACATGCACAGCCTGTGCCTACCACCGCTTCAATTTTCCATTCTACAAGCTCAGGATATGGAAGGTCAAGTTACAGTGGATCCATGTAGCGTTTTAGTTTTGGTAACTGCGCATAGTATAAACTACGATAACAAGGTACATGGTCTTCACTGCATTTACCGAGCGTTTAAATTTAAAATAGATGGTAGGTGTCGTGCTTGTCGATAAATGCGGAATTTCAGAATATCTTGAAATACGTAAATGTCGTAAGCATCGTAATGAGCTCATACAAGAAAATAAATTTAAAACCTTAAAGAAAATACTGACTATAAATAAAAGGCTTAAGACACTTATTTTTAAATTTCAAAAACCGTACGTCTGATAACACATCTCTTTCTTCGTCTATAAGTAAACCGCTATGGCATTTGCCCTTGACGGTCCTTTTCTTCTTATTATCTCTACAATTTGGATATTATATATTTAGGTTTCTAGATCAAATAAAAATAAACAAATGACATTGTGTCAAAAAACAAATTGACATAAGTATATATAGATATTTAAAAAACAAAACAATATAATATAATACTTACATTAAAAAAAAAAACTATTTTGACTTATAAAAAATTAAAATACCAAAAAAGATACTTACCCAACTACATTCTCCTGAAAAAGCTATCATATTTTCCGACATAAAAACAAGCACCATGCTTAAAACACACATTACACTTTGGCAATGAAAAAAGTTACTGTCACTGCTGTAACTGTCTACTGGAACTGGGAATTCTCATAAACTGTCAATTACGCGAACGAGTGCACTCCTTTTGGTTCCAGTTTTTCTAGATGGAATGTTTTTTCTTCATCTAAGTGCGTATCCGGTTGCATCCTCTGCTTTGCTGATTCGGAGTCGGGGGTGCACCAACCCGCTTTTTCTTTTCCATATTTATGCGTGGCAATTGTCACCAATGCCGAAGAACATGCAAAATCAAGAAGATGTAGCTGGAGATATATCTTACCATCGGCCGCATGTCTGAGGATATCATAACACATTTAAACCCTCGACATCAAAGAGGTGTGTTATAAGTTTGACGCTAATATAAGTCGGTCTGTCTATCTATCTGTGGCATTGTAATGATCGAACGGATGGACCGATTTTGATGCGGTTTTTCAAGTTCCTTGTGGTGGTTCTTAGTTATGTTTGATGAAAATTGGTCCCGTCGTTTAAAAGTGATTGAATGCTTGAAAATCAGGGTTTCCGTAGCAAATAATAGATGGCGCCACAGATATCAATTATAATATGTAGTTATGCCATTTATCACAAGATGGCGTAATTAAAAGTCGTTTTTTTTAATTTGCCTAGCACATGAACTTGTTGAGAATACAGTTGTAGAACGAGATGTTTGCTTTTAGTCGCCTCTTACGACTTTTTTTCTTTTGTACACCTTGACCATTTTAGAAAAGTGTTTATCAAACTTTTTGGCTTACTATCTGCAATTTTAAAAAATCTTGAAACAAAAAAAGCACTGAAACTGTAATAAATTATGGTCACCACATAAAGCATAGATGAAATAAAATTGAACAAGTTAATTTGCTAGGCAAATTAAAAAACCTCCGACTCTCAAGTATTCACCCCAATAACTTTTGAACGGCTTAATTAATTTTAATCAAACATAGCTTAGACCCACCGCAAGGAAAATTGCTTTTACGTGAAAAAATCAACATCGAAATCGGTCCATCCGTTCACGATGCCTTAGACAGAGACATATACATACAGACAGAGAGAGAAACAGACTGAATGACACTGGCGTAAAATATTCCGTAGCACTATATTCCAAAACTACAAACTTGCATTTGACTTTGTTACAATAAAGCTACAAAAATAATAATAATATGAACGAGCCTTAAGATATTAATTAATCTTAATTTTTTGAAAAATATTTCAATTAAAATTGTAATAAAATGTTATTCGTAGGAAGTTCACCAACAGGAATAAACCAAGAAGCGTACTTTGAGAAGCGTGTTTTATATAAAAGTAATGTTAAATTGCGTCGTTTCGCAAAGAGAACTCGAGATCCTATAAGTGCAAGTTTTCATACATGTGTGGTACAAATGATATATTGTTTTTTGCCGCGAAGAGAAAAAACGAGGAAATGAAATGAGAAAATTGTTTGTGTTTTCAATGTTCTTTATCTAAAGGCTTTTAAAAACGTTTGTGTACTTTTATTTTACCGCGGAAGCTTAGCTGAGAAAAGCAGAACATGAAGTTTTGGAAAAAAAAACCAATAAAATCGAAACGAATGTCTTCGATGCTGGTCTGAGAGAAAGGAAAAACTTGGAAATACCTATTCATATAAATAAGTCTTTATTCATACACCTCCAATTCTAGAATAGTAGCGACTAGACACTTCGTGCTGTACCACTTTGCATTTATTGACATTTAGCTGTCACATTGTTTGCCTAGCAATTTCAACGATTACTGTGCCCTTCAAACTAGAAACATAACTTGTAAGGCCGAAATTACTGACACACCTATTAAGTTAATAGATTGTTGCAGTGAAATTTTATTTTCTTTTCAATGAAAAGGAGAATTCGATAAGAATAATATTTTTTTTCGTGCCTACGAACAAACCCATTATCTCTTCATCTGTTGCAAATAATAAAACAATAGATAAAGAATTCACCTGGGAGGAATTCCTCCCAGTGACAGGTAAGGGGTTAAATACCCGTTGGTAATATGGTTAACGACATAAACTCGAAAATGTCAGGTCAAAAGGAAAGAAAGTATTAGCCCAGGACTATAGCGAACTAGACCTTTTTAGTCTATAAATCTGAACATATCGTTGAGAAAAGAAAGAATTGAAGAAGGTGTACCTTTATATGGTGCCATCTGTCCAAATTTCGGCCACTAACTTTTTTTATTAGTTCTAGCGAAGAGTATAGTCTAATGGTTTAAGAAGGCAACCTATAATGGAAAGGTCCCAGGTTCGATCCCCGCTCATCCCGACTTATGTATTGCTAAATTTGTAGCACATTCTGACTCATGAACGGTAATTTTCATTGACCACTACTTACTTCCGGTAAAGGAAACCGTAAGGAAACCTGCACCCTAGTTAACTAGTGAATAAAAATGACTATTGCACTACAAAACAGTCGGTTGAGCTAAGTGATACCTTTAGGCAGCTCCAAAAATCTGACAACAGTGTTAGCTATTAATACACTCGACAATAAGAATATTAGTTCTAGCTAAAATCAACAAGTTAAGTGCGTGTCGGGCCACGCGCAGCGTAGGGTTCCGTGGTTTCGAATGCCCACTTTGAGTTCACGCCACTAAAAACGTCTAAAACTAATTTTCTATTGAATTTTTATGAACTTTTCCTTTTCCGAGTAAATTTGAAACGTTGGTCGCTCATAACTTTTTCATTTGTTAACCCTACTTAACTCTGATAGTTTTCCTTTAAACTTCGTTACTATGCTACTGCCGTGAATTTTTTCACATGTCCATGCGTTTAATAGATAGATGAGGAGGAAACTTTGCATTATAAAACCAAATATTTCAGAAACGGATCCCTAAATCGAAAAATGATATTAACAAACTTACAATATGTTTAAAATACCTAATCAACGATACCCTGCACAATGGGTAAGTCAAGAAAACAGAATTGACTACTTTACTTGTAATTTTTTTCAATATTTTATTCTACGACTTTTATGGCATGATTAATATACATACCTACACCAAATTACAGCTTTCTAGTACTTAGTGCCGCAACAGACAGGGCGCAAGTTGCGTCGCGTAACAGCTAGAGATGGGCAGTGAATAATACTCAATCTACCCATTTGAGTAATCTACTCACTAAATTTAATTAATATAGTAAATAGAGTGTGCTCATATATTGACATCGCATTTGATGTCTGTTTACTTATTTTAACATAAAATTACATCTTTGCACACCCACCAAAAAATGATAATTAGTCAAAGAAGCCTACTTTTAGTGTATGATTAGTATGGTATTTCGCATTTAACGTTTACCTACATTTTAAGCATATTATGGCGTATGCACACACTTTCCGACAAGAATTGCAAGTGTTTACTAGATTTAAGTTTCTAAATTGTCATGAAAACATGAAATAATGAATATGAATATAAATATGAATCGCAACTCATATAAATCAATCTACTCACCAAATGGATAAATAAGGATATTTATCGGGTATTTTCTCAATCTACTGAGTAAATACTCAAATGGGTTGATTGAGTATTCATGAATCGCCCATCACTAGCTGTTACGCGGCGCAACTTGCGCCCCGTCTGTTACGGCACTTATAGTCTCTGAGTAAAACCGCGGACGGACAGACAGACAGACAGACAGATAGACAGACAGACAGACAGACTGACAGATAGATAGACAGACAGACAGACCAGGTAAAACTATAAGGGTTCCTTGTTTATTACGGAACTCTAAAAAGTGTGATTACCTGATGAGAGATATTGGCGTGAAATGGTGAACTTGACGTTGGCTATTCCTAAAAAAACTATACACAGTTTTACCCGGAAATATACGTATATTTCCGGGTAAAACTGTGTATAGTTTATAGTTATATACGTATATAACCAGGGAAAGAAGGTACTTATAACTACTTATTTAATACAACAGCTCTTCAAGTTGCTTCGACCGATTTGTAATAAATACAAGGGAGAGTGTTTCCGTACCAATAACATTGTTCGCAAAGTTCAACAAGCAAAGTTTGCCAACATAAATCAGTATTCGATACAGCTCCCGTGAATATCCCATTTTGCATATCTTTTGTTTCAATGTAATGCCAAGAAGAGTATTTAAGATTATTGACGACAAGGTCAACCAGTCCGTCATTCTCCTACAGGTTTCGTAAGAGTCTATTTATTTCAAATAATCTTTGACTATCAAATTACAGTTCCGATGCAGTTTGATTACAGACGTACCGCCCCTGTCCAACATTTGGCAGGGCTTAAAATTTTTATGGCATTACAAAAAAAAAACAATCACTTGTATAAACCCCAGCCGATCACAGCGAATCCAAGCTATTTTGTGACGTTGACTTCTTCTTTTGAGTCAAATTCAAAGAGCAAAGAAAAAAGTTGGTTCTTAAAGAAATAATCTGATATTAAATTCGCCTTGTGTATTATTCCCTCTTATGGGATTTTACTGTTACAAGAATGAGATTTCCTTAAACGTCAAAATTACAAAGTAGCCTGTTTTCTGCATAATAATATGACAAAATTTAATCCTTTAACCACTAATCGGGCGAATCCGGCCGATAGAACAATTGAATTCTGTGTCTGTGATTTCTGTGTTTTACGGGTTAAATGATATTGACTTAGGTTTAGATGACTTTTCTTTTTAGTAGTAATACATGTACAAGTTGCATATTTCATACAAAAAATACGCTACTACGAGTACGTTTCAAAACTGGTTATACTTTTGAAACTTCAACGCGGAATCTCTATACCTTCTTATATCTAAATAGTGGTCAAATTGGTTTTACTTACATTGACGTCTTTGATTATTTGAAAATGAAACGCGGTATCGTGCTTGCTTTGGCGCCATTTTTATGCTTTTCAATCCCAATGTATGACTTAAAAATCAAGTATTTAATAATTTATGATTCTACACATAATTAAAATCATAAGTTTAATATACTCATTATGTGACAGTATTATAAACTACTATTAATAAACCAATGATGAAAAATAATCTTTAGGCACCCATAACTTCAAATTCAGCACCTACAATAATGTGTTTATTCTATTTATAACATTTCATAAGCCGTGTACTTTAAAAAGATTTTACCCGAGCTTTCACATCCAATAACGTTTTCAACAAGAACACCCTTAACTAAACGAGCTTCTCATTTTTATAAGTAGGCGGCCTTCATGCAGGATAACAGCCTCGGCGTAACTGCTTGCTGTCGCTACAAATTGACAGGATCTTACCAAAAAATCATGATATTGTTGTTGTCTAGATTTTTTTTTCCCCGGGTTTTAAACGAGGGCTGGTATAAGTTTGACGTGTCTGTGTGTCAGTGTATCTTTGTGTCTGTCTGTGGCATCATTGCTCCTAAATGAATGGACCGATAATGATGCAGTTTTTTTTGTTCGAAAGCTGACGTGATGGAGATGGTTCTTTTTTAGCTACACTTGTGTTTGGGGTTACATACTTATTTTTTTTTAAATTTATTTCTTGTTCAATGTTTAAATGGCTGCATGACACTGGTAAAAGAAAACAGAATATCATAATTTGTGAAGCTGTTGGAACGAAGTTCTTTTTCTGACGGTACGGACTTGGCGAATGGGGCTAGGCGAAAAAAAGTGTAAGATTTTTCCGTCACTTTTTCACGTCACGAGTTAAATTGAAAGGTAATCTCACAAGTTTGAATATCTCGACGATAGCTCAGTTGGGAGAGCGTATGCCTAAGATGGTCGATGTTCCCGGTTTTAAATAATAAAAATATTGGCATAAGCCAATATTTTTATTTTATTTTATTGTTTAATTTATTATTAATAATAATAAAAAAGTGTAAGAGTTTTCCGTTACGAATTAATAATTTACTATAAAAGTAACTTCGTTTCAAGCAAGACACTGACGTTTTTTTTTAAGAAAAAATCTATAAGTAGTATTTTTTGTACGGGTATGTGGGCAACATTGATGTCACATATTTCAGGTTTCCGCAAAGGTATCTTACATAACTTTATGACTAATATCATAGTATAATCACAACAGAGAGCACCGTGTCTTTGGAAGCACCGATATTTTTTTTTTATTTTTTTTTATACCTGTCAGGTGCGAATCCTGGAGTGATATATTTACCCGCTATTTATAAAATTTAATTTCAAAATTATCTTTGTCTTGAAAAATATGATCATGCGTCTTTTTCATCATCCGAGCTTATTCCCGGTTGCATTCTCAGCGGTACCTAACCTAGGTGATTTGACAGGGTTACTGGTTTTAACACAAAGTGACTGCCGACTGACCTCCGCAACCAAATGGTAGACCAGAACCAATCCTTGGATAGATCTGAGCATACACTAGATGGCGTTCGGGACTCAGAGTTTATTCGTGCCTTCCGAAACACGGTATCATATTTCTTTTTGAATAGTCAGGTAATTCAAGCCTGAAGTATCCTAACCAGACTAGATACAACTTTTCACAAAGTATGTTTCCCAGTGGGATTTGAACCTACGACCTTCAGATCACAAGGCGGACGCCGTGACTACTGGGTTACGGAGGCAGTGTGTGTCTCCTTTTAGTTGCCTAATTGGCTGTCTATCCGCCAACGAAGGAAACTTCGGTTACTATGTGTATATTTTTTTACAAGCTTTCATTTAGTTTCACCTGTCTCGTTGTCTGTCGGTCTGTCTGTCTGTAATCAAATCTTGCAAGTTAAATTTGACCCATTTCGCGGTTTCCCATTGAGCTGAAATTTTGCATGCATATGTATATCGCGTGACAATGCAATATTGTGATGACAAAGAGCTGATCTTATGATGGAGTTATAGGAACTCTGTGATGAAACGACGAAAACTAATCGAGAATGGGCTCGTTGATTCGTGTAGAGGAGCATTTTAGACTTTTAAGTCATTGTTTTACGTAAAAACTTGTTTTAAAATATATATATATATATATATATATATATATATATATATATATTTTAATAATTACTTGTCTCCTAGCCAGTGTGGTCTAATTTTTGGCAATTCTACGGGATCCTCAAATTTTCCGGAATATAAAGTATTCTGTGTGTTAATCCTGGTAAAGCTATCTATGCCAAATTTCATTCCTATTCGTTCGGCTCAGCCGTTTTGGCGTAAACGCCGAATAAACATACAACATCCGTACAAATTTTCGCGTTCATAATATTAATTAAATTAAATTTTAAACAAAAAAGAAAAATCGTCTGACTTTATTTCTTTCAAGAGTTTCTCTCATACCTACAAAGTTCCTCATCATATCTTCACCGAATTAATACAGGACTGACTTTGTACTAAAGCTTTCAAAAAGAAAGAAACATCAAAATCACATAACATACAAAAAAAACCTACGGTGTCGAATTGATACACTCCTCCTTTTTTGAAGTCGGTTGAAAAGAAATGTAGAAGTGCAGTTACGGTCAGCCTTTGATATACCAATGCATTATACAATGCAGCATAATTCCATTTCATATTACGGATAATAGGTAACGGTGGGCCGCTGTATGTCAAGCGTAATTCAATTTTACGATTTTACATATAGCAGTTACATGATACGAATAATAAATACGCAACTGTGTCGTCAGAAGGACTTCAGCCATAATGGCGCCTCATTAATATTCCCTTTACGTGTAACTAAATTAATTTATATTTTAATGAAGGTTTTTTGAGACCTACTTTTTTATGTGTTATTAAATAATTTTCATAATTTAAATAAAAACATTTCAATGTATAAAATTGAAATGATAAAACGTGGTACTTATTTTAACAAGTAGCTCAAAAGATAACCTGGACATTTTCAGGCTCCATAACAAAAGAGTCGATATTTCTTGGATCGCATTTTACTTCAAACCTTTGTATATATGTGTAACCTTTGTATATATAATGGTAACATACGGGTGTTGTGTGACTGTGATCCAATAGATATTGTTGACAAACATACATACCTGGGACTAGTATTTGACGACCGAGCTAATTGGAAAGAACATACCAGACACGTCTGCAATAAACTGAGAAGTATTTTGGAAAATTTTCCATTATAAAATATCAAGTACCATACCAAACACTGTTGATACTTTATAAATCTCTAGCCGAATCAACTATTTCGTATGGATTGTCAAGTTATGGCAGAACAAACAAAACCAACATTAACCAAATTTATTCGCTACAACTACGTATTTTGAAAAAAATTGTACCAAAAAATATAAAAGACAAATGTAATGAAGAATATTATAAACTATTTTCAATATGCAAAATTATACCTATTCATGAAAAAATAAAACTTACGTTACTAAAAGAGGAATTTTATAATGAAAAAATACAAAATAAATATAACACAAAACATTATAAAATAACTACACGTAGAACATTAGACAATAAACTTATTCTTCCGAAATATAATAACTTACACGGAAAAAGGACTTTACAATACATGGTACCAGATCTTATAAATAACTTACCAAAAGAATTAAAAACACAACTAAATAAAACAAATTTGAAATTTAAGCTAAAAAAATACTTCATACAAAATATACCAAATTAGGTTACAAAAAAATAAATAAAATAAAACTTACCGCACATAACTAATCGGAAATAAAACATCACCCTATGTACCTTTGCATAGTTGTTTGCTCGAGCATTGAGAACCGGTTCCCCCAGGCCTCCAGCGACGGCGCCTACACTTTACACATTATTGTGTCAAGTCAACGCGTATTTATAATAAGTAGGTACATTGAAGAGGTTTGAATTATTATAGGGTACATCATTTATATTATTTATTAAACATTATAACAAAAATGTAATGTTACTTAACCCCTTTAATACATAATTGATAGGTAGTTATTCTTAATGTATTTACTTTTTAAGATTTTTTTGTATGGCAATTCCAACGTTTGGAAAATCTCTAATGAGATTATATAGCGTTGTTTATTATTGAAGATTGTATATTATTGTTTGAATAAATAAAATAAATAAATAAAATAAAATGTTTGTTTATTTTCCAAAACAACGTTGAAAAAGTCGGAATCATTCGGAAAATAAACTGTAATTTTTAGATTCAACAGATAAAATCCCATTATTATCGATATAAAAGTAGATATAAAACGAGTAAACCGACCCTCGTATCTGAATGTATCAACTGCCACATCTAGAAGTCCCGAAAGTGCTGAATTAACATAATGACTGCCGCATTGGCGGAAACAATAAAAGCCGTAGTCCTTGGGTTAAAGAAAATAAGGAAATATGGAAATCGAAGTTGATGTGTGAAACCGCAATATGTTTTTAATTTAAGTAAGTAATGAAAATATTGTATTATGTAGTTATATTATACTGTAGTTCTATCATTATATAAAAAGAACAACGTGTTTGAGCAGAAATAATGGAGTTATTTTAGTGTTAGTTGTTAGTTTTAGTACTAGTGTGCAGGTTTCCTCACGGCGTTTTCTTGCACCTGAAACAAGTGGTAATTGTTGATTCATATTATATTAATTGCAAAAATCAATCTTTATTTTTGAACTATATATAGCTGGCAATACTTTTAGTGCTGGCAACCCCCACTTATGTCATCTCTCTTCTCTGTTGCATTGTACTAGTGAGTCAGACATACATTCTTCCAAGTAAAAGTTAAAACAATATAATTTCATACTTCACCAGTTATATAGTATTTTAATTTAACCCAAACCGAACAGATATTCCAACAGGTTATAGGCACAGACACGCATAAATCATTTTAAACATCTAACAAAAAAAAATATTTGTTCGTAAAACTCCAACAGAATTGTAAAACCATTTGACGGTGAAAATAAAACTTTTGGAAACGCCCATATTTCATCAAGTATTACTATGTGAATTAAAATGTGTTAGATGTGATTGTAGTGACCCAATTATGCAAGTTGCGAAAAGATATTTTACGGCGAAGAATATTTTATGCAGTTTGGAAACTGTTCAGGAGCGCAAGAGTATCGCAACCCATTTAATAACCCATTTATAAAAAATTAGGCGTTATGGAACAATTTTTTGGGCTTAACAACGTATAACGGCGAATATAATAACCTAATAACCTCCTAAATGATAATAAAAAGTCCTTTGTAAAGTGTCATCATTGTAAACGGAGAGGACATGTGGAAAACGATAGTTGCTATTTGAAAGAATGAATCAGCAGAAAACTACGGACAGAACAAGAACAGTTCAAGTAGTCGAGATGAAACAACCATTTACGTCGTCAATAGATTTTTTTCAGGCTTTGCTTTTCTGGCCAATTCGATGGAAGTGAAAATAAAGTCGTATTTTTATTGGATTTTGGTGTGTCGGAACACATAACCAACAGAGAAGTATTTTCTTTACATTCCTTAAAATGTTTCAGTTGCTCAACACTGTAAATTTATTTCAGACACCAAAAAGGAAATATTGCATGTTACCAGCAACATGCAGACACCAAAGGGAAATATTTCATGTTACCAACATCATGGACATTTAAGGAACACTAGAAGGCGTGTTTTTCTGCTCCCGAGGCACCATACAATTTGCTATCGGTCTCAAAGATGCAAAAGTCCAGCAGGCGAGGCACCAAAATGCGTAAAAACGGTTAAACAATAATGAAAGGTATGTCAGTAAACAATTTCATTGTTTTAGATTTTGTGATATCTAAGAATGTGTACCACCCTGTTTTTCAAGTGTATACCTATTATGTTGGTTCTAATAAAATTGATATATGCCATTAGCGCCAAGGCCATGTGAGTAAAAATAATTTTTTAAAGTTGATATAGTATAAAACGGTAGATTTGATATTGATCAAATCAGCAAAGTGGTACCGTGTGACCACTTTGAGTATGTGAGGCTTTTATATGGGGAAAACAGAGTAGACTATTATTCAATCAGAATATAGATAAAAGTTAAATTGAACGACCATTATATGTTGTACATTCAGATGTGTGTAGCCCAATAACTCCTTCAACAATCAACAAGAATAATTTTATTTTGTTTGTTGACCAATTTATTCATAATGTGTGTTACATATCTACTGACAAATAAGTTGGAAGTTTTTTCCCTGCTCCTTAAAGATTTTGTTGCTAAAAGCAAAGCTAATTAAGTTCAAAATTAGTTTATTTCTATTGTAATAACGATGTGGAATACTTATCCACCGAAATGAAAATTCATTGCGTTGAAACGGGAATAGTACTTCCCACTAATCAGTTCAAAATGGTGTTTAAAAAAATGTTAAGAACTATTGCTGTGAAATCTTGTTGTATGATTAATGGAAAGTCAAGTCTGGAATAAGTGTTTAGGAGTAAGACCATTTTAACTGCTGTTTACTTAGTTAAAACTAAATCACCTAAACCACTGTTTGAAATGCGGTACATTAAAAAAAAAATATATATTTTAAGGTGTTTTGGTTTAATGGTTTATTTGCACGATAAAACGAGTTCTTAAAACAAAATTCTACGTAAAGTCAAAGAAAGGTATTCTTGTAGCAAATGAACCAAACGGGTATTAAGTTTGGAATTCAAATAGGCTATTTGACTTAGTTTGTTTTTTGGACAATATTATATACGAATAACAAATAACACTAACAAGAAACCGTTTTTCCGAAAATAGAAATTAAATTGGTTATTAAATGAGTGACACCTAATGACAGTAACATCACGAGGGTGCATGTGCATTCTTTTTCTGTTATTTGACAGAATTATGAAAGGTTATTAACTGATAGATTGAAAAACAGATAATCTCCATAAAAAAATCTGATAATGATTAACTGACAGATTAGAAATCAGATGAGACTCATAAAAAAAAATCTGATAATATTAACTCACAGATTAAAAATCAGAAAAGGTCCATAAAAAAAAGAAAAAATCTGATAATTATTAACTGACAAATTAAAAATCAGATAAGCTATGTAAAAAAAATAAATGAAAAAGTTAAAAAGAAAATAAAAAAAATACATTAAAAACTGATGAGACTGTCAGATAAAAATATAAGAGCTCAAATCAGATAAGCTCTATTTACAAAAAAAAAGGTAAAAACACAATCTGATACAACTGGCAGATCTTAAATCAGATAAATCTGATAAAACTGTCAGATCTGTAATCAGATTAGCTCTATAAATCTGAAAAAAATTGTCAGATCTAAAATCAGATAAACTCTATAAATCTGATAAAACTGTCAGATCTAAAATCAGATAAGCTCTATAAATCTGATAAAACTGTCAGATCTAAAATCAGATAAGCTTTATAAATCTGATAAAACTGTCAGATGTAAAATCAGAGAAGCTCTATAAATCTGATAAAACTGTCAGATCTAAAATCAGATAATTTTTTTAAATCTGATAATCATTTACTGACAGTTCTAAAATCAGGTATGCCTTATAAACCTGATAATAATTAACTGTCAGATCTTAAATCAGATATGCCCTGTAAATCTGATATGTTTGTGAAACTGAATAAAGCATATGTGTTGAAGCAGGCTGCTAGTTGCTAGTTTAAAGTTTCTGACCGGTCACTTAAAAAAATGAGATGCTTTCGGAATTCATCAGTTGATAGATGTATAAGTATATTCATGTTATTTTATGAGTGGTATTATATGTAGACGATTTGGTGATAGTAAGTGGTACACAAATGATATGTAACATAGCAATGTCTTAAAAGAGTGCTTAGGGATTTAATAGGCACAGTAGATTTAAAATTAAGTTGTGAAAGGTTTGACTATACAGTATACTAATATTGATTTTTATTCAGCAAAAATGACAAAAATGACAGAAAAAATACAACCGGGTATCTCTCTAAATTATGTGAGCAATTTTTAATACCTTGGAGTACAAAGAAACAACTGTCAGTCTGTTGCTAGTACATGGCATTGTACGAAGCTATAAGGGAAGCCCAGTGGCTTCAATATTTAGCCAAAAGTATACATGTTGATGTCGATACATCTATTTTAATATATGAAGACTAACAATGTATGTAAAAGCATTGCAAATAATCCGATTAATCATATACGGACAAAGCAGCATCGACATCATTTTTTATTTTCAGTGAGCATGTTGACAAAATGTAATAAAATAAAAAAATAAAACATACTCACAGGTCAACAACTGGCAAGTACACTGACTATATATGTAATAAAATAAAAATTACATTCCCACAGGTCAGCTACTGGCAGATGTACTGACTTAGACGAACGGCGGGGAACATGGGTTTACAATAATGTATTAATTAAGTACATATTGTACTGATTTTGTTATTCATAATTTATATGGATAGATATATAAGTGACATTTTGGAAATGATATACTCATAAATGAAATTGGTTTATGAAACTAATTTAATAATTGAAATTAAATGATCTGGTTAGGTTTTACTGGGTTTTTCCTAATCCTCGCAACAAATGTGGAAGTTATGTATGCTCTGTTTAGGGACTTGTTATTGTAAAAGAGATTCATTGTTGAGGGGGCGTGTTGATTTATATTATTTTACTTGCAAAAATCAATCTTTATTTTTGAACTATAGCTGGCAATACTTTTAGTGCTGGCAACCCCCACTTATGTCATCTCTCTTCTTTGTTGCATTGTGCTAGTGAGTCAGACATACATTCTTCCAAGTAAAAGTTAAAACAATATAATTTCATACTTCACCAGTTAAATAGTATTTTAATTTAGCCAAAACCGAACAGATATTCCAACAGTCATATTTGAAAAATTCCGATCATCTTCTTTAGGAGCCACTTCATTGCTGAAGATTGGCAGTTAGCTCTTTAAATCTTGTTTTGTCCTTGGCAAGCATGTTGTAACAGTTGTTCTAATGTTTTGATACCAGTCCATTGTCGGATTTTCTTCAGTTTTGACATTTTGCGACGTCACCTTGTGTTTTCCATCAATTTTACCCATCATTATGGCCTGGAGTAGACAATATTGTGGATTTCTCAACACGTGACAAAAAATGTGATTTTTTCTTATTTTAATGCTTAGGACGTACTTTTTTGCCAATGCGCTCCAGAACTTCAATATTAGTAATGTGATCCGTACAGTTTATGCGTAGTATTCTACGGCAAGACCACATCTCAAACGTTTCCAATTTTTTTTAATAGATCTTCTTTTAAGGCTCACGCTTTGCAACCATACAAGAACTAAAAACTGTCATCACCCCAAACTGCACAACCGATTTTGTAAAAGTCTATGGAACATCTTAACAATCATAGACTTTTAAACAAAAACGAATTTAACTTGTCAGTCTAGGCCTCTTCGAATAATCGGTGAACATACATAAAAAATCCGACAAATTGACAATGTCCTCCTTTTTGGGAGTAAAAAAAATATATTTATTTTCCAGTAACACAATATTTCTTGAAAAGTCTAGAAGTTATAGATTTATTTTAAAGCAAAGTTAGGTACCTATTTATTAGGTTACCAGATTTTTTTTTCTGACAAGATGGCCTTCCCATACGACAGTCTGAAAACCTCAAATATTACAAATAAAGCTATAAAAAGTGATTTTCTGTTACTTTTCAAAGTTCAAACAAAGAAAATCTAATACAAAAAGTTTTAGAATTTTTAAAATTTCGTTGTCAGTTTTCTGTGATATGATAACTTTTTGGTTTCCCTGCAAAATATATCTCCCGTCTTCTATCATCAGATACTATGCTGACAATCGCGTAGCTGTTACGTGTATAACGGGTAACAAGTCAATTCAGACAATTTCTGGATTATCGCAGATGCGACACTCATATTTTGTTACATCTCTTTAATTATAACCCAGTGGAAAAAAATCCAAGGTTACGGATTTTTTTTGTGTTTGTTAATATGAAAATTAATAAAAACGCGTTGGTAACCTTGTTTCTTTGTTTTGGCTTTTTTGACACAAAGTACCTTCTTTTCAAGTCTATTAAGGCCTATTTAGATAATGCAAGTTTCCTGCTCGATGCATACAATTTTATTGAAGCAACAGATAACTTCCATGGTCTGAACGAAACGTCAGCAATACAAATCATTTATTGCTTTAATAAAATAGTATGCAACCAGCAAAAAATTTGCACTGTCTAAGTGGAACTTTAGTAAGGTTGGATACAAAAAATAAAATGCATAAAAGTAATATAAGTTTGATTTTCAAATTGTAACGTCGATTGGTCTTCTATCATCAGTTCATCACAAAATAGCCTCTTGGCTAGATAAGGGTCAGTTCAGACAGAGGGGTAAAATGCTCAAGCATTTTACTAACTCAATTGAAAATAAGATCCTATTACCGTCGCCTAAAGAGTATAAAGTGACAAAATACTCGCGCGAGCATAAACGCGTTTTGCAGTCATAAAAATACGTCTCAGTTGCGCTCCTACCTGTCTGAACGGACCCTTAAAACAACTGCCATATTGTTTTACAACAGTTGTGTTTTTTTACTAAATTTAATTTATTTTTAACTTTTGTTGTAAACGATGACACGACAAAACAAGAAGCATATTTCTACAAATAGCAAAAATATTTCTCACTCAAAGAAATATTAATATTAAGCTTCTCGTATTGAATTAAATGCTGCTCTTTCTTTCCGCGGAACCTAACGACCGTTTGATACGTAAACGTTTCCGGGAATTTTGCTAGAGAGAATAATTTACGACATAACAATGGAGTTGTAGTAGTAAGATCTTAAAAAAATATGAACAAGGGTAGTAGTTATTTATTCGAATTATATATAAAAAATCCTTTCATTTAGCTGTCCACACTTTTATGATATTTGAGATGTAACATATACAAACAAATCTTGTCTGATCGCCCGCTCTTATTGCGTATATAAATAAATATATATAGGCATATATATATATATATATATATATATATATATATATATATATATATACATATATATATATATATATATATAGGCATTGGGGAAGTGATGGATCAGAAAATTAAACATAGTTTAAAAAAACCCTGTTCTTTTTTGTTCTATGTAGGTACCTAAATAAATACCTAAGAGTTACCAAAATAGCATTGTTACATATACTACAGTTGACTAAGAATTCTGCAGTTTCTAACTAATATTGCCACTATATAAGTCACGCGCGTTCTATAAATAGATTCTAATATTATGAATATAAAAGCAATATTGGAAATAACTGACCCACAAGTGTCGATTTCGGATTAATTAATTTTCGATATTTGACCGCTCAACTTTAAAGTCAACTTGGCCGTAAAACGTACCCTTCAATTTAAATTGAAAATTTCGGACATGTTTTCCGAAAAATTCCATTTAATTACAAAAGTTCAATCTCCTAATTTTAAACATGCTGGTTGACTCAGAGTACATACCTACATAAATAAATACTGTTCACGTCTTTATACTTAACAGGGAAGACAGAGCTTAGTTTTTTAAACTTTTTTTTTTAACGGATGACGTTACGGGACTCGTATCGTGCAGATAAAAGATAACAATAACTTGTTTACGGGACACAAATTTCTAGCCATGCTGTCTACGCAAACAAAATTCAAACGTTTGTACTGAAATTAGACAAGCACTTTTACACGTCAATAAGTATAGTTTTCACTTTACGTGAAATCGGTGTACTGTATATTTTATTATATTTACGTAATTAATTCGTTTAAAAAATGTATGTTTGAATACATAGTTTACATAAAAAAAGAGAAACATACATATTAAAACACAACACACACATACTAGACATAGACATAGAAATAAGACTTACAATTCATCCAACGCATACAATTTTTTTTCCAAAAGATAAGCCTTCAGTTTGTTACTAAAAACTCAATAGCCAATAGTACTTAAATTATTTAAAAAAAAGCTATCGATACCAGCGCTTCGCAACGACCACTGCTGAGAAGAAACGCCAAAAGAAACTTACACTAATTTACACAGAGGCAGAAGAGATATATCGAAGACCGCTGACTTGACTAGATAAAGAGAGATTTATTATTTTGGCACAGAACCCCGAAAGTCTCAAATCGCTACTTCCGGTGCTTAAAGTTACGTAACTACTTTATTATCAGCTCACTCAGTAGTACTCATGTCACGCGACAGAGAGCGGATAAAATTCCCGCGTCGTAAAATTTTACGATGACAATTAATACGGTGACGTCACGTCCGTCAGAATTGTGTCAAGCATCGCCTCTCATAATAATTATGGTATCAGCTTTGTTGCAACTGATTTCGAGCTGAAATTGTTCCTCCAATTGCCCGAAATACCGAATTAATATTGAGTGAATTGTGTCAATTACATATCGTTTGTAAATTAATTTAGCCTTTTACAATTTTTATTCAAATTGTTTAATATCGGTGGATCGTATACGTGTTCATAAATTGTAGCTTTTGATTTAATACTTAAAGCACTACTTTAAGGAAAACAATTGTGAGGCGGAGGATAAAAATTTCAACTAATTTTAATACTTTTTTTTTATTTCGCTTAAACTGTACTTACTTACAAGAGGTTCATAGGTTATCAGCCTACATATTAATATAAGTTATGACAGTTCACGTTTTTACTTTATTTTGTGTCAAGAAATAAATTTTCCGATGTTTACCGCAATCCTATTTCAATCGAAATAAATACTAGACTAAACTTAATTCTCATTTCATCTCGCCTGAATGAATACTAGACCAAAATGAAATGTTAAAGACAAATTACCGCAATCAAATAATATGGCTGAATAATCAAGTGTCATTGCTGTTCATAACTAAACTAGCTTCAAAAGTGAACAATGACGAATGAACCGAATAATTAGTCGATTATTATCTCGACAAATCTGTCGGTGATTATCGAATTGATTAATAATTTTCACCCGTAGATGACAATCGATTTGAAATAACTGGACTGTAAATAACTAATAGTTCGCCTCAATCGGTGAACTTGCGAACCCCATATTTCGGTAAGCTCCTGACTAATTTGGTTCATGTTTTAACTTAAAAATTTAATTGGCCTCTTCTACACGCCTACCAAAATTCATGACGCTTCGATCAAAACTATTTGAGTTATCGTCGAACAAACATATATACATACTAGGAGCTCGGTGGCTCGGAGGAAGTACCTATATGCATTAGGCGATTGGCACACTGCTCGCATCCCACTGCGTAGAGCGGGACCACCATAAAAAAACGACGCGCGTATGAACGCAGTGTCAGTGAGATGTCCTATGCGTGTTTTCTATACAAATTGAGATACTTGCATACAGTCCGGCCCGCGCTACGCAACGCGGTGTAAGCAGAGTGCAAATCACCTCACTTATGCTTGTATAAGTTGAATTGGTCCTTAGGATGGGTGAACACAAATAGTATATAAAAAAAAGACGGGTTGCACTCTGGGAGTGCCGGAAGAAGTGAAAACTTGAATATTAACGTTGTACATTTCCATGGATGCGCGTGGCACGCTGTAACATAAACACAAACGAACATTCGCGCAAGTGCCCTGCGCCATCTGAACGAGACAGCAGGCGCAGGCATACATTTATACGCCGCGCCGTAGAAAGAGAGGGGGATACTTCCTCTCCTACGCCGCGCCGCGCCGCGCCGGCTGTCTTACGAATTTTCGATCAGGTCACGTATCCTGACGCGAGTTTAACATTTTTTACCCATTACAAAAAGTGTACAACGCCGCTAAAGAAGTTTGCACTTCAAAAATTTGATCCCTTTCACGCAAAGCCGTTGGTGCCGGCTATCATCGTTGCATAGCAGTCGTAAAGCTATGTCAGATGCCTTTCGGCAGCTTATAGATTTTGGCACCAACACATATACGAAAAACAACAAGAAAAAACAATTAAAAACTACAATATCGGCTTTATCTGCCCTTTACAGACATTTAATGACATAAGCCTGCGATTCAATAATGAATGAGGAGCACGCATCGGGTTCCGTAGTTCCTGAATTATTGGCGTACATTCGTCATTATTTATCATCCGAACATGTTTCTGCGTAATCAGATCAAACGAAACACCTCTTATTTCCAAAAAATAGTTTAAAGTTGATTTTAAGTAAAACGGGTGCGATGGGGAATTTCAAAAATATGTATTATACTTCTAATAAGTTCGTTTGTGAGGCAAATAAAAATAATCGGCTAAGTCGGACTCGCGCATGAAGGATTTCGTATCTTCGTTTACTTGTGGTAGAGCCACGCTACCGGCAAAACTCTGTTTTGCTAGTAGCATGAATGGGCCGGCTCGTCCGGGGAAGTACCACAATCTCACAGAAAATCGACGTCTGAGTAGTAGCGTCACCGCTTCTATGCTTCGTTCGGTGAGTGAGAGAGCCGGAGCCCCCCTCCCTCCCTACATGTTCCCTTCCTGAAAGGCCGGCAACGCTTCTCTTACACCCCTGGTGTTGCAATTGTCCATGGACAGCGGGGATCACTTAACATCAGGTGACCTGCTTGTTCTTTTCCCGCCCTATGATATAAAAAAAATGAGAGCCCCCCTTAAATATTTATTTATTTAATTATTTATTTTTAAAGTGAATATACAACTGAATATTCTGTAAATATTTCAAGCGTCTATTCTGTCTGTTAGTCTGTTGCCGTTATTAATATCAAGCAAAAAACGGCAAAACAATTGCGTTTGTTGTATGGGAGCCCCCCTTACATACTTATTTTATTCTGTTTTTTGAATTTCTTGTTATAGCAGCAACAAAAATACATCATCTGTCAAAATTTCAACCGTTTAGCTATCACGTTTCATGGGGTACAGCTTGGTCATGGATGTACGAACGGACAACGGAGTCTTAGTAATTTTTCTTATTATTATAAAGAGCTAAGCTCTTGTCTATGAAGCAATTGACAGACAGACAGGCAGACAGACAGACAGGCTGACAAACAGACAGGCAGAAAAACAGACATAGCAACAGACAGATAGACAGGCAGACAAACAGACACGGCAACAGACAGACAGACAAGCAGACAGACAGACATAGCAACAAGCAGACAGACAGGCAGACAAACAGACATAGCAACAGACAGGCAGACAAACAGACATAGCAACAGACAGACAGGCAGACAAACAAACATAGCAACAGACAGACAGACAGGCAGACAAACAGACATAGCAACAGACAGACAGACAGGCAGACAGACAGGCAGACAAACAGACATAGCAACAGACAAACAGACAGACAGACAGGCAGACAAACAGACATAGCAACAGACAGACAGACAGACAGACAGGCAGACAGACAGGCAGACAAACAGACATAGCAACAGACAGACAGACAGGCAGACAAACAGACAAAGCAACAGACAGACAGATAGGCAGACATACAGACATAGCAACAGACAGACAGACAGGCAGACAAACAGACATAGCAACAGACAGACAGGCAGGCAGACAAACAGATATAGCAACAGACAGACAGACAGGCAGAAAAACAGACATAGCAACAGACAGACAGACAAGCAGACAGACAGACATAGCAACAAGCAGACAGACAGGCAGACAAACAGACATAGCAACAGACAGGCAGACAAACAGACATAGCAACAGACAGACAGGCAGACAAACAAACATAGCAACAGACAGACAGACAGGCAGACAAACAGACATAGCAACAGACAGACAGACAGGCAGACAGACAGGCAGACAAACAGACATAGCAACAGACAAACAGACAGACAGACAGGCAGACCAACAGACATAGCAACAGACAGACAGACAGGCAGACAGACAGACAGGCAGACAAACAGACTGGCAAACAAACAGACATAGCAACAGACAGACGGACAGGCAGACAAACAGACATAGCAACAGACAGACCGACAGGCAGACAAACAGACATACAGACAGACCGACAGACAGACAGCACGTAAAAAAACGCATCGAAATTGGTCCATCTGTTCGAGCACTACGATGACACAGACATACATAACAGTTAGACTGACAGAAATTAGCGTTTTAGCGTCAAACTTATATCACTCCTTTTTTGTCTGGGCTAAAAACTAAGGCCGTAGGAAGCCTACTGTAACTTAGTCTGATCACATTGTCAAAGAAATAAATATAGCGAAACAAAGCTAAAACAAATGGATCAATAAACACGCTTCAGACGAGCAACATTATGCCCAAGAGTCAGAGAACTATCAGAGACCCTCACGCGATAGACGAGTCATTCCTTACTTATTCTGTGACTGTACATAACATAGTGCCATGTAAAAGACAACTATGAATATCGTTATGTAGTTGGGTACTGCACATAATAAAGTTGATTTATTCCGATCCAATACCACCAACGAATACCACTGGTATTACTTTGAATTTTTAATTATTGTTTTTGAATATTTGTTTTTTTTTTTGGTGTGTGTTAGTGCTTTATTAGAGCCTGCCATAATACACAGATGGATTAAATTGATATTTTGCATGTAGATATTTGAGACTCGTGCGAGAGTGGCAGGAGTTACATTACCCCGGAATTATTTCCCGGGGGATCGGTAGAGACATAGCTAGTTTAATGTTTCATAAGTTTCATGACCCAGCAGCCAAGCAGGCTATATGGATATTGATTTTAAAAATATTGGCACACAAATAGGTGTAATAAAGTACTTTATAAATCCAGTTGACCAATCCGGCTCTGTCTTTATTTCGTGTATAACAAAGTACAAACTAAAATATAAAAAAATCTGTTTTAAGTACAACAAGTTTAACAACAAGTCAAACAAAGCTGGAAATACGTTTAACGACACTTAAGATTTAGTCATAAACCCAATTAATGTAACTATCAATTCACTGCACTGTAAATTACATTGTATTTGAATGCCAGTCACAAATCGTCGATTAAACAAAACATGATGAGGCATATTACGCTTTGCATTACGATAGACTAAAATGCCCGATTAAATCTATTATTCAACCCTACTACCAATTTTAGTCGCATAATACACAGAGAGTAATGAAATGAATATGGAGGAGGTATCCGAGCGGTCAGATTGAAAAGCGAATTGCAAAATAAGCGATAGCAAATGTTCAATGAAATGTTTTATTGATGAGGTCTGTCTTTGTATGCATTTTAAGTAGTCAATCTATTTGTTTGTCAGGGTACCCAAGACTTGGTGCATAGGAAATCGGTTCGTAACTGACTTGATAAAAAATTACTGATGTACCGAAGATTACTGAATTAGTAAACAGTATTTTATAGATGCATTATTGCCAGGCAGCTTATTTTATTTTTGAAACAACTTAGCACTAACAAATAGTCCCGTACCCGTTCATATACGAGTACCTTCAAAAATCGTGCATAGAATGCTAGTACAATCGTGAAAGACAATTTGAGAAGAAGCGTTGATTTTAATTCCATGGCTATGTTTTTCCAAAAGAATGAAACCACTACATGTTCAATATTGTGATGTTAAATAGTTCATGTTCTATTTTTAATTTTTAAGTTTTAGCTTGGTACTCATTCAGCATAGTGTTTTTTTTTTAGTAAATTGACACATCCATACATATCTTCCTAGCTCAAAATATCCAAGGGACCCAGAGTCATGCATCCAAGTGATTAATCAAATTTAAAGCGCCACGGTCACGTTGTCTGCATGATAAATTGACTGGAATAGATAATAATGACCATAATTTTATTGGTTACTTACACGGTGTATTAGTACAGCGTGGGTGTAAATTGAATTAATTTGTCTTTATATCGTTCCTTGAGATAGTACCCTCTCGGACGGGCCGGTTTTGTTGGGTTATGATTTTGGGCCCAAAACAAAAAGATTGTTACGAGTGGCAACATTTGCATTTGCATGTCTGTATATGTGATTAGCTTCCTCCTTACTCAAACATGAAAAATAATAAAGGGATGGAATGAAAGACTTTTTGTAAATAGATAGCTTTTTAAGGCCGACCGTAAAAAAATTTTTTTTGTCTATGGGCCGATCTATCTGGTTGCTTGCGGCAAATAAAAATATGCATGTTCATGTACACCACCACGAGGCAATACAGATCTGGTTTTTAGGGTTCCGTACCCAAAGTGTAAAAACGGGACACTATCCCTAAGACTCCGATGTCCGCCCGTCCGTCCATCTGTCTGTCATCAGGCTGTATCTCATGAACCGTAATATCTAGATAGTTGAAATATTTACACATAATGTATTTCTGTTACCGCTATAACAACAAGTACTAGAAACATAATAAAATAAATATTTAAGGGGGCTCCCATGCAACAAACGTGATTTTATTGCCGTTTTTTGCTCGATATTTATAATGGCAACAGATAGACGCTTGAAATATTCACAAAATAATTAGTTGTATAATCGCTTTAAAAATATTAAATTTAAGGGCAATCGTAATAATCCTATACAGCAGACGTGATTTTTATAGATAAATAAATAAACATACAGATTGAGTTAGACCCAAAGTAAGTTTAAGCTTGTGTGGGATACTAACCCAAAGATGCTATTTTTATGATATATACATATATGGATAAACTCTCAAGACCCAGGATAATTTGAAAAAGGCCATTTACAACTTTGCCCTGGCTGGGGATCGAACCCAAAACCTCCGGATTGATGGACTGGCGTGTTGACCGCCATATATGTCGTCAGATAATGATACGGAACCCTTCTTGCGCGAGTCTGATTCGCACTTGGCCGATTTTATTAAATAATATACTATTCAATATCACCTCTTTATCCTTTATGGGTCAAAGATGCTGAAGAAGATACCAAGTTAGAAAAAATAATTCAAATAGTGATTGATCGCCATATCGCCTATTAAGCCGGCCCTTCTCGACCGCTCAATCGTCAACGCGAGCATGGTTTGAAAAGCTTGTTGTTTCATTCAGGGCAATGCTAGAAAAAGAAGCAAAAAAAAAGATAGATATAGCGCCTGAGAGCCCCGTTTGCATTCTATTGAGCGAAATTAGTATTATGATAAACTATCAATTGAACGAATATTGACTATTCATAGGGTGCGGAAATTTCTTAAAACTTGTTTTAGGTGATACGTGTTTATTAGTAAGCCTTACAAGAATGTGAAATAAATGTTTTTTATTAAAAAGTTCATAACATTTGCAAGGTTTGTATCGAAAAAAAAATTTACCTTTATTTATAATTTATGAGTACTTTATGAACGGTCGAAGTTCAGGTAAAATTTGTGCAAAAAAGCAAATTTTTGGAGGCGTATGCTAAATTTGTTTTTCCAAATTTTACCTGAACTTCGGTATGTCGGTATCCGGTATATCGGCGTATGCTAAATTTGTTTTTCCAAATTTTTATTTTGATAGAAACCTAGAAATAGCGCACACGATACCTATTAATTCAAAGTTTTAAAGAAAGTTTTTACCTGATTTTACGCCATTACCACGCCGTTATCAACGCCGTTGTTTGAAGACTAAGACGGGTTGTCCGCTCTTAAAAGGGGATACCTGAATTTTCTGGGGTCCAGTGTTGCCCCCATTTAAAATAAATCATTTGATAGGAAACAGATCATTTAAAAATTTGTCTTGACCAGGCACTAAATAACCAGGGTTATCTAGGCCCTGGTTAAAAACAACATTTTAAATAATGTCTCCGTTTCCTATCAAATGATTTATTTTAAATGGAGGCAGCACTGGACCAAAAGTCAAAAATCATTTATTTATCTTTGGATATTTGTATCACTTGATAATTGTCATTATTTTTCTTTCGTTTTCTTAATAGTTAGTTGTTGACGTCAGATCATTTACTTAAAACTAAGTTTATTGCCGCCTCCAAAGCGCAAGTACAGAAGAAGCGGTAACAAACTGTACTGTAGCATTTTCTCCAAAAACGTCAACCTTACAATTATACTAATAATTAAGTTAGATATGTGGTCTGGGAATACATTGTTATGTTATAATTATTAATTAAGAATTATGTCAAAAATTTTATATCAATTTGTAAATACATGTACCGATTGTACTCAAATTATGATATTTGTGAATGTCTTAAAAAATACAAACCCCGGAAAATTAAGGTATCCCCTTAACATGATTTGCCTTTTCGTCCACTTCCTCGATTAAATATTTTTCTATCTCTCAGACCAGCATAGAAGAAATCATTTCATTCTACAAGATACGAGTATATCAAAACAGTTTAAACAGAGCTCTACCTCAAAAGCTTCAGTTTACAGCCACTTTACGATTTGTTTGTGAAACGAAAATTTGGTTCAGTTAACTTTATGTTAACAAAGGATTAAACCGATGGCATGCTTTGTTACTTCGTCGTAAATGGTGTGTCAGGGTGTTATGGCACGGAAAATTGGTATGTTTCCCTGAATCCTTTAACTGCATTACCTTCTGAAAATGTTATACACCTATATTAAACAAAGCTTTGAACTATGTCTTTTTTCTGTTTGTAAAGAAATTGTATGTATTGTACAGTATCAAAAGGCAAAAAAAGTTAATACGCATAACAAAATACATACATACATATCAAGCTGGTTTCGCACAGGGCTAGGCAGAGATTACTGACCTCAATTTATTACGATTCTGATAGACCTCTTTCGCTTTATCTACACTCATTACTCTTTTAATAAAATACGTATAACTAGAAACAATATTAGAAAGTATTTAGATTAATATTTAAATAGAAATCTAAGCTATCACATAGCTAATCACAAGCCAAACAAGTCATAAAATTGCCTTGTTATGGAGTCAACTATTACTAATAAATTATGACGTTGCATCAATTACATAATTGATGGTTACAGGAATTAACGCTAAGCAACTTATTTTTTGCTGACGTTTCGTATAGGTTTCATCGAACGTGGTCACAGAATGACTGAAGCAGTGATGGCCACCTGTTTGTTGTGATTTTCATTCATCGTTGCTTCAAGTTGAGCTCTATCTCTTTGTATTAATCGCGAGAAAATCTGGTTAGTAATTTTGTATATAGGGGTGTATCTGTGTACAGACAAAATAAACTCTTTCTTTTTATCGCCCTACAGTAAATATACAATATAAAGACACGCGATTTCTATATGACGATCTTTCAAAAAGAAAATCAAACTATAAAACCGAAACTAAGTCAAATCGAAAATTTCAATAGTGTAACTGAATAAATTGGCAGAAAGTTAGAGTGAAGTCACCAGCTCGAGAGGTGAAGACTAATGCGATGTTAGACGAAAATAAAATACCAAATGAATGAATCTAAAAATAAAAGTGATTGCACCAATAGCAGTATGCGACAAAATACCGAGTCTACAGAAGAAAAGTTCATCCCGTTTACAAGTACTAACAAGTTTATCTAATGATACTCTAATAAGGCTGAAAACAACTTTCCCCGTGGAATATATACCGCATAAAAAAATTTTTTTGGCCTTCTATACATGTTGACCAGTCGGAGCTGGTCCGAGGTTTTATGAAAAGGAAATTCAAAAATAATGTCATACTTTGATATTTATAGTCCTTAAGGAAAGTTATAGTATCACAGACTAAATCTTCTCTTAAACAATTCCAGTATAATTCGTTGGAAACGTCCAACAAAGTTCGTTACTAAAAATGTAAATAATATATTTTCCGCTTTATTGTAATAAATTTTTCACCTACTGGTTGGTATCTGATTGAACGGTAATTTGCAATATTTATATTTTCACTTGTCGATATAATGTGTACAACAACAGTTAAAATATTTTCCTTTTGCCAGGTTAAGAGTAAACATCGCCATATTGCGGAAGAGATCAGAACTATATTTAATATAACACCTTCACCTTCAGTTAGTATTTAATATAACAGATAACACACCTTCAGTGGCATCATTTTTCAGGTCCACTAATTTAGTTTTATTTTGCTTAAAACTAGCATTTTTGGATATAAAAAATTGTTGCAGCTTTGAAATGTGTAATAAATTAAGATCAAGATCTGTATTTTGTTTATTTTATGACCATGCCGACCGCATCGCCACACTGCACTGAGCTGGGTCAGAATACGAAATACATTGACCAAGATTGGCATAATGAAGTCGGTTTTACAATACGAAACAGCAAAACAAATACTCTGGAATAAATACAAAAATACTCTAGAGTAAACATAAAAGTCCTAGAAATGTTTTGTAAGTAATTTTTATTGAAAAGAAAAGCTTGTATAGCTGTCAGCATATAGTTTTTTTTTTTAATTTAAGTTTTGTAATAAAAGCGACCTTCGCAAATTTAATAAGCAATAAATAAATATTAAATATAAATATATAGGGACAAATTACACTGATTGAGCTAGCCCCAAAGTAAGTTCAAGACTTGTATTATGGGATACTAACTCAACGATGCCATATTTTATAACAAATACATATATAGATAAACATCCAAGACCCAGGACAATTTGAAAAAGACCATTTCCCAACTTGCCCTGACCGGGGACCTCTGGGTGGCGGACTAGCATGGTGACCACTACGCCACGGAGGTCGTCTGGAGCTGGATGGAGATAGCGCCAGGTAGAGAGACCTGAAGGTAATGGTGGGAGACTATTGCCTAGCACTGAGGCAACACAGGTTAGAAAAAAAGGTCTGAGAAGCAAGGGTTATTTTTAAAAGATACAAACATTACATAATAATGAAATCACTATTCCTTACTGAGTAAAAATAATCCTCTAGTCTCCAACAAGACAGATGACAAACTTTTTTCTCAAAGGCAAAACATTTTCTTAAGGAATTTGAATGAAATACCAAACCGTGAAGTCATAGTTTTTAGAGCCAAAAACCCTTCTTAAATCAGTTTTTCTGCAGTATTAAAACTAAAATCATATTTACATTATGTGACGTATTATTTTCTTATTTGTACAAAATAATTTGCTTTTAACCCAGGATGTGCAGCTAAGATGTTCCACATGACGGATAAAAATACCCTACAAAGATTTTCCTTTTACACACAAATCTATAACATCTTTATAAGCTCTTAAGTTTATCAAGTATTACAATTTTATCTTTAGATCTACAAAAGCACAAGCTGTGTTCGCCCTTCATAAAAACAGACTAAGATTAGTTTACAAAATAAATAACATAATAAGTTAGATTACAAAATAGACTAAGATTCAATCACATCATTTTAACATAGCTGAAATATTATATTTTTAGAGGTTTCAATCCCGATATTTTCGCTATTCTGAAAATTTTCGAAGAACTAAATCGACCAAAACAATATATTATTTTTAACCTGTTTACAAAATTTTTCCGAGAATCAGTTGAGTCGAGATCAGCCGGATAGACAGACCGCCGGACAAAAGCATTTTTGGCTGATCTTGAAACTGAGACGCTTTGCTTGCTCGGTCAAAAATATCGCTGGTATAGAAAAAGAATCGTCGTTCAAAATAAAATATAAATTGTAATTAAATATCTGGAACAGAGCAAATTCCGTTCATTATACTGAACAACTTTCTCTACGAAAAAATTATAACACAAGTAAATAAGCTTTTTCAAGTTTTTGTGTACCATTTTTAATATAAATTGTGGTTTAGTAGTGTGTGTGTCTCAAAATATATTTTCTTGTACCTACCTACTTTGTATTTATTACGTAAATCACACACATAGTGCAAAAGTCTTTAGCATGACCATCCACTTTTATCGACGATTGAACAGTACAATCCAGTTTCGTTTTTTACTTAGTAACGTCGAAATCAATTACCTACGTCTTCGTTACTTTCGAGAAATCCCTAAATGTACTACAAAATCAAAGGTTAACGTACTACAACAAAGCTTCAAAGTAAGCCACATGAATGGCCTTAATCCGACATGTTTTTGACGTCAAATATTAATCAATCATGTATGACTACACTAATTCAATGTATTAATTATTAAGGAGCTATTTGCTTAGTCCTCTTCGTGAATACGGCGTAAGTGCTTACATATTCAATAGTCCGTTGTTAGGGTGCTATCACAATGGATGTAGAACGCTTGAACGCGATTATGTTACCGAGTTTATAAATCGATAGTTTGCCTTATGTTTGAAATATTTTCATCTAAATAAATAAAGTTAAACTATTTATTTACTTTTAGTTAGCTGAAAACTTACTGCTTTTGTTTTAATTTTTTGCAGCTGTATCTTTTTGTTGTACGGAACCCTTCGCGCGCGTCCGACTCGCACTTGTCCAGTTGTATTATACCTCAACAAAAAGTTCTCATCAGACGTAACAACTTTTGATAAGGCGGCATTTTAATATTTATTATCTACAAGGATTTGTCGCCATTTTATTTTGTTAGGCCTTCTCAAACATAATATTTTCCTTCAAGAATTCTATTAATATTTTCAGAAACATTAAGAAGTTAAGGTTCATCTTTAGATGATATTAATTGAATTGATATGGATTGTTTTCAGGCAACATTAGTACTACGCCTAGTGACACTCGACTCCTAATGTTTTAGTATTGTTATAAAATTGATTTCATCGAAAGTTCAGACATGCTGAGGTCGCTAAAAATGATTGGATTTATCCACCGAGCATTGGCATGAATCATTCAACTACATCCAAAATAGACTCATTGAGAAAAAGATTAAAGAAAGCGAATGACAGACAGCATACACAAATCAAATTCCTTACACTTGATCGTTTCTATGTTTATAGTAAGTATTATGTAAAGTTTGTTCAGCAAGTTATTTTTAATTGAAGGTTAGCAATGGTTTAGTTTTCTTTTCCGGGATGTATATCGTAGGTAATAGCTACACCACATGTAATGTTATAGAAATTGCCCAGTGATTTATTAGAGACTAGCTTTTCTCCGCGGCTTCGCTCGCGTAGGGGTGTAATTTATCAAAATCCTTTCTTAGGGGATGCCTACGTCATAGTAGCTTTATGCATGCAAAGTCTCAGCCCGATCGGTTTGAAATCGACAAAGTTTCATACAAACTTTCATCCCCTATTTTATCTCCTTGGGGGTAGAATTAATCAAAATCCTTTCTTAGCGGATGCCTACGTCATAACATCTACCTGTATGCCAAATTTCAGCCCGATCCGTCCAGTAGTTTGGGCTGTGCGTTGATAGATCACTATGTCAGTCAGTCAGTCACCTTTGAGTTATATATATTTAGAAGAAGATATAACTCGCATAATTTACAACGTGGAAGGGTCATATGATACCCGTTATAAATCGAACCACGATTTTATTTTAATTTTATTATACTATACTAGATAACCATAGTATAATAAAAGTACAATAACAGGCAATAACAAAAGAAAATCGGCATTCCCATACAAATTGCCAGGGCGGCTGCACACTTTGTATGGAAATGCCGATTTGTTTTTGTTTTTGCCTGTTATTTCAATTCTATTATACTATGGTTATCTTGTAAAGCCTGTGGTTCGATTTAGAATGATTATGTCTCTTTCACGTTGTATATCGCCAATACTTAAATAAATACTTAAACATGTCAAAAACTCTGTTATCATAATGCTTATACTAGAATTCAAACATAAATTGAATTGAGTTCATAATAAAATATCAACTATTGATGTTTTAATTACATCGCCAACGGACGCCACCATACATTACAGTTCTAATGCCCGCATTATCTTCATTAATTACTTCAACATGCTAGAAACTGATCTATCATAATTGTTATTCTAACGTTCACAAAGAAATTGGATTGATTTCTTTGTCTGTCAACTATTGATGTTCCAATTGCATCGCCAACTGAGGCCGCCATACATTACAGTTCTAATGCACGCATTACCTTCGGCACACCTTCGGTAATTACTTCAACATGCCAAAAACTGTTCAATCATAATTGTAATGCTAAGGTTCATAAACAAATTGGATTTGGTTCTTTATCTGTCAACTATTGATGTTCCAATTGCATCGCCAACAGGACGCCGCCATCCATTACAGTTCTAACGCACGCATTACATTCGGCATACGTTCAATAATTACTTCAGCATGCCAAAAACTGTTCAATCATAAATTGTAATTCTAACGTTCATAAACAAATTAGCTTAGGTTCTTTACCTGTCTACTATTGATATTCCAATTGCATCGCCATTATACATTACAGATCTAACGCACGCATTACCTTCGACACACCTTCAGTAATTACTTCTACACGCTAAAAACTATTCAATAATTTCAATATTTAATCATTATACTTATTATAGCGTTAACTAATAAATTGGATTAGGATCTTTATCCGTCAACTATTGATGTTCTAATTGCATCGCCAACAGGACGCCGCCATCCATTACAGTCCTAATGCACGCGCTTCCTTCGGCGCACCTTCTATTATTCACTGCCGGAAGCTCTCTAATTATGTAGCGACGCGGAACAGCGGGCTTCAGCAACTATAGTGTACCAATTTTATCAAACAAGCTCATCTTTATAGTCTCTCACTCTCCAAAGATTCAAAGATTCAAAGATTCAAATGTTTATTCAGTAATTAGACCTTTACAGGCACTTTTACACGTCAATAAGTATAATTTATGTTACGTGTAAAGTATATTAAAATCTAATTTATTTAAAAAAAAAAGCTACCGATACCAGCGCTTCGTAACGACCACTGCTGAGAAGAAACTCTGTGCTATTTGTTATCATTTTTCTTTTTCAATTTAATGATCTTATAGGTAACTATAATTTTTTTCAAACATTGGTTAATTTAACTTTAAATAAGAAAAATTGAGTAAGTATAAACCGAAAATTTCCCGTAAATATGTTGCCTATAGTTGGTTGCGATATTGCTAGCGTCATTGCCATATAGAGTTGTTTATCAGTTTTATCAAACAATATTTTTTTTAAAGTTTAATGATCTTAGGTACCTATAACTTTTTTATACAGTGGTAATTATTGTAATGGAAAGTGATTTAAAAAAATCTAACTAAAATATATTAATTTTACTTTAAAGAGAGAGAGAGAGAGAGAGAGAGAGAGAGAGTACTTGTAGCAGCGTTATAAGTTAAAAGTCAATATTATTTCTTTATAAACTATGTTGGGAGTTTTTCCTTCGGGAGCCAATATGAAAAGACTTGAAGCGTTACTAACCCTGGAGAAAGCCACATAAAGTTGGCCATGCGAAAAACCAGTCCTTAAATCGACATCAGCGGCTTTAAGCGTCTGACACTGTGACATCAGCGGCTTTAAGTGTCTGACACTATGACTTATTCAGTGTCTAAAATTCAGTGGGGATGACACACTAAATAAGCTGAAGTTCAGCCGCTGAAGTTCGGTGGAAACGCCGGACATTAGTGATGTGCCGATATGAGAATTTTATCGCGTCTGCGGCGAACGGGAACGGGAACGGGAGCGGGAGCGGGAGCGGGAGAGGGAACGGGAGTGGGTGGCGGGACTGTGCTGACACACTAAGTTGGGTTCCGTTACACAGTTTCGGCGGAGTCAAATTTCGCATCAGCGTTATTGGCCCTCCGACATTAAGACTTATTTTGTGAGTCGAGAGTACATTTGCTGCAAGTGAATTAAGAAACTCAACTGGATAATTGGTGGCGTCGTCCTGATCAATAACACTATCCAAGAAAGTATAAACCACTTCATCACCAATAACTTGCGTTATAAGTTCTTCATTAATTGAAGTGTATTATTCATTTTTTGGTGTCAATATGGCGCGTTCACATAATCAAGAATTTTCCTGGTGTGTTGTGCTCTGAAGGTCCGCAAATACTGAACTTATAAGTTCTTCTTCGGATAAAACAACTTCGCCAAGTATCACGGGAAAACTCACCTGACCATTCTCTTCAAGAAAGAGAAATTCCCCAACTTTTAATACTATTCTTGAAAACTCTTGGGCATGTGAACTAATACCGCCAAGCTGGGCTCTCATATTAATTGTCAATCTGAACTTTTGTATTTGAGGCCACAGATAAGACTGTTTTAATGAGGAGTTAATTTCATCTGCCCTAGAGCCCCGACATAAAATTGAAAGGGTTTGACGAAAATCTCCTGACAGCAAAAATGTGACATTGTCTATTGGCCTGTCATCTCGACGAATGTCTCGCAACGTTCTATCTATAGTCGTATTTTTGATTAGACGAAGCTAACTGACAGTAGCTAATGTCACTTTGTAAAATAATGTTGCCATATTTAAAGTAATAGTGATGCGTTCAGTTTTCGTTCAATCAGATGAATGAACAAGTGTAATAAGCGATGTTTTCTTTTTATTTTCATTACCTACCTATAATTGTTATATTATATATCTATAGTTTCAACTGCATGATGTATTGAAAATAGGACAGTCTTACAAGTTTCCTCGCAATGTTTTCATTAATGTTTAAAACACTCGGTATTCAGTATAGGTAGATACTATAGGAACATAGTCGTCGAAAATTTGAACCCCGTACCCGATATCGGCATTTCGGCACACTAACTATTCACTAGACAATCGAGGCAATTTCATTCATTCAGGAGTTTTTTCAATCATTCACTTTGTCACAACACTATTTTTATTCATCAAAAACTGACAACACAGTAAACGTCAGTTGACTTCGTCTAATTAAAAATACGACTATACAGCATCCACTGCCTTTTTGTTGGCCATTGTGCATTCATCAAATGAGAGGTTTAGCCAGTTTAGGCAAATCGATATCAAAAATTAGGCCTAAACTGATACCGCCTTCACCACATGGTGTTACTAGGTTATGTTATTATATTATGCTAAACAACTTTAACCTGATATCTTAGATTACCACAGCAGATGATCATCGATTTTAGTTAAAAAATATTTATGAAAATAAATTTAACTTGGTTCTGCATCAGGTGTTCCAAATCTTCGATTTTTAGGGTTCCGTACCCAAAGGGTATTACTAAGACTCCGCAGTCCGTCTGTCTGTCTGTCTGTTTGTCTGTCCGTCTGTTTGTCTGTCTGTCACCAGGCTGTATCTCATGAACCATTATAGCTAGACAGACAGTTGAAATTATTATAGATGATGTTTTTTTGTTGCCGCTGAACAAAAATATACTAAATACAGAATAAAATAAATATTTATGGGGGCTCCCATACTACAAACGTGATTTTTCATAGATTATGGTACGGAACCCTTCGCGCGCGTCCGACTCGCACTTGTCCAGTTGTATTATACCTCAACAAAAAGTTCTCATCAGACGTAATAACTTTTGATAAGGCGGCATTTTAATATTTATTATAGTTTAGCTGGACCATTATAGTTCTGCATCATGTGTTCCATTTTCCAAAATCAATTATAGCCTATATGTTGCCCAGGCTTCATAGCTATATAACAAAAAAGGTTTTATTCAAATCGGTCCAGTATTTCCGGAGATTAGCGTGTACAAACACACAAACAGACAAACAGACATAATTTTTTTTTCTTACTTTATTACTATGTATCCAACGTCCCAAATATTTTTATTTGGAAAATTTTCAATGTACAGACGCATTTTTTTTACTCTTTTATTAAAGTATAGATAGATAATATGAGATATAATAATATATTAATTAAAATAACAATATATATCAATAAACTTACATTCAAAATATAATAGATGTAAGATATAATAATCAATACGTATACTACATATATATTATTTGTATTCTATCTGACAGTTCCCGAAGATAATGTGTACGCACTGCACTTTTAAACGCTACTCGTGTACGAGCCTTCTGGATATTTATTGGTATATATTGGCGTTCCAAAGCTTTGCCGCTTGAACAGCAAACGAACGTTCGAAGAACCCACTCCGGTGAAATGGTATATCAAGACGGAGATTGCTAGAAGAGCGAAGATTTTTGGTATCACCAAGAAAAGTGAATTTTGATTTGAGATATGACGGAGTTATGTTTTTACCTAGAAAATAATTATTTAAAAAGAAGCTTCTCCTTCTTTTATGTCGATTGGCTCAAATTACACTATATTTTGCCCCTTCAGTAAGTTGTCGCTCTAAAGCCGTCCTTCGACGCCAAGTACAGGTCGTATTTTGTTTAGCTGGTCGGGCACGATGGGCACGAGAGAAGGTGCTGCATGGTCTGATCGGCGTGACCACATTGGTAAGTTAATGCAGTTAAAAAGAAGCAATACGGGTTAATGCTCTTATCCTATACTTTAAACGAGCAATTTTCGTATATATATAAATGAAGATCTCAGAAAAGGCTCCAATGATTCTGATGAAATTCGGTATTTAGAAAGGACGAGACTAAAAACTTGGTTTTTAATAAAAAAGTCGCCAAGCTTTATACATTTACATCTCATCATCAATTTTATCTGAAAAATAAAAAGGTTACAATTTAAATGCTTTTAGACCCTAAGTCTAAATAGGTGCGAAGTGACATGTATTCCCTTCATAAAAATTAAGCCCACTCTATATCGGGGTACCTAAACTCTTACGTTTTAAATTCCAAAACCAATATGCACTCATCAGAATAATTGTACATTTAGTAATTTTATTTCTTTTGCTTACTAAAATCGATGAATGCTCCCCAAATGTTGTTTTACTGTAAGATTAACATTATTACCAAAAATACAGTTCTACCTAAATTACCTAAAATTAAGTATATTATATTTAATCATATAGCCTAAAACTTATATTATATAAGTTAAATAAACTAAAAGCTATATTTAATTTTCAGTTTATTTACATAATTAAGTATCATTTTACCTGAAACTAAAATATATAATTGTCGAATTAATGCTGCCCACCTGCTGTTTATCCATCTGAGTTGTGACCACGCCCGATGTTGCTTAACCTGTAAAAGCGCGGTCACCCATCCAAGTTGTGACTACGTCTAGGATTGCTTAACCTGTGAAAGCGAGGTCACCCATCTAAGCATTGAAAAAAAAATTGTGCATTTCTGGTATCTAAGCGTTTAAATACAAGCCAATAAAAAATAAATGCATCATATCGCGCATAGTTTGATTTTCCAATCAATGTTCGGAATTTAAATATTTATTTTGCCTGATGGACTGTCCGCAAACGCCGAGTGACGCGGTCGTTATAAAAAAATGATAAATGTTCGCCATATTTGTTTTGGAATACCAATTTAAAGCTTCTATATGAGTTTCTACTGTAAACTGTTGACTTTATTTTTATTTAAATAGTGATGATAACTTCGATATTAAATAGCTACTCGATTTATTTGCCAACTAGAAAGAACCAAGTGCAATATTTTATTTTTGCCTTAATTTGAATGAATTTTATGCAGAATAGACCATATATTAAAAAATTAAAATACTTTCATTTATTGCCAAAAATTGCGGTTACAACCTCACAGTTTCAATTTTCGCGCTAAAACGAAAGAGCAAAAAAAAAATATTTAGGTTCAGAAAGAGATAATCTGACATAAAACCCATAATGTTTCTCTTTCCCTGTTATGGGAATTTACTGTTGCAAGAATGAGACTTCGTTAAACGTCTAAAACGAAAGCGAACACTGTTTGTGAAAACTGAGGGAGGGTGACATGAAAAATATCGACATAGATACTATTGGGAAATACTCACCCTCATGCACGGATAATAGGTTTAGCAAGTAGTCAGTATTAAAGAATGAAGACATTTCAATTAAAAATTATTAATTTTTTACTATATACCCATGAAACTTTGACAAATGAGGTGTCGTTCGAAGCGTCTTAAACAACGTGGAAGTACAGTATTTATTTATACAACATATCGTTTTAAAAATTAAAACCAGACAACAGGGAGATTCTTGCTGAAAAATATACAACGTGAAAGGGATATACCCGAAATAAATCAAACCACGGGCTATAATAGATCACTACAATATAATAAAAGTAAAATAACTGACAAAAAAAAAAACAAAACAAAAAATCGACATTTCCATATAAAAGTGTCCGACATAATATAAATACATATAAATTGCTTGGGCGCGCCCAAGCAATTTAGGGGAATGTCAATTTTTTTTCGTTTTTTGACTGTTATTTTAATTTAATTATACTAATACACCAAATCATGCGATTCTTCACGTAAGTGAAACAAGACAATTCAAAATATTTTGAGCACACTTTTGTAAGGTTTTTTAAATGTTTCCCGCAGACGATATAAATCGAAAATCGGCGCGGCCGTGGTCGCTGGAATCTGCGGCCAATCAGTTTGGTCGCGCGGACGCAAATAAATCGAGCCCAACCAAGAAATGTAAAACCCTACCCTATTCCTTCATCCATTTTTTAAATCTCTTTATTAATTTTAAAAATAAAAATATCATGTGGTATCGATATTTTTATCGATTAGTTTTTTTTTTTAACCCTAGTGTCAACAAATTCATTGATTACGAACAGCTTACAAAATACTTATATAATAAGAAATATTAGCATAAATTACTTTATTTTCTATTTATAATAAAATGGGAAAGTATGGCACTTAATTTCCAGTAAAAAATGTAATACGTGTACCTATAAAAATCTGTGATTTTAAGTGAAAAATATGTGCTCACCTGTGAAAGCTTAGTTTTGTCACGATTTTCTTTATTATTACAGCGGGATTTGCATCTAGGTACTATGCACTTCGATGGTATCTTGCTTATAAATAAAAATGTGGAAATTGATTTTAAATTATTTTTAGTACCTATTAGAAAATTTAATTTAAAATGCAGTCTAGCCGATTTGTTTACATGAGCTGTTTAATACGACAAAATTTGAATGACATTGTCTAATGACATTGAATTCTGATCCCGCGACTTTTCTATTTAGTAGTGTCTTGAAAGGTAGTGAGTGGATGGCTAAATGACTTCCTCTACATTTCAAAACAGTGTACGTTTAGCAGCCTTCATCGCGGAATCTATATACCTCCTATATAGAAGGTATATAAATTCCGCTAAAACAGACGGTGAAGTCACGCGTGTCTGACATTTGCATTTAGTGTTGCCGAAAAACCGATATTTTTACAATAAAATAGTTTCAATACAAAAATACCAAACTATCGATAATAGGCCTTTCGATAGTTTAGTATTTTTCGATTGTAACTTATAGATTTTTCGGCAACACTAAAAAATTTATGTCAGACATGCACGTGTGACGTCACCGCCTGTTTTCGCGCAAAAATTGAAACTGTCAGTTTAAAACCGTAATTTTTGGCAATAAATGAAAGTATTTTGGTTTTTTAATGCGCTAGTGGTATATTATGTCTATTCTGTATTAAATTCATTCAAATTTAAGCAAATATAAAAATATTGCATGTTCTCTATTATTTAATAATAAACTACAAAAAAGCCGGAAATTGGGAAACTATCAAGGATTGACGTCAACACGCTATGCAGCCAGCATGCCGTCTCATCTATTTTGATTTTCTTCTCCACCTACTCGCCCAACGCCCAAAATCACACCTTTGGGTTCAAAGGCTCAATGCTTCATCCATAAAACATAAAAATGTGTATACATACTATTAACATCAGCATCATTTAACCGCATAACGTCCACTGCTAGACAAAGGCCTCTCCCAAGGATACTACTACTTGTTCGCAAGCATTACATGTTATAATGTGTCGATATTGTATTATATTATAAGTATTTATAAATTAAAAGACAATAATAATAATATAACAAAGCCCTTCTCGCAAATACTGAGAAAATGAGTTTCTTTCGGCGTTTCTTCTTAGCAGTGGTCGTTACAAAGAGCTGGTATCGGTAGCTTTTCTTTAAAAATAAACTAAATTTTAATAACGCAAATTATAAATATTGACGTGTAAAAGTGCCAGTAAAGGTCTAATTACTAAATAAACATTGGAATCTTTGTGTCTAAGGATTTCCAAAATATCCAATCTATAAGTAGGTATCAATAAAAATATCTTTACATACTTACCATATTACCTTTTAAATATTATAATAATTTATCACCAACATATCAAATGAAAGCAATTTAAGAAGTCTTTACCAAATGAAATTTTGCTGAAACCGATTAAAAGTATATAAAACATCCGATCCCCAAGTTTCTGCGTCACAGGAGGATAAAAAGGCGGTCCAGTAAGAACAAATAACTTTTATCATAAAATATAAATACAAGGGGCCGTAAAACATTTTGTAATAAAAACTTGGAAAATTGGTATCAATTTTATTTTTCCACTGATACGGAACTCCATTATGACTGAAATTTATAGCTTATCAACTGAAGTTATGACAGGAACAATTTCTGAATTAGCTTAAAATTAGTATTTTTTTTTTGTAAAATTGAAAGCATTTTATTTTCTCCCATGCTGGTTTAAGCAAAAGAAAAAGCTTTAAATGCTATAAAAGTGTAGTTTCCTTTTATTTCGTGTAAATTGTAAAAGCCTATCAAGGAAAGGGACCGCACAACACACACCGATATCGTCTTATATAAAACCCAGATAAACTTTGTTACTAGGTTTAAACCATTATCCGCCAAAAATGAAGTTGACATTGACAGGTGAAATAGTATGATATTACTAGATTTGTTTTGTTGATTTGTTCGGATAATGGTTTAAACCTAGTAATAAAGTTAGTCTAGGTTTTATAATAAGACGGATAAAGTCTAAATATAAAATAGTGTATGTATATACTGAGTTATAGATAAGTACCTACCTAGCTTATTGTATTAGGATTCAGTTTAATAAAGTTATTTTGTTCGTCTTTGTATTCGCTCCCATAGTGTAGGTGCACGCCTCAGTAAATAATCACTTGCATACACAAATTGATAGCATAGTTTAATAAATAGCTCAGTAAACCGTACATAGTTTACAGATAGATTGATTTATCCTGTTTCTTTGATACTAGAGCTAGATAGATAGGTAGGTAAACGGACCCCCATCGTCCAAAAAAAACCAGCGACTCTTTTGATATATGTCGTTGGTTATAATTAATAAAAACACAACGCTAAGTGGTTTTTATTAATTATTGGTTAATAAAGCACAGTTAAACATGTTATGAAAACAGTATGTTGCTAATACATAAAGAGAAAACAAAGTTAAAACTATTTTATGTAAGTCTGTTCATACTCGTATTTGGGGGTAACTATAATTGTGTATCCGGCCTAATGACACGTTGTCTCTCCACTGATAATAAAGACGGATTACTTTCTAAAGCCGTAAATACACTAGAGGGATCAGTTCTAATTAAATGAATGTGTTATTAAGCTTATCCTATACCTACTTCTAGTATTTTTTCTTTTCCTTGTCTCTTCACTATTTGGAATCAGCATTTAATGTCAACTCTTTTCATAATTTTTTGACCAACTATGTACTAACTCCTTGTTAGACTCAACTTTATTTTATCATGATTTGTCACTTACGGGACAGAAAGAGTCAACGCTGCCTATCAAGACGCAAGACGTAAAGGCAACACTAAACAAACAATAAGTCTTATTGTTTAAAAAAACGAGTTTAGTTCACCTGGAATAGTGAATCTGCGAAGTCCATAACTCAGGAAACCTTTGACCGAATTGGCTCATGTTCGGACTTAACATCCTTTTGGCCTATCAAATTTCATAAAGTTCCAATTAAAATTACTACATACACATACAAACGCCAGATTGTTCAATTAGACTCTCATAATATGGATTCTCTCAATATGGATAATATGTTTATCGCATAGGTGTTTGGGTCCCAAATCCCTGTTTAATAGTTTATAAAACAGGCTTTTCCCACCACGTGGTCACGGCTTTACGAACCTTTAATAAATTAACTGACCTCGTTAAGTCCACAACACCATAATTTAAAGGACAGGAATGAGTGCGACGAATTTTATGGCTTCCGCTGCGTAACGTTTAATTGCATGAGTGAATATAGGAGATAGTGCTTTTTCTAACATCAAGTTAATATAATTTTTCTACTACTGTACTTTTATCTGTCTTTTAAATGGTCCCGAACACTAATATAAGCACATAGATAATATGATTTCAGAAAATTCTATAGTCTATTCCTACCATAACAGCACGTGTCGTTATTTCGCCAAAAAGATACTCTTGGCCATAGACCTAGATTTTCTTTTCTTTAAGTCTATGCACCGTAGGGCCTATTTAGATGCACTTAGGTTAAGGTTTTACTCGATCAACACTAACTTAACAAATAAAGCACAACTACCAACTAAACAAATAACTGGATTCATACAGTTCGTATTAAAAATTAAACTTTCCGAAATAAATTGTTTATCGTCAAAATGAACAAAAATAAAACTTTTTTTATATTGTCTCTATAGGAAGTAAACGTCGATATAAAAAATAAAGTTTACCATAAAATGACAATTATTTTTATTTGTTTATTTTGTATTTTATTAAGTAAATATAGTCGTAAAAAAGTATTGTATGCCACGTTGTATAAGTATGTAAAAAAATGCTCGATGGCCTCTCCTTACGATGCTCGCCAAGGCTTGCATCGTAACCTGCGCCACTCGCATTTTTAACACGACTTATTTAACTGTTGCATACAATACTATGTATTATGACATCGCAGATGAGAGGACGCTTAGACTTCTTCTTCTTATAGCGTTTCAATATTCATTGATCTACAACCTCCGTGGCAAAGTAGATACCATGCTAGTCCGCCACCTAGTGGTCCCGGGTTCAATCCCCGGCAAGGGCAAGTTGGAAAATGGCCTCTTTCAAATGATCCTGGGTCTTGGACGTTTATCTATATTATCAGGACCTCCGTGGGGCGGTTAACACGTCAGTCCGCGATTCCAGCGGTCTGTGTTCAATTCCCAGCCAGGGTAATTTTGAAAATGACCTTCTCCAAATTGGCTTGGGTCTTGGGTGTATTTCTATTTATGTATTATTTATTATAAAATAAAGTATCCTTGAGTTAGTATCATATATTACAAGTTGAAACTTAGTTTGGGCTAGCTCAATTAGTGTCATTTGTTCTTATCTATTTATGTATTTATTTATCAGCCTTGGTACTTATACGATGGTTTTATAAGAAAACATAGAGAGAATAACAGGTCAATACAAAAAAGTCCAAACTTAATAGAATCGAAGCGGAGTTGTGCTGTGTTTTGACAATAAATAATGGTTGTTACAACTTATGTATAATACAGCTCCGTTTAATTTATATGAAGTCTAGCACAGAGTGACCAAAAAATCTGGTAGACTGAATTTGTTAATAAGTAGGTAGTTAAATTTAAAAGTTCATGACTCTACACCTTACCACAGAATAAGTACTAGTGATCACGTACAGAAAATCTTACTCAGGAAAGAAATTCACTAACTCAGAACTTCTCACCTCTTCGTTTAGATACCTAGACATCCATTGCAAGCCAACTTCATTCTTATTACTCTTGACAAACGATTCATGTAACTGAAATGTAGGTATATTTTCGATACCTAAACGAGGAGTGACAGGCCTGACCTTACTAACAAAGCGGCGTTTGCAGCCATACAAAAATAGACACTAAAACGCCGGAATGAGGTTTATTGTACAATGATTTAAGTGCCGTATTGCGGTCGCTAGCGATCACTAGATGCCTGAAATATAAGGAGCATAGACGTGAGTTATAAAATTTTGAGTGATATATATCATCTAAGAATTTGTGTCTATAAATTTATTCATCTGTATTTTATCATGTTTTACAAACGAAGTCATCCCAAATCTTAGTCCCGGATAAGTCAAATTACAGTTATAATTTTATTATTTTAGAGCCACTTCCGTTTTATAACCTACAAAGTCACAACGGAAAGAATTAAATCTGAAATGACCGAGCACTTTATTACGTAAATCTGTACTAAAATTATGATAACACGGTCACGGTTCAAATTTTAAGGACAATGAATCTCGCACAGATAGTATCAATTATTTTATTTAAATTCCACTAATTAAAGAATGATTTATTTCTTACGAGTACCCAAAATTTTCAGTCTTAGTTACTTTCTATATAAAGAAGATAACTACTGTTTCTTATATAGAACAAGTAAATAATCTGGTTTAGGTAATCACATTCTAAGTAACTATATGCAATGTAATTTAGGTTAGATAATAACGCCACATACGCATCTCGATAATATCTTTGTCGCAAAACAGTGATCGATGATTGGGACCGTAAAACTTATAATCAAATGGAGTTGGCAGGAACTTGTAAATATAGATTTCTATTTCTCTAAACATGTTCACAATCACATGTTAGTGCAAAGTATCGTAATGTGTTATTTTACATTAATAAAAAAAGACACGCGGACGGAGGCTTATAAAAACAACGGACAACCCAAACCGCTGGGTCTGAAGATCCTAATTTGGTACATAGGTTTTTTTATGAGGTCAAGAGGTACACTAAGAAGGGGTTTTTCAAAAATCACCCCCCTAAGGGGTGAAACGTTTGTTCCAATGTGTAGAAGTCATTAATTTTACACAAAGTAGGTTTTTTTTTCATTTTGAGCTATTAAATCTGCGGTTTATTTTCTGTGTTTTCAGATTTTTTTATTTCATATAGCAGACTCCAATTAGTTTATAGTTCGTACATTGGCTCAGGGGCGTGGTAGAAATCGCTGAGGAAATTACTTGTGCATTGAGATGTTTGTTTACACGTAGATTAAACACTTGCTTGCAATTTGCTTTACTTCGTGTATATGTACTTCGATATAGATCATCGATAATTGCAAGTTGAAAGTGAGATGGTTTATGATTGTTTAAGATTGTTGATGATACATTTATGTACCACTAGTGGACTAAGACCTATGTGGGTACACATATTAATTATTGATATAAAGTTCATTTGTTAAAAAGGTAAATACTACGCAAATGCAACAAAATATATAGCCAATCTTCGTAATAGAACCATCCAATAAAGACAAACATACCTACCCTCCTTTTAAATTCTTACATTTGTTTTTCCGTTTAGCTTAGTGTTCCGAACCCAAAGGATAAAAACGGGACCCTATTACGAAGACTGTCCTTCCGTCCTTTCGTCCGTCCGTCCCACTGTCTATCTGTCTGTCTGACACCACGCTGTGTCTTATGAACTGTGATAGCTAGACAGTTCAAATTTTCACAGATGATGTATTTTTGTTGCTGCTACCTATAACAACAAATACTAAAAATAGAATAAAATAAATATTTAAGTGAGGCTCCATACACGTACGTGATTTTTTATAGATGTACGGAACCCTTCGTGCGCGAGTCTGACTCACACTTTGCCTTAACCCTGAGTAAAACAGTATTTTTCAGACTAAGACAGGACAGAAGTGGTCATTTGAAATAAATTATTTTTAGTCAACTTATTAAAATTTTGTAAATTCTTAGGATCGATCAATTGTTAGTTCAAATGAGGGGCCCACTTCTGCCCTGTATTTGCCTTAATTTAAATGTTGTAAGTAGATATTCATCTCAAGAAAAACAAACTAAATCTATTTCTAGGCCTTAACCAAGGTTTCGCTTTACCTATAATATAGTATCCATAAAGTAACGATTGATCATCGGTGATTACAGGTCCATGTAAATAAAAATTGCTGGTTGCCTACATATAAATAACAATCTAGTAAGTGCTCTCTGGGTACCTATTTTACTGGAATTTGCTTTTGGCGCGCTGCGGCAATATTATTCAACAAGCATTTTTTTATTAAAAAAATATCTATTGTGACCCTAGGCTTGATACGATTTGATAGAGTGAGATAGTCTTATTGCGATTTATAAAAGAAAAATAGAAAAGAGGGCCGTGTTTTGTTTCTACCACCGAGCATTTTCCATGGTCAGATTATAGGCACACTTCAAATTGCATATATTAAAAGTGTGCCTAGCCCGACCATGAAAAAAATATAGGTAACTTGTATCATTAATGTGTCTTTCTCTTATGTATAATCTTTGACTGGGGCAAATGACTCATTAGCAAAGCACTATGTAAAACCGCCAACTGATTAGTCTGTTGGGACAAAACAATAATGTTGGATTTTCCAGTAGGATTTACTTTGTAGGTGGTTTACTGGACAAGTACTTAACTATTCAACACAATTCAAACGAAAAATAAATGTGGAACAATAAAAATATGGCGCTTTAAAAACCGTCCAAACATCAGCGATAACATTAATAACCAATAATTTACATTTTACGGAGTGTGGACTCGTGCTTATTGCATGACATGAAAAACAACCCGTTATTAGGGAATTTTTACATTGTTCGATTTTGATTAGTGTAGTATTTTAAATAATGGTCGGATCATTATAATGAATTGGCTGTATTATATATAGACGATGATTTTTTTTCTAAAATGACCGATGTTTGATCACAGTTTGGCTGCAATCTTAAATTTGCCCATAATATATCAGACAGCTGTGTCAACGTCAAAATTGGCTACCGATCTTAACATAAAAATGACGTAGCAACGTGGTTACTGAATTTACTTATTGCATTAATAGCTATTGCTATAATTGAGTAATTAATGCATATCTAAATGAAAATTATCCCGATAAAGTATTATATATTAAACTTAATTCTATACATCGGCGTAAACATAAAAGTACAGTTTTCCCTCCGGGGTATGTTGGGTCAAGTGTCCAAACATCCAATAATCAAAATGTCAACATGAAAATAGCAAAAAGCCAAGACGTTTAATAGTCAAATTGTCCAATTATAATAATAATAATAAAACCGCAGGGCAGCTTGTGGCGAGCTGTTGGTGAGTAACGACACCAAGGACCCGAGTGCTCCAGGGAGCCGGTCAGGGCCCTCGTCCCCGACGTGTCTTCATCGGTCGTGGTGGAGACCCAAGAGGGCTCGCAGGGCTCTCAGCTCTGCATTGCCTTAATTGGCCGTACAGAGAGGAGTCGTTAGAGCTGTTGCTCCAGGGGTGGAAGTGTTAAAGGGCATAACGCCGCGAGTAACTTCGGAGAAAGCGCAGCACACCTCTCGACACCCCTGAGTCGCCTGCACCGGTGTTGCTTCTTTGCTGGCAACTATTGTCGGCGCGCTTGAGGGGCCCATCTAGTAGGCGGCAAGCCACCACCTGCCTACAATAGTCAGTAATCATGATTATGGCAGGTGACGTTCCTATTGCAATATCCCAGCATTAGTCCATCCCAATCTCATTCCATAATCCATAAACCTTTCCCTTTTTCTTGCAATAGATCTTTCTCCTGCCGAAACCTATTCAAGGGTTCACCTTTCATAGGTATATCCAGGAATGGGTTTTGGCGGGAGCGCCACATTACATCAACTTCTCCAAAGGGCCTCTACGTGTTGGATCTGTATCCCCACGCAAGCCTCTCAAAGGACCGGGGTGAAAAGACCCGTGAATCTAAAGGAGATACATAATAATAATAAATAAATAAATAAGAATATTTAAAATAAATAAAGTGAATAATAATAAATCTTTATTTTCAGGTATACACCCATATTCATACAATGTCAAAGTCAAAATTTAAATATTTATTTACAAAATTGTAAAAGTAGTCTTATTTGTATAAATAAAAATTTAACATATCTAAGCACTTACTTCCTGTTCTCACTCTGGTGAAGTGAGATCCAGTGTCTGAAAATGGGGCTGTCTAAATCTGTACACACGGCACTCAAAATACTGTTTCGAGAGCTGCACAACCTTTTCCAAAAAGATGCAACCCGCGTCCTCAGGACCGCAAAGAAATCGGGCACCCCCGCCTCGGCAAACATGCCGGACGCGCTGCAGTACCTGAGTAGGCGCATTAGGATTCGAAATGCATCATTGTATTGAACCCTAATGGCGTCCCAACTTTTTCGTTTAAATTTTACCCATAGTTGCCAAAATAAAAAAAAATTACCCATAGTTGCCCAATAGCCAAAATATCTACTCGCCATACGACTCCTTCATTTCACTCGGTCAATGTAAGCTTATTTAGGTTTATTTAAATAAGTACCTATATTGACAATACTATTTCATATGATTTATTACTGTTTCTGATACTTTTGACCCAAATTTTGTAGGTCATGTGGTAAATGATCGATAAGCAATCTTAATTTTAATTAAATTGATTTTGATGTTGGTACCTCAAGTAACGATATTAATTATAGTGTCATGTTACGGATTTAATTTATCTTACATATTGATGAACTTTGTACTAACGTGTCAGTATATAGAGGTAAGTATTCAAAATGATATGTATAAGGCGTTTCGCAGTTATGCGGGAGATCCATACGTGTCGTGGAGACATACGTAAGGCCAGAACATCGTTTCAGTCACAGCGACGTGGAGTGTTCCGTGCGGAACACGCTCCGGGTAGCGCCTAGAAAACGTCTCCCGCTCAATCGTACTGAAGTGCCATTTTTCAAACGCGGAATCACCTAAACGAATCTTTTTTCTATACAAAAAAACCGTTCGTTTAGTGACTCCGCCTTTGAAAAATCGCACCACTGAACTATCGTTTCACAGCTCTGCGGGTGATCACCGCCATGTAGGGATCTCCCGCACAGCTGTAAAACCAGCCTAACTCTACGCGCCTTCATTTACTGTCATGCCTGAGCACACTGTGCCGATGATGCGCAGACCATATTCCACGGCTAATTTACTTCTTCGATAACGCGACGTAATTTCAGCTTTACTAATTTAACAAACATGATACAAAACTCCATCATCATCCGAGCGTATTCCCGGTTGCATCCTCAGCAGCAACGCTTCAGAGCCCGGGGTCCGCTTCCTAACCAAGGAGATTTGACGAGGTTACTGGTTTTTTCACACAGCGACTGCCGTCTGACCTCCACAACCCAAAGGGTAAACCAGGAACCAATCCTTGGGTAGTTTGATGATCAAACGCTAGGTGGCGTTCGGGACCCACAGTTTTACGTGCCTTCCGAAACACGGAATAATCTTTCTTTTCGGATAATCAGGTGATTAAAGCCTGCAATATCCTAACTGCCTGGAATAAAAATTGAAACGGACAACGAAAGTATCGGTCTACAGCCCCGGACGGGAGATAAAAAAGTGTAAATAAAATTGAATTTCACTCCCGCTGGCGAGCGAGTGTGGCTCATTAGCTTTATACGTTCACACATTCATCGATACCGGTTCAATTTTGTGTAAAAAAGACTTTTACAGAAGTGTTGGTATTGTAATGGCTTCTTTTTGATAGTCATTTCATTACGTCTAAAAACATTAATATTTTAACAAATATTCTTCTTCTTCTTTGGGTGCCGCATCATTCCTGAAGATTGGCTTTCAGCTCTTTAATCTAGATTTTGTCCATGGGAAGCCTGAAAAGTTGTTCTACCTTTTTGATACAAGTCCTTGTCGGATGTTCCTCAGCCATGACATTTTGCAACGTACCACCTTGCGTTTTCCGGCATTTTTACCCATTATTATGGCCTAGAGTAGATGATATTGTGGGTTTCTCAACGCGTGACCAAGATATGTGATTTTTCTTATTTTAATGCTTAGAACGAGCTCTACTTCTTTGCCCATGCGCTCCAGAACTTCAACATTAGTAATGTGATCCGTCCGTGAACTAATATTACGTTGCCTGAAATAAAATGATTTGATTAACACATTTCGAGACACTACTAGACACAATAGAAATAACTTTGGATTGGAACCCACACACAGTAGGTCGCTGTGGAGAGCTTTTGTCTAGGTGGGAATGATTGATAGCTCATAAAATGTATGCGAGTGTGGCTTCTTCCCACAAACTATGGCGCACCTGCTTTCTTTCCCCGGGTGCCCTAGTAACCTGCACCCTGGACGACTTATATGGAGGCTACTGACGACGCCGTCAAAGTATCTCAATTTTAAGCTGTAAGAATAAAAATAAAAGTATATTTACAGGCAAAGAAGTAAAAGATTCGAACCCACAGGGTAAGTGTAAACTTGGCCGCCCCGAACAAATTTGGCACCGCACAGTCATCTCGGAAACTTACAAGCTTGGATTATCCTGGGGCGAAATCAAGAACGCAGCGGTTGATAGTGTTGTGTCTGCCCTTTGCCCCGACAAAGGTCATTGGGGGAACATAAGAACAAAGCAGAGAAAAAGAAGCTCATTCTTGCTCAATTCTCATGTAAAAATAAATTCTATCAAGCAAAAGTTACAGCTAATCTTATTCAAAGATTCCAATGTTTATTCACTAATTAGACCTTTACAGGCACTTTTACACGTCAATAAGTATAATTTATCTTACGTGTAAAGTATATCAAAATGTAATTTATTTTAAAAGAAAAACTACCGATACCAGCGCTTTGTGACGACCATTGCTGAGAAGAAACGCCGAAAGAAACTCATTTTCACAGTATTGGTTGCCTACTCGCCAGAAGGGCTTTGTCATATTATTATAATTGTCTTTTAATTAATAAATACTTATAATATAATACAATGTTGACACATTATAACATGTAATGCTTGCGAACAAGTAAACAATGATAAATTGCGTAATAAAAAATATTGAGTAGTCAAAAAAGCGAAGCCGAGCTGCTTCAATTTTGTAAAATAATAAAATTACAGTCATTATCCACAAAGCGGAGTTTCTCAGCGGAAAACAATTTTGCCGAGCGCTAGAAAGTTTAGAACAAAATTTTATACATTGAATAAAATACGTGGGATCTAATAAAATGCAGTACTTATGCAAAACTCACGGCACAATGTATTTCCTAGCTAAAGTCCTTATATCTCCTAAACTACTGTATCCATTTCAGGAGCTCATCTTTATTACATTAGTGGATAGTTTAGCTTTATTATCTTGGAACTTTTATTTATTTTTTACTAGAGGCTTGCTGGCTATTCACGGGTATGTATTGTATTTTTTTCTCTTGAATTATCTTTTGATGTAAATTGCATTTAAATTTGTTGTGTATTTTAAGATCTAAGCGTTACATACAGAGGGACAGACGGAGGGAAGCTACTTTGATAAATATGTTCTATGTATTGATAAGTATTAATACACAGAACTTATTTCATAAAATTTTGGACTTGTAAAGATATAGGTACTTTTATTAGCAGTTATTTAACTATTTTTCCATTGCTTCTCTTTTTGTGTAAAATGGAATGAATAAATGAATACATATAAATTATACAGACGAATCACACGCAGATTTAGCTAGCCCCGAAGTATGTTCGAGACTTATGTTATGGCATACTAACTCAACAATACTATGTTTTATAACAAATACATACATAAATAAACATCCAAGACCCAGGACTATCTGCAAAAGATCATTTTCCATCTTGACCTGACCAGTAATCGAACCCGGGACCTGCCTAGCCTGATGACCTCTAGGCCACTGAGGACCACCATTCGTCAGAACAGATGATTTGGCTAGCAATCCATCACGTTTATGGTTAGCGGTACCTTAAATAAATAAATTGTAAAAACCTTACTTGTAAAGTCAAGTTTTATTGCAACTTATTATAGTATTTTTGAATACCTATATATTCTAATCTTTTATTACATAGAATATCATAGAACAATGTATTAAACATGCGACCATACAACGTAAGTACTTACATCAAATCAATACAGATTCTTTATAAAATACGTGGGGCGCACTATAAGTTTCCGGAATGAATATGAAAAAATACTATTAAAGGTACAAAATTAATTTATTGTTTTTCAAAATAATCTCCCTTGGCGTCTATGCAATTTTTCATTCGATGAAACCAGTTTTGAAAACTTTTGTGCCACTCCTCTGTGGTGACCTCTGAAACGTGTTTTTCATACTCCTCGACAGCCTCTTCTGGTGATGAAAATCGTTGACCGCGTAATTGGTTCTTAATTTTTGGGAACAGAAAAAAGTCACAAGGTGCCAGGTCGGGACTGTATGCAGGATGACTCATGAGTTCTACATTTTTCGCCTTCAAAAAGTCGTTTGTCTGTCTGGCCGTGTGAGAACTAGCATTGTCGTGGTGCAGGATGATACGGCGTTTACGGTTATTTTTACGGAGTTTGTCAATAACTTCCGGCAAACAAACGGTCGTGTACCAGTCACTATTCACTGTACGTCGATTCTCTAAAGCAACAGTAGCCACGTGTCCAGTTTTATTAAAAAAAGAAGCAATCATCCGCTTAGATGCACTTTTCACGCGCGCCACTTTGGTTGGTTTCGGCTCATCTTGAAAGACCCATACGCTCGATTGCTGCTTTGTTTTGAGATCGTAGCAATAAATCCATGTTTCGTCACCTGTTACTATGTCCCACACCAAATTTAACGCACCTTCGTTGAATCTGGTAAGCATGGCACTGCACCAAGTGACGCGGTCCGTTTTTTGAGCCTCGGTCAAGTTGTGTGGGATCCACCGCGAGCACAGCTTTCTCACACCCAAATGTTTGTGTAGGATTAATTGTATTTGACTCATGCCTATTTCTAAGGATGCGCGAATTTCATGGTAGGTCACATGCCTGTCTGTTTCAATCATACGGCGCACAGCATCGATGTTTTTGTTGGTCACAGCGGTGGACGGCCGACCATCGCGAGATTCGTCATTGACGATTGATACGACCACGCTTGAATTCTGCAAACCAGCTATAAACAGTTGTCTTGCATGGTGCTTCATTGCCAAAAGCTGTTTCAAGCCGAGCGATGCTCTGTTGAGCTGTCAAATTACACTTAAAATCGTAGAAAATCATACTACGAAAATTTTCCCGAGTTAAATCCATGTTGATGCAGACACACAATTTTTTAAATGGCGCCACAAGGTTTAAACAAAAGACAGTCAGATGAAACAAACTGCATTCTACAGCCAAAGAGTTCTATTTTCAAATGTTGCAATAAATTTTTAAATATTGTTTATGTAAGTGGCCAGTTCCGGAAACTTATAGTGCGCCCTATGTATGCGCAATTTTTAAACATATTTTGCCATTTCTTTCTTAATAAATGTACCTAATAAGCATCATATACTATATATATTGCTGTCAATATTTTAAGCTCAAGAAAAATCCCTAAGTAAATATTGATGCATTATCACGTGTGTGTCTCCAACTGGGCATGCAAATATGGAATAAATAGCTCCTCAAATCAGTTCTCTCTCTCATAGCATTAAGTAAAAAGCCCTAGCATTTTTAAAGTCGTTAAATATAAAGTGCTCGTTACACAGCACTATCTCGATCAGAATAATGCATCGCTTCCTTTGTCGGGGAGTGTACTGAAACCAAGGGATGATGCATTATTTTACATTTTATGGCCACGCTTTTGTAACTCACTTTATTTTTATTTCCTTACCTAGTTGGGAGATATGGGTGGTTAAAATATTCTTCTCTTAATAAAATGTATGTAAGGTTTTTTAAGAATAAATAATAATTGATATTTTTTTTCTATAACATAATACACTTTTTGACGACCTCCGTGGCGTAGTGGTCACCATGCTAGTCCGCCACCCAGAGGTCCCGAGCTCGATCCCCGGTCAGGGCAAGTTGGAAAATGGCCTTTTTCAAATTGTCCTGGGTCTTGGGTGTTTATCTATATATGTACATGTATTTGTTATAAAATATAGTATCGTTGAGTTAGTATCCCATAACACAAGTCTCAAACTTACTTTGCGGCTAGCTCAATCAGTGTTATTTGTCCCTATATATATTTAAGTTATAAGCCGAATAAAAAAAAAATGTCTTTGGCGCGGATTTATATATTATTATTTTCTTAGCCGGTCATTTTCCACTGGTGATGATGGGCAAAGACTTTTTCCTTCTACCAGTATAACTCTGTCCCTGATCTTAACTTTCAAAGGGTAAAAACGCGGGACCCTATTACTAATATTCCGCTGTCCGTCTGTCTGTCTGTCTGTCTGTCTGCCACCAGGCTGTGTCTGATGAACCTCATGAATGATGTCGACCTCCGTGGCGTAGTGGTCACCATGCTAGTCCGCCACCCAGAGGTTCCGGGTTCGGTCCCCGGTCAGGGCAAGTTTGAAAATGGCCTTTTTCAAATTATCCTGGGTCTTGGATATTTATCTATATATGTATTTGTTATAAAATATTATATCGTTGAGTTAGTATCCCATAACACTAGTCTCGAACTTACTTTGGGGCTAGCTCAATCAGTGTGATTTGTGCGTATATATTTATTTATTTATTTATGAACCATGATAGCTAGACAGTTGAAATTTTTACAGTTGATGTATTTCTGTTGCCACTATACCAACAAATACTAATAACAGAATAAAATAAATAGTTAAGGGGGCTCCCATTCTACTAACGTCTTTATTTTTTTAGATAATGGTACGGAACCCTTCGTGCGCAAGTCCGACTCACACTTAGCTGGTTACTTGAATTTCTGTTGTAAATATTAAACGCAAAATGTTTTTTTCGGTTTTCAAAATTTGATTGATATGGATGGTGTTCAGTATAATAAATAAATCAGAAATCATGATTCTGTTTCTTTCGTATTTCTGTATACCTTTATAACTTTTCCTCTTTTTCTATTATTTATTCCTTTGAAGCCCCGAAGGTGTCCTCTGGCCCCAAACTGATACACTACTAACCGATTCCACCCTTAATTCACCCATCTATCATTTCCAGTCGATCACGTGAAAACCAATCGTAGTGCCCAGCCATGGTCGAGTGCATATTTCCACCATGGCCCGATTGGATCTAGTTTGCATCGTGTCTCAAATATGCATTATTATATTATATATCCTGCCACGTATCAGCAAGTACCTACCGCGGATAAGTAATTTTGCATGTCTTCGGGCTTGTGTCTGATACTGAATTAATACATGCGGGAATAAACTCGAAACATACCTTTTTATTTATTTTCGTTGACTTTTATTATTACACCCATTTTACGTATAAATTTTCGTATGCATTAATTTTGTATCTATGATGCAACTCTATGTATAAATGTAGTTTGTGTCCAATGCTAGACTTTCTGAGGTTAAAATTATAAATAATGAATATGTCTTCACATTAACTTTTTCCAAAAATCCAGTGTGCAATTGTAAATAATTATAATTTACTTACTTAACTATAATATCAGGCAAAAAAAAGTTTTTTTTTTAAAGCTTTATCTATCTTTAAAAAGTTAGAAACCAAACTTGGTTGCCGTAAAAAAATAAGTAGAAAAGCTTTTTGGTAAATAACTTTCAGTTTTTTTTTTTGCACATTTAAAGTGAAATTATTACTTATAAGGTTAAAAGTTCAAGCCAAGATTTTAGGACAGGACGTAAAGAAGCCACGGTCGAGAAGGCCGATTAAGCAGCCGCAGTGTTAAGATGTTATCTTTTGATTAAGGCGCTCGTAATAATAGAGCCTGGTTATTTATGGAACGTCGAAATTACGTGTAAGTCGCCTTTAGATATTTTCTGTCGACGCGATCTCAGCTATCAATTTTTTTGCTTCATGTATGAAAGGCTTGCACTACTATTTATTTATTTTTCTCTGCGTTTCTGGAATAAAAAATGAAGGGTTAAGGGCTTACTAGACTAGAAAATATATAATATTCTGTTTAAAATATAGTCTTGAATTAATAATTGCCATGGTCGACCTGGACCAATATGAATTTCCAGCAAGAGGCATGAATATTCAGCAGCAGCAGTAGCAGTGGACGCAAATATGCTGAGAACAAGAGAAGAAGACAACTGCGGTATTAGTAAAAATACCGCAGTTGTCTTCTTCTGACAGTCATATCATATATATATATATATATGATATGACTGTCTCCGTGGTCCGGAGGTCATGGGTTCGATTCCCACTGGGAAGCATACTTTGTGAAAAGTTGTTTCCAGTCTGGATAGGATATTGCAGGCTTGAATCACCTGATTATCCGAAAAGAAAGATGATTCCGTGTTTCGGAAGGCACGTAAAACTGTGGGTCCCGAACGCCACCTAGCGTTTGATCATCAAACTATCCAAGGATTGGTTCCTGGTTTGCCCTTTGGGTTGTGGAGGTCAGACATCAGTCGCTCTGTGTAAAAACCAGTAACCTCGTCAAATCTCCTTGGTTAGGTAGCGGACCCCGGGCTCTGAAGCGTTACTGCTGAGGATGCGACCGGGAATACGCTCAGATGATGATGATATCTATTACTTTTTGGACTCTTATTTGGACTCTTGAGTATAACAAGTGGGACACTGGACCCAAAAAAGGTGCCGGAAAGCATGTCAATATACACATGCAGGCTGTATAAGCGACTTCAAAAAAAGAAGAGTTTCTCAATTCTTTTTTCTTCTTAACTCTATATCAGATTTTTTAGTTGCAGATTGTATGTACGTTATTATTATTTTATTATATTTTTATATAGTTTCACCTAAATGGTGAAAATTCTTCGCCGTTTTTTAAACAATTTTGAAATTTATTTAATTGAAAGTACATAGATATTTTTAGACCAATTATCACTAGGGCATTTGCGTTCAGAAAGTGTGATTCGGTGAAGTGGCACTGATGAAGAAGACAAGAAATTCAAAGACGCTTCAATTCATTTCGATCCAAGGTTGACTGGAAGAGATCCCTATCTGGGATAAGTCCGCCTTTGTACTGTGCTTGTTCCCTTAAATTGATTTTTGTATTTATTTGTGTACAATAAAGCTTTTACAAACAAACAAACAAACGCTTTTTATATTCCAAAAATATTGTTTTATACAGCACATTAATACTTTAGTTTAATTAAAAGTAGCAGTTCCTAAGTTGACAGACCCCGGAAAGTACTTGAATAAAAAACTCAAGGCGATATAACAGAATTTATTTTGCTTCTGTTTTGGATTTGACTGCCTAGTTACAATCTGACTGATACTATATAAAATACAAAAATGCCTATAGCTTGTTCCAAAAATGAACAACACCATCTATTGATTAAGGTGTAAACTAAGGATGATAACATTGATAATAAGAGGCTGGCGCTGCCTAGAGACAGACTTAAACATTCCGCCCGCCATGAACAGCTATGTCCATTATAACACAACACATACAACAAAGAAATCGATTAACAATTGAGCACTGAAATTAAACTAATACATACTTGCCGAAGCAAGACACTTCTCACAACTCACATTTAGCAGTGTACTGTAACGCTATATTAAAACACATACTATAACCAACTTTTTTATGAACATACAAATTCCTTTTTTTAGAAACAAAAAAACACGACACCAATCCCTGGTTCAGAAACAAATTCCAGCCATTTCCGACGATGAAAGAACTAATTATGACAATCCTGTAACAGGCATCGCCAGAACTGTTATAACATCCTTTATATGAATTGATGTTTCTCCTGGGCTATAGAAGGGTGAATCGACAAGCAGGATACCAGAAGCATCATCGACAAGTGGCTTATACGGTAATTTTTTTTTCTTACCTTATTAGATTTGTATAAACTACCCTTTTTTCTGAAAATTAGTAGTTTGACATTGTTTAATACATACATTTCATGCTTTATGAAATTCATTGATAATAATAAACTTTCGTTTTTTTACAGGTTGATAATAAGAACGCGGTTGAATAAATCTTCTACGAAAAACAACAACTCCACCAAGTTTCCGTTCAGAGGAATGAAACTTTCCCATAGTGAAAATTCTTTCATTTTGATTGCATTACATGACTTTTTTATCTCCCTTGTAGTTATAGGTTTACTTATCGGCGGCAGGTGGACGGGGTACTTGAAGACATCGTTGCAGCGGTTCCAGTTAAGTCCAAGAATTTTCGTTCTTAAACATTTCTTTAGATGTAGATCTTCCTTGCATCTGATTTCTTTAATTTTATTTTTCATTTCATCATTCCCTCGTTTCATTCGTTCTTTCATTTTAAAGTAAACTTGAATGGTGGAGACTGTTATCACTTTTTGGTGTGCGACATTAACATTTTATTTACAGGATGCTTCAAAAACAACCCGTCCCTTCGTCGTGCTTCTCTTTTCTTCAAAAACAAGATGACAATGTAAGTCTGCCACAATCATGCTTTCTCTTTCAGGTGTCATCACCATATTGCCTAAATTCCAACCTAATTTATTTTCCAGTAAGTTAAAACAGCGAGCTTCAGCTTCTTTTGCATTGCCATACCTATAAGGTGGATCATTTCCTCGAAATGGCAATTGACAAATATTCTTAACTGATGGGTCTAGAGTTGAGTTGCTACAACGAGCATGCATGCTTACCACAGCATAGCAATGCTCCACTCCAGAGTGTTGAATCTGTCCAGATATGATCCAACCCAATTTTGTTTAGAATAGAATATGGTTTATTAGCGAAATATGTACAGTTACATTTTTACAAATTTGCACATTTATTATAATCTAAATATGACGCTAATCCGACATTCACTCAGCTTGTGTCGAGGCATTTTACAACACCCCAACGCTGGTCTTCCGGGGACACCGGCCCAACAAGAAGTACCACTGTGCACTGCAACGACACGCCGAACCGTGTACATGTCATTCGATATCTTGTATATTCTAAATCTTTGATTTTGAAGCACCACTGCATGCAACAATATCATTATGACGTACAGTGATATCCCAAACAAAACAGCATAATAACAAGACTGTGTGAATCGATTATAAAAATAACATCAGTCTTATTATAAAACAAGGTTTAGAGATAGATCGAGTTTTAAAGTCGCTCTAAACTAGGTAACAAAGAAAATCTTATTATAAAACAAAGTTTATGTTTTGTTCTGAGGACGATCCTCGGTCTAAAGATAAACCAGCTAGGACGCTAGTTTAAGCTACGACTAATCTAACATTCATGACAGATATCAAAACAAAACAATAAAATTATTGTGAAATCTTAGTAAATCCGAAATTTTACCTGCTAGTTAATAATAAATGATTATTGTTCTTAGGCTATTATGGAATCAAACGATCCTCTTTTCAGACCTTCTTGTAGGATCTGCCCATATACGTCTGCACCCAGTAATAAATCTATATTATTGGGTACAGTGAAAGAAGGATCTGCCAATTTTAAAGATAAAAGTTCAATAGATATTGGTACCGTGACTTTTTTCTCCGGCGGAAAGGTGGTGAGCTTCTTTAAAACATGAGCCTTAACGTCAACTTCAAAGTTGGGGTCGTGAAGTGATTTAAGCTTTAAATACACAACAGACTTGGATGCCAGTGATCCAGCCTGATTGCTTCCCAGCCCTGATATTTGGCTCTTGTTTAAATACAGCTTGAAACCAAGAAACTGAACCGCCTCTTTATTAATAAATGAAGTCTGCGACCCCTGATCTAGTAATGATCGAAGGGTGATATAAGTACCAGTGTTTGATAACACCTTGATCAATGCTGTTGGCAAAAGCACTTAACTTTGATTTTTGGTGAAACATGCCACAACATTGGTGGATTCGCCTTGAGTTCCTCCTCCGGTCGATTGGTTATCAGTTCCCTCATTGTCGACTGGCTGAAGTACATTCCTAGGATGAAGCAACGAGTGGTGGCGTTTCTTACATACTCTGCAACGAGTCGTTTGAAAGCAATTGTGCGCAGAGTGGTTATGGCCTAAACAATTAAAACAAAGGTTTTTTGTTTGAATAAAATTACGACGCGCATTCAAATCTTCTTTTGCAAACTTTTTGCAGTTGAATAGTTTATGAGATTCGGAACAGAAATTACATTGCAATGAAACAGACACATGAAAAGCCTTTGGATTGGAAGTACGATTTAGTTTATTGGACTTATTATCAAGGAACTCTAATGATCTAAATCGTGTTTCAAGGAATTCGTTAAATTGACGCAAAGTGGGCAGGTCATCACATATTTCACTAACTTTGATCTCCCAAAGTTTTCTACTTTCTGAATCCAACTTTAAACAAATTATGTGAATGACCATAATATCCCAAGATTTGACATCGACTCCAATATTCTCCAAAGCACTCAAACATTCACTAGTAGTGTCTAATAACTCTTTGATTGCATGACCTGACTCGGATGTTAGTGACTTTTGACTTAAACCTTTTTAGTATATTGTTTGCCGAAAAAATGCTTGTTGTCATACCTTTTTTCAAGCAGTTCCCAACATCTTTTATAATTATCTTGAGTAATGGGAACATGGCGTAACAATAGTTTAGGTTCATCCTTAAGATAACCTTTTAAGTAATGAAGACGTTGAACATCATTGAGAGACTTGTTGTGAATGAGATATCGGAATAAATCCCTAAAACTGACCCAGTCGAAATACTATCCCGAAAAAAACGGGATTGACAGTTTTGGCAGTTTTATGGAACAATTTTCTGCCTTGGTGACTGTTTTTACCCTTTCACAAGAGTTGAATTTTAATTTACGCAAAACATCTCCAAGTTCACTCTTATATTCGAGGTAAGTCTCCTCAGCTACATCGTAAACATCTAAGGTGGTGTATTTAGATTTCTCCAATTCCGCCTTAGATATTTCTTCGACAATGGTTGCATGAGTGTCGGTATACTAAGCCCAAATCCTTGTTAAAATTTCTAATCTAGCTTCTATGTACGATATATTAATTCGTTCTTTTGGTGACTTCATAAAATTACATCTAGCTTTAAAACTTTTAGTTTTAAGATCTTGTTGTTTATTCTCAAATGACTCCACGTTTACTGACCCTTAAGCAGCTGTGTTCAAAATTAAAAGGCAACTTAAACAACTATAACACAAATAAACAATACACAAAAAATCACTAAAATGTCCAACAGGTTAATTCCGAATTCAAATGTTGCCCAAACTCCAATGTTGATAAAACTTCTGTTCGAAATTTTCAATGATGCGATGTGAATACGATGACAATGTTTAAAAATCCAAGTCAATGATAAATTTTCTAAGTGTTGAAGATAGGCGAAACTTTCTAAGTCCAGTGAAAACTGAAGTGAAAATTTTCTAAGTCTTTTGGAAAACTTGTAATTTTTCTGGGTGAAATCGAGCGTGGATTCCCCGTCTCTTCACGTTTTCTTGAAATATTTTACAAGTTGAAAGAACTTACAGTTTGTCCGGACTCTGGTTACACTTCACTTACACTACACTGTACTTGACTGGATACCGGCACATTTCCTCCTTGACCGCTAGCGCCCCCTGTAGGCACTCTGCTGCACTGCTGCCGTCGGCATACCAACCACAAACTTACTTGTCACTCGCAATAGAACTTCCGACTCTCCGGCTCGAAGGATTATGGACAGATCCCATCAAATTATTTTGCTTCTTTTTTGGATTTGACTGCCTAGTTACACTCTGACTGATAACATACAAAACTGCCTATAGCTTGTTCCAAAAATTAACAACACCATCTATTGATTAAAGTGTAAACTAAGGGTGATAACATTGATAATAAGAGGCTAGCGCTGCCTAGAGACAGACTTAAACATAGTAAATAAAAACGGCCAAATGCATGTTGGACTCGCTCACGAATGGTGCCGTACCATTATCTAAAAAAAACACGTTTGTTGTATGAGAGCACCACTTAAATATTTATTTCATTCTGTTTTTAGCATTTGTTGATATATAGCGGCAACAGAAATACATCATCTGAGGAAATTTTAGCTGTCTAGCTATTAAGATTCATGAAATACAGCCTGGTGACACACAGACAGACGGACAGTGAAGTCTTAGAAATAGTGTCTCGTTTTTACCCTTTGGGTATGGAAGCCTAAAAATAACACAATATTGTTTTACAACCTTCGAAATATTGTTCTAAAAAGGGTTTTTTTAACTATAAAAAACCCTTTTTAGAACCAAAGTGTTCAAGTAAGTCAAAACTGTGTCTTATGGTGTTCTTTTAAACTTATTTAATCCCCAAAACAAGTTTAGGCAAATTAGGCGGACTCCTAATTAAGTCTTCAGAACTTTTTAATTAGTCTTCCCTTTCATTAATTTGAAGTAATTTAAAGTTCAACATTAAAAATGCTAAACGGTTGACATAGATCCAAGTAATTATATTGGAAAACACAATCCAAGATTTTTTTCCTGACTGTGTCAGAACGAGGGTTTTGCTTTTCGAGAGTATGTATATTTCTATATAGCCTAAATGGGTTGATAGATTTAAGCTTGAGAAGTGCTGTTAGATTCTGATGAGATTTAATTATTAATTTACAAAAAAAAAATACGAATATGTTCTACATATCTGCTATCGACTCTACACAATCTACTCGCGCTACCATCCGTATAAATAAATAAGTTAATAAATAGGGACAAATTACACATATTGGAGCAAGCCCCAATAAGTTTAAACTTGTGTTAAGGGATACTAACTCAACCACAGATCTAGATTTTTATAAACTCAAAAATACTATATTTTATTACTAATACGCAATAGAAAGACCCAAAAAAAATTAAAATGCCATTTTCAAAATTTTATTTACTGGGGATCAAACCCAGAACTTCTGAGTGAAGGACTAGCATGTCACTCAATAAGATATATGGAGGCGACGGAGAAATATAACCGCCCTAATATACCGGTACCTACTTATACGTAAATTTTAATATAGGTACCTTTAATTATCAAGACTTTAAAGCATGTCGATGAAACTTACCTATATGTAATCTGTGGCCTCTTTCTTCCGCCTAGCAACGATTAAATATGATTTACCATCCGTAACGTCACGACTCCCCACTACCCCAAGAGACTCACAAAGACCGTGAAATTAGTAATTAAAAGTCACGCGTCACGGTGTCTGGTTCCAAACTTGGAGCACCCTGGAGGGAGTTAGGAGAATTAGGATTAGACCTATGAACTAATTTAGAAAATTTATCTTATGTTCTAAGTTATTTATTTGGTTACGTAAATTTCTTAATCTGAATTAAGGCTTAATAATATAAGTTGGAACTAAGAAAACAGAAAATATATAAATCTCAAAAACTACTTGGCTAATGAATATGAAATTTAGCAGAAAGGTAGATAGTGACTAGGAGACGTCCGCTAAGAAAGGAATTTTGGAGATTCCATCCCTAAGGGGGTGAAATAGGGGTAAACCTTGGATTGAAATTTTTAATTTATTTTTTGTTAGTAGAAAATAAAAAATATCTTATTAGATTTTCTAATAAGATATTTTTTTATTTCCGCACTTGGATGGGTGACCACAAGAGGCAAATAATTTTGTCCTGCGCCCTGTGTTTTGGATGGCATGTTAAGCGTCGTTACAGTATATCATCAAGGTATGTATTTCATACCAATAAGTGAGTATAACTTGAAAAATCTGAAATCAGTGTTGGCAACTTTCACACACGAAAAACGAAACGAATTAATATAATAAAAATAGTTTAAAAAATTAAAAGAATTAGTAAATAAATAAATAGATAGGAACAAAATAAAATATCATAACATAAGTAGTCACGCCTATTTGTCGAAGTTTATTATTAAAATCCGTTACAAACCAGTGAATATTTCCAGTTAGTTGTAAATATTAATTTGACGCAAATTACAAACAAATTACTTGTTTAAATAGCAAATATCAATCTGGTATGAAGTAATTATCTTTGTGTGAATTTCTACAAAAAGTTATAGTTAGTTTATAATAAAATAAATGCTGTTGGAATACAGTTGTAATTTGTATGACCATTCACAAATGAAAACGTAACGTTACAAAAACAAGACAAAAAGTAATTTTTATAATAATTTTATACCTAAATATTCTAACTTATATATCAAAGTGTATGGATGTTAATCCTAAATCATCTAATACACTTCTAAACCACCCTGTGGCAATTAATTTCAATCTGTCTTTGGAAATCGTCAAACTTGGACTATTAGCAGTCGATTGCGACTCGATACTTGATACTTCTTTGATTATAAATCTTGGGCACGGTGCAAATTGGAGTTCCCGTGGGGATGTCTCTGACAAATTTATTGATTTCGTCGATTTAGGTTAGTCAGAGATATTGAAATTCAAATAGATATCGTTTTTAAAGGAAAGAGTCGGATGAATAATGAGAGATGTATTCCGGCCATATTTTACTTTATTGTCTACATTTTTGTCACAAAAATTTAAAGCTTTAACAATATTTTAAATAGTTGCTGTAAGATCGAACTATTTCGTTTATTTTATCTATAACGCGAAAACAAAGTTCAATAAAGGCGGTATTAAGCATGTTAAACAAAGGTGTCAATTAAATTAAATGTTTGTAAATTAATTTAGTGATAATTCAACGCGGTACATAGTTTAAATAAATTATTTAAGTATTACTGTGATAAAAACATAGAAATAAAAGCGCATAAAATGTTAAAGTATCGTGAAATCTCTGTACTTATAAAACATGTAGCTACATGTATTTTTATTTTAACCCTAAGAAATGCTTTATTTACATTCTTGCACGGCAGAGTAATATTTTAATATTCAACATTAATTTCTTTGAAAGACGCGCTGAATATTCTGCAAAATAAAACAACTATAAAGGCGCTGCCGAAGAAAATGAGCCGTAAAATGTTGCACAGTTTAGTTTTTTAATGAAGTATAAATTTCACAAGGTACCTGGGCGCTAACAAACTTTGGTACTAACATCAAACGGACGCCATTACACAGGCTCGATATAATGACGACATTACGAAAATGACAGGCGAAATTAGAAATTTTCTCGAATTTGTGACCCACCGGCGACCGATCAAAATGAACTTCGCAAAATTTTAATAAAGTTTGACAAAATTTATGCCCATCTAGAAGAGGATTAATTAATTCATTGCAAAAGTTGCAATTCCACAGTTCAATTTAAACTGCGGTCATAAAATAGTTATTTATGACCTCATTAAACATGTTTATTGACCCGTGGAATTTTTCATTGCCGAAACAACAAGCTTTTCGTTTCCGAGTAAATTTTGGTAACGAAGAAAATAATTTAATTTTTAATTAAACATCAAATTCTAGACCTGACATTGGAATCAGGTCTTTCGAGATTGAAAAAAGTTATTATTTATTTAGCTTTAGGAAGGTTTTTTTGAAATAAGCGACAATATTTTTGACCCAAGTTTAGTCCACGATAAGGTATTCATTAGGTATTCCTTTAGAAATAAATAGCAAAAGGTTAAAAAACGCAACTAATTCAATAACTGATCCTGAGCTGATATTGTTTAAAAATTTAATTTTACATTTTGAATTATCGTTAATGCATGGTATACGTTTAGAAATAAATTTATTTTATTTTATTTAATCGACTTCCCAACTAATGCGAAAACAGATCCTAAGCAGATATTGTTCCAAAAGTCATTACAAAAAAAAAACACCCGACTGCCTTTTCATATACCCCCTTGTCACTTTCAGAATTAAGACGAATCTAATGACAACTCACAAGCTTGAAATGATGAAATTTTAGACATTTCATTATTTCAAGCTTGTGAGTTGTCATTAGATTCGTCTTAATTCTGAAAGTGACAAGGGGGTATATGAAAAGACAGTCGGGTGTTTTTTTGCAAATAAGTTAAACAATGCTATTACTTAACTACTCATAGGTAAATGCTATTATAATATTAAAGACTATTGTTTTGATTTTGACATTTGTGACTTTAATAAATAACATAATTACATAATAAATGGTACAGGTATACTTACAGTATTGTAAGTGTATTTGATATTTAATTAATTTTTTCACATTCTTACTCTTTCATTTTATTTTAATTTGATTAATATAATGAAATATAATTCGTGATCGTGAATTTTTAAGTGACTATGTACATAACTGTTTGCATGCCATTGTACTTTGGCTTAACATGCGCACCTTCAAATTGTTATCACTTTTATTATACCGTATTCAATGCAAATAAATACTTTTGATTTGATTTGACCTAAATCCATCGAGCTGTTCAGGCTGCAGAGCGTGCCAAACAATTATACATACTCTTGAAAAACATAATCCTCCTTCTGGCGCAATTGGGTAAGAAGGGTAATGGTTGCAAAAGGCCATAAAAAACGCCTTTAAGAGCAAGTACTTATATCATCGGTGGATATTAAAGTGAGTTAGGAACGATAGTATGCAAAGTTATATGAGCGATGTTCTAAGACTAGCTCTTGAAATGAAGGATTTTATGAAGCTCTCAGATAAAAGAGGGTTCAGACGGGAGGTCCCGCGGGTCTTGTGTTTTCATTGTAACATGTATTGACGTGAAAACATATTTTTATGTTGTCAAAGTTTGGTTATTGTGTCCGTAGAAATCTTATTTTCCTCTATTTTTTTCATTTTGATAGTTTGTTATCAGTGTATTTCTAAACGATCCGCTATTTTTAAATAAGTCAAATCAGATACCTTTTAGGGTTCCATACCCAAAAAGTAAAAACGGGACCCTATTACTAAGCCCCCGCTGTCCGTCCGTCCGCCCGTCTGTCTGTCACGAGGCTGTATCTCATGAACCGTAATAGCTGGACAGTTAAAACGCAGTTAATAAGCAAATACTAAAAACAGAATATTTTTTTTAAAGGGGGCTCCGGTACAACGAACGTGATTCTTTTGACGCTTTTTCCTCGATATTAATATGGGCAACAGATAAACGACCTCCGTGGCAAATAATTAACACGCTAGACCGCTAATCGAGAGGTTCTTAGTTCGATCCCCAGACAGGGCAAGTGGAAAAGTGGTCTTTTTCAAATTGTCCTAGATGTTGGTTGTTTATGTAAGCATATATGTATTTATTATAAAATATAGTATCGTTGAGTTAGTATCCCAAGACACAAGTTTAAAAAACTTAATTGAAGCTAGCTCAATCAGTGTAATTCGTGCCTATTTATTTAAAAATTTAACAAGAATAAGTCATTTTAGTTACTTAATTTATCAAATTGTGATTTTCGAAAATTAAGTCGGTGTAATTTGTACAAAACTAGTATTTTCAATATTCTTTTTATGTTATTTTACTGGCTATAGATATCTCTTGCAAATCATAATGTTAAATCAGATAAATTCTGCTGTTAGACCAACGTAAGAGGTAAATTTGCATGATGTCCCCAAATAAGTCCAGTGGGTAGATCCGTATTATGTGTCAATTTTCAGGGCTTTAAGAAGCCATTGTTGAGCATCGTTGAGTTAGTAACTCGTAACACAAGTCTCGAACTTACTGTGGGCTAGCTCAATCAGTGTGATTTGTCCGTATATATTTATTTATTTATTATTTTTATTTATATGATTAATGTGTCCACAGCACAAAACAGAATGCGGGTGGAATTAGGTGGTAATAGTTCGGATGACTTTGCTGTAAATACCGGCTTAAAGGCTATAATAGCAAGGCAAATGCCCTGTTTCCAGTACTTTTTAACCTAATGTAATACGCAATCAGAAAACTGATTAAAATAGATACAGGACTGCAATCAGGTGCAAGGCACAAGGTTATAGGATACGCAAATGACTTGGCCTTGCTAGGGGAAAAGCGCGAAGATGTGATAGAATAAATAAATAAATAAATATATCGGGACAAATAACACTGATTGAGCTAGCCCCAAAGCAAGTTCGAGACGATACTATATTTTATAACAAATACATATATAGATAAACATCCAAGACCCAGGACAATTTGAAAAAGGTCATTTTCCAACTTTCCCTCACCGGGGATCGAACCCGGGACCTCTGGGTGGCGTACTAGCATGGTTACCACTACGCCACGGAGGTCGTCAAGAGGTGATAGAAGCTGCTAAAATTCTAAAAAAGTAAGCTGGGAGAGTCGGTCTTAGGATTAACACGATAAAACTGTGTACCTTCACATGAAACTTTATAAAAATACACACGCATGCCGTTCTGATCTAAGTTTTTGAAGGTATTAAGTTCAAAGGGGTAGCGAAATTTAAATGTCTTCGGTGCACAAACACCGGTGCACAAACACCCGAAATCAAGAAATAAGCACTAGCATTCAAACGTATTAAGATGTAGCGCGGCACTACACAAGGTTTTAGCGTTCAGGCTTCTTAGTAGAAGAACAAAATTTAGGATATATAAAACGGTCATAAGGCCCATACTGACACATGGCTGAGAGGCCTGGACGCTAACACTAAAGGAGGAAAACCAACTACTCGTAGCAGAGCACAAAATATTTTGTAAAAACCTCGGACTGGCTAAAAATGTTGACGGAAGCTGGAGAGTCCGGAAAAATGTTGAGATAGAGGAGCTGGTTAAAGAGCCAAATATAATTAGTCTTACTAAAGCGCTCCGCTTACAATGGCTTGGGCATCTGGAAAGAATGAAGGAGGATTGTGGTGTCAAAGCAGCATATAAGGGAAGGGTATCAGGCCGAAGACCAGTAGGTCGACCCAGATATCGCTGGAGCGATACGATGCAAGCTGATCTACGGGAGATGAAAGTTGTCGGCTGGCAAGATATCGCTCAGAACAGAAAGTTATGGCGCTCTTTCGTCTCAGAGGCCAAGATCCACTTCGGGTGCTAGATATAGCTGTAACTAATGCCTGGCTGATGGGGCAGAAAGGTTCTCAATTGGCGGCCACATACCAGCAAGCGTAGCGTAGGACATTCACCAAGTAGGGTGGTTGGACGACCTGAAAAAGGTTGCAGAAAAGCACTGGATGCTAGCCGCTTCCGATCGCTCGTTTTGGAAATCCTAAGGGCAGGCCTATGTTCCGGTATGTACTTCCTGTGGCTGATATGGTAATGAGTGCCTGGCGTCTCCATGTACTGACGACTGAGGAGAAAGATGTCTAGCCTCCAATTTTGCAGAAATATCTCAGATTTTATTTGAAGACAGATATGGAAAAGGTCGGATGAGAGACAAAAATCATTGTCGGTAGTACCAAATTTGAATAGAGATGTCATTGGACACTTGCCCAGAGACAGACATCTTTTGCCCCATATGAGCACAGTAGTTTTTTTATTCATTTGAAAACTATCCTTAAATACATAAAAGTATCATTATTTATAATGTTTAGTTTGTGTTGTACCAGTAAATGCTCTCAAGGTACTTTTATAATAAAATTACGTCATAATCATATCAGCCCCTGGGGCATGTTCGCTGCTGGACATAGGCGTCCTCCAAGGATTTCCAAAACGACCGATCGGAAGCGGCCTGCATTCCTGCAACCTTGCTCAAGTCATCTGACCATCTAGCAGGTGGATGTCCTACGCTTGCCGTTATGTAGTCGCCATTCGATAACCTTTCTGCCCCATCATCCATCGGTTTTTTGCGCTATGTGTCCCGCCCACTGAGCTAATCCGCTTAGCTACGAGGGGGGGTCAAAAAGTTCGCGGAACGGAGGGGAAGGGGGGTGAAATAAAATACTGTACTATTTTTCTTTTTCAATATATTCCCCCTTAAGTCGAATACATTTTTCAGATCTCTCTATTAACTTATTAATACCGTCGAAAAAAAATGATTTGTCTTTGTCCTCAAAATAGGCCGAAATCGCCGACTTGACTTCTTCATCATCGGAAAATTTCTTCCCCCGAAGCTCTTTTTTTAATTTGGGAAATAAAAAATAATCACAGGGGGCTAAGTCTGGACTATAGGGAGGATGGTTTAACATTTCGAAGCCACAGTGATGAAGGGCAGCCATCGCAACGCGGCTCTTGTGTACCGGTGCGTTGTCATGCAAAAGCAGCACACCCTTTGTCAACTTTCCCCGCCTTTTCTCCTTGATTGCTTCTTTTAATTGTCTTAGTAGATTAGCGTAGTATTCTCCCGTTATAGAAACACCCTTATCTTTATAATCTATTAATAAAATACCCTCTGTATCCCAAAAAACAGTTGCCATGATTTTTCCAGCCGATTGTGACACCCTGTATTTCTTAGGGGGGGGCTGACCCTTTTTATGCCACTGCATAGACTCTTGCTTCGACTCAGGCTCATAATGATGAACCCAAGTTTCATCTGCAGTAACAAGTCTTGCAAAAATTCCTTCCTTGTCGGCGCTACAGAGGTCTAAAAACTCCTTTGAATACTCGACGCGCAGCTGTTTCTGTGGTGGTGTGAGCATTCTTGGCACCCATCTTGCGCTGACTTTTGACATCCCAAGATTGTCGTGTAGAATATTTAAAATGGTTGTAGGTGATACTCCAACCATTTCTGCAAGTTGTTTCTTCTTCAAACGAGTATCCTCCAGTATAAGATTCTCCACTTTTTCAACGATGTTTGAGGTGGTGGCCTCAATCGGCCGTCCTGAGCGAGGGTCGTCTTCAAGAGACTCTCTGCCTTGCTTGAAAAGGCTATTCCACTTGTACACCATGGTTTTCCCAGGGCAAGAGTCCCCGTATACTGATAACATTTCTTCCAAAATTTTCTGAGGTGGTTTTCCTTGCTTAGTGAGGAACTTTATGACGGCACGAAACTCGATTTTTTCCATGTTCAAGTTTTTCTTCCGGATTCACTTGTTTGATCGACGACAGGTCAAAGGTTATTGACACAATCAGGTTCAAACTTGGCATATATACTCACAAAGAGTTGCTCATTAGTTACTACCTGCGGCAGGTCCCCCACCCCCCGCTATCCCCTCCATTCCGCGAACTTTTTGACCCCCCCTCGTATGTCAGTGACCTTCGTTCTCCTACAAATCTCCTCATTTCTGATTCGATCGAGTAGAGAAACATCGAGCATAATCCTCACCATAGCCCGTTGAGCGATCTTAAGCCTTCTTATGCGACCCGTAAAAAGGCACCACTTAATAAAATTAAGTACTTAAACATAAACCTACAACCACAACCCGAAAAACACAGCTAACCAACCTTAGTTTATCTTGTAAGATACCGCACGCAGGTGCATCCACGTGTAAACGCCAGCGCCCAATAAACTTTATGGTCGGGAACATTTTCTAGAACAAGAAAGTGGAACAAATCGGCCAGGTTAAAACCCAAAGGCGCCGTAAAGATGCTAGTTGAGCTTCCTTGCGGCTTTTGGAATATATGTTAGTCCCTAGGGCTCGATGGACGGTAGATATCATTTATTTATTTTACGAAGTCTAATTTTAAGTCGTTGCCATTGACGTGCATTTCGGCTCACATAAAATTTGTATTGTTTAAAACGTAATAAGAACATTTTACAGAACAAAAAAGGGGAACAAATCGACCAGTTTAAACCCGGAGGCGCCGCCCGTAAAGATGCTAGTTGAGTTTCCTTGCGGCTTTGGAAAATATGTTAGTCCCTATGGCCTGATGGACGGAAGTCTATAAATTATTTTATTAATCGTAGCCATTAACGTGCATTTTTGGTTTCTTGGTTCATTTGCATGATTTAAAATGTAATAGGAACATTTTACAGAACAAAAAATGGAACAAATCGGCCACGTTAAAACCCAGAGGTGCCGTAAAGATGCTAGTTTAATTTTTTTGCAGCTTTTGGAAAATATGTCAGTCTCTAGGGCCCGAAGGACGGTAGTCATATCATTTATTTATTTTACGAAGTCTCATATATTTTTGGTCGGTGTCATCAATGTGCATTTTTGTTCACTTAAAATTTATTTGCATGATTTAAAGCAAAATAAATAATTGGCCAAGTGCGTGTCGGGCCACGCACAGTGTAGGGTTCCGTAGTTACGAATGCCAACTTTGAGTTCATGCCACTAAAAAGTCTAAAAACTAATTTTCTATTAAATTTGTATGAAATTTTCCTTTTCCAAGTACATTTTCTAAGTTATCGCACTTTTTAATTTGTATATTTACTATAGCTGTGATTTTTTTCACGTGTCCATATATAACCGTTTAGCAGATAGAGGGCGGGGACACTTGACACTAACAAAAATTTTCACTTTAAAACCTAATATTTCAGAAACAAATCCCTAAATCTAAAAACAGGCAAGCTCATAATATTTTTGAAAGACCTATTCAACGATACCCTACATGATTGGTTAGTCGAGAAAATAAAATTTTCTTTTGACTGTACAAGTAAGGGAGCTACCGTAAAAAAAAATTTTTTTCAATATTTTATTTTACCACTTTTTCCGCATAATCAGTATACATACTTATACCAAATTACAGCTTTCTAGTACTTATGGTCGCTGAGTAAAACCGCGGACGGACAGACAGACAGACATGGCGAACCCTAAAAAGTAGAACAAATCGGGCAGGTTTAAATCCAGAAACACTGTAAAGATGATCATACTATTTCGGTTTCAAAAATAACGCCTTATATAAAACGTGATTAACAAAGAAAACTTATAAAATAATAATAACCCGTATAAAAAAAAAGATGTACGATTTCATTAGTTTTAAAAAAAAATTCTATCAAAGCCTTATTATCTGAAATTGGGATGAAATATGCAATTTATAACACGCACAATAGATGATAATAGTCTCTAATGGGTAATTTTTGGCTCGATATCCACGTGTTTTAGTTCAGTATGTGTTTGGCAAATACACTAATGACTTGAACATACATTAATTTATGGTATAATAAAGCTATGCTTACTGCATTTTATGATGTGCGTACGTGTACATCATAAAATGTAATGCAATGGCAGTTATCGAATATTCAGGACAATTAGAAATTAAATATAAGAAAATATTAGAAGGGAACATCTCTGATTTATTTATGAGTTATAGGCATTTATGCACACATCCTTATTTTAAAATTTTTCTGTCACAGCTGAAAATCAGTGTATTGGTCTAGAGCAATATTACCAATCAGCTAGGTTTCTTTTTTGTATTCGTGTAGCACGCACTGAAATTGTGCAGGTAGGTTTCTACTTTTTAAGTATGTTATACAAATAGAATAGGATTCAACATTTTGTCGCCTGACGATCAAACGGTTCGGATGATTAGTATTTTCCCAAAAAGAAAATAAGTTTGAAAATAATTCAACACAGCGAAAAAATTGGGTCATCGAACCTCTGTCGTATTGCGGGCTATCCAAACTATAAGCGTGTGTTCATTTTTCTTTTATTAAGACTTGTTCACAAGGTTTTTTTTTTCTTTTTGCTATTATTTTACGTAAACATTATGAATTATAATAGGTAAGGAGGACTATCTACATAATGTATCCAAATGTGTCCGTTAAAAGGCATTAAAATGTAGGCGCTTGAGTCGCTTGGTGGATTAAATTTCAAACGATATCGATACCACCTTAAAAAGCGCAATGAAACTTTCTTACGCTTTCTTTATTATTTCATAGTCGCTTTTTTTCGGATGTTAAATGTCTTAATTCTCAAAAACAAAACATATTAAATCGGTGCCAATTCTTTTATTACTTATCTCCCGTCCAGCGCCAACACTTCCTGTAAGGTTTTATTATATTCTGTCCAATGACTGTTGGCGTACAATGACTAGAGGTTTACCCTATAACTGTTCATAGCATAAATACATTATTTATTAATACCTACATTAACATATTGCTACAACTTTTTGCTATTGGGGAAACATTAAAAAAGCTCTTTTTGAGCTTAATAAAAAGCTTAAGTGCTTACAAATAATGAATGTGCTTATTAGCTACTCTACAATTTGTTCCTTTGAGAAACACCGATATTCTCGCGTGTACAAGTTCTTACAGTTACAAACTCTAGTCATGTATCGGTCCTCAAACTTGCAAACTAACGAGAAAACTTTCCTTATAAAATCTCCGTATTGAATATTAACACGTTCTTTATTGGCTATAAAAAGCCGGCGGTGTTATGAGCATAGTAATCGGAGTGCCGTTTCGACGACATGAAGTAGCGGTGGAAATATACCTTATACTTTCTTTTCAGAGTTAGCTTGGCAAGAGGCTTTTACGTTTTTGACATAGGTACCGGGTTCGATTCCCGGTCAGGGCAAGTTGGAAAATGGCCTTTTTCAAATTGTCCTTGGTCTTGGTTGTTTATCTATATACGTATTTGTTATAAAATATAGTATTGTTGAGTTAGTATCCCATAACACAGGTCTTGAACTTACTTTGGGGCTAGCTCAATCAGTGTAATGTGTCCCTATATATTAAAAAAATAAAAAAGAATAGGCTTTTAATATTATTTTTATCTTTGTTAGCTCAACATCCTTTAGCAACTAAATTCATCTCATTCGTCTAGAACGCCGAAAGGTCACAGAGGTCACAATTTACTCAAAATTTTCGCTTAGTAAGTTCGGTAATTTGTAGCAACCGGACTATTGCTACCCAAAAGTTACTAGTTCGGTCAACTAGACTAACAATATAACTACTGCTACTAAGCGAACATTTTGATAACAGCGTAAAGTCTCATAAATAATGTGTCAAAATGCTGATTTTTCATGCAAGCGAAAAAATATTCAAAACTATTTTAATGAATTTTTCTCTTAAAATCCCTTCCTCCTTCAATAGTCGTAAGGGTCCTTAATTTCTCTAAAACAGACAAATTTTATTAATAAAATAATGCAATACCAACTTAAATGTATGGTGAGTACACTCGATTTTATTCTGTACTGTTTTATTAGACATTAAAAAAAGTCAAGAAAATAAATATTTCATCGCCCAATCGTCTTGTTCTTATCAACTATAATAACTTTTCGACTATTTGTAATATCTCCACGTTTTATACATTAGTGCTAGAATTACTGCCAAACTGGGTCGCGGCGTAAAAATCATTAATCTCAATTTAGAATGAGTTTCACGTGTTACAGAGGCTCTGTCAGGAATAAAACGTGTTGATTTAGAGAGTTCCAGTACGCAGGTAGGAGCAGGTCAGGCACGCACCTTTATTTGTCTTGATATATGTTTTCGCACTTTAGGATGGCTGTTACGGAATGTTTTTATCCGTGTGCAAAAAGAGGAGTGTATTTTCCCACCATATTATTTGTTATGTATTTAAGTATGTGATTGTATCCATCTGCTTTCACGCCTTGGCAGATATTCAGCAAGGAGTCTTTTAATATTTTTAAGGAACAAAATGTAAGAAAGATATGCCGTCTCCTTTATGCACTTATCCAAAGTTCCCGAGTTAAGGGGATACTTGAATTTTTCAGGGTCTAGTGCGGCCACTATTTGAAATAAATTATGTAAAAGGAAACAGAGATATCATTTAAATTTTTGCCTTGATCAAGCCCTAGATAACCCTTCAAACTATTTTATGAACTACTGTTTATGTCAAGATCGTAGTAAGTGGAGGTCCATAGTCTCTGCCTATCACGCCTGTTTCCCACAGAGGTGGAAACAGGCGTGATAATATGATGATGATGATGTTTATAGTTTAAAATAAGAACGTAAAGTTTTTTTTTGCTAAAAACGGCCACTTTTGACTAATGTGCGTAGAAAGGATAAATATATTAATAAATCCCCTTAAAACATAACTGTAGTTTTGGTTTTTATGGCAACAAAATCTGAAACTTTTACAACGAATAAAAAAGTACCTACCTGTTTACTTTTTAACAAATAAAAAAAAGTTATTCCTATAAGTACAATGTCAAAATATAAATCGCAATTTAAAAAAAACCTCTGATTAATTTCCTTAGACTCAAAAAATCCTACGCTATCCATAGCAAACGCAATACGTCACGGGTTCCCTTCAAAGATTCAACATCAAGGATTCAAATTGGCTTTCATTAATCGAGATCGGGTCTCGCAATTTGAACCATTCATTCATCTGACATGCGTAAATCGGGATTAAAATATATCGCCGTACAAATTGAGGTCCGATTCGGTAGGCATTTAGCGTAATCTATCTTTGTAATTGGTCTAGTGTTTCGGAGTGAATGTCTGACGGATCCAGTTTCAATCAGGGAATGCCGTTTTGTTTTTGTTTGGTCTGTGCGAATGCGGAAGCCATTTATTTTATAATGCGGGTAGGAAACAAAGGCATCCAAGTAGTTTTAGTTTCTCTGAGGATTTTGTAGTTTTTATCAACAATAATGCACCATATAAGCCGTGCTTTTTAGTATACACTTCCTATCAATATTAGTAAATCTAAGAGCTGCCTGTTATTAAAGTGTTTACTGTTTGCACTGTTGAAGAATGTTAAATATTCTACATATATACATACAGGAACAATATCCCCGGCTTACGTGACGAATAACTAATAGCAACCTATTAATATACTAGTGGTTCTGCGAGCTAGACCTCGAGAGTCACCCCGACCTGTAGAAGTTTATCGAATAAAAAGTTATTCAGACAAAAAAGTTGCGTCATAATAAGAGTGATAAAAAAGTTTTATAACATAAACATTTATGAAACTTTTTCGAATTGGCTGAAATATGATATTTTTAAAGTTTTAAGTCCTCATACACACCCATTTTGAAAAATTTCGAATATCTGTATCGACAAAAAACATCGATATAATTTTCGAACCTTTTCATTAAATTTCACAAGAATTGGTATGCGAACTGTAGGCGAAAACATCATTTTTGGCCAATCTCTAAACTGAGACGCTTCACTCGCTCGGTCAATAAAGATATAGGTAATATTTCAAAAAAAATGTTGTGATATCCATTAACGTATACATTAAGGGGATACCTGAATTTTCGGGGTCCAGTGCTGCCCTCATTTGAAATAAATCATTTGCTAGAAAACTGAGACATCATTAAAAAAAAATTCTTGACCAGGCACTAGATACCCCTTCAAACTATTTTATGAAATACTGTTTGCAGTTTATAGTGAGAACGTGAAGCTTTTTAACGCACAATTACGAAAAACGGCCACTTTTGGCGTATGTGCATAGAAAAGCTTCACGTTTTCACTTCAAACTGTAAACAGTAGTTCATAAAACAGTTTAAAGGATTATCTAGTGCCTGGTCAAGACAAAATTTAAAATGATGCCTCCGTTTCCCATCAAAAGATTTATTTCAATGGGGGCAGCACTGGATCCCGGAAAATTCAGGTATCCCCTTAAGATGTCTTTACACATTTTCGTATTTACTTTTCAAATATGAAAAAAGGACGTAATCATTTTTCTTTATATCAAAGTAGCATGTATTAAAACGATAAGTGAAGCTTGCATCATAAGTCTGCCGGAAGCACCCAACTTACAAACTGCTGAGCGTTTCTAACTTATTTGATATTTTAAAACAAAGTGTATGTAGTTTACATCACAAATCGGTCTGTACCTTATGCTTGAAAATTTTTATTTTAACTTTTTCTTTAAAGTTAAAATGTTACATGATTTTAATGATAGTTTTAAGTATGGAACTAGGGTTTATTTAGAGTTCTGTCAAATGGAAATACCTAATGAGCGTATTTTTATCAGTTGTAACTCGCAAAAATCAAAGATCGCAATTACGAAGAAGAATCATGTCGATTAAAATTCATTTTCTGCGACTCACAACTCAAAAACTTCTGCTCATTTGCCTTTACGAATGTTGTCAACTTTGCAAACGTCGTAGACTCGAGCAGAAAAGAAATCAATGATATTTAAGTTATCTTTAAATATATTTTAAAGATTTCAAAATGTATATTAACCAAAATACAAAACAAAAACATATTTTTTTAAATTTAATCTGAGATTGCAATAAGACTACGTAATCCTTTAGTAATTGTAAAAAATAAAAGCATACATATTGTATAATCAATAAAATGAATCAAAATCTTTTAGAATATGTTTAATGTCTAGTAGTATCTAGTTTAATATGAACCTTAATTGTACGGTTTAATTTTTTTTTCTTAATAAACCATTTAATAACTAAATAAGCTTTTTTAAAACGTTTAATTTTGTTGGAATATCTGTTCGGTGTGGGCAAAATTAAAATACGAGTACTATTTAACTGGTAAAGAATGAAATTATATTGTTTTAACTTTTACTTGGAATTGGAACTCTTAGAAGTAAATATGTCTGACACCTAGCACAATCAGCATAGAAAAGAGAAGACATAAGTGGGGGTTGCCAGCACCATAATATTGCCAGCCATAGTACAAAAATAAAGATTGATTTTTGCAATTAAAATAATATAAGTTAAAATTTTTTTTCGTACAATATTTCATGGTGAGATCCTTGATATCAAAACAAATACAATAAGCCCAAACTCTGTAGGGTTGCGTCGTTTTACTACAGGGTTTTGGCCACCTTCGGGCTCCATCAGATCAGTTTTAGTCAAAATAATATTATGTTATCCGACTTACACCAGTATGCAAATTTCCGCTCAATCGGCTGAAAATAACTGGTTTAAAATTGAGTAGCAAGATTTGACTTAAACAAATAAATAAAATAAACACATACGGACAAATCACACAGATTGAGCTAGCTCAAAGGTTAGTTCGAGACTTGTGTTATGGAATACAAACTCAACGATACAATATTTTATAACAAATACAAACATAGATTAACATTCAAGACCCAGGTCAATCTGAAATAGATAAAACAAACATACAAGATACATAGCAAGTAAAATAAAAGCTTGTTATAAAAAAGTGTTAGGTTTTTCTTTTCAAACACGTCAATTAGTGGAAAATACGATAAAAGTAACGTATCATCCCTTGTAACTGAGGCGTAAATTGACAGATATGTTTTTAATTGGATCAACATCAGACTTCGCAACTTTGCTAGTCATCTGTTTTTATCTTTCATTTTAATGAGCTGTCTATATGTGTTATATTATAAGTTATAAGAAGTAGGTGTTTATCTATTTTTTACATTTTATTTTATTTATTGGCACACAAAACAGTCTTACAACAAAGCTTAACAAAACAAATTATATAATATAAACATGTCTAGTTGCAAAACCAAAAAATAGTGCGCACAGCATGTTAAACATTATTTATACAAAGAAAACATTACATAAATTAATAACATAATAAAGCTATGGACATAAATATAAGGTAAGTACATATGTTGACAATATACATTAAACAAAATAGTCATCGAAGTATAATACAATAATTTATTAATAATATATTATAAGAATTCGCTTACATAATTGAAAAAAAAAATGATACGTGTATATTGTGAACAAGTTTTTTTACCATACCCTACTGCTATTAAACGGCACTAAATAGATCTGAAAGTTCCAGTTATTCATTCTCAACTATTGGGTACCTAGCCATTGCGAACCAATCCTTACTTCCTTATTACTCCTGTCCTTACTAATATATTAATGCAAAAGTAACTCTGTCTGTCTCTCTGTCTATTACCTCTTCACGCTTAAACCACTGAAAGGATTGAGAGGAAGTTGGTTTCGATATAGTTTGAGTCCCAGGGAAGGACATAGGGTAGATCTTAACCTGAAAATAATCTATTAAGAGAGTGAAAAGGGGAATGGAACTTTGTATGAGGAATCCTATTTTGCCATATTATTACAAAGTACAAAATTTACGCAGACAAAGTCGTGGGTAAAAGCTTGTTATTTATGTATGGAACAATCTCCAAAAAATCTTTTTAGAAATCCTCGGAAGGGTTATGTGCAGCAGTCGACTTCGTGTGGTTGATATGATGAGATGATTGTTACAATATTTTTTTAAAGTAAGTAGTTATATGTATTCTTAAATCCAGATGGACGCAGGGGTAAGAATTCCCCGAGGATGGCCGAACAACCTAAATAAATTTATGTAGGTATGGCAGAAGAATGCTAAAAACAGGGACGTGTGAAAGAAAAAGGAGGAGGTCTTGTCTACCATATTGGGACATTATACGCAACTAATAATAAAATAAAATAAAAAAGCCTTTTTTTTTATAAGTTAGTCATAGACTATCTACAGTTTTTTTTAAAGTATATAATGAACTTCCTATTTATTTTAATTTACAAAATAGAGCCTCTCCTTTAATAGAACAAATTATTTTTTTAATACTTTAAATTTTTTTAATTATAATTACTATTTTAGTTGGTTATTTAATACTTAGTCTATTTTTTAATAATTATATATAGTAGGAACTTCCTTAAGATTATTAATTCGAGCTGAATTAGGAACTCCTGGATCTTTAATTGGAGATGACCAAATTTATAATACTATTGTTACTGGGCATGCTTTTATTATAATTTTTTGGAACGAAGTTCCTTACGGCAGGCTTGGAGGAGATAGGGACTTTGCTGCGCGACCGAACTGAAAAAAATGTGATAGTAAAACCGTAAGGATGACCTCGTTAAATGAGACGTGCGCAGGCGCGACAGTCGTATACACAAGCGAGTAGTGTATAATACCTTTGAGCACGATTTTTCTTTTGCCAATTGTGTCGATTCTACATTAGCCGAAGGAACTTCGTTCCTACCTGGTGTCCCACGACACCACATTTTTTTTTTATAGTTATACCTATTATAATTGGAGGATTTGGAAATTGATACCATTTTATAGTAAATTAGCAATTTTCTTCCAATTAAAATAATTAATTTAAAGAATTAGTTAAACTTATAACATAAATAGATCCTAATGAGGAAATAATATTTCAAGAAATAAAAATATCAGGATAATCAGAATATCGTCGAGGTATTCCTGCTAAACCTAAAAAATGTTGGGGGAAAAATGTTAAATTTACTCCAATAAATATAGAAAAAAATTGAATTTTTAAAAGAAAAGGATTTATTGTTAAAGGAATCAAAGTTTAAGAATAACACATTTCAAAATAATTGGCCAAGTGCGTGTCGGGCCACGCGCAGTGTAGGGTTCCGTAGTTACAAATGCCAACTATGAGTTCATGCTACTAAAAACTAATTTTCTATTGAATTTATATGAAATTTTCCTTTTTCGAGTACATTTTATAACTTGATCGCTTATAACTTTTTAATTTGTGAACCCTATTTAGCTCTGATAGTTTTCCTTTAAATTTCATGAAATATACTATAGCTGGGAATTTATTCTCGTGTCCATATATAACCGTTTAGCAGATAGAGGGGGGGGGGGGGGGGAAACTTGACTCTAACAAAAATTTTCACTTTTAAACCAAATATTTCAGAAACGGATTTCTAAATAGAAAAACAATGTTCAAAAGCTCATAATATTTTTGAAAGACCTATTCAACGATACCCCACATGATTGGTTTTTACCACTTTTTCCGCATAAGTAATATACATACCCATGCCAAATCAGCTGTCTAGTACTTATAGTTGCTGAGTAAAACTGTGGACAGACAGACAGACATGGCGAAACTATAAAGGTTCCTTGTTTACTACGGAACCCTAAAAAGTATGAGTAAAAATACGTTACTAATAAGCAAGTTAAAATAACTGGCCAAGTGCGAGTCAGACTCGCACACGAAGGATTCCGTACTATTATCTATAAAATATCTAGTTTGCTGTATGGGAGCACCAATTAAATATTTATTTTATTCTGTTTTTAGTAATCATCTCTGATACATTTTAAGTGTCGAGCTGTCACGATTCCTGAGATACAGCCTGGTGACAGACGCATAGACATACAGACGGACAGACGGACAGACACACGGATGGACTGACGGACGGACAGGCGGAAGGACAGACGGACAGCGGAGTCTTAGTAATAGAGTCCCGTTTTTACCCGTTGGGTACCTAACTATAAGACAAGTAATTATATAAAAATGCTGAGCTCAAATACTTATGACGTTGGTAGGTATGTTAAAGTAGGTGACAACGTTATTAGGCGGACCGAAGATTTGCTGAAATGATCATATTATATGCATTTTTTTTACTGAACAGAGACGCTTGAAAAGAAATAGCACAATATTGCAAACTTTCATTTTGGTTACGTGATGTTGAAATTTGGAAAAAAAAAACTTGAATAAAGAGCGAAATATACATAGGTTCAACTAAATGAACTAAAAAGAATGTTTACTAAATAATACAAATTAATAACAACATTCGAAATATTATCTTAAATTATTAAATTAAATAAATACATTGTCAAAGGCTCTGAGAATTTCAAATAAACCGCATTTATTAGGAGTTAGCAATTACCAAACTTGGGAACGACGTTTTAATGGGCTTTCGACGTCGATATATTATTATATATTTTATATGCTTCGGAATATACGATATTAAATGAAGGTGGGTTTGCAGCAGAATTTGTATATTAAATTTAAATGTTTACCAATATTAAAGTGGTACAAGTTTGGGGTAAATATTTTATTATTCTTGGTTACTGTGTTACTAATATTGAAAACAAACTCTAGGAGCCGATAGTAATTGGTTTTAGTACAGACGTCTGACGTGTTTCTATACAATTTAGTTTTAGTTTAATGTTACTAGTGTTAAATTAAGTTGAATTACAAACAATGTAGCTAAATATAATTTCAACTGATTATTATTTTATACAACTACGTACCTAGTTAATGGGAATACGAGTAAAGTACGCCTGACATTATTTATTTTTCTGGTGAGGTCCTAGCTCAAAAATGTGTACTGTAAACGTTTGAAAATACTTACCACTTACTTTCTAAGTAGACCTATTCATGTAAGTAGCTATTATAAAATAAAACCAGCCAAGTAAGTGTTGGGCCACGCGCAGTTTAGGGTACCGTTGTTACAAATTCCAACTTTGAGTTCAAGCGACTTAAAAGTCTAAAAAAACTAATTTTCATGTATGAAATTTTCTTTTTTCGAGTAGTTTTTATGAGTTGGGATCGCTTTAACTTTTTATTTATGTAACCCTACTTAGTTTTTATAATTTTTCTTGAAACTTCGTTATAAACACTACTGCCGAAATTTTTAACACGTGTCCATATACCGTTTAGTTATTAAACAGGTAGAAACTTGATTCTAACAAAAATAAACTAGATATTTCAGAAACAAATCCCTAAGTCAAAAAATGATGTTGACAATATCACATTTTTTTTTGAAAAGCCTATAAAACAATACTCTCTCTACACGATGGGTGGGCTGATTCCGGAAAGTACTTGAATAAAAACACTCAATGCGATATAACAGAATTTATTTTGCTTCTGTTTTGGATTTGACTTCCTAGATTACACTGTGACTGATGCCATATAAAATACAAAAATGCCTATAACTAGTTTCAAAAATGAATAACACCTTCTATTGGTAACAGTGTAAACTAAGGATGATAACATTGATATCAAGCGGCTAGCGCTGTCTAGAGACAGACTTAAATAATGGGTTAGTCAAGAAAAAACAATTGTCTACCACTTTAAATTCAAATAAAAAAATAACCAATTTTTTGGTGTGTAAACACAAATAAACATGCCTAAAAGTCTTTGAAAAAAAAACCACGGACAGATAGACAGACAGATATGGTGAAATTGTGAGAGTTTCTTGTTTACTACGAAACCCTAAAAATGTAGTACCTACTTACATATTTAAGATTCGCATAAAACACATCTTTGTTATTTTTGTACATATTATAATGCTGAAAACCCCCTCGGTACCACTTCAGAGCTCTATTTATCTACACTGTAACGTGCATGCCATACATGAACTGACCTAGTTCTCAAGCAAATAGCTGCCAAAATTTAGAAGAAATTCTCTCTCAAAATTAAATGAAATTCCATATTACATTATTCAGGTTTTAATGAAAATATTTTATGATTTAAATGTTTAAGAAAAAGCCAACTTTATTACGTACAATTAAAACAATAAATTTAACTGAAAACTAAATTTAAACTATTAGACAATAAACTATATAAAATAAATTAAACAAATATAAAATAGTGTAAATTAAGACGAAGTGGTAGCTAAAGTGGCGCCCTCATTTGAAATAAATTGTTTAAAACTAAATATGGTGATAATTAAAAATTTTATTTGTATCACTGTCTTGAAAGACCTTTAAACTATTTTGAGAATAACCTTTGAAATTATTACTAATAGTCCGTCTAGTTTTAAAACGGGTTTTCACCAAAAGTGGCCACTTTTGGCAAAAACCCGTTTTAAAACTAGACGGACTACCAATATTACTTTCAAAGGTTATTCATAAAATAGTTTAAAGGTCTTTATAGACGGTGATACAAATCAAATTTTTAATTATCTCCATATTTAGTTTTAAACAATTTATTTCAAATGAGGGCGCCACTTTAGCTACCACTTCGTCTTAATAGTTTTAATATTTTATACGGGTACACCTTTTTTAAGTAACCTTCATTAAAGCTGATGTGTTTTTTTTTTACTTATCAGTTTATTGGGAAATTCATTTTTGTACCTACATTACTAATACGTTACGCTACAGTTTGAATATTAAATATTTGACGCAAATTTTTACGTAAAGTAGAAACTGAGTGCCACTCAACATTCTTGCGAACCTTAGGTACCTACATATTTTTTGTATGCCTATTTGATTTATAAGTTATGTTAATATATTGAGATCTGACAAAAATACTCTTTTAGATTATCTTTTTTGTCACCGTACTTTCCTACTTATGTGATAAAACAAAATTCATTACGCATTCAAACAAAGGCCCATACATATTCAATTAAAACAGAATAAAACTTTCGCCTGATCACGTACTTATAACTGGCATAATTCCTTAGAAATTAACGTAAACAAAGTCCTAAACAAACTTCCTAATTACTTGTCAAGTGAAATAAATAATTCAAAACAATTAGCAGATCAAACAACAATATAAACGCAGCTGTCTCTCGTGAATTTAGAAGTTTCGCGAAATGCCTGAAAACGTCACGCTTCATGGAATGCCTGGAGCTCAATTTTTCAATTTTATTCGTGCAAAAAAATTGCAAACCTTCGTTCGAATTTTTTTATTTTACAATTTTTGTACGTGATAACGATTTAAGTGTAAAGGTGCAAAAAATATTTCATTACAATACAATTGTATATAATTCAAAAACTGAACTAATGTAATATAACTGATGTAATGTAACATTATTAAAGGAATGGAAAATCTAAGTAAACTTAAATATATATTTATTTTTTATGATGAAAACAATGTCTGTTAATACAAACGTTTAGTTGATGGTCCTTCTATTCAGTTTGCATGAATTAACCCAAATATTAAAAACGCAAACCCAACGCTTTTTCGGAATTAAGCGTACATTTAAGTAATTTTATTTTGAGCCGCTATAACAGAACTGTCATTCCGTTGACGGTGTATAAATGAAACGGCGGTGACTTGCATATACCAATGATGGATTTTTAAATGCTAGCGACACTGGAAGGGTAATTTATGGGGTAAAATGTGGTTGAGTATTCACACTCCTCGAAAAATGCCGGTGGAACAAAATTCGGTAATGGAAAAATTGCTGGCGTCATGAAGCGTTGGTATCGTATAATTTTGAAGTTATGTTGTATATTTTGTGATAAAGGTCTGAAGTTATTAAGAATTTTAGCGATATTTGCTATTTTTTTTGAGTAAGTCATAGATGGTCCGGCCATTAGGCCCTCATTCCGCGAGGCGCTCGGCCGCGACGCTCTCGAATTTCAAAATTTGTTTGTCCGCGTCGCCCTCGGCCGTGACGCTCTCGTATTCATATTTTTTTTTTGCAAAAATCTCGTATGAGTACTGTTAAGTGCAGAAATGTTAAACCAAAATAAAAAAATATTTCATCAAATTCACGTGTGTAGGGATCATTTAGTGTGCATAGAATATTGTAATTTTAAATTGTCCAGAAAAATAAAGTAAAATAAAAATATGTAATCTCTATTCGTTTAGACATTTATGCCATCAAAAACATAACTTGTAAAGAAAGTAGTCTCGCAGTTCAGTTCTTCTACTGTCATAAGTTGTGAGATCCATGTTAAACCAAGTCGGTTTATTTATTCAGTCATTACGTTACTACCTAATCTAACAACCTCAAATTTAAAGTTTAAAAAATATTCAATGTAGGATAAATTTATCTTTTATTAAATGTAATTCTTTTTAAATATTATTTTAGTGCAAAAGCTAAAAACTACTAGCGTTTCGGAACGACCACTGCTGGGAAGATTACGCCGAAAGAAACCCAGTTCAGTATTGGTCCCTACCCAGCCCGATGGGCTATGTTTCAGTTACAATACAGATTTAAACTTAAGCTCAGTACACATTATAATTATTATACATCTAAATAATTCAATTGAAATTTGCAGTCAAATATTTCCAAGAATTTTGATCAGATAAATAGTTATTTACATGATAACAAGCATTTTTAATCAATAATTTTTAACGGCAGTCTTAAACTTAGATAATGGTAACGCTACTACATATGGGCACCCCATTACAACCCGGAATCAAGCGTTATTCCCAGAAACGTTGTGTTATCTACCATACCTACTACTTCCTTATTAATAAGTAATCGTGTTGGAACTTTTGTAACATTCGGTAAGCAGAACTTTATACATTTAGTTTTGTTTGCATTGAATACTAAATCATTTGACGTAAACCATTCCAACACTTGCGACAATGTATTATTAACCTCATCAGAGGTGTCAGTTTTCCTATCTACGCTGAAAACAAGCAAAGTATCATCAGCAAAAAGTAATGACTTACAGTTTTTTACATGATATGGTAAATCATTGATATATATTAGGAATACCAAAGGACCTAAGATAGAACCCTGAGGCACACCCATCACTACTATTGATCCGTCAGATTTTACTTGATTTACACAAACTTTTTGAATTCGGCTACTCAAATAAGATTTAATCAGTTCGAGAGCTTTCCCTTTTATTCCATAGTGCACAAGTTTGGATAGAAGGGTTTCTATCCAAACTTGTGTTGTGAAGGGTTTCGTGGCCTACACAATCAAATGCCTTGGAGAGGTCGCAAAACACACCAATTGCATTCTGACAACACTCCCAAGCATCATAGATGTTTTGTAAAAATGCAACACCTGCATCCGTTGTTGCATCTTATAGTGACCAAGGGACCATATCAATATTTAAAATCTTTTATGTTTTAAATAAATAGAATCCAATCCAAGGTACAGTTATTACTTAAGACAAAGTGGTAGCTAAAGTGGCGCCCTCATTTGAAATAAATTGTTTAAAACTAAATATGGTAATAATCAAAAATTTTATTTGTATAAATGTCTCGAAAGACCTTTAAACTATTTTATGAATAACCTTTGAAATTATTACTAATAGTCCGTCTAGTTTTAAAACTGTTTTTCGCCAAAAGTGGCCACTTTTGGCGTAAAACAGTTTTAAAGCTAGACGGACTACTAATATTACTTTCAAAGGTTATTCATAAAATAGTTTAAAGGTCTTTCTAGACATTTATACAAATCAAATTTTTAATTATCACCATATTTAGTTTTAAACAATTTATTTCAAATGAGGGCGCCACTTTAGCTACCATTTCGTCTTTAATAAATAAATACACTCTTGTAAAACAAAAACTATAAGTATTATGTGATGATAATTGACTAATTAAAATTTGATCTACAATCATTGTTTTCGTTTTTGCTCGCCGGATGGAGTCTCGGGGCAGGGCGCTAAACATCTATACTAATAAGATCAGGCATAGTTGTGTAAAATTTATACTTAACATGGCACACGTTTCAAAGAAAATAAAAAATATTAAATCAGAAACACTTCTTTACTCCACAGTTAAGTTACTTAAAATTTAAAAAAAAAACTTGTTTTACAACCGAGAGCGGCACGGCCGAGGGCGTAGCGAACAAACAAATTTTAAAATTCGAGAGCGTCGCGGCCGAGCGCTTCGCCTGTGGCTTCGCGGAACGAGGGCCTAACGGCCGGACCCGTCATAGAGGTACTTGTCATGTTTGTGTGACATAGTTTCCAAAGTTAATATGAGGTAATTAAAAATAATACATATATTTTACACAAAAAATCATACCTATTGGTACTTTATAAATAAAATTTAAGATTTATACATACATAAATACATTATATCATGACTGTTACCCACAGGTGTTGGCAGAGGCTATGGACCTCCACTTGCTACGATCTTGACAGTCCTCTTTTAAGAAAAAGAGATATCATATATAATATTTTTACACAAATAGGCAAATTTAACAATTACTATAAATATTAAAATGTTTTTTTTTTTTTGTCAGGAAAAAGGCTCTGTCTACCCCATTTGGTATAAGGCGTTAAAGTATATTTAAGGAGAAAAACGTAGGAACTTTAAATTTGAAATACTTAACAGCTTTATAAGTTCCTTGTAATTCTGAGTAAAATATTAAAGTACTTAATCATTTTTTTCTGTATCGTTAATTTTGCTAATTGTGATTTTTAGCGATATTGTTCAAAATGTTTATACGACGGAATAAAGTGTAAAAGAAACGACATGTTTAAAATTTTAACATTGCTTAAAACTTTTACTTTTTAAAACGAGCACATAATATACGACATACATTTTTAACATGAAAGTCAGAGTACGTAATTAGTTTTAAGTAGCTAACTCAGAATTTAATTTAATAATGTGAACTATGGCACCGAGAACTAGCTGTGTAGTAATTTAAATAAATATTTCCTGTTTATGAAAATAAATGTTGGTAAACTAAATACAGATGGAACAAAATATTTCACGTAAAATTCTTTTCCATCTCATATAATTCGTAAAACAACGTTTTATTCCCTTAGAATAAAGATTACTATAGCACAATCTGCTTTTAATTGCGTCGTTATACATTAATAAACTTAGTACAATGATCATTCAAATGAAGTTATTTTTATGTATATTTTATTTCAACTACAACTAAGTTTTACTTATTTGCTGTTATTTTATCTTACAATTAATATCCTTACTTTACCTAAATGTATTTCGCATGCATAATTCTACTTTTAACAGGCGTCTCCTTAGGTACCGCGCAATATGCGTCCCCGTTCCCCGTCCCCACACGTCTCCCCCGTTCGCGCCGTGTGGAGGGTGTATGTGAAAACATGTCAATTGGAGCGCACGTTTATAAAGGTATACAGGGTCTAACAAACTATCTATCTCTATATGTATATGTGTCTATGTCTATAATATATGTATGTGTATGTGATGTAGTTATGTATGTATAGTTTTTTAAAATATCTAGTACGTACTTGCTTTTACCTTTTTAATTGAGTAAATATCCTATCAATTTATCGCAGGTTGACTAGAAGAGATCCCTATATGGGATATTGTATAGTTGCTCTTTCGAATTCTTCGTACTTTATTTTGTTCTTTTATACAATAAAGTTGTAATAACTTTTGTAACAAACAAACAAACTATACTGAAATTATTTCAAGGGTGGATTCAGTTTATGATACTGAACAAATTTCCCCAAGGAACATCCATCGGAAATGAAAAATACTTTCTGGCCTCCCATACATACAGATACGAGTTTCAATAAAAACATTTTTTTTTAAATATTTTGACATTAGAACCATGGTGGATGTTGTTCATTATCATAAACTACATTGAGTTTATGATAATGAACAACTTCCAACCTTGAAATAGATTCAGTAATTATATTTTGTTAGACGTTATATAAATATAAAAGAATCACTTTAATAAACAGCAGAACATTTAAATTAGCCTCGACTCGACTTTGTCACTGTCACAAGTCATAACTCATCCACGTGCACTCTCCTAGGAAATTTTATATTACTTGCACTCAACTAAAAAGAGAAGGTTTTCATTAAAACTGATAGGTATATAGTAAGGTATACTTTTAATTTTGCATAGATTTCGTATATCAACTGTATAGATAAGGCCTTCAATCAAACTGAGTTCTAAGATTGGAGCACAGAATAGGGTATGCACTTAATGACTCTAACTAGGTATTTTAAAACATTAATTTCGTATCACTAAATTAATTACACAAAACATAATTTATTTATTTATTTTTGTTTCATTTTGACTTTTTTCTTTGTTTTAAGTAAAGTCGAAAAAATATATCTATAAGAAAGCTGCACATAAATTAACTTGGTCTTCTTAAATTAATTTAAAGACCGCTCTATTATTTCCTTTCTTATATACTGACTAAACAGACCTTTGCTACGCTCGAATTTCAATAGAAATGGGACCCTCACTAATCAAAAACCGACTTTGATTTCGATGGTATTTCAGATAATGAATTCTTAGCAATATTGTCTGCATATTAATGACTGTTTAATTTAAGATTCTTATTCCAAGAAGTAGAATTGTCAAATGAAATTCCTTAGTTTTCCTTAAAATGTCAGTGACGTTTGAGAAGCTCTCGAAAAATCTTCTTCCAAAATAAATTGACTGAAATGTTGAAACGCTTAATTATTCCGTTTTTTTTAGCATATCCAACTTTAAAATATATATTCCTGAATAATAACTCTTACTAGGTACTGGAAAAAAAATCGTCTCTGCTTATGCAAAAAGTTATAAATAACTACAACCTATCAGAATACATTATTTTGATTTTTTGATTTTTAATAAATATTTAATAGACCGTGATTTTGCAGTGGAGACTAAAAAATACAAGAAGACCATTATTATTATTATTAAATTATCAAAACATCAACATCGTCAGATGCTGATTTTTTAATTAAACAGCTACAATCTATCGTATCGAAACAACAACTGCTGAAACAAAAATTCAAGAATGTTTATTGTACAAAAGCACGAAAAGTCACCATTAACTACCAACAAATATTCAAATTCAATTCAATTCAAATATATCTTTATTATCATAGGATATATATAACATCTTTTAATAATCGTCACTTTGTTTTGTTGCACAATAATTGTTGACGTCAAAAAGTTACTTATAGCTAAGTTTACTGCTACTACAACTTTAGCCTTACTTACCAGACAGACTGTTCTGACAATACCGGTGTATCCAACCAAACTATAACACAAATCCACGCCTTATCTTTCATACCCTGCGAAAATTATTTTAATCTATCCATCACTTTATCCAAGTCCACTTAAGGGCACGACATACACCCTGTTACTCCGGCCATTTAATCCCAGCCTAGGGGTCCGGCTTAATATGAAGGGACAGCTATTGTATGAGGTGCTACGTACATTTACCCTTTGAGGAAGATTACTTGTCTGAGAGAGCATTAATTTTAGAAACGTCATCTTTAGTTTGTTATTGTACGTTTGATTAAATAATATACTTGTTTTGTTTCTCGTGTGTGTGAGTGGCCAACACTGGTCTCTGATTTTTCATCCGACAAAGCTTGATGACTACCATACAATGATGACAGCCGGGCCCAACGGCTTGACGTGCCTTCAGCCCTCTTTAGAGAGACAAAGCTAAGGGTTGTGTAGTGTACCTATGTGTACCAATTGTTTTTTTTTTTTTTTTGTTTCATGGTAGTTGTTTGCGGCAGTATGCTTTTCCATGCCTATAACAGTTTGATAATGTTTAATTAAAACTCTCTCCGAATTAACATTTACCACAAACCTTTCTTTTTTTAAATTTACATATATTTTGTTTCACTAAAGTTTAATACAAAATAAACATTTTCGTATACTACCTACATATTAGTAAATATATAGTCCTTTTGACTACCACAGCATATGTATGTGATAAAATAAAACCCGTGAAATCTTCATTTAATAGCTTTAATAGCCGAAAATAATCGAAAAATACCAAACATTTCCCCTTTCATAATTTATAGCCGTGCTTCGGACGAGATGCAAAAAATCCTCGATAAATTTCGCAAGTCACCTTTAACTCGTTTGTCAAATACTGACCAACCAAATTAAATTTGCAGTTACCCGCGACTGTAATGCTTTGTAATAAGATAGGTTTTGCTCTGTTTTTTCGATTGGGGACATTGTAAAGTACCAGCTTTATGTCACTGCGGCCTGAAAATACGACGTTGGCAGTGTATGCGCGAAAATGTTGTGTACATTGTAATGTATGGACGCAAACCGAAGTTGAGTAGTGACTGTGACAGCTACTTTTAACTTTTTTACAGATATAAGTTGGACAGAGAAAAAGACAATCAAAGAAGTAGTTCTAGTTAATGAGAAAATGAAGTTATTATAATTTTTCAAAATTAAAACCGACTTTACCCCCAAACAACACAACTGATGTTCAAAAATTTCTAAGAACCACCTGACAAATATGCTATTTGAAACAGAAAAAGAATTTATTAATCGGTCCAGGCGTCTTTTAAAAATCGGTGAACATTTTTTTTCTTAGCCTGTTTTTGTGTCCCACTCCTGGGCAAAAGCCTCCCACCTGTTCCTTCCACACGTCTGCATTCTGATCAGTCTGCTGCCATCCACTCATGAAAGAGTCTATATCGACCCGCCATCTCTTTCGTGGTCTACCCTTGCGTCGCAATCCTGGACATACATAAAAAAGTATATTCCGACGAATAGGCATGAGGAATGGAAGAATGTGTATTTTTTCTTTTCTCTGAGAAACAAAAAATGACAAAGATACAGCGCATTGAAATTTTGGTATGACGTCACGACCACGTACGAATACCTTTATATTTGTGAATTTTTACTTTTTCAAAAACTGAAAAATGTAGGTCCGTACCATATCATATCATATCATTTATTGCTTCCTTAATGTATCATACAGGTCTTTATTAACAAAATAAGTAACAATTAAGGACCCTGACGGGCGCTGCAATGGGGAAGGGCCACATTTTTGTCAAATCTATGTTATTGAATTATTTTATGATATATTTCATTTTATGTACCTATACAATATTTATGCAAGTTATATTTTATACGTCGTATTATAAGTTTATTCATTAATCATTAATAATAATAGATGTCAAACTTTTACATTGATAATAAGATGTCATTTTTTTTATATTTGTCAGCAATTATTTTTAATTTAATATATTGCCTTTACGGTGTAATTTTGTCTTCCTATTATTTTTGGATAATCTAAAAGACGGACTAATGACAATTATACTTTTCTAACCCTGTCGTCACCCTTATTGATAACCTCATCCTTTTTAAAAGTCGATCAAAAAATATTGATATTAGAAGTGGAAAGATGTTTGGTCATCTTATACGACACGATCAATTTATTGAAAACACAATAGAAGGAAAAGTCGAAGCAAGAAGAGGGAAGGGAGGGAATATCAAGAAGGGCAATTATAGATAATTCATCAATACGTTTAGATCGAAAACATCATGTGTTTCCTATATATTTTTTTAAGTGTATACCTAAGTTCATCAAACACACATAAAGGTCTGGTTTTAGGAAACTAAAACAGAATTTTTACCAACATTTTTGGATGGTACAGTTAATTTATCTATTCAGTATACAGTTGTCTGTTTCGATACATTTTCGCCTTTGATAAGAGACGCCTCAAATAACAAGGCTCTTAAGTGTTTGCGGACCTTTTCTGAATCAATATCGTATATCGAGAGTGTTCTCTTCACTCGGCCCAAATACTATTGTAAACAACCACACTTTTGCTCGAATGCCCCAGAAAAGGGCCTTATATGTGTTTGACTTTCATATCTGCTCGTAAATTTGCAAAATATTTACTTACTGTAAGGCCGCGTTCAGACGACAGGCGCACGCTACGAGCGTCAACACCCGCGTATAGCTCGCTTTAAAATTAGTTGCATATAATTTAAGTCCTATCACACGTTAATACAACTCAAATTGCAATTACCGAAGTCCGCCACGCGCACCCCACGCACTCGCCTCGCTCTGATCTCGCGCCCGCCTCGCGCTCTAATCTTCACTAATTGTATAAGTGGGCGCGGGGCGTGCGCTGGAGTGCTATTTTTTATTGAAGGACTCACCGAAACACAAAACGTGTAGTTTTTCAACTCACCGCTCGCGTAACATACTATTTGGCCGTATTTTTGAAACCGTCTTGTCAGCGAAAACCAATATTGTTCTATGCAGAAAACATCGAGAAGATCCATAGTTTTTAAAAAAATTTCACCCTGAATAAAAGAGCAGCATGAATCGGAACGGATTCTCTATAAAAAGTTTCTTTGATATACTACGCTTCAAATGTCAAGTTACGATTGGTCAAGACCACTCGTTGCAAATCCTTCGAATTGATCGATTCAAAAATGTGCCTGTTTGGAAACGCTCGTGTAAAACATTCGTAATGTGATTTCACAAATACATCCCCCTGGACATGCTTGATGCGTGCACGGACTTTGCGCGTGGTGAACGCGAGTGCAAGGCAAGCATTACGCGGGTGCGGATCCTATGTGTGTTCAGCGCGGGTCGTCTAAACACGACTTACTAGATTTATTTGAAGAGATTAAAAAATATATATAAGGTAGGACGGAACTGGCAGTATAAATAAGTCTCTTACATCTCTTGGAAAGAGATACAGGAGATCTTGGCCCAACAGTGGGACAATACAGGTTAAAAAAAAAAAAGAAAAATGTGAATGGAAGAGCAGGACAGGGTCAGCCTCGGCGAATTTTCTCGAATTGATTGCAGACGTTCGAAAAAAACGAGACGTTAGAAGTACATAACTAGAAGGCATGTTCAAAGACAGGGGTATGTGTAGATGAAGCGATCTATTCACAGACTTATAGGGAAGCAGCCTAAACATCATTTTATAATACAAAGAATGCCGAGTGGCATGAATTTACACTTAAGCTACATAAGTTTTTTTTTAACATTATTGTTTATATTTGTAACAAAAATAGTAAAGTACTAAACATATGAATGTAAATAAGTACACAAACACCCGCAACAACTGTTTATAAATATATTATTAAGGCAATTAAAAAAAGAAGCTGATTAAGTGAAAATTTGCCACTCGTTCTTAGTATGTAATGTTTAGTATGTAATGTTTCGTATGCTTCCTTTCGTATGTCTGTGGGTCTATCCATCGTCTACGCCACCCCTGTGGTAAATATGTTCATTAAAAGTATTATAACCCATATGCTTTAGTTAAAAAAAAAGCTTTGATTTAATGGCCAGAATATCCTGAGTAAAAGGAATACATGCACTACGCATCAGGTGAATTTTGAAGCATATGTTAGAAATTCTAATGCAGGTAAGTATGGCAAGGGGGAAATACAAAATAATCAAAATGTTCGGTATGCTTCCCAATGTGGATTCCAAATGCAGGATGAGACAAGGAAGAACTTGTCACTATTTCTGATGCTTAGGTTTACCAATTAGATTCTAAGCGTTTCCTTACGTTCTTGTAACCCATGAGTTTATGTACGCCATGAAGAATAAAGACCTGATATGCATTTAAAAGCACTGTAATAAGACACACAGTGGTAGTTTTACAGCAATAAAATTTAACATTCCTAAAGCTCTCTCAGTTATTCGGAAACAAGCATTACAGTTTCCAAAGTGAAACAAAACATTAAACAAAAGCCAATGCTTTCAGTAAATACACTTAAAATTGCGACCACAGTACACCAGCCCCTAATGATCTAGGTATTTACACAGGCACAAATGGAAACCAAGAAACGGCAATTAGACAACGAAATAAAACCAGTATTCGCACATAGTTCAAAGTTAACCCAGCTAATTGTATTTGAAATAGAGTTGTAGTTGCCCAAATTACTGGGAAATGTTATTTATAAAAGATGTTCTTCAATATGATGTGAAAATAACTCTCTAGTCCCCAAAGAGCATTTAAGTCCCTTAATTCAAGCATAGCTTAAAATATGTGAAACTATGCGATGGTTCATGTACTAGATACAATGTTGCCAAGAGTGGACCTAAATACATGATTTTCGGTTCTAATATTAAGAAGGGACGTAGTTATAAGTAACCGGTATGCTTGTACGATATCCCCTTGAAAGGAGACACTCAATTCAAGTATCTGGGTCACTAAATCACTGATAGAAAGGGAACGCAGGACGATGTCAGTCCGGTGCAATATGTTAGCTCGAAAGATTGCGCGTTGTACTGACCAGGTGAAAATAACGCTTTTCAAAGCTTATTGTCAGGCTTTCTTCACCTCAAGCCTTTGGGTCAAGTACACGCAAGAGGTGTACAGTGCTCTGCGGGTCCAGTATAATAACGCGTTTCGGGTAATGTTGAGGCTGCCTCGCTACTGCAGCGCCTCAGAAATGTTCGCAGATGCCCGAGTTGACGACTTTCATGCCGTAATAAGAAGGAGTTGTAAGGCATTGCTGTCATGCTTGCGCACCAGCACCAACGTCATCCTCAACACGTTTGTCGACAGGTGGGACTCGCGATTCTGATACACTGGATACACTTACATACTCGAAGCACTCTGTAGTCGCTCGAACCCAGTGTCTATGAATTGAGTTTTAAAAATTATTATAATGACTAATTTAATTTTAAATATATTATTTTGTTTTACTTTAATCTCTGTGATATGGACGTTTAATATCTGAAATAAGCATTATAAAACAGTCAACCCTGTTTTATAATGCGATCGGTCGTAAAACTGTAGCCAAATCGTTTGAATTGTTCTGATAATATTTTCTTGATTTTGCATGGTCTTCGCCTGTGACATTTGAAAAGCGCACCTCGGGCTCCAATGGATCCATGTATGTCTCTCTCTCTCTCTCTCTATCCCTCTCATCTCAGCGTATTTCCAGTTGCATCCTCTGGTGTTATACTGAGCAGCCCGGGGTCCGCTTTCCGACTTTTTCTTTTCCACTTCCCACGGTCTTGAGCATTCTTGGTTGTAAGACGATTCTTGACGAAGTCAAGCCAGCACTTTTTGGGTCTACCACGCCTGTTGGGCCCCAGCGGATGCGGCATTGCTTTACATTTGTTTCCCACGTAACTTGCCGGCGTCCACAAGACGTGACTGACCAGCGTAGGTGACTCTCTTGCAGTTTGTCTGCTATGTCACGGACAGGGTCGGTACGAGATACTCCGCATATCCAGCGCAACATTTGCATCTCCGTGACACGCAGTTCTGCTTATGACGCAACCATGATATGTACCATGGTTTTGTAACATACATAGAATTTGTTGCTTATTTAAGGATTAACTAATGCGACTATTACACTTATCACCTTTTGTGATTGGTCCCGAGAAGTGTACTATAAAAAAATTACTGTGATAACGATGAGGTACCAACTACTAACTGGAGGTTTAGTACACATGTCGAACATTTTGTTTAATCCAATAAAATCGAGAACAAACTCGTAAAAGTGCGGCCACGCGAAAAGTCCCAGTCCCATTCGGTTATTTAGGAGATTTATACGCTATTTATTTTCTACGACACCATTGAATGTGACATTTTTACTTAAGTAAGATAGTGCTTAGCGATAATATATTTGAGCATACATGAATATTACAGACTGTAACATTTAGCAACTTTGTATTTTTGATAACTTTATTTATTAATTTAGGAGATACATTGTTAAAAATTGCTTGGTTACTTGAGATTCAGGGGTACATTGTGAACCTATAGGTAAAAAAATACCCATTGACACGCAAAAAAGACTTAACAGACTGACTAATTTTTCTGTAACTTTAAGTTTTATTTTTTTAAATGAAGTTTTAGGAAATAAAAATAAAACACCTTAAAGTAACGTTTTACCGCTAAATTTATAAAAAATTGCCCTCTTGAATCAGTCACATAGTAAGTAATATAATAATTTTTAAATTAAGACTTTTCATGAATTTGACAAAAAATCTTTTCAGAGATTTTTGTAAGGACGCTACAAATTAAATAGTGACTGGCAGCCAATATTCCAAGGTCTATAATAAATGAGGCAAATAAGATAAAGGTGTGTACCTATACACAAATAATCTTTAAAAAAATATATAATTTCGTCTGTTTGTAGACGTTCCGCGTCATGTTGATTCTCAAAACTGGAGTCAAACGTTCACACTGGGCAATGAATTATTCAGGTCAGGAGGAGCTGCGTATTTACATAAGCAAATTGTGTGACGACTGAGTAGCAGCACGGCGGTAACACCACGGACACTTTTGTTACCTAATGGGAAAGTGTGACTTCAATATTTAAAAATCTAACGAGACTTATTTATGATAAAAAATATTTTTATTCAATCATTTATTATGATCCGTGCATAATCATCATATCCATGATTAAACACGACAAATTAAAAGTCAAAAGTGTATCTTTATGTAAAAATATTTGAATACATAATGTTACTTTGACCTACTTTAATTGCTTTAGGCAGAGATCTAGATGAGAAATTTATTCATCTACATTTAATATAACTTAATTTCCTCCGGTAAGTATTGTAATGATTATGTCTGTCTATTACAGAATAAAAAATTATTATTTTCTTCAGTCAGAATGAATTAAATGAATAATTATTGGGTTATATGAAGTGGCAGCCTCTATTGTTTTAAAAGGATATAGCAAAACGCTTCCTTCCAAATGAAAACATCCAATTTTAAAGCCAAAATTGAAATCTGAAAGCGTATTTGCATTCCGTTAAACTTATCAGCCGAAGTTTTGGAAACGGCCGAATAAATTGGAGCCGAAAACAGATTCTGAACATCATTCGTTTTTGAATATTGGTCTCACGTACACCAAGCCCTTAGGGTAAATTGCAATACGAGCTTCTTCGAGCCAGAAGGAAAATAAAATCGTACTCCACCCTTGTATCAAATATTGAAAGTACAGAGACTGTACCGTATTGTTGGCAACTCAACTGTTTCTTCCATTCAGATTACTTCTAACATGTGTTTATTTATTTATTTGTATCACACAGTATATATTTTATTTCCTTTGTATAATCTTCCCAGTTGATTTTACCGAAATCAAATCATCAAATCAAAAAAGTCAAAAGTTTTACGATGCGTGTACTCTGCAAGATATTGGCTTGTGTTGTGTTCTAGGGATCGATGAGCACTTTGGAGTAAGATGGTTTTTTTATACTTATGGTGTATGTGTTCTCTACTTCTCTACTGCTTGTGATTTGTGACCAGTCGCTCCAAAACCAGGTATCTTTCGCTAAATTGGACCTCTAAATAATACATAAAACGGCGTCTTTGGAAATTTTATTATAAATTGAATTGCTTGCGGTGCAGTAATAGGAATTGTTATTGTTAAGGCGCTGTGGAAAACAAAGACATTAATTGCTAACTCAGTAAACACATAGATGTACGTAGATCTGTAACATAGTCTAAATTGATATAATATATCGTCATCATCATTAACCTATTGTTTATCATTAACGGAAAGGGGGTATCAAACCAAAAGGGAGTAAATATACTAGTCAATGTGAACAACAAGGCTAAATATCAAAAATAAACAACTTTTGCTATGGGATTATCCCTAAAATCGTAAAAAAATCTGCAACTCCATACATTTTGTCACGGTAGGTATTTAATTTTGTATGGAAGTGAAGATTTTTTTCACGATTTCAGGAATGGTCCCATGGTAAAAGTTGTTTTTATTAATTTGTATGTTTACTCTCTTTCGGGTTGATACCCCCTTTCCGTTACACGTTGTATGTGTATTTATTGTCAAATATAGTATCGTTGATTTAGTAACCTATAAATAAAACAAGTTTCAACACAGAATACGTAATAGTACTAAGTTTCAACTTAGTTTGGGGCTAGCTCAATTTATTTATTGATTGCTAGGCTTATTCTTTGGTATCATTGTATTATTGAGCTGGTGGATTTCCAACTCGTCTGTTATCCATTAGGCCGAGACTCCATTGAAGCTTAGCGAGGATGTGCTGTGTATTGACAGCTTCTAGGATATACGGGAGGAAAATCACTTGATAATTTTTTCTTTCTTTCTCCTCTTTTGTTCTTTCCGCGCAAAAAGTAAAAGCTGATCGAAGAAATGGGTGAAAATGCGTACTTACAATTTATCACTAATGTTGATTTCTTTTTACACTTTTTCGCACACCATCATGTAACAAGTGGCCTTAAGTCTTTCAGCCATAGGCTCTGTATGCTTAAAGCCGCAAGAACCCAACATATTCTGTCTACCCCATCATCATCATTTTCCTCGCCACTTTCCTATTTGGGGTTTCCACTTCTCTCTGTCTTTCACCATATTTTCACTAGTCCCTCGCTTCTTCATATCTGTCCTTAGACATTTTTCCTCGTCTTTCTCGGTTTTCCTATCCCTCTGCAGCCCTCCACCTCCAAATGGACCATCCTCTTAGCCAGCACCATATTCTGTTTGCTCCATTAGGGATATAGACGATAGTACTTTTTTCCTGACCAAGGTTTTTGCAGAAATCAAATCTATTTACCATTTACTAAATGAATCACATTTCCAATGCAATTCCCGTCTTTGTATGGAAAACGGGAACTGAATAGGAACAAATTGGTTGCAGCAACAAATCTGACCAATCAGAGCGCCACTCTTTTGACTGCGATCCAATTTGTTGTCGAGAGCGATTGCGAACTATTCTCAATGCAATTTTAATCGTATTTAATTATGCTTAAGTTGATTAACGTTCTCTTTCATTCTTGTAATATATCCAAAGAATTAACACCTACCTATTATTATGAAAATAAAAATACCGACATATGTTGACACACTGGCGCCTACTCATTTCAGGGGATCGCCCTCGACAGCTGAATTGGCTGCCAAAGGTGCTGAAAAAGATTATATATTTTTGCCGTTTGGAATAGAAAAGTTGACCAGCGCGCGGACCTTCCTCAAACAGTTAAATCCGCGCCTGATTGCCGCCGGTCGTGAAAAAAGAGTTCTTTTCTCAACGAATCAGCATAGCTTTTCAGAGAGGAAACGCAGCCAGAGTTTTTGGCACCATGCTGCACGGTCAGAATCTTTTAGAATATGTTTTATTTTAAGGTTCATTTTTAAGTTTAGTTTTAATCTTCAATCAATTGTACGTAGGTAAATTTATTTACTTTCTCAATAAACATACTTTTTCAAAATTCCAAAAATGTAATATTCTAGTTTATTCAGTACTACACATTTACACGTCAATAATTATTTTAATTGACATTAGTCATGACATATCATTCATTTTCACAGTATTGGTCACCTACTCTCCGGAAGGGCTTTGTCATATTCCGACATATAAAAACATGAGTTAAATTATCTTACTAGAGTAGAAAATTTTATCAAAAACAAATCTTTTGATTTTTAACTCATTTTTCAATAAAATTCCTGGCTAATGAGCGAGCAGACAAAAAAAATAGAATGTATCAGCTTTCGTACCCATCCCTTTACCAAACAATGGGACATCATGGGAGCAAGTTACTAGTACAACGAAACAAAACAGATATTTAGATTTAAAAATAAATGTTTCCAAGAAAATACAAACCAAGTACTTTGGATCTAAGACACTTCAATAAAAATAAGTTACGTAAAGCTGTAGGAGTGATATTGCTTCAGGCCGCCTGTATTTGATTGTACAAATAAAGAAAAATATACCTGACATTCCTAGAAACACTGAGTATTTCTTTTTTAATACATTGATTTATTTTATTTAGGTCGCATTTTTACCAAGTAATTACTTCAACAAATATAGGTAAAATATTGTCCCTAAATATTTATAGAAATTTTGGAATATGCTTATGTGGTAGATACAAAATTGAAGTTTTATAGATACGAGTACATGTAGACGAACAGAAAACTTTACAATAGATAGGAAAATATAGTCAACATCAGGTTTCGTCTATTTATGATATTTTGAAATCACTTATTTTTAACAAGCTTTATTTAGCTTGCAATGTATCTTGTCTGTATGAATGAATGTTTGCTTAAGTCAAATCTTGCAACTTAATTTTCAACTAGTTGTCCTCAACCGATTAAGCTGAAATTATGCACACTTGTGTAAAGCAGATGACAATACAATATTATGGAGTCAATGACGTGTTCTGATGATGGAGCCGGAGGGATTCGAAGGAATTCAGTTATAAAACAATATAACCTCATTAAGTCGAACTCGTTTGATTTGTCTTGATGAGCACTTTATGGGGCGATGCCGGAAGACTGAAAGTGGTTGATGGAACTCAGTAATAAAACGAGGCAAATCCATAGAAGACTATAAAATTTTAATTAAAAAAAAAAGAACTTATTGATCAACAACATTGTTGCAGCGGCAGCGGTTTGTCAAAATCAAAAGCCATTAGCTGATTTTCCACCTCCATTCAAGTTTAGCCCGCATAGTTACGCTTAGCTATATAAAGCTTTCAATAAAATATTTGGATACGGAATTTTAAACAATAGAACATAAGTACCTAAAATTGTATTTAGCTTATGTACATATGCATATACTTAAATATGTTTATAATAATGCAATACTGCAGTTTCAAATAATCATTCAAGAGTCAATATCTATCCAGTATAATACTTTCAATTTTTGGAATACATCTCGAAGTACAATTTGCGAGCAGACAGGAAAACTCTGGGGAAAACACGGGCTTTTCATGTTTTGAACGATATTCAAGATGAAAGTGAATTGAAAAATAATAACGTACTTATCGCCATGCAAAATAATGAAGATAAAAACCAATTTCCATTTATTTTAGGAGTACACAAAGATGATGATTAAGAAAAATCTCGAGAGAACCGAACAAAAGAAATCAATAAGTCTATTCAGTCAAGTATATTATTTTCATTGTATGTAGATTTTATTTTAATTTTAATCTCAAAACCTTAGACAATATATATAAAAAAAATTCCCATCATAGAAAAAAACCGAAAAAGCATATTGGGACACGCGCAATGCGTTCCGTAGTTGCAAATGCCGATTTTGCAAGTTCATGCCTCACGGTTTAGCGACTAAAATGCTTAAAAACGAATTTTATTGAATTTGTATATAAAAATTTTATTTCCCGAGTACATTCTCTTTAACTTGTAAACCCTACTTAGCTCTGATAGTTTTCCTTCCAACTTCGTTATAAATACGTGTCTATATACAACCGTTTAGCTGATAGGGGCTGTGAGTAAAATTTGGTGTCTACAAGCTCCCAAATATTGTTGTAAAACCTATTCGACGACACCCCACAACACAAAATTCCCACTTTACACGTATGGGAGGTAACCTTAACAATGAGTAAAACCGCGGACAGACAGACATGGCGAAACTATAAAGGTTTCTTTTGTTTACTACGGAACCCTAAAAAGGTGGCCTTATAATATAATGGATGATCTTTCTCTTTGTACAACATACCATATTGATATTGTTTTGTTTTTTATTACAGGTACGAATATAAGGCAGGCCTGTGTCACTCCCCGTTTAGGTTTTGAAAATATACCTACATTATTACTATGCGCCCGGCGAGCACTTCGAAGGGGAAAATTCAGTTACATGAATCGTTTGTACGGAGTAATAAGAATGAAATTGGCCTGCAATAGATATATAGGTATCTAAACGAAGAAGTGAGAAGTTCTGACGCGAGCTAAATTAAACCATAGCGCTAACCACTTTAGTTGATATTCCTTTGAATTTCTGTTCTGAGTAAGATTTCTGTACGTGAGTAATAGTACTTATTATGTGTATATGTAAGGTAAGTAGTTTTTTGATTGTTTTGTTTTCTTTACGTTACTCCCACATAAACCCTCCAATCTTGATCCTTTGCCTGAGTCTCCAATCAACATAATACCTACCAATGTCGTTTAGCGTAGGAAAGGCGACTAGGTGGAAAAAATAACAATACACTTTTTTTTTGCACAGTGGTTTGAAATTCATATAGATTGACATAATCGTATCCATTACTCACAAGCCTTTCCTCTCTAAAGTAAATACATCATTGCGATGTCCTGCCTGATGTTGGTAGCTCAACGCAAATCCACCTCCATTATGGGAAATCCGATGTGAAAAATGTTTGTTTTTTCGGGATGAAATTTCACTAAGGTTTTTAATGGGCAATTAATAAGATAAAATATAAAAAACTGGCCAAGTCCGAACTCGCATGGAGATGATTCCGTACAATGCCAAAGTCGTTTAATTAATGCAAAATATCACACTTGAAATCCTCACAGTAAGACGCAAGTTAACTACTACTAGTGCTATCTAGTGGTGTTTAAGTGAACTATTTTCCGCAAATCACTTAAGGGAAAATATTTTATTTTCTATTATTAAAATTCTTATATGTTTTCCTGTTATCTAAAAGCAATGAACTATATTTTGTACTTTTTTCAAAATTTTAAGCTCAGTAGTTTCGGTGATCAGGTGGTAAATTTTCGTCGTTTTTCATGAATAAAATCAAAATTATTCATTTTCCAATAATAATAAAATATATTCGAGATTCTACCTAGATAGCAAGCCATTTCATTTGATATATGACACAGTAAGGTTTGCAAAACTTTATGTTTATTTTCCTATTTGTGTCGCAAAAATGACCCTTTTTTTAAATATAAACATTGTTCATCTGTGTTTGGGTCATAGGATTACACCATCCTATCAAAATTCACCTGATTTGGTCCAGTAAATTTAGAACAAAATTGATTGTGCCAGACGGACGGACAGACAGACGCACGAGGGATCCAATAAGGGTTCCGTTTTTTAATTTTTTGTACGTAACCCTAACAAATGTAAAATCAGTTGACAATACATTTATTTTAATAATGTTTTTTTTTTGTAGCAAACTTGTGTTTGAAAAGCCCGACTAGCGTCCCGACGTGTAGTAGCCATTTAGCCATGTCTGAGAAAGCTTAAAAATCATACACAACATATAACCAAAAATGTCTCAAAATTAAATCCGAACACAACTAGAAACAAACTCATAGTTCACCGCAAGTAGGTTGGCGTTTGGTCACTGTGACATCACGATTTTTATACTTTACACAAGAGCATTGTTCACAGCATGTCTAGTTGGAGAAAAACTGGCCTCATTTTAAGTTACTCCACAAAAGCGCTGCTCTCTGTGAAATAATTCTGACGTTCAAATGCTTAGCGCTTTGTAGTAAATATTTCTACTTTTATTGAAATATTTTAGCATTATGTTTCCGACAGTTTCTTGGTAAGCGGTTGCCCTAAGTACTGTTTACCTTATAATAAATTAACTAAATATTTTTAAAATAAATTAATTTTAAATTGAAACACGCGTTTTGAATCACCATAGATAAAAGAATGATATTAGTATGTAATAATTCCCAGAAAAAATATTGTAACCAAAGAGTATTTAAAATTATTAAAATGAAATTTTATAAAAATGAATGTGCAATGGAACGTTTCAACTCATGTCGTACAACCAACATAAAGGAAAATACCACCGCTGAGTACGTATGCATTCACCGCCGCCGGAGTGGTTGTAGGATTCATCAAAAGATGGCGCTTTAGTTTCGTAATTAAATTATTTTTAAGTTTGTAAACTTCAATAATACATTGTTTAAAGATGTCTGCCTACATTTAAATATGTAAATATACATTTAATATTAGTTCCATGGAATAACTATTTAAAATACGTTTAAAAATGGTTTAATTAAGTCTCATGTGGGTCTAGCAAATCGGCGACAAATTTACATGATTTCACGTTGCCAACCGTCGATATGTCTACTTTGACCTGTCAAAACTATGCTCGCACGGGAGTTAGGCATGAGATAAAATACGTTTTATAAATGAAAGTTATTTTGTCGCTCAATTATGTCTATGTTTGTTGTGGTAAATTACGCGAAATGCGACAAATTAGAAGGATAAAATTTGTCGCCGTAAGCATGTTTGCCTAAAATTATAGACAAAATTCATTTTTTCATCGAGCATAAATCCTGCAATTAATTTTGGAACGAAGTTCCTTACGGCAGGCTTGGAGGAGATAGGGATTTTGCTGCGCGACCGAACTGAAAAAAATGTGATAGTAAAACCGTAAGGATGACCTCGTTAAATAAAACCGTTAAATGAGACGTGCGCAGGCGCGACAGTCGTATACACAAGCGAGTAGTGTACTCGTATAATACCTTTCTCTTCCTTTGAGCACGATTTTTCTTTTGCAAATTGTGTCGATTCTACATTAGCCGAAGGAACTTCGTTCCTACCTGGTGTCCCACGACACCACATTTCTTTTTTGTTCCGAAAATGGGTGCGTAGATATATTCAGTGCAAGACCTTCTCACATCAAGCGCATAATCGAACAACAGTGCTACGGGATAAGCCGGAGAAAAAAAAAATTAAAAAAATAAGGGAAGGGACAATAAAAAGCACAAAATAGACACAACAACTATATTGTCCTTTCCACAAAATGAAACAACAAGAACACGAATGGAGAGAAAAAACGTGGTGGTCTTTGAATCTTGGAGCGGGACTTAGCTTGTATTACGGAGGTACTTCGGAAGGGACGCCGTCGGCAAACTTGTTTAACGCAAAATGGCTGCCGCTTCTTAGTGTAGGACAGCGTCACGCCCAGCCGCAATTCTTCACCGCTAATTACCCACGGAGAAGTTTTCAAGGGTAAAGGTGTGCCTTTTTATCAGGGAACACAAACACAGAATTTAAACAAATTATTTAAAATTATTAAGATGAAACTGAAAGGTCTTCCACGACCATAAAAGTTCAGTAACTAAGTAGATTGTGTGCAGCGAATGTCACCCGATCTCGAAATAAATCGTCCTCTCAGACTTTGGAATTAGTTCATCTCTATTAAATGTTGGTAGATAAAGAAAACAAAAACTTTACATACCCGGTTCTAAAAATATTCCACATTTTGTCTATGATTGAATATTCTAGAAGATCATAGACAATAGTAAATAAAGTGATTAAATTTTATTCATTAGTTAATAGGGATTTGTTTTATCAACAACGTGAATGATTTCTAAACTAACATTAGAATAATTTATTTTTTAAATCTGGGAACGGCAATGACATTGACTATCTGTCAAAGTCATTAAACTTCATTCAATTAGAATATGTATCCAAACATTTATGTTACATTGTTTATGTACATTGTTTTGAAGAGAAATTTGAAAATGTTTATAGAAAACAAAGGAGGACCCATTTCTTACGTAAGTTGTAAAACTACATTGTTACAACAGGTTTTCGATTCCCAATCACCTTTACGTCCTTTATTGCATTTGTAATTTTAATTTCTTTAAAATTTGATGCTATGTTGTATTGCACAATTTCAGTTTTAGTTTCAGTTTATCACATTGAACTACTGTCCTTCAAGTTACAATAGTGTCATCAAAATGGTTTAAGTGCTATATTTTTTCTATAAGTGGTAACTTAACGGCTAAGTTTTATAACTATTTGTTGTTGTTATTGTCTACATAGATATAAAATTGTTGTAAGTTTTCCGAAATAAATAAAATAAAAAATAAAATAACTATTATCCTCTCCAACATGTGTCGTAAGAGGCGACTAAAACATAATATATGTGTCAATAAAGAATTTGCAGCAGTCTGCGTTTACCATGCCACCTGTCCAGCATGGTAATTATGAGCAAATGTTTCCATTATTGACAGAGTTTCTTGATTGACACTTCTGGTTCAATAGTAGACCGATAATAGGTACTAGGTAAAGGCAAGTGGTTAGGAAAGTAGTTTTACGAAGTATACAAAATAAGTTCTTTTTTTAAAATCCTTTTTTTTTTCATACAACATTTTATTGTGGGGCCTTAACTATCAAGAGAAATTTAATTTGCCCAAACTTGATGGGGTTGTGTCATTTTCTTACAGCCTAATATGCCTACCTTCCGACTCCATCATCAGATCAGCGTCATATCACAATAATATTGCAGTGCAATGTTATCTGATTTACATTTAGTATACAAATTTCAACTTATCGGATACCGGAAAATGGATCATATTTAACTTGCAAGATTTGTTTACAGATAGACAGACAACGCGACAGGTGAAACTAAATAACTAAAATAAATAAAAGCTCTTAAGGAATAAACATGTCCAGTTCGAAGCCAACAAATCCCGTAGATTACTTCGTTAGAATGACAAATCTTGAGTTGGCAAAGTAATATTTTAGGTAATGCCGACGCTGAAATATTTTATCAGTATTATTTATTATAACATAAGTACATATCATTACAGGTTGAAACTTACTGCGATAGTACATTACTATAATACATTATTACTTATGATATCCTTGTGGATTCAGATTGTTTATTTCCATACAAAATATATATTGTCAAAATGTTGTTACTTACTATACTGATTTAACAATACAGGTTGATTATGAAATTCATTCAGAGGTAGTATTGAGCAAGTCGATCTTATTGGCTACAATGTTAAGGGGATACTTGAAACTTTCGGGGTTCAGTCCTGCCTCCATTTGAAATAAATCATTTAAAAGAAAACGGAGATATTATTTAAATTTTTGTCTTGACCAAGGCCTTTAAACAATTTTATGAACTACTATTTACAGTTGAAAGTTAGAACGTGAAGCTTTTCCACGCACTTTAGCCCAAAGTGGTTGTTTTGTGTGCGTAGATGCGTTCTCACTTTGAACTGTAAACAGTAGTTCATAAAAAAGTTTGAAGGGTTATCTAGGGGATGGTCAAGAAAAAAAATTAAATGATATCACCGCTTCCTTTCAAATGATTTATTTCAAATGGGGGCAGCACTCCACCCCAAAAAATTCAGTGTGCAGTGCTCGTGTCAGTGGTGCTTACCACAGCAGGTTGGTGTGCGCTCTGGGCACGGTCAGCAGCGGCGGCCGATGGCAGCGCCACATATGATTGTTTAGCACATATAGGCCAATCTGTGACAATACATCCGGATGGTTTTGCTTGCCCCTTATAACCTTAAAACCACATGTCATATAGCCAGGTGCTTTCTTACATACCAAAAATAAATAAGGTAAGATACATTAAGAGGTAGAAAGGTCTGTAGACTAGGTACTCTCATGTATAGATACCTAAATAAAGGAGAAAATTCAAATTGGATCAAAGTCAAAGTTCCAGATATCAGGCAGCTATGATTTCTGTTGTTAGTACCACCGATGGTGAGCATTCGCTTGAATATAGCATGAAACCTGTAGGCTTATTCCACAACTTTTTATTGACATTAAAAGATTTGTTTTTTTTTCATACTTGTTTCTAAGTTTTGGCCAGATTCCGGCCATGCAGTAGGTGATTAGCACTAGTAACGGCAAGCATTTGTTAGTATGCTATGAAATCAGTAGGGTGATTGCACAATGATTTATGGGTATCTGAAAAGTGAAAAATGCCGACTTTAAGGCGGCCACAATTTCAATTGTAAGTACTACTAATAGTGAGCAATTGTTAGTATGGTAATCATATTGGACGGGGTTATGCGCTAGTGAAAACGTAATCGTCACGCATTTGGACGTATTAAATTCTAGAAAGTTTACCTTGTTTCAATTTATTAATATCAATATCTCAATGAAGGCTTTTCAAGTCCTCACAGCTTGCAATCAGCATAATGTGGTCGTTAGCAAATAACAAGCATTTTGCTTCCTGTACTCCTTGCGGCGAACCTGCATATTTTATATAGGGTCGCCTATCACTGTAAAAAGCTAGTAAAAATTCAACAATATATTGAAGCAAACAGCGCTCGATATTTATCATACGTTCCGTTAACGTCTGGAATTGATTAATTTTCAGTTACCACGTTTTCTGATTAATCACTTTGCCTTTTTAATATTTTTTAATTTATTAAGGGCATCGATATAAGGATTCTTACATAACTAAAGGTTTTTAAAAAAATTGGCTTAACAATAAAAGCGCTTCATTTTCCCTTTTGCTGCCAGCAGTTAAACTGTATCTATTCCTGATCTTTACTTTTCTACCTGAAGTCACTCTCTGTATTCATTTCATATTTATGTAAAACCTTCCTAAACAATAGTTTAAGCAACTTCTAATAAACAAGCAGACAGAACTTAGGGCTGCAAGACACAAAGGCCACGTCTAATCAATCCGTAAAAAGAGACCCTGTATCTATAGGTTATGAGACGGTCTAAAATGAACATATCCTATTTGAAGCCAACAAATCCCGTAGATTACTTCGTTAGAATGACAAATCTCGAGTTGGCGAAGTAATATTTTAGGTAACGTCGACGTTGAAATGTATTGGAGCAAACAGCGCTCGCTATTTATCATATGTACAGTTCGCTTCTGAAATTGATTAATCTTCAGTTACCACGTTTTCTGATTGCTTAACCATTTGAGTGCTGCTACTTTTTGCTCAGATTTTGCTATTTATTATAAATCATAGTAAAAACCGGCCAAGTGCTAGATGGACTCGCGCAGGAAGGGTTCCATACCATTATCAATAGAAAAAACTTTTTTGTAAGGGAGCCCCACCGAAAAATTTCTTTTATTCTATTTTTAGTTCAAATTCAAAATTATATCGTCTATTCAACTGTGAAAAAAATTGATTGAACTGTAAAAATTTCAACTGTCTAGCTATCACGGTTCATGAGATACAGCCTGGTGACAGACAAACAGACAGACGGACAGACGGGCAGTGTTGTCTAAGTAATAGGGTCCCGTTTTTACCCTATGGGTACGGAACCGCTTACAATTTATTAAAGGAATATAAACTTGGGGTTCTTTTCAATACATTATTTGTTACCGGGTTCAGCCTTTGGTCGAAACGCTTTTAAAAGCCAATGATACTTTTGACGGTTGTTTATAAAATGAATGGCTATGTAATACCTGACGGTACACATTTATTAATAAAATTTTGTTAACTCTCAGTTTCAATTTTTTTTAATCGTTAACATTAGGATATTCGGGGTGGCGACAGGGTCAAAAAAAGTTTGATTGTAATTAGTCCGACTTTTAGTTTACCAAAAAAGTAAAAATTCACAAAGATATGGTGCGTCAAAGTTATTGACTGGGGGCTTCTGACGTTACCGCTAAGTAAAAAACGTACCAAGTCGTGAAGTCATGTGAAATTTCAATGCGCTGTATCTTTGCCAATTTTTGCTTCTCAGCTTGCTTTTATAATAATCTAACCGATGGGCTAAATATATTTTTCCATTCGTCATGCCTATTATTACCGTCATATTTACGATTAAAACATTTATTTCAAATGAGGGTACAATCTGCATGGTTTATCTTCATAAGCATGATATATTGTATTTTAACTTGGCTGTAAAAAAAATTGTCTATTTAATAAAAACCCAAGGCTTTACAAACTGGGACACGTCTAAATGAGTGACGTCATTATACTCCTCTCGGTCGTGTCATTAAATCTGAAAACTGAATTACATTCATGTTTTCATAAAACCGTGGTAAAAATGAATATGTAATTTTAACTTCTATTTAGAACATTACCGTGTAATGTTGTTATTCCAAATTATGAAACATATACAATGCAGTGTTTATATTTTTTGGCTAGGAAAACTTTATAGCCGTTTCCAGAAAGAAAAAAAATGTGTATTGGAAATCGTTGCTTTATAAAGTGCGTAAGGTTAGGCCTGTGTCACTCCCCGTTTAAGTATCGAAAATATACAACATTATTACTATGGTCGGGGCGATCACTTCGAAGCCGAAAATGTAGTTACATGAATCGTTTGTCTAGTAATAAGAATAAAATTGGCTTGCAATGGATGTCTAGGTATCAAAACGTAGAGGTGAGGAGTTCTGACGCGAGCTAAATCACACCATAGTGCTAACCACATTAAGTAGATATTTCTTTGAATTTCTTTTTTGAGTAAGAATTCTGTACGTGAGTACTAATACTTGTTCTGTGGTAAAGTATTCAAAATTCTGAAAACTATCCGATCAGCCTAATATGTGGACATCACTATTCGAGTAGCGCACCTGTCGGCAAGTAGCAGAATTATTTCGTAGCTTGGGATTCAAGTGATGAAAAAATTCTGCTTCTCGACGATAGATGGCGCAATTATTAGACTTTTTAATTTGAGTTAGACAGTAAATAGCAAAACGTCGTAACTACTTTTTGAACCGTAGCAAAATAAACCTTATGATTGAGACTTAATGTCGTTTTTAAAATGTAGGGTCTATTGACTTAGGCCAATCTATACTATAATAAAAGAGTAAAAAAATGTGTCTGTACATTGAAAATTTTTCAAAAAAAAATATTTGGGGCGATGGAGATATAGTAATAGAGTAAGAAAATAAAAAAAAATGTCTGTCTGTTTGTCTGTTTGTCTGTTTGTCTGTTTGTCTGTTTGTCTGTTTGTCTGTTTGTACACGCTAATCTCCGGAAATACTGGACGGATTCGAATGAAACTTTTTTTGTTATATAGCTGTGAAGCCTGGGCAACATATAGGCTATAATTGATTTTGTAAAATGGAACATATGATGCAGAACTATAATGGTCCAGCTAAACTATAAGAAATATTAAAATGCCGCCTTAGCAAAAGTTGTTAAGTCTGATGAGAACTTTTTGTTGAGTTATAATACAACTGGCCAAGCGCGAGTCGGACGCGCGCGACGGGTTCCGTACCATAATCTATGAAAAATCACGTTTGTAGTATGGGAGCCCCCCATAAATACTTATTTTATTCGATTTTTAGGGTTCCATAGGGTAGGGTAGAAACGGGACCCTATTACTTAGACCTTCCGACTATTTGTCTGTCTGTTTGTCACCAGGCTGTATCTCATGCACCATTATAGCTAGACAGTTGAAATTTTTATAGATGATGTTTTTTTGTTGACGCTGAACAAAAACATACTAAATCTATCTATCTATACTATCTAATAAAAATGTGTCTGTACGTTGAAAATTTTTCCAAAAAAAAGTTGTTTCGTCCGAAGAAAAACTTATAAGTTCAGTATTTGCGGACCTTCAGAGCAAAACACACCAGAAATATTCTTGGTTACGTGAACGCGCCATATTGACAACAAAAAATTAAAAATCAATTAATAAAGAACTTATGACGCAAATTATTGTTGATTTCTTGGATAGTTTTGTTGACGACGCCACCAATTATCCAGTTGAGTTTCGTAATTCACTTGCAGCAAATGGACTCTCGGCTCACAAAATAAGTCTTAATGTCAAAGGGCCAATAATGCTGATGCGAAATTTGACTCCGCCGAAACTGTGTAACGGAACACAACTTAGTGTCTCAGCACTGTATGCCGAAGTTCAGCGGCTGAATTTCAGCCAATGCATGCCTGTAATGTTATTTGCATTACTAGCAACACATAATGCCGAACTTCCGATGTTTTTGCCTGAATCGGACCCGTACCCGCCGACGCCTCACCCGCCGCCGCCGCCGCCGCCGCTTCCGCTCCCGCTCCCACTCCCGCTCCCGCTCCCGCTCCCGCTCCCGCTCCCGCTCCTGCTTCCGCTTCCGCTCCCGCTCCCGCTCCCTCTACCGCTCCCGCCACCGCTCCCGCCGCCGCCGCCACCGCCGCTTCCGCCGCCGCCGCCTCTTCCGCCGACGCCTCCGCCTCCGCCGCCGCCGCCGCCGCCGCCGCCACCGCCGCCGCTGCCGCTCCCGCTCCTGCTCCCGCTCCCGCTCCCGCTCCTGCCGCTACTACCGCCATCGCTCCCGCCGCCGTCGCAGCCGCCGCTGCCGCCGCCGCCGCCACTGCCGCCGCCGCCGCCGCCGCCGCCACTGCGCCGCCGCTTCCGCCGACGCCGCCGCCGCCGCTTCCAACGCGGCCGCCGCCGCCGCTGCCACCGCCGCCGAAGCCTTTGCCGCCGCCGCCACTGCCGACGCCTCCGCCGCCGCCACCGCCGCCGCCGCTGCCACTCCCGCTGCCGCTTCCGCTCCCGCTCGCGCTTATGCTCCCGTTTCCGCTTTCGCTCCCGTTCCCTCTTCCACTTCCATTCCCTCTTCCGCTCCCGTTTCCGTTCGCCGCAGACGCGCCAAAGACGGAAGATTAAATTCTCATATCGGCACATCACTACTGTCCGGCGTTTCCACCGAACTTCAACGGCTGAACTTCAGCTTATTTAGTGTGTCATCCCCACCGAACTTTAAACACTGAACTTTAGCCGCTAAACTTCGGCATAGTCTGCTGAGACAGTTAAAGTTTACTGTGAGTGGTGCCAGTGAAACTGTATTTATTCCGCGTATGCCACTCATCCCTAACAATTTTCCTTTTGAAAATACACAGTCTGCGGTGATTACTGTATTACTTGCTTTGCTATGAAAATAAGTCACAGTTTTAGAGGCTTAAAGCTGCTGATGTCGATCTAAGGATTGGTTTTTCGCATGGCCAACTTAATGTGGCTTTCTCCAGGGTTAGTAATACTTCAGCTCTTTTCATATTGGCTCCCGAAGGAAAGAATTAAAATAATATTGACTTTTAACTCCTAACACTGTAACAAGTACTTTCTTATCTCTCTCTTTCTTTCTCTCTCTTTCTCTCTCTCGCATTAGTTTTTATTTATATTAATACGCCGGAGTCATAAAGTCCACGCGAACGAAGTCGCGGGCATCAGCTAGTATTGAAATAAAGATATTCGACCAATCAAACGAATTTTTCGTATGTGTGCAATATGTGATTATTGGTTAGGCCCAAGGCACTTCCACCTATTTCTCTGTTCCGTGGTTTTTTGTATGAAAAACATTCGTTTAAGTGACTCCATGTTTCAAAAATGGCACTTTTAGTCACTAAGAAGACGTTAATAAAAAAAAATATTAGCAAAATGGAAAAACCGACACACGTATATATTTAAACACACATACATAAACCCTTAACAAAGGACTCTCCTGTTGTCGTGTAAAAAGGAAAACATTTTTAGACATCGCAGTCCAACGGTCAACATGAACCCTAAATCACATTTCAAAGGCAAGCCTCAGATAAAACTTTTAATCCATCAGCCTTTCTATCACCGGGCTCCATACCTATCCTGTATCCTGTCTAGAACTGTACACAAACCTGCAAATAGCTAGGTTGAAAGCCATTTAAACGCACCTGAATTTAAATAAACTTTTACATGTGATGATAGGTATAACAATAAATGTTACATATAATGAACCAGCTACTTCTATTCCCGCGATTGCAAAAGAAGATCGAGAAAATGGCTTAGATTTGCATTATATAGGATAAAGACGAAAAAATATATCTGTAATTGTTTTGACGACCTCCGTGGCGTAGTTGTCACCATGCTAGGCCGCCACCCAGAGGTTCCGGGTTCGATCCCCGGTCAGGGTAAGTTGGAAAATGGCCTTTTTCAAATTGTCCTGGGTCTTGAATGTTTACCTATATATTATAGGTTGTGAAATATAGTATCGTTGAGTTAGTATCCCATAACACAAGTCTCGAACTTACTTTGGGGCTAGCTCAATCAGTGTTATTTGTCGCTATATATTTATTTATTTTATTTATGTTTTACCGACTTTTTTCACAGTCTCTGATTCGTAATTTCTCAATTCTATAATTTAAGCCAAATTACACACTTAATAACGAATGAAAAAAGCTCGTTTTCGCAAGTAAGTATAAAACTCACTATTTAGATACATGTCTTAAATATCATAATTTAAATCGCAAAAAAAATTTAAATCACAGAAAATATGTACGCATGCCGTTCCATGGTTTTCTGTTGCAATGCCGTATCAAGGTTCATGTTGTACCTACTAATTTAAGAAGTGGCTGTGTAGTAGAAAGTGTAACAGATATACAATGTGAAAAGCAATAAATAAATTGAAATTGAAAATTCCTGGTCCTCTTTTCCCTTCTATCTTCCCTTCATAGATTTTTTATTTATTTATTGAATCTTCGTGTCGTACTAGATGACCTAAATCTTTACTGCCTAGATGGTAAAGTCATCCTTTTCTGCAAGTACATTCAAGAGCGGCCAACCCGTCTTGCTTTTCATACAAACGCTTGTACGTGATTTAGGCGTTGTAACTAATCTTTTTCAAAACTTTTGAATTAACTGGTATCTTGCTCGCTTTATCTAGGTTTCTGACGAAATAAAAAAATAAGACTTGGAAAATCAAATTCAGTATAAGCTTCCAAAAATCTGTTTTTATTTTTTGCGCAAAATTTACCTGAATTTCGACCGATCATAAAATACTTATAAATTGTAAAGGTAAAAAAATATTTCGAAATAAACCTCGCAAATGCAATAAAATTTTGAAATAAAAAAACTAAATTCACATACATCACCTTGTAAGGCTTACTGAAAAACACGTATTACCTGGAACAAGTTTTATGAAATTTCTGCACCTTATGAATATTTAATATTCGTTCAATGGATAGTTAATAATAATACAAATTCATTCAATAGAATGTAAACCGAGCCCTCAGGTACTATCTCTCTCTCTTTTCTTTGCCTCTTTTTCTAGCATTTCCCTGGATGAAACAACAAGCTTCTAAAATTATGCTAGCGTTGACGATAGAGCGGCCCGGAAGAGCCACCTTAAGATCTCTTGTCGATATTTTTCTTAAAAAGAAAAACACGCTCAAAATAACGATAGCAGGATATATTGAAATGATTTGCCATCTTCGTACATAAAGTCACACTTATTATAAATTGATATGTACGCATAAAGCTATTTCTTTGTTTGCCTGGATTTATTAAACTCTGAAATAACTGTCCCAATTTTGATACAGTGTTTACTAACTCGTAGATAATTTTATCGAAAAGGTTAACATGTAACATAAATACATCTTTGAGCAAAGTGGGGCCGGGCTACAGTCAGCAATAAATAACACCATTTAACACTTTTTTACATACGTATATCTTTTTTTTTTGTTTGTTGAAGATCATCATCTCATTTATATTTAAGAGCATATCTCATAAATAATTGGTTATTTAACAGCATTACAATGCTCGAATTGTTATACAAACTAAAACATGTGATGAAAAATTTCGCCACGAGTGGGAATCGAACCCGCGTCCCTCACGTTAACGCCGTGAGTGCACTACCAATTGTGCAACCGTGGCTTCGAACCTTCCTGACGAAATTTTTCATCACATAGTACACACGCATTTAAAGCATGCGTTATTCTTCATTACTTCCCACTATTTTAGAAGTGTTATATTCCACTTAATTCAATTTAGATAAATTGAAAGTTGATTAAAGTAAAGAAGGTTTTTGTTTAAATTATTGGTTTTCTATGAGCTATGCTCCTGTCGATGGAGTATGAAATATTTTCTTCTATTTGTCTCTTTCATCTCCCAGTTTTTTTACTACTTTGTATGTCACAAAATTCCTGTATCAGTTCCATATAACTATACACTTAGGTCTACCTGGTCCTCATTTCCCTTTTATCTTCCCTTCAATGATATTTTTTTATAAAATTGTTGAAGATCATGAAGATAGTTTCCCTCTCACCGAAATATAAGCGCCCTAACAGCCGACCATTGATCTTATTCCCCCCAACAGATGGACTCGGATGAGTTATGGCGGTCGCCAACTTTTATATTACCACTTGATACGTTTATGCTAAGAAAAAATACACATAGATATATAAAAAGGATCGTTAGTGCTACAAAAATTACGTATATGAACAAAAAATACACATAATATCAGCTAAACAGGTTATTATTTTTTAGTGAAATATTAATTTATTTGTTTATTTACAAAATTCGTGAACACAAGAAACACAGAAACAAACAGTGTAGGAACATTATGTCTAATAAAAAGTATTTTCCAGCAGACCCAGGAGAGGAAAAGAGAAGAAATCAGGTAGTAGTAGGAGTATTTACGAAATTTTCGGTCCTTTTTACTGATAAATGGAAACAGCCGAACATTGAAAAAATTGGGAACAAAAGGGGACGACTTCTGTTCAACTATGGGTCCATAAACAAAATTATAAGTATGTATTGCTCATATCATAATACTAAAAACTTTAATTATTTTTATCTTCCAATCTTCAAAATTCAAAAGATCCCCACGACGCTCAAGGTAATCCACATTTTGCATCGTGGGCTCCCTTATTAAAATACCTAACATAACAACAAAAGCAAAGGGTAAGAGATGAAAGTTAATATAGTATAGAATGTCAACCAACGCACCTCCTTCAGATTCCAATAACCAATATTGAACAAGTTAAAATGCCTTAATAATCCTTCATTTTGCAGAATAACCTGCGCGGTATTTCTAAGAGGTACGCCCGCAAATTCCCTTGAGGTTGCTTTAATAATGTATATCATTTGTACCACTGCGTTTAAAATTATGTGTAATTAATGTTTGTTATTAAGTACAATAAAGTTTTTAAATAATAATAATAATTTTGTATATTATTTGTATTTAGAATAGCCACGAGTAAAGGCAATGGACAAATTGAGGCGGGACAAAATAAGTCGAGTTGATTTTAGTCTCATAAATCAGATACTTAGATAAAAATATGTATTCGTAATGTCTCGATTAACTGAGTATACATACCTATACGCATCATATACGAGTATATTGGACAACTGCCTTTGGCGGCCTTTGTGACAACTGTCAGTTTGAATGACAAATTGTATCAACCACAATATTGTCAGGTACATAATATGTATCTATATTGACTTCCCAAATTTTTTGTATTCCTATTTTAGGTTGGTGCACAAACTTACCATATAGCACAAAATTGTTTCGTACATTTTTATTAATCCGAATTTAGTATAATAATAATAAATCGTTTATTTCGAACAACAAGATCCATACAAAGGGTTAGTAACAATTGATCTTAAAATACTAGGATGTTAGTAACAATAAAATAAAATAAAAACAGCAGACGGACATGCACGCACATACATAGTATAGCCTATTTTTGACTTCCCTAAGATTTTATCGCCGAATATTTACTTAATACCAATAATTAAACACTTCTAATGTTCACAATTACATTATACACATATTGTACAGCAAAATATTTTGTAAAGCAAGCATGCAGCATGCAAGCAAACATGCAAATATATTTCTGGGTAGCTCATTCTTAGGACCTCCTTCGCTAGCTTCTGGTTCCGCGCTAAGGAATAACACTCTAGTATAGGTCAAACTTGAGCTATTGGAGTCGGGGTGCCTAAGTCGGATCTGTGATTTATGAAGATTTTAGGAATTATTATTAGTAGTGCATTAGTTGTGAACAACAAAGTATAATTATTTGAAGTAATTATTTAAGTAAGTAATAATTGTTTTAGACATAGTTATACGAGGTTATCGTTACGTCTAAAGAAATAAAAGCCAAACGATTTTAGGACATCTATTAATAGAGATTCTAAAATTCCAGCTAAAAATTGTTAAGCTAAACAATTTGTATTGAATTGACGGGCACCCACATAATAAACATGAAGCGAGTACTTAATACACTACAGTATTGTTGATAAAATTTCTTACTGTTTCAAATTAAGGTAAGAGTTTCTTTTTAACATTTAATGGTACAAAGTAAAGTTTTAAACTATATCACTTGTCATAGATATTTTTCTTTATTCCTACAATTAAAATTTTCCGACTTACAAATTGTCTTTGAAGTTCATATTACAGGAGTCACAGCATGAAAATCTTTACTTTTTAAAATCAACTCTAAAATCATGTCGATAGAGTCTAAGATACCGTTTCTGTGCGACGGTAAAAATATCTGTTATTTAATTTGAGAAAATCCGTGTGACTTCAGATGGTGCACATCATAGTGAAAAATGCATGAGTCAGTGAGTTTGTGAGCTTGGCCAAGCTGGTTCCTGGAACTTTGAGTAAACCTTACGCTTTTCTAACTAATGTTATGAATCTGACTTTGCTTTAGTTCTCGTATCTTATTTTAGTTGAGGCTAAGAAAATTTTACAGAATGTAGGATAATAGTGTCTGGAAAACAATCTTGCACAAAATTAATATAATTTTTTTAAGGTTATCTTTTGCTTATCTTGTTAAGTGTATGTTTATAGTAGTTTATAATACAAGTGTGGTAAGTTGTTCATTACAGTCGAGGGGAGTTGACTCACAAGCGGGCGAAGCCCGCGCGTGTGTCTATGGAACCGAGACTTGTGATGAACAATACACACGTGTGTCATACTACGTTTTTCAACACATTAGTGAGGAAAAAAATATCTTCAATAATGAGATACTTCACTTAAACTTACAATAAATCTTGTTAAAGAAAATTAGAAATATGGCGCCCTTTTTCAAGCGCACTTCGCGCATGCGCGAGTCTGTAGTAATACGAGAGACACAGAAATCAATCCACCAACAGGCAAACGACTTTTTTTTTAACAGGACAGTTTAATAAATTCATTTTAGTGTTGTAACAAGCATTTAAGTAAATAAATAAAATGGAATAATTTGAGTAAAACAAGGTTTTGGTATGGGTCTAGGCTGGCTTCATGCAGATATTATATGTTTCAAAAATAATATTCGATATTTTGGATTTATAGAATCTTATTCCTAAAATATTTAAAAAACACTTTACCGCACTTGTGCGGTAAATAATTTTTACCGCACGATTTTGTGTGTGCGTAATGAATGGCATTACATAAGTAAAATCAGTGTGGTAAATAGCACTTTCCGAGCGAATGTGTTGAAAATAATTTTAAAAGAGTAAAGGAGAAAATGATAATTATTATGTTCAAGACAGGCCTGCGTGAGATGGAAGTTGACATCAGCTAACTAGTTATCACTGAATGGAACACAAAACTCAATCTTGAAGACCAAGGTCGTCAAACTCCCAGCGGTCCGAAATTTCGACACCAGCACCGAGTCAATTATTTAATTCCATATTTTAATTCCATTAAAAAAATATGATAATTACAGTGGTTTGCAGATTGAAGTCAACATTGATTTATTTTTTGGTATTCCGTCATGTCATTCAGATTTCAATAAAGTAATAGTCTAAGTAGCTTAGGGAGAATTGCAATACGCTTGTAATTGTTATTTAAAAGACATGATTGATTTACTATGATAAAATATTGATTTAATAATCAAACACTTTTAGGACAAATTCTCATATATAATCAGTCTCATTATAAAACGCCGACTAAGGTTAGTCTACGTTTTATAATCTGACATAATAAGTAAGGCGTGCAAATGTAAAACGAGGCCCTAAAATTATTATATTAAAAGCCATTTCTCTTCTTAAGAAATTTTAATTATAGGGTTGTTATATAGATGCAAAAATTTAAATTTAATAAAAAGTATAATTTCAAGTCAATTTATTGTATTTTACTTGGTACCCATACTTTATTTATTTATAATCTTTTAATAAAAAAACAAACAATAACTGTAGCCGACTGTACTTTAAAAACTCGTGGACCCGATAAAAAACATTTTTTTATTACCTTGGACCCGCATTGGAGTAGTTGTATGGGCGACATTTTTTTACGATGAAAGGGTTTATAGACTGCTGAGAGTTTGCCCCGAGATCCACTTCAAGTCGCAGTGCCAGAAAAAAATAATACATGGTATCTACTTTTTTAACAATAAAGTTTTGAAATAACAGGTCAAGTCCGAGTGGACTCGCGCACAAAGGTTTCTATATAAGGGATATATATATGGGATCTATAAAAAATCACGTTAGTTGAATGGGAGCCCCACTTATATGTGTATTTTATTATATTTTGTATTTTTTGTTATAGAGGCAGCAGAAATACATCATTTGTAAAAAAATAACTGTCTAGCAATCACGCTTCATAAGATACAGCCTGGTGACAGAAAGACAGACGGAAGGACAGACGGACAGCGGAGTCGTAGTAATTGGGTCCCGTTTTTACTCCTTGGGTTTGAAACCCTATAAAATACTAAGAACCTAAGAAATATAAATAAAAATTAAAAATAAAATTATACGAGACTTTTTGTTCCATGTTCCGTAGTTCAGAAAATATCACATGTTTTTAATGTTTTATTAAAATAACAAACAACGGTGATGATTTTAAAGTGTAGAATCGTTTTTATTTCTAACAAAGCATAGCAGAATAACTTCGTTTTATTTTGCATACATCTAAAATGAGAGGGTAACAACCAAAATATTGGAAAGAGAATTTCAGCGCTAAATTATTTCGTAATGAGTTATTTACATATAAATGCAGGGCGAGGAATTTGTAAGAAAATAAAAGTTAATTCTGTACACGCGGTGAAGTAATCAATCATGGACACGTAGAATGATTTATTGCAACGGTTTTGTTGTAAGGTGTGTGTACACGACAGCAAATGTGGTCAGTCGAGAAAACCCCTAAGGGCGTAAACTGCGTCACGCGTCATGTCACGCAACGCACGAAATACGTCATAATCTCTATTACAAACTCTACGTGCATAGATTCCGGATTCGACTACCGGGAAGAAAAACCGGTCGTCTATTCCCATACCTTTATAGCGTAAATTGCGTCGCGCATGGCGTATTGAGTCTAACTCTGTCACAAACTCTACGTGCAAAAGAGATTAGCATAATACGTTGCGTGATGCTGTATCTCTATCATTTTGTGATTTTGTGACAAAGTTGAACACGTCATGCGCGACGCAATTTACGCTATGAAGGTATGGGAATAGACGACCGGTTTTTCTTCCTGGTAGTTGAATCCGGTAGCTTAGTTATTGGAAGGCGCTTGCGACATATATTTGAATAAATATAATTTACAAGTTCATTCCGGTAACTGTACATCCGACTCGAAAACGGTATCATCCCGTTACATTATTTACTTCGCGAAAAACATAACGTAAGTTCGGTATAGTGTGTCGATAGTAATTCAAAGAGCATTGCAGGCGTAATCGTGTACGCCGAAGTTCAGTTGCTCAACTTGGGCATAATATCTGGGCACTTATTATTAATACACAAACATTTTTATATTAAATTTGGTATTATACAAGAACTTAGTATTAAGTCATAGGGACCTGTAACGAATTATCAAAATAAGCTTTGAGGCATACTTATAAACGTCATTTACGAGTACATTAGTTAAAACTTCGACATAATGGTAATAATACCTATACAACGCGAGATGTTTTTTGATTTGTTTCTTGCGATCAAATTATAATGTGTACTTTTATCATAGTAGTAGTAAAAAGTAATATTTTTAGTCTGTTCTCCCCTTTAAATATAACAACTCTTTCTTTGAAACTTTACGAATAACTTTACTCTGAGATTAGCCCAACTTATTTTGGAGTCAGCTTTGGGGTCAAGCATTAATTAAAGATGTTCCAACTTGTAGTACTGAATCGAATTTAAAGATGCACTACTAATAAAAACGGTTTTAAGTATATTTTCTTCTTGTGTTGTTTTATTTAAGCAAACGAGTTTATTTGCCAGGCAAATTAATAAATCTCCGACTTTTAAGAACGCCATCTAGTGATACCCGTAACGCCATCTTTTATTTGCTAGGCAAATTTAAGAAACCCCGTATTACAAGCGTTAAACCCAAATGATAACTTTTGAACGGCTAAACCGATTTTCATCAAACATAGCTAAGAACCACCGCATGAGAACTTGCTTCCACGTTAAAGAACCACATCGAAATCGTTCTATCCATTCGAGAGCTAAGATGTAGCACAAAAACAAAAAAAAAAGGTTAATAAAAGTAATCTAAAGATATATTTCACATGATACCAATGACCACCTTTTCCCATTGTTAATGAAAGGGAAGTCACCCTTAGACTGTTATCGATTTGGTGTGAAAATATAAAATGAATTATTTAAAATAGCATGAATAGATTTCTTCAAGGCAAAGGTAACATTCTATGTGGAAAGGGACACATAGAATAACTTTTTTAGCACCCGAAAAAAAAGAGGTATTATAAAACATGACGCTAATGTGTGTCTGTCTGTCTTTTAATGTGTCTATCTGTCTTATCGTAGCTCTCGAACGGAGACACTAATTACGATGAGGTTTTTTTTTTTACGTAAAAGCAAGTTTACTTGCGATTTTTCTTAGTTATGTGTAATGAAAATCGGTTATTGGGGATTAACGCTTGAGGGTCGGGATTTTTTAATCTATATGGCAAATAACAGATGGCGCTAACGGATATCAATTTCACTTAAAATCAGTTGACGTTTTAAGAGATAGCTAAAGAGAGATAGATGCTGCAGTACAGTTTGTTACCGCTTCTTTTGTACTTGCGCTTAAGAGGCGGCAGTAAACTTAATTGTAAGTAAATGGTCCGAAGTCAATAACTTTCTATTATGAAACCGAATGAAAAAAAATTACAATTATCACGTGATACAAATCGTCACCATCATCAGGTCTTTTTGTTTCCATTACAGGAGCACGACCCTCTCTGTACTACCAGAGCCATACTTGGCCAGAGCAGCCAGAGGACTTGGCCTACGCTCTCCTCGCTGGCCAGACGGGTTGAAGAGGTCTTATTGATGTTTATAAGCTTTGTTTAGCTTGTATTCCCTAAGTCACCTTCTATGACTTGGAGTGGCTCCATTTTACTCTGCCGAAAACCACACGGCAAAACAATTTTTTTTTTCATTAACCTAATTTGTCCCACTGTTGGACAAAGGTCTCTCCCATCTTCCTCCACTTATCCCTTTCATGTGTTAGGTTCGACCATCCTTTTTGGAATGCGTCGAGATCGTCTCGCCAGCGCTTTCTTGGCCTACCCGGGCGACGGTAACCATCTTTAGGCAACCACTCTGTTGTGATTCTGGCCCATCTCTTGCTGTGCATCCTACTGATATGCCCTTCCCAATTCCATTTTAGCATGGCGGTTTTATGTCCCACATTAACGATTCCTGTTTTTGAGCGAATTGTGGCGTTTGGTATTTTATCTACCCTTTTAACTCCTAGCACACTTTGCTCCATTGCTCTCTGACAAACCTTGAGTTTGGACTTCAACTCCTCCGTCAATGACCACGTTACAAACATGCAAAGATAAAACGTGATGCAAATATCCAAAGATAAGTAAATGATTTTAACTTTTTTTAAATTTTGATATGTAGTTATGCCACTCATCACTAGATGGCGTCGTCGGATTTTTTTTTAGCATAGCAAATAAACATATTTGATAATGATATGGAATATACAGCCTTTTGTATTTCACACACTGTGTGCACTATGCAGGTTTCCTCACAATGTTTAAAAATGACATACATAAGAACAAATCTCAGAACGCACATAATCAGGCCTGTGTCACTCCCCGTTTAGATATCGAAAATATACCTACATTGATACTATGCGCACGGCGACCACTTCGAAGGAAAAAATCAGTTACATCAATCGTTTGTCAAGAGTAATAAGAAGAAATTGGCTTGCGATGGATGTCTAGGTGTTTAATCGAAGAGGCAAGGAGTTCTGACGCGAGCTAAATTAAACCATAGCGCTAACCACATTAAGTAGATATTTCTTTCTGAGTAAGACTTCTGTACGTGAGCACTAGTACTTATTCTGTGACCTAATGAGGTTCGAACTTGTCCCTTAAAGACGCACACACGCACAGCCACCACCGCTTCTTCTTCTCCTAACACTTTTTTTTCCATAAAATGAACCTTATTAAATCTGCTGTTCATAAAAATGGATACGTTTATACTTAACATAATCATCAATCAGTATAAAAACCACCTACCTATTTAGGCTACTTACAAGATATGTTAGTGCCTGTGATTTACTTTTTACACCCTTAGTGTATAATTTACTATTTTTTTACGCCAAGGAAAGTAAATAAATCATTTTGATTTTGAAGTAATTACTTAGCAACAGACAAAAATATAAATAAGCCAGTCCCACTTTCATAACTGCAAAGCTTAGCCACAATTGAAAACGTGCAAATTCCCAGATACAGTAACGATTATTCGCCTCCAGGGATTTCGGCGACAACCTTTCAAATAACTTGGCCATTAGGCTGATTGCAGGCAATTGTAGCCATTAACGAACTTTCAAATTGTCAGCCACTGAAACCAGCTCGTTAATGCCGCTGCACTTAGTTTGTAAGGACTTTGGATAATGTCTGTCTGGGTGTAAAGATGATTCTTTTGTAATTTTTACTTTAATTTTTAGGGTTTGGGTACGCAAAGGGTAAAAACGGGACCCTATTCCGTCCGTCCTTTTATCGGTCTGTCTGTCTGTCTGTCATCAGGCTGTATCTCATGGACCGTGATAGCTACACAGTTGAAATTTTCACAGATGATCTATTCCTGATGTCGCTTTATTAATAATTACTAAAAACAGAATAAAATAATGATAAAAAAGGGTTTCCCATGCAAAAAAAGTGATTTTTTTATAGATAATGGTACGAAACCCTTCGTGTGCAAGTCCGACTTGAACTTGGCCGGTTAATTAAATTGACTTAGATTCTACAGTAAGTAGGGCAAAAACCTCTTTTTTTGGCCATCATTCGTTATCGATAGTAGTCAATGCGTCTATCTGTCTTATTTTGCGATTGTTATTTTCACTCAGCAGCCATGTTTCCGATAAAAATTACCAACTAGGCCGATTCCGTCTGACAGACTTCTTTCCAACGTCAACCACTTGTAAAATAATGTAGTTATTCGTACTTTAAAAAGGTTGTCCGTTTTCAAAAATTTTTATTTATTTTTACCTGTCTCATTGTCTGTCTGTCTATCTGTCTGTAATTAAATCTTGCAAGTTAAATTTGACCCAATTTCAGATTGAGCTAAAATTTTGCATGGCATGACAATGCGATATTATGATGACATGCTGATATGATGCTGGAACCGAAAGGTGGCCGTATGAACTCTGTAATGAAACGACGCAGCCCCATCGAGTTTAGGCCCGTTTGATTTGACTTGAGCAGAACTTTGAACTTTTAAGTTTATTATTTTAGACAAAAGCTTATTTAAAGACATATATTTTTTTAATTACTTGTTATCCTTACATACTGCGCTTCAATATTTTTTTCCTTCCTTGCAGCTTGTGATTTTACTATTTGCTCAGCAACCAGATTTGTACACCGTCAGTAGTATTATTAATTTTGTGATAAAAAAATTTCAAGTTCCTACATTTCATAATTCCGGAAAAAGAAAAACAGATCCTCTTTCAATGGTATGAATGGAGGTCCTATGCAATGATAATCGCAATTTATCAAAACGAGTCCACCAAGATATGGAAACCTGGGAAGCTTTACTAAGAACACCCACCTTAAAGAAAAGATAAAAGTGTCCCAAACAATTCATAGATAAATTACGCTCACCTTAAAAACCGCTGTGAATGAGACAGCAGGTGGATAAAGAAAGAGAAGAAACAGCGTTTCCAACGATCAGAGTGCAAGGGAGTTAGTAAAAAGATGTAACAGACAGTGTCTGTGCATCATTGCAAACGAATATTTTGATTAAAATGTAAATAAGATTTTCAATGTAAAAAAAAAAAGATTTATATATAAACAAGCTATACCTATATCTAAAAGACATAATGAACTTTAGATGCCAATGCCGTCCTTATGTTTGCTTGTAATGCAAGTTTAATTCTGCACAAACACAACGTCAATATCATGAAAATTGTGAAATATATTTGAACTTCATGGTAAGAAAACGTAATAAGTAAGGATAAAGCCTCCAAGTTTTAAAAGGAGAACTAAAATATAAAAAAAACCTTCGGAATTTGTGTCATTCAAGGCATTACATGTATTACAATAACATAAACTTTTTTTTACATTTTAGTAAATTACATATTTTTGGTACTAGACAAAAAACGTAAACGTTTTTGAAAAATTCGGATCTTACATACACATGGAGATTTTTCACGTTTTTAGGGTTCCATACCTAAAAGGTAAAAACGGGACCCTATTACCAAGACTCTGCTGTTAGTATGTCCGTCTGTCCGTCCGTCCGTCCGTCTGTCCGCTTGTCTTAATACTAAAAACAGAATAAATTAAATATTTCAGTGTGGCTCCCATACAAAAAAACTTAATTTATTACAGATAATGGTACGGAACCCTTTGTGCGCGAGATTAACTTGCACTTGACCGGTCATTTAATTTTTCCCTCGGTCTACAAAATCCGCTGTCTGCCACATTAGGAGTAAAGTCTAACGAGATAACAGTAAAGTTATATCCAACATATCTCCTCCATTTTATTATCTACGGGTGTTCCCGACATTTATCATTAAGGGTAACAATGCTTTTTGCGGGATTTCCTTCAAGAATCCGAAAGATTAATGAAGGTGGCAATAACGACCGACCATCCGATAAATAACAAAATAACGTACGCTTCTAACGATTTAGATTAATCAGAGGCATTAGGCCTTCTAAAAATAAATCTTTTATTAATGCTATAAAAAATTAAGGTTTTTGGAGTGGCGAAATAACTAGTACTTTATTGAAAAAACTCGTCTTCAATTTATTTCAATTGTTGGAAATTTTGAATCAAGTGAATTAATATGACAAGAATTCATTCGGTTTGATTGGACTAAATGACTGAATTTCGAAAAGTCCTTATCTTACGTAAAGTAGGTACAGTTAACATTTTTCCTGTTTTTCGAGCTATTAAGATATGACAAAGAGTTTCATGACGGACGACAGTTCAAGATCTTCCGATTACCTAGTCGTAGAATTATCGGAATAGTATTTTATGCAACAGTTGTATAAGAAGGTTCATAAAATGCGAGTGGCGCAGGCTACGATGCGAGCCTTGGCGAGCATCGTAAGGAGACGCCATCGAGCATTTTTTGACATACTTATACAACGTTGCATACAATACTTTTTCTACGACTACATTTACTAAAATAAATCCAAAAATAAACAAAGAAAAGTATGGAATACTACCATATGTTTGCTTGGTACTAGGTATTTATGGAAGACTTAATTTTTTTATTTACGTCTTCCTAGTGACCAAAAGTGCCATTTTTGAAACATGAAATTAGAACCATATGTTAAAATAACGATTTTATTATGTTGGCAGTATGGTAGATCTAAAGAAAAAAGTTATAGGATATATGAGGAATAGACTATAGACTTTTCTGAAATCATATAATCTAATATATGTTCTTATATTAGTATACGGGACCATTTAAAAGACAGATAACAGTACATGAGTAGAAAAAATATATAACGAAATTCTCACGTCCAACAGAGATATTGTCATATTTCATATGACTTTGGCTTAATTCTGCAGGCAAATAAACACCACCTTAAAAACTCTTTAATTAATTTATAAAACTCTTTAATTTATAAAACTCTTTCATTAATTTAATGTAATCAACAATAAAAAAAAATATAATTATAAAATAATAATACCTACTAATTTTACGTAAGTGTGTACGGTAAGCCTCAAAAGTGGAGTCTCAATTTCTCATACAATAAGTATGAGAAATTGGGAATCCACTTCTGAGGCGTACTGTACAACATATCAGCGCTCTTTGGTATTATCTATATATATAAAAGCGAAAATCACTCACTCACTCATCATGAAATCTCGAAAACTAATTAGCCAATGAAAATGAAATTTGGCAGGAAGGTAGATTGTGACTTGGAGACGTCTGCTAAGAAAGGATTTTTGGAAATCCGGGAAAGGGTGAAATAAGGGTTGCCAGTTTGTATAAAACTTCGTAATTTTTAAAGTGAGACACATGAAGTTTTTTATTAATTTTAGAAATTAGTAGAAAATAATAAGAGTTTGAAAATTACATCCCTATAGGGGTTGAAATTTTTGAATTAGTGATTAGCAAAAAATAATAACCCATCAATAAGATTTTAAAAAATTGTATTGCTGGGAATGGGAACACAATACACTTATTAAAGTTGCCTATATTTATATAAAAAAAGAAACTGAATGACTGACAGCCCAAACCGCTGGGTCTAAAGACTCCAATTTTGGAGGTTGCACTAACAAAGGATTTTTCAAAATTCACTCCTTAATGGGGTGAAATGGGGGTCCAAAGTTTGTATGGACAAACAGGATTAGTTTGACCATTATATTTAAAACTTCGCAAGAGTACTCCCGGCGGTAAATAACTAAAAACGCGCTTCAGAATTTTTCAATTCATTCCCTAATGGGGTGTAACGGGGGTCCAAAGTTTTTAAGGGGAAACAAGGTTTGACCATTTTATTCGAAATTTCGCAAAAGTAATACCGGCTCTAAGTAAGAAATACAGATTTCAGGATTTTTCAAAATTCATCCCCTAAGGGGGTGAAATGGTCCAAAGTATGTATAGACAAACAAGATTAGTTTGACCATTATGTCTAAGGTCAGTCTAGGAGTACACTAAGAAAGGATTCAAACAGGGTCTAACGGGGGTCCTAAGATTGTATGGCGTGACAAGATTAGTTAGACTATTTTATTCGAAACTTCGCAGGAGTACTCCTGACGGTAAATGTGTAAGTATGTATTTCAGGATTTTTCTAAATTCGACCTCTAAGGGGGTGAAATGAGAGTCCAAAGTTTGTTTGGAGAAACAAGATTAGTTTATTTGAAGCGTTCCGTCGCTCTCTCTCGGTCTAGCAAATGACGGGCACGGAAACGGGAAGGAAACGGGAGAGGGAGGTCCGCCGGGTCTGCTAGGCCTTTTTTCCTTACGTTATAATAAAAAAATGTTATATTTTATAAGTATTCAAACATTTTAACATAATAATTCATATGTTATCATAACATTAATAACGTAAAAAAACAATAAAAAATCCTATTAGAACCATTTTTGACTTCTACGCGGACGAAGTCGCGGGTTAAAGCTAGTATTTTATGAGTATTCAAATATTTTAACATAATATTTTTTATGTTTTAATTATACCAAAATGAATACGTAAAAAAGCAATCAAAGAACCTATTAGAACCATTTTCGACTTCTACGCGTACAAAGTCGCGGGTGACAGCTAGTATAGTCATAATGTTATGATGTTATTAGGCACACATCCTTTGGATAATAATTTAGAACGATACTTGTTATGCTTAAATATTGATCATCTATTTGATTGTAATCCATTTTGTGTGTTAACAATAAATAAATAAAAACGACGGGTTGCACTCCGGGAGTGCCGGCAGAAAACTTGAATATTAACGTTGTACATTTCCATGGATGCGCGTGGCACGCTGTAACATAAACACACACGAACATTCGCGCAAGCGCCCTGCGCCATCCGAATAAAACAGCAGGCGCAGGCATACATTTTCGCCGCGCCGTAGAATGAGAGGGGGATACTTCCTCTCCTACGCCGCGCCGCGCCGGCTGTCTTACAAATTTTCGATCAGGTCACGTTTCCTGACGCCCTGACGCCCTGACGCAAGTTTAAATTTTTTTACCCATTACAAAAAGCGTACAACGCTGCTAAAGAAATTTTCACTTCAAAAACATCAAATATGATGTGCAATAATAACGTCAAAACTACAAGAGACTGTAAAGTTGTACTAAAACGGTTTTTCTATATAAACAAGAAGTAGAGATAAAAGTAGTCTGTTATAATCAAAATCATCAAATACCCCTTAGATAGATTTTGAGACTCGATCATTTGGGAAATCCTGAGCTTTCTTGAAAAGAAACTCGACACGTATAACGCATAACCTGACGGTTTCTAGTTTTTATTCACATAAAATAAAATGTCAAACTTAAGCTTCTCATAAAGTATTTTAACCTTTTTTTTCCTTTCCAAAATTTGGAGAATCAAGGAGACTACTTGACGCATAGGATTCTTTCATTCTAGAAAAACGTTAAAGTATTGACCTAAAAATTTAATTTTGCTCTTTGAAAGTATTGCCCGTGTGTTTTTTTTATAATCATTGTCAAATAGCAAACTACTTACAACATTTTATTGCCAGTACAAAGAAAATCAACAGTTGGAGAAAATTTCGGTACAGAAGGTACGAGTACCTCCTAAGTGCTTAGAAAAAATATAAATTAACAGGTCCCTTTGTTCGATGGTCCTTTATCCTCTTTTGAATTAGGATAAAAAGATTTCTCTTGGGGTCGCGTCGTCATCGGGATGAAGAAATTGTAATTATGCTCCGTGGTAATTTTAGTGGAGTCTCGTGGCTTTTACACAAAACCTCAGGCTTGCTGTTGATTTTGTTAAACCTTTTGTATGGTGATTATGAGAATGACCATTTTTATTTCTTCAATATATAGCTCTCTCTTTCGGTTTCTTAAAAAAAATCTGTTGCATTGGAAATCCTTGGGTTTAGAAAAACATACATTTATCATGATCATTTTGTTTTGAGAATGGATATAAATCATGGGATGTATGATTTAGAACTTTTTGATTTAAGCATCGCTTTTTACACTTGTTTAACTGCCATTTCTCAAAAATAGGAAAATGAGGCATTGTGTGTACCTAAACATATTTGGTTCATCAATTTTTATTCAAACAATGCAATTACATAATTATTTAATAAAACTTATTTTTTCTCGGATAACTAATTTAACACCTTTGATCTTGAATGTTTTTTGTGGAGACGAAGAGCCGACGAAGATTTTTGACATTTTATTTATAAAAGTGTTACTAATATTTCGGCAAGTTAATGAAAGCTACACCCTGGAATTTTAGTTAAATTGACTGTTAAAAAACCTATTAATTCAAAGTTTTCGAGTTACCATATAATTTAAATAAAGATGTAAAATCCATCATAAACTTCTAACTTGTTCCCATCCATATAATCGGGCACATTCACACAGAATGAGCTTGGCATATGCATGTGAGAACACGAACACCAGCCTCGCTAGTAGAGGTGATAACTGTGCATAATTTTACGTTTAGTCCCAGTGAGTTTCAGGAACTTTGACTCGTTTAAGATATACCTATGAATAATTTTCTCCGTACGTGTGCTGTGCGTCTCTAGAAAAGTTATGAAGTCTTATATTTTCTTTTAAGTTTATCTACAATTAAATAGAAAAACCTTTCCAACTTGCCCTAGCTGGGGATCAAACCCAGAATCTCCGAATGAATTTGAAAACTGTTAAAACTTATAAATTTAATCTGAAAAGACATTTATTAAGTGTTCAAAAATTGTTATACTCGTATTGCTGCTTAATTAAATCCTATTTTTCTTCTTATTTTTTCAATATAGTTTGTATTTCTACCGAAAATGTAATAAATAAAAATATATATTGAATGTATCTAAAATATACTTAGTGTGTGTATAGTGTATTAATACTCGTATGTAGTCTACAAAAATAAAATAGTTTTTATAACATTTAAGTTAAGTAATCGGAAGATCGGAAGGTCGGAGTCATATAACCCTATGACAAAATGCTGAGTGAAGATCAATTTGGTACTAACTTCTACATTCGTTAATTTGTTTTTGTATATTTTCTTATTGTTACCCACTAAACAATTTTTATTTTTTATTTATTGTATTTTTTGACGTGCACGGAGGTTGACGATCATGTGAGTATGCAATATGTCGAGGGTGCAACCGGGAAGGCTTTTGTATGACATCGGGTATTGGGTACGCTGGTTCTAAACACTTAAACCACAAGAAGTAATTTCCAAAAGTGCTTACATCTTTTAACAAGTATTTAAGTTAAAAAGAATGTGGTGTCGTGGGACACCAGGTAGGAACGAAGTTACTTCGGCTAATGTTGAATCGACACAATGTGTATACGACTGTCACGCCTGCGCACGTCTCATTTAACGAGGTCATCCTTACGGTTTTACTATCACATTTTTTTCAGTTCGGTCGCGCAGCAAAATCCCTATCTCCTTCAAGCCTGCCGTAAGGAACTTCGTTCCAAAAACAAAAAAAAACTTTTATCTAAAACAATGAACTAAACAGTTTAAACTGCTCATCAAGAAGAATCAATCGAGCCCAAACTCGGTGGAATTATGTTGCTTTGTCATAGAGATGCCAAGGAGACCTTTTGGCTTCATCATGAGATTATTGTTACCATAATAGTGCATTGAGAATTGTCACCTAACTTACAAACAAAAACTTATGTGAAGATTCAGCTCAATCGAATAATGGGAAGTACCTAGGTCTTTTTAGCTTGCAAGTTTCGATTACGGACACACAAACAACGGGACAGTTAAAACTTAATGAAAGGTAGTAAAAAAAGTTTGTACGAGTAGCTTAAGTAATTGGGGGACCTGGCACAGATGGGTTTATTTAAAAGGAAGTTTTACTTCAACAAATTTTAATTAATTGAAAATATTTTTTCTAAAATTTATCGCTTAAAGCTCCTTGGAAGCCCAAAAGTTTCGGACAATTATCGCAGCGAACTTGTAACGTAACATTAAAGAAAATAATTATGCATGCAATTATAAAGTTTCGGGTACTGCTTATTAAAGGGAATTTTTAAATTATTAGAACTTCTGTAACAAATTTGTTCTTTCTATCCACATTGAAAACACTTTTTAGACGTAGGTTACGATCGCAGCGGCCCAAATGGGTATTTATTAATTATATATTATGTATAACAGTCAATGATACATAGATTAATGGCAGTTCCTCTAAGCAAAGGTAATTATAATAAAGAACTGAACATTATATATCAAATAGCTAAATCGAACGGTTACGATACACAAATAATAGGTAACATTATACATAGGAAAAGACAGAATATGATTAAAACACTTTTATATGCAGTACCACAAAATATTAAATGTAAATATACAGCAAGTTTAACATATTTAGGTAAAATTACAGATAAAGTATCTAAAATATTCAGAAAAATAAGGTATCCGTAGCCTTAAAAACAAAAAAAATCGTTAAGATTTCTTTGTAACGTAAAAGATAAAATTGAGTATTGGGGAGCAACAAGAAATAAATAAATTTAAAAAATCTAATATTCAATTTATAAATAAACAGCTTAATGTAAATAATTTCCCTTTATTAAACATTTTTACTATAGAACGTTCGGGCAACTCCGCTCCCCCACCCTCTTCTCTAACAGTATAAAAGGACAGCAATACGGTGTAGTTTTTTTCCTTGTCCGGTGATGCCTCGTGGAGAGGCGAAACACGTGTCGCGTATGCGGTGTCCAATGTTGCTGCAGAGCATGCATTAGCTGTTGGTGGCGGGTGCACACGGGCTGTTGGTGGCAGGTATGCCTGGACTAACAGTAGTGGGTGGGCGCCGGCCGGCAATAGCTTGCATGAACTAACTGGTGGCGGAATTGCACAAAGTAATTCAAATCATGTAGTATATGTATACATTACACATGTAAATGTAAACCTTTTGCGTGACGACATGTTAGTGAAAACCTATCAAAATCGATCAATTAATTGCTGAGTTTATCCTGTTGAGACAGACAAATGGCCTCAAAGGGACTACAGTATATACTATAAAAATGGATCATTTTGAAAACTTAAAAGCAAAAATCAAAACCCTCATAATTGGATCACACGTGTAATCTGTCACAGATATTTTTTTTATTACTGTCCTGCCCAAAATGCCCCGCATTCACAGTGAAAGAAATAACCAGGGAGTCATCGTAGCTAAGCACTGGTCAGGTTTATCATAATTATATTAAATGGCCTTTTGACTCTGTAGGAATATCTGTTCGGTTTGGGCTAAATTAAAATACTATTTTACTGGTGAAGTATGAAATTATATTGTTTTAACTTTTACTTGGAAATAGTATATCTGACCCCTATCACAACCTAACGGAGAAGAGAGATGACATAACTGGGGGTTGAAAGCACCAAAAAGTATTGCCAGTAGATAGTACAAAAATAAAGATTGTTTTTTGCAATTAAAATAATATAAATAAACAGACTCAAAAAGAAGAACATAAAACCATTCCACCAAAGTATATAGCTACTTAGCAATTTAAGAGTTCAAAAACTAAAGTAGGTAAGTACGCATTAAGAATTAATTAAAGTTTAAATACGAATCACGTTATACCTTTTAAAGCTGAAAGTGGATTAAAGTCCAATCAATTTGGAGCTTCAAAGTACGAGCAAAAAGCGCTCCAGTTGCATTCGTTGAAATCCATAGAAGATAAATTGAAAATAGTAGGTATTTCGTATTAATACAGTTGTTGGTCCTCATTGGTGATTTTTATAATAAACACACACATAATAAATACACAAGATATTAGCATAAAAACAAAATAACAAACAACTCTAATTTCAACTTCCTACATAAAAGAAGTTTGAGGCTGATCTATTGTCTGTCTGTCTATCTGACTGTCTATCTGTCTATTTGTTTGTATCGTCGTAAGGGTCGAACGGGAGGACCCATTTCGATGCAGTTTTTTTTTTACATGACAGCAAGTTCTCTTCGAGTGATGGGTTGGAAGCCGCGCATAACATCTAAAAATTTAAAGTTACTTTTGTTGAAACGTTTCAAAAAAAGTTATGGCTGCATTGTACCCTGCACAAAAGATATAAAAAGAAATCCTTGAGCCATCTTCTTTGCGGCGGCTAAATTATTTAAATCCTTTATTCGAAGCGTGGATTTATTATAAAAGTTTTTCTCTCAAACACTTTGAAACCTCTCTGTCTTATTTCTCAAGAATGATAGAGATGGACAGTATTCTGCAGGGGAAGCTGCGAAGAATCCCAGCCAACAGTTTTCTGGTGCCGATGACGACTTAGGCAATCGACTACGAAAACTTGATAACATACATCTGTAGTGTTATTTTATTGTTAAAAACTACACAGCGACTGAAATTTCGCGCAAATAGGGATTTCGGGTCGCCAAGTATTTCCGGCCTAGAGTAGAACCACACAATCTCCACCTTCATCGCTTATTTATTTATTCATAAAACTTGATTGATCTACAATATACATTGTTTACAATTGGCGGACTTAACGTTAAAAGCGTTCTCTCCCAGTCAACCATAAGGACGATTTTTTTTTATCGTTGTTGTACACTAACAACAGTATTTTAATACAGGAGGCTGGTCACAAAATCACAGCTAAATTTTATTAGTCTGTTCTTTTCTTCTTTATTTCTTGGAGAATGACAAAAGATAAACCTGGTCAACGTAGCAGCAGAGCTACAGACGCAACCGGAAACCCACAATGAAAAGGAACATTTCTTTTATTTTTGACGACCTCTGTGGCATAGTGGTCATCGTGCTAGTCCGCCACCCAGAGGTCCCGGGTTCGATCCCCGGTGAGGGCAAGTTGGAAAATGGCCTTTCTCAAATTGTTCTGGGTCTTGGATGTTTTTCTATATAAGTATAAATTATACAATATAGTATCATTGAGTTAGTATCCCATACCACAAGTCTAGAACTTACTTTGGGGCTAGCTCAATCAGTGTTATTTGTCCCTATATATTTATTTATTTTATTCATGCTTTCGTACTAACATAAGTTAACTTAAATGTAGCTATACTAGAAACTGTGATCAGAGAAAACTTGCTCATTTATTCAATTCTAAGTATTTAAATAATATGTGTTGCTTAGAAGGTTACTAGACAAGTACATGAATCAAAAATATTTTTTAGGTACTTGTTTGCAATAAGCAAATTGGTTAGGAGGTTGCCTGTAATAAGGGCAAACTAGAAGTTATATGCGTTAAAGATATCAGATAAAAGCGATATTAGGAAAATAAGTATAACAGGTTGAAGAGGTAAAATGTTGTCTATAAAATACATACTCTATGTAACAAGTGCATGCCTCAGCTTCCCAGCGTAGATTAAGTCACAAGGGCAAGGATTTCTGTGGTAAAATTTCCAGATTCCACGTTTCCCTGAAGGGCTTATTAATTCCGGGGAATTCCAACTAGTACTTTGACGAGCCAGGTGAGGTTTCAAAGGGCCATCCATTATTTTGAAGGGTCTTCCTTGTTAGCATGAATAATTTTGTCAGCTGATGTAATTTTGGAAGCTGCGGTTGGCTGTTTACTTAAACGACGGAAATTTTGGAGACGACGGCCAGGTGCTGGAATAATAGGAACGAATTCGTTGTATTTTAATTTGGAAACGTCCAAATTTTCACAATTACTTCCACAAGTCTATAAACGCTATGGCGGTCACATGGTGACCGACAAACAGTTAAAAATCTATTTTAATGCAATGCTGGCAGTCAATGTGAACACTTTTGGTATATTGTTAGGTATATAAAATCGAAAGTCTGCATAATGATTCTCTTTGCTAACATTTTTATTTCTTGAAGTTGCAAGTAAAAAAAGTATATTTAATAAAACTTTTGTATGGGAGGACGATTTTTTTATCGATTTTAATATATTTTTTCTCTTGTTGGTGTTTAAAAAATAACCCTGTATAGTTGGCATATTGTAAATTGTTACTGTATAGTTTTCAACTTTATTCTTGTTTGTTTAATAACTTTATTTTACAACATAAAACTGAGCATTGATTAAATAAAAATAATTTTAATCTTGCTAAAAGGCGGACATATTCCAGAAATGTATATTTTCTAATAAACCAAAATTAGGAAAGGGCACATACTTTTGCTATGTCGGATTGCACATTTTTACTTTATACTTTTTAGCTCTATTCTTATTTGTTGTTTATTTGATAATCTTATTGTACGAAATACACAATTATAGATCAAATTAAAGTTAATAAATCTTGCAAAAAGGCGGACATATTCCAAGAAAGAGATATTTTCCAGTCGACCAAAATTATGAAAGGGCACATACTTTTGTAACCTAAAATATTCTGGATCAATAGATATTCCTCATCTTCGTGCTTTCCCGGTTTCAATCTCAGCTATGCTACCCCGGAGCCCAAGGTGCGAATTTCCGCTTTTTCTTCTCCAAATATAATATGCAATACCATTCTTGAGATCCCTACTTTCACGTCTCGAGCATATGCAAAGTCATTTGCTGTCATTGCTGCTCATTTATGGAATGGACTACCATATAATATTAAAAGTACCATGAAGTATAAAAATTAATTACCATATAGTCAACTACCTTGTATTCCTTTAAAGCTAGGGTCAAAAACTTTTACGAAGATTCCTGAGATTGACTATATATAACTCAATCCTTATATCTACTCATTCATCACGTAATCTCGAGAACTACTCAGCCAATGAAGATAAAATTTGGCAGATAGGTAGATTGTGACTAGGAGACGTCCGCTAAGAAAGGATTTTTGGAAATTCCATCCCTAAGGGAGTGAAATAAGGGTTGCCATTTTGTATGAAACTTCGTAATTTTTAAAGTGAGTGACACGATTTTTTTATTTATTTATTAGACAGTAGGTAGTTAGTAGAAAACAATAATGCATTAATTACATTTTGAAAATAATATCCCTATAGGGGTGAAATATGGGTTGCAAGTTTGTATGAATTTTCGACATTTTTGAAGCGAGAAACATGACGTGTTTGAGCGGAGCGGGAGCGGGAGTGGGAGCGGGAGAGGGAGTAGTAACGGGAGCGGGAGCTCGACAAGGTTCGTCGGGTCCGCTCGCTAGGCCTTTAAATCCCTACACTTTTATCAAGATTGTTATATTGAAGAAGTATTCAAACATTTAAATTTTTTTACATAATAATTCATATGTCATAACAAAATTAATAACGTAAAAAAACAAATAAAAATCATTATAGAAACATTTTCTAGACTTCTACGCGGATGAAGTCGTGGGTTACAGCTAGTATAAGTATATAGCTCAAACCATATAAATGTATGTTTATATATTTATGCTTATTTATTTATAAGTTTGCTTGTATTTCTGCCCATAAGTGTTGTACAATAATGTTCCACCCTACTAAATGTCATTTTTTCCTGGTTTTGGGTTGACTAGAAGAGATCCCTAAAAGGAATAAGTTCGCCTTTCTATTGTTTTCTTTTGTATTTGTGTTGTATCCTTTTTGTAAGATAAAGAATTTACATAGCATAATATGCATGTCAATAGTCACCCACGGATGCCAAAGACCATGCGAAGTGGAGAAGAAATAGCCAAAACAGTCAAAAGATGTGGCTTTAGTTTAACGACCGGCCGCTTGCCTGACGTTAACCCTTTTTCAGAATGCATTTGTGCGAAAATTTTTACAAGTGGCCGCTGCCCGAAGTTAACCCTCCTTGGGAATGCACTCGTGCGCGAGATAATAAATAATAAATAGATAAGGACAAATCACACTAATGTAACACACGCCCCAAAGTAAGTTTAAACTTGCATAATGGGATACTAAACTAACTTAGCGGTACTATATTTCATAAAAAATACATATGTATGTAGTATATAGACAAACACATTCTTGAGTGTGTTTGTCACCAGACCCAGGACATTTAAAAAAGGCCATTTTCCAACTTGCCCTGCCTGGGGATCGAACTCAGAACCTCCGGATTGGTGTCTAGCGTGTTGACCATTATGCCATGGAATTCGCCAAGTGACGGAACGGAGGTCGGTGAGATCTTTGTGCATATTCCTTTATTCGCCTCTTACGACATCCACAAGAAGAGAAGAAGTGATCCTATTGTAGGCCGTAAGCCACAGGACTCCAGCAGATATAAAGCTATTTCCTGAAATCTGAATAAACACGAGTGTTTACCATGTATCAAAATTCAATACCGATCGGCGGAAGTGCCGGCAATAGACTATAATCATCCACCGCTTCAAGGGCGGCCATTACCATAAATTGACCTTCGAAAATTTATTTATGACCTGCTCACGATGCTAAAGGTTCCAGCGGGGGGTAACATCAACGGTTTTTAAACCAATGATCGATGGTTATACAATATACATGAATATTTAGGAAATAGGTTGAAATTTATATCAAGGTACTCGTAATATCGAGGTATAATAATATTAATAACTAAGGGATGGCTTTTTTGCCTTATTAGATAAATTAAGAATATTTCATGAATAATTAGTATGTATGTATATATGTATGTAAATAAATATGTATGTTTGGATGTGTGTAGCGATGTAAGTATGAACTTATAGTTAAATTTGTACGTATTTGCTTTTTAATTGAGTGAATATCGTCTCAATCTATCGCAGGTTGACTGGAAGAGATCCCTAGATGGGTTAAGTCCGCCTTTCTATATTTGCTCTTACGTATATTATCTTACAGTAAAATTATTACAAACGAACAAACAAATTAGTTATTAATTATTGAATATTTAATGAGAGAAGAACTTGACGGAGAAAAGAGAGACATGTAAAGCGCTCCACCGACAAGAGCCCAGCTCTTAAATATAAGAAGAAAATAGATTATTAAAAAATAAACTAATAAATAAATATACAAAATCACTTTGATTTAGCTCGCCAAATCGAAGTAAGCATAAACTTCTATTATGGGATACTAACTCGATGATAATTTATTTTATGATAAATAATATGGTTTAAGTATGTATACGTATTTATTCTTTTCTTTTATTAACTAATAAAGATAAAGAGATATAGCGCATTTAAATTTCGCATGACGTCATGATCAGCTACGATTTTTAAACAAAGATGACGTAAATCGCCCCCACACTGAAACTTCTAAGCGCTGTATCTTTGTGAATTTTTACTACTTTGCTTAACAAAATATGGGTCCTTTTTTTTGTACAATCTAGTTAAAGGACAAATAAATAAAATAATATTTTTTTTACCCAGTCAACATCCTTATTGACACTATTCTTGCTACAAGTTAAGTACTAGATAATGATTACATTCTGAATGTAATCTATAAAAAGGTTCAAATGTGTCATCCATCACCATTTAAGCTAAGCTGATGCGTAAGAATTTGGTATGTTTTGACTACCAACATGATATAGAAGTCTAGACAGCTATACTCGTACCAGCTCTATGTTAAGGTGTTAAAGAGGTTAGGATTTCCCTATATTTTAATAGATAATATCTATTTATTTAAGCTGGTAGTCTACAATAATCTACAATCTAACTTTCATGGTGCATGCTAAGCTGCCAAGCTCTCCAATCAATTTACTCGGAAAGGGTAACTCGTTACCATATCAATTACGGCTTCTATTTTCATAACACTATTTTCCATGCTTACGTAATCGTTCTGGATTGTTTAGCCGAAACTAATTATTAGCAGAATTTAGTTACACGCTTAGTCACGTAATTTGTTGAATGTATGTTTGTTTATTTATCTATGATTTGTTTATATCAAAACGAAGCGACAAATCGCGATTATTTTTATTAGTGGCCCGCCCCGGCTTTGCAAAACTTTATTTTTAATTACCCCCTAAACGTACATACATGCATAAATAGAAAAAACAGACCTAGGGAACTGACTTTGTTTTGTACTATGGAAAACAAAGGCTACATTTTTTTTCCGAAATAAGTTTACTTTGCTCGCTCCTTCAAATTTTATATAAAGTTATGTATTATTATTAGCGGCCCACCCCGGTTTTGCACGGGTACCTCATTGGCGCCTACATCGCATCGCATATTACGGTACTGCCTAGCTAGCCGAGCGGGGTGAGCGACGACCACGCAACTTTTTTACTTACATTACATACTAGTAGTTCTGTGAGAACAATAGACCTCGCGAGCCTTTATAACTTTACAACGATGGAATAACCGATATTTTAATCGTTTTCCTGGCTTAGCAAAAGCCACTTGAGGGTTTTGAAACTATACTGTTGGGAAGAAAGTAGACAGGCCTACCGCCTATCCTTTACGCATAAGCCTCATTGAAGTATAGCCCTCCTTACTAAACCCATTACCCACTTCTTACATGCGAATTCTCGCTCGTGACTTAGCGGGTGTCATTGCAATATTTGGCTCAGGGAATTGAGAATCGTTGGGGCAAACAACCTCACATCCAAAAATTTGCACCATTTGAAGATAAGCAGTGTTATTATCGAAATAAATTCTACACAATAGCATAGACAAATTTCAACTGATTCCGCCCTGTACAGATGCCGTACCTAATTGAATTTAAACCTGAAATTTAAACACTATGAGAGTCAAACAAAAAAAAAAACTCTACGTTTTGCTTCCAAACACCCACTGCCATCCCTTGTGTCGTGAAAGTAAATTCTCCCTCATCAACAAATGCTTCCCGAAGGCCTTTAAAGCTTTAATATACAAAGTACCCGACGTATATAATTTTATGGTATGGTCAGCAATATCCCCAGTTTGAACAATAAATGATCGAGTAAACCTACCTTGACGCATTTCGATTGGTGAGAGAAGATCATCGGAACACATAAGTTATAATTTCCCTCGTGCCTCATTTTTTCTAAGCATTTCCTATATTAACGATCCCCTAAATGCAAAACGTAATTGATATCATAATTTTGAAAATGTATTTTTATTTTTTACTATATTTTATTTTATTTGGAAAACCAATACAGTTCTAATATCTACATAAGCAATAGTACTTAAAAATCTAGGAACACAATTAACAGGTTTTCAGGTATACCTTGACTTTGGCCATAAATTATACCAACTACAATCCATGGTATAATAATATACTTCGGCTGGTATTATCTTTCCGTGACAGCTGGTGACGTAATTGGAACAAGAATACGTCATCAGTTGCGAAACGGCTCTCAAACTTTTATAGTGGGGAAAAAGATGATAGATAAAAACAATACAGTTAGTAGGTACAACTTTTTATCATTTTATTTAATTTGCCCTGTTAGTCGTTTCGGAATGACCACTGCTGGGAAGATAATAATGAAAGAAACCCGGTTCAGTATGGTCCCTAACCCTATTCTACCCAGTCCCTTGGGCTATGATATAAATAACAATACAGATTTACATCTTAATCTTTACTTTACAATATATTTAACATTTAAAAAATAGAATTAATATTTTTTGTCCACTATTTCCAAGAATGTTGATCTAATTTATAGTAATTTACACGACAACTTATTTTCAATAAATAATTTTTAAGTTTGGAAACCACAGTAATTTCTTCACCGAACGAAATAGCGCTATATGTGTAAGCGAGACAACGATAACGTTGAAAGGGCGGACTGTCAGTATGACACTTGTCAATTTGATGTGTTGTCACTGTGTGTAATTGAATTACCCGAGAAAAATGCATTTTGGAAGTTTATATGACAATTACGAATTAATAAAATTCATTATATCAATATATAAATACGAGATATATTCGTTCGAGAGATAGCTTCGTTGGTTAATGTTTTTTTTTAATATTCATGAACTAATTGAAAAAGTCCTTAAATTTACTGAAAAGAACAATCAGTGGCAACACTTATCGTGACGTAGTCTTGTTCCAACTCGGGAAGAGAATACCTTGTTTTATTATACCATGCTACAGCCATTCCGAAACATTGTTTTTGTGGTTGATCAAAACGATTAAAAAATTGACTGAAACGTCCCTTTTTGCCTCGAAATGCATGGTATAGTCGGTTTCAGGTAATTTGTGCAGCAAAATTAACGATTAACGATTAAAGTTCAATCAAAGATTAGTAGGTAACTATTATATGTATTTAATTACTTTTTTATAATAGGATTCTACTCATACAAGGTTCTACTACCAAAGCAAAGCAAGCAAGCAATCCAATTGAACACAATTAACCGACCAAACTTCACCAAACAAATTAAACTTAATTTTAAACAAGCAAGATAATAAAAGTCATACAATTAAGAATAAGTCAATCTTGTAAACTTATAAAAAAATAACCATAGCGAGTTCTACGAGTTTTAATATTTTTGTTGCGACATCTATTGACTTTTTTTGTGAACTATATGATATTGGATGTACGCAACAAATTTTTGTCAATTTTCTTCTTTTCTTAAAAGTAGTGGTCAAGACATTGGCCTTGTAACTCGGAAGTCGCGGGTTTGATTCCCACGGGAGACATACATTTTTAAGAAAGTTGTTCAGTAATCCGGACTGAATTCACCCTTTAATAGTTTCAGTATATTTTGTAAGTAGATTTGTATAGTATATCCGTCACGGCTCAGTCAGCTAGACTTCGCGAGTCACCCTAAACCCGTTCAAGTATAACGTATAAAAAAGTTGTTCAGACAAAAAATTTGTTCAAATAAAAAAAATATATAATGGCAACAAAAAAGGTAATGACATTTTTGAGAATATTTTGAAATGGCGGATATATACAGTTTTAAAATTTCCAACCCCCATATTTCCGCAATTTTAAAAATTTCGAAAATCTGGCTCGACAAAAAAATTCTATTTAGTTACTGAACCTGCTTACAAAATTTCATGAGAATCAGTTAAGAAATGCGTCCTGTAAGCGAGAACAGACTGACAGACAGACAGACGGACAAAAGAATTTTTGGCCAATCTCGAAACTGAGAAGCTTCGCTCGCTCGGTCAATTAAACTCGTGATATCTTTCAAATGGAATGCCCGAATTGAATGATTTAAAAGTTATATAAATATATTGAATCAGACTCAAATATAAATTAATTTATTTTGATAAGGATTAATACCAAGGTACAAATTAAGAGGCTTTGCTAGCGGCGGCGTTTCAATAAAATTTTTAAAATAATATTACACTTATTTTGACATAGCTATAATAATTAAACATATGTTGTCCCGACACTTTTTGTAGATAACTATCTGTTCTAAATAGTTGTAGTTCATTTTTATTTTCTGGCATCAATAGTTTCTGCAGCGCACGCGATGTAAAGATTTTTTTAAAGTATTTTTTTTACTTATTGAAGTTTAAGTAAGGATCCCTAATTTTTTTGAAAATAAAATATAGCCTGTGTCACTTGCAGGTAAAGTAGCTTTACAACGGTCAAAGAATTTTTTAAATCGGTAGATTAGTTTCGGAGCCTATTCGATGCAAACAAACAAATTTAATAAAGTGGTCATTGTAATTTAACCTGTTTTAGCCCATCATAAACAACTTTTTTATCCAATTAACTTCAAGTTGTCAGGGGTCTGATGCCAAGACACACTCGCGAGGTCTACCAGCTCATAGATTCACTAGTTATTGCTACGCCAATGCTTCATCAAGCTTCGTTTAACAAGTCATTTGAATAGACAATAATCTATATCAGAATCGTTTAAAAAAGCAAATTCGCTAAACAAAAACATCTACGATTTAGACACCATCGATCCGAGTTTGAAGTTTATAAATTGATACAAAGCGGTCGGAATCAAAGTTAGACGCTTGTTGGAGGCGCGCACTGTAAACACACCTGTCTGAATTGAAAACCAAGTGCCCGTAGACATGCGATGTTATGCTTCCGATGTTTTTGTTACTGAACTTCCAACGTGAAATGCGGAATTTCTGCAACTGCCTATTTTTTGCTGCAACTTTGCATGTGGTGTTGGTATTTCTTTAAAGAGTATTGTGGCTGACAATAAAGCACCGTAAATTGTGATAGGTAGCACTTAATTTTCACTAGAGTTTCTACTCTAGTAAATGTCAGTTCACTAGAGTAGAAACTCTAGGCGTTACGTATGTATGTATGTATAATGTAGGTAAATGGCCTTTTTCAAATTGTCCTGGGTCTTGGATGTTTATCTATATTTGTATTTATTATAAAATATAGTATCGTTGAGTTAGTATTCCATAACACAAGTCTCGAACTTACTTTGGGGCTAGCTCAATCAGTGTGATTTGTCCCTATATATTTATTTATATATTATTTACACAAATACACACATATTTTCAAAAACGCAAATACATCAAAGATTCACGATGTAAATCAAAGAAAGATTTTTTTTAAAGTAAATCAAAATCTCTTGTAAATATTCGACCGGGTTAAATTTTTGTGCACTCTTTTGCGCTTCTAGAAGGATATAATTAGATTATCCATATACTTATAACAAAAATCGAAGTCACCGGCGTACCGGCGGCGTAAGTAAAGGGTCTGATAACACTGACACGTGTTATATAAAAAAAAAGTGTGGCACTCTGGGACTGCCGCAGTAAAGCTATTGCATAGCATTTTTTATCAACTTATGCAATTATAATTATTTATTTATGCAGTATTTTTTTCTTTAATATTAATTCAAGTTTTTTCTCTGATATTAATTCAAGTTACTCTTTTTGAGCGTGGTGACCGATAAGAAATCTATTTTTTGTCTTTTATTGAATAAATGAGAAATTAATATCGTTTAAAATATTTTTATTATCTTACAATACATGTAGATTATTCAGGAATTTTTATTATGAGCAATTAGCAGCTAGTCTCAGACTTGGGCAAAATGGGCCATTATTTTTCAATTTCGAGCATAAATTCTTTATAAGAGACCACAGGGACCCCCAGATATCGATTTTGAAGGCAATCGGTCCAGAAACAAAAGAGTCAAAAATAGCGGCTATCTTTTTAAAATTCGAGCATAGATTCATTATAAAAGACCACAAGGACTCCCAGATATCGATTTCGGACCGATTGCCTAGAAACAAAATAGTTCAAAATGATGGCTACTTTTTTCAAATTTGAGCATAGATTCATTATAAAAGACCATATGGACCCCCAGATATCGATTTTGAAGGATATCGGCGCAGTAACAAAAGAGTTAAAAATGGCGGCCAGTTCCTTTTTACATTTTGAGCATAGATTCAATATGAGGGACCACAGAGACGTCCAGATATCGATTTTGAAGGCAATCGATCCAGTAACAAACAAGTTAAAAATGGCGGCCAGTTTTTTTTTTTTACATTTTGAGCTTGGTTCAATATGAGAGACCACAGGGCCGTCCAGATATCAATTTTGAAGGCAATCGGTCCAATGAAAAAAAAAATTCAAAATGTCGACCAATTTTTTCGATGCAATCGGTTAAAAGAAAACCCTCGTACACTCCAAAATGTAACTCTTCCCGTCGCAATCGTTTAAACAGAGAAGGGTTAGTTTAAAAAAAAATATTCGTTATTTAGAATAACGAATAAAATCATAAGTTATTCGCAAATGAATTATTCGTTAATAATTTCCACGAATAAATTTTTATTCAAATAATTATCTAGATAAATTTTTATTCGAATTATGCCCAACTCTCTACACGCATACGTCTAGTTGCACGCACACAAACACCGTGCCGAAGTCTGCCAAACTGAAACGACGATAGATGAGTGTTAGGTTTAAGTTTCGTTTCGGAATTTCTGGATTCGGTCGCCGCCCTAAAGCCCGCGATAAAAGCTATGCAATAGCTTAAAAAGCCTGTTACGCTGGAAGATATTCTCAAAGCCCTTGAATCATTAAAATACGGAAAAGTGAGTAGCATAGATGAAGTCTCCGACGAGCAAATTAAACAAATTTGGGCCTATTGCCGTGTCGTGGCTCCATCAGTTATTCAATAATTATTTGGAAACTATTTCCTCGTTTGTGGTAAAAATCTACAGAAATCGCATTATTAAAACCTATGTAACGATTCAAAAAGCTATAAGCCTATATCACTCTTGTGCCACACGTTCAAACTTTATGAAAAAATGCTGCTGGAATGCCTGAGTAGCGTTGTGAATCTGGTTTTTGTCCTAGAAAAATTTGCAGAAGCCGAACGTTAAAACTCACCCAACATATTAAGAATAGGTTTGAGGCAAAATTAATTAGGTGCTGTATTTGTTGACTTGTCAGCAGCATATGACACCGTAAACTACAAGCTACTACTGCGCATAGTTTTGCAAATAACAGGCAATTTCAGATTCATAAACATTCTTCGTGAACTACTTAAAAACCGTCGGTTTCAAATTAAGCTACAATTTGGCATAAGCAGGTGATGTTCACATAAAAATGGACTGCCCCAGGGCAGTGTTCTCGCCCCATCGCTCTTCAATATATGTATACACTAATGACCAACCATTAGCAAATAACACTTACCTCACGGGGCTAAACAGTTGAGGAGGTAAAAATAATCTTTCTCGGCCCTTTTTACCTTGAGTGAATATTATGAAGAAAATGCACTAAAGCCGAGCCGCTGGCTGAGGAGCTACTATGCCGCACTATTTGTTCCTGCTGAAAAGCTTCCACCCGGCAGCGAACTGCCTTGGCCAACTGGAAGTGCCTCAACAGATTAAGAACCCAGGTTAGACGATGCGCAGATAATTTAGTCAAGTGGAAATATGTATATACACAGAGGCAACAACGTCTGTGACCTATGAAGCATCTCCACAGACAATGGCACACTTGCTGAGCTGCCCAGAGTGCCTAGAGCCCCGACACCTGCACTTTGGAGGACCTGTACAACACCAGTCCTAATGCAGTACAGGTAGCTCAGTACTGGGCCCAGAAGAGTATTTTGATTTGAGTGGACATCGACACGCAAAGAAGAAAGACGAAGTATATACGTATCTGTAATAGATAAACTCGAAACTACTGGGCAGATTTTAATGCCATTTTCGTCTTTGTTTTCGTAACTTCGATTTACATGAATTATAATTCATGTAAATTAAAAATGTTTGTAGGATAAGTTTATAATTTGTAAGTTTATTTGTATGTTATGCAGTTTTTGTAAATAAATTTTATGTCTATCTATCTATATTTGAAGAATTACTCCAAAAATAAAAAATAAAAATAGTAGACCTTGATGAGATTCAAAAGGATTATTTAATTCTTTCAGTTATTCAATACAATATAGTCACATGTAAAAAAAAAACACATTTTAATCTCAAGTAAACACACTATACATCAAATGAATTAGACAATTACGCGTAAGAACAAAATTTTATTCGAGTTTTCAGTGGACAAAATTAAGGGCAAAATAAAAACGTGTCCAATTAACAATCCCTCGGATCACTGGGAAGCATTTGTAATTAAGGGTGTGCGGTGCGATTTTAAAATGCCATTTTTATTTGACGAAATTTAATTCTAACTGGTATTTAATTTTACGCGGATTGAATAATGGAGTTTTAAAATCTTATTTAAGTGAAAGCTTTTATTATTTTATTTTGTTTGCATAAAATATGCTTAGATGAGGTTCTAACTGATTCGATGGTATTGTAACGTAAAAAATACGTGATATACATAAATATACTTTGTAGCTAACGCCCTAATAAAGTAATCCACTTAGATGACTTCCGAATTTAGAAATGTCAAACATATTTCACACAGTTGCCAAGTTCCTGGATCATCCGTGTACAAAATTATGACCCAGGAATGTACAAAACATTTACAAAGTAATCGTATTTGAAATAATTTTAACATAAACTTTCATCTCTAAAGAGATAAGGTACCTGTCACCTCTAAAGATTATAGTCAAAACGGTTGTCAGTGAAATACTCTAGATAAGAAAACCATTTAAGGGGCACAATGCGACTGCTTCATTTTCAGCTGAACTATATCGTAAAGAAAGCAAAAACAATGGCGTTGTATTACGACTGAGGAACACAGTTTAATTTCACAAAATGACTCTTTAGTGAAATGAGTTCCGGATTTTTTGAATTGAAATTGGACTACAATTCGTGCAATATTACTTTAGTGAAACTTTTTTTGTCAACATTCGCTCTTTCGCATTTTTTCCTTATTTTAGTAATTTTATTTTTTACATAAAAAGAAATATTTTTTTTCGAGGAGTATTCTAAATTTATAAAACTGTAAGTGAGGTACCATGTAGTCTACGAATAATAGTTTATTGTTTATTACATACTAGTTTTAACCCGCGACTTCGTCCACGTAGAAGTCGCTATCGCCATCGCTGTCGCTGTCGCTGTCGCTGTCGCCGTCGCTGTCGCCGTCGCTGTCGCCGTCGCTGTCGCCGTCGCTGTCGCCGTCGCTGTCGCCGTCGCTGTCGCCGTCGCTGTCGCCGTCGCTGTCGCCGTCGCTGTCGCCGTCGCTGTCGCCGTCGCTGTCGCCGTCGCTGTCGCCGTCGCTGTCGCCGTCGCTGTCGCCGTCGCTGTCGCCGTCGCTGTCGCCGTCGCTGTCGCCGTCGCTGTCGCCGTCGCTGTCGCCATCGCTGTCGCCGTCGCTGTTGCCGTCACTGATGATGTCTCTGTCGCTGTCTCTGTCGCTGTCATGGTTGCTGTCGCTGTCGCTGTCGCTGTCGCTGTCGCTGTCGCTGTCGCTGTCGCTGTCGCTGTCGCTGTCGCTGTCGCTGTCGCTGTCGCTGTCGCTGTCGCTGTCGCTGTCGCTGTCGCTGTCGCTGTCGCTGTCGCTGTCGCTGTCGCTGTCGCTGTCGCTGTCGCTGTCGCTGTCGCTGTCGCTGTCGCTGTCGCTGTCGCTGTCGCTGTCGCTGTCGCTGTCGCTGTCGCTGTCGCTGTCGCTGTCGCTGTCGCTGTCGCTGTCGCTGTCGCTGTCGCTGTCGCTGTCGCTGTCGCTCTCCCTCCTCATAACGAGCCTTTTCATTTGATTTATTTATTTATTTATTTACCAATTTATGTACACGGAAAATTTATACAGAGAATACATCAAATAAAAGTTGTACAAAGGCACTACTTATCTCAAAAGAGATCTCTTCCAGTAGGCCTGTGAGAGGAGATGTTTATGTAAGAGAGGCATACAGGCGTGTTTATACATGAAATAAAGGAGGAAGAAAATTGAAATGACATAAAACTACACAAACTACAAATAAACATACATATACATACATATATTATTACACATATACTTAAATAAATACATATGTCTATTAAGAATAAAATAAAATATATACTTAATATGAACATTATAAGTTACAATTAAGATGATTCCAATAAATAATGATCTTTTACTCGTCTTTTAAATACCGAAATCGTTTTAGAGTCGCGTATTACAGGTGGTAATGAGTTCCATAGTCTGACTGCATGTACCGAGAAGGAATATGAAAAGGTAGCAATGTTGTGAGAAGGGAATTTAAGGACAGTTCTTAGGTGGGATCTGCAAGGAGAATTCGGAGGATATAAAAAAGATAAACGCTCTCGCAGATAGGAGGGGAAAGTAGGATAGTGTAGCACGTTAAAAAGTAAATAAAAAATGCGACTATCTCTGCGGAGCCGTATAGGCAACCATTTCAGCTGAGCACGGTGCTCTGAAACATGGTCGAACTTCCTCAATCCAAATATGAAACGGATGCACAGATTTTGCAACTGTTCCAGTTTGTCTAATAGATCTTCTGTTGCATCCAAGAAACACGTATCAGCGTAATCCAACATTGGTTGAATAAGGGATTGGGCAAGAGAAATCCTAGTCTTAAAGGGCAAGAAGTATTGGAGAGATCTAAGAGTGTGGAAGGAAAAGTGGATCTTACGACTGACTTCGTTAATGTGGGCTGACCATTTAAGGTTAGAGTCCATTATAATTCCTAAGTTTTTGGCTGTGTCCACAAAGGCAATCACAAAACCCTCAAATGTCACAGGCGAAAGATCATTAAAATCAATCCGGTTACGCAAGACACTAGTACCGATCACTATAGCCTGAGACTTAGTGGGATTTACCTTCAGACCGTGACACGTTGCCCATTCTGATACACTGTGTGTGATTGATTTATAACATATTTTTTAATTTCCTAAGTTGGCCCCCGAAAATGATCCTTATTTAAAAAATATATATATTTATTTACTTTTCACATCTGTGTTTAGTTTGCATTACACCATTCTACCAAATTTCACTTGATTTGGTCCAGTAGATTTGAAGCAAATTGGCTGTGACAGATGCGTACAGACGCTAGAATGATCCTATATTTTCATCATAAAAAAAAAACTATATCGACACCGTTTAAGGTGGGGTTACTTGACTTTTTCCGGGTCCAGTGCTGCCCCCATTTGAAATAAATCATGTGATAGGAAACGGAGACACCATTTAAAATTTTGTCTTGACCAGGCCCTAGATAATTCTTCAAACTATTTTAAAAACTACTGTTTACAGTTTAATTTGAGAACGTGAAGCTTTTCTAAGCACATCCGCCAAAAGTGACTGTTTTTCGCAATTGTGCGTCACAGACTACTCAACCTACAAGACCACGCTTTGCCAAGACCCGGCGCTCACCATGCCTAGGTTATATCATGACCTATGAGCGGCCCCGCCCCCTTTTTGCTCTTTATTCTGCGACTAACATTCGATGCGTGAACAGTGTGTGTGCTCTTAAAGAAAAATTAAATACAGTATTTAAAATGCCGTATTGTACTGAGAAACTATGTCGAACGTCAAGCGCAACTTCCAGTCTCATGAAAGACGGCATTATATTTCACCGGGATGTAATAATAACATAGAAAAATGTGATAAAATTTTGGAAATATAATTTCCAGAAAAAACATGTCCCCTTATTTTTAGGATACCCGTTGATGTCTTTTTTAAAAGTCTCTTACTCTCTTCATGTTTTTAGCATAAGGTTGTCTCGCTCTGTCTATTTGATAGTGACCAGACACAACGTAAATATAAGGAATTTATCGACAACATTTTAAATATTTAATTTTAATATTAATTTTATTATATAGACAAACATTAAGTATATGTATTTTAGATTGCTTGTTATTTAAATCTGGTTTGTACAAGACCGCCCCTATTAAAAAAGTGTAATAATTACAGGGTTTATGTATGTAGTTTTGTATATTTTTATGTATAGTATATATCATCATCATCACATCAGCCATAGGAAGTCCACTGCTAGGTTTCCCCAAAGTATTTTGAAAACGATCGATTGGAAGCGGCTTGCATCCATAATTTTCTTGCAACCTTGCTCAGGTCGTCTGTCGCTGTGCTTGCCGATAAATATAATGTGAGTTTATTTAGTCCGTCATAACTTCGTATAGGTAAACCTATGAAGATTATGTTCAAAAAAATCACAAACCGTGTTTAGACGATTGCAATTACTTTATTTCACGTGTGTTTTAATTATATCAAGAATTAGTATTTGTGCATCGACCTTATTTTTTTGCTGATGATGTTACTATATAATAGAAATAAACATTTATTTTTATTTTTCCATTTTATTGTAAACTCAACGGTGTTTATCGATAGCAGGACAAAGTCACCATCACTATGGAGTTACCGGTGACATGTACCTGCTATCGTCAATCTAGGCGTGACCTTGAGTGAGCCAATGAAAACTATCGGACCTTGCCCCGCACCCCGCCAACTTTTGGCGATTTCGTTTTAGTAATAAAGTCCATAAAGGCGTGGTCTTTAGGTTATGTAGTCTGTGTTGTGCGTAGAAAAGCTTTACGTTCTTTACGTTCTTACTTTAAACTGTAAACAGTAGTTGATAAAATAGTTTGAAGGGTTATCTGGTCAAAACAAAATTTTAAATGATGTCTCTGTTTCCTCTCACATGATTTATTTTAAATGGGGGCAGCACTGGACCCCGAAAAATTCAGGCAGCCCCTTAGTGAATTCCTGATTTTTAAATTAAAACTGTACTAAAATTCGTAAATATTACTTTCATGAAACGTTTTTTGTCAACTTTTGTTTTTGTTTACTTTGTTATATCTGCGAGTTTGAACAAATTCAGATTATTATGATTTATTTAGATTAAATTCAGGCCATCAGTGTCGCACAAGAAGGCCAATTTTTTATAGTATAATGTGTCTATATTGTGAAATGTACTAGTTCGTAGTAAATCTGAATAAAGAAAGGCTCAAACAGAAATACATCAAAAGAGTCGCAAATTGCTAATTCAAAGCCAAATCTAGTCAATTATAAGCAGCGGGTCAACGTTCAAACAGTTCTATTACGGTGAATTTCCGAAAGACGCTGCTAAGGGTGTTGTTACACAAGGTTGTTTGGCAGAAATGTTAGTTTTTAACCCCCGAACGAAAAAAAGGGGTGTTATAAGTTTGACGCTTACGTCCATCTGTCTGTCTAGTGGTGATTCTTAGCTATGTTTGGTAAAAATCGATCCAGCAGTTTAGACAATATCAGCTCTTCATCACCATATAAACCATGGTTTAAAACTAGACGGCGCTATCTAGCGCATTAAAGTGAAAGGTAATTTCAAAGTAAAGTGTAACTCATCTTTAGCTCAGTTGATTGAGCATAAGGCTTGTATACTCTATGTTACCGGTTTAAGTCCCAGCATTCGCATGTTTTTTTTTAATTTTATTTCTATTGTTTAATTTATTATTATGTATATCCTTTATGTATTCATAAAACAGTGTAAGATTTTTCGTCATTTTTTTCCGTCACGAATTAATAATTGACTACGATAGGTTTCCATTAAAATTTAGTAACAAAAAAGTGTCGCTGCAGTCGTAGCTGTATTCAGAGGTAATAATATGTATAATGCGACACAAATAAGTTGAACAAAAAATGGCGGACTTCAAAGCATTTTTGTACAAATTCTCAGCACGTAGGTTGAACTAAAATGGCGGTTATCGGCGCAGATACAAATAATGCGCCGACAGCCGCTTTTTGGTTCAATTTCCTTTTCGGAAATTTGTAAAAAAATGCTTAGAATTTTTTTTTTCAACATATTCGTGTCACATTGTAGGTACATGGGAGATAATGAGAAAAATCTTATTAAAGCAATAAAACACAAAAAAAGAAATTTAAAATCTTTGTCTGTTTGTCTGTGCATTTGTGCACGCCAAAAATCAAGTATTTCTATGGTTTTGGAGTATCATTAAAAAATAGTTTTATTGGTCACCGATAGATGTTGCTGTTCAAAATTTGAACTAATTTTAACCCCCGATAAAAAAAAAAATATAAGATTGACGTTAAAAATTTCCGTTTGTCTGTTTGTCTGTTCGCTTAGAATATTATGTAATTCCGCCACTTGTAACTTGATAGTGTCGTCAGGAGTTTTTTAATTTGCCTAGCAAATAATACATTACTACAAATTATCAGCTGATATCATACACTTTCTTTAATATTTAACGATAAATAGTGCCAAACCTGACCGGAACACAGAAAATGAACATTTTATGAATCTCTTTCTCACTTTGAAAATTAAACTTTGACAAGAAATGTAGCAATGTGTCACAAACATTATGAAATATCGTAAATTCCTAGATAGAAATCATAAAAATCGTTATCACTCCAATAATAAACACTTTACCAAAAACGCCACGAAAACGTTTAGTGTGCCCCCTGAGCGTTACACTCATTACGCTACACCGCCAAGCCGTAAAAGCCAAGAACTTAATTAACGTCCCAAGGGTTTAACCCGGCATTTATTTGGGCGTGAATTCGGTTCAGGCCAATAAAAATAAACAATAAACCCAGGTGAATTCGGGCGCAGTCACGCGCGAATATGTGTCTAAGTGGGGAACATGTGCCTGCAAGTTTTTATGGCTTGCTGAGGAAATGATGTTGATCAAATATTGAAGGAAGTGTAGACGCGTGCGTGCAACATTTGACAAATTGTGTAAAACAGAAAAGGGCATTGAAAATGAATTGGCATCTGATATAGGTAGTCGCCAGTATGCTTTTTGTAAATGCACTATTTAAATAATGGTAAAAATAGTTACCGTAGACGTCAATTTTGAAAAATTCTTGGCATGCATATTTTATAGAATCAATTACATCAAAAAAACTGCTGTACCTAGGTACAGCAGTTTTTCTGATATAATTGATTCATTCTCTGAATAAATCATCAACGGTGGTTTGGAATATAACTTTATCTCCCTAATTCTTTGATCTGTTGTGTCCAGGATAAACTATGATGGCGTTTTTCTGCAATATCAGAGTACGTTGTAAAAAAAACTACTTTACGTGTCGTTACGAGAATGAATCATCACCGATGGCTTGAATTAACTTTATCTCCTTAATTCTCTAATCTGAAGAAAAGGGCCTATTAAGATACTGATAAAACGAATTTGTATTTATGTTGACGTTTAAGTGCTGTAATTTATTATGTGGTTTCCCTTAAACTTTGTACTTTTCCAAGACAAGAAAGAGCTAAAATATCTGAGGGCACGGTAGTGCTCCCGCCAAGTTGGATTTAAAATAATAGCCAGGATTTGCTCAACCCAATAAAATACTATAAAGACCAAAATAGCGCCTATAGAATAACATACGTAATGTTTGGCTCCCAGTTTCATGTATAAAAGGTGCGCTTAACTAAGAGTCGCAACGGTTTTGCTGCAGCGTGAAAATGTAGCCAAATCGCTTCTCAACAATTTATAAACTATTTTCATATTACGCTGGGGCAGTACGGATTTCCGTCCCTGCGGCCTAGCAAGCATTTTGTGCTGAATCGCAACTCGTATTCTGCCCTGCCTCTCTTCAGCCCCAAATATACTATTGTTGGCCTTTATTTACCATAAGATAAGCAAAACATGTGTTGAGTTGGGTAAACTTTGTTAAATAAAATCGTACTCACCAACCCACCTACCCATTCTGATCTGTCGAGTGTTTTAATAGCTTACATTGGCGTCAGATACGATTTTTTGAGCAGCCTTAATACATATGACGTAACCCAATGACTGTAATTTTGTGAGATTTTTACACACCATTGAACAAGTGTGTTTATGGTTTCCTTACAATACTTAGGTATTTTTCTTCACCGGCAGCAAGTAGCGGTCGATATTAACATTAATATATTGTACCAAAAACTCATAGGACTTACAAGTCGGGCCGCGAAGTGGTCGGACCTGGGAAGCTTAAAACACTTGACATACCACTTCAGGCTGAAAATTTTCCGCCCCCAAATTACTTATAGATAATAATAGTATCAGATTTTATTCGTTAGGATGATTGTTTGTTAAAAAAACCTCCCTTTACTGGGAGAAGGGGTTGCATCCTTAATTGTAAGGCACTCCCCTTCTTATACTATTGCGTTCATGCTTGCATCCTCAGCTGTGCGGATTCAGAGCCCGGGGTATGCTTTCCGGATTTTACTTGTCCAAATTAATATCCCTGTTAATAGTCCACCAATGATACGGAGACTAGAGAAGAAATGGCCGGAATAGTTAAAATGATTTGGCTGTAGTTTTACGACCGGGCACCTGCCTTTACGTCAATTGGCATGACGAATGGAAAAATTTTTTTAGCCCATCTGTTAGATTATCAAAAATATTGTACATGTATTTTTCTTTCTCTGAGAAACAAAAAAGGACAAAGATACAGCGCATTGTAATTTTGCATGACGTCACGGCACGATTTTTACATAGAGGTGGCGTCGCAAGCCCCCACTCCGGAACTTTGATGGTTTGTATCTTTGTGAATTCATACTTTATTGGCAAACTTAGAAATATGGGTCATTTATTTTTGGATAATCTAAAAGACGGACTTATCACAATTATACTTTTCTAACCCTGTCATTATCCCTATTCTCCTTAGGAATACAATTAAGAAAAAAACTAATTACAACTAGCTGCCGACACCAACCCTCCTTGACAATGCAGTTATTCTACAGGATGTTTCTGCATAAGCCTTTAGTCACCTCAAACGTTAACCACAGGAGAATGATCTAGTTTTAAGGACGGTAACCACACATCAGGCTGATAAAAAAAATCTTAAAACAAAAGAAACAATCAACGTATGTCAACCCAAATTTGCATTATCTCATTTTCAGACAAACATTGCATGAAAGGACTCCATGGAAATTAATCTTTGAAAGTAATTAATGGCTTTCAAAGTGAATTTAATTACTATTACTGCAGCAACATTATTCTGTTCGGTGCCCGCGTCACAGCAACCACATTCGACGTATTCATTTCAATTTACCACTACCATGTGCTTCTGATAGCCGCTTTAGATCTATTTTAAAATTCAATTTACCTTAAACATTTACCGTCGTATACAAAAAAGTAAATAAATAGCGTTTGCTAAACCTACAAGTATTTTAGTTTAAATAATTTTTTAATTTCTTTTGCACCATGAAAAATTTGTGTCTACGGCAAACGTTTTTATTATTTACTGGGTGTGCCCGTGGGCTTCGCTACCTGTGAGAATTTCGGGACAAAAACTATCCTATGTCCTTCCCTGGGTCTTAAACTATATCCATATAAAATTTCATTTAAATAGGTCGAGTGGTTAAAACGTGAAGTGGTAGCAAAAACAAATATACAAACTCACATTCTCATGTATAATATTAGTTAGGATTTTGTTAGTTTAATTTTAAAAAGCCGCTCATTTCGAACACTTATTTAACACACGCATAAGTACACTCTCTTTTACCAATTACGAATCTACGAATCCTCCCCGCTCCCTTTCTTCCTCCGGTTGAAAAATGATAGCCGCGTAACGTAATCGTCGGACGCGCTGTGTTAAAATGTAAGTAAACTATGAAAAGACGCTAAAATCAGTGAAAAAAGTGATAACAGTGAGTGCATGTGACCATTCTTTGAAGTCGAGATAGAGGAATACGCCAGCGCAAAGAAAATCGTTTGAACCGCGTATGGCGTAAGCTTTCCATTCTTTTTAACTTGTCCAATTAGGTAATAGAATTTTTTTTTATTAATCATATCTAAATTTTTCGTTATTTTGATTTAACCCAGCGTATTTAATTACTTTGCTTAAAAAATCTGTGTAAATAGAAGAACAAAAATCATATGGTACAATTCCCGGCACGTATAAGTTGAACAAAAATGGCGGTCGTTGTTGTACGTGGTTTGTCCGCTTAGAATCACATTTCTATATGAACTTTAGATAGAAATAAATGATTTCGGCTTCGAAGAAAGACCAAAAAATCTCTTTTAACATTTTTATCTCCAATTAAACATGCGCCGACGGCCGCCATTTTTGTTTAACTTACGTGCCGGGTATTTTACCTCCTCCTTTAATTTCAAATATGTTACTCGTAGTAACAGCGCGATGCTGTAAATTCAAAATATACTGTTTAAATTACTTACCGCAATATCGTATTTGTCAGTCATATGTGTAATCCAATTTCTCGTCAACTGGTGGTAAAACTAAATTAGTACATTCAATTAATACAAATTATGGACATCCTTACAATGATGATTGCGATCACATAACGCCGAGAGTTGAATTCGACCTCACTGACCTGATGGGGTAACAGTGGCGTTGGGTGAGAATTTGGGCTAGTGCAGCTATAAAACTATGAAATTAACTAAATACCTACCTAATTACATTCTGTAAAGGTAAATAAGCCTTTCAATTATGCAGATTATAAGTTGTACATTTTTAGTCATGCTGCTATTTTATGGCTTATGAAAATAATGAAAGGTCATTCTAATTCGCGGTGCGCGGATATACGTAGGTTTTAATTGTTGTAAGTTATAAATGCGGCATATATTAGGAACCCCTAAAGATAATTCAATGGGAACTGGCTTCTAAGGAGGCCCCGCGACTGTGGGGTAAGCAATTTTTACAATGTGACACAAATAAGTTAAACAAATATGGCGGACTTCAAAGCATTTTGTACAAAATCCCGACACGTAAATTGAATCAAAATGGCGGTTGTCAGCGCATTATATGTACCTGCGCCGATACCCGCTATTTTGGTTCAACCTACGCGCCGGAAATTTGTACAAAAATGCTTTGAAGTCCGCCATTTTTGTTCAACTTATTTGTGTCGCATTGTACTTGTTCTTTAGCGCTTCGCTTCGAAAGAATTTGCGCCTTTGGTTGCTCTTTGCTATAACATGTACACATCAACTGCTGAACATTAAATAAATAATCATAAATATTACGGACAAATCACACGGATTTTATAACAAATACAAAATATAGATAAACATCCAAGACACAGGACAATCAAAAAAATTTCATTTTCCATTTGGACTAGTCCTAACTTCTATCTGGGGGTATGGGAGTGCCCCCGCCAAGATGAGCCAAGCGGAGTGCAAGGGCCACTATCTACCTTTTCTCGAACGTTTCGTCGTTTTTTTGAACTCTCATTACTTTGGGTTGGATTATGCTAAATAGTTAAAAAATTCAAGATATAATGACATCAGTACAATCATTAAATATATTATACAAAGTTTGAATATCGTAGCTATTATACTTTAGATTTTATTAATGTCTATAAACCCCCGATTTCGTCACTGATTCACTCACTGACTCACTCATTGATCATCAAAATTCTTAAGGTACTTCCTGAAGTCTTAGAACGCTGAAATTTAGTATGTAAGCTAATATTACTACAAAGACAACAAAAAAATGGAAATTTTTTTGAATCCAAGATGGCGTCTTGATTTAAGATAATTAACTTATTTCGTTCATAACGTCTCACTGTGACTACGTAGAGGCCTGAAAATTTGTAGGTGGAGGTATTGATATAGGATCATCAACTTTCTCATGTGGGCAGGCTTATGTAACCCTCACTAGAGTAACAAATTTACAAGGTGTACACCTTGTAAATATTGATTTTAACAGTATCAAATCACAACAGACAGCTATAATCAAATGTAATCGCCTAAGAAAGAAGTTTCGCCCTGACCTATTACTTATTTTAAATAGTAAACAATCAAATAAAAAAGGCAAAGACAGAGAGTGGGCTATGAAAAAAGCTGATGTGCAAGAAATACACCCCAAAAAAAGGAAGAAAAAATTGGTCACATTTTGCCCCCGCGCGGGTGAGAGGGGACGGGAATGATCAACGGGAAGCATCTCTAGACATTTTGCCCCCGCGCGGGTGAGAGCGGAGCGGAGAGCAAGCACTTTTCAACTAATCTTGATATGTTTTGTGTAGTGTGTATGACAAAACACGCGCTGGAGACGAGGCTTTAAGCACGTCAAGTCCTTGAAGTCGGCTGTCATTATTGCATGATTAAAGCTACGAGTTTGTCAGATTCCTAATTTCAGCTTGAAAAATCTAACTGACATTGAATTGGGAATTTTAGTTGGATATAATCATTAAATATTATAAATTGCCTAGCAAAAATAGTTATGAATTTCGTTATGTACGGTACGCCTCAGAAGTGAAGTCCCAATTTCTCATACTTATTGTATGAGAAATTGAGACTCCACTTTTGATGCTTACCGTACATAGCGCTATTATACAAAAATCGTTACGATTCATATTCTCCCGACAATCCTCAAAAACTTCCTTTGTTCTCTGACAAGTGGGTTGGAAAATGCTTGAGAATCAACCTGAGACAAATTACGTCTTATTTCATACTCAATTGTTACAAATGCTTGAGTTTGTAAGATTTACTTTTTGTGTCAATTCATTTTTATATTGTTGTTTTAGTACCTTTATATTATTATAAAGATATCTGTATATATGAGTTCTTAAAGACACTTAATACAGAAATTATGAAAGCCATAAAAGCAAATTGATAAACCTACTTCTTTTTTGAAAAATGGAATAGAGAATATGCTTGAAAAAAAGTATGTGTTATCTAACTAGTTTATCCACAAATATTTAAAAGTAAAGTACTAACAGTAAAAACAGAATAAAAATTGGTTGAAACACGAACGAGATATAACGATTTTACTAAAATATGTCTATCTCACTCGCAAAAACGCTATTATCTATGGCAAATATATAGATGATAATATGGACTTTGACGTCACCATTCCATATCGGACTTCTCTTTCTAATTGAAACTTTAAAATATCACATGTTCGTCGCTAATTAAGGTATTTTATAAATTCATACTTGTTAACATAATATATATGATAATAAGGATTAAGCAAATAAAAAAAAAGTGCATATTCCCTATTGCAATAAAGTTTATAATAATATTATTTTAGTTAAATAAAAGACTCGTATTTATCAATATTTTAATTTTAAAGCACCTATATATAGGAATAAAAAAAATATACACTTTTTTTATCCTTTAAACAAAAATATTACAAAAACGGATACTTAATATACCAGTAAAATATTTTCCAATGATATCTACTCATGATTTAGATACTGGACTGAACATAAATGCGTCGTCATTCAATCCAATAAATCCTCCACATATATGGATTCTTACTCATTTCTCCAATGTGCGTGAGGAACTAAGCGTGCATTCAAAGCACATTATTCATCACAGATAATAAATTTATTGACGGCGTTTGCAATGATTTACAGTAAAGAATCAGTAGCGTAACTACAACGTTATAGTACTGTTTAATTTTTTTTAAATTATACCTAAACGTATCTGGCGCAATTAGTATTAGTAAAGCAAAAATATAATTTCAATATTAAACATAAGTTATAGAAGTACGTTTAAACAAAACCTGTACCTCAAGTTTTTTACACTAAATGTTTTATCATATAACACAGACTTAGTTTATTGAACGATTGAGCTAAGAAAGCGAAGTTTTCTGAGTCTACTTGAAAAATCTGGCGTTTATATGTTTGTATATTTGTAAGTCGAACTACTAGTTACTAGGTTTTAACCATTGTCTATTGACTGAAGGGACAGTGTAATTTTACTACTTTGAAACCACGATATAAATTCAGTCCATAATTTATAATAATATGTAGTATGATAGGAATCATCCGTCTTATTATAAAACATGGACTTTTGTTTTGGAATTAATACAATGGTCATCATATCAAATAGAAATCAAATAAATTGCTTCACTGATATTTTGCAGCAAAAAATCCTATTTAGACCAATAACCAAAACAGTTTACTAGATAATACTTTTGTTAATTAATTTAATAATATATGAAAGTCTATACAATTGTATTAATTAAAGTAAAATCCATGTTTTACAAAAAGGCGGATGATTCCTCTCATCCGTAATACACAGATTTTATCCACCATATCAAATAAATTGCTTCACTGATATTTTTTGCAGCAAACATTCCTACTAAGACAAATAACCAAAAGTGTTTACCTCAGAAAGTATTTTATTTAAGCTTGGGCTTAATAAATATCTGCTGAAATAGATTTTCTGTTATCTCTCTAAGTCTGTGGCACCATTTGTTTCTCAGTTTACGAGGTACGTTTGTGGTTATCGCCCATAAATTGGTCATTCAATATTGGGTACGTCTAATTTCTATTTGTCCGCAGACGACTTTGTCTATACTTTAGGGTTGTGGCAATCTGTTTTATTCGTTACTCAGTAATGAGTGCAGCTTTTTACTTAAGGTTATGAAAAGTTTTATTTATTTATTTCGTTACTCGTAATTTTATTGTCTTTGAACATTTTTCAACAGACGCAACAAAACATTACTGGCTTTTCTCTATGGACTTACGTGTTTGGGAAGGAGTATTATGGTTACGTCGCTAGTTCACCACTCCGAAGGTTTTGGGTTCAACCCTAGCCAGAGCAAGTAAAATATTGCCAAATTATCCAAGTCTTAGGTTTTTATCTAAAATCTATATATTATTATCTTATATTTATCTTTATATTTCATTGAAAAAATATAGCATTGTTGCGTTTGTATCCCATTATACTTACTTTGGTATTAGCTTAATCATTTTGTCCTTATTTATCTATGACGCGATGTACTTCCCTAAGCGCACAACTATATTATCAAAATTATTTGCACCGGAAACAACATCTGGCAACCATACCAGACGCCAAGCATGACAGTGGCGCGGCCTAACGAGTCCACCAATCGAGCTCGATAGCGAGCTAGCCGGCGCTATATATCTATTTATTTACTCTTTGTAACGAAATCGTATGTTACTCAATATCTCGTTACATATAAAGCCCCGCACTACTTATGGGTCATTGTTTTCGAGAGTCCCGACCTTCGTTCACTTTTCCAGGTCACTGGATTCGACTTACGAATTGTATTTTGTTTTTATTGAGACATAGAAATGATGATTGATTTTCGAACTTGTGATTTCTTGAAGAAACTTTTATTTGTATTGAGTGTTTTATTGGCAAAAGAAAACCAAATTTGCATAATGATGCCTCTTTTCAAATTTTATTTCAAATTAAGTATAGCAAATATTATTTTATTGATTCACTAACACATGTTCTTTTACTTTGTTGCATGTTGACACTTGGCTAAAAAAATATTTGGAATACCTACTTTCTTTACACTTTACAAGTCGATCAACAGTCATATACAACGTTAATATATTAATATATATAGAAACCAACCAAGTGCGTATCGTGCCACGCGCTGTGAAGGGTTCTGTAGTTCCCAATGCAGATTTTGAGTTTACGCCATATGGTTTAACAACTAAAAACTATTTTTTTTACATTTGTATAAAACTTTCATTTCCAGATTACATTTTATTCGTTGGTTGACTATAAGTCTTTAATTTCTTTATATACCATGTATTGCCGTGAAATTTTCATGTGTCCATAAGCAACCGTTAACCTGATAGAGAGGACACTGGACAAAATTCGTACTTAAAAACCAAATATTACACAGACGGATCTCTAAACTGAATAATGGTGTTAACAATCTCACAATATTTTTTTAAGACCCATTCAACTTCACCCACTCCAAGGGTCAGTCGAGATAAAAAAATATTCCCACTTTACACGTATGGGAGACAGCAAAAAAAAATTTTTTTACATGTTTTTATTTTATAACTTTCTAGTACAAATAGTCTCTGAGTAAAATCGCGAAAAGATAGACGGGCATGGCGGAACTATGAGGATTCCTTGTCTACTATGGAACCCTAAAAATATAGGTTTTGCAAAAACAAAGAATACTTTTTAATATTAATTTTTCATGAAACGATGAACTTTCACTGATTTATATTTTTTAAACATGCGTCCTTTAGACTCATGACACTACTTTGATATTCTCATAACATATCATACTGTTTCACAATTTGCTAACACTTCTATCCTCCGTTAGTCCAGTTGGTAATTCAATTTAAATGTATGTACGCCTCATTTCGCTACCGTAGCCCCAATTTAGGCTTTTTTACACGCACGTTTGAAATGTTTCTAATTGTAAATAATTTTAACATGTTTTAAATTTTGCCTGATCAGTGAGTGTAAAGTTTGAGATATTTTATCACCTACCATACGGAATAGAACAACTAATAAAAAAAAAATTTATTTATTATAAAACAAGCTTTTGTCTATAACAATGACCTTAAAAGGTTAAATTTCTCCTTAAAACAAATCAATCTAGCCCAAACTTGGTGGAGTTATATTGTTTTATCACAGAGATGCCATGACCACCTTCTAGCTACAACATCAGATCAGCCCCATGTTACCATATCATTGCATTGTCACATGATATACGTACGCTAGCAAAACAGCTCCATTGGAAACCAGGAAGTTTCAAAAACTAGCAAGATTTATTAACAGGCAAATCGACAGACAGACAACGAGACAGGTGGAACTAAATAAAAAATAAAACTAGGCAATAAGATAGCTAGTGAAAGGTATAGTATTTTATTATATTTTTATGCCATGTGCCACCAACCTCTCCCTAATATTAGATCCTTTTCCATAATACTTAGGTTTATAATTTTGTTAGATGTGGCTTTTAAGTTTTGCGACTCTTGGACTTCTTTACCTCGTAAGTTACAAGTATTAATTCTTGATAGTAGCTTCGTTAATATAATTTGTTTTCTCCTTCTGACGGCACCCGTTCTTGTGTTGACGCATGGATTAGCCAACGTTGAACTTAACCACATCAGAGTAGCACATGTGTGTAAATCCATTTCTATTCTACACACATCTGTCGTTGGCTTTACGTACGTCAGCTATTTGATTTGATTCCGCCATTTAGGGTGTTCGGCGAGGCTTTTTCGAATAGTTTCGCGAAACATTCAGTTTAAATTGGAGAGGTTTTATTCGAATGTTCTCGGATGTTTCAATGATTAAGGGTTCCGAAGTGAAACTTCGATATTGATTTGAGATGTGTGAATTTCGCTTTGATTTTAGATGGAAATATAGAAAGATATTTGGTTTATTAACGATGAAAGATATGTTAATCTCACTTTAGAGGGTTTTCTTTTGATATTGCGAGATGCACCTCACATGAAAGTTACACAGGACCTAGATAATTGGGGTCTTAAAAAAGAGGAAGGGGCTGCGATGGTTACATGTATTAGAAAGGTATTTAGCGTAAAGTGAGGGTTGCCTAGGTATGTGTAAATGGACAAACAAACAAATCAATTACCTGTGACATAGTTGGTCCCAAACGCAAATCAATGAGTTCTCTAAAACTTATTTTGAAAATTTTACCTTACAAACTATGAAAACATTTGAGCCAGCAGCAGTATCAACAGCAGTGTAAACAATTTAGCTTGGAAGTCGCTACAAACAGCCGCTCGACCTGCGTAATAGGTGTGCAGAGAAAACAGACTGGGGGTCGGCACGCCATTTGGATTAAACTATTGGCTGGTCCATAGTCTCTGCCTATCTTGGAAAACAAGCGTAGGTATGTATGTATGTAGGTATAGTATTGGCTAGTGTACTTTATTTGTACCTTGTTGACTAACATTCCTTAAACGAGCGAGCGATGCGAGCAAAATTCTGTGTATCCACTTAGACAATTCGGCGTTTTAATGTAGGTTTGTACCATAACTTTTATCAGTTTCGATGAAATTGGTAAATAAATAGAAAAAAATATTATGTTTAAGTCATATGTTAAAATTAACTGCATTCATACACACACTATCATCGTGCAAGACGGCCCTACGAAATTTATATAATGTGACTGTTGCATGTTGCAACTGTTGGCAATATCCGCATTGACGCAGCGTCTAACAGCAGCCACTGATTGGCCTAGCAGTTGACGTGAAGTAACGTCAGAAACGGTATTGGTGGAAAAAGAGATGTTGAGTACCGCCTTCTTGAATGTACTTTTGTTTCGATCATATTTTGCGCTTGATTATGCTGCCGTAAGTTAGTATTATAGTTCACTAGTTCTAACAAAAGCTAAATCGGTCAAGGGTCAAGGATGCCATAAATAAAGTTTATCAACCACTTGTATGCCGGAAAACCAAACACAGTTTTATAATATACGAGTATTATAAGAAGTATTATATATTAAATATACGTACATATTAAGTGTAAATAAGTATACAACGTGGAATGGACATACCCGTAATAAATTGAACCACAGGCTATACTAGATCAATACGTTATAATGGAATTAAAATAACAGCCAAAACATGAAAAAAAATTCGGCATTGCCATAAAAAATGTGCAGCCGCTCAGGCAATTTCTATAGGAATGTCAATTTTTTTTCTTGTTATTTTAATTTCATTATACTATAATATTGATCTAGTATAGCCCGTGTTTTGATTTATTACGGTTATGTCCCTACCACGTTTATTTTTTTTTTATGTTATACGGCGGCAAATGAACAAGCGGGTCACCTAATGGTAAGTAATCACCGCTGCCCATGGACAACTGCAACACCAAGGGTGTAACAGAAGCATTGCCGGCCTTTCAGGAAGATATAGAATCGTTTTTTGAAGGGACGTTGTAAACTCATACCCAAGTAACAAAAGCTTCTATAACCAAGGCGTTTTATCACCAAACAATGATTTAGTAGGCCTATAAAGGTTACCAATGTGACTGCTTGTACTATAAAGTTTTACAACAGAGCGTTTTGGTTCTATAAGTTAAAGAGCATTTAAGTTCTGTAATTTGCTCTTAGAACGCTTAAAGGACCGTACAAAAGAATCTTTAAAGTGTTGCACTGTAATAGATATGAAAAAAGCGATAATGGTACTATTTAGAACTATAGCCACCCTTACTGACCCTTTTAAGTATTTACTTTGCACTAATAATGCGTCAAGATAACTTTTACAGTACTAGTATTGTAGCAGTATCAAAAACACTATTACAGGATCGATCTGCACTATACAAGTACCTTGCTCCACCATTATATAACGTTTTAGCTACTTAAAAGCTCCCTGAACATCGCTATGGAGCTAGTTCTGTAAAACTCATGTAAACTCTTAGATAGTACTAAATAGTACCATAATGACTCCTGGTGCAGTTCCTAAAAACTTAAATTCTAAATAGCTCTAAAAGTGAGTTTGTGTTTCTGCTACAGGACTAAAGCGTGAATAATTAATGGACTAATTTGATCTATACTAGCTTTTCAGTATCAATTATATCCCTAATCCGTTTTTGGTGAAAATATGGCTGCTGTTTTCTGCCATGATAGCACATTAGCGGCACGGTTAGAGCCAATGTGTACTATAGCAGTCATAGACTTATGTGACATTTATTAATTTAAATTAAATTAAAAACACGAAAATTATGAGGGCGCATTGTCAAATTTGAAATCAGCATATTGATTTTATAGATACAATTGTTTTCGCAAGTGGAAGTTACGACAAAATTACAGTCCATTAACATTTTGTAGTATTTCCTTTACGTTAAGCAATATTGAGATAAGTTTAACTTATACCAATATCTAATTGTTATCTTGGGGAACATTTATGACACGCGACCACAACACGAACAAGTGTGATAAAAAAGATCACCTGGAATCGTTTACGGTGCAAAGTAGCACTAAAAACATGTTTTCATTACTTTTAGTGTCCAAATTTGTGACTTAAACATTGCAGACAGCACTATTTTAGTACTAAAAAGCATTTCTCGGCGTTTTTATTTTTCGATTACAGCGCTGATATATCACCGTGTGAGCCTTATTGTAATGCTTATGAAATAAATCAGTGATAAACCTAGGGCCTAATTGGGGTTCTGTAAACATTTACAACACCATTATAGTGCTTATCATGAACACTAATTAGTTTTTTCTAAAACGTCCTCAGGACTTTTAAAGTACCAAATTTTGCTACTTGGGTAGTATTTATGTAGGTGTGTTTTAACGATTTATGTATCTTGCCTACTTCTTTTTTGAATTGTACACGCTAATTACCTATTTCTTTTCATTTCCACTCGCGGGTCTGCTAGAAGAAATTTCTTAAGAAATAAGTAGCACCTATATAATATGTTCACTTTTATTTGTAAATTTCTAAGTGTTCATGAAACAATAACATTCAAATTATTTTTTCGCATAGATCTACGCATCGGATCGGCATAGTAATTCGAAACTAATTAACATTATTTCATGTTTTTATTTCTTAATTTTTCATCATAATTTATTAGTTCAATCCGCTCAAATAAGTGTACCAAGCACACAAATTATGAGCCATCACACGGTAATTTCGTATGTGCCGAGCTCTGAAAGTTATTTACAAACAATTACCTGTCGATTAGGGCAGCATGCAATATGTATGTACTAGCAAAGTGGTTATGGATTAACCTTATACACTTTGTTTCATATTTGTTTGTGCAAAGAATTCAAATACATTGTTTAGTTTTATTTTGTTATATTGACGACGCCGTGGCGAAGTCACCATGCTAGTCCCCCACCCAGAGGTCCCGGGTTCGATCCCCGGTCAGGGCAAGTTGGCAAAAAGCCTTTTTCAAATTGTCCTGGGTCTTGTTATAAAATATAGTATCGTTGAGTTAGTATTCCATAGCACAAGTCTCGAACTTACTTTGGGGCTAGCTCAATCTGTGTTATTTGTCCCGATATATTTATTTATTTATTATTTATTTTATTTTTATAAGCTCCTATTTAACTTGCCAGATACATGGCATATATGAATGTGTGTTTAGGTCAAATCTTGCATTAAATTTTCAACCAGTCATCCTCAACCAATTCAGCTGAAATTTTGTTTACATATGTAAGTCGAATGACTATACAATATTATTAAGTCAGAGAGCTCTTCTGATAAATGGAGCCGGGAGATATTCGCCAGAACTCAATTTAAAAAAAAAACTCTGTATATAGGATTAGTTTGATTTGTCTTGACTAGCAATTAATGGTAGACGAAGTCTAGGGTCTAATCACGGATACGGAAAGTGGTCAATGTAACTCAGAGTCTAAATAATCTTTGTAGGAGCTCCAACTGTCCCAGCTAGTGCGCAGCTAGTGCTCCCATATAAAGAGGTAGGTAAGGTACGTAGTGGAGAGCTTGAAAGAAATTTTATTAAAGAGAGTTATTTTATTTATTATAAATTTACAATACTACTAATGATATATAGTAATATATAAATTTACAATACTGATATAGATGTAATCAGCTCGAGAGATGGTAGTGGAATGAATCAGAATGATAAGGAAGGAATCTAAAATTTAAAAATTGAATTTGGAAACGAGGTTATTTTTAGATAGGTGGACAGTATGAAATGGAGAAAAGAAGTAAACGGGAACATGAAGGATGAGGTTTATTGTAACATCGTTACATCTTCTTCTATAGAGATAGGTCAAAAATTGTCTGATAAACTTCGTCTGTGTTAATTTTCCCCATGGGTCCGGTCGGGGAATGAGAGGTTTAATAAAGTACTTTGGCCTCACAATAAAAGCTTGTAAAATATAAATTCTTTTCAAAAAACTTATTAATGCATGTTTTGTTACTTGGAGTCAAAACAAACAAGCAGGATTATTTTAGACTGATTTTCGCGGTCCCTATATTGCTGCCAGAATGTCTGCCAGAGACTATCATGCTAGTCTTATTCATGTCGATGGTTACTTATTCGACTTTATTGGAACTGACATTACCAGAATCGTTACTTATTATGTAAACACCTCTGTGGCCTTGTTGTCATCATATCAGGCTGTCACATCGGAGGTCTCAGGTTCGATCCCCGGTCAGGTCAAGATGAAAATTATCTTTGTTAGATTAACTTGCATTGCGTTCCGTTGCTCTCTCTCACTCTAACGAATGACGATTCTGTGACAGAAAAGGACAGCAGCATAAAAAGTGCTGCTCCGAAAAAAAAAATTAAGCACAACGTATTACCAAACAACATTTTTAGGGCTTCGTATAAAAATGAAAAACGGAACCCGGGATCACTCGCGCGTTTGTCAGTATGTCCGTTCGTCTGTCACAGCCAATTTGCTCCGAATCTACTGGACCAAATCACGTGAAATGTGGTAGGATGGTGTAATCCTATGACCCAAACATAGATGTGTATGTCGGAGAGTTCAAAGTAAATTCCCTTTTTATTATTTTACACGCGCAAAGAGAAAGTTGTTTACTACATAACGCAACCGTTGGATTTATAATGGCAATATTCGTTAGCAACAAGCTATAAAACCGGTCGCCTTAGCGACAGTGACACAGTCTTGTTCGAGCGGCCGTACTGTGCACAACTCGTTTGTGTGGTTTGCTGTGGTTTGGCCATGTTATTTAATTGTTGTTGTCATTTAATTGTGATTATTGTAATAGATGTGGATTGGTAGACCGATTTATTACAATGACAGTTTTTCAGCAAGACGATAGGCCCAGTTGTATACACAGTATTCAATTCTGTGGGGCCAGAGGATTGAAATGTCTGGTTGTGATCCATGGATCGGTGCGGGGTGGGGCGCGGTCATTCGTCACATTTTTATAGGGCTCACGTGAGGTCTCTCATGTTGCGGCATCGGTGGGGTGACGTAGCTGTGTGTGTGTTTTCATCCTGGCATTAGTCTGTTCTCGTACTGTAGGTGACTAGGTGGGTGGTTCGCGTCGCTCGGGATGTCGGATGCCGATCGTGCCGCGCTCTGCCCACCTCCTTTTACTCGGCCGTCTGCGACATGTACATTATTTTTTTTACTATTTCGGAGGACGAATTAGGAAATTAAACAGAAAGTTTTTCAAACCTTATTGTGTCATATATCAAAGGAAAAGGCTAATTCTCTCAAATATATATTTTGTTATTATTGTAAAATAAATAGATTTGATTTTATTCCTAAAATAAGACAAAAATTAACTATTCACCCCTGATTTCTGACAATGAGCCTAATATTTTGAAAAAAAAAGGATATAGTTCATTGCTTGTAGATTATACAGGAAAATCTTTGAGAATTGTATCAATTGAAAATAAAGTGGTTAATTCATTTTAATACTTTCACTTTCGGAAAAAAGTTCACTAAAACACCACTAGATAGCGCTAGTACTAAGTTAACTTACATATTACTGTAAGGAATTAAAATGTAGTTATTGTATTGATTTAAAAACTTTGGCATTGTATGGAACCCACTCCACGCTATATCAACTTGGTACTTGGCCGGATTTTTTAAAATAATAATGATAATTTAGAGCATGGTACAATACAATATTGATGTATTATACGGGTACACAATAGGTTTTAATTCTTATATACAAGATTATGCTTGTATGGGTAGGCATTATAGGCATACATTGAGGTAAATTTAATGTTTTAATGTTATTATTAAGGATTGTGCTTGCATGGGCAGGCATACTTAAAGTTTTGTGGCGAGCTGAAGGCTGTACTACATAAACCTGTATTACAAGTCTCCAGGCCCTCACGGCGGCACCTCAGGCGGAGGTGCAATAAGCTGGAGGGTACATATGTATGGTGACTTCATAAGGTAAGGTGTAGGTTATTACATTAAGAATGGAAAAAAAAAAACATTATTCTCATTAAACATTATTCTCATTATTCAGAAAGCTCATAACGACTACTAATTAAAATTAATCCCACCCTTCGCATAATAATTGAATTTGAAACGTAATACCAACCTAATTAGGAAACTAAGACTTGTAATATTGGAGATGATTAGGTCCTCCATAAATTCCAGATGTCACTACATTTTATGAAATTATAATTTGAGTTTGTTTATATTTATTATCAGAAAGGTAGGTCTTAGGAATCGTTTGGAAAACTTTTTAAAATTGGGTAGATGACTAGGTCACAAATAAATTATTTGGTACAGTTCATAAAATAAAACGTCACAAAACAGTGTCTATAAACTTCAACATAATTTTAGATTTATTAATGGAAAAAATTGATATTAAGAGCGCTATTTAACTTCTTAAAAGTATGACGTCACGCTCGCACAAAATCTTATAGAAAATGATTGTTTTCACGTTTAGAAATAAGTGTCTGATTTGACTTGTCGTCATCTAGCGAATTGTCGCAGTTTTAAAGCTAATTACCAACGTTCGTTTACACACACGTGTCTTTGTGTTAGTTAAATGTATAGCTATCTTAGATTGACATAATTTACCATACTGTATAAGTGTACGGTCTGTCATTATTATATGGTAGCTTAAGAATATATAATTATAACCCATAGAGGCCTTAAGAATAACCTGATGGCAGCTGTCAAGCTATGTCCGACACATAGTGACAAACCTTATTTCCTATCTCTTCATATTGTATCGTGGTGCGGAGAAATATTACGGAGAAAAGTCATTTTAAGGGAAGAGGTGAGTTTTCGTTCTGTATGTTCTTTTATTAATTCTATGTTATTACTTATAAAGTACAAAACCATGACATTTTATGTTATGTAAATTATTTATTGTACAAAAACACACAACACAAATACAAAAGAAAACAATACAAAGGCGGACTTATCCCTTAAAGGGATCTCTTCCAATCAACCCAAAACCAGAGGAAAGAATGACATTTAGTAGGGACATGATAGTGTTTTGGAGTAAAATGACATAGCATAGTTTAATCTAAAATCATGTTTAAATTGGATATGATCAAGAACAATTATGACACATATGACTTTATTAATTTTTCACCCAGAATACTACTACTATTAGAAATGGTGGTATTTTAATCGGTAATGCTATTAGTTTCAAGTTATGAGACAAAAATCACTTTTTCTACGCCATACGCGCCCCCGAATAATTAATAGCATTTTCGGGCGCGGAATCCCAAAAAAAAATTACATTGATTTTGTTCCCATAGACCTGACCGAAAATACACGCCCAGTATAAATTTACATGAGAACTTTTGATCCATTTGAAGAGTAACCACCCGAAGCCTTACCAAATTACAGCCGAAGCATCCTGTTACCCCTGAAAATTAAACACATACCACAATAATGGGAATTAATACTAGCAGCATTATCGCTAATTAGATCAGTTTAATTATGTAGAAGTGCCAATACTGGCACATACTAGTATTTGTTACATAATGGCGTTTAGAATCGATATCAATTAACGGAACGGATTCTAAAAAGATAGATATTGTGCCTTAAAAAAATCAAAAACGCTTCTGAAGCCAATAATTATAAAACTAATATTTAATAATACTTGGGTACAAAGACACAGATTGAGCTAGCCCATACAGGGTTTAGCAAAAACTACTTCAATGCTGAATTTACTCTGTGATAGTGAACAACTATTCCCAAAAAACATATATCGAAATATCAAAAATAATTTTTCTGCCTCCCATACAAATTGACTAATCAGCAGCTGACCCGAGTTTCTATAGAAAGCATTTTTTTTCATATTTCGATATGTATTTTTTGGGGAAAGTTGTTCAGTATCATGCACCGAAACTACCCTTAAATAGTTTCAGTATATTTTGTGAGACGTTATACATCTAATAGAAATTATGTCCCAAAGTAAATAATTCATATCTATTGTGACACAAACACGGAGGCGTACTAAACTTCAAGACATAGTTTATATTTTCGCCCAGATAAAGTGGAAGTGGGCGTTCCACTTAAGCCGAAAAGAAGATGGAAGGTGGAGTCGGAGAGTAGTGGAATGAAGACCTAGCCAGGGCCACAGGAGCGTAGGAAGACCAGCGTTGAGATGGGCCGATGAAATAACCCAAGTAACGAGAAAGGCCTGAATGAGAAAAGCTAAAATCCGATGAGGATGGTATGCATAAGAGGAGACCTACACTCAACAGTGGAGGGAGAAAGGTTGAATGTGGAAAGATCATTGTAGCTCAGAATGTGAGTAGTCATTACTAGCGCTTTCGCAAGTTAAGCGACACTGGGCTTGGTCCGCACTTGGATGGGTGACCACAAGTGGTACAAAAACTTCTCGAGCTCCTCCGTGCTTCGGAAGGCATATATAAGCCGTTGGTCCCGGCTGTCATCATTGTATGGCAGTCGTCAAGCTATGTCAGATGCCTTTAGGCAGCCTGAAAAATCTGACACCAGTGTTGGCCACTTACATACACGAAAAAAAAAACTAAAGTATAGAAAGTAAGCTCCCGTTCCGTCGCGAGATTAATTTCCTCAGTGTCCTCCGCATATCGGTTTAATTTGGAGAGACAGCAAACATAGACCTATATTTTTTACTGTGTAAAAACAAGGTTTTTCGCTGACATAGCTTGACAACTAAAAAACTTAACTTACCAGTGATCATTAAGGGTCATATCTCACTGTTCTGCACGGAACAGCACTTTTTACAAGCTTTAATTTAGTTTCACCTGTCCCGTTATCTGTCGGTCTGCCTGTCTGTCTGTAATAAAATCTTGCAAGTTAAATTTGACCCATTTTTCCGATTGAGCTGAAATTTTGCACGTGCACGACAATGCAATATTATGGTAACATGAAGCTTCTCTCATGATGGAGCCGGAAGATGGCCATAGCAACTCTGTAATGACACGACGCAACCCTATCGAGTATGGGCTCGTTTGATTCGTCTTGTTTTAGAAAAAAGGTTGTTTAAAAATATATAATTTTTTAATAATTACTTGTCTATGCTGCTATCCTTTTCTGACGCTCATACCGTCATTTGCCAGAGCGAGAAAGAGCGACGGTACACTATAGCACGGCCGGTGCTACCCTAACCTTTCTGAAATCAATAAATAGCTTACCGTGTCTTCTGAAAGACGAAATAATCCAAGCTTAAGAATACTGGCATGTTGGTCAGAGAGGTGTGTATTCTAGTGATAACAACAGAATTCCGAAGCAGGGACTACATGTGTCTGTGCAAGACGTTATACTGACTTAATGCTAAATCATGTGACAAAATAGATAAAAATAAAATAAGATGACTTCATTATGAATATTTTATACAGTTTACTCGAGAAGTGATACAATTTGTATTGTTTTTTCTGTGTGTAAGTGGCCAATACTAGAGTCAGATTTTTCAAGCTTGCTTTCCGAAGCACGGTGGAGTTCGAGAAATATCGGATCCCTAAATCGAAAAACGGTGTTCACGAGCTCATAATATTTTTGAAGACCTTTTCAACGATACCTTACATGATTAGTTAGATAAGAAAAAAAATGACTTTTCAATTTATATGTATGGAAGGTAACCTAAAAACTTTTTTCTTTTCAATTTTTTATTTATACTTTTTGCATTATTAATATACATGCCCATGCCAAATCACAGCTTTCTTGTACTTACAGTCGCTGAGTAAAACTGCGGACGGACAGACAGACAGACATGGCGAAACTATAAGGATTCCTTGTTTATTACGGAACCCTAAAAAGAAGCACTAGCCCTTATGTCACGTTAAGCAAATTTACATCTTAATTCAAATAGATGTAAAAATACACAATTTCTTCGTACGTTATAATTTGCTGCTGACTTTTCCTAACTTTATATTGTAAATGCGAAAGTGAGTTTGTATTTTTGTTTGTTTTTTACTACTTCACGCTACAACCACAGAACCTATTTAGATGAAATTTGGTATGGATATCGTTTGAGAGCCAGGGAAGGACATAAGATAGTATTTATCACGAAATTCCTACGGGGATCGAAGCCCACGAGCACGGCTAGTATAGTAATATATTCCTTTGGTCATATCTTCTGATGTTCGTTTCAACAGATTCCTTTTATTACTAATTTATATGCGTATAATAATTTAGTGAAACATTTGTAAACAAATCTAGAAAAGTCTTTAAGTAGGATCGTTGCTCATTAAGCCTTACGAAACATTCTGAGTATCTTCGTTCACACCTTGATACATATTTACAAAGTAACAAGGTTTATACTAGTATATTCCTACTGGTACTGCTGAATCGATCCAATTTTAAACTTAAGAAAAAAAAATGTAAATAGTTCATCCCGAATAATAAGCGAAGACTATAGCTCGGCAACACCTTGACTGGATGGCTCATGTTCATACTTAAAAATTCTATTGGCTACGTCTACCAGCCTATTTAAATTTCACGAAGCCCTAGTCGAATTGAAAATGTTATCATCGAACATCAAACATGCCTATCTACAAACACTGGTTTGATTAAGCATAATCTAGAAATGTTGAATGCTTAAATTGATATAAATTTTAAATTGCATTATCTCCCCAAATTAGACTTCCCATACATCCAACTTCTTGAACTGCAGTCACCAAACATACCGATTGTATCGTAGGCAAAAGAATTAAGTAAGTAACACCATACTGTTTATTTAAATTATATTATATTATATATTAATTATACCTTATCCAGAAAAAAAAATACTTACAGTTTTTTTACTTTTTTATATAAAGTCTAAAACACTATGAATTTGGATGTAGCACTAGCACTAAGTAATCCTAAACTTCGCAATATATTTCTTTTGTACTGGTCTAGGAGAAAAGAAAGCTAAAATTATTCCAGCTGATTTTTTGCCGCGCAAATCTTAAAAGCCGATCGTAGAAATGAAAATGCGAATCATGCGGATTTGCAATGTGTTTTAAGACAATTTTAATAACTTCTTTACACCTTCTCACCCAATATTTTACTAAAATGCGACCCTGGGCTCTGTCTGTCCAGGGCGTGTAGATCCAAAGGGTCTCATTTAGGATTAAGGCGTGATAGCATAAGTACAAGAAGGAACCCACCTGCGGGCGTATATCACGTGGCATCCTGAGAACTCAGTCATCAGGCGTTCGCTCGACTGCCTCAAAATCGGTATGCTTTGAGCTCGCTTCAACGTTACAAAATTTCTCTTGCTCAAAATCTCTTCCATCTTATTGAACATGAGATATGACAGGTGAAAAGTTTAAGAAATATTACTTTCTGGGAGATTTACAAAATAGGTCGGGTTATTTCCTAGAACCATTCAAGTACTATAGTTCAAAGCATCCTGGTTTTGGTGATTTTTAACATAATATTCTATTTTGTTGCCTTATATTATCCGTCTGTCTGTGTCATTGTAGCGCTGGAACGGATGGACCGATTTCGATGCTTCTTATGGCTATGTTCGAAAAAAAACGGGTCAGCTGCTTAAAATTTATTGGAGGTTACAGTTTGAAAGTCAGGGCTTTCCCTAAAAAATATATAGATAGTTCCGCTATTCATCACTAGACGGCGTTCTTGACATTTGCGGTCGGGAATTTTTTAATTTTATTTAAAGTAAATTTCTTAAGTACTTACTTACAAGTACAGTCATTCTTATATTGCAAAATAAAATCAACTCTATAATTGCTAAAAACTGTATTAAACTGTGTAATTAATACTTTATTCAAGATACAAAATAATAATATATTCAAAAATGTATAAGTATTGCTACTTAAATTTCAATAAAGTGATTTAACTGAAAAATCCACAAATGTAACAATTTTAAATATATATACAATATGTTATACATACGTAAATATAATATTATTGCAATGCATTTAGGTAAAGATTTACCTAAATTTGTTCATACACGGGAAGGTGAATATTTACTCAGAAGCTTATTAGACTGGCGGGAGTAATCATAGGTTGCACTTTCGCAAGTTAAGCAACCTTAAGCGTGGTCCGCAGTTGGATGGGTGACCACAAGTGGTATAAAAAAATTCGAGCTCCTCCGTGCTTTTTAAAGCATATAAAGCCGTTAGTTCCACAGTCGTCAAGCTATGTCACATATGGCTTATAGCATCTCTAGAAATGATACACCTGTCCTGTAGGCAATTTACAAACACGAACGAGCAATACAAACTTACCTATGATAAAAATAACTTACTTGATAGGTACATAATAAACCTACAAAACATATATGTTCATATTATTATGCTTTCGTGTTGTATTATAACCTTCAGCTAGTGTTATTCAATAATTTTACTCGATATTTACGATTTCATATAGGTAAATATTTCATGTTTATCAAATCGTAAAGCAGGTCTATATATGTTTCAGTTTGTGACGTCGGTTTATGGCTTCTACAGGTTGACAACTACCTTTACTTCTAAAGAACTATGAAACCTCGGTTTATCAGATACACTAAAACGTGTACTGCTTAACCGGTGAGTAAATCATACTAGTATTATGTAGGCGAAATTGTATCCAGTTTGGTCCAGCCGTTTGCGCGTGAAGAAGAAACAAACAAACATAACACAAACACCTGCACTCACAAACTTTCGCCATTACAATTCACCGAGCGAGCGAAACGAGCGTAGCGTCTCAGTTTCGACTGATCGAAAATTATTTTGTCTTGTATGGAATAAATACTTGAAATTGATCAAAAAGAGATTAAGTTAACCATTTTAAAGGTTATACTTTACATCACAACTTAGCAAAGTTTCTTAATAAGAATGTCAATGCACCAAACTCATTATTTGGGTAATTTTCACACATAAATTTCTTTACGGCCTTTACGGCACACTAAATTAGATCGTTAAACTTGCATATCAAGTCGCACGCTAGGAAGCGGAAACTTTGTAGTTCTTTTTAGATATAAGTACCTACTTTTAAAACGTTTTATGGTAATTAAAAGAAATTATGCCTTCACCAAAGAAAGTTGCATATAAACACGCCTCCCACATCGAAAGCACGAGTTTGGGTTTTGGGTTAGGTGTTTTGGCACAATGGTTACTTTTCTTTCTCTCTCTTCCTTTTTCTCTCTGTCTGTCTATTACCTTTTACGCTTCAACCACTTAAACCATTTAAATTAAATTTACTATAGACATTGTTTGAGACCCGGGGAAGAACATTAGTATTTATTCCAATAAAGTGCCATAAAAAAATTTAAAGGGGTGTGGAACTTTGTATGTGGACTTCTATTTTCCACAGAAAAGTAGACTTTATAAAAAAAGTATCTCTAAGGCATTAAATAAGTTCTGAAAATCTAGATAAAATACTAGTAAGGAGCCGCTCGGAAGCTGCTATTCATTTACTATGCACTAATGAAGGTAGAGAATAAATTCTTATTGATTGGGTGCTTGTGTCTACTGATGACAGATCTGGTAAGGTAATTTAAAAGCGTTAATGGCTTTATTCTATATATAACATTTTTTTTAACGAGAGAGCGCGTAATGCAGCGCGCATTACCAGCACTAACACGAGTAAAGCGACACTGGGCGGGGTCCGCACTTGGATGGGTGGTACAAGTGGCAGAAAAAAATTATAGAGCTCCTTCGTGCTTCGGAAGGCACGTAGCCCTTGCTCCCGGTCGTCTATTATTGTATGGCAGTCGTCAAGTTATGCAGCCTGAAAAATTTGACACTTATACGCACGAAAACCGACAAATAAAGCATCTCCGTGTCAGCTTGGACAAAATTCGTTTGTTTGTCCGACTGTCCCGCTGTTCGGATGTTCTCGTCTACTGGTCGCATTTTCTCAACGATTTCCGGGAAATTTTGTGTGCAGGTTCATTAATTATGTTTTTATTTGTCTATTTGGTTTTTTGAATACATTTTTAAAATGGCGTCGGCATGGGTGCTGTAAAAGTAAAAATATCTATTCATATCGAAAAGTTATTAAAAATGTCATAAAACTTTTTGTTACCTACCTTTATTATGACGTAGTTTTTGTTAGAACAACTTTCCAAGGGTTGTAATCATCGAAGGATGTGAAAATGTTTTCAGTATAATGTGGGTACTTCATCGTCAATAACATTTTCAGCACACATTAACCCACTGCTGGGCACAGGCCTTCCTTTTTAAGCAGCTAGGCACTAAATCACCTCTAAAAATATAAACATTTAAAAATAGCAGTATTTATGATTAAATTTTTAGAGCTTTAATAGCTATAGCTTTTAGTATACCTACACTAAGAAGTTTTTTTATCATGGGAAACTCGCGCCTGCATGTTTCTCAACTGCATTGAACAACTCTGACAGCGTAAAACTCACTTAATTAGCTACTTTTATTCAGCTCTTGGTCCAGTTAAGGCAATCAATAGTCTAAAGTAGTCTTAGTACTTCGTTAGCTGCGAATACCTAGCGGCTCATTAGCGCTTACATTCGTGTAGGCAACTTTTGCAAGGGCTTGATTACACGTAGCCAATTTAATCGAAACTCGGTAGATATTTATTATTAGCATGAATTAAACGGGTTACTTACGTAGAGAGTTAGCTACTGATTTATTGTACTGTATAATATTAGACTGAGTGATTATAGATTGGAATAGTACCATGTCGTCCAAAATTAGCTTTTATCGGCATCACCTGTGTTGACTGGTAGAAAAAGCCCTGGGCCTTAGTTCCGCCTATTACATGTCTTGTAGTGAAGTTAAATAAATAAAAAAATACTTGCCGACATGTTTCTACCTCATCCGGAGGTCTTTATTAAGTCGAATATGACGAGAGGACGCGCGTACACTATGTCGTCTCGAGACACTCTGAAGATAATATAGGTATATTTTAGTTTCAGTCTTTGGAACAAATCAGTCAGTAAAAGTCGATCGAAGGAATGGGCGAAAATGCAAATCATGTTAATAATCACTATTTTGATTTCTTTTTCCACCTTCTCGCCCACCATCACGCTGAAAATGGCCTTTGAGTGTCGTGGCCCTGGGCTGCTTAGAGCCACGGGATCTGAAATGCAATCTATTAGGAAAAATTAAAGACGAGATAATATGTATGTATCTAAAAGATATAAACATTGCGACCTTTTTGATTCATAAACAGTAATGTAGTCTCGAAAATAAAGGTTTTGTTTATTTTAGCCCTAAAGTAAGCTTAAACTTTTTTATGAGATACTAACTCAACGATGACAAATACGTATAAAGATAAACACCCAAGACCCAGGAATATTTAAAAAGGTTATCTTTCAACTTGTCCCGACCGTGGATCGAACCCGGAATCTCAGTACGGCGCAGCGGACTAGCGAGGTGACCGTTTCGCCACAGAGGTCGTCAAATTCGTTGTTCGGTCGTCAAGTTTCCAGCATTGTTCCCTAGATAAAGCTGTTCTATTGAATTGACTGACTGAGTCATCCCTTCAATGTGACAGTATACAGTTATTTCATAATCATAATCATTTATTTTGTCAATCACAGGTACAATGGGTTTTAGGTACATAAATTCAAGTATCACTGTGTTGCGCCGTTAGGCATACAAAGTCATAAATTAATTGGTAAAACATGCTCACAAGGATTTCTATTATTATATTACTATATGTATTACTTTTAATTTAAATGTTTATTAGATACAATACTAGTAAAATAAAATAAAAGGAAAACTTGTACTATAAAAAGTGTTAAAATGTCTACAGATTCAAAGTCAATTGAGATATAATTTCGCTAATACCAATAATAACGTTATGTCAAGGTATAGATCAAAAACAAATATATGTACGTTATGATTGAATCGTATCTCACCCATTTAAAGAAAACTTCCTATTCCAAGGGAAAAATTGCGTTTCTTGCGTTTGCGATAACAATGCACCCTACTTATATAATAGTGGTTCTAAAGCCATTGTGGTCAAATAGCATGCTTAAACTTTTATATTGATGTGTCGACCGTACATTCAGAGGTGTTTCCTGGATATATCAACAACAAATATATGTACGTTATGATTAAATCTTATTCCATCCACTTTAAGAAAACTTCCTATTCCAAGGGAAAAAAATGCGTTTCTTGCGTTTGCGATAACAATGAGTACCTTCGTTTCTACTTATAGTGGTTCTAGAGCCCTTGTGGACCACAAGTTGTGGTCAAATCGCATACTCTCTATTCACTGTTTTCCTCGACGGATTATCATTATGATATCTATCTAAAGTCGTTCCGAAACACTAGTAGTTTGTAATTTTTGCAAGTGCTCGAGGGTTTAAATAACATTAGGTAAACATAAGGTAATAGTTGAAAAAAAAATGTTTATTTTGAAATAATCTTGTTTAATATTATTAAAACTAACTTGAGATATTATTAAAACTAACTCCTCAGGGCGAGTGTTAGGAGGAGGGGTGACCCGACGGTTTCGCTGCCCTCAAGGCACTGCGATCTGATAGTTTCCATCTAAACCGATTGTAACTATTCGGCCTTTTCCAACTCTAGTACGTGAGTAGAACCGTGTTTAAATAGTTCAAATCATTTTCTACCTCGAGGAAAATTATTGCACATATCAGATGCCTTTCAAAAACATAAAATAATGTGACGCCAGCTCGCCATAACATTAAAACATAAGAATAAAAACAAACAAATAAACCCCGGGCATGAATCTAGTAAATAAATTACTAAGCTCATTATAAAATGAATTAAAGCGTCAGTTTCTGGTCTTGCCATGTGTTAAAATATTAATCTGCCTAATAAACGCGGGCGTGGGGCTGCATAAAGGGACGTGCCGTTCTCCAAATTAAAAGGGATTTGGGAAAATTAAAGGTGTTAGGTTTCGTAGGGCACAGAGCTGAATATTTCGTTTTGACGGAATTATAATAGAAATGATTGCTAGCAATATGTTAGAAGATTGTGGGTTTCGTGAATGACTTTGGAGTTTCCGTTATTGCTGTTTGAAATAGCTTGAGAATATTTCTACGATGTTTTTAGGTGTATTTTTTCTAAAGGTTTAAAAAGAAATAATCATATTATTTAGTAAATAAGGTACTAGGTATTTGGTAACATAATGAACATGCATGTACAGAATATGTTTTTTTTTTAAATTTAATTATTACTTACTGTAATGTGTTACCAACATTTCGAATCAGATTTTTTTTAAACTGCTGCTGCTGCTCTTTTCTGTAATAATCAGAGGTCGGAATTAGGTAGAGTTATTCATGTACTTTTACTGATTTCATACAGCGAAAGAATAAAGGGGATATGCCTCAAATCTCGGGATTAATTTTAAAGAGCAGAAAAATCCTGTGATCTTAAAAAAAAGTTATTGACTTCTACACAATTTAAACCACTGCACGCGCCACGTTGCCAATGTGTTAAAAATAATAAAAATATTAATGTAAATAGTTATAAAAATTGTATGTATGTAATATGTAAATTGTATCTTTTTTTTATTTGTCTTATCTATCTCTGAGACTCTGAGGTTTTTATGATTATTTATTTGTAATATTGTTGGCAACATGGGATTGTCCATTAGAAATCCCGGGAAGATCCATATTAATATCAACATTTCGATGCAAGTACATAAATAACTCTACCTAATTCCGACCTCTGGTAATAATACATCTAAAATTACATTGAAAACGGATATGATCATGATAAGTGTCATTATTTTGTGACGTTTTATTTTGTTATCAGGACAAAAAAAAATGACCCAGGAAAATACCCAATTATCACTCTATAACGACAAACATTTTTAGTCAGTTTTAAATCTTTTATGAAAGCGAATTCTGTTTAAATATTTTAAAATGTACTAACTTTACTTATTCGCATTATGTAAGATAGAGCTGTTAACACCGCGGTCATATTCACTATGCTTGGTTGTGCCTGTATGATATTTCTTCACTCTATAACAACGAGAATTTTCAGTCGGTTTCAACCCATCACGGTGTATTTCGAGTAATTTACACAACTATAAAAATATATGGACAAAAAACACTGATTGTGATAGCCCCGAAGTAAGTTTGAGACTTGTGTTATGGGATACTAACTCAACGATACCATATTTTTTAACATATACATATATAGATAAACATCCAAGACCCAGGACAATTTGAAAAAGATCATTTTCCAACTTGCCCTGACCGGGGATCGAACCCGGGACCTCTGGGTGGCGGACTAGCATGGTGACCAATATTACGTGTTGTAAGTCTGTTGATCAGGAAGACCGTACGTCTTCGTGTAATGACTTTCGTGGCGTAGTGGTCTTCATGCTAGTCCGCTACCCAGAGGTTCCGGGTTCGATTCCTGGTCAGGGCAAGCTGGAAAATAGCCTTTTTAAATTGGCTTGGGTCTTGAATGTTTATCTATATATGTATTTGTTATAAAATATAGTTTCGTTGAGTTAGTATCCTATAAAACAAGTCTCGAACTTAATTTGGAGCTAGCTCAATCAGTGTAATTTGTCCTTACTTGTTATATATTTATAGATATATATTTAATACATAGATTAATATAATAAATATATAGGGACAAATCACATAGATTGAGCTAGCCCTAAAGTAAGCTTAAGCTTGTGTTATGGGATACTAACTCAACGATACTATATTTTATGATAAATACATGTATAGATAAACACCCAAGACCCAGGACAACTTGAAAAAGGCCATTTTCCAAGTTGTTCTGGCTGGGGATCGAACCCAGAACCTCCGGATTGGCGGACTAGCGTGTTGACCATTACACCATGGAGGTCGTCTAATATTATTAAAACTAACGCGAGATGAATTCATAACAACTACCGAGTGCCACTACATTAACAGTATGTTAATAGTATGTAAGCCGTATGAAAATATTTGTATTTTTATATATATATAACATAACCGTTTTTTTTTTTGACGTAAAAATTTGTAGAGAACTCTACCACCCCATCCTTGTATTATGCCTTTTATAAAGCCCTATAAAAGGTTTATGAGGACAAGTGCGACATATCTGGTGGCCTTTCGGTGGCCTTATTTTAACAAATGGCTCAGCAGTGACTCGGCGTTTCCGCCAAATTTTTCCGATTTTATTAGAGAAGCCGCGTAATGAGCGATGACGCAATTTGGAGTCTTTTGACGACGATTGATGAGCTAAATTCTAATAAAATTGTATTAGCTATCTGACAATAGCGCTTTTCTTTTTAATATTCCTGTTTCCATTTCAAAGATTTCTTTCATGCTGGTCTGCGAGAATAGGAAAAACATAGAATGTTTCTTTTTTCGCGTAGTCGCGGCAAGTAATAGGCGAAAATTTGCAACCCGTCATTATGTTAACCCCCGAGAAAAGAGAGGGTTGTTATAAGTTTGTCGTGTCTGTGAGTCTGTCTGTGGCATCGTAATCCCTCAATAAATGAGCGTATTTAAATCAGGGTTTTTTTTTAATCGAGATGGTTCTTGAATGTTTGATGAAAACTGATTTAGCGGTTTATAAGTTATTGGGGGTAAATGCTTGAAAGTCAGGTTTCGTTTTTATTTATCTGATAAATTGATAAATTGAACTTGTAAATCTCTCTTCCAAATAAGTACGTGCCTAACTTAACGTTGCCTATGAATTTTATCTCATAGGCTCTCAGTAATAAAGACGAAGTTACCCTAAAAATAATCAAAGTTTTGATGTGCATAAAGATTTAATCATGCATAAATGCCATATGAACGCCATATGGCGTAAGCCTGCCATTCGTTCACTTTTTTTGGTGCAATAAAGTATGAATAAATAAATAAATAAAAGTTATTCTATGGTTTCTACAAATGACGATGTAAAATAATTTATTTAAAAAAACGGGCTTACTTCATCATTTCAATCGATTTTCGTAAAGAATGTAGGTATACTAATGAATTATCTAAATATATTGCAACAGATACGAAATCTGTTCAGTATGAAAGGTTTTTAAAAATTCTAGTTTTGTTTATCTTATCGTATTTAATGACACACGGTTTAAAATTTGCAGTTTAAATAAAAACGATAGTTATTATTAAAAAAACTTTTATTCTCAAAACAATCTGTACTTACAAGTACAATAAAATTTAACTAGCGTCACATTTGTTAACAATAGAAAATAAAAACTAATGTTTAAAAGGAGACTATATGACAACTTGACACATGGTTGAAAGTTATAAGTAAATGAAGGTATGAATATACATATGTAAATATACAAAGTGAAATATGATACTATTTATGAAAAACAAATACACTTTTATTTTATCTATTTGTCGTTGAATTCGATTAAAAGTATATAAAGTAATTAAATAAAAGTATGTAATGAAAGATACAAATAATGTAGCTTTTAGAAAAAACAAACAAAAAAATATCACAACAAACAATTAAAAATAGCATTTATAACTACACTATATTTTCTAATTTTTACAGTTTGTTTTATACACATGAATACTTTTGAAACGGGAGTAGAATTAACGCAAAAGCGTAGTTTTTATTATTTTTACTAAAATATCCAAACGAAATGTTGACTATTAAATCTATTAAGATTACATCTTCGTGTTAACAGTTTCCAGAAGTTTAACTACATTTTTTTATTTACTTCAGTCATGATATAAATTCAATTAATTTATATGAATAATTGTTTTATTAAAAAGTATCAGAACATCATACTTAGTAATAAAAACAAAAAAAAAAGATGCTGCCGACGATTCTACATCATTTTCTGCTATATTTTACAACGGAATATGTTATGCGAATAAACCTTAAATCCTGTGAAAATATATTTTTTTAAATATTTAATTCTTTATCTTTAATGAACAGTTTACATATAACTAGTGAATTTCAAACTCAATTTTAGTTTGAAAATGAGCCATCATAAAAATATACATTCCTTTTAATATTTTAATCAAATTAAATAAAAACTCAGTCTAAATTACTTAGTAATTTGGATTGCGTAACAGTTTTTCAGCATTAATTGCTCCATCAAATAATTCAAAGACTACACATTTATACACGGCATGCCGACAGTAGCTTCGTTTTTGTACGATTTTCCGACAAAACATTGACTTTAAAAAAACTATGTATTGTAATAAAAAGGAACAAATTTTTCGTTTCACATTCCCTATGAACAAATACAAGGATGAACGATTACTTAGACACTTTATTAAAAGCTTGATTTTATTTACAAAACTACAGTTTTTATTTAGTAAAAATTGAGCTGATTCCAACTACAATAATACAGATGGATATTATTATTTTTTTTTACATAAAAAGTATTCTATTTACAGAACATCACAAATATAACAACATCGAAATGGGTATTAAATGCTTTAGATATGATGGCAATGAACCAGATGTCTTTAATTTTTTTTATTATATTTGTGAAATAAATCTAATTGTCCTTCAATATGTTTTTAAATAATAATGTGTAAACAGGATAGATCAGATATGTTTGCATTCAAAAAATGCAAAAATAAATCGTAAATTGAAAGTTTGTGACTTTTTTTAAGAAATACATTTTTATGACTATGTTTTTATGTTGATTTAGATAAACGTTTGCATGGTCATCAATATAATGTAGTAGGAAAAAGCTCGGACGAAGCAAGGTCATCTCTATCAGTTGTTAAGAAATATATTGTCAATATGTTCCACCGGAATCTTTGCTTTATGAAACTTCGGTTATATCTATATTTATTTACAGTCTTCACATTTTTTCTTACAATTAATATATCTAGAAATTTTATACCTATAACTGTCTAGTGTCGTTCTGCAAATCTTCAAGATCTTTGACGATATTTGCTCTGTCTTGCCGAAATCTGTCAAAAATACAATACACATTAAAATAAGATATTTTTCGGAATATCTTTCCCACATTAAATAAAGAAGAATAAGTAATGTAATTTTTATTTAGTTCATTTACTTTAAGTATTTTTTTTTTAGCCAGTAGTATCCCCATTGTTGGGCAAAGGCATTTTCTCTTGTTTTCCACATACGTCTATAAGTATACATTGTTTAAATATATTTCTAACTTTATCATGGAAAAAATACAGTGTGAGGAATGTGTGGTACTTGAAAAATAGTTTCTATTAGGCAAACAAAAAAGTTATTTTTTCACATCACTTCTGCCGCAAGATTTTTTTTTTAAGAGCTACTGGACTCCTTAATTTGGTTTGAAATAACTCCTAGTAAGCAAATGTATAGTAAGGCACCAAATACTAAAAAATCAGCAAAACCAGCTTTGTTTAATATAATACCCATAACTCCTTTTCAGAATGTTCATCAAAATGTTCCTACCACCTATAAATTTTAATCTAAATATTCGCAAAGAAAATTTCCATCCCAAACTAAATGGGCCGAGTTGGTCCATCCTCGTTTTTCAACAGGGCTGCACTAATTGCAGTTAGATTAGTTCGCCCCAACCCAGCAATTTGGGTCACTACACAACTTAAATTGTTTTCACTAATAAAACACGTCCTAGTTACCTTTATTGTGTGAATAATGTTAAGTGAAGATTCAGCAGTTGACGTCTTTTATAGGTTCATTCTTAATTTTTAAGCAAATACTCACTTTTTATTATACGACCCCGAGATACGACCTAAATTGTCACATTTCGTGTAACATTCTTAATTATTGCTTTTTTGTTCTTAATTTCATATATAATACTGCAATCAATTCTAAACTTGACCCAAACAGGTACTCACTCATGCAGTCCATCTACTTTTTATACATGTCGGTACATCCGTCGTAGTTTCTTATACTTACTTAGAGCGTTTTTTTCTTCTAGCTGTATCAACTGGGGTAGCTTCGATGCATAGAACTATCAGTCTGCTGTTGCATGTGTATCTAAAGATAAAAAGGTACTTCATTAACAATTAATAAAATAACATAAAATAACTATTATCTTTCTCGCATATAACATATATGCGAGAAAGATAATAGTAGAAACATGATCTTTTTATATATTTTTTTTCTCTTTAATTTTTGTATTGTGTACCTAACCCTAGGTTATAAAGTATTCTTTACTTTTCATCAAATAAGAAAAAAAAATGATAAACCAAAACCAGTAACACTTTTTGTTAGCAAACATTCGACTGCGAGGCAAAAAAAAAAACGCGTGAAAATAACGAGCAACAGAAAACTACAACTGAAGTTAGAAACTTAAATTCAAAATTCGAAGTTACGTCGTATACAATCGAATACGAAAATTCACGTGGAAAAAGTTTAAAACAACTTACGTTTCTTGGTCTAGTAGTTTGTTGGAGCGTAGGGACGATCCTAGCCCGAACTTGTCTGCGCTGCTGCTGTGCCAAGCGTCACAGTACGCGTCCATTGCTGGCTCACCATTGGGACTCGCTCCATGCCATACAGCTTTCGTAGGCCTGCGAGCAATGTACAGCTTACATTACATTGTAACATCATAACGATAAATAGAATGCGTTCCCTGATGACTTCGCATCGGTGCCAGGTTCGTGCCAAAAGGGGTTGTTTGGTTTTCCAATAATGGATATTACTTGTAGACTTTGAAATATTAGGTTGTGGAATAGTTCGAAGATTAGTCTTTTGAAGATATGTACCAAAAGCGAGGTTACAATTAGGTACCTAGGTATAAAATATCCCAAACGGAATTTTGAATAAAGTGAGGCTATTGAATTTATACACAGTTTTTAAAATCAATTTAAGTTTTCACTCCTACTTAAAAAATTGTATGAAAGTGTTATCAACGTTTCTGATAATTCTAAAGGATCTTGTGTGTTATTTTAATTGCCTAAACATTATGTAATATGCAAAACAGAGGAGAAGTTTAGTTAACCCTTCCGACCTCATTAATAAAGCAACATCTACAAGCACTTCCCCGTGACCCTTGTAGGCAAACCACGATGCAGCGGATGATAATTCAGCGGCAGCCTGCGGTCTTATAAAGATAGACGTAAGAAATCATACAACATCACCGTAGTTTCTGACAAGTTATTTAATAACTTTTTATTTTTGTTTAATTGAGAAGTACTCGTATCACTTTAGGGATAAAAACCTAAAACATTTATCTAGAAGTAGAAATAAAAATAGGTAACTATTAAAGTAATACCAATCCCCCCAAAAACATACCTGTTAAAAAGGGGGCCAAGTTCCTAACGGCTAATTGTTCGCCTAAAAAAGGGTTGAAATCCAATCCAATGCCAAGTTTAGATGCATTTCAAAATAATCATCTTCATCAACAGCCTGATCCACTGGTAAACATTTGCCATTCCCAAGACTCGCCACCACACCCAGTCCTCCGCCTTCCGCCTATTATAGTTGTGAAAATACGTAGGTACGAAATTGTTTAAGTAACATAAATTCATGTCATGTACTTTAACCTAAATTATCTTATGTATGCATAACATAGGAGAAGTTTTGTTAACCCTTCATAAACATGATTTCATTATTAAAGCAACATCCAAAAACAAGCATTTCCCCGTGGCCCATGTAGGCAAACCACGATACAGCGGATAGTAATTCAGTACCGGCTTGCGGTTTTGTGAGGGTTAACCTTGCAAGGCTAAAGCTATTGAACGTAAGAAATCATACCGCATTACGGTATTCTAACAACGAGTTCTAACCAGTTATGTTTTAAACGTATTTTTTTTAATACAAATGAATCTATCTAAACTTTGGGGTAAAATGGTGTAGTACAATACGTAATTTTCGCAATAAATCTCATCATTTCCGATCGTTAACATATCAATATATAGTTTAAGAAGTCGCTTCCCGCCGTCTACGTCCCTTTGTATATACGCTTAGATCATCGAAACTACACAAAGGATTCTAATGCGGTTTTCATCAATAAAAGAGAGATTTAAAAGAAAAGTTTTTTATGTATAATTCTTACCCGTGCAAAGTCAGGCCATTTGATGATTTATGTTGATCCAATATCGTTGATTTTATTTTCGTAATTTTAGCTTTTAAAGTTAAATGTTTTATGTCGAATACAACGCATAACTTTTTATACACTGACACTAAAGACAAAATAATGTGTATGTTATCATTCTCCTTAATTTTCTTCAGTAAGTATGATCAGAATTTTGCTCAATTCAAATCTATGTGGACTGGATCTAAACTCTATCCTTTTGAGATCACATCGCGCTCACCTCAACTGCACCTGCCGTGTGACTGGCATTTTCAATTTTAACTTCAGATTACACTCTTTGAAATGAATTTAAAATCGTATGCAGGAATGAGGGCGGGAAAGATGCCTGATTAACCATTTGCGCTCTCTTTGATTTGTATGTTCAAAGTGCGCTGTTCAAAGGTAAAAGATTTTACTGTGAAGATTTGTTAAAGTGAATTTTTTATTTGCTAATGTTTTAATATCAGATTAAGTTTATGCTTCGTAGAAAAAACTGTTTAACAAATTTGTTTTCGTTTTCAATAACTTTCTTTTATATTGCTGAATCAAAGGCCTTTTCTAATACGATTGTACGAGGGAGAGGGGGAAGGGGCATTTGCCTATAATCACAGCTCTAGGTAGGCTTTGAAGGATTGGTAAACCAGTAGACAGTAGGTACCAGTACAGAGGATGTTGCTGCCCATTCTCTGTTACCTATATCTCCGCTGTCACCGCTTAACATTACATGGCGCCGGCGCCCGCATTCACGAATGTTGTAGGTATGTATTTCTTTTGTGATTATATACGATACCACGGCGTGGCATGAAAAATACTAACACAAGATGATATGCGAAGCATATTAAAAAAAAATAAAAAAAATTCAAACGTTTATCCTTCATAATTTAGGAACCGTTAAACTTATTTTTAATTCGTAGCCCGTACGTTAATTACGAAAAAAACACCTTAGTGCGTTTTAGTTTCATTATGTAAATATTAAGACATCATTTAGTGATGAGTAGAGGATCTATATACTTCTTGGAATCGATATCCCTAGGGCCGTCTATATTCATTGCCTGGAAATTTAATAAAATCCGACTTTGGCTCGGCTGAAACGATTTTCATCAAACATAGCTCAGAACCGCCGCAAAGGAATTTGCTTTCATGTAAAAAAACCGCATCGAAATCTGTCGATCAGTTCGAGCGCTACGATGCCACAGACAGACCAACAGACATTAGCGTCAAACTTATAACATCGCTGTTGTGGCAGTGTTATGTGTGTACGATCTTACGAGTCTTACCACAGTCAAAGACAAGGGGTGAAAAAAAAATCGTATTTTACTTTGCCGGCCAAGTGACCTGTAAAGACTACTCACCAGCCAGGATCCATCATGACATTCTGCCCACTAAAGCTGTATATTCTGGGAGCATGCGCAAACAACGCGCCTGAGCCGTCAAACATCTCTCTCCAGGAGTTGAAGAGGACGTCTCCTCGTGTGTTTACTACTGGTATACTGCGATCCCACTCCACTATCGCGTCTATCGTTTGAACCCTGAAAAAAAATCTTATTACAGTTTTTTTTATGACCAATCAAGACAAGTTAGACCAAATTTCCAAAAAAGAAAAAAAAGTGTTACAAAGCAATCGGAGGTTAAAACTGGTGAAATGGTTTGTATAGTATTCAATTCAAAGATGTGCATATTTTTTGTACAAAACCCAAAAGTTACTAGGTTGACTAAATTTAGCTCTCACATCTGTTAACATAGACTCATATACGTACATCATTTTGTTGGTTCAAAACAATATTTTGTAAAACTATATCTTTTTGACTGTTATACAAAATACTTTGAAAATAGTACTGTCTTATCATAAAAAGCTTATTAAAAAACTTAAATCAAGTTAAGAGTAACGACAGAGAAGGTGCAATTTCAGAAGTTTTTGTTTTCTCGATTAAAACCAAGTACAGAAGTTAAACTGTGTTTTATAATAAGACGTGATGTCTTACCTAGAAGACAAGAAAGCCCGAAAATTTCCTTCCATGTTGGCCCTGTTTGCTTGTCTTCTGCATTCGTAGCTAGTGCTGCTAACTCCGTGCATGTCTCCCGTGTGTGGCTCGTTGAGGGCTGCCAACCGCAGCTAGTGATACAGAAAATATATGGTTAATAATTTTAACCCTTTCACCGCTAGGGATTCTGGACCCAACAGTAGAACAATCATGGTGTATCAAATAAATATTGACACTTGGAGGTAAAAGTTTTAAAAGCCGTTAGTAGTGTTGTGCCGATATTGAAAATTTCAAAAAAAATCCAAAGCGGTCTGGAAAAATTTTAAGAAAATTCTCGCTAGAAATTTCTTTAGGAAAGATATTAAACTATAATTCTTAAAATTTTCGAGAACAAAGCATTTTCAAGGAAAGAAATTTTCAAGAACAGAGTATTTCTCGGCGACACATCAATACCCGTAAAGATAGTTATGTGTTGACTAAATCATCAAGATCACGAAACCAACGATCACAGCAGAACAAGGCTTTAGTAATAAATAGCAAATAATAGGTTGGGGAAAAAGTCTTTTCGCATTTTATATGAAAATTCAAAACATTTTTTAATATAGTTTATTTACATTTAACTAAATTATGTAGGTTTTGTTCGATAATTTTTTGCCATCTTATAGGTAGGGACAAGATCCCATTGCTATAGAAATTTTGGGGCTTCTGATCAAAAAATTGAGTCAAGTAGTTTTGGCAGTCCTCTCGTGATGTTAACCTGACACTGCCTAAAGAATTCTGAAGAAACCGAAACAGGTGGAAATCTGAAGGTTCAGGTCAGGATTATACGGCGGATGCATTAACACCTCCCAGCCAAACTCTCTTAATTTTTGCTGAGTGGTTAAAGATGTGTGAGGTCTAGCGTTATCATGATGAAAAACCACACCCCTTCTGTTGATTAATTCCGGCCGCTTTCTCTCAACTTCTTGCTTTAATCTTATCAGATGTTATCAGTAGAGTTCTGAATCGATGGTCCTGCCTAGTGGTAACGGTGCACTTACGTAGAATCATTGATGGCGAAACACGACTCTTTTAATCTTCATAAAGAAATTAAGTGCATGGCAGCTATCCACAAGAAACAACGTCCTACGTTTTTGACAGATGCCGACAATAGAATGGTGCTGGACTCTGACGCTAAGAAAAAACTGTGGGAGGATTACATCAGAAAATTATTCTCAGATTGTACACGAACACCTGTACAGCTGGAAAACAGTCAACTGAGTTCGTCAGACGATAATGGCCCTCAAATACTTAAATCAGAGGTCATTTATGCGCTACAAAAAGCGAAAACAGGAAAGGCGCCTGGACCTGATGACATCCATATTGACGTACTTAAACTGTTAGAACCAGAAAACACTGATGCTCTTCTTTATATGTTTAATACCATCTACAATACTGAAGACATCCCAATAGAATGGTTGAATTCTGTCTTTGTTACTCTTCCCAAGACACCAAATGCCAGAAAATGTTCTGATTTCCGAACTATAAGCCTCATGAGCCACATTCTAAAGTTGTTTTTATCTGTAATACACAACCGTATAAGACAAAAATGTGATGAGTATGGAAGCGAAAACCAGTTTGGATTTAGGTCGGGGATGGGAACCAGAGAGGTGCAATTCGCATTAAATATTCTAGTACAGAAATGCAGAGAAATGCAACGTGACGTCTACATCTGCTTTATAGACTATGAAAAAGCGTTCGACCGTGTTCAACACGAGATACTTCTACAAGAACTACAACAAATAGGGCTAGATAGCAAAGATATCCGCATAATTAAAAATCTGTACTGGAACCAAACAGCAACCGTTAGAGTAGACAGACAGGTAACAGAACCCGTTGTTATAGAGAGAGGTGTCAGACAGGGCTGCATATTGTCCCCCCTGCTGTTTAACATATACTCTGAAGCTATTATTAAAAATGCACTACAAGACGTAGATGCCGGTGTGATCATAAACGGCAAAGCAATCAACAACCTGCGCTACGCAGATGACACAGTGCTCATTGCCGATAGCGAGGAGGATCTGCAGAAATTAGTTCACAGGGTTGCGGTGTGCAGTAAGGATGCAGGACTAAATTTGAACGTGAAGAAAACAAAATTTATGGTAATCTCGAAAGAAATAAAAGTTGTGTCTATTTCTGTAGACAACCAACGTCTGGAGAGAGTCGACAAATATAAATATCTTGGGTCTTGGCTAACCCAGTCATGGGAAAATGAAATAGAGATTCGGACCCGTATAGAAATAGCACGAGCAGCCTTTGAAAAGATGAGGAAAGTGTTGTGTAGTCAAGATCTCTCCATCAAACTGCGAACAAGGTTACTTCAATGCTATGTTTGGCCTCTTGTGTTGTATGGTTGCGAAGCGTGGACCTTAAAAGAAGACCTCCGAAAGAATTTGGAAGCGTTTGAGATGTGGTCTTACCGTAGAATGCTGCGCATAAGCTGGACGGATCACATTACTAATGTTGAAGTTTTGGAGCGCATGGGCAAAAAAGTAGAGCTTGTTCGAACCATTAAAATAAGAAAAATCACATATCTTGGTCACGTGTTGGGAAACCCACAATATCATCTAGTCCAGACCATAATGATGGGTAAAATTGCCGGAAAGCGCAAGGTGGGACGTCGTAAAATGTCATGGCTGAGGAACATCCGACAATGGACTGGTATCAAAACGGTAGAACAACTGTTCAGGCTTGCCATGGACAAATCAAGATTTAAAGAGCTGACTGCCAATCTTCAGGAATGAAGCGGCACCTAAAGAAGAAGAAGAAGGTGGTAACAGCTCATAATGAATAATGCCCTTTCAATCCCACCACACACACACAGCATCACGTTGTTGCGAGTTTACCCGGGTTTCGCCACAGTCTGTGAAGCCTGACCGGCCTTTGACCATGACCTTTTTCGCACGTTCTTGTCGTACGTAATCCACTTTTCATCACCAATTATCAATTTCTTCAAAAATGGTTCGGTCTCATTACGTCGTAATAAAGAATCACAAATGAGTACACGGTTCATTAGGTTTCTTTCAGAGAGCTCGTGAGGTACCCAAATATCGAGCTTTTTGTGTACCCATTCTTTTTTAAATGCGCCAAATCTGTTTTGTAGTCAATTCCCAGTTCTTCAGCTACGTCGTAACTACTGATATGCCGACCTTGTTCCACTTTTTCAAAAATAGCATCCATTTTATCCGTAACAGGGCGACCAGAGCGACGTGCATCTTTGACATCAAAATTTCCGGATTGAAAACGCTTAAACCAAATTTGTGCTACTCTCACGGACAATGCACTAGGTCCATAAACATCGCAAATTTTTTTCGCAGCTTGCGTTGCATTTTTACCTTTTTGGTAGTAAAATTTTAAAATGTATCTAATTTCTTCATTTGATTCACTCATCTTGACGATAAGAAAAACAAACGCATTTTCCTAATTTGATTTTGGAATTATCTTCTTTAAAATTTAAACTTTTAAATTTTACCAAAACCAGTCAGGTACAAATAGTAAAGCCAAAGTGGTTTTATTACAAGTTCATACATAATATATGCGAAAAGACTTTTTCCCCAACCTAATATTTCCAGCCAAATTTTAGGAGTACTCGTAAGTTCTAATCAAGATAATAATCTATTTGCCACGAAATTATACAATGAATTCAAACGAATATATGTGATCGGGAGACCTCCATAAAAAACAATTTTTTGCACCTTTTAAAATAAAAATAAAAACATTGTTATACCTTAACGACTACGGTCATCTTACGACTATTATAACAACTGCAAACCAAGCTTCCAATCATCTTCGTTTTACACCTAAGTTTTATGCGTAGTTAGCACTAAGAACTTTTGCACCAAGTATCCTATAAAGGTCTTGAAGTCTTTCATAAGTAGTAAAAACTTTTGCAGGTGTGAAATAAACTTCTGAAAAGTAAGAAAAAAGTACTTACCACTGGACCGTCAACCGCCGGGTTTTTGTGATGTACTAAACTGGACGTCTCCAAGATATTCTGCAGTGGGGTTCTTGTTGGACCGTTGGCTGTTGGTGTGTGGATGGCTAAGAGTGACCCCATCTGTAACAAGTAGCGTTATTTAGTAATATACAACATAACGAGATTATTTTAAAAACAGCAGAAATGGGATTCTGTACATATTTGGAATTTTCTGTACTTGTAAGTAAATCTTCAGAAGTGGAAATCTGTTGAAATGCAAATCTGCAAAAACAGGACTTTGTGGGCATGGATATCAGTAAATATGAGAATCTGTTGAACTATAAATCTGTAGAAATAAGAATCTTAAGGTTTGATCAATATCGATATAAATACAATATTTAAAAGCAAGGCCAGTTCATAATACTAAAACTTTTCCGAAATTAATCGCCAAATATAAGAATATTTCGATGTATCAAATAAAGTCACGAAACGTACATAGCTAGTATTTTATTAGGCTCCTTTTACAAGAACCATTATATATTTAATGGTATTTTATCTCAACACTCTAGATTTAAAAATAAAATAATAAGCAAAAAAATCAGCCTGGAAAATTGTTACAAATATTTTCAAAGACAGAGAAAAATTATAAAAAGAATACGTTTACTTGTAAACATAAAATTAAAGTTAACAGAGGAAAAGAAAATTCTCTACGCTCCTTGGGAAACGAAGACGTTTTTACGCAAATTTAAATGGAACTTATGCGATATTGGCCGTAGAAGAGCAAATTTATATGTTTTGAAAGCGTTTTTGAACTTTTTAATGCGTTTTTTCCCGTTATTTGTAAAATTACTAATTTCATTTGATTTCTCTGTTATCGGCGACTGTTATTTTTATTTGGAGGATTATTTGGGAAGTTTTGTTACAATGTTGGAAATGTGATGGTAAACGATTATACTTAGATCTTCAGATTATACAAATTCCCATGTTTACTCACAATCAAACTCGTTCTATTCTTTTTTGTATGTGAACATCAACGGGAATTCGTTTTATATGAACATTTCGCTTTAAAGTTTAACTTCCTCCGTGGTTTAGTGGTCAAAGCGTTCGCCCGTGACCCGGAGTTGGGGTTCGAATCCCAATGGGAAGCATACTTTGTGAAAAGTTGTTTACAGTCTGGTTAGGATATTGCAGGCTTGAATCATCTGCTTATCCGAAAAAGAAAGATAATTCCGTGTTTCAGAAGTCACGTATAAACTGAGGGTACCGAACGCTATCTAGCGTTCGATCATCAAACTATCCAAGGATTAGTTCTGATTAAACCTTTAGGTTGCGGAGGTAAGACGGCAGTTGCTCTTTGTAAAAAACCAGTTACCTCGTCAAATCTTGTTGGTTAGGAAGCGGACCCCGGGCTCTGAAGCGTTAATACTGAGGATGCAACCGGGAAAATATGCTCGGATGATGATTAATTCGCAGATTTGAATTTCGGATCTCCCGAGTTCAGTCATTGTACTAAACTTATTTTCCCATCACAACATACATAGTTTTTAACTTTGTATAGTAACCAGAGTACGTAACTGTACTTTGTTAAGGGTGCAATTCTTATGATTTTAGTTAACATATGTTAAATTTAAAAAAAAAAACAATTTTGAAAAGGTTTCGTCGTATATTAAACCCATTCCTTTGGTAAATGTGGTCAAAGATAATTGTGTTCTTTAGAAAATTACGATTCAAAAACTAAAAAGCTTTTGGTGACCCATCAAATTAAAATAACCAAACAAGCACGCCTAGTCGCCTATCTTATCTGCCGATCAGAACTCCCACCTCAATTATTTCAAAACTTTCAAATTACCACATAATTGGTACTATTAACTGTGAAACCTCAGTTAGCACTTCAGCATATTACACGCAAATTGTTCAAATAGCCCAAGATCTATTTACTTATGTTATTTCTAATTGATTTGTTTTTTTAAAGTTACATAAAGTAATAGGTACTTATTTTTTTTGCTATTCCGAAGAAATTAAGCTAAATATACATATATCTTACACTAGCATCTCAAGGATGCCTAATAATTTCTCAAAATAAAAACCGACTGCACCCCCAAACTACACAACTAATTTTAATAAAATTTCAATGGTATCACCTGACAAAGTATATTCTTTCAAACAAAAAAAGGAATTTCCGAATCATTCCAGGCGTCTTTGAATAATCGGCAAACAAACATAAAAAAATTATCGCGAAGAATTGATAACCTCCTCCTTCTTGAAAGTCGGTTAAAAATGAACCCATCTCGAATTAGGCTAAAGGCTTTTTATATGTCTCATCTAGGTTATTTTTTATCACCCGTCACCGCAAGCGTACCTATATATAAATAATCCTTATTGTTAATAATCATACCTAAATATTTTGATTAGTACGAAGATAATACTTTAGGAAAAAGATAGAATCCTAGTCCACAAGGCAAAGTAAAGACCGCTTTGGCTTGATAGATTGACAGGTTGCTAGTTATCGCCTTTTGTCATGTTTTCGCAAGATTTTTGCATAATACATAATATTCTCACAATCCTTTTTAGGGTTCTGTACCCAAAGGGTAAAAATGGGACCCTGTTACCGAGACTCCGTTGACGGTCCGTCTGTCTGTCGGTCACCTGGCTGTATCTCATGAATCGTAATAGCTAGACAGTTGAAGATTTCACAGATGATGTATATCTGTTGCCGCTATAACAACAAATACTAAGCAGAATAATAAATAAATATTCAAGTGGGGATCCCATATTACAAACGTGATTTTTATATATAACGGTACGGAATCCTTCGCGCGCGAGTCTGACTAGCACTTGGCCGGTTATTTTATGATTTTCGCAGAAAGACAAGCATTTAACTTTTTCATTTCCCTCAGACCATGGTCCATACCATGATCATATGATAATAGAATTCATGCTATTGTACCTTGTACTAAAATGTAATGTACTTACAGCAACGTACTGCCAGCCGTTGTTGACACGGACGAGGAGTGCTTGCTCTTGAATCACATACGCCATTGTGCCGAGTGGGCTGTTTGTACCCATCTGATGAAAAAAAAATGAAGAATTTGGTTTTAAATTAGGTTGGCTTGTTTTTTGGTGATGATTTACGAACTTTACTGAGATTTCAGCACCAAGTTGAGAAAAAGTCTTTATCTAGAATTTCTGGACAAAGGTCTCTTTAATTTTTTCCCAAGTTTTTAGATTAAGACCGACTTAAAATATTTTTTAGTCGGAATCTAAATAAAAAGTCGAAACTTAATAATAGTTTGAAGAACATACTGTAAACATAAACTTACTCGAATTAGTGAATCAGTCGTTTTGAATATAATTGTCCCAACGATAGTTCTTCCATCGTCGTCCTCTTCAAAATCTGAATTTTCTCCAAGGGGATCCAAGGGGTCACGATAACCTACAATCAAAAAGACAATTTAAAAAAATTCAGTGTTATGGCATATACGAGTAGGTATGATAGGCCTCAGAAGTGGAGTCCCAATTTCTTATACAAATTGTATGAAAAATTGAGACTCCAATTTTAAGGCTTACTGTACATGTAAGTTAATTGTGTTCTTAATCGCCTCATAACTAACTTTTGTGTGTACAATTCAAAATCCATACTTACAATAAAATAAAGCACAAATATTAAAACAAATTAAAAATTTAAATAGTGTTATACTACAATAATTAGAAGATGGGGCGAACAGCTCGTGGGACAAAATAACCAAATAGGTACTCTAAATACTACTCATGGACAGATATCTTAAAATGCGTTTCTAAGTATATCTTTACTTTACAATTCTTACAGGGTATCAAATATAAAACTTGGTATTTGAAGTTGTACTTATTGTACATTTTAAAATTTATTTTTTGCCAAGCAAACACGTTCACTCACCGTAAGGCTCTTGCCTGTACACCAGGTGATTCAAACTTCTCAAGATTTGCAGGGAATCTCGCTGTTTACCTGTCCAATAAATAAGTTTGTTTTACCCAAGAACCGAGCCGAACAAAAAGTGAAATATTTTTTCCACAGTATTTTAAACTGTAAACCACTGGGATTCATTTTGAAAAGTGACATTTTCAAATTTATATTTTTGTAGCCGAGTAAACTTTGAATACCTTTGATTTTAGGTATCAAATCAAAATTACAAAAGAACTGTAATTTGTCTATGAAAACTGAATACGGAGTCAATGAACATTATTCCATCTAAAATTCAATATCAATTTACTACTTATAGAACAAAACAGATTATAATTACAAAACAAACACATTTTAGTTATTCATCGAAAAGAAACAATGCCTCACCTGTGCCAGGCTCGCGTCGATTAATCCCTGGGCTGTCAGTCAATGTATCAGTTGGCAGTTCGTTCAAGTAGGGGCCGCCGGGAGGGCCTGGAGGACCCGGGGGTCCAGGCGGGCCCGGCACAGAAATATATTTGATGTTGGCTGCTGGAGACCCGGGAACCCCCGGTGGACCTCTCGGCCCTTCTTTCCCCGGAACGCCAGGGGTACCATCGTATCCCCGATCACCTTTCTCGCCTTTTATCTTTGAAACAAATGGACTGTCGTTATTCATCTGTTTTGTAAATAATTTATTTCGATTCCAATGTCCTTAGAGAATTTTAAAACCTTTTGTATTCTTTACTGCGAACTTTTAAGGAATATTATTTACGTTACGTGTAAAGTATATTAAAATTTATTTTATTTTTAAGAAAAGCTACCTGCGCTTCGAGAACGAGATTCAGAGGATTTGGACTCAATAATGAAGTATAAAAAATACGAATTTGTTCCAGTTGTACACAGGATGGGACAAGTGCATGTTAGAAAGAAACATGAAGGAATGCGATAAAACAATTTCTGTTTTCTGGTTTTTAAATATCGCATTTTTAATACTACAACATGTAAAATTCTGAGTGGTCGTAGACAAAGAGTCCAACGTTAGACCCAACAAATAAGACTCATGCTAAGTCCTGTCAATATAAATAAATCATTTTAAAAAATCTGTTGCTTGAATTTGGAATTGAATCAACTAAGTCACTAATAAATGGTTCAATTTGATTCTGATGTTAACACTTTCTGTTCATACCAGTGCTTACCATTTCTAATTCAAGTGGACTGAGACCCAGATCCCCTTTTTCGCCTTTTTGTCCAGGCGGACCTGGTGGACCTGCAGCTCCTGGTATACCCTTGATAAAGAAATAGAAAAACAATTCATTAAAGTTTTCAGAACAAAATATTAATAACTGACTGATAAATAATTTTCTTTATGTAGCGAGAACAATACTTGATTATTTAGCAATACGAACATGGACTAAAAATATTTTTGGCACATCAGGTAGATTATTAATAAATGTTGTATACATATTTTTTCCTTTTCTCTGATTAGCAAATAATGAAAAAAAACAGTGCATTTCAGTTACGCACGACATCACGATCTAATACGATTTTTACTAGATTGTGACGTAAATCACCCTCCATTCCAAAACTTTGATGCGCTGTCTCTTTGTAAGTTTTGACTATTTTGATAAACCGAAAAATATGACTTAAAAACAATATATTTAGCACCCAGCCCAAATCCCTAATATGTAAAGTTGAAACGAAGAGTAGGTAATTTACTTGCAGAATTTATTGCACAAGTGATTTGCAATTATTTACCGTATATCCTGGCAGGCCAATAGGTCCGGTTATAGCACCAGGCGTGCCAGGCGGACCCTGTAAACCAGGTGGACCTCTCGGTCCGGGAGGACCTGGATGACCTCTTTTACCCCGCGGTCCAGTTTCACCTTTTTCACCCTGAAACGAGTTTTTATTAGTTTTGATGCAAAAAAAAACTAAGTTTTAAAAGCAACTAAACCATTCTTATAAAAAAATGAGAATTAATTCATTATATATATATGTTATATATGTATTTCCTAAAGGCTGACTGGCGTTAAGTCTACTTTTGTAGCTTTTTGGTCAACAAATATTGAATTTAAAAAGAAAATCTTAATAAAAGTATTTTATTTTAATTTTCGTTTAATTTTCGTGGAATCATCTGATAAATTTCTATTCGTCAAACATATCTGCAGTAAAAACAAATTTAGTCATAAACATACCTTTGTCAATATCAAAGCCTCATCTCTAGATATAGCAACCGGCCCTGGGGGACCTGCTTCACCCTTATCACCTTTAGAACCGGTTAACCCAATCGGCCCCTGGGTGCCAGGAAGACCAGAAGGCCCTATATCTCCTCTTTCACCGGGTTTACCATCATTACCCGGAAAACCTTGTGGTCCTTCCATGCCTCTCAATCCTTTTTCACCCTGAGCAACAGAAAATAGTATTTATTTTCAGTAAAAGTGAAATGAATAAATAAAATAAATATATAGGGACATATAACTCTGATTGAGCTAGCCCCAAAGTAAGTTCGAGACTTGTGTTATGGGATACTAACTCAACGATACTATATTATATAACAAATACATATATATGTAGATAAACATCTAAGACCCAGAACAATTTGAAACAGGCCATTTTTCAACTTGCCCTGACCGGGGATCGAACCCGGGACCTCTGAGTGGCGGACTAGCATGGTGACCACTACGCCACGGAGGTCATCAAATAATCATACATCAGCTATAACAAAATCAGTTCCCAGCAAAGGAATTAAGATTTCGTTTTTAAGATAAACGAAAGTAATTCAAGTAAATATTGTTTATATGTACGAAATTCCGTCAAATAATTTTATTTTTAACGTCGAAAAGAGAAATAAAAACATTCAGTATTTGTGGAAAAACATGGCTTTTTATTATATCAACCACCGTTGAAGGGTAATTACCTTTTCACCCCGCTCGCCCCGTTCCCCTTTTACCACCCTGGTGGGTGAAACGTCTTGAGGCCCTGTAAACGTTACATATCGTCATTTATATTCTGGTACCGTTATGGAAAACACATAAACCAGAAAGTTATTAGTATCATGATTTAGGAAACGACTTGTGGTTTTGCAATCTTTGTTGCTTGCGTGTTGCCTTGTTTTATGCCGTTTTGTCAAAAGTCAAGGTTATATGTACAATTTTTCACTAAAACGTGCGACTAGTACCTATCACAAATTTTCAGTGCCGGTCAGTTCCAATACGTCAGTGGAAGAAGTTTTTGTCAGGTCACTGGTAAGTGCAGATAAGTCGGAACGATTTAACTTTCAATTTTTAACAAGGGGAAAAAAATTTGAAATGTTTGATTATACGTAAAACATCCCTATAAACTTTTCTTTGTTTGTCTGCTTTTTTCTTAGTAACCGAGCAATGTAATAATGTAATTTTGTATCTTTAAATTAAAAAAGAAAAGTACCTAAATGCAGAAACAACTTTAAAAAAACAGAGTTCATAGAGATAACATTTTCAATAGGAACCTAATAAATGAATGTTTTAATGTAAGTTTTCAAAGTTTGAGAAACGGATCTCCTATCATTATACTTCAGACCAAGGCCACACATAACTTATAAAGGCTTTGTTAGTTTAACGAGGGAAAAGCAGCAATTAGTGGTAACTCCTAAAATGAAAGTTATAAAGTTCAAACAGTAATTATATTTGACCTTAGATACCTAAGTTATTTGAGAAATATTGACTAAATTGTTTTGTTTGCAACAAAGTCTTTAATAATGTAACTTAAAGACGTCACGCAAAGCTGACTTAAATATCTGACATAACGGCTATCACAACATGCCTTATGAAGCACAGAGGAGCTCAAAACATTGCTCATCGGGCCTAGGGATGCATTAACAGCATTTATGCTACAACTTGTGAGAGGTATATTATGTATAGTAGCGTTTTTTACAGTACCTAACATTTTGTTTCAGATTAATATTTGTAAAAATAATTCACCAAGTGCGTGTCGGGCTCGGGCCACGCGCAATGTAGGGTTCCGTAGTTACAAATTTGAGTTCATGCCACTGAAAACGTCTAAAAACTAATTTCTATTGAATTTGTATGAAATTTTCCTTATCCCAGTACATTTTATAAGTTGATCGCCTATACCTTTTTAATTTGTAAACCCTTCTTAGCTCTGATAGTTTTCCTTTAAAGTTCGTTACATATACTATAGCTGTGAATTTTTTCACGTGTCCAAATATAAGCGTTTGTCGGATAGAGGGGGGGGGGGACTCTTGACCCTAATAAAAATTTTCACTTTAAATCCAAATATTTCAAAAACGGATCCCTAAATCGAAAAACGGTGTTCACAAGTTCATAATATTTTTAAAAGACCTATTCAACGATACCCTACATGATTGGTTAGACAGGAAAAAAAAGGAATTTCCACTTTATTTGCATGGGAACTACACAAAAAAATTTAATATTTTATTTTACCACTTTTTCCGCATAATTAATATACATACTCATGCCAAATCACAGCTTTCTAGTACTTATAGTTGCTGAGTAATACCGCGGACGGACAGACAGATAGACAGACAGACAGACAAACACACATGGTGAAACTATAAGGGTTCCTTGTTTACTACGGAACCCTAAAAATGGGTCAACTCACGTACCGAGTCAGCTACTGTCTGTACTGTGAAACCTATCGGCCAGTAGCTGACTCGGTCCGTAAATTGACCTGTTTAATTTAAATACTAATTATGTAAGTGTCTCACGTTAATTTTAATAAAAAAATGTCTCAGATTTTTTTTTTGCACCTCAAAGTTTGACCTTCTAGCGCCGAGTCGACAAACTATTAGAAGGAGTTTATCAATAGAATGATACATCATTTTAGCTAAGTATAAATACTTAATACAAACCTGCTCGTGCGATGTCACCCAAGACTGAATTATCTGATATGATAGGAGCCGGAGGTCCAGGCAGTCCAGGAAGTCCTCGAGCACCTGTTGTATAAAAAAAAAAGTTTAAGCTCTACTGATCGAAGCGGACCTTGTACGAAATATGTCCATCATTGTGATGGTAAATTTGTTTTGCTTTACTTGAAAAACAATCATTGAGAGTTTACTTTGTTTTTCGTTTGGTCAACACTGTTGTCTTCTTCAAGTTTCTGAAAGACACAGCTTGACGATTGCCATACAAAGATGAAAGCTGGTAGCAACGGCTTGACATGCCTTTCAGAGCACCCAGAATTTAACTTTACTCTTACATTTTTGAGAGACAAACAAATGCGGAACATATTTTCCCAAGAAATGTCTCATTCAATGTAATATATTATCTGTACGATCAATAAATATAACGTTAATGGCATTTCTTAGAATTCACAATTAAATGTAAATACTTTTAGTTCTCGTATGTCACAAAATAAATATTATAACACGTTCGGAAAAATAACAACAGCTCCGTCTAACATAAACGAGCTGCAATAATAAATAAGTACGGGGTGCTCGAGACCGTCAAGAAATAAAGATTTTCCAAATCGTTACTATGAAGCCCTAAAATCTTGCGAAAGCGTTACCCGAGAATAAATAAGGGTCATAGTGTAACATAAAATTTGATGGTTGAGTTAGTTTGTTACCTTTTTCGCCTTTTTCGGCTGGGCGTCCGTGGGCGCCCGGTAGGCCAGGCATGCCGTCGCGTCCCGCTTGGCCCCTCTCCCCTTTGGCGCCATGTGGGCCTCGCGGACCCACGTAACCCTGTAACATAGTTATAATCTTACGGGTCGTGTGCAGCATAACGCAGGTCAAACCTTCGCTTATTGCGTTAGCCCTAGTTTGTTATCCGCATAACTTAAGAATTAGTTGTTGCCAGATTTAGTTAGGGAATTTACTGAGTGTATTTTATTCGATACTACTTTACTTGTGTTTTTAATTAGCAACCCATTTTTGGGTACCTATCTAATAAAGTTTCTTAGAACACCGAATTCATACTATTGCAATAAGAATTTATTCTTATGTAGATAAGAATAAATGGCTAAAATATAGGCATATAATAAAGAAGTGTACGTCTGATATCGTCTTCTTTTGATTTGCAAATATTTCTTAGAAATAAAATACTGAAATATTGACTACTGAGTACAGAAGTTAACGTTTCAATTGTTGGAAGGCGTGTACAATACGCCCTACAATAAGGCATAGGAAAAGAAACTTTTCAAAAGAACAATCTGATTTCATGCTGGGAAGTACTGGTAATAATACTAGGTACCTCTCCAAATACGGTTAGGTCATCAGCAAATATTTTACACACGGTGATTTTTCATTGGTTTTGAAGCCGAAGGCCACTTTATAAGAATCGTTAGTAAGACCTAATTAGCTAGTCAACATAAAAATTTAGAAACAAAACATGTTAACTAAAACTCGAAAGTAAAATCGTGAGATCAATAAGTAGTACCTGTGGTGCCTAGCGGTGGCGGCGGTCGGCCGGCCGAACAGATTTCGAGTTCATCGGGGTCAAGTGGCAGTTTTGGATGGGCGTAACTACGCGGTCTCGATCGAAAATAATTTTCGCAACATTTTATCTTATGTCAGATTCAAATTTGGATTACGTATATGGATAGAGGAATTTATTTACTATACGACATTTTTTTCCAAAACCAATGAAAAGTCAGCGTATATAACAACGTACCTATACTTTTTTGCTAAAACGTTTTTTTTATTATGTATCTCTTGAATTTAATTACTGGTTACGGCTATTTATTATAATTTTTATTGACATTGGTCCCAGCATTTTTAAACATGTCTTATCAAATTATACCGCATAACTTTCTTCAGCAACGTAAGAGCAAAAAAATATTTATATGAAATGAACTGATTCCTGAGAAAATCGATTCTTGCATATTTTTCATTAGGATAAAAATTAGGTATGTGGGTGAATCTTGTCTTTTAGTGACTTTTAGCATATCAGAGGACTAACAGATGTAAAACTTAAAACAACTAATACATTAAATTACTTGTTCTTATCACTAAATCCATTTAAGGTATGTGCTAAAATCGCTATTACTTCCATTTCACGCACAAATAGACATCTTAATACAAATTATACCTCGATGCGATTCCAACTCTCATCCTTCCTAATTTCTCGCATAAATCCACAAACACTTATCCACCCAAATAATTTCATATTATCATATTCGGGTTAAACTTACCCGGTCTCCTTTGTCGCCTTTAGGCCCATGTAATCCCCTTTCGCCCTTATTCCCGGGGTAGCCTCGCTCTCCTTGGGGGCCGGGCAGACCCATTGGACCTCTTTCGCCTTGAGGGCCTGAGATTCCAGAATTACCAGACCCATATAATCCTGTTGATTCCTGCGACGAAGGGACACGTGAAACAATAACGGTTAAGTAGGTTTTCGTATTTAATTATTTTTGTTGGAATATGTTATGGAGGAAAGCGGAGTTTGGAGAGGAAGTGCGGTATAATGACGATGTAATTAACATTGTTTACATATTTCCGAACGTTGTAAAGGAAACTTTCGCTTGTTAAACAATATGTTTTTGTTAATAAACCTAGTTTACAAATGATTTTGCAATCCTGTATAACTAATATAAAAAGTTAATATATAGACCATGCAGCACCTCCTCTCATGCTCTTTGTACCCCACCAGCTGTATCATGCTTGACATTTACTCTCTCGGAGAAGGCGTAAAAGTAGCATCGTATTAAAAGTACAAAATTTTGCCTACGTATTTGAGCTGATACGATAAGAAGAACATACATACATACATATTTTCACGCCTGTTTCACATGGGAATAAGGAGACTATATATATTTTAACTTGCTACAATCCCTGCAAATCTCTTTTGCTTCGCTAACACTGACGAATGACTTCATGTCGATGAGAGTTGACGAAGCAAAAAATAAGTAGAAGACCACCCAAAAATATGTTTTTTATGTCACAAGGTTGTGACGCTAGCCAGACACTAAAATAATTGTTTCATGTAATATTAAACCCTCAATCAGTCAATAGTTGGCATTGAATTGGGGTCAATCCTATGTCAATAATGAATTTGGAATAGAATGACATAACTCTAGCATATCTTTAACTTCTTTAATTCTTCTTTTAGTTTGTTGTATATGAAATAGCAAACTCACTCGCGACGAAGAATAAAAAATTGAAAATCATCAAAAATCTATTACCATCAGTGCAGACGTCACAGGACCAGGGGGACCGGGAGGACCAGGTGGCCCTTGGGGACCTTGGATTCCATCAACACCTGGATCACCTTTTGGCCCCGGTAGTCCTTCTGGCCCTGATGATCCTATCTCTCCCCTTTCTCCTCTATCGCCCTTAGGGCCGATTAGTCCAGGTGGCCCTGGGTCGCCCATTTGTCCCTAAAACAAAAACAGGAATAAGATCGATATTAAATTTGATTTAGGAATTCAGGTTCCTAAGTAATTGGTTTTAAAATAGTACATTTTATTGTTATCGCGAAAGCAAGGTAAACTCTAGAAATTAAAAGTGTTTTCCTAACTATCCAATGTCCATGTAAAAGTGGATATCTGAAAACAAGTAGGTAAGTTATTGTCAACATTTTGACCAAGTAGATATCTTGGTTTGTACGGAATACCTGTAGATTTAAATGGCTCACTAGAAATGCTTCAACTTTAGGCTTTATCAATGGTGTAGCGTTAAGGGGCTACCTGAATTTTCCGGGGTCCAGTGCTGCCCCCATTTGAAATAAATCATTTGAAAGGAAACGGATATATCATTTAAAATTGTGTCACAGTGTATAGTTTAAAGTGAGAACGTGAAGCTTTTCTACGCACATAAGCCAAAAAAGGCCGTTTTTCACTAATGTACGTAGAAAAGCTTCACGTTCTCACTTTAAACTGTAAACAGTAGTTCATGAAATAGTTTGAAAGATAACCTTTCAGTTTGAAAGGTTATCTGTTCAAATTTTAACTGATATCTCCATTTCCTTTCAAGTGATTAATTTTTGGGGACAGCACTGGACCCCGGAAAATTCAGGTAAAATTAATCAAAAGGTAGGTTTAGCATGATGATCATTACGCCACGGTGCTCGTCTGTTGTTGAAATAAAACAAAAATTAAAGTTCAAAATAAAAGCCTGATGTGAGGAATTAGCGTGTAGACCATTACGCCACGGTGCTCATCTGTTCTTGGAATAAAAGCACAAATACAATGTTCAAAATAAAAGCCTGATGTGGGGAATTAGCGTGTTGCCCATAACGCCACAGTGTTCGTCTGTTGTTAGAATAAAACCAAAAGATTGAATGTTTAAAATAAAAGCCTGAATAGGCAAATTAGCGAGTTAGCTCTTGCAATAAAAACAAAAAATGCGTTGTACAGAAGAAAGGCCTGATGAAGCCTGATGAGAGGAATTAGCGTGTTGACCATTACGCCACGGTGCTCATCTGTTGTTGGAATAAAACAAAAATGCAAAGTTTAAAATAAAAGCCTGATATGAGGAATTAGCGTTCTAACCATTACGCCACGGTGCTCGTTAGGAATAAAAAAATGCGTTGTTCCATATAAAAGCTTACTATTAATATGGCAGATATATATTGTGTGATCGAAAAAATATTTTCAATATCAAAATAACTTGTTTTGTTTTCCATGCCGACGAGAATTCTCGTTATAGAATAATGGGAATTTATTACTCACGCTGAAACTCGAAATATTGACACTGTAAATATTAATTAGGTACAGGTAGTCATTTTTTATGACCAGATTGATGATTGTGTTTTTTATGTTTACACAAACAGTTTGCAGTGTACGATTATCAAAAGTTGAATGTTATATAATTCAGTCAAGAGCAAATGTACATTCATAGCGTTAAGATTTTAATCGCTTCTTACACTGCCTTCATATCTGCAAATTCTTTATTTCTTTGGTCCAAATATTTCATAAGGCTTTGAAGCAAATAAAAATATATTTTCCAAATCGGTCTAGGCTTCTTTGAGTAATCGGGAATATACATATAACATAAAAGATTCAGATGAATAGAGAATCGAAATCATATTTATTTTTCATCGTTTTTTGAAGTCGGCTAAAAATAAATATTTGTTTTATCCCTATCAACTACAAATTACAAGTTTATTTGTTAGGCAAACTTAAAAAAGAACCCGACTTTCAAGCGTTTAGCCCCTTTAACTTTTGAACCGCTAAACAGATTTTCATCTAAGATAGCTAAGAACCACCGCAAGAAAACTTAAATTAGTCGCTGAAATTAGTCGTAACATCACAGTTAATCTCCAACAATTGAACCGTCTTAGGAATTTTCTACCTGTTAAAACTAAGGTCTTACTTGTACAGGCTTTTATTTTTCCTATCTTTGACTATGCCGATGTGTGTTTTCCTGACCTCAATGTTGATCTTCTTAATAAACTTGATCGACTCCTTAATAACTGCATTCGTTTTATCTTCTGTCTTCGAAAATATGATCATGTGTCTTCCTTTCGTTCTGAACTTAAATGGCTTCCTATCCGCCAACGCAGGGAACTTCGGCAACTGTGTACTCTTTTTTCTATTTTTACAAATCCTAACTACCCTGAATATCTAAAATGTAAATTCAATAATCTCTAAGACACTCATGATCGACAACTTCGCTCTAATGAGACACGTCAGCTCTTTATCCCCCTTTTCCGGACAAATTTTATGTCTAACTCTTTTTATCTTCAATCCTCACGGCTCTGGAATGCTTTACCCGTTGACATCAGAGAAATTTCTACTAAATTCTCTTTTAAAGGAAAAGTTCACGCCCACCTTTTAATCTCCCTTTTCTCATAAAGTCATCATTATTTAGTTCTTTCCTTCATAGCTACATATTTATATGTTAGTATAAGTAGATGTATATGTAAGTATTGTATAAGTAGATATTTATTCTGAAATTTATATGTAATAGGTATATAATGTAAATGTACATAATATAGTAATATTTTATAATGTAAGTATATATGTTTTGCTTTTTTGTGCCGCTTAATTTTCTCTGTTTATTCCTTTGGTTGACTGGGAGAAAATGCTCTTAGCATTAAGTCCGCCATTTGTACAAGTATAAGTATATTTGTACTTTTGAACAATAAAGTTTGATAAAATAAAATAAAATAAATTAAAAATTTTCTTTCACGTAAAAAAAACTATATATCAAAATCAATCCATCCGTTCAAGAGCTACGATGACACTGACAGACACACATATAGACAGACAAACAGACAGACAGATAGACATTGGCGTCAAATTTTTAACACCCCCTTTTTGTCGGGGTTTAGAAACGAACTAGGTATGTAAGTAGATAAAATTAAAAAAAATTATGTACATATTTTTAGAAGTACCGTCAAGTACCAAGATACCTAACCAGGCCCTCTACTTATATCTTGAATTTTCTCTTAAACCAAAAATGATAGTAACATGAAAATTTTTATTCAGACAGATTTTAATTAAGTCTTTCTGAATATAAAACTTCATGTTAATATTATTTTTAGTTTAAGAGAAAATTCAAGATATAAGTAGAGGGCCTGGTCAGGTATCTTGGTACTTGACTGTACTTAATAAAATATCGCGTCGCAAAAGTTCACACAAACAAAAATGGAATACGGGCCATTTGTCAAAACTACACTAAACGACAGCATCCCAATTTATACTCATTTCGTTCGGCAACAGAACAATTTTCCAACATAATTTATGTCTTCTTTGCAAAAAAGCGTTCTTTTGCGCGACACAGCTAGATTTCCCTAGGGAGGCTGTGCTTAGTGCCAATATGTGCTAACGTCGATCCGGAATAAACATGAGTCGTGTAGTGACATTATACTATTGTGTGTCATAAAGGACGTTTTATTTTTCTACCTGGTTTGATTTCATTTGTAACATTTGTTTGTGCCCCTGGAGTGTTTCAGACACTAGTCTAAAATTTGTGTACAATTTCTATTTTCGGGTCCTCACCAGACATTACTAGGAAAAAGCTAGAAGATGATACATAGTGTTTTTTGTCTCACACAAAAAATAAAAATTTTAAAACTTCCGACTTTTACTCTTTTATGGCAATTTAAAACAAAAAAGAAATACCTACAATACTATAAAATTTTTCTAAACTAAAACCCGACTACAACCAAACTACATAACCAATTTTTAACATAATCAAAAAAAGAATTTTTAAATCGGTCCAGGCGTCTTCAAATAATCGGGGTACATGCATAAAAAAAAATCGTGACGAATTGATAACCTCCTGATTAAGTCAATTAAAAATCACCTCATCCTTTCTTTTCTACTGATACACATTAAACAGACAGATCAATCATACAACACCCCCTCGTTTTTTGTGGGGAGTTGAATGCGAGGGCAAAAATTATAAATAGGATTCGTACCGTTTTTCCTGGCGCGCCAGTAGTCCCATCAGCTCCAGTTGGCCCTTGGGGTCCAGGGGGTCCTTTTAGATCCGGTACGGTCTCCAATATTTGCGATATGTCATTCAAACTGCATTTACAGTGGCCTGTTGATACCTGGCAAGAAAATAAAATTTATTATCTATCTGACATCACAAGACAAATTTTTCTTTTATCAGCAACATCTGTAGTTTGGTTGAGTACTAGAAAAGGCCTTGGGCCATTAGTCCACCTGATATATTTTTGTAATTAAGTTTAATAAATAATAAATAAACTACTACGTCACAGTTTGCTATAATCTTATCATACAATGTATTGAGCTTTGAAATAAACCACTCAATCAAAAATTGTAGGTACTTAACTCTGAATTTAAATAAGCCTTCTAATAAAAAACTGGCATCAAACTAATCCAGTTCAACAGATTTGTTATTTCAACTCTCGAAAAAACGTTAATTTATCGATATCGATCAACTGAAATGAGAAATGGCTCAAATCAATTCGCACAACTCTCGAACTTCCCCAACAATTGAATATTATCTGTCTATTTATATCTTAACCCTTAGTAAATATGACACTGGCACTTAGAAGCATCCCTCCCTCATAAATATCCAATAAGGGTTGGTTATAATTTATCATGCTTCGTGACCTCAGAATTACGTCTTTTGTTACATGTACATTAGCCTTTTGGCTAGTATGCCTCAAAGGATTTGGATTTTAGTTAATAATGTATACTTGAAGACAGCAGAGGGGCGTTTAGCCTATTAGGGAGGAAGTTTCGTATTAATTTTGTACGAAGTGATTTACATGTGCTGACGCTGTTTCTTCTTATCTAAGATTTGACACAAGACACAGCCATTAAATAATGAGACAGCATATGATTACTGTTAGAAAAATGCGTCGAACTATGAAAGCCCTACATTTGACTCACGAACGTTGTATCCAAGGTTTCGTGCCATTTTGCTGCGAATTTTTGAAGTGAAAACTTATTTAGCGGCGTTGTACACTTTTTTTTTGTAATGGGTAAAAAATGTTAAACTCGCATCAGGGCGTCAGGAAACGTGACCTGATCGAAAATTCGTAAGATGGATAGAGAGTAGACAGCCGGCGCGGCGCGGCGTAGGAGAGGAAGTACCCCCCTCTCTTTCTTCGGCGCGGCGAAAATGTATGCCCGCGCCTGCTGTTTCGTTTAGGCGGCGCAAGGCGCTTGGGCGAATGTTCGTGTGTGTTTGTGTTACAGCGTGCCACGCGCATCAATGGAAATAATAGAGCAACACGGAACTTCACATGGAAATGCACAACGTTAATATACAAGTTTTCACTTCTGCCGGCACTCCTGGAGTGCAACCTGTCGTTTTTTTGTAGATTGGATGGCTTATAATTTTAGATAGAACAAATAAAGGCTATTATCATTACTTTTTATTATTTCTGACAATACACTCTCACAACTTTATTCCTTACAGAATTAACAGAGCAAGGATCGAATTATTACAAAGACTGTGTTTAGCAAAACTGAGTAGTAAAACTTATTTAGAACAAACGCCCATTCCCTTGGTCAATTTCCATGACTTGCGTGGAACGATATCTTCTTCGTTTTTCATTTGCTTGCAAAAATATTAAATAAATAAATACATATGGAAAAATAAAACAGATTGAGCTAGCCCCAAAGTAGTTCAAGATTGGTGTTATGGGATACTTGTTTTGTTTTTCGTGAATTTAAGTGGCCAACATTGGTTGTCAGGCTGCCTAAAGGCATCTGACTTAGCTTGACGACTGCAATACAATGATGACAGCCGGAACCAATGGCTTGTACGTAACTTCCGAAGCACGGAGGAGCTCGAGAAAATTTTGTGCCACTTTAGGTTACCCATCCAAGTGCGGTCCACACGCGGTGTTGCTTAAGTTGCGGAAGCGTTTGTGTATGTAGTATGTCGCTTAACTAGTAATGCGCATTCCCATCGGGCCACCGCGCTCCTCATGGAATACTAACCCAACGATACTATATTTTATAACAAACACATGAATAGATAAACATCCAAGATCCAGGTCGATCTGAAAAAGATAATTTTCCATCTCCACCCGGAACCTCTGGTGTAACAACCTAGCATGATGACCACTAGGCCACAGAGGTGGCCATAAAAATAATCTTATATTCTCTAATACCAATCTGAAAGAAAAAAAAAAGCTTTAGTTGTACAAGCTGCTACTCTTTACGCGCAGATTGTAAATGCCGATTGAGTTTGTATTGGTTCCGTATATCCACATTTTAAGGCAATCGTCAAGGTATGCTTGATACTTTTAGTCAGCTTGAAAAATATGACACCAGTATTAGCCACTTACACAAAAACAAGTCTGTTTATATTTATGTTTTCAGATATAGAAATATTAACTACCATATAATGTTATCTACATTTCAAATAACAAATATTTATAAGTCTAAGTATGCTGTCTTACTCCAATTTGAAATTTTAATTGCATTTCATTTAATCATACTTACAATCTCTCCGTTTTCCCCTTTCTCTCCATTGTAGACTGAAAATTGAATATTTATTACAAAACCTGGATTTATTTCCGTACAAATTATTACAATTAGGAGAACAATGGACGCCATTACCATATTTTTGTCACTGAATTGCTAAAATGCTTATTTGTGGCAATTAAGATCATTAACCAATGATTGATGGTGTAGCAATAACAAATATGCTGGAATTGGGGTAAATCTTTATTTTAGTGTTGAATGACTACCTACTTAATACGTATATTCACTACTATCTATAGACGACATAATGTTTGAACAGGAATTTCGGAGAGGTACCGGACTAAAAAATAAATAAAAAAAAAATTAAAAAGGGTGCAACACATTGGGCTGGGGTGCCACACATTAGGCTGGGCGCGAATGTCATGTATAACATGACAAACTTAAGAATCCCCTTACATATACATAGACTTTTCCATACAAATGTTATCACGTTTTATTTTGGAACGACATGTCAAATTTCGGTAAAATTTGTAATTTTAAAGAAATTGCCATTATCTACGGTTATAATTGGTTTTCTACATTAAAATTATAAACTTAAAAGAAAATATTAGGGTGTAAAAGTTTTCATACTGATGGTCAAATATTATATAATACACTATTATTTTCTTTTGAGTTCATAATTTTACTGCTGGAAACCAATTATAACCCTAGATAATTTCAATTGCTTTAAAATTACATAATTCTGCCCATATCCGACATGTCGTTTCAAAATAAAACGTAGACTACGTTTGTATGGGAAAGTCTGATTCTGTCCAGGGTACCCTTACCCTGGACAGAATCAGACATTCCCATTTCAGAAGATTTTGAATACTTAAGACTACGTTTTAAGTATTCAAAATCTTCTTAGGAGTTTTTTGTGGGAAGTGAATTATTTTGCAAATTAATTTTTGTTGGCATTATAATGTTAATAGAGCAAGGGCAATTATAATGCCAATCTGTAGTTTGTCGTTCATGACGTTATAGTGTCATAATAGTTCATGAGCATGAGGATTTATAAGTACGGGGTCTATGAAAACTAGTGGAATCGTAAAGATTCGTCTCCAAAAGCCCCCTTGAAGCAATCAAAGGACCTTCACCAATCTTTGATTAAAACTTGTTAGGATTTTAATAAAAACTAAATTAGGCTCTAATTTACTCGTCCCCTAGGGTAAAAATAATCTTAACTGTGAACAAAACACGCGTTTAGTTCTGGTTGGTATAAAAGTGGTTGTGTCTGTGATTTTTTTCCTTCTTACAACATACACAATTATTATGTATTAAGTAGTAAACAAAAGTAATTTATCTAATGCATTAATATTACGCCTAAATTCTATAAATTCAGTTAAGATAACAAATTAGTATTTCTTTTCTTCTGTTATTGGCGAGTAAGATGTATTTCAAAAATATACTCACAAGGAGAAGGATGTGACACCAAAGGTAGCCTGTTCTCATCGGGATTTACCTGTAAGAAATAAATTCTTTATAAATCTCTGGAGATCTGTAGACGAGTAAATATTGACTACGACATGTTGGCTAACGTAAAAAGGAACGTGCTGTTATGTAAATACTTTTACTTTTTTTATTGTGTTCTTTACCTTTTTCATTATTTTATATATTTATTTTTAATTTTGTACAAATATCATCCTATTTTTTGCTATAAAGAAAAATAATAATTCTACTTATTTTATGCTTGTAGATACAAAACATGTTATCATACTTTTTAGGTTAAGTTATATTTTGATTATGCAGCTACCTACTTATCTAAAAGGTATGTTTGTGTAAACTTAGTTGCGGAACATAGTTAGTACCTGTTTTTAAGGGTTCCGTAGTAAACTAGGAACCCTTATAATTTCGCCATGTCTGTCTGTCTGTCTGTCTGTCTGTCTGTCTATCTGCAGTTTACTCAGAGACTATAAGTACTAGAAAGCTGTAATTTGGTACAGGTATGCACATTAAACATGCCAAAAAAAGTGGTAAAATAAAATATAGAAAAAAATAAAATTTTAACAAAGCTCCCATACAAGTAAAGTAGGAGTCATTTCTTTTTAGAGTTCAAATTTTTGTTACAGTTATGTGTCTCCCCCGTTTATACATTAAACAGTTACATATGGACATGTGTTATTCACAGCAGTAGTATATATAACAAAGTTTAAAGGGAAACTATCAGAGCTGAGCAGCATTTGCAAATTAAAAAGTTATAAGCGATCAACTTATAAAATGTACTCAAAAAAGAAAAAAATCATACAAATTCAAAAGAAAATTCGTTTTTAGACGTTTTTAGTGGCGTGAACTCAAAGTGGGCATTCGAAACTACGGAACCCTACACTGCACGTGGCCCGACACGCACTTGGCCGGTTATTCCTCTTTTCCTCTCCTGGGCTAACTGGAAGAGATTTCTTATGAAATAAGCAGTACCTATGTACTCAATCTTACTTTGTTTTTGTGTTTGTATTTTGTGTACATGAATTTTGTAAATTAATAAAATAGATGCACAGAAATTAATTTTTTTTTTACTAACTTTTTAGGAATTTTCTTCATTCACATTCAAGTCGACATCGAAAATGTTATTAGTATTAATTACTTCGTACAAACACTAGGTTCTTGGTATGTTTCATAATGCCCTAAGGTTGCGACCTACCGACCTAGCTGTCCTATTTAAAACCAGCGAATCAGAGAGCTGTGCAGTGCTTCGCGTGATAGTCTCACCAAATTAAAACTCCAACTAACAATGCTCTAACGATGCAACTATAGTTAGTTAATAGGTGAAAAATATCTACAAGCGCTTTTTTATGCAAGAAAATATACATTTAATACGCTTTTTAGGGTTCTGTACCCAAAGGGTAAAAATGGGACCCTATTACTAAGACTCCGCTGTCCGTCCGTCCGTCCGTCTGTTTGTCTGTCAACAGGCTGTATGTCATAGGCCGTAATAGCTGTCTAGCTACATATAACTGCCTAGTTGAAATGTTTACAGATGGTGTATTTCTGTCAATTAACCGCTTTATCATTAATACTAAAAACAGAATAAAATAAATATTTATGTGGGGCTCTCATACAAAAAATATTAATATTAGTATCGGTATTACCGATTTGGTCGCTATTTTTACTGTTTTTAAATGGAAACAGGAACATTCTTAGTTTTCTAACTTACAAATTAGGTATTTAGAAATTAGGTACTTAGTAATATATAGACAGTGTGTCATATAGTTAAACGGACATAAGTGATACAGAACAAACATGATACTCGTATTAATAAAGCCTCTTTTTCTGTCCAAGTGATGTTTTATCAAAGCATATTATTTAGGTAAATTTGGTAGTAATTTTTTTTTTATAAATTCACCTAATTTTAATATACTTACAGCGTAATTAATGAATGTACAGTAATATTCCATATCTATTCAAAAAATAGTCATAGATAGCTCCAAGGTAACTTAAAAATCATACAAACTGTCATTACTGTTCAATTAAGTATACATAATTATCTTCCTCCTTGAGACATTTTAATTGCTTTCTTGTAATGAAACACTAGTTCCGAATGTTTCCAATAATTTCATTGTTTGTTTTTTTAGATTTTGAAAGTAAGTTCAAGCGTAACATAGTTGATCACATCTAATGTGTCTTTTAAAGCACGAATGACTGCGAAATATCGTGTGACGGTATTAATTAAAGTATTGAATGGTCAGTTTTTGATTCTCTGTAATGGTAGGTAATATAAAACGCATTTGAAATTACAAACATGAGATATGTCGATTGTTGAATGATGTGTTTTAGACATAAGTAGATAGTAATAGAAGCAGTTGCAATAGGCATGACTAATGAAAAAATATTTTTAGCCCATCAGTTAGATTATTATAAAATATATTACAAGTATTTTTTATTTTTCTCTAAGAAACAAAAAATGACAAAGATACAGCGCATTGACATTTCGCATGACCGTGAGACTACATACGATTCTTACATAGGGGTGACGTTGCAATGCAAGCCCCCACTCCGGAACTTTGATGCTTCGTATCTTTGTGAATTTTTACTATTTTGGCAAACTGAAATATATAAAATACGAGAAGCAATAGAAATTAGTCGACGTCCCAATTTTAATAGAGATGCAGGTTGGAGCTTTCCCCCTACCTGGAAACCGGTTCTTCAAGAGACTCATAATAGATGCTATGTACAGCCGTCAGTCTCTGAAACTGAGCTTTTTTCACAGACTGGCATCATCACCAGCAGCCGAAGATGAAGAAGATGATATTGAGGCTCTCAGTACATTCGCGGGAGTCGTCGACGCAAAAAACCAGCAATACCTACCAATGTCGCTACGAGCGAAGCGAGCGATCGCCCGCGCCGCCCGCGCGACCCACCACTAACATCAGTGTGTTGTGGAGCGGCTTTGTGCACGAGCGCGTCACATTCGCGCTGATGAAGACCTCCGGATGAGGTCGAAACATGTCGGCCAGTAGCTGACACTTTACGTGAGTTACCCGTGCTGTACTAAAAATGAAAAATATGGGTCTATTATTTATGGATAATCTAAAAGACCGACTAATTACAATTATACTTTTCTAACCCTGTCGCCACCCCTATACATAAAAAGTACAATACCAAATGTCACTTTTAATTCTGCATTCGTTTGATATGTTTACTTCTTTTTTAATATAAAGCCGAATTCATTTCATTTTATGTATTACTTATTTACCTATACAAATGAGAAAGTTTGTATAGATGCATGAATGTTTGTTCAAAACAACTAAATGGACTGGAATAATATTTGGCACGTAGATATGTAGATTTGAACCTTTATTAACTACAATTTAATAGTAATTAACAACAACGTAGTAAATATTTACTAGTATTGAATAAAAAGCTTTCTTCTTGATAAATAAATTTTAAAAACAAATTTTTTAGACATAAGTTATATTTTTCTTTGTTGAACTAATCAGATGGAGACAAAAAGAAATAAATTGCTTTATCAACAACTGTGGCGTGTATGAAAATATCGTTTCCAGCTTTGCTTTTGTAGGTTAAAATTTGCATTTTCTCTTTGAATCATTAATAATCGTACAATGCTTATAAGCTTCATGGCGGTGCATCGGGTATTATTACGTTTATTAATTATATATATGTCTTTAGATTTTTTGATACTATAAAGTATCACGTCTGTATCCTCAATGGGGCAGACAGAGCATTTTTGATCTAGCGATTCAATGTTTATTCAGTAACTAGACCTTTACAGGCACTTTTACACGTCAATAAGTATAATTTAGATTACGTGTTAAGTATATTTAAATTTAATTTATTTTTAAAGAAAAGCTACCGATAGCAATAAATAAATGTTTGGATACATATTCTAACTGAATGACGTTTAATGACTTTGACAGATAATCAATGTCATTGCCATTCCCAGATTTAAAAAAAATACCTTATTCTAATGTTAGTTTTATTGGAAATCTTTCACGTTGTTGATATAAAAATCCCTATTAACTAATGCATAGAATTTAATCATTTTATTTACTATTGTCTATGATCTTCTAGAATATTCGATCATAGACAAAATGAGGAGTATTTTTCGAGCCGTGTAAGTAAAATTTTTGTTTTCGGTATCTACCGACATTTAATAGAGATAAACTAATATCAGAGTCTGAGAGGACGATTCATTTCGAGATCGGGTGGCATTCGATGCACACAATCTACTTATTTACTGAACTTGTATGGTCGTGGAAAACTTTTCAGTTTTATCTGAATTATTTTAAATAATTTGTTTGAATTCTGTGTTTGTGTTCCCTGATTAAAAGGTGAGTTGTTTTACTGTATTTTTTCGTAGTAGTTTCTAAAAAAAAAGGGTTTATACAATTCGAGTCACTTTCATATTCAATTTTGAAATTATACTGGACAAATGGATGTGTCATTGGTCATAATTTAAGTTAAATATTGTGTATATGATAATTCGGTTATATCTCAAACGAAATTATCAAAATGTTTTAGCTGAGATGCAGTTTGATTGTATTTTTTCAATTTCAGTACGTGTACCTCATGAGATGGCACGAAATCTTTTGTCCAGGAATCATGTTTTATTTATTTTCCAATTAACATTAAAGTAAAACGTTATTTGCTGATATTCGAAATTATTGTAAGTAGCATGAATCGGATTTTAGGTATATTTTTAAAGATTTTGAGTAATTTAGTTGAAATGCTATTTCTCCGATTCTAGATTTGATTACTTTTAAATGTGTTTAAAGTCCTTCACGTAGCGAGCTGGCCATCATATATACATATATTTATTTTCACAATAAGTAATTTGGCACCGGTTAGCGAAAACCGTCATTTTTCAAATGACATGAGTCATTATCATGAGTTGTCAGTTGGTTGCGTGAATGAGCATTTTATCTTTCAAATTAATTTAGCTGTTTGCTTTTTCATAAAAAGAAAATCATATTAATTTTATCTTTTCAAGAATATAGTTTTAATATGAAACGGTCGAAGAACGATTTAAAATCATTAAACCTGAAATAACCTTTGATTTTTGTGCCCTGAGGCCTATCCCGTCGGAAAAAAGACGTGATAATTTTTTTTTGTTAAAAAAGGCGAATTATTATTTTAGTATATTTCTTTACTTCGTCCAACAGTATTTTTTTTTTAATTCGCTTAATTATGTTTTATTGTCTTATGACAATTTTATTTCAAAATTTAAATTTAGTTTCGGTTGTGAAGGATCGCCGACCTTAGGGAATTTGTAATTATTTGGTGGTCGGTGATCTTTTGGGACAACCAGTATTTACGTGGAACTACAGCGGATGCATATGGGCATTTTCCAAGAACACCTTTACCCTTGAAAACTTCTCCGTGGGTAATTAGCGGGAAGAATTGCGGCTGGGCGTGACGCTGTCCTACAATGAAGCGGCCGCCATTTTGCGTTGAACAAGTTTTCCGACGGCGTCCCTTCCGAAGTACCTCCGTAATACAAGCTAAGTCCCGCTCCGAGATTCAAAGACCACCACATTTTTCTCTCCAATGTCAGAGTTTTGTAACGACCACTGCTAAGAAAAAACGCCGAAAGAAACTCATTTTCACAGTATTGGTCGCCTACTCGCCAGCGATTTAAGCAGACAGTGCCCACAATGGGCACAAGACCCAAGGGTGATGGTGCGTATGAAGGTAGAAACAGGAATTCAAATAGTTATCGATTGGTAGCCACATCGCCTACTAACATGATTCATTTTTACAAATACCCTCGGTCGGCATTTACGATTTGCACGGAAAGCAAAGCACATTCTTTATTCTCCCAGATCAGCATAAAAAAATCGATTTTCAACCTTTTCTTATATTTCAAAAGCTTTATAGTTTATATAAAGCTTTTGCAATGATTTATGCAGTTTTTGTGATTTTTATCATTAAACCATTGTATCAGTATTGACATACCTACTCGTTTAATTAGAATATAAACGAAGCATACAAAATGGTGACATAACTTTTTAAGACGTACTTACGTAAGTATATCAGCCCAAATTATAGTTAAAAATTTTATGAGGCTTAATTTTTCACAACATACAAGCTTTAAATGGACGTGAATCAATGACAGTTAGTAGATACCTATATATCTATATTATTATAATATGACGATTAGAAAAGTTACCAAAGAGACGAAAAAAAGTTTGACCCAGTTCTAGACAAAACTGACCAAATTTATTTCTGATTTATTCCTTTTATGGTAACTTCGTGATATAGAATTAACCATCAAAAACAATGATAAATTAGTGATAACTTGACAAAAGCGCCGTATTTTTTGAAAAGAACCCTTAAAGTGCTACTATATCGATACAATCGAGGACATGGACAGTTAATGAGATTTTTCCGTGTCTAAACGCAGTGAGTTTTGCCCATCGCTGTTTTATTTGGTTTTATGTACGTGATAAGATACGTAAAGAACTTTAGTGCCAACCCTGATGTATTTTTTACATAGGTAATTAAATATACTCGTAGCTGCTGGAAATTTTCAGTAGTGAGATTACAATTGTAATAAAGTTCCTGCCATTACTGAAAGTAAATAAGTAACTTTTAGTATAAATTTTAGTTTGTTTTTTAAATAAATTGAATTCTCTCCTTTTTTGATGTTTTTATTCACATTGAAATAAAAAAATCTTAAAAAAAAAAAACTTTTATTTTCATAGTAATTTACAGGACTAACCCTTTATCTGTCCCAATAAATAAAACAATAGATAAACAATTGACCTGGGACCAAATTCCTCCCAGTAACAGGTAAGGGGTTATGTAAATGATACAATCATTATGAGTCATGATACGTTCAGGGAATTAAATATCTTAATTTATTTAATAAAATAAGTTAAACATAATTTTGCCTAGAACACGATCCAGCAGTTTTTTTTTTGTTTAGATGATTTCCTAAAAAGGTTTTTATTTTTTATTTTCAGATATTATTCGTCTTAAAGCTCTCTTATATTTCACAAATACAAGAATTAACAATACCTTAGACTTTGCATTTCAATAATATATTTCGTCGACTGAAGTACAAGTAATAATTAATAGATCAAATATATATTCATAGCGCTAAAATATAGACAAACAAACATTTATTTAATGCAATTGTTAATACTTAATTTAAAAAAGGTGATACAGGTTAGATGTAATTTATACAGGTATGTCTGTGCTCTCATTATTCCAGAAAGGATTCAGCAATTTTAGTACTTTGAAATTTTATAATTTGAAAGGTGACTTAGCTGAGCGTAATTTTTTTTGATCAAATTACCAGCTATTTACAAGAGAAAAGTCAGAGGTTTTAAAAAAAACTGTGTTCGCCGAAACGGTGGGTGCTATACACCCATTTTTTACAACGGGGGTTAAAAACAAGTATCAATACAGAGGGTTCGGACATGAACTAGCGATAATTTAAGGACATGCTGTCGTCATCTATCCGAACAACTTTTAAGGGGAAAATACGAAATCGCCAAAAAAAGAAATTCTTTGCTGCATAATTTTTATGCGCTAGGTATATAATTACTATGGAGGAGCGAATATTTTTTTTGCGATTTTTTAATTTTTTCCTTAGTAAAAGTTATTCGTATAGATGAAGACAGTATGTCCTTAAATTATTGCTAGTTCATGTCCGAACACAATGTATAATTCAAACGTCGAAACAAATATATATTCAATAAATCTAGTGCCGTTTTCGAAGCTCATTCATCACAATATCTGATATTCAGGAAGGCTTTTGTGAGCGAATAAAAGTATAAAGATGGCATTAGTCCAAATCGCGAAATATTCTCGCAATCTATTGAAGCCTTGCCGTGGATTACTGATGTTATTGGGTGTGAGAATGGCGTAAGCTCTGTGCGACAATATCTCAGAGGGGGGAGATTTTTTATTGTTTGGCCGATGAGCTCGATGTAATGTCTTCATCGAGATTAAGTTTTATTGTGCTTTCATAACATACAGTGTTTTATAAAATATCTTTCATAAATCGAGTAATATTCTTGCAATTCATTAAAGCATCGCCGTGGATTAGTGATGATAATGCGAGTAAGAATGACGTAAGCTAGGTACTGCGCCACAATATTTCGGAGAAGAAAGATTTATTTATTATTTTGGCGATTTAATGTTTTTATGGAGATTAGGTTATATTGTGCTTTAATAATTAATATACAGTGTTTTATAAAATATCTGTTATAAATCGAGAAATATTCTTGAAATCCATTTAAGCATTACCGTGGATTACTGATGTTATTGGGTGTAAGAATGACGAAAGCTACTGCGTGACAATATTTTGGAGGAAGAAGATTTTATTATTATACTGGCGATTTAATGTCTTTATCGAGATTTAGATGTATTGTGCTTCAATAATATACAGAGTGTTATAAAAATCTGTCGATATCACGTGATATTTTCTTAAAATTATTAATTGAATAATTGATATTATGATATTATTGAGCTTAAATAACCGGCTAACCGTACCATTATCCAAATAAAATCACGTTTCTTTTATGGAAGCACTACTTAAATATTTATTTTATTTTGTTTTTAGTATTTTGTTGTTATAGTGGCAACAGAATACATCATCTGTGAAAATTTCAACTAACTAGCTATCATAGTTTATGAGATAAAGCCTGGTGACAGACAGATGGACAGACGGAGAGCGGAGTCTTAGGAATAGGGTCCCCATTTTACCCTTTGCCGGTTCCGTACCCTAAAAAGGCGTAAGATATTAAAAACTCAAGACGGCAGCTAGCGTTTACAGCTTGAGAACTATTTTTCTCAAGCCTTCATGCTTTAACAACTTTACGTTAAAATCGTTTTTACACAAATATTTCATTGACCGAACTTTACATACGTGGGGCGCACTATAAGTTTCCGGAATGAATATGAAAAAATACTATTAAAGGTACAAAATTAATTTATTGTTTTTCAAAATAATCTCCCTTGGCGTCTATGCACTTTTTCATTCGATGAAACCAGTTTTGAAAACTTTTGTGCCACTCCTCTGTGGTGACCTCTGAAACGTGTTTTTCATACTCCTTGACAGCCTCTTCTGGTAATGAAAATCGTTGACCGCGTAATTGGTTCTTAATTTTTGGGAACAGAAAAAAGTCACAAGGTGCCAGGTCGGGACTGTATGCAGGATGACTCATGACTTCTATTTTTTTCGCCTTCAAAAAGTTGTTTCTGTGTCTGGCCGTGTGAGAACTAGCATTGTCGTGGTGCAGGATGATACGGCGTTTACGGTTATTTTTACGGAGTTCGTCAATAATTTCCGGCAAACAAATGGTCGTGTACCAGTCACTATTCACTGTACGACGATTCTCTAAAGCAACAGTAGCCACGTGTCCAGTTTTATTAAAAAAAGAAGCAATCATCCGCTTAGATGCACTTTTCACGCGCGCCACTTTGATTGGTTTCGGCTCATCTTGAAAGACCCATACGCTCGATTGCTGCTTTGTTTTGGGATCGTAGCAATAAATCCATGTTTCGTCACCTGTTACTATGTCCCACACCAAATTTGACGCACCTTCGTTGAATCTGGTAAGCATGGCACTGCACCAAGTGACGCGGTCCGTTTTTTGAGCCTCGGTCAAGTTGTGTGGGATCCACCGCGAGCACAGCTTTCTCACACCCAAATGTTTGTGTAGGATTAATTGTATTTGACTCATGCATATTTCTAAGGATGCGCGAATTTCATGGTAGGTCACATGCCTGTCTGTTTCAATCATACGGCGCACAGCATCGATGTTTTTGTTGGTCACAGCGGTGGACGGCCGACCATCGCGAGATTCGTCACTCAGATTGATACGACCACGCTTGAATTCTGCAAACCAGCTATAAACAGTTGTCTTGCATGGTGCTTCATTGCCAAAAGCTGTTTCAAGCTGAGCGATGCTCTGTTGAGCTGTCAAATTACACTTAAAATCGTAGAAAATCATACTACGAAAATTTTCCCGAGTTAAATCCATGTTGATGCAGACACACAATTTTTTAAATGGCGCCACAAGGTAATAACAAAAGACAGTCAGATGAAACAAACTGCATTCTACAGCCAAAGAGTTCTATTTTCAAATGTTGCAATAAATTTTTAAATATTGTTTATGTAAGTGGCCAGTTCCGGAAACTTATAGTGCGCCCTATGTATTTTGTTTTTATATACTATATGTTGGTGAAATTATTTATTGAATCTTGTATTTTTGTAACTACTCTTGAACTACCGCGTTGCATCATTATTAAATTAATGCATACAGAATTAACGCGAAATATTACCTTTTTGATTTTTGCTTACGTTTCTTCTAGGTTTTACCCAAAGAAATAAACAAGGTATGTATGTTCCGCGTTAATTGCATTAATTTATCCTAAATCACTGGGATTGAATAAAGGAAAGAGAAAAGACGAAGAAGCTTTATCAGAACCAATACAACATGCACAAGTCAACAAAAGTAAGTTTCACAGCTTTGAACTGAATAATGTGAGTAAAATAAAGAATAACGCAAACACACTCGGCGATCATTCTTCTTACGTAAGAACTATGGCAATACATTTTCACTTCCAAACAACGCTTGCAGATCACGCCTATTTGTATCACTTTCGTGTTTCTCGACAGCTGAGGAAGATAGATAACAATTGTTCGGCATCTGCTGATGATAAAACGCCCCTATCTCTGTTTGGTTCCAGTTCGTCCAATTCGCGAATAGTGTGAATCGCAATTTGTTAACTTTAAATAAAAGTGTAAGATTTTCATTACATTTATTCTCGCCCGTGTATTAATAAAAAAGGAAAAATATTAAATTTGACATTTGGACTTTTGTTATGGTAATATTTTTTTGTAATCAATTGCAATTAGGCGCTTTTATATATCTATTGCATTCTCCATATAGGTAGCAATTAGCAAAATCTATACTATAATTAATAATAATAATATGTACCTTTCAATATACTTTTAAGAGTTCCGATATCAAATGCAAGCAAACATAAAAGTATAATAAAAGAACATTTTATAGGAATAACTTTCATTTTGTGAGTCTTTGGAATAAACGAATTTAAGAAATGAAATGTAGTAGATATTGTTTTTTTTTTTTATATATATAACAACCAGTATTTTCTCTGACAAATGTTTCATTGACAAAAACTAAAACCTAACACAAATTCAAATCAGTCCTTGATTTCTGAAATGTAGACATGTTGTAATCTACTAAATGCGACTACATAAACCCAATGCTACGAACCGTTTCTTTTGCTGGAAACTCGAGTCACGTCCAGCAACTAGTACTCATTTACTTTATTTTCGACACTACCTTTTAACAATTAGAAACTAGCCGCATTGTGGTTTGCGCCAAATGCGACTTCTAAACGCAATGCGACTAACCGCTTATTTTGCTGAGAGTCGAGTCACGCCCAACAACCACTCTGTTCAAGCATGGACTTCATTCTCAACGATACATATAAATAATTCATATGTTCCTGCGTCGATATTGAAACAATCCTCTTTCTACGCCTTTTGCGGGTATTTTCGGCTTAAGGCGAAGTTCGCTTTGCCAGTTTGTAATCTCGGATCGTCTCCGTGAGTGCAAATTCTTTAAGGCGCCTGCAAATCCGACGTTAAAATTTTATTAAGTCGGTTCGTGAGGTTATGTGATATGCTGATTTTCAGAAAATTATAAGGACTGACGAAAAATTATATAATGGGTGATGGGAAAAGCTTATATAAAGAAAAAGCGACGAATGGAGAAATAAGGGACATAACACCATGGAGACACAACACCAATAAACAAATAACAAATAATTGGCCAAGTGCGTGGCGGGTCACGCGCAGTAGGGTTCCGTAGTTACAAATGCCAACTTTGAGTTTATGCGATTAAAAACGGGTAAAAACTAATTTTCTATTGAATTTGTATGAAATTTTCCTTTTCCGAGTACATTTAATAAGTTAATCGCCTATAACTTTTTAATTTGTAAACCCTGCTTAGCACTGTTAGTTTTCCTTTAAATTTCGCTATATATCCTATAGCTGTGAATTTTTTCACGTGTCCATATATAACCGTTTAGCAGATAGTGGGGGGGGGGGTCCCCCCCACTATGACTCTAATAATTTTTTTCACTTGAAAAGCAAATATTTCAGTAACGGATCCCAAAATCGAAAAACGGTGTTGACAAACTCACAATATTTTTAAAAGACCTATTCAACGATACATAACATGATTAGTAAATCGAGAAAAATAAATTGACTTTTCACTTTAGTTGTATGGAAGCTACCCTAAAAAAAATATTTTTTAATATTTTATTTTACCGTTTTTTCCGCCTAATTAATATACATATTCATGCCAAATTACAGCTTTCTAATATTTATAGTCGCTGAGTAAAACCGCGGACGGACAGAGAGACAGACAGACATGGCGAAACTATAAGGCTATTTTTTTGCTAGGTACTTCAAGTATTTCTACAAAATACTTGTAAAAAATGCATATTTTTCAACCGTATAAGTTAATTATAGTATTCCTGGAAAATCTGCTCTGCCTACCTGATAAATCCCTTATCCATATTTTGAAAGATAATAGAAAAATGCTTATTCACCTTAAAAATAAACAAATTTTATATTTTATTTAAATACCGCTATCATAAATTAAATGACCAAACCTCATATTAATTTAAAGATACAATAAAAGTGCCCATTACTTCGTAAGTCAAATAGTTAATTTTATGGAAAATGGCCGGCGGCGAGGAAAACAATAATTAATACGTAATAATTTCTATTCACGCACACGCAATCCAACGATTACTGGATAGCTGAACGTAGCTGGTGTTACTTTGATTTGTCCGAATTCTGGACCTCATGGATAATTAAGTGCGATATGAGATTATTTTGGCATGTTGATTTGAATTTACTGTGAAGCTAAACGGAAATTATTGTAAAACGGGTGTTGACTTTTGTGTAACGAGTAATCTATGAAAGGCATCTTTTCATATGATTTATTTCTGTTACTTTCATTTCTATTATGAATTAAAAGTTATACATACAAGTTTATTTGATAGGCAAATTTAAAAACCTCAACTGTCAAGATCGCCATTTAATGATGACTGTAGCAGAACTACCAAAACGACTTTACATTCGTAGCGCCATCTATTTTTGCTAAAGAACTTTTAGAGAGCTGACCGATTTTCACCAAACTTAACTATGAACCACCGCAAGGGAACTTGCTTTCACGTAAAAGACAACCATATCGAAATCGGCTCCTCCGTTCGAGCGCAACGGTGCCACAGACAGACAGACAGACATTAGCGTCAAACTTATGATACCTCTCTTTTTGTCACGGGTTAAAAATGGTGTCATTTAGGTAACTTACAAATGTTTGTAATAGATAAGTTAAGTGTGACATGGTATTATTTCGGCTTGTTATTTTTAATTAACGGAATAATGATTGTAAAACATGTTGACTTTTGTGTAACAATTAATGGTTCCAACTTTGGGTGTAATTAATGTATAAATAAGAAACATTTACAGTCGTACTTTAATAAGTTACAAATGTAATTTGTTAATATTAAGTATGATATGAGACTATTCGACTTTGAATGAATACAATGTGAAACCTATAATAATTATTCGTATATGAAGAAGTTTAGTGTAGCAAATATTATTTTCATTAAAACCAGTGTTAAGTTCAATTTAGAATGATATGAGATTACTTTAGTTTATAGTTTAGAATTGGTGATAGTAAAATTTTAAAATATACAATATTGTATATTATATGAAATTCATTTCATATTAATAATATGAAAGTAACTCAGCCTGTTAGTTTAGTGCTCAGAATTTTTAGTTCTAATTTTAATTTTACTAAGTTTATTTTTAATTTCATTTAATTTTTATTTATTCCAACTAGGACCAACTAAAGAAAATATTACATCAATCGCAAAAAAATATTTTTGCGTAGAACGATGAATGACAATGTCAACGTCATGAATTAAAACGAAAAAGAATTCATCGAAAGGAAAATTTCGTCTATTACGTCATTACAATGATTGTCCTAGCGTTCTAAGCATTGTGCTGAGAATCGAGAGACTTCAGGTTCGAATCATAATTACATATAGGGTTCGTGAAGTTTTCAAAGTAGTTTCTAGGTATAAATTCTATACCAAATGGAAAAGTAAATATGGGACAGAAAATGAGTTCGACAGAAGACGATAGAAAATAAGTGATTTGAATTTGGAACATTGATGCAATTTTGATCGAATTCGGGAGGTACCTAAATAAGCAATACAAGGCGCTACTAAGCCAGTTTAGTTTGGAAAGTGAAATCCAAAGAAATAAGAAAAGAGAGTACCAAGTAGTGATCAAAAAGTGAAGTATTTAGTGCAGTAAAATTCGCATGAGTGATAGTGTAGTGACGGATCCGCGCGTTAGTGACAGTGTAGTAACGATTTCGCGCGTAAGACAGTGCAGTGACGATTCCGCGCGCGTGACAGTGAAGCGACATTCCCACGTACGTACAAGTGTGGTGAATCGCGTGAGGTGCCAGTTGGCGTGGGAAGAGGACTAGACCGCTGACAATCGTGAGCACCCATTTAAATTGTGAATAAAGGCACTATTCCATACATTGTCGTTTCCTTTCATATCCCCAACCCACTTTCGTAACAATATTTAGTTGCTATTTGAAATAACTGCCCCTTAACAAGTTTATTGGAAAACCTCTGTTTGGATTTCAACATACTCGCGCATTTACCTCTATCAACAACTTCTCGCCGAATCACATTATCTTTTTTTAAGGAAAATACCTTTCTCTGGCCGTTTTTGTTCCGAGAGTAGCTTAATGATGTATAAAAATACACGCTGGAAGCAATTTACGAAAAGGTGGGTAATGCGAACTATCTAGAAGGAAAACATTGAGGCCGACATTATCGTTTGTTTAACTACCTAGTGCTGAACCGTGGAGTTATATATACTCTTTAGTTAATGTTCTTTTTAAGATTCCAGGAAGACTAACAATGTTAACTTAATATGCTTTTTCTTTTTAAGCATATTCTTTTAGCGTAATAATATACCTTTTAAATACGTCCTATTATAATAAATAAATAATAAATACATACGGACAAATCACACAGATTGAGCTAGTCCCAAAGTAAGTTCAAGAGTTTTGTTATGGGATACTAACTCAACTACTATATTTTATAACAAATATACATATATAGATAAACATCCAAGACCCAGGTCAATCTGGAAAAGATAATTTTTCATCTTGACCTGACTGGGGATCGAACCCGGGACCTCCGGCGTGGCATGATTACCACTAGGCTACAGTGGTCGTCAAAATTATTTATCAATTAGGTAACTTAAAGCAACATTACAACAGTACGACTCTTGGGCGTTACTAAAGAGAAAACAAGAAACAAAACACAGGCACACCTCCCGACCAATCTAACAAAACCAAAAAATGTCCGAATGATACGTTGATTTTTAAATTCACTCACTCCGTATTAATTAAAACCAGCTAGGTTTGAAAATGGTTCCAGCAAATTGGGGTCAGCGCAAAATTTACTTTTTAAAATGTAAAGCGCTTGCTACGCTTTGTTATCTTAGTCATAATCAGTGAATGCTTTTACTCACGAATGTAGGGTGAGTGTGTATTGAGTTTTATATTATGTAGAGCTCTTGGAAACGAGTTTCAAGCTTACATTTTTTTCATGCTTTAGTTCATATGAATATTTTTTAGAAGGCATTCGTTCGCACACTCAAGCTTTAGAAGAACACTACACACTTCTAGACATCTACAGACACAATACAGTAAGTGGGCTTAGAGAGTAAAGAAATTTGTTTAGAAACAATCATCTTGTCCCTAAATATCGTTGTTATAAAGCTGAGATTGACTATTTTGCAATATTTGTAACTTATGAAAGTCCTCATTCTCAATTACAAACTTTAATGTAGGTAAAAATTAAAAATTTGGTCTAATATAATTGCAGGCAATTAAGGTTGAGTCAATTCGACGTTGAAAATAAAGGATAAAGAAAGATAAAGGAAATCAGTTCGGGCAAGATAAAACTGAATTTTTTGTTCTACATTAAAAAAATTGTCTTTAAAGGACCGGCCTCATATTATCAAAAATGATATTTCCGACTATTTTATGTTTTGCTTTAACAATATCAAATAAAAATTCTTTTATTACTTGTATATATGTAAGACAACTCATTTTTTTAAATTTGTGCTTATAAGAGTCTTATAAAAGCACTCGTTTCAAAGCTTGCCCCTTACCGATTCCACTTACCATTTCAGCGCATGAAGCAATTCCGGCAAGATGAAACGGAATTATTTGTCCTATATTGTAAAATTTGTCTTGATATGGTCCTTTACTGCGTCATGGAAGATATTCTTAGTTGTTTTATCAGTTTTACGACATTTAATTTGTTCAATGGTGTTAAAACAATAAGTTTTCCCATTCCAAGTAGTTGCATTTTACTCAAGTTGAAATAAATTAAAGAAGACTTGAAATTTCATGTAAGAAAAAGAAGTGTAGTTTAATTATACTTTAAGAAACTTATTTAGCTTTATAAGTAAGTTACAGAAGAACTTGCTATATGTAGCCTAAGTAGTGCAAAATTCTTAAATACCTCAGTGCCTCAAGACGAAAGTGTTTAATTAATGTGTGTTTCCAGTAATAATTTATGGCTCTGAAACGTGGCCCCAAATTATGGGTCTCATTAGAAGGCTCAAGGTCGGTCAGCGGGCTATGGAGAGGACGATGCTCGGTGTTTCTCTGTGGTCGAATCAAAAATGAGGAGAGAATGAAGATCACTGACAGGGCACATAGCGCAAAGAACCGATGGCCCATGGGGCAGAAAGATTCTCGAATGGCGGGCCACGTACTGGCAAGCACAGCGTAGGAGACCCAGACTACCTAGGCAAAGTTACATGAAAGCGCTGGATAGAGGCCGCTTCGGATCGGTAGTTTTGGAAATTCATTTAGGGAGGCCTACGTCCAGCAGTGAACTTCCTGAGGCTGATATGATGATGATAATAATGACTGCAAAAGTAAATAACACTTTGTCAGAATTTCTTGTAAATCAACCTAGCGTAACAGGCATAAAATATATATTTTTACATCCATTTGCTTTAATTACTCACGACATAACCACGATGTTATTAAAATTAACACAAAAATATTGCCCTTCTTTTAGTTCGTACGATATTTTGATTTTTAACTTCCAACACAAAAGAGGGCTATTATAAGTTTGACGCTAATGTCTGTCCGTCTGTCTATCTGTCTGTGGTACCATAGCGCTCGAAGAAATGGACTGAGTTCGATGCTGTACCTCCTACAGTAGTTCTTAGCTATGTTTGCATTTATAAGTTATTGGGGGCTAACGCTTGAAAATCGAGGTTTTTTAATTTATCTAGGAAATAAAAGATGGCACTACGGAATATATCCATTCCTAAACATTAGCTGAAATATGCAATTTCACCACTCATCACGAAATGAGGGCGTCGGGGGATTTTTTAAAATTTTCTTGGCAAATAATCTTATAAGACTTTTTTCTTCGTTGTATCCTTAGCGAGCGCGTTCCTTTTCGCATCCTTAGCTTCGGAGTCCCAACTTTTACAAATATAACAGTAACTTTGATGCCATGACCAACCGCTTAGCAACGAAGATTGCTATCTGTTGTGAAACTCAAGAAAAAATGCTACCAATGGTACACAGTCGGACCAGCCTATGCTCGACGTTGCATGTCTCACATGAGCGTTATCAAAGCGCGCACCCGTCGGCTAACGAGCTCCCATTGTCAAAAGCATTGAGATGCACACTAAAATTTCTCAAAGAATAAGCATACCTACCTAAGTATGACCTACTTTAGTATGTAAATGGATATAACTAGTTGTTTAAAATTATTCCACGACAATCTCATTTAAGATTCACACCAAAATATCTCAATAAAAGCAGAACTGAGCATAACCTACTTTATTTTGCTATTGTAATAACAAGTTATTTGATATAATCCTACTATAAACTTATTCAGTTTTTACTATTAAAATCGACCCAATTTGCTGTAGTGCAAATGTCGATTTTAGTTTTCCATACCCTTAGCTCTGTTTATTTTATTTAAGACTTTATTTTCCAATAATAAATGGTACCAAAGGCTAACTTAATGCTGATAGCTATATTAGCATTAATTTAGCCTTTTGTACGTTGTCATTTTCCCAACTGTTTACCCTACTATGTCATTGTTTTTAAGTGGCCAACAAAGGTTTCAGGTTTTTCAAGCTACCTAAAATCTCTTGTCATAGCTTCATGCTATGCACGTAAAATAAATTAAAAATAAACATATACAAAAATTACCCCTCAGCTAATCAACGCGAGGGCTGGCTCATAATATGAGAGATATAATTTTAATCAGTGAATGCAAGATATTCACTGCGAGTTGACCCAGACCACCGACACCAATATCGCTAAGACAGTGATCAGTACACCAATCAGGGGCACTGGCCCTACAAAGACGAAAATAAAATAAATGAAACCATGTGGATATCACTTGCAAAATAGTAAACTAAACTTGGTATGAGGTAATAATACGATGCGGGGGAAATAAAAAACGGGAGAGAAGAAAGTGAAGGGAAAAAAAGAAATTATTTTTTTACTTAATTTTTTTTTCCAGATTCGTGGCGCTGTATCTTTGCGAATTTTTATTACTTTGCTGAACTAAAAAATGTGGGGTCCTTGATTTTTGATAAGCCTCAGACAGAAATCAGGAGCCAGAACCCATTAGCCTAGAACAAAGAAGAAGGATTCAGAAATCTAACTACAAAAAAAAAAGTACATAGGAACCAGAAAAATCAGTAAACAGAAACAGGAATTTGGCTGCGAAAAACAGAAAACCCAGAAGCCAGAAGTGAAAAGTGTCAAAACCAGTAAACTGAAATCAGAAGTCAAATTCCAGAAGACAGAAACCAGAAGGCTGCACTATTACGACAGTGTCAACAAATCTCTAATGTTACGAAGAAGACCTGCAGAGCAACGCGACGGATACAAACAACAAAGCAGTCTATTATCCTTCCAAGTATATATCACACACCAAGTATTATATCTATCCTCCCCATACTGATTTGATGCAAGTATTCGGTCGGTTCTCTCAACTCCCTCTCTCTCCCCTACTCCCTGACTGCGAATATCTCCTACACTCCTTTATCCCTATCTACGAGTCCAACTGGTTCCTCGAGCCATGAGAGTGGTATAACAAGGTTTGGCGTCGCCATGTTCTAGGGACTGAGGATGATATACATGCATCGGCTTTGGTCTGCAAGCGTGATGACGTACTCTCCAAGGTAAACCTCATTCATAAGCTCTTACAGCGTAACTGCTGGCTGGGCGGACTCAGAACAGAACAGAACAGTGAATGCAAGATATTCACTGCGAGTTAATGTAGAATTGCAGTAGACATTCAGCGCGGGAATGCTGTAAATGTTCTTAGAATCATATCACATGAATCACATTTAAATATTAAATTAAGATTCTAATTTGGTTAATTTAATAAAATAATACTTACAGCCCTATGTGTAACAAACGAAGTTCTTCCTTGCAAGCGAGCGCTGATTTTAGCCGGGGTATCTTCATCCTCTCTCCTCGGGTCGAACCACCCGAATGCAGCCCCCACCACGAGCACAGCACCGAGGATCATCAGTGCCAGGAAACCACCAATAGCAGCTTTAGTCGTCTGTGATATTACCATCGCCATCTTGGATTTAGATATCACCTCTGCATGGTTCTTTTTTAAGTCCGGTTTGGGATTTTCGCCATTTTTATGTCGAATCTAGAAAAAAGAAAAAAAAACAAGTTAATTCTATCATATAATAAATCATAGATGTTGTACACATACTGAATATTGCTATAATTTGTTTTGTGTATTAGGAGACCAATTTTGAACTATGCAAGCATTAATAATAATAATGTCCGTATCTCACTTCATAACCAAGTTATCTGGTCCACTAACATCCCATCCACATAGCCCAAACCAAGTAAATCCTTCCCTGGCAATAGTTCGGCAGCTGTGGAGAATTGTCCGTTAGTGCATCTCAATAGAACCTTAAGGGATAATAGACTTCCATAGATGCAGCTATCTTACTTTTTTAGATAAAAAGGTACTAAGAAGCCTCTTCATGTTGGCTTTGGCCCCATGGACGCCTCAAAGGACCGGGTCCCCATGGACCCGTGGCTGAAAAGCGTACCAACATAATAATAATAATAAATTCTTTATTTCAGACCATGGTCCATACAATATTAGTAAAAAACAAAGTACTTATCCTAATGTTAGTAATTACGAGCGAGAAAAATATTTAATTTATAAGTTCATCTCTATGCACCAGCAGATCTGCCCAGTGCCTTACAAAAGGCCCATCAACTTTGGCTTTGACGATAGGCCAAATTATTTAAAAAACTATCGAATTTTAATTTTAAGAATATGATACTGCAATAATATTGACTGCACACAATTTATGAGTATGTGTAATAGTATAAAGGTTATGTATGAGTATAAAGGTTAAATTTTGAGTTTGTTTTTTTTTGTTAAGACATTGCAGGCGTACCTGTGCAGTAAGAAATAAGTAAGAGGAAAATTAGAAGAGTAATAAAAGTAATTGTGACTGAAAAACACTTTAAACCATACAAGAGTTAAAGAGAACTGAAATGACCCATAATAGCCTACAGTAAGGAAGAATAACTTTTGATGTGAAGATCATAATAGTAACAAAACAGGCTACGAATCAGAATTTTTATTTTTTTATAAAGTTATAAAAAGTATATGAGTTATATCCTGTGTCACAAGATTTCATTATTAAATTGAAAATACATGTGAAAAATTGATGAAGACGTCATTATGTAAAAAGAAAAGTTATACAGGAACCAGTTAACAATATTACAACAAACATTATTTTTCAAACAATTGCTTACCCGACATTTATCTACGAAACTGGATCTAAATGATGTATATATAAAACACAACCTTAAATATCAAAGCAATCCAAAAATTGTTTTATTGTATTGCTATATCTAATAAGAACTTACGCAATATGTTTACGTATGTTTGACTTATCCAATAAAGGAAGGAATTCGCTACCAGGCGGAAATTATATTTTTGTTGTTCGCACAATCTGACGTATGGACTTATGTGTGGGTGTTTACGAAGAAAAAACAGAAATGTATATGTGTGTTGCTTCAAGGGAAATCAGAAGCCATACTTGGATGTACCTGCATTTCGAAGACCAAATAATAACATGAAATGTTTTATGTACGGTGTTTTTCATTTTTAATTTCAAGAAACACGTTCAGGCAAACGAAACGAAGTAGAACACCTCCTAGGCTTCGCTTGCCGATCTACAGGGTGGCCATCCATATGACCTGATAAAAGTCTCTGAAAAAGCTGAATGCAGACCGCTATAGGTAAGGTCACTTTAAAAATCCTTAGGAGAACCCGTTAGCCATCAGTGGACGTAATGCGGCTGAACTAATGACTCGACTGAGAATCTGTAAAATCTTACCTACACACAGCAACGCAACCACACGAATATTGTATTCAGATACGCCATTTGCATAAGGCAATTGCCGCTGTATTGTAGGATCCGCTATTAATTTTCGACGTGTGACAGGCTGTGTTAAATTGTGTTAGTTTGTATGTTGAAATTTGCTTTGTAGGTCAATAAGCTGCAAGGATGTGAGGAAATTAGTGTGAAGTTAAGTCGTAGTTTCAAATGTATGCTCGTTTTCAGATATTTGCTGTTATGATTAATGGATTTACTTGCGCTGTTGTAATTAACAAAGAAACTTCTATTAACGCTTATAAATTCTTTCATGAGTCGTTATGCGTGGACACATAATTGAAAATTATACGACAAATCATATCAATTCAGTTATCATTGAAAAAAGACCCATTTGTCAACTTGTAACAGAATGGTCCAGACAAAAGCAGCTTTATTCCCAGTAGTACTACAGATAGGTAGGTCGTGGGCTGACGATGACAGGCACAATTTGCAAAAAAGAACTGGATTTTGATGAATAGGGACAGAACAAGATTGCGAAGACAGAAGGATGTTGCCCATCAGTGGATTCGTGAAAGTGAAGATGATCATTATGAAGAAGGTATTAAACATGTATAAATAGATTTATGTTGGGGTATGATACATATAATTTTAGATTTGGGATTTTTTGAGATAGATATCTTATAAATAGAATCAAGTAACACAGCGTAGAAACTTCTTAATATTTACTGCTTCATACACCTTACATTTTCAGAACTATAATAAAGTATTTAAATTCTAATAAAACTGGATTGTGTACGATGAAACGTAAACTGCAAAAGGTTGTAAAAACGTAAACATTTACAAAATTTCTTCTAATTAAACTAAATGACTAAATATAACTATTAATGAAACCAGTGGGTTACTAAACTAAATATAAATACATAATTAAAAATTAAATTAAATAATTTAAAAAATGGACCAACATTGCTGCGTTCGCAAGGTATGTCGCCCAAGAGGCTAGCGGCATTCCCCCGTTGAATGGCCAGGCCCAACCTTTGGCCAAAATGCGCGCCAGCTCTTGGATCTCCTCATAACCATTTATATTTGTAAAATATAGTCATTGTTCCTTGAATTGGTCACCATTCGAAAACCTTACATAATAAATTATAATGTGAAAGCGAAAATGTTTCTGAATAGGCTGATTAAAATAAAATTTGTTATACCTGGATTTACAAATAATATACAGTCATAATGTCACATCTTTATCGCTAATAGCAGACAGATCAATTTGGGTCTTGCGGCTCTAGGTAGACAGACCCCAGGGCCGCAAGGCCAATTTAAACGTGATGGTGGGCAAGAAAGTGAAGAAAGGAATCTAAATGCCATCAAAACATAACTTGTAAAAACAACCAAGTTTCGCAACTCAGTTCTTCTGCCGTAAAAAGTTGTGAGATCCAGTAATACCAAGTCGGTTAATTTATTCAATTAATATAAATAACTTAAGGGTTCTTTTATCTAAAGTTATTACGTAATTAGCTAGACTAACAACATCTAATAGTGACCATATAAATATTAAAAATCTTTTATATTTAAAATAAATAGAATGACGTGGCCATCGCATGAAAACACAATGTATCTCACAAGTAATACATATTATACTAAATTAGGTTGATTGGTGTGCTAGTGCGTAGCTAAATTTGAAGTTTCTATGTCTGCTAGAAGTGCCTTAGAATTTTGGTGATCAGTCAGTCTATGAGTGACAAAATTAAGTAACTATGAGTAGATATAATTCTTAAACTTCTGGTTCGAATTGAATGAAATATTTGGAAATTTGAAATATACTGTGCTAATATAATGCCTCCCTGGTTACTGAAGATTTAGAGGCTTCTAGTTTTATCCACAACGAAGTTATAGGGGGTCGGAAAGGGCCTGAACTGTTTCGAGAAAAGAATGGTAAGACCGTGCCAGTTATTTTTTGCTAGATTTGGCGGGAGCACTACCGTGACTAAAAAGTATAGTGATTTACAAAAAATACACTTTTATATTTTTGACTATACATGTAACAGCAAGTTTCGCACAAATAAATTAACTATTCGAGGCATACCTTATAAAATTATTGTTCGTTATATTTTTATTTTTCATTAACCTAATTTGTCCCATTTTTGGGCAAAGGCATTACATTATTATTATTTTTAATTAAAATTCCTTTGGCCATGGAAAATGTTGATATTACTATAAATAGGTGCTATGGAACCGGGTAGTGTGAACATTGTATTCTAAAGTCGGAAGGGAAGCCGGGACAGAATGACGTTGCGACATTGTAGTAGACGCGATAACCCAGATACAAGCGTAAATAGCCCTGAAGGTAACAAAGCTGTCAGTTGTATTCAGTTAAGATACTCGTATACACAAATACAGGGTGTCTTTACCTCTGGTAGATATAACGTATCTAACGACAAGTTTATTTACCAGGCAAATTTAAAAACAAGTAATTATTAATTCGATTCGATGGGGTTGCGTCATTTCATTACAGAGTTTCTAAGGCCACCTTCCAACTCCATCATCAGATCAGCTGTATGTCATCATAAAATTGCATTGTCACGCAATATACGTATGGGTGCAAAATTTCAGCTCAATAGGAAACCGGCAAGTAGGTCACATTTAACTTGCAAGATTTGATTACAGACAGACAGTCAGACAGACATGGAGAAACTATAAGGGTTCCTTTTTTACTACGGAACCCTAAAAATGGGATTAAATCAAAGATGAAGAACCTCAAACTGCTGTTACAATTTTTATAAGGTAATAAAATTAAAAAAAAATTGTGAGAGACCCTAAATTTAATTTATTATTCTAAATTTAGCATTAAAATGTACTAAATAAAACAAATAATAGCAATTTTTCTTCATTAAAGTTCTTTCAAAGTCATATTTGTAGAATAGATTGGCTATGATATCGCACACGTAAATTGCAGCTTACGGTGAGGTTCCGCTGAAAAGAACAACACCTCCGCATAGAGTAAACAAGACCGCGCTTGGAGTAAGTAGTCCTACGAAATCATATCAATCTCATTTATGTATGTCCCTTGTTAGAACACCCCACTTTTTGTCGGGGTTAAAAAAGTAGAACAGAAATGAAAAATGTTTGTGTATCCATAAAAGGGTTGCATTTGTACATACTACACGAACTATTGGTAAAGCAGCAAGATATCATCGTTGCAAGGTAAGATAACTCATTAATTACCACAGTTTACGTTCGTTTGTGCCGGGCTGCTAATTCCTTCTACGTCTTGCACCAAAACTTGTCAAATTGTCAATTTGATCGCAATCTCTTTTGTTCTTTTGAAGGTGACAGTTATAGTATCATTTGTCGCTCTCGGCTATGGTGGGTAACGAATGGTACATACAAAAGTCTGTGTCAAAAAAAATTGTGTCACTATCGAGTTGGGTATTAAATGAAAAGTCTTAATTAGTATATTTCAAAAATATATAATTTTTTACCCGTAAATGGCTCCCGTAGATGGGAATTGTTTTATAAACGTAACTATATATCTTATTTGTCTCTTGGCTCTGTCTATATCATTGAATTAGGGCCGGCGCAAATATGGCGAAGCGCAGCGCTGAGCATTTTTCACTGTCGAACTATTATCGACATTGTCTTCTTTAAAATAATATCCAAAATCAATTAACACAAGGAAATTGCACAAAATGGTATTTTTAACGGAGCACTTGTAGCCGTCCTTTCGATGCTTTACCGATTCACGTAATGATCATAATCGATTACGCAACTAGTTTTTATGAACGTATTAGATTTTTGATTTTATACCTCGATAGAGGGGAACGCGCAGTTAAGGCTTATCCTGTATTAATTGATCTAAGGGTGGACACACACATAGATATCCACATGCATACATACTTACTTACATACAGAGACTGCGAAAATTATTACCCTTCCTCTTGGCTTTTCGGGTAAAAACTAAAACCTCTCGTCGGAAAAATTTGAAGCAAAAGCTAATAATGTAAATGATTTTGAAATGTACTTTTTAAGCCCTTTATTTGGTACCCCACAAGAAATGATTCGATTTATTAAATTTTTTAGTTCTTACTTTTTGGCCTATAGCTGGCGCCATATTTAATTTATTGTGACGTCACATAGCCTATAATAGCGCGAAGCCAAGACGTTTCCAACGATACCTCATTTGAGGTACCATGTATATCATTGAATATACAAGGGAACAAATGAACAACATACATACATAAATACATACTTAAATAGCGGCGAAACACATAACCCTTATTTTGACTTCGCCGTAGTCGGGTAAAAATCCCAAAATAAACTTCAATCAAGCACTGTAAAGCCTAGTAGTTGTTTTTATTCATTACAAATACCATACATAAATAATATCAAAGGAAATAACCATACCACGACATTATAACGATATTCTCGTTGGCAGATCAAACAAAAAAAAAATAGGAATCTACAAAAATAAAGAGATTATAAGACCTCAAAGGTCCGAAATCCTATATAAGTTCGTGTCTGAGTGGCGACCTCCTTAATAAGCTTAGTTACTTACGGATCAAAGAAATGTTTTTTACCTCTCCGAAGACAGAATAAAAATAGATGGGGTGAGGTAAGGGATACAAATATTTAAATCAATTGCTTTTGAAAATATATTGTTGACAATGTCTAACTCAATTGATTGGTGAAATTGCTTTTGAAAATATGTTGTCGACAATGTCTTTCTCAATTGCTTGGAGAAATTGCTTTTGAAAATAAATTGTTGACAATGTCTAACTCAATTGCTGTGTAGAATTGCTTTTTTAAATATATATTGATGACAATTTCTTAACTTAATTGCTCGGAGGAAGTAAACGATAATAGCGCTTTTAAGTTTTATCTGACTTTCAGGAATCAGATAGACTATTTTTATGAAAAAATGTTGAGAGTGATTGGCCTGAGGCACAGCACGACCCTCGCGCGTCATCTTTTTGCCGCGCACTACACCTTCACCTTTGGTACCACTAGAAGCTTGACATTCCAGTTTTGTTGTGTTTAAATTATAAGTAATATAACATTATAATTCAATATATTTCACAACATTTTAAACAATTACATACATAACATTAATAATAAATATTATAACAATTTGCCGAATAGCGCCGAAAAGATGAGCTCACATAACGACCATGTGGATACCAGAAGACGGGAAACGATCAAGGGGAAGGCCTAAAATGAGATGGAGAAACGACCAGTCTGCTTTCATCAAGGATTGGAAAGAAGTAGTTAAAGATCGAAACTGCTGGAAACAACAAGGGGAGACCTTTGCCCAACTGTGGGACCTGAGGGGCTAGTAAAAAAATAATAAAAAATATAAGTATTTAACATAATATCGTATTCTTTTAACCAAAATGGTTCACTTCTAATAAAACATTGATATTATGTTAAGCTAAGTGATAGAGTTAGAAACACTACGCTGCGCTCTATTACAAAAGTTACGAATGTGGGCAAGAAATCTGCTAAGCTAAAATGGGATTGGGCGGGCCACGTCGGCCGTATGCACTCAGAAAGATGGGCGCAAATAGCCACAGGCTGGATTCCAATGGACGGACATAGAAAGAGAGGTAGATCGAAGACAAGATGGGCAGACGATTTAGAAGCATTCGAACAGGATTGGAAAGTTAAGACCAAGGACAGAAAGTTATGGAAGGAAAAAGGGGAGGCCTTTGCCCAGCAGTGGGACATGAACGGCTAACAAAAAAAAATGTAATTTTTTGACTTATTCTACTTTTGGCTTTTGGCGCTCACTCACACTAATACAAGGCTAAACTTACGCCTCGAGCACTGGAGATTGTGTATTGTATACACAATCTCCAGTCTTCGATTTCGATTGGTTTAGATCAGATCCCAGGAGAACTATTTAAGAATGGGGGAGAAGAACTTCACCAGATTATTTTACTACTGTTCTCGCGGATGTGGGAAGAGAAAACTGTGCTCACCGAATTCATGGTCTCAAAAATCTGTGCACTCTACAAGAATAAAGGTAATCGTTGTGATTGCAACTTCTATAGAGGAATTTCACTTCTGTCTGTACCCGGAAAATCCTCGGCAGAGTTCTTCCTCTTCATATTTTTTGCTTTGATATCAAAATATAATTATGTTAGTATTATTTTCACTATCGCACCACTTATTTACAATTATTTTTACTTATCACTCCTGTCACCCAAAGGTAGCCTGTAAGAGATTACCTTAGCGATAAGCCGCCTATTGTACATCTGTACAATAGGCTGCTTATCCTTATAAAGTGTTTTTTACTTTTTACTTACAACTATGTCGGTTGTACCCTGACGTGTCCGCACTGCGCACGTACATTTATCTCTAAAATAGGGTATGTCAGCCATATCAGGGCGCATGAGCGACGCCTTGAGTGAATTTCTATTTCTTAAATTTATATCAAACAACACATTCACCATAGCCGAATAAGGCCAGGGAATATATATATTTCGATTAGTGTAGTATTCGACGTCGAATGTACCTGTACGAAAGGTTAATATACACCCGATAATATAGAAGTACATATATCGTGTCAGAAGGTCAGGCTTAGTAAAACTAGACGACTTGGTAACACATCAGTCGAACGTAATACCTGTAATTACAGTAGGTCCGTACCCATGCGTAACTTCTCTAATAATTTAAAATACGTACCATATGTGGATGTATCAATTATTGACAACAAACCATTAAAGGACTTATTTTAAAATAAAGTCTTTCGACTACGACGCGGATTAAACGTATGTCTGTACTTGACAAACTCTGAAGCTACTGGCCTGATTTCGATGCGGTTTTAACGAATATGTAAAGCATTTATCTGTAAGAGTATACGTATAATACATATACGTGCGAATCCGTAGTGGACCGCTAATACTCTTATAAAGCTAAAAATCTATGCCAAAATTATCCATATAAATTCATGAAAAAAAAAATAATATTGGCGCCTTTTTTTTTTGTTAATGTTTACAATATGACCTTAGCAGAGTTGCAGGAAGACGCTGCAGGGAAGCTGCTGCCGATTGGTCGTTTTAAAAATCCTGGAAGGCATATGTCCAGCAGTGGACTTTCTGTGGCTGATATAATGATGTTAACAATATATATTTTTCTCATCTTTATTTATCCTGAAATTAGTCTCGAAACGCGGATGATACTCATGCTAGAACAAAGTTTGAGGTTTCCAGTTCCAAATTCGTACCGAAACTAAAATAAACGTACCTAAATAATCGCTACTAACTTTGCACTAAACAACTATCAACTGGAAACTGGCGTCATCCGATGCAGTTGTTAATTGATTTTAACTGTTTTGTAAGTAAAGACTTTCGTAGGATTTCTATTATGTCCTTAAATTAGTCTCAAAACGCGGAAGAACAAAGTTTGAGGTTTCCAGTTCCAAATACGTACCGGAACTAAAATAAACGTACCTAGTTAGTCGCTACTAAACTTGCACTAAACAACTATCAACTCGAAACTGGCGTCATTAGATGCGGTTGTTAATCGATTTTAACTGTTTTGTAAGTAAAGACTTTCGTAGAATTTTTATCATGTCCTAAAATTAGTCTCGAAACGCGGATGATACTCATGCTAGAACAAAGTTTGAGGTTTCCAGTTCCAAATACGTACCGAAACTAAAATAAACGTACCTAAATAATCGCTACTAACTTTGCACTAAACAACTATCAACTGGAAACTGGCGTCATTAGATGCGGTTGTTAATCGATTTTAACTGTTTTTTAAGTAAATATAAATAAATAAATAAATATTTAGGGACAAATAACACTGATTGAGCTAGCCCCAAAGTAAGTTATAGACTTGTGTTATGGGATACTAACTCAATGATACTATATTTTATAACAAATACATATATAGATAAACATCCAAGACCCAGGACAATTTGAAAAAGGCCATTTTCCAACTTGCCCTGACCGGGGATCGAACCCGGGACCTCTAGGTGGCGGACTAGCATGGTGACCACGACGCCACGGAGATCGTCAACTCGAAACTGGCGTCATTAGATGCGGTTGTTAATCGATTTTAACTGTTTTGTGAGTAAAGGCTTTCATAGGATATCTATTTTGAGGTACTTTATTTTCAGTCTTTAAATTATTGGAATTTCTAAAACTGGAATAAATAAATAAATATATAGGGACAAAATACACTGATTGAGCTAGTCCCAAAGTAAGTTCGAGACTTGTGTTATGGGATACTAACTCAACGATACTGTATTTTATAACAAATACATATATAGAAAACATCCAAGACCCAGGCCAATTTGAAAATGGCCATTTTCCCACTTGCCCTAACCGGGGATCGAACCCGGGACCTGGTTGGATCTGGGTGGCGGACTAGCATGGTGACTACGCCACGGAGGCATATAAGGCTGACAATGTAAATATATTTGAAATGTGCTAATCAAGATCTTTCATTTGATACCCCACTCAAATACATAACAAAGATTTTTTTATCTCACACTTTTTGTATGTATCATTCGTGACATACATTTTTTGAATATAAATTATAGCTTATTTCATCCGGGCAATAATGACAAATTGATTGACATATCATTTGTGAATACTAGACGAGTGATTCGGATGGAACAGTCCTACAAAATATAGAGTGGATGGCTGCAGATATAATTAAACTTTTAAAAATATCTCGTAATTAGTATGTAATGTAATAAGTCGTAAGAGCTGCTAACTTGGAGCAGGAACACGTAAGATTCGGAAGTTTACGACTTTGTGCCATGTAGCCTCCGCGGCTAAATTTAGCCAAGTGCAATTATTAGATAAGGTCCTCTGTTTAAACTTTATTTAAGCTTTTGTTTAAACTTTTTGATAATTATTTTATTACCTACATACCAAATTAAGAATTTATTCCTCGTATATAAAAATAAACAACGTAAGTAGTTAAAAAATCATCCTAAATCACACTAACTACTATATCTAATATTTAATACTAATCACAAAATTAAAAAAAGCTTAAAAATAAAAAAAAATATTAAATCTTATGGCCTACATCGAGGCATCGTGCCCAAAATCCTGGCAGCATTTCCCCGCTGTCCACGGTAAACTTCCCCTGTGCGAAAAAGCTACCATCTCATGGATCTTCATATTCAAGTTTATCACGAACTTTCATGATGATAAGTGTCATAGGTTTAATGATAATTAAAAACAAAAAGTGAAAATATCGTGTGGATACGTTTTTTATTTTGCTTAGGGACATTGTAGCTGTTATGACCGAGCGAAAACACCCAAGGAAGCAAAGCACAATGTCATAAATTCCCAAATCTTATGTAGGTATACGTGCTCTGGATGTGGGAGTACCTGCGGGCTTATTACATAAGGCACAACTGCTAATAATTGCTTACCACGTTTTATTGCACGGTAGTATAATTCATGTTTTGTTTTGGAGATGGTGTACGGGAGAAATTCTAATTGGTTTTTGCGACACAGAGAGATTAAAAGATAAAAGATTATGCGAATAACTTTACACACTAATACATACGCAATATATTCCTTAAAACGATAGAAAGAGATGATGATGAGAAGGACAAGCAGTCTGTTGATTTATTTTATTCAGTTTACAAGAATTGTTTTTTTCATTTTTTACAATGGCAATACTAAAGCAATCAAGTTGCTGTTTTTATTTCCTTGCAACTCCCAGTTATTTCGTTCATTCCATTTCCAACTGTGCTAGGTGTGAGACGTATGCACTTCAATGTAAAAGTGAAAATAATATGATGAATATGATTTTATACTTCACCGGATAAATAGTAGTTAAATTTGGCCTAATATTGAATAGTTAATCCAACGCTGCCTCCTACTGCTGGGATTGGGCTTTGAAAAACCCTTGATCAAAGAATCGTAGAAAAGTTTAAAAAGAGGTTGTAGTGAAACATTGTTGACTGAAAATAAAAATAGAAGCCGTTATTTGCTGTATTGGCCGAATTTTGAAAGGAGAATTTAATTTTCTGTCAATCCCACAGGAACCTCACCGTTTTTTAGGATATAAAGGTAATGTTTTAATAATGGTTATAAGATATGTACATACCAAATGTTATTACAATTCATTTAGCCGTTTTGCATGAAGGTGTAACAACTAGAGTAAAAAAATCTAAGCTAACACATTCATTAATTAATATTAAAAAATTCAAGATTATACATATTCAAAAGTGGACAATTTAAGTCAAAATACTCTAACTTTAAATTTGCTATTAGGGTAGATCTTGTTTCTCGAAAAGAAAGAAAAGAAATACATTGGACAGTCAACATACGTTTAACGTTTTAAAAAATAAGGAATAATTACAGTTCCAAAACGTACAAGGCCCTTTGCACGAACCCTTCTCAAAATCTTACGCAAGTCAGGGCTCAGGGTCCTAAGGACTTATTATGTAACGTTACTGCTATTAATTGTAGAACACTTTGTCAAGTGCGATTACACTATGGCGGCGTAATTACGCTTGGGAATATGTAGACTGTAATTTATTTAAGGTGTGTAAGACCTGACAGTTTAGAGCTCAAACAAACAAGCGTCAGCGAGGCAGCGACAGGTGGGCGACAGTCGGCGATCAGTGTCGCAAATTGTCACGCAACCGTCACTGTTGACGCCAACTTTCGCGTTATGGTCTTTTGTTTTGTTTTTCTTTATTAGGGAAAACAAACAGTAGTACAGGAGATTAGCATACAGTTTTCTTAAATATAACTTATCTATTTATACTACCAATACCGTTAACCACAGCTTACTAAGTACATATAATAATATTAGTTGAGGGACAATATACATACAGTTTAAAAACCTATTAGTTATTATTATTTTACCCATTCATTATTATTATTAAAAAGAAGTACAGATGTAAATGTGTAGTAAATTGTAGGCGTTTAATTATAAAACATGTATATAATTATAATAGAAAGTAAGTACCACTATCTTTAGATTAGTTACTTTGACACGTTCGGAAATTGGCAGAGAATAACTCCACTAGTTTATCCGTAACCATAATTCTGAAAGTAGATGCTGAAGTAGCAAATATGTCAATTTCGTTAAATTTTGTATTGTATGATTTAACAATTCGGATTAGAGGTGATCGGGAACCTGCATTTGTACGACTTCTGTTGATAGTTAAAAGTTCATGTTTCCGAGAACTTCTCGTTGTAGCACGGAAAGGTACTCGATAACAAATCTGACTAGTTTGTGCTGAATAGTCATATTTGTTGTGTATTAAGAAGTCATACAAAAAAGCAAACTTAAGCAGACCACGTCTAGAATTTAAATCTAATACCTACGTAGTACTTATGTAAAAGATCAGGATAAGTGATTCGATTGTGATTAAATTTGTACTGTAAACGACGTAAGTTTTTTTCTGAACCATTTCTATTTTATCTGACTAAACATTATAGTAGGGGTTCTAAACTATTACCGCATACTCTAACTGAGAGCGGACTAAACTTTTATATAGTTACACGTAGGTGGACGGTCGTTTGAACTCAGCAGAACATCTCATTATGAACCCGTACATTTTATAAGCTTTATTTATTATTAAGTCTATTTGTGTATCGAGCGTAAGTTTTGTGTCAAGTATAACTCCTAAATCTTTGATAAATTGCACTCGTTAAAGGAAAACACCACACAAGGAGTATTTATATAAGCTAATATTACGTTTACATTTTTTCTTAGATATAGACAAAGTTTATTTTTATTACAGTACGCAGTTAAACAATCTAGGTCGCTTTGGAATTTTATGTGGTCATCCGGACTGTTGATAGTGGGATAAATCTTGAGATCGTCCGCGTATAACAAGATTACAAAACTTAAAACATGTATTTTATTTATATCATCTATACTATAATAAAAGAGTAAAAAAAATGTGTCTGTACATTAAAAATTTTTCAAAAAAAAATATTTGGGGCGATGGAGATATAGTAATAGAGTAAGAAAATAAAAAAAAATGTCTGTCTGTTTGTCTGTTTGTCTGTTTGTACACGCTAATCTATATTCCCAGAGAAGTACAGCCCCGGGACATTCAAAAGTAGATTGAATGGGTATCTTTTGGATAGGCATGCTTCATCCTAGTCTTCATCGTCGCTTTCCATCAGGTGAGATTGAGGACAAATGCCTAAACCAATAAATTGTAAAAAAAAAAAAAAAGTCTCCGGAATAACTGGACGGATTCGAATGAAACTTTTTTTGTTATATAGCTGTGAAGCCTGGGCAACATATAGGCTTTAATTGATTTTGGAAAATGGAACACATGATGCAGAACTATAATGGTCCAGCTAAACTATAAGAAATATTAAAATGCCGCCTTAGCAAAAGTTGTTAAATCTGATGAGAACTTTTTGTTGAGTTATAATACAACTGGCCAAGCGCGAGTCGGACGCGCGCGAAGAGTTCCGTACCATAATCTATGAAAAATCACGTTTGTAGTATGGGAGCCCCCCATCAATACTTATTTTATTCGATTTTTAGGGTTCCATAGGGTAGAGTAGAAACGGGACCCTATTACTTAGACCTTCCGACTGTTTGTCTGTCTGTCTGTCACCAGGCTGTATCTCATGAACCATTATAGCTAGACAGTTGAAATTTTTATAGATGATGTTTTTTTGTTGCCGCTGAACAAAAACATACTAAATCTATCTATCTATACTATAATAAAAGAGTAAAAAAAATGTGTCTGTACATTGAAAATTTTTCCAAAAAAAAGTTGTTTAGTCCGAAGAAAAACTTATAAGTTCAGTATTTGCGGACCTTCCGAGCAAAACACACCAGAAAAATTCTTGGTTACGTGAACGCGCCATATTGACAACAAAAAATTAAAAATCAACTTATGACGCAAATTATTGTTAATTTCTTGGATAGTTTTGTTGAAGACGCCACCAATTATCCAGTTGAGTTTCGTAATTCACTTGCAGAAAATGGACTCTCGGCTCACAAAATAAGTCTTAATGTCGGAGGGCCAATAATGCTGATGCGAAATTTGACTCCGCCGAAACTGTGTAACGGAACCCAACTTAGTGTCTCAGCACTGTATGCCGAAGTTCAGCGGCTGAATTTCAGCCAATGCATGCCTGCAATGTTATTTGCATTATCAGTTGTCGTGCTCCATTGTCAATCGAAAATAAATACCTAGAAGCCTATAACCAAAAAGAAATGTGGATACTTAAGTTATGTGAAATACAAGCAGTAGTTTCTTTGTCGGAAATATCCAACGCTCGAGAAATAATGCAAAAAATAAGCACAAAAATGTTTGTCGGATAAGTCCGACGTTCGCGGTGAAAGGTTTAAGTACCTTGACTTAAACGCATATTACGTATGTGTAGCGTATTAGCTATTACTAGCGTCTATAGATCCTCACTAATAGGCGCAACTTGTACCTCGAGTTTTTATTCGTATTCATGTAGTCATTTTCAAACCACCCTTGTTTCCGATGAAGAAAACCATCGTGAAGAAAACCTGCACACTTAGTCACAGAAGTAATACAAGTATTACATAAAGAACACCGCGCAATATGCGTCCCCGTTCCCCGTCCCCGCACCCTCTCCCCCGTTCGCGCCGTGTGGAGGATTCTAAGCGGGTTGCAGGCGCCTGCAAGCGCCTGCAGCCGCCTCGGTAAGGCGAGAACAGGGAAGAGGTCCGAAGACGGGAAACGGGGACGTATGTAATACAATACGACACAAATAAGTTGAACAAAAATGGCGGACTTCACAGCATTTTTGTGCAAATTCCCAACAAGTAAATTGAACCAAAAAGGCGGTAGTCAGCGCAATATTTGTACCTACGCCGATAACCGCCATTTTGGTTCAACCAACGTGCCGGAAATTCGTACAAAATGCTTTGAAGTCCGCCATTTTTGTTCAACTTATTTGTGTCGCATTGTACTTATGTCAATTCTGTGACTTAGATGTCTACTGTTGACACTAGATGATATTGGGAGTTTCAAAAGACACCAGTGTTACATATTATCACATTTGATACGATAAAGGAAAACTATTTAAAGCCACACTGCACGCTTTGCATGCAACCCCTGTCGGTTTTCGTCAATATCCTTACATAAAATATGTATGGAAGCGCTTAAAAAAGAAACGAAATTGCTTGGGACGATATCGGGTAAGAATAACAAGAATTTCCCGTAATGTCTACCCTTATTATCAATGCAGTAGGTATTAAATCTAAAAACGTTTCAGGGTTCGTTCGTTGCTTGGAAATTGAATTTTTCTACCTTTTGTATTTGATTTTAGCATTAACGGTTATTATTACGGAGAGAAGACTCAGTTAAATGAGGTTTCTTTTATTCACAAAAGTGACATATAGCGGGGTTATGAAACCTGCCACTATTTATAATGCGCATTTTCCCATAGTTGGACGGGTTTATTATTAGGGGGCCAATTCAATTTATAGTACATTACTGCAGAGGCCGGGAAATATGGCGTTGATGGAGGCCTTGACAATAATTACGAGTCCGGCAATGCCATTCCCGCCGAGGCATGTGTAGTGCTTTTCTCAATAAATGTGAGGAAATTATTAAAGAAATAACCAGAAATATGCAAAAATTAACCGAAAGCAATTAATGTTTACTGCGAAGAGTATCTTCGTACTTTGAAAGAGAAGAAACTGCTTTTCCGCGTTTTTTAGTGCAACGGAAACATAGCCCATACGCCCGGTCATATTTTACGCAAAAAATGTGATACCGTCGATTTTTTTTATTGCAACGAAAATTAAGCATGTTTTCGTGAGATTTTATAAAAACATTATTTTAATAAAATTGTGGTCATTAGAATATAAATAACAATAAATAATGCTCGAAGAGTGCATTTTTTGTATAGTAAAAAGGACAGGACGTGAAAGAGAAATATTTATATACTTACACTTTTTCATTATTAGAAATAAAAAACATAAAACAATAACCGGTCAAGTGCGAGTCGGACTCGCGCACGAAGGGTTCCGTATCATTATCTATAAAAATTCATTTTTGTAGTATTGAAGCCTTACTTATATTTTACTTTATTCTATTTTCAGTATTTTTTATTTAAGCAGCCAAAAGAAATACAACATTTGTGAAAATTTCAACTGTGTAGCTATCACGGTTCATGAGATACAGCCTGGTGACAGACAGACGGATGGACTGGAATAGGGTTACGTTTTATCCTTCGGGTACGGAACCCCAAAAACCCAAAAAAAAAACAGAAGACAGGCGGCTTCATTGCAGTTTACAGGTGCATTTAGCCAACCTGAATCAGGCGTGTGTCACTCCCCTTTTAGGTATCGAAAATATGCCTACATTATTACTATACGCGCGGTGACCACTTCAAAAAAGAAAATTCAGGAACATGAATCGTTTGTCAAGAGTAATAAGAATAAAATTGGCTTGCATTGTATGTCTAGGTATATACGAAGAATTGAGGAGTTCTGACGCGAGCTAAATTAAACCATAGCGCTAACCATATTAAGAAGATATTATTTCTTTGAAATCCTTTTGTGAGTAAGATGTCTGTACGTTACGTGAGTACAAGTACTTATTCTGTGCCTGAATGTAGTATTTAAGTAAAACCTTGTATAGTAAGTATAATGAGAATTGTGGTTTTTTCCAGTATTTGTACAAAATATCTAATATCTAATAAAAAATATTTTTAGTACACTAAAAATATTTTTTACTTCGAATCAACAGCTTCATCTACGGAACTCCACTACAGTATTCCGTACTGTCTGTTATTTTGTTTAGTAAATACGTACTTTAGCGTACATGGCACGTTTTGTATACATAAACGGCATGGGTTATCCAGACTGAAATGGAAATAAGGCAATAACGTTGTTTGTTGATGGAGATTCAGGTACCGAGCTCGCAGATTCTATTCGGGGCTTGCAAATGTTACTTCTATAGATACAATTATGAGTATGAGTGTATGGGATAACCATACAGGGTGTTATGTAAGTTAAGCTGGGATGAGCGGAAGGGCTGATAGCTAGGCGGGAACTCCAAAGAGAATCCGTAACTATTTCTTTTCTTACATCCATAGTAATGTCCTCAATCAATGCGCAATTGGCGACAAAGGTCTTTTTCAAGCGAAATCAACTATTTGCTCCTTACTTGAAATTATGATGAGGTCATGTATGAGGAAGGGTCATATGAACAACTACTCATATTCACCATACCACACACACATTCATCCTACGTATTCCCCCCTCATAATTTAGTAGTATATATATATATATATATAAATCGCGAAGGACTTCTTGCGTCTTTACAAACTACCACCCTGCGGCGTCCACTGAATGTAGTGAGATTTTTAATGTTTTCAATGCGTATGTAAGATGTTTTAATCAGTATCATATCAGTAGTCGACGTCAAATTTCATTTAAACGTTAAATGGTGATATTCAAATTAAATATTTCTAGCTGAATTTGTGCGTCCGTTCACTCTTAAATCTTTCTTGCACACTGAATACCTTCGTATACCTACTAAACACTGCATGCACATTCCCGTCTCCATCCGAATGTATGTTTAAATCAATTCCGTATAATGCTCTGCATATATCATAATGATTATAATAACTAAATTACATCCATCTACTAGTAAATTCAGATTGGTTCCGAATAACTTAATTAGTGCATCCGTTCACTCTTAAATCTTTCTTGCACACTGAATATCTCCGTATACGTTCAAAACACTGCATGCACATTCCCGCCTCCATCCAACTGTATGTTTAAATCAATTCCGTATAATGCTCTGCATATATCATAATGATTATAATAACTAAATGACATCCATCTACTATTGAATTCAGATTGGTTCCGAATACTGTTTTTAAATTATTGTATTAGCTTATCAGCCAAGAGGCTTACACCTATATAAGGGCTTATAATGACTCAAGGCACAGATAATAAATAATTAATAGTTAGCATACAAAAGTGACAATACCTATGTATAGCGTAGGTATTTTCACTTTGGTGGTCTACAAAATCTTAAAACGCAATATAATCATTTTTGACGAGTGACAGGTAAGTTTGTATGTATAAACAGGTAAGCTCAGAGGCACAGGCTGGTGTGGACAGGCAAGCTCGGAGTTGGACAGGTAAGTATGTATAAACAGGTAAGCTCAGAGGCACAGGCTGGTGTGGACAGGCAAGCTCGGAGTTGGACAGGTAAGTATGTATAAACAGGTAAGCTCAGAGGCACAGGCTGGTGTGGACAGGCAAGCCCGGAGTTGGACAGGTAAGTATGTATAAACAGGTAAGCTCAGAGGCACAGGCTGGTGTGAACAGGTAAGTTCGGAGTTGGACAGGTAAGTATGTATAAACAGGTAAGCTCAGAGGCACAGGCTGGTGTGGACAGGCAAGCCCGGAGTTGGACAGGTAAGTATGTATAAACAGGTAAGCTCAGAGGCACAGGCTGGTGTGGACAGGCAAGCCCGGAGTTGGACAGGTAAGTATGTATAAACAGGTAAGCTCAGAGGCACAGGCTGGTGTGAACAGGTAAGTCCGGAGTTGGACAGGTAAGTATGTATAAACAGGTAAGCTCAGAGGCACAGGCTGGTGTGGACAGGCAAGCCCGGAGTTGGACAGGTAAGTATGTATAAATAGGTAAGCTCAGAGGCACAGGCTGGTGTGAACAGGTAAGTTCGGAGTTGGACAGGTAAGTATGTATAAACAGGTAAGCTCAGAGGCACAGGCTGGTGTGGACAGGCAAGCCCGGAGTTGGACAGGTAAGTATGTATAAACAGGTAAGCTCAGAGGCACAGGCTGGTGTGGACAAGCAAGCCCGGAGTTGGACAGGTAAGTATGTATAAACAGGTAAGCTCAGAGGCACAGGCTGGTGTGAACAGGTAAGTCCGGAGTTGGACAGGTAAGTATGTATAAACAGGCAAGCTCAGAGGCACAGGCTGGGTTGGACAGGTAAGTATGTATAAACAGGTAAGCTCAGATGGACAGGCTGGTGTGAACATATAGGTTCAAAGGTACAAAAAGGAAGTTTCATGATACGAATAATATAATAGTACCTAGTCATATTTATGTAGGTGAATATACGGAATAAAAGGCATATCGTAATATAAAACCTTTAATGTTTTATTTTAAATTTTACAAAAAAATGTGTATCTAAACATAAAAACTTTTCAATCAACAAATCAATGCAATTTAATATTGACATAATAATAAACATAAATTTGATCTGCTTTGAATAGTAACGAAATAAACTGAATTATGAACATCAATCAGTCTTCATTACAATGGAACATGTATTTTTTTATATTATGATTAAAAAAAATCAGTAGTAATACTTAAGAGAAATGTAAACTCCATCTACAACCTAAACTCAATCTGCAGCTTCTCTTTCAATTTAAAATTTAGTAAAAAAAAATGGGTATCTAAACATAAAAATCAAAACATTTTAACTGACATTTTAACAATTTTAGTTATACTAAATAATTAAACATAAATGGGCTCTGCCTTTGCCTAATAGCAAAATAAACTTAATTATGAACATCAATCAGTCTTCATTACAATGGAACATGTATTTTTATATTATAATTAAAATAAATCAGTGGCTACAACTAAAAGTCTCATGCCCGGTTTCTGAGGTGCTGTTAGATATCTCTTCATTAATTATTAATTCGATAAACAGACAACCTTTTGAATTCTTTATTAAGTCCTTTGTTTAAAAATGCTTTTAAAGGCATTTGCTTATGTAATTGCAGTTATGTCAGTTTTTGAACTAAACTGACATAACTGCAATTACATAATGCGTTTTTAAACAAAGTTTAATGACAGCTAAACATCAGATAAAGTTATGGAATAAATAAACAGCTGATACGGACCTCAGAAACCGGGTATTAATCATCAATTCAAAAATAATTATAAGTACGAGTATCTTAATCATTGGTATGCATTAACAAAGTAAAAATATTTGAAACAAAACATACTATTTTAAAACATAAATTTTTTCTCTCATTTCTTAGGTTTAGAGTAAATATTTTGGACGAATACTTTTATTTTAAGCCAGTCTTTATTCTGAAGTAAATCTACATGTTGTTCTTTTAGTTTCTCACATTCATTTCTTTTAGGCGGTTGGTGATTTTTTATGTGATATTTAAAGTATTTTGTAACTACGTCCTTTTGTTCCTTTGTCCAAGGTACCAACGTCCTTTTTTTTCCTTTTCGTATTTTGTTTTCGTTACCTAATTGAGACACGGGTTCATTAATAAGTTGTTGAGAATCATTTTGCATACCAGATGGTCTAGCCTGAGATAAGTCATTTAAATTACAATATGTTTGTACGTAATCAGAATACGCATCTAAAGTAGGTTCAGGTTCAGGATCACAGTCTATAATTTCGTTGATGTCCACGGGCTCTTCAATTAGCTCCTCATTCAAATCTAAATCAATCTCTTCGAGAGTCTGCTTTTCCATCTTCCATAAGTATGAGAAGCTTTGATATCTTAGCGGTTTGGTATACGTCATCTGGCAACCTGTAAGACTTTTTATGTACTTCATTAGTATGGCCCATGAATGTAGCCATGGGTAGTACAAAGTGTTCCAACTACTGAATTAGAAATATTAATACTCGTATCACAATGTATGCACCAATTTTGCAAAAATGCGTTGAATCCCAAGGCCATTGCAGTTTAGCTTTATAAAAATGTATAAAATCATTTCTTTAAAAAAAAGTATCCACATCAATCACAACAACCATTTTTGCAGACTACACACGTTCACTCACAGACAATTTAACGCAAACTAAGCTCATCATAATATTATAAACAGACAACCTTTTTTAATGTAAGTAGGTACTTACTAGCTAGATGTTATAGGTATTATAATAAGATAAATCGTGTTATAACTTTCATTTAAGTAGTAAAAGGTAAGTACTTACGGTTTGCTAATTTAGAATCCTTGTACTTCTTTTCAATGTGATTCAATTATAATCACTAACTATAATAATAGACCAAATAAATAACCACTTTTAACGCACTTGCAAATAATTCACTTTGGTGACAAGCTTACATCACGGCCGGCACATGTCTGTTTGTTTACAAACTTCGGCATGCGAGCGCGCTGACGCCCGCCGCCCCGCGCCATGCGTCCTTCGTGAACCCCGAATAGGCCCCTCAGACACCGTACTTAGTGCCCGTTTTAGGATATTTAAGAGACGCAAGATTGTTGTCACGAAAACATGATAAAAACTTTACAAATTAAGTACGATAATCAATGGACACGATAAGATCGGTGAACTGAACTCAAAGTATACGTGGTAAATTATACGCTAAACACTAGCGCCCTCCAAATTTCAGTCGGTCGATGGCGGAACTATATTATACGCTAAAAGGCGTTGTAGTGACGGAATTACGTCCATGCCAATTTTTCGTCTTTGAATTCTAACGATCATAAGGGACCCTTGGGCTAAAAATGAAGGTCGGTCAATCTTGCGTCCGTATTCCGGACGCACAAAGTCAGTGGGACGCGGTATCATCGGTAAATAACGCCATGTAGGACGCAACATGTCCTTCAAGATGTATATATATATATATATATATAATAAATAGGTTAAGTCATTATTTTATACTTTAGTTATTTTTGTGTTTTTATCTTCCCTTCATGAATAAATCCAAATTAGAAAGACTTAAAAAGGCCCGCAATTTTTCTGATCACTCTAAGACCTAAGAGGATAAAAGGACATATTGTGGACTTGTGACAAGAAGGAAGTTATCAATCATCGCGACCTTTTATTTACGCAACTGTGCCAGAAGGAGAGTTATGTTTTTCGAGAGTATGCATGCATGTATGTATGTTTGTATGTACAATTGTTTGGCACGCTCTGCAGCCTGACCGTCTCGATGGATTTTAGTTTGAGAGGTGTCGTTAGTTTCGTATTTACTGTGAGAGTGACACTGGGTATATAAAAAGGCTGTCTGTTTTTTTTTTAATAACTGTTTTAATGGATGTTTACCGATTACTAGAAGAAGCCTGGACAGAATTTTTTTTTTTTTTGTTTGAGCGGGTATAGTTCCAAGTGGTTTCACAATTTTTTTATCAAAATCTATTGAATAGTGTGGGGGTGACATTGGTATTTAGTTTGGAATTTTTTTTTTCTCATTCTCGCAAAAAATAAGCTTGTGGTTATCTTATTGCTTTTGAACCCCCAATGCAAAAAATTGTGTATTTGGTGTTTTAATTTTGACTAGTTTATTTTATTTTTATTTGCTAACATATTACAAAATAAATATAACCTAACATTACACAACATTTTTATAAACCACTGAGGTTTGTAGTGAAATGCTTAAAAGTTATTCTACGTACAATATACAGGTCTTAACACGATCGTACAAATCGAACTCATTAAATAACAAACTAATTAACAAAATTTGTCAATATTTTCTAAAAAGTAACGAGTAAGTAAGAGTCTGTGTGTCTGTTTGGGGCACCGTAACTCCTAAACGAATGGACCTATTTCAATACAGATTTTGTTCTTAAATCGAAAGCCTTGTCTGTCAAGATGATTTATAGCTATGTGTTATTGGAATCTGCTTAGCCGTTTAAAAGTTATTTGGGTGAACGTATGAAATTCGGTGTTTTTTAAATTTTTCTTGCATACTTACCCAGCATTTTTGGAATGTGAATAAGAACTTGTTCATAATTATTGACCGACTCAGTGTCACGTATTTATACTCAGTGTAAGTAATTTGCGTTAAACATCGTGCTTTCTTCGTAACAAAAAATAAAATATAAGTACTTATTGCTCACAAAAAAAGCGGAAATCTAAAAGTATAATTTGATACGGTTATAAGCAATAATACAAACTCCACTTTCGGAAATGAGATCTTGATATCCCTCATTTATAATGTAAAATAGCTGAAAGCAGTTATTATCCGACACGTCAACAGCTTTCACGTAACGGATTTTTTTTTACAATAAATAGAATCAAACTTTACCATTTTACTGAGCGACAAACCTTGTAACGGCTCATTTATAATTCATTAGTGGGCGGACTAGATAATTTTTTAAGATAATATTGGTACTGTACTCGAGTACGTATTGAAACGATTGCTTTGTGTAACAGGGATGGGGACTTGGTAAAACATATATTATTTTATTCAGTCCGTCTAATAGCTAATCCAAAAATAGTGGACTCGTGGATTTTCGATTAGAAAAGTAGTAATAAATCACAGAGATACAACGCTTCAAACTTTCGGAGCGGGGGTGATTTAGAAAAATCGTAGCTGAACTTGACGTCATGCAAAATTTAAATGGGCTGTATTGTCGTCATTACTTACTAATTAGAGAAAAGATAAAATACGTAAAGCATGCTTTTTAACCCTTTCACCGCGAACGTTGTATTTATCCGACAAACATTGTCGTGCCCATTCCGCGAGCCTCGGATATTTCCGACAAAAAAGAAAACCGCTCGTATTGCACTTAACTGAAGTATCCACATCCATTTTTGGTTGAGGTATTTATTTTAGATTTCGTACCCCTCGCGCTGGAGGCACGGCAACTGATATAAAGTCTCGCGATGAAAGGGTAATAATCTATCTAATGATCTAAAATATATATTTTTTAGTTCCCATCCGTATTAGGTGGATGTTTCTTTGCAATATTTTACGAATCAAATTGCGATTGTAGAGAACCCAAATGAAAACCTACCAGAATTGTAGGAGAGCACTGGACTTTAGCACAAGCGTGCATTTCATACAGTCACATAGATTTTGTCCACCTGTGGCATCCTTATATAATATAGTATTTTCAATTTTATAATTTTCTTTTAAGTTTTTTTTTTTATACATTAGTGCAGTAAAGAGATTTTCATTCATTCAATATCATATACTACCAAAAATGTTATTTTGTTTGATATGCAGCCTATCTCGTACTTTAGGTAAGATTAGTGCCTACTCTGTTATAACTATTTGTGCATGTCACTGACCTTTAGTCCATTTAATAACATAACAGTAAAGTCGCCCTATAGAGCTAGTATCGAATGGTCTTATATTAAACGCAAGCGGTCTATGTAGAAACTCGTCTAAAACGCAACTTGGAACTCGTTTAAATAGTAACTCGTCTTAGTTATAAGTAGTCTCAAATGTTATTTTGACTAAATGGCGGGTAAGTCCCTTACATTATGTGTCTTCCTGTCTTAATGTTGCTTAAAAATGCAATGCAATGTAGCTGAAAAGATGCTTAATTTCTCATTCATCCTGCTATTCATGTTATCATTTCATTCCGTTTGCCTTTCAAATTTCACTTCTAAATTCCATTTTTAAATTCTTATCACATCCCTCTCTCATCTGACTCAATTAACGCTTGTTATCTTGACCGTATGTTCAGGAATAGCTCCTTACCTTTGACCTTGTAAAGTCTTATTATATTGTAAAGTTTTATATCAGTGCTGTAAATATTACAAAAAAAGAAAAGTTCTCTTATTGCTCTCCAGCACATTTTCCACTGCGTACCTACATTTCATGTTCTGTGCTGGAGCAGGTTGAGTTCCCAACTTCCGTCCACCACCACATTCTTACGTTCACATATACAAAAGCTAATGTACTAAGTATATAGCATTTGTAGTAAACGTCCAGATTATTTAGTAGATCCCTAAATGATCGAGCAGTACGAACGAACGTATGCAAACATAAGTCAAAATTATTATAACATCCATATAGCCAATTCAACTTTTAAAAAGAAGTAGACCATTAGCAGTCTCGTTTTTACATTTCCGTCTAATCTTCTATTGCTTTATTAGTATGTTTTTTTAATGAACGAACACCTCCATTATCCTCCCATAGGTATAAATATAAATATAAATAAATATATAAATATATAGGGACAAATAACACTGATTGAGCTAGCTCCAACGTAAGTTCGAGACTTGTGTTATGGGATACTAACTCAACGATACTATATTCAATAGCAAATACATATATGCCGATACCGATGTTATTTTGAGAACGCGTTATACTCATTGTTGTTACCTAAACAATGAGTATAACGCGTTCTCAAAATAACATCGGACAAGAATAACTACCCTGAAATTTCTTATTGAAAAATGGAATGTTTAACCAGAGACCGAAATAATTTTATTTTCGATCATTTCCGCTCACTGAGTAAATTGAAATCTCAGAAACGGGATCCTTTATAACAGTTTCAAATATCTCTAATGTTTTCGAGCAAAATTTTGCTTTTCGTACAAGTTGAACGAATCAAAAGTTATAGAGTAGGTTTTGTGGTGTACGGTCTTTTGGTACTGCCAGAGCAAACCCATTAGCCCGTGTGGTTTCCGGCAGAGTAGAATAGGACCACTCCAAGTCCTCCAGTGGATGTCGTGGAAGGCGACTTAGGGAATACAAGCTAAACAAAGCTTATAAACATCAATATGACCTCTCCAACCCATCTGGCCAGCGAGGAGAGTGTAGGCCATGTCCTCTGGCTGCTCTGGCTAGGCTGTATGGCTCTATGTGTACAGAGAAGGTCGTGCTCCTGCAGTGGAGACAAAAAGACCTGATGATGATGATGATGATGATGAGAGCAAACCCATTGGCCAAAAAGTTTTTTTTCCGGCTGTTCTCGCCTACAGGTCTCAATTCTCAATAAATTCTCGTGAATTTTTTTGAGATTGGTTGAAAATTAAATACATTTTTAGGTCGATTCAGTTTTTTGAAAATGTTCAGAGTGTAATAATCATGTTTCTGACATTTTGGAAATTTTTCAAAAATGACATTAAACTTTTTTGTTACCCTCATAAAGACGCAACGGTTTTGTCTGAACAACCTTTGTATCCGACAAACTTCAACGGGTCGCGATGACTCGCGAGCTCACAAAACCACTATTTTAATACGAAATTTGAATTAATTTTTTATTACTCATATCATACAGAAAAATGAATCATAAAAGAACAAATAAATGGCTTTACTTGCTCTTTTAAAACGGACAGCGAACAGCGAAGTTGCTTTTATCTGCTCAAAAACCAGCAAGTTAGGAGCCTTTCAGATCTGGTAGAAAGAGAAACTGTCAAGTATAACAGTTCCATTAGGTTTTATGCATATGAAAGAGATACTATATGTCCCCACCACGCCCCCACTTTTCACGCCTGAAAAGATAGTTAATATTTAAAATTCTAATTGCTGCTTCATTAATAAACAATTTTTGGAAACACGATTTTTTTAAAGTGTTATTTAGTGTTTCATAAATGGTCATTTCATTTCAAAATATGTTCTAATAAAACTTATTACCCTATTACAAAACTCAAGTAAAAACTCCTAAAGTCCAGTTGGCGAAAGCTCACGACTTGTGTGCATGAGCTTTTATGAAGACGTGTGTATGTAGTAATGTGCGCTATAAACCCAAAAGGTCAATATTTATACAAAATACCTATATTCGTCGTCTAGCTAGCGTAGATAGATAGATACTACGCTAGCTAGACGAAGAATAGATAGAATTTTGGTTAATAATATACAACTCTTTATTATATACCAAAAGAAAAATGTTACACAAAGAAACAATTTTACATTCAATGAGTACAATAGGTATCGCTTAAAGCGATTTCTTCCAGCGTACGTATGATCATCAGTAAGTTTAAGAGCTAGGTTCTTGTCGGTGTAGGTCTCCCAGTTTTTGGCTAAATGCGTGACCCTCTATTAAAACGTACAATAAAGTATTGTAAGATTCTTTATTTATTTCAGAAATATGGACACCAATAAGAGTCCATCCATTCTGTTGCGTACACTTAGTTTCCATTAAAATTTGTTTCTGTCATAATGGTTATAAGTGGAACTAAGCTCGGTTTAATAAAACCGATGACAAAGTTATTGGAAAATGATTTACGGAGCATAAAACCACCGTAATTGGTTTATAAAAGGTCAAACGAATTATGTTTTATACGTCCTTTAAGTACAACACGTTAACTTGAATCGTGTTTTCGTTATTTCACCTAAATTGTTACGTTATTAGGTAAGGGTCACTTAGTTTGGTCAGGCCTGTGTCACGTCCCGTTTAGGTATCGAAAATATACCTACATTATTACTATGCGCGCGGTGACCACTTCGAAGGGGAAAATTCAGTTACATGAATCGTTTGTCCAGAGTAATAAGTATGAAATTGGCTTGCAATGGATGTCTAGGTATTTAAACGAATAGGTGAGGAGTTCTGAGGATAGTTCTAGATATTTCTTTGAATTTCTTTACTGAGTAAGACTTCGGTACGTTAGTAGGTAATATTTATTCTTACACCCTAGCGTTTTTTCTCGACCTAAGTTATGAACCTATGGATTAGACTTTTTTTTTGTAACGCAATATTAAGTGTTAACCTAATAATGCGTAAGCTAATTAAGGCCAAGCTTATTATTATGATTCAAGATACTTGTAGTAAGAGATGCAAGATTCTAAATGCGTTTCAATGTTAGAAAATAGTAAACATTTTTTTCTTTAATTATTTCTATAAATATCATATAGTTCATGTCATTACCTAACTACCTAACATTGGTTGGTTCCCAGTGCGGGTACAAATACGTCTATTCATATTTTATACCCTCTTATTTATTTTATTTTCATTTGTTGGTAAACCAAAAGAGTTCCTAATATAGTATCTTAAATATATAATATTTGAAAGGGCCTAAAAATGTTTACACATTATTTGTATCATTCAAACTAACTGCGCCCCGCGGTGTTACCCGCATCTAAAGTAACTGATATATATGTTAAGTAACTTATATATGTGTATAGTATATGTTTGACTGCCTCCGTGGTCCAGTGGTCAGGGCGTTCGCCTTGTGACCCGGAGGTCATGGGTTCGATTCCCACTGGGAAGCATACTTTGTTAAAAGTTGTTTCCAGTCTGGATAGGATATTGCAGGCTTGAATCACCTGATTGTCCGAAAAGAAAGATGATTCCGTGTTTCGGAAGGCACGTAAAACTGTGGGTCCCGAACGCCACCTAGCGTTTGACCATCAAACTATCCAAGGATTGGTTCCTGGTTTGCCCTTTGGGTTGTGGAGGTCAGACGGCAGTCGCTCTGTGTAAAAACCAGTAACCTCGTCAAATCTCCTTGGTTAGGTAGCGGACCCCGGGCTCTGAAGCGTTACTGCTGAGGATGCAACCGGGAATACGCTCGGATGATGATGAGTATATGTTTATCTAGAGTGTCAGCTTCCTGCATACCAAATTTTACTAAAATTGCTCAAGCTGTTTCCGCGTGAAGAAGTAACAAACATACACATACACACACACCCACACCCACACTAACAAACTTTCGCTTTATAATATTAGTGTGATAGTGTGATTTAGGCGATCTTTTTTGTCAATTAAAATTAATTGAGAAAAAGAAGGGTAGAGAAAAATTTAGATGTTTTTGCTAGGAGAAAAATTTAACATAAAACGGGCCAAAAGCTGAATGATAAATGAAAGCAAAAATATAAAAAATGAAATATTCTCATGTCTATTGGCCATTGAAATTTGGATTATAATAATAAGGGCCGTAAACCGAACTCAATCAACCAAATCAAACAGTGCCCTAGGCCACCACCGAGTGCTAGGCCTAGGGCACTGTCTCGCCACTCTACTCGGCAGGTGTAATCAGGCTACTACGGCTTAACTTGCCTTCCGACATTCGGAGAAGCTCGAGATATTTTATGCTACTGTGGTCACATCCGGACATTTAGTGCGGACTGCACCCGGCAAATACCGCTGCTGCTATGGCCAAGTGTGTTAAGGCGCTGTGCATCAGAAAAATACCGTAAAACGTCTATTTTATCGTCGCGCAGTTAGCCTTATTTTTCATAGAATACTAGGATGAAAAAAATATGAAGTACAGTTCAAAGATTAAAATAAATGATTACATCAAAATATTTTTAAACAAATATTTAAAACGTAGCCAAATAAAATAGCAAAAAAGCTATATCCAGAAAAAGTTTTGTCGCGAATTACTTGATATTTTCAGCGACAACTACCAACTTTTTTACGTTTATATAAAGTATAACTTAATAGGCAAGAGGGATACCTAAAAAAATACAATATTTGGTTATAATTATTGAATTATTAAATTAAAACTGAAAAATAACAACCGAAATGGCAGATTCGGGTTTGAACTGAGACTGGTGACAGGCCAACCGGTATCGCCACTTTCAACCTTATTTCATTTGGAATACGTACTATATCGCGCGATTTTCAGGTTGAGGGATACAACGCCTGAACGCTCTCTAATTAGAAGATGCATAGTAAAAACTAACATATCAATAGAAAACCACGGGATCCGAAGCATCACAGTATCCGAAACATCAAGTAGTATCCGGGAACAAGCTCAGATGAGGAGTAAGAACTCAAAAGTTATAAAAAAATTACCACATGAGCGAAACACCGTGCTACGCCAAGGGAATAATAACATTATACAGCATTAAGTAACGGAACGGAAATGTTGTTTTTCCAATAACTGAAACTCTTATAAGTAGGTTTCATAAAATGTAAGCAAATGTTTGTTTTCCTTCAAATATTACCTCTTGTAGAGCAATATTCGGAATTTTGTCAGTAATATTTACGTGAATACCTTTATTTCAGGTTGAATAAAAGATGCTGTTTCAAAAGTTTTGAACATGGAACGTTAGTTTAAACTTTTGTTTTGTTTTTAATTAACTTTTAAATCAAACTTTAAGAAGAAGTAGGTGTTCTGTACAAAAACTACATATCTTTTGCTCCTTTCTTTCGTTATATTTTAATTATTTTCTACTTGGTCCAATGGTTGACTGGCAGAGAAAGCCATACACTTTTTTGTGCAATAAAGTTTAAATAAATGAATATATCTCTTCACCATCTGCCTCAGTTTGCCCTATCAAATGCGGTCGGCGCAGTAAATTTTCGTCTCCTTTTACATTCTTCTTTTTCCCATATCATTATCATATGCCTACTCACTGCGTCTTTCTTTCTTTCTTTCAATCAAATGTATTAAATACGCAAGCACAATAATAGAAAAGCGAAAAACTAGATTGTCTTGGAGCAATTGAAATCTATTACTACCAACCTTGTTTGATGGATGCAAAGGGCTTTATAATTTTTATGCTAGCATTCCCAAGAACGAGTGAGTTTCATGGAAAGTAATTACTTTAATTGAATATTGTGTTCTATAGAACTATAGTTCTGACTACGTAATACTGTCTTAGCTGGAAAAATACTTTATGGCATTGTAATATTCATTGGAAAATGGCTTTAGATTTCATTAACCTTGTAGTTATTATAGACGACCTATATTTGATGTAAAACGAGACACATTAGACCTGATTTTGTGATCGTCTTCTTTTGAGTCGAAATACTTTTGTGATAATAAATAAATATAAGTTTGGAAATACCAAAAGTGCACGACTTAAAGCGTACATTATAAAAATATAGTTATGCTTGCTTGACAATTATTTTCTACAAGCATTAAATAAGTCTATAAAAAGGTTGATATATATATATATATATATATATATATCCATACTTATATTATTGTATAAGTGCAATGTAAATATAATAGTCCAGAATAAATGCTTGACCCTGACATGTCAAGAGTAATGCACTACCTCAAAGCTTCGCCGTGCAATAGCTTTTTACCTCGATTTCAAGTTACTGGGGCAGGCAAAGTCGCAGGAAAATGAAAGGTTGGGAGGAGAAAGAAATACTGGCTACGAAACATCTGAAGGTGGAACGGGATAGCGAGCGCTGATGAGCCGAACAAAGCTTGGCCCTTAAGAAGAAGATTCATAAAAAAATGTGACATCTTTCATCTTAAGGCCAGATTGTGCCAAAGTACCTATATTGAATGGATAAAACTAGAACAATCTTAAAATGTCAATTTTTAGGGTTTTGCTGAGTAGCGAGCTGATGGGAAAATTAACAAATAAATTTTAAAAAACATCTTTGCGAAAAGGTGTTCATCTAACAATTATACAAGGTTGGCTGGAACCATAAGTATTTAATTTAAATGTAACACGAGTTTACTACTGATGCATACTCGTAAACATATACACAAAAAGGTTGGTTACATACTCGATAACAATAGGAGGAAAATAGTATTTTTTTTTTTCATGTTTTACATTTAACAATGTAGCTCTAGGCATTTTACCGTTGTTTACATTACCCCAATTTTTTTCGACCTTTAGAATACGTAATTCTATGTAAACGGATACGAGCCATATCCTAAGGCTATATTTAAATTACTTCTGAAATTGAGTAATAAAGTATTCTTACGTAAAAGTGTTTTTTTCTTTGTTCAACCGATTTTATTTAAAAGTTTACTTATTTTATTAAGACGAAATGGTAGCAGAAGTGGCGCCCACGTTTGAAATAAATTGATTAAAACTAAATATTGTAATATTTAAAAATTTGATTTCTACCAATGTCTAGAAAGACTTTTAAACTATATTATGAATAACCTTTGAAAGTAATATTGGTTGTCCGTCTAAAAACCGGCGAAAAACAGTTTAAAAACTAGACGGACATTAGAATAATTACAAAGGTAATTCATAAAATAGTTTAAAGGTCTTTCTAGACATTAATACAAATCAAATTTTTAATTATCACCATATTTAGTTTTAAACAATTTATTTCAAATGAGGGCGCCACTTTAGCTACCACTTCGCCTTAATACGGGTTACTCACGTAGAGAGTCAGCTACTGGCCGACATGTTTAGACCTCATCCGGAGGTCTTCATCAGGGCGAATGTGACGCGTGTGTCGTGAAGCACCTTGGTGCACGAGCGCGTCACATTCGCCCTGATGAAGACCTCCGGATGAGGTCTAAACATATCAGCCAGTAGCTGACTCTTTACGTGAGTAACCCGTGCTGTATTAATAATGTCTGAGTCTCACGTTAGTTTTTATCAAAGAAGTTTACTTATTTCATTATATAATGAGCAGCAATTTTTTTTACGAAATTAGTAAATATTGTTGTAAAGGGCTATATTAATAAAGCAAAAAAAAAAGTTTATAATTTTAATATAAAGATTCAGGAAATATTTTATTAACTAACTAATCTTCTTGTAAGTTCGAATTGAACGATACCTGAATTTTCTGGGATCCAGTGGTGCCCCCATTTGAAATAAATTATTTGAAAGAAAACGGAGATATCATTTAAAATGTCTTGATTAGGCCCTAGACAACCCTTTCAACTATTTTATAAACTACTGTTTATAGTTTAATGTGAAGCTTTACTACGCACATTCGCCAAAAGTGGCCGTTTTTCGCAAATGTGCGTAGAAAAGCTTCACGTTCTTACTTTAAACTATAAACAGTCGTTTATTAAATAGTTTAAAGGGTTATCTAGGGCCTAATCAAGACAACATTTTAAATGATATTGCCGTTTCCTTTAAAATAATTTATTTCAAATGGGGGTTCACAAATCACTGGACCCCGGATAAATCAGGTATTGAATTCAATGTACTAATTTTACAATTACTGAAACACTATTTACAAAACTTAAAAAAAAAGAGAAAAGCATATTTCCAGTGATAATTGAATACGACGGGACTCATTGGGACCAAAATGTGACGTAAAGAGTGGATGGGCGGATGAAAAATGTGTTGATATCTGACATTTCAAAATGTCTCGACAGTCCCTGGAGGAGCCGTGAGTCAACGCGAGCAGTCGGCTAATTTGAGTACTGACATACGGCATACGAAAAACATGATGAATTCTACGATGTTTTTGGCGTTATGATAAAAGTTGCTTGGCGGATAATTTAGGATGGAATAGGGATGTTAACTGCGTCAAAAAATCCTTTTTTTAGTCTGTCAATTATATAGTGTACCCAAAAAGTCTTTTTCGTTTAGCAAAGTTTTGGAGTAGGGGCGATTTAGGTCACCGTAAAGTGAAAATAGCGATTACTTGATCGTGACGTCATGCGAAATTTAAATGCGCTGTATATTCATTTTTATTGGCTAATCAGATAAAGAAAAAATACGTATACAATATTTTTTCATTACCTTCTTTGTATTCAACTCGGCCTGTCAATATGAACAACTTTTTCTACTGCAATGTGTTTTTGATATAAACGTGTTCAACCTATCGGACAATTTGTATGGGAAAATCAAATGTAGGTATTTTGAAGATATTTTAGGCGTTATGTTAAACAATTTATTATGCAGATATTTCGCAAGAATTTCAGATATAAGAATGTTCGAAACGTGTTTAACATACTCACGAGATCCAAATTCACGTCTTTCATGCGCAAGAAGGCAAATGCGAAGGTACTTGTGATTCACGTACAAACATAGATACTTTATTATTCCCTTTTTGTTGATGTAGTAATTTAAGACAGTTTTGACCAACTTATTTATCATCACGTATAAAATAGTAACTGTACTTATGTCAAAATGTCTTAGAAGAAAAGACAATACAAATAATGATGCGTTGCTTGAAATATTCCTAATTTACGGGGATATTCCCATTGTAAATGTACGGGAATATGAGAAATAATTTCATTACTAGTCCGCTAAATTTCCATTCTTGGAAATATTTCCGGGAATGTTTACGGGAATATTGCCCAAAGTTTTCGGAATTCCTGGGCACAGCACACCACTAAAGACAAACAAGAGATAGCGACTTAGACTTTAGCAAAAAATATTTTTTATCACTTAATCCTCCGTACTCCCGCATGGCCTACATACCAAAGCGTTACATTTGATAAATTCGAAGGTCTGTGTGACAACTGTCATCCTTCTCGGCGAACCGATATTTGCATTTGGAGTCGGATCGAGCTGAATGGGATCAATCTGACTCAGCGGATCGGGTGACCCGATAACAACTAAATTATGGCGGCTATTGCTAGTCAGGGGCATGATGCCGACATGTTTGTTATTGTACACCACACAAACGGGGTGGACAAAGCCTAGAACTATATAGGTAAAGCCACTCGATTGGCATAAATAACATAGGTACTCTGGGTGGCGGACTAATATGGTGACCACTACGTCACTGAGGTCGTCAATGAAGAAATCTTTAAAGTTTCATGATACATACCGCTACTTATTGAAAATAAAATTTGAAGCAACTTTGTGGTTTAATGGCAACTGTATGTAGGGTGTAATTTCACGATTACTACTTTATAAGCTTATAAAATGCTGAAAATTTTATGTTATGAAGAAATAACGTTATCGTGTTCGATACACTTTGGTAATTTTATTCTATAGACCTCTATATAATATTATACTAACTTCATCGAAGTAGGTACAGGTATTTTACAAGCTTTTATTTAGTTTCACCTGTCCCGTTGTCTGTCTGTCTGTCTGTCTGTTATCAAATCTTGCAAGTGACATTTGATCCACATCCCGGTTTCCGATTGAGCTGAAATTTTGCACCCATACGTATGTCGCGTGACAATACCATATTATGATGACATGCAGCAGATCTAATGATGGAGTTGGAAGGTGGCCGTAGGAACTCTGTAATGAAACCACGCAACCCCATCGAATTTGGGCTCGTTTGATTCGTCTTGAGAAGTGCTGAAGATAAAAGCTTGTTTTAAAAATACCTTTTTCAATTACTGCGGATTTTTAAATAATGAAAGCGCCAAATGTATTAATTATATTTTTAGCTGAACTCTAGCACTCACTCTTTTTACAAGCTTTTATTTAGTTTTAAATATCCCGTTGTCTGTCTGTCTGTAATCAAATCTTGCGAGTTAAATTTGACCCATTTCATTGGTGACAATGAAAAATATGATGTCTTGGAGCTGATGTGATGGTATAGCTAGAAGGTGGTCATGACAACTATGTGATACAACATAATCCCACTAAGTTTGGTCTTGATTAATTAATTGGTCAGTGTTATAGATAAAAGCTTTTATTAAAAATTTTTTTTTCAAAATATTTGCTTATTGATACATAGGTATGAGCGGGCAAGATCTCACTTGTCAGCCAAAGCAAAACCTTTTTATACTGCTATCCTTTTCTATCGCTCTGAACCGTTATTGTCCAGAGCGAGAGAGAGCGAAGGAACGCAATAGCACGGTCGGTGTTTTAGCGTACCGTCGCTCTTTCTCGCTCTGACAAATGACGGTTCTGAGCGACAGAAAAGGATAGCAGTATAAAAAGGTTTTGCTTTGGCTGACAAGTGAGATCTTACCCGCTCATACCTATGTATCAATAAGTAATTATTTTGAAAAAAAAATTGTGCTCACAATTAAGATCCAACCCTATGGCACTGGACGACGCACAAGTTCGATCCTCATAAGCGCAACTAGTTCCTTTGAGTTTGCGCTACATAATGTACGGTCATTTTCAGCTACTACATAATTGCTTCCGGTGGAGGCAAACATCGTGAGCATATCTGCACACAACTGACTATTAAATAAATAAGTGTGTGTAATGGGAAAGGCAAACTACTTTAATATCTCTGCCAAAAGTCGTAATTGTGTGCGTGTATTTCCATAAAAAGTCACCGAAAATAGTCTGGCTCAAAAGAGGCATTTCGCATTTGATTGGCTGTCTCGCTCGCAAGATCAAACATTTTAAAAGATTATTAAAAAATGTGTCTTATTTGTTAAAAAGTGTTTCATTAACATTCAATATAATTATATTGTGGATATTTTAGACATGTTTGTATATTGTGTAGACATTGACTACATCGAAAATTAGGTCATCAAAATTTTAAATTTTTGTGGCTAATTCTCGGTACTACACACATAAACAATAAAAAAACATGTCTTCAATATCTAACATATAATTATATTGATTGTTAATGAAACATTTTTCTATAAAACAGTCACATTTTTTAATAATCTTTAAAAATGTTTGATTGTGCGAGCAAGACAGCCAACCAAATGTGAATGCCTCTTAAGAGCCAGACTATTTTCGGTGTCTTATTATGAAAATAGACGCACACAATGACGTCTTTTGGCAGACAAGAAGAGGTTTATCATAAAAAGTTATAATAACTGTTAAAAAATACCTAACTAGACCTAGACTGGAATCACATCCAATCAATAAATATAACAAGCACAAGAACAAGTAACGATATTTTAGTTACTTCTATGATTCTTTTGATTTACCTTAGAAGAGATAGATAATGTACAAAAAGTAATAAATACCTAGTATTTTATCTCTGAACAACCCTTTTGTTGAGATGTATTTGTCGTGTTTGTCTTTTTTATTTTTTTACAAAAGAAAAGTAATATGTGTTTACAAAGTGTATTTCGTAAAAGCAGAACGAAGCTTTTGTAAGCTACATATAAACGTTTTATTTTTAGAGAAACTGTGTAAAATAAAATTACCTTATTTCTACGCTTCGAAGGAATTTATTCCGATACCTGTTAAAATTCTGAACTCAATTGGATTTCTTTTCTTTTCCACTACCATAAAGGCCCTGCTTTTTACTTAGTATTTTTTCCTAACACATTCTTATTTTTATGGATTCCTATTCGTAATTTTTACATTTCTGCTTTGTGTAAACTCTAAAACCATGATTCCCATGATCGTTTAGACTTATAATAAAACTTAAATTCAGATACATTTCACGACTTTTTCTCTGACAAGTAGTAGGTAAGTGTAAATCTGTATTGTAACTGAAACATAGCCCATCAGGCTGGGTATGGACCAAAACTGAACTAGGTTTCTTTCAGCGTAATCTTCCCAGCAGTGGTCGTTCCGAAACGCTAGTAGTTTTTAGCCTTTGCACTAAAATAATATTTAAAAAATGACCTTCAATAAGAGACAAATTTATCCTACATTGAATAAAAATTTTTGACTTTGACATGGTAAACAGAGCCCAGAGCCGTGAGGCACAGAGGTCACGCTTAGTGTAATCAAAATAATAATGGGTTGCTTGCCGCATCGCCTATTAACATGATTCACTTACCCCTACACACTTAAACACACACACACACACACACACATGTATATATATATATATATATGTAGCCCCAGATTGTTCACGTAGTCTTTAGGAACTTAACTATCATTAAAAAAATAACGAGTTTTGCCTTATCTTTATTCTATGTATGTAGGGTCGGCTCAGCATGTGAGTTATTTTCCATTTTGTTTTATCTCCAGTCAACACATTAGTCTCTTTCTTTTTTCCTTTCTCCCTTCCTACTTTTATCCTTTTTTACGGTTAAATTTCTGTAAGAAATTTCATAGAATTTCGATTCTTAGAAAAAAAATCAAAAATTTTACGCTTTGCTTTAGCTGGGTTACTTAAATGAAACGTAATTTATAAAAACGCAGTTCACTGAATTTTATAATCTCATATTTTCATTTAACAAACTAATTAAGCAGTGGAATATCTTTTTAAAGAATATTGTTTGTGAAAATCCATTAAACTTTTGTCTATCAACAACTTTATTAAACTTTAAGAGAAAGTACAATGTGTAAGGGACCCTTACACATAAAAAAATAACAAGTTAAAAAAATAACGAGTCTAAGCACGAATTAAACGCATTGCAAAAATTTTTAGTAATCAATTTTTTAAGTTTATTCAATGAGATCTTTATTTTAAAATTGAACCGCTAACACCATCTAACGTATATTTGTTTGTTTGTGTCGATAAAGGGTGCATTTTTGTACTACAAAGGCTCGTGCTAAGTTCAAATAATATATAAAATGAGAGTTCACAAGTGAATTTATGACATAATCATTTTAATGCCTTAATAAATAAAATGTTGAAGTAGGTCATGCAATAAAAGAAATATTTACTGCGATATTATAACGCTTTATGAGTAAGGACGCATAAAATAAGACACTTAACACAATTACTGCTAATGAGAAATTTTAATTCTTAAAAATAAATGGACTTTTACGTTCGTACTTAACATTAAGTAGAAAAAGCCACTAAGCAAGGAACGAACGCCAACAGTGTTAATGGACTTTGATTTCAATGTATTTTAGGTATGTGAAAAGAAATAATTAGTTAATTTAAAACACTTTTAAGGCAATATTAACAATATAATCCTTCTCCTCAAAACTCTCGGGATTTTTATTTTTTAAGTGGTCATTTTTGTATCGGAATTACAAACACTCTTTTAACACCTTGGGCGCCACAGGGGCACCGCTCACCCACGGGAAAATCTGTTGCGTCGGCAATGACGGCGTTTAGAGTGATAATAAATATAGCAGCTAGTTTTCTTTCAGCATAGGATTTTAAATAATTGTTCACCACCAAAGGTATCACAACAAACATATGAAGATTTTATGATTCAATCCTTTTCAGAGCATACGAGATCGTTTAATACTGATTTCGAAAACCATGGGTACATTATCGAACATAGGAAAACTTAGCATAACTTTATTTAATTAGGACATCTGCAAGCTAATTTCGTTAACATATTATGTGTACAATTATTATGAAATATTACATATTACTCTAGTCTAGACCATCTCATTTTTGGACGAGATCAATCTTGAGGCCACTTCTTTTTATGACGACACGCGACCATTCGATACTAACTCTAATTAAGGATAAATAAGAACGAACAAAATATATTGAAACTCTTTTAAAGACGAACAATTTTCCTCAAGGAACATATTTCCAAATATGAAAAATGCTTTTTTACTTTCCATACAAACTCGGATAAGCTGATTGGTATGGGAGGCTAAAAATTATTTTTTATATAAATATTAGAATGTTGATATAATATTGCTCTAGACAAGTTTATCAGTATCATGGACTAGACTCACCCTTAAAATAGTATCTGTATATTTTGTTACACCCTGTATAAATTAATAATAAATACGGAAAATTCGCCCATTAGAATATTATGATAACAAACTGAAATAAAAATAAAAAAACACTATTGACAATGTTTTGTTTTCATTTTGCTTCCACTCGAACAAATATCCTGGTGTCAGACTAGTAACAAACTTTTAATTAACAAGAGTTCGCAAAAACGTAATTAAAGCGAAAAAAGCTGTTGTTAACACGAAACTTCCAATGATAAGCTGGGGTAAACTTTTGTTAAAATGCTCACAATTTTACGCTTTGCGTTAGCGTTGGGTTTTGAATGGCTGAATAGCTTATAATGTGGAGTGAGCTGGATTCCATGTCGTCTTGAATAGGACTCCTCTATCTCTTTCTGTGAATGTCGTTAGAAGTTACTAAGGGATAAGTTCATGTCTAATATTTCTAGGCTGAATTTTAAGATATAGCCCTAGAACTATCAATACACAAGAAATGGACTTTCCTGCGGGCGTCAGGAATATTCTGACAGAAAAAAAAACTTAAATTCGTCCAGCCCTAAATAACAAAGCGCCTTTACTTACAAATTTCTTATTGTTCAAATCCATCCCATACTTCTATAAAAGTATTATTTAACTTTTAAACAAAACAAATTTTAAGGTACTTTATCTAACACTAGCAAATGAAAAGAAAAGTATAAACTAATTAAAAGTTAACTAAAAACCGGAACTAACGAAACTGTAAATAAAATACTATATACAACTTTTATTGTTATTTTAAAAATAAAATGATCTATCAATGAACTAAGATCACGTGATACTTACAAAAACACATCTATGAAAACCTCTTCAGTTTTCCTTGTTTGCTAATAAAGCAAAACAGTGGAGAAATCTGAAGCACTCTAAAATTCTTTTCACGGGTTTGCGTGCTAAAAATAATCCAGAAACTTTCGACCTCGCGTTAACTTCGCGTACTAAAAGTTTGTTACTTCAAAAACAAACCACTAGGGTATGTCGTGCTTTTTAAATCGTATACAAGAACCAAAGGACACCAGAATTATATTTAAGGCGATACCTGAATTTGCCGGGGTCCAGTGCTGCCCCCATTTTAAATAAATCATTTGATAGAAAACGAAGACTTTTTTTTGACCAGGCACTAGATAACCCTTGAAACTATTTTATTTAGTTCATTTTACAGTTTAAAGTGAGAACGTGAAGCTTTTCTACGCACATACGTTTTTCGCAATTGTGCGTAGAAAAGCTTCACGTTCTCACTTTAAACTGTAAACAGTAGTTCATAAAATAGTTTGAAGGCTTATTAAGACGAAACTTTTTTACCCGATTGCGCCAAAAGGAGGGTTATGTTTTTCGGGAGTTTGTATGTATGTTTAATTATTTGGCACGCTCTGTGGCCTGAACGGCTCGATGGATTTAAATTTGAGAGATGTCATTAGATTCATCTTAATTCTGAGAGTGACACTGGGTTTATAAATGGTAGTCGGTTTTTTTTAAATAATGACTTGCTGTGTCAACAACTTTTCTATTCGATAAACTTCGAACAAGGTGACTCGCTAGGTCTACAGCTTACAGAGCCACGAGTATTACAATAATACGTAATAGTATATTGTAACATTATCATATATTATCTCTAAGGAGGTTAACAAAGCTAATGATTCTTAGAAATGATTTTGTAGGAAATGAATACCATTAGAATATTAACCTTGTTGCCAATAATGTAGCAATAATAACATTTGAAGATTTCTTATACATAGGTAAAGGCAAAACAATAAGTTTAAGCCGCGCCTTGTTGCGGGAAAATCAGAACTAAATTTAACATGGCATTGCCCATAACACTAATTAAATAACCAGCCAAGTGCGAGTTGGTTTTGCGCACAAAAGGTTCCGTACCATTATTTATAAAAAATCACGTTTGTTGTATGAGAACTCCATTTAAAAAATTATTTTAATTTTTTATTCTATTTTAAGTAGTTATAGCGGCAATAGAAGTACATCATCTGTGAAAATTTCAGCTGTCTAGCTATCACGGTTCATGAGATACAGCCGGTTCATGACCGCGACAGACAGATGGACAGCGGAGTCTTAGTAATAGGGTCCCGTTTTTACCCCTTGGACAGAACCCTAAAAATGTTCATTTCAGGCCCACTAACTTACTTATCGACCCATTTATTATATACACACATAAAATTTTTATGTTATTTACAGGAACGGGATTTATAACAAAATTAATAAAATAAAAAACCAATTAAAATTCTATTACATCTATTTATGACTTCTTCGCGGACGAAGTCGCGGATTAAAGCTAGTTTGTAAATAAGTTCCAAGTTTTGTCAGTACGATAGATTAAATCTAAGGAGATAATGTTATTTCATTTATTCGATTTTTCCCTTGAAAACTTATTCCGTGTTACTCTATGCTTGAAACATTGCACCTCATCAGTATCATGTCATTTTTAGGGTTCCGTAGTAAACAAGGAACTCTTATTCTATATACCCATGTCTTTCTGTCAAAAAAGTAGTAATTTTAAAGAAATTGCAAGAAAAGTGAAACGTCATTTTTTTTCTTGATTAACTAATCATGTGGGGTATCATTGAAGAGTTCTTTCAAAAGTATAAGCTTGTGAACATCGTTTTTCGATTTAGGGACCCGTTTCTGAAATATTTGATTTTAAAGTGATTTTTTTTCTTGGAGGCCAGTGCCCTCCCCCTCTATCTGCTAAACGGTTATATATGGACACGTGAAAAAATCACAGCTATAGTGCATATAACGAGATTTAAAGTTAAGGGGATACCGAGCTTTATTACGTACAATTGCGAAAAACGGCCACGTTTGGCGTATGTGCGTAGAAAAGCTTCACGTTTTCACTTTAAACTGTAAACACTAGTTCATAAAATAGTTTGAACGATTATCTAGTGCCTGGTCAAACTAAATTTTAAATGATATCTCCATTTCTTTTCAAATGATTTATTTAAAATGGGGGCAACACTGGACACCGGAAAATTCAAGTAGCCCAAGCATTAAGAAGGGTTTACAAATTAAAAAGTTATAGGCGATCAACTTATAAAATGTACTCAGAAAAGGAAAATCTCATACAAATTCAATATAAAATTAGTTTTTAGTCGTTTTTAGTAGTATGATCTCAAAATTGGCATTCGTAACTACGGAACCCTACACGGCGCGTGGCTTGACACGAACTTTGCCAATCATTTTATATCCTTAACCACAGTCTTAACTACTCTAAGGTTGCCTGAAAGGGATTGATAAGACCGCTTTTTGTATAAATACTTAGGTATATATATCTCATACCAAATCGATGGAGGTTTGCCGAGATATGAACCAATAAGAAGGTCCCGAGATATAGGTAGTCAGTTACGTGAGGGAATATCAAATTCGCTAGTGTCCAAAAACTTCAATCAGATGTATTTTTTTAAAAGTCAAAACAAAAATTTTCTATGGGATTTGTATAAAATATAGACTAATGTTGCTGGTCAGCTGGATGCAGGATGCTCTTGATCGGTCATTTTGGAAATCTTTGGGAGACGCCTATGTCCAATAAGTGACCAACATATAATTAATATTTTCTCTTGACAAGGTCTGCGAGTTCGGGTTTTTCATGCTCACTAAAATGTCCAATCCGGTGGTGGCGTCGCTGGTCGGGTCGTTGGATTCCCTCTAATATGGTTGAGTTTAACGATGGCTGATCCGTGCGTCAACTCGTGAACGGGTGCTGCCGGGAGGGACTGGTCAGCTCGGCTTCGCTTTTTTTGACTACTTAATATTTTTTATTACGCAATTTATGTTAGTTTACTTGTTCGCAAGCATAACATGTTATAATGTGTCAACATTGTATTATATTATAAGTATTTATTAATTAAAAGACAATTATAATAATATGACAAAGCCCTTCTGGCGAGTAGGCGACCAATACTGTGAAAATGAGTTTCTTTCGGCGTTTCTTCTCAGCAGTGGTCGTTACGAAGCGCTGGTATCGGTAGCTTTTCTTTAAAAAATAAATTAAATTTTAATATACTTTACACGTAACATAAATTATACTTATTGACGTGTAAAAGTGCCTGTAAAGGTCTAATTACTGAATAAACATTTGAATCTTTGAATCTTTGAATCTTTGTCCAGCCGTGGACGTTATGCGGCTGAAATGATGATGATAATTTATTTATTTATTTAAGTTTATTATACACAATCTTATGACGAATGATTACAATGGGTCAAACTTAAGGCTAATGCATTTTCTAACAGTTTGCTTTTGAGACATGTTGAGAGATTGGAATGAATGCAAATGTTGTGAGCCAACTTGTAACACCATTTAAAAATTTTACTACCAAAAAGGTAAAAATGCAACGCAAGCCGCGAAAAAAATTGCTATGTTTATGGACCTAGTGCAGTGTCTGTGAGAGTAGCACAAATTTGGTTTAAGCGTTTTCAATCCGGAAATTTTGATATCAAAGATGCACGTCGCTTTGGTCGCCCTGTTACGGATAAAATGGATGCTATTTTTGAAAAAGTGGAGCAAGATCGTCACATTAGTAGTTACGACGTAGCTGAAGAACTGGGAATTGACCACAAAACAGTTTTGGCGCATTTAATTAAAAACAAAGTACACAAAAAAGCTCGATATTTGGGTTCCTCATGAGCTCGCTGAAAGAAACCTAATGAACCATGTACTCATTTGTGATTCTTTATTACGACGTAATGAGAACGAACCATTTTTGAAGAAATTGATAACTGGTGATGAAAAGTGGATCACGTACGACAAGAACGTGCGAAAAAGGTCATGGTCAAAGGCCGGTCAGGCTTCACAGACTGTGGCGAAACCCGGGTTAACTCGCAACAAGGTGATGCTGTGTGTTTGGTGGGATTGGAAGAGCATTATTCATTATGAGCTGTTACCACCAGGCAGGACCATCGATTCTCTAGCAGAACTCTACTGCGAATAACTGATATGATTAAAACAAGAAGTTGAGAGAAAGCGGCCGGAATTAATCAACAGAAGGGGTGTGGTTTTTCATCATGATAACGCTAGACCTTAAACATCTTTAACCACTCAGCAAAAAATAAGAGAGTTTGGCTGGGAGGTGTTAATGCATCCGCCGTATAGTCCTGACCTGGCACCTTCAGATTTCCACCTGTTTCGGTCTCTTCAGAATTCTTTAGGCAGTGTCAGGTTAACATCACGAGAGGACTGCCAAAACTACTTGATGCGGTTTTTTGATCAGAAGCCCCAAAATTTCTATAGCAATGGGATCATGTCCCTACCTATAAGATGGCAAAAAGTTATCGAACAAAATGGTACCTACATACTTTAGTTAAATGTAAATAAACTATATTAAAAAATGTTTTGAATTTTCATATAAAATGCGAAAAGACTTTTTCCCCAACCTATTATAATAATAAATAAATATAGAGGGACAAATTACTCGTCATCATTAATTAATTAATTAATGATCACGTTATAGTTTCTTGTGGTCAAGTACCGTTCTTAATATCAGTTTTTCTGCAATAATAAATCTAAAATCACATTGAAAATGAATATGATCATGACAAGTGACATTAATTTGTGACGTTTTATTTTCTTAACAGTCAAGTAATTAATTTTTTACTCAGAAAAGTACCCAATTAATTGCATGTGTTTCAAATACACTTGTTTGTTTGTTTTTTTATAGATACGGAAGTGGCCAACGCTGGTGTCAGATTTATCAGGCTGCCTAAAAGCATCTGACATAGCTTGAAGACTGCCATACCATGATGACAGCCGAGACCAACGGCTTATACGTAATTTTTATGCCACTTGCGGTCACCCATCCAAGTGCGGATCATGCCCGATGTCGCTTTACTTGCGAAAGCGTTATTAATGCGCACTCCCACTGGGCCACCGAGCTCCTCAAATACACTAAACTTGTTAGATAGAAGCCTATTACAATCTAAAAGTAACTTAAGGTAACTTAGTTACCTGAAATAGGTTTCTATATCAAGAAAGTTCGCGAAACTATCACGTGTAATTTAAGTTGAAGAAAGCTTATCGTAGTTACTCGTAGGCTTAGTCTTGCAAACTTTGGTAATCAATGAATAAATAAATAGAACCTAAATTACAAGCATCATTCATTTAGCAACGTAATTACATTAGAAATTTATAAACGTTTCGTACCAGTTTCTATAAAAAATCACGTCTACTGTATTAGGTATATATTATTATCACAATCTTGTTTCTCTACTAACCAGATGCTTTCTCTCTGTTTTTTCAGATACTTAGTTGTCTGGAAGAAGTTTCTCAATGGGATAATCAAAGCCAGCCGTTGTAATCTTTTTTAATGCATATGTTTTATGACTTGTGTATATTTAAATAAATAAATAAAGAATTAAAACAAACAAACAATCAAATTTATACAAAAAGAAAACTAGTATACTAAATAAAGTATATCAAGCCAACCACCCTCCTTTTCAGTTAGATCATAAATCAAAGACATTTTCCACCTGAATAGTGGGTCAGTTTTATTACATTACAAAACACGGTACAGTCATCATATGCCGTTTTAGTAACGCATAGTTTATTATAACATTAGGGTGTCCATACTTTGACGAAGAACCGTCATTAATGTTTACTTTATTGATGACATAAAACATTGAATCAATACAAGCACTTGTCAAAAATAACTCTTCGACCTATTCGGATCTTTTGAAGTATTTCGTAGTTAAATATTTATATGAAGCATAAAGGTTAGGTAATATTTAAATTACCAAGTAACCAACTGAACTGAAAATCAAGAAAAGCTAAGTTAAAAAATTATTTTTTTCAGGAGCTAGTACTTAGGATTACGTTTATTAGTTGTTATACATAAAAAAGCAGAAACTGAATTTGTAATTGGTCAATAGGTTACAGTGAACATTTATAAAAATTATTTCATAAATTAATACACCTTTGAGTACGTATTTACCAGTACCTACTTTCAATTCAGTATTTTGTCAAACCAGTTACAAATTCAACTGCTAAAATTTTGCGAAATCTTAAACGTCTTACTTGATAAATTTTGGTACAAATCTTTTCGTAATTACCTCTAAAGACTTGTCTTTAAGATTGTCCTCACGCTATCTTAACAGACCATTAGTCTCAAATGCTCAACGTCTACCCTCTTCCAATAAAGAACCCAGAAAATAGAAAATAACACCACCCTTTTACCTAATCACGATTAATTTATATTAATCGATTCTGGCACTAACACAGCACAGTCACTTTACATTAGTCACACGCAAATCGAGTCATTCGCGCGAGCGCTTCGACTCGTAGCGTACTCAACGGTCGTGGACGTCCGATCCGCTACGGCGCTACGACGGCACTGGATACGCGGGCGCGCTTCAATCCACTTGCTACAGCTTGGATATTATTCGTAGCACAGATTCTACAATCGATAGCTTTGGATTTATTTCTCGTTTTTTGGTACTATTTTCATAATTACTCTATAGACGGAACAAGTAATGAAATAAAAGGTGGCTTTATGTAATACTCTCTACAAATTTTTAATCTGTCCGGTTATAACCTGTCAGGTATTAGTAATAAATTCGTTGAAAGTATTTTTTTTTTCCTCAATTGATTGTGAATTTTTTGCAAGCATTACATGTTATAATGTGTCAACATTGTATTATATTATAAGTATTTATTAATTAATACATAATAATAATAATATGACAAAGGCCTTCTGGCGAGCAGGCGACCAATACTGTGAAAATTAGTTTATTTTGGCGTTTCTTCTCAGCAGTGGTCGTTATGAAGAGCTGTTATCGTTAGCTTTTCTTAAAAAAGTAATTAGTTTATAATATACTTTACACGTAACGTAAATTATACTTATTGGCGTGTAAAAGTGCCTGGACTAATTACTCAATAAACGTTTGAACTTTTAAAATGTTGGTTTGTATATTAGCAGAGATATTTACAAATAAAATTGAATTGGGTAAAAAATAGTTTTAAAATATGAATAGTAAAAAAATATTTTTTTTTTCAGTTCAGGTACATTTTTACTTTTGTTTTTTATCATTAACATTATAGCAACCCTTAACTAAAATCATCAAATATATAATATATCATTTCATGCAACAGGGTTGACAGCTTTTTACCATACAAATTAGCATTTTTTTTTTAAAACAAAGCAAAGAATTGGTAAACTATTTTCATATCCGATATTATGCTCCTTTTACCGAGTCTCACAAAATAACGATGTTTTGAAAACAAATATGCCAAATCAAAACGGCATTTGATATAAGAAATAACATCCTTACTGCTAGATAAACACAACATCATAACAATTTTGTGCTTATCTTTTTTTTTGCTCAGATTGCGTTTATTTTTCAGTGCTCTTTTTTTAAAATTCTGGTAAGGAATATCAACTTTTGTAAAAAAATTAACACGTTCTTTCGTTCTTGCAAACAAAGATAAAGTCTAAGGTTTAATGTTTAGGAAAAGAATGATTTTTTTATGATTTCACTGCCCACCACGCATTAACCAGCCCGTGCCAAATTTTTAAGTTTTTAAAACAATTTGAGACACAGAAAATAGCGTTAAAAAATTTGAAAATCATATATTTTGAAGGTGAGGTCAAAGTCACATTTTATTACAAGATCTAACAAATTCACTTGATACAAAAATCTCGAAGCATGTTGTAATATTTTTTTCATAATAACGACTAATCTACTGATTCTATCGCAGTGCAGAGAGGCAACGCTGCTAGCTTACTGGGCACCCACCCTGCCTCGCGGCGACGACGCGTTGGAATCTCTATTTTATTTGTAAATTTTGTATATTTTTTATTGATAATTGTATTTGAAATGTATGTATGTATGTATGATAGTGAAATAAAGAAAAAATTTACTGATATTTTACATTTAATTCATGTGCTCAATTAAACCACTAAATATTTATAGACAAATTTGCAGAGTTCCCTTTATCCAAATAATGAAAAACCGATAAAATGTACAGTCGAAATATGTAGAAGTCTGAGGGTGCTTTGCGGAGCGCCTTGCACCTCAAACCCTGAGTGTTGGATGACATGGCCTTAATTCTTTAGTCACCCCTTACGACATACTCCGATAGATAAAGTGGTTCTAGACAAAAACTACACCGAGAGACGATAACAATTACAAGTAAAATCAATTACCACAAATGTAAAATCGGCAGTACGGTGCATCAAACTTTAAAATGGTTTGAAAGTTTTCAGAAAGTTGCAGTGCAATTTTGGGCTATTTTCACTGGCTCTTATAGACGAGCAATACCTGCCGGCAACCACGCGACGGTCGCCGACTGTCGCAAATAGTCGCGTGACATATATCAATCTGTCACAATCTGTGAAAAGCTTTCACGCGACCGTCGGCGACTACCAGCGACAGGTGTCGCGGGTATACTGTTGCCGTCTTTAATAGCGCTTAAACTGTTGTCTGGCTTTAACATAATCGGTGTGCACGTTTTGACACTTCGTTCTATCTGAAAGAAAGGCACTAGTAAACTGTTAAATCACGACTTTGGCCTAATAGACTTCATTTGATATACACTATCATATATTTGTCCCTAATGATCCAGATACAGAGTATTTTTTAATATTATTAGTATTGCGGCTCTAAGTAGCCAGAGTCCAGGGCCGCAAGACTCGAAGGCCACTTCTAGTGTGGTATGCGAGAAGAAGGTGAAAAGAAACATGATTCACATTGTCTATTTGTTGCCCATTCCTTCGATCGACTTTTACAATTTATGAGGAAACAGAAGTATCTGGTACATTCAATATATTTCATTTCTCACTCTCTCTCTCATGGAAGATTAAAAAAATCGTTAAATACCGCCGCAGATGTATAATCATACTTCCCAAAATATTTCTAATTCTTGATAAGAGGTCTAGAGGATCTCCGTGGCGTAGAGGAAACCACGCTAGCCCGCCGTCCCTGGCCAGGGCATGTTGTAAACTGGCCTTTTTAAAATTTTCGAGGGTCTTGGGTATATACACTTGGTGCAATACCCACCAAGCCAAGTGTATATACACTTGGGTAAATAAACGTTTTTGTCAGAAAATATAGTATCGTTGAGTTATTATCCCATAACACAAGTTTCAGCTTACTTTGGGGCTAATCAGTGCGATTTGTCCATATACATTTATGTATTCTGTCACTAGCCAATGCCCGCGGCGTTGCCCGCTTGGAATATTTTTGACAATCCCACGGGAGCCTCACATTTTTCCGGGATAAAAAGTATCCAATGAGTTAATCCAGGTAATAAGCTATCTACATGCCAAGTTTCATTCCAATCCGTACATCGGTTTTTGCGTGAAAGAGTAACAAACATCCATCCATACAATAAAAACTTTCGCGTTTATAATATTAGTAAGATTGATGCTATTAAGACGAAGTGGTAGCTAAAGTGGCGCCCTCATTTGAAATAAATTGTTTAAAACTAAATATGGTGATTATTAAAAATTTGATTTGTATCAATGTCTAGAAAGACCTTTAAACTATTTTATGAATAACCTTTGAAATTATTACTAATAGTCCGTCTAGTTTTAAAACTGTTTTTCGCCAAAAGTGGCCACTTTTGGCGAAAAACAGTTTTAAAACTAGACGGACTACCAATATTTCTTTCAAAGGGTATTCATAAAATAGTATAAAGGTATTTCTAGACATTTATACAAATAAAATTTTTAATTAATACCATATTTAGTTTTAAACAATTTATTTCAAATGAGGGCGCCACTTTAGCTACCACTTCGTCTTAAATCCTTATTTTATTATATCAAATATTTATTACGATGACGAATCGATTCTGATGCCGACACTTTCTTTGATTTCTTTCCTATTCAAAGTAATTATTATTCGATTTTGACCTCGAATTGGGTAGATGGCTGGGTGAAAAATAAATTATTTGATACAGTTCATAAAATAAAACGAACAGAACAACTTTCATTGATCATATTCATTTTCAACAAGATTTTACATTTATTAATGCAGAAAAACTTATATTAAGAGCGCCATTTGACTCCAAAAAAGCATGACGTTATGCTTTCGTATTTCATACAAAATCCCATACAAAATGTTTGTTTTGACGTTTAGAAAAAAGTGTCTGATTTGACTTTTTGTCATTTAGCGGATTAAGATCGGGATCTAATTCTATTAAAGCAGCCTGACATTGGTGGCTCGGACACCTATAAAAAGCTCAGTAGAACTCTATCCAACTGCTTTCATATTATTTATAACTTTAAACCCCAGGGAGGGCACTAAATCAAAGTATTAAGTAACTAGTCACGTTTGACCCCATGAAGCCGCAACCGCGGTGTGTGCTAGTAACTTCGCTGAAATTGTTTGTAGATTATTGAAACACTTTGCTTGTAATTTTAAGCTTCTGTAATGTTTAGTCATTCTGTTTTAATAAGGGCTTGTTAATCATTTGTAGGAGTTAATCTGGGGGCATTAGAGTGCCCCGCCAAGACGTCACACCGAAGGCTCAAGGCACTACCTACCTTTTCTCAAAGCGTTTCGTCGTACTTTTGAACCATTAGGCGCTCTACTCACAGAAAAAACGTAAGACGCAGACGGGCCACGGTCAGGGCACAGGTGGGGCGCCGTTGCAACTTTTGAAAACAGATAGAAAAGACGAGGCACGGACGTGACAGATACAAACAAATCTGTATCTATGGCAACACCGCGACGCTCAAGTCCCCCACACCCACCCATAACCCCGATTCGCCCACTCGTGTCTGTGCCCTGTCCGTTCTGTGTATTCCACCATAGGGCACAGACGCGTAAGCGTCATGTCTGCGCCCTGTCGGTGCCCCGTCTTTTTTGTATTCGTTTGCCACGATTCTATACATTTTGTATGAAACGGACGCGGAGCAGAAATATGTTTGCGCCCCGTCCATGTCTTACGTCTTTTCTGTTTGTCCAGCACCTTATAGATGGTCTTCTCCCACTTATATCGCAATATTGCAGGAGCATTTTTTTGTGTCATTAGTATTCGTGTGTTTATTAAATGTGATCATTATAAATCGTCACTTTGTTAGTTTTTTTAGTAATAAACAATATACCCTTATTTGCATAACCAAATAAATTTTTAAAAATATCTGTTTTTAATCTTTGGTTATTAATATAGCACTTTTATTCAAGAGAAAATAAAATTATTTTAAATTTATTATAAACTAACTGTGCCCGCGACCTAGTCCGTGTGAAATTCAGTTTTCTTACACTACCTTGTTGATGAAGTGACAAATTTAAAAATTTTGTCAGTTTAGTCTGTATATTTACAGTTCGATTTTTTTATTGTGATGCGGTATACTTTTAATATTGCAAATGTGACAGTTTATAAGGATCTATAGATGTATGGATATCCGTTACTCATTCATACAACTTATGAATGGATTATAATGAACCCTTACAATAATAATCATAACCTTTGTGTATAAATATATAGGTAGGCAGACGAAGTCAGCAGTCAAACGTAACTCCCTATCTGTAAAAGTCTCCGAGGCGCGAGATAGTGTGTGACGGACGTTCTCGATCAGCAGTCAAACATTTCTCCCTATCTCCGAGGCGCGAGTCAATGAATTTCGTTCTCGATTAACACTTAGTCGTGCCTGTCTTTTGTCATTGGATTCTTGGGTTCTACTCATCCGCTTTCTTTTTGCTTGTCTAATTTTGACAGATTTGACTTTCTTCGTAGTATTTTTGAAAGCAAAGCACAAAATATCTATGTAACCCAGAATTTTTTAAAGATAATATCCGAAATACCTAACCAAATATTAACTAACTAATCCACAAAGTAAGATCAGAAAGTCCGTATTTTCATAGCCAAGCGTCAAATTATAAATCAACAATATTATCCGAAATATTTACTAATCAATCCACAAAGCAAGATCAAAAGTCCGTATTTTCATAGCCAAGTGTCAAATTATAAATAAATGAACAATATTAACTAACTAACCCACAAACATCAAAGCAAGATCAGAAGTCCTTTTTTTCATAGCCAAGTATAGCCAAATACCAGTATAAAATCAACAATTCAACAACAGTAACTAACCAAATCACAAAAAAATCAAAAGGTCTTACGTACAGAGCAAAACAATCAGCTTGTATTTATACTTTTTCACAAAAACAACCATAGCGCGTTTTAAAATTTCTTGAGGCGTCATCTGTTGCTATTTTATGTAACTATAAAATTGTTCATAGAAAAATTATCTTTAAACTTTAAATGACGATAACTTTTTTATCTGACATCAGATTTTGATGAAACAAAGCCTATATGTTGCTCAGGGATAAGTTTTATCTTTTAGTGAAAACCACGTAAAATAGTTTTAAAGATTAGCGAGTACATACAGACAGACAGACAGATAAAAAAAATAAAAAAATTGTGTTCTGTGACTCTTTTTTTATCGCCCACACACTATTTTTGTTAATTTTATCAAATGTACAGACACGCGGTTCCTACTGTTTTATTATATGTATTGATTTGAGTAGACTTAGTAAACTTACAGCTGTAAATAATCAATACATGTAATAAAAAAAGTTAAAATAATGTGTCTGTACGTTGAGTAAATTTAAAAAAAAAATATTGCTGCTATGAAGACATAGTAACAGAGTAAGAATAAAAAAATGTCCGTCTGTTTGTTTGTCTGCTTGTACACGCTACTATCTGGAAATACTAGATGGATTCGAATGAAAAGTTTTTTGCAACATATAGGGTATTATTGATTTTTGGATTTGGAAGACCTGATGCAGAACCGTAATGATCCAGCTTAGCTATAAGAAATATAAAAATGACGCCTTAGAAAAAGTTGTTCAGCCTGATGAGAATTTTTTGTTGAGGTATAAAAATCGAAGATCTGGAAACACACTGCAAAACCAAGTTAAAATTATTTGCATAAACAGGTGTTTATCTATATAAGTTCATATTTATATTAATACGCTGGAGTCATAAAATCCACGCTAACGAAGTCGCGGGTTTCATCACCGTCCAGTATACAATAATAACTTATTACTAGTGTATTGATATTATTTCAGACATAATATATCCATATTGTCGCTCTGAGAAACTGAAAGTGGGCGGGATACTTAAGGCGGCCCTTCCTGGCGGCTCTGTCGTCAACGCGAGCAAAGTTCGAAAAGCTTGGTTTTTCATCCAGGGCAATGCTAGAAAAAAAGCAAACCAAAAATAGAGAGATAGCGTCTTAGGACACGGTTTGCACTGTATTGAATGAAATTAGTATTATTATAAACTATCCATTGAACGAATATTAACTATTCATAGGATGCGGAAATTTCATAAAACTTATTCTAGGATATACGTTTTTGTCAATAAGCCTTACAAGTTCGTGAAATAAATCTTTTTTATTTAAAAAAACTGTTAGTTCAACAGTTTTCGAGAAAGATCAGTTACAACGCCATAATTACGTACGAGCGTTTGTATGAAAAGTTAGAGGGGAAGGCTGCTCTTAAGAGCGGCCTACCCGTCTTACTTTTCATACAAAAGCTCGTACATGATTATGGCATTGTATTTGATCTTTCTTGAAAACTTTTGAATTCACAGGTATCTTGTGCGCTATTTCTAGGTTTCTATTGAAATAAAAAAAATTAAGAAAAAAAAAAGTCAGTATAGGCCTCCAAAAATTTGCTCTTTTGCACAAATTTTAGCTGAACTTCAACCGTTCATAAGTTATTCATAAATTGTAAAGATAAAGAAAATATTCCAATACAAACCTTGCAAATTTAATGCTCATTAATGCTCATTTTGAATCCAAAACATTTATTTCACACACTTTTAAGGCTTGCTGATAAACGTGTATCACCTGGAACAAGTTTTATGAAATTTTCGCACCCTATGAATATTTAATATTCGTTCAATGGATAGTTAATAATAATACATTTTTAATTTAACAGAATGCAAACCATGCTCTTTTTTGCTGTCTTTCTCTTTTTGGTTTGTCTATTTTTCTAGCATTGCTCTGGATGAAACAACAAGCTTTTCAAACTATGCTCGCGTTGACGACAGAGCGGTCGGGAAGGGCCGTCTTAAGCCGGAGAGAGAGTGGAATATAGAGCCAGAAAGTAGTGGAATGGAGACCGAGACAGGGCCACAGAATCGTTGGAAGACCAGCGTTGAGATGGGCCGATGACATAACCCAAGTAATAAAAAAATCTGGATGAGAAAAGCTCAAACCCGAAGAGAATGGCATGCATATGAGGAGACCTACACTCAAAAGTGGGTGGAAAAAAGTTGAAAGAAGAGAATATTATAACAATTATGAACCCACAGGACAGTTTATGACGAGCTATTGATGAGTAACGACACAGAGCCGAGTGCTCCAGAGAGTCTGTCGACTCGCAAGGTTCTTAGCTTTGCAAAACAAGGTAATTAAGGGCGTAACACCGTGATAACTTGGGATAAAGCACAACACACCTCTTGACACTGTTGCCTCGACCACACGGGTGCTTCTCTATTGCTGGCAACAATCATCGCCTTGTTTGCACCATCTAGTGGGCGGTAAGCCACAGCCTGCGACACAAATAATCAGATATCTATCACGATTATGACAGGTGCCGAAATGTCTAAGTCAATTGTGATAACCCAAGGTTAATCCATCCAATTTTCAAACATAACTTGCAATAAACCCTTTATTTTCTCTTTATTCTGAATATTCCTCCGGTATACTCGTATTCAGAAATGGATTTTGATGGGAGCATCACAAAACATAAACTTATACAAAGGGCTATACCTATGAGTTGGACCTGTATAACCACGCAAACCTTCTGATAAAAGGCCAGGTAGAAAAGACCTGTGAACCTCAAAGACGCACAAATAAATCTAATAATAATTTATTAGACCTTTCATAGCTTTATATATTTTCTACTCTGTATTAACTTCTATGTATTTATTAATATTATCTAAAAGTCTATTTTCTTTGTCATTATATTACTCAAAATAAAATCAAACGTATTTTTAGAAGTAATTGAATTATAATTCTATGAGCAATTGCGCATAGAAAATCTAATTTGGAAAGCACTTCAAATTACTGTGTGCAGCCATTTGAACGAGGAGATTAGAAATCTGTTTGTAGATAAATAACTGTTTAGTTTGCTTAAATATTCGTTTATTCAAGAATAAATTTGCCAAGAGTGAGTCGTATTTACCAAAGCGGTGTTGTATATATGCACTTTATTAATTAAATTATTTTGTGTTATATTACACAAAAAAAATTAGTTAAGGCGAAATTACTGGAAAGTCGACCCGCCGCGGTGCGCGGACCGGCAGATTCCGGGCGCGGCGACGGAGGCGCCAATCTGTTTCACCTAGCGGTTCGGAACCTCTGCTTCCCCGCGTGGAGCAGTGGTCTACGCCGGCCGGATTATCGTGGAGTGAAAAATGGATACCAAATAAATTAATTCAAGGTGCAGCAGTTACATTATGAATTTGGTTTTTGTACACCCAAATTAGATGACATTTATTATAAATAAATATTTGTATTATGTCTTCCCATTTCTTCACTTTTTGTACAGTGTCACTGTATTCCTGACATTTTATAGTCCTAAATTGCTGGGCACTGCTTGATTTCAAATATTAATCTATCGAGGTCAAGATCCATCTTGGTAACGTCCTATAAGCATAAAAAACACACGGGGTACTGCTGAGCAGTGTATTATACCTCGCGGCTAGCACCGCGCCTCCGCACAGATTGGCAGAAACTGCGCCTTGCGCGTAACATTAATAGTCAAAGTTCATTTCATTAATTATGAAAAAAAAAAGACTTCTTAGCCAGGATTTATTTCAGATGTAAACATTAAGACGCCATCTAAAGATGAGAAGTGGAACTACATATTCCGTAGAATTGATATCCGTAGTGCCATATATTATTTTGCCAAGCAAAATAAAATACCCCGACTTTCAATATTTAAACCCCAATAACTTTTAAACGCCTGAACCGATTTTTATCAAACATAGCTAAAGACCAGCGCAAGGGTACTTGCTTTTACGTAAATAAAATCGCATCTAAATCGGTCAATCCGTTCAAGCACTACGATGCCACAGACAGACAGACATTAACGTCAAAGTTATAGCCCGTTTTTTGGGGATTAAAAATCATAATTTACACATATCGGTTTTATGTGAATAAATTATAATTATCATTTATCATTAAGCATATGCTTAATGACACAAAAGAATAATTACCTCAAATGAAATAATAAATAGGCGGCTGCAAGCTCAATCAAAATAAAAAACAATATTACCTAAAAAGATAAATTCTATGAAACTAAATGCTCCAATTTCCATTCTCGTATGGAATTCGCAAAATTAAACTTTACCGAACCAAATAATTTGATACGACAATTATATTCACACTTTCTAGATTTTAGTATTTCGATTAAAAATAACGTAAAGGCAATCAAAATAAACCAGTATATTTAAATCTGAAAGTATATACTTCTCTATTCGTAACAGTCTAGACAGAGCCTACACACAATTAATATAAGTTGGTTGGGTAACATAACACAAAAACCATATCCGGCAAAGGATGATACCCCGCTTTTTCCTTTTAAACCCCCGACAAAATAGATGGGTGTTATAAGTTTTACTTCACTTTGTATCTGTATGTGTGTCTATTCTAGCGCCTAAACGAATGGATCTATTTTGATGCGGTTTTTTTATTTGAACGCTGAATTGGCTTGTCAATTAAATAATATAAAATTTTGTAGATGGTTTTAATAAAAAATATAGATAATTTTAAGAAGGTGAAGTGTTATCAGGATTTTTTTATATAATTTTAAACTTTGCACCGGAAGTGACGACACACAGCAATCAAAGTTTACATTTTTCGTATGTCTGCACAAAAAAAAATGACAACGGTCATCTGTCAATGTCACCTGTTTAAATTATTTTTGTTATGTTGGCTGTAGTCGTTTGACATATATTGTTATAGGGAGATGACAGTGACAGTGACAGTATCATGGAGTTATATGTATTTCGTTAGACATTACAGTACTGAAAGCGGAAATTGCCAATTTTCATTGTGATTTCACTTCCTCAAATACTTGACCTTGCCTGAAAATGAAGGTTATTTGGACTTTTGCAAATATCTAAATAACTAAGACCTTATTTTTAAATCTGATTAGAGAAAGCTTCTCCTAGAGGCTATTCCTCGAAAAGGTTTGCAAATAAGATCTTTTCTTCAAATTACTTGACAAGCGAATTGATCGAGATGGTTCTTAGCTTTGTTTGATGAAATCGGTTCAGGGTTCCAAAAGGGGTGGGTTGAAAATAGTATTTGTTTTTTAATTTGCCTAGCAAATAATTGGTAAGAATTTCAAAAGAAACCAATAAATATTTATTTTATATATAAAGTTCTCATTCGTAAACATTGTCAAAAAATTTGCAAAAAATTCTATGTAACAAAACGACGATTGAAGCGTCCTAAAGTCTTGGGTCTGGTTATATAAATGTTAAAGCCGGATTGCCCTGAACAGCCATTTTGTAAGAACACGGCCATCCCGGCTACACTTCAGCTGGAACTGAGGAAATTATAACACATTTCAGATGGTCCTTGTCACGGATATTGAAGGACTAGATGAGACTCACAGGTTCATCACTAAGGCAAACCCAAGAGAAACATCTCGCGGTAGAGAGAGCTTCCGTTCTGTACGTTAGAGTGATCCAATAAGATGCCGTACGTTCCTTAAGAGCGGCCTTCCCGCTTTTCATACAAATGTTCGTACGTAATTATGGCGGTGTAACTGATCTTTCTTGAAAACTTTTGAACTTACAAATATCTTGTGCAATATTTCTAGGTTTTTTATCGAAATAAAAAAATAAAATTGGGAAAAACAAATTCAGTATACGCCTCCAAAAATCTGCTTCTTTGCACAAATTACAACTGAACTTCGAACGCTCGTAAAAATAGTGATAAATTGTAAAAGTAAAAAAAAATATTTTGATAAAAGCCTTGCAAATGTAATGAAAATTAAAAAAAACATTTATTTTACACATTTGTAAGTCTTACTGAAAAAAACGATTTCCCGGAAGAAGTTTTATGAAATTTCCGCACCCTATGAATAGTTAATATTCGTCCAATGGATAGTTTATAAAAATACTAATTTCATTCAATAGAATACAAACCGTGCCCTTGGGCGTTATTTCTCTCTCTTTTAGGTTTGCCTCTTTCTAGCATTGCCCTGGATGAAACAACATGCTTTTCAAATTATGCTCGCGTTGACGACAGAGCGGCCGGGAAGGGCCGCATTAAGTCGTAAATTATAGCAGTCGTTAAGTCTTTAAACGCTATGATGGTCACCTGATGTCCGTTAAACAATTATAAAACTATCGTGTCTGCGATGCTAGCAGACAGTGTTAAAAAAAAAATCTGACTTATTTTATTTACTTAAATCACACGGCAAATTTCATACAAACGAAATAAGGAAAATACTAAAATACCTTCTTACTTTGATGTCATTTTTGTAGTTTGTACTCAAATATTCATTATGCATTAATATCGATTTCCAGCAGTTTTTACACTCAAAGTCTAAATAGTTCATTAAAATCTAAATTAACCTCAAATAAAATAAAACAAAGTAGGTAGATCCGACATTATAGAAAAAAATACGGAAAACATTTAAAATGTTATAAACTTGCATATTTTTAATGATTGTCATTTCTGTTTTAATAGATACATCTAGAATAAATACAAGCGTGGTACGTCCAAGGTTCCACGTTTTGAAATGACAATGTTCGTAATCCTCTTCCTTCAGAGCGAATTTAACAACTGTAATGGTCATCAATAAAATTGGGAACTTACAGCTTGTTCATTCATTCATTCATTTATTTCCATTTTTCAATTTTTACATTGTGTTGGAATTACTTAAAACTAACATTATTATACTACTCATTAATTACATCTACTCTGTCTATGTATAATTTAATAATTTTAACTATATACTTTAAACAATGTCAAAAAAAAACAAAACTAAAACAGTCAACATATAAAAATAAAATTATAATTTTAAAGCATCACTTGAAAAATTCGTCAAGAGAGTAAAAGGCTTTGTCCAACAGATATGTTTTAAGTTTCCTTTTAAAAGGCTTAAGGCCATTAATACATTTAATTTCTTTAGGCAATTTGTTGTAAGCCTTATACGCTTGGTACTGAGCACTGTGTTCCAACACATAATTTCCAACTTGGGAATGGTATCATGCTTGAGATCCATTCTTCGAGTTTCTTCGCGTGACTGTTTCTCTTTATTTGTCTCTATCGTAGGCAATTGTTTCTTGAAATCAGTCAGTAGGACAAAAAGGTACAAACACGGAACAGTCAAAATACCTTATTTAACGAAATGCTCTTCACATGATTTCCAAGGCGGAATACCAACCATAGCCCGTATAGCTCTTTTTTGAATAGCGAAGGCTCTGTTTTGATTATAAAGGTAACTTTTTCCCCACAGTTTGATGCTATACCGTAATTTGGATACTACTAAAGCGTGATATACTTTGTTTAAATTGTTTGTAGAAATTTCATTTCGGAGACTTCTGTCTGATAGCTTAATCGCTTAACTGTCAGTCAATAAAGAACAATAGTAAAACAATGGCGCGCGACCGTATTACGGTCGTAGACTGTTGAAGGGATAACAAGCCGACGAAATAGAATCGTCCAATGCTTCTAGCTCTTTCTTTCAGTTTAATAATTCGTCTATATATATATATATATATAAATATACCTAAAAATTTTGTATTATTTACTATGTCAACCTTATTTCCATTTAATTTGATGTCATTTGTTTCGGAATTACGTGATGTCGATTTGAAAAGAATAACTTTAGTTTTTTTTATAATTCAATTTTAAAATTATTGGCACTAAACCAATCATTGAATGCACTAAGAATTTTATTGATTTTAAAATTTAGATTATTGATATTTTCATCAGATATTACCGCATTTGTATCGTCCGCAAATAATACTTTTTTTGTGTCAGGGTGGAGATTTTTAATATATGATACCAGGTCATTTGTGAATATAAGAAAAAGAATAGGTCCTAAAATAGATCCTTTAGGGACTCCTCTCTTTACTGCGAGTGATTTTGATCGTGATCATATTTTCACTCTCGCCCTCGATTGTTTTAAGTTCTACAAACTGCTTTCTATTGTCAAAGTAAGATTTGAATAACAAAAGTATTTTACCACGTATTCCGAAATGCTCCAGCTTATTTAACAGGATGTCCTGGTCGACCAAATCAAACGCAGAACTCAAGTCAAGAAAGAGGCTAGCTACTTTTTTCTTATTATTTAAATTCTTAACAATTTCATTCACTAGTGCATCTATTGCCTCTCTAGTTCCTATGTTATTTCGATATCCATACTGTTCGTTTACCAATATCAAATTCTCGTTTAGATTTTCTATTAGCCTAGTTTTAATAAGCATTCCGAAAATCTTTGAAAAGACCGAGAGTACCGAAACGGGCCTAAAATTGCAAGGATCCTTTTTTGATCCTTTTTTATGAATGGGAACGATTCTTGCAATTTTTAGTTGGTCTGGAAAGGTATGCTTCTCTACACAGAGGTTAAAAAAATGGGTTAAAGGTAATGCCAGTATGTCAATATGGTCTTTTATTAATTTTATAGGTATGTCATCATACCCGCAGGCTTTTTTACTATCCATTTTTTTAAGAATTTTTTCTATTTCGCAAGGCGTCACAATTTTCCACTGCATGTCCTTTCTCACCCTTTCTACGTTGGCCTTTAACATGTCTATGGGATCTACGTTTACACTTGTTGCAGCAGATTGCTCTGTAAAATGACTACATAAGGCATCTGATACTTCCTGTTGATTATTAACATTTTTATTGTTGATTTTAAGAATTATTTTATTATGTCCATTTTTACTTGCTTTCTGTCTGTGTCTATTTACTATCTTCCATATGCCCTTGTTCAGATTTTTTTCCCTTTCTATTTCTAAATTAACTGGTTTTTTTTAGCCATTTTAATTACGATTCTGTAGATTCTTATATATTTTAATTTATATCTTTGAACAGACTCATGGCAATCTTTCTTAGTAAAATTACACAAAAATCTCTTTGTTTTACTTGCAACTTTTATTCCTTTTGTAGTCCATGACATTGTTGTTTAAAAGTAGGTACTATATTGTGTTGAAAAAATAGGTAACCTAATTTTACATAGTCCCGGCCACTCAGAAAGTAATGCGAAATTTTATTTTTAATGTATGTGGAACTGGCCAGTTACAATCTATTTTGAAAATATAATTATTTATAAGTAAAAATAGATACGTTCCAATTTTAAAATTTTCTTCATAATTTTTAGCGGACTAATTCAAATTATCGTGTCTCATTTAAAAATGTATCTGAGCCGATAACATTTTCGCGCTCTGATTTTTTACGACTTCAAGTGTCGCCTGAAACCAGATGAATCGTACGATAGGCTTCAAATGGCATTTATGGGCGAACGCCCTTCCAAAGCAACCGTGTATCGTTGGTATAACGAATTCAAGCGCGGTCGACTAACTTTGGGGGATGAGGAAAGAAATGGTCGCCCTTTGACAGCTGTTACGGAAGAAAACGTGCTAGCAGTGAAAAATTTAATCCACGACAATAGACGAATTACGTATTAGGAGATTCAGCACATCCCGCAGATTGGATCAGGAAGCGTTCCGCGCGAGGAGTATAGTTTCACGATGGGTGCCTTACCGATCCATTACATACATACATACATACATATTATCACGCCTGTTTCCCACAGGGGTAGGCAGATGATGTAGATCCATTACAGATGCTCAGAAGCAAGTCTGGGTGTAATGGTGCCGCGATATGATAAAAATTTGAAGCAGGCTCGTCTAGGCGTGTTTACGACATCATTACAGGTGATAAGTCCTGGATTTATTAATACGATCTAGAAACGATTTTTTTTTTGCGCAATACTTTCTAAGTGTCCCACGTATTAATTATTTCATATGTGTCATTTTTTTTTACTTTAAACCTGATTCAGACTTTTCTAAGAATTTTGCATTGTTAATACGCGTGCTCAGTATGGGCTTTCTCCACGCATGCTAAGAAGGTTAATGTAACTAAACGCCTCTTGCCGCATTATACCAGGTACTTTAAAGCCTGCACCGTTTCACCATCTGTACGCAGTGTCTGGAATAGCCCCACTAAGTGTGCGACGCAGGGTGACTAACGCGGTGGAAAAATCTAATAGACAACAGGCATCTACTATACAATCAAGATCCACCACCCCCTCGTTAAAAGATCCGAAAAAAATCCTAAGATAGCCAAGAACTCCAGTCAGAGAAGCCTCAAACACTAGGTTAGCATGGTGGAAAAATAAATATCCTCCTTTACCATCGTCCTATATTCCACCTGCTGAGAACCTTCCACCAGGTGGCCATCTCCCCTGGGCAGTCTGGAAGTCCCTAAACAGGCTCCGGACTGGTGTGGGGAGATGTCACAAAAACCGAGCAAAGGGGGGTTTTCCAAACAATAATCGTTGTTAGTGTGGAACTGTTCAAACCAAGGCCCACCTAATGTCATGTCCCAACTGCCCAACCCCCTGCACAACAGAAGACCTAAACTCGGCTAATGATAGAGGCGTAATAAATGTGGCCACTACACTCATATTATATATGTATTAGGACATTCCAACTTGCTAAAAAGAAGAAGAGTAACCAAGTGGCTCGTCACCCGGGATGCCAGGTGCCGATTCCGCTTGGCACCTATCTCGCTGGGACAAGGTTTTTTTTTATCAAACAGGATTATTTACAAAACTAGCTGATGCCCGCGACTTCGTTCGCGTGGACTTTATGACTCCGGCGTATAAATATAAATAAAAACTAATGAGAGAGAGAGAGAGAGAGACAAAGGGAGAAAGTACTTGTAACAGTGTTAGGAGTTAAAAGTCAATATTATTTTAATTCTTTTCTTCGGGAGCCAATATGAAAAGAGCTGAAGTGTTACTAACCCTGGAGAAAGCCACAATAAGTAGGCCATGCGAAAAACCAGTCCTTAGATCGACATCAGCAGCTTTAAGCCTCTAAAACTGTGACTTATTTTCATAGCAAAGCAAGTTAACATATGGAATTGTGTATTTTCAAAAGGAAAATTGTTGGGGATGAGTGGCATACGCGGAATAAATACAGTTTCACTGGCATCACTCACTTACTGTGAGCTTTAAGTGTCTCAGCAGACTATGCCGAAGTTTAGTGGCTAAAGTTCAGTGTCTAAAGTTCGGTGGGGATGACACACTAAATAAGCTGAAGTTCAGCTGCTGAAGTTCGGTGGAAACGCCGGACAGTAGTGATGTGCCGATATGAGAATTTAATCTTCCGTCTTTGGCGCGTCTGCGGCGAACGGAAACGGGAGCGGAAGAGGGAACGGAAGTGGAAGAGGGAACGGGAACGGGTGTGAAGGTAGGTAGAATTATTATGTTTGATGTGTGATACCCGCAGATAAATAAATGAGTCTTGATCCGAAACTGGTCTTTCATCGACATGGCGCAGCCGAAATAAAATAAAATAAAGATAAATTGTTGGTGGACATTGAGTTACAACTATGGAGAGTGTATTGTCACCGCCCGCACCGTTTCGATTTGATAAAAACTCTTTAGATTTGGCATCTGGGACGCTAAATGAGGCTTGGAAAAAATGGCGGAGTAGCTACGACGTGTATAGTAAGGCGTGCGAACTGAGCAAGAAAACAGGCGAGGTGCAGTTAAACATATTGTTACACGTCGTTGGAGAAGACTGTCGAGAGGTATTAAGTCAAGCATCAGAAAAATACGTCACAGTGGATAGTGTTTTAAAAAAATTAGACGACCATTTTGAAATAAAGAGAAATGTAACGGTTGAAAGACACCAATTTTTTACCAGGAATCAAAAAGAAGATGAGACAATTGAGCAATACGTGTTTGAGTTAAGACGTCTATCGCAAACTTGTGATTTCAAGGATTTGAAAGAGGAATTGATAAAGGATAGACTAGTTTGCGGGGTGCGGATGTCGGTGATTCGCGAGCGACTACTACGTGAAGATGATTTAACTCTTAAAAAGGCGTTAGAGATTTGCCGAGCCGTAGTTGCTTCAAAAACCCACTCCCAAAATATAGCAAGTGATAAAAAGCCAGTTTATGTAGTAAATCAAGACAGTAATTACGAAGAAAATCAAGAGGTTTGGGCGATCGGTAAGAAGAGGTCAATTCCGTCATCGTCATCATCGTGGAGGACCCGCGGAGGTCATACAGGAGCGCGGGGCGCCGGCGGCGGCCGTCGGCAGGCGCGCGAGCGGGCCGTGGCTCCACAGCGCGCGGCGACGCAGGCGTCGAGCTCACGGTGGACGGGTATCAGAAAATGTGGCCAGTGTGGAGGACAGCACGCTCGATTTCAGTGTCCGGCATATGGAAAAAAGTGTCTGAAGTGCAATAAACAAAATCACTTCGCTCGGATGTGTAATGTCTATCAAGTTGAGGAATCCGATCAGGTAATAAATTCAATTAATACAGAGTGGAATGCGACCTTAAAAATTAATAATGTAGACATAAGTTTTAAATTGGATACAGGCGCAGATGTAAATGTGATGCCTTTGCGATACTTGTCAAAAATAAATATTTGCCAACAAGATTTATTAAAGACTAACACAAAGTTAAGCGCTTACTCAGGTACACCAATCAACGTGGTAGGAAAAATATGTTTAAAAGTGCATTACAAAAATAAAATGTATTTATTAGAATTTAAAATCGCAGACGTTCAGTCGATTCCTATATTGGGACGATATGCATGTACCGAACTAGACTTAGTGAGACGTGTCATGTCTTTACAGCATCATAATAATCATCAAATTCCTAAATTTTTAGAGCAATATGAGGATGTGTTCTGTGGACTGGGTTGCCTACCAGGTAAACATACGATTAGACTAAAAGAAAATGTTGTACCTGTTATTCATGCCCCTAGGAAATTGCCATTTGCGATTGTTGACGATGTAAAGAAAAAGTTAACTGAGATGGAACAGCAAGGGATTATAGCGAAGGTGGAGGACCCGTCGGATTGGGTAAGTAGCATCACTGTTGTTAAAAAAGCCAATGGGGATTTACGGATTTGTTTAGATCCAAAGGAGTTGAATGAGGCTATTAAAAGAGAACATTTTAGAATTCCCTCTCTTGATGAGATTGTATCGAAACTGTCAGGGGCTACCTATTTTAGTACATTAGACGCTAGTTCAGGTTTTTGGCAAATCGCTTTAGATGAGTCTAGTTCTTACTGCACTTTTAATTCTATTTCAGGAAGGTATAAATTTTTAAGACTTCCGTATGGTATTTGCTCGGCATCTGAAGTTTTTTACAATAAAATATACGAAAATTTTGATGATTTGTAAGGAATTTGTATGTATATAGATGATTTACTGGTTTATGGGCGTACAAAAATAGAACATGACGAAAGATTGAAAAAAGTGTTAGAAAGATGCAGGAAAATAAATTTAAAATTAAATAAAAGTAAATGTCAGTTTGGATTAAGTGAGATAAAATATTTAGGACATCGCATTACTAAGAATGGGTTATTTCCTGATGATTCGCATATATCTGCAATTACCGACATGCCAATACCTAAAAATAGAAAGGATGTAGAAAGATTATTAGGATTAGTTACATATGTAGGTAATTTTGTTCCAAACTTGTCCGACAAAACTTTGCCATTGAGAGAACTACTTAAGAAAGAGACCGAGTGGCACTGGAATGAGAGACACGATGCATGCGTCACAGAATTAAAGAAATGTTTATCTAATAAACCGGTTTTGCAGTACTACAGTTTAGGAAAACCGATTACAATTTCTGTGGATGCAAGTAAAAGTGGCCTGGGAGCATGTTTGATGCAAAGTGGACTTCCCGTGTGTTATGCGTCAAAGTCATTGAATAAAGCCGAGCAAAGGTATGCTCAGATTGAAAAAGAATTGTATGCTTGTGTGTTCGCATGTGAGCGATTTTATGCATACATTTATGGAAGATCGGACGTAACTATTGAGACGGACCATAAACCGTTAATTACTATAATTAGAAAACCCATCGCGGATGCGCCCGCTCGTTTACAGAGAATGTTATTACGATTGCAGCGTTATACGTTCAAACTTGTGTATAAGCCCGGTAAACATCTTTTCATTGCCGATGCACTATCGCGGGCATATGTACCGGCGACGAGTAGCAGCGACGAGAGCGAGCGGGAGGGTGCGATGCATGATGAAGTGTGTGCGATTACGAGAGAAAATGCTGCGCGTGCATTCGATTCGCAGTATGTAAGTGATAAACAATTTATAAGGTTACAAAAGCATACAGAAAGTGATAAGGAATTAACTATTTTGAAAAAATATATAAATAAAGGGTGGCCAGCTGAGAAAAGTCAATTAGACGAATTGATAAGGCCGTATTGGGGTTATAAAGAAGATTTGTCAGTATCATATGGACTCATTTGGAAAGGAAACAGAATAGTAATTCCTAAAACTTTAAGAAAGGATTTTTTATGCAAAATTCATATTGGTCACATGGGTTTGGAAAAGTGTAGGTTGAGGGCACGAGAAGTTATTTTCTGGCCCGGCATAAACAATGACTGGCAGAATATGATTTCTAATTGTGACGTGTGTTTGTCGCATAGGAAAGGCAACCGTAAAGAGGAAATGCACCCGCACGAAATTCCTAGTCGACCTTGGGCGAAAGTTGGTATGGATTTATTTCAGATTAAGGACCATAATTATCTTTTGTTAGTAGATTATTACAGCAAATTTATGGAAATTGTAGAATTAAAGTACACTCATTCGGATCATGTAATATCTTGTTTGAAAGACATATTCAGTAGGCAGGGAATACCGGAAGTTGTTATGTCTGACTGTGGCCCACAGTTCACGTCAGGTGTGTTCAGGGACTTTGCTAATGAGTGGAATTTTATTCATAAAAAATCTTCTCCACATTACTCGCAGTCGAATGGACAAATAGAACGCACGGTACAAACGGTTAAGAATATAATCACTAAAACGGCCGAAAATGGGACAGATTATCGCCTCGCTTTGTTAGAATATAGAAACACGCCGCTTTGTAATAGCTTGCCATCTCCATCGGAGTTGTTACAAAGCAGAAAGCTTCGCAGTATTATTCCATCTTCACATAAATTATTAAAACCTAAAGTACAGTCAAATATAAAAAATAAATTAGATAATATTCAACTTAAACAAAAATTCTATTATGATAGGACAGCTGCAAGACTTGAAAAATTGTCATTAGGTCAGAAAGTAAAAATTTTGGACATGAAACATAAAAAAGGTGGGTATCTGGAACAGTAACGCAAAATTTTGCAGAATAGATCATATGAAGTTCAATTATTAAATGGTAAAAAAATTATTAGAAATCGTAGGCATATTATTAAGGATGCGCAGGAAAGACATGACACGGAACACTATAATTAAGATTTAGACGACGCTGGTGCAAGTAAGTCACCTGAGACTAATTTACCAAATAATAATAATAATAATAGTAATATTAACCGTGATAATAACTATTATGTAACTCGTTTTGGCAGGACAGTGAGACCGCCGATTAGGTGGGGTGAACCAATATGCACCGAATGAGCCGCTTTGGTTATTTAGTTATTTATTAAAGAAATTGATTGAGTAATGATTGCAATTTATTTGTTAATTAATTTAAATAAAAAATATTTTTTTTTAGTTTTTTTTTTCTATGAAGTAATTATTTAAATATATAAAATTGTTTTTAATTGTAAAAAAAATAATAAACTGAATTGTACTTAAAGATATCATGTAGTTGCATGTTAATGTTATTTAATTTATTGTTCAGAGCATATCAACATAAAAATAAAATATAATTTAATCTAAATATTGAATAGGTATTCCATTTTCACATAAATTATATAAATATATATAAGCTGCATTTTTAACTTATGAACTTAAAAATTGCAAGTATGTGTTATATTATAAAAATGTGTATATCAATTAAATTTTAATTAATTTAAATCAGAACATAATTTCTTAATATCGTTTTTTTTTTAATCATATACGTATGTTATGAATGTATTTACAATAGAAAAAAGAATTTTGTGATTCAAATATCATTATGTGTATTTCATTTATAGTTTGTTAATAATAATTAGTTTTTGTTTTTCGTTTGGGGATAAATATGTGTTAAATTGTTAAGGGGGGAGATGTGAAGGTAGGTAGAATTATTATGTTTGATGTGTGATACCCGCAGATAAATAAATGAGTCTTGATCCGAAACTGGTCTTTCATTGACATGGGAGCGGAAGCGAGAGCGGGAGCGGGAGCGGAAGCGGCAGCGGTGGCGCCAGCAGCGGCGGCTGCGGCGGCGGCGGCGTCGGCGGTGGCGGAGGCGTCGGCAGCGGCGGCGGAGGAGTCGGCGGCGGCGGCGGCGGCAGCGGCGGCAGCGGCGGCAGCGGAAGCGGTGGCGGCGGCGTCGGCGGCGTACGGGTACGGGTACGGGTACGGGTACGGGTCCGATTCAGGCAAAAGCATCGGAAGTTCGGCGTTATGTGTTGCTAGTAATGCAAATAACATTGCAGGCATGCATTGGCTGAAATTCTGCCGCTGAACTTCGGCATACAGTGCTGAGACATTAAGTTGGGTTCCGTTACACGGTTTCGGCGGAGTCAAATTTCACATCAGCATTATTGGCCCTCCGACATTAAGACTTATTTTGTGAGCCGTGAGTCCATTTGCTGCAAGTGAATTAAGAAACTCAACTGGATAATTGGTGGCGTCGTCAACAACACTATCCAAGAAATCTAATATATAAAATTCTCGTGTCACAGTTTTCGTTGCCATACTCCTTTGAAACGGCTTGACCGATTTTGATGAAATCTTTTGTGCTTATCCGGTATCTATGAGAATCGGCCAACATCTATTTTTCATCCCCCTAAATGTTAGGGGTAGTCCACCCTAAATTTTTTTATGGCAAAACAACGTTTGCCGGGTCAGCTAGTCTAAATATATATCTATATCTAAATATATATAACTCAAAGGTGACTGACTGACTGACATAGTGATCTATCAACGCACAGCCCAAACCACTGGACGGATCGGGTTGAATTTTGGCATGCAGGTAGATGTTATGACGTAGTCATCCGCTAAGAAAGGATTTTGATCAATTTTTCCCCCAAGGGGATAAAATAGGGGATGAAAGTTTGTATGAAACTTTGTCAATTTTAAACCGATCGGGCTAAGACTTTGCATGCATAAAGCTACTATGACGTAGGCATCCCCTAAGAAAGGATTTTGATAAATTACACCCCTACGCGAGCGAAGCCGCGGGCACAAGCTAGTTAACAATAATTTGCGTCATAAGTTCTTTATTAATTGATTTTTAATTTTTTGGTGTCAATATGGCGCGTTCACATAACCAAGAATTTTCTGGTGTGTTATGCTCTGAAGGTCCGCAAATACTGAACTTATAAGTTCTACTTCGGACGAAACAATTTTTTTTTGAAAAAATTTCAATGTACAGATACTTTTTTTTTACTCTTTTATTATAGTATACATTTAGTATGTTTTTGTTCAGCGGCAACAAAAAACATCATCTATAAAAATTTCAACTGTCTAGCTATAATGGTTCATGAGATACAGCCTGGTGACAGACAGACAGACAAACAGTCGGACGGTCTAAGTAATAGGGTCCCGTTTCTACCCTACCCTATGGAACCCTAAAAATCGAATAAAATAAGTATTGATGGGGGGCTCCCATACTACAAACGTGATTTTTCATAGATTATGGTACGGAACCCTTCGCGCGCGTCCGACTCGCGCTTGGCCAGTTGTATTATATTTCAACAAACAGTTCTCATCAGACTTAACAACTTTTGCTAAGGCGGCATTTTAATATTTCTTATAGTTTAGCTGGACCATTATAGTTCTGCATCATGTGTTCCATTTTCCAAAATCAATTATAGCCTATATGTTGCCCAGGCTTCACAGCTATATAACAAAAAAAGTTTCATTCGAATCCGTCCAGTATTTCCGGAGATTAGCGTGTACAAACAGACAAACAGACAGACATTTTTTTTTATTTTCTTACTCTATTACTATATCTCCATCGCCCCAAATATTTTTTTTTGAAAAATTTTCAATGTACAGACACATTTTTTTTACTCCTTTATTATAGTATAGATACATGCACACAAAAGGCAATCACAGAAACAATCAAGTAAGGAAATTTACATAGTTGTATAAAGTTGCTTATTTCATAAGAAATCTCTTGCAGCAGGAGAAGAGAACAAACCAAACAGTAAGTGTTAAAATAAAACTTGGTAGACATATAAATTTTGATTAATAATACTAAATGAATAAGAGGAAAAAGTGCAGAAATTTTTGTACGGAAATGAAACATCGACAACAAGAATTGGATTTCCAATGCAATCGTGACGCAATAAAAGATTCATAGAAGCAAACCGCACGCCATCGACGGACGCAATAAATAACACTTTATCTATAGACAATTCATATCGCCCGACATGAATGCCCAACATGTGAAAAACGAATAATTTTCCATTTTAAACGTAGTTTCACTGGAGTTTCGTTTTCAGTAACGTGATCATTGAAATAAACACTAGACTAAAATAACACGGGAATATTTTAATAGATATTTGTTGAAAATGTTGGTGACTGGGTTAGTATTTCATTGAAAATATAATTTCAATTTCGGTAATAATTTAAATGAACAACATATTATTAAACTTGCGATTAATTTATTTTATTACAAACTAATGTGAGATGAAAAAAAAACCTTTAAGACGGTTCACTCACGTAATAAAGTCGGAAAAGGCCTACCAAGTTTCGATTGATTGATAAATTCTATTAATTAATTTAAATTATGATATAATCAACTATGTAATATCTGCCCACATATCAACTTTTTAAAATAAAAAATTGTGAATTGAAGTCCTCGGAAAAAATGCTGCAGTGCAGTTTGTTGCCGCTTTTTTGCACTAGCGCTTATAGAAGCGGAAGTAAACTCAGCTGTATTTGTCATCAACACCAGAGATGTGGACTGGCAAAAAAAAAAATTATTTTATAAAGTCCGTCAACTAAATTATCCAATAAAGGAGCCAAATTTTTATTTAGTAAAGGAGTGAAAATTCCCATAGATACAGCGCTTTGAAATTTCGAAGTAGGAGTGATATACGTCATCTTTGCTTAAATATCGTAGCTGATCGTGACATCGCGCGAAATTTAAATGCGCTGTATCTTCGTCTTTATTTGCTTATCAGAGAAAAGGATACCATACTTTTTATAGATCCATCTAATGAGCAATTTTTATACAACAAAACAAAGTGACTATCAAGGGCATACATCTGCTGTTTGTGGCGGGTGCACTCGAGCTGTTGGTGACAGGTATGATAACTGGTGGCGTAAGCACACAAAGTAGGTACCTAATGCAAATCAAAGAGCATATAACTTTGACTTTCACAAAGTAACACTTAAATCTATTTAACTAACTAAACTATCAAAATTATTCAAAGCACTTGACCGTCACAGTTATCAAGTTTTGAAGCAGTGGTGGACTGTGAGGTATCTACGAATTTGATCCTCATTATGGGACTTAAAGTTTATACTCGTGTACCATTACGAGTATTTTCAACCAAGTACTACTACTTGCGTCTGGTGAAGAAAAACATCGAGAGAAAATCTGCACACGTCTTGGGACTATAGAGTTTACTAGCGTGTAAAAAGGAGAAGGCAATTTATTTATTTAACTTTATTTCATGAAATTGTAATCGGCGCACTTAAAGCCGTAGGCCTTTTCAACCAGTCAACCTTCAGGGGGAGGAGACATGCAAAAATTTCAGAAATATGTGCAAAAACTCTAAAATTAAAAACTGAGAACACATACTTATAAATAACAGAATCAAACCTACGTACAAAAATGGCAACCACTTTACTACATCCGCCTGACCTATTCATTATAATGGTCATTGTACCTCTCTCTTAATACAATGACACCGAAAAAGGATGGCTCAGTGAGTAAAATACATATGCTTAAGCTTTTATTTAACAAAACTAAATATATTTTTATGTATACCTAGGTATTTGTATAATATACGTAGTAGGTATGTTCTTTAAGCAAATGCCTATTATTTCATTTAAAAGGTATTCGTTATGAATGTGGAGTTGTTCACTGCATGGCCCACCTCCTATTATGGCTCAACTACCCAACCTCTTATACATGAGATGATTTAAACTGGTCTAATGACTAAAAAAGTTGCTCCAACTCGCTAAAAAGAAGAAACGGTATTTCTAGGAATCGTAGGATCATAGGCATCTTTAAGCAGAAACTGTCAAGTAAACCTAACAAAAGAGATCAACGAAAAACTCTTTAAACTAAATCTTTTTAAGCACTACAGTTAAATCATTCATTACCAAGTATAAAGTCAGTAATCGCACTCCATTGGTCGTCCCTTACTCAGCTAATCTTGACGTTTTCACCCGACTATCTCATCTCCATACAAATCGTTGCGGCAAACTATTTAGTCGGTTAATTCTCTTATTAGACGTTGATTACAAAAGGGACTAGGGTTCAAGAAGATTGGCTGTTACACGAATAGGCTTAACGAAATTGCTTATAAATTTTTGCTTTAAGCTCAAAAATATTCTTATTTATATTCATATGTAACAAGTATTTGAGCTATTTGCATTTTTCACTATTGAAATTTAGACCATTTTCAGCAATAGAGATCCATGCTAGTATGGGAGAAAGGAAAAAACTTACAATGTACAAGCTGTTTCTCTTCCCGCACAGATCGTAAAAACTGACGATATTAATAGGCGATGTGGCTTGCAACTCATCACTATTTTGATTTATTTTGCCACCTATACCATCACGGTAAAAGTGGCCGTTGAGGCTTGCGGTCTTGGACTCTATAATGCTTTGTCTACCCCATTGGAATAAAAACATGACTATAATGAGGCACACAGTAGACTTAATAAGGTCTTGGACCAGTTGCAATTTAGACAAAATTACATTTGAGCCTACTTGCAACTTAGACAAGTTGCTATCGAGTTCCGAGTTGCGTTTTAGACATTCGATATGAACCTTTAACTGACCTGACTACACCACAATTTTTTAAAGGTCCGTGTTCTAAAAGTAATAGGCCTACTTAATGAGTTAATCTGGTGGACTATGCCAGTAGCCTACTGAAGAATGAAGCGATGAAATCCAATAATTATATATTATAAAATAATTATGCTTCTCAAAAATATTTACAAAGTTTGTCTAAGAAAAAAATGAGTCAATTTATTTTTAGAAGCACCCGAAAATTAACTTTTCAAATTTAATAGTGAACAAATTCAATAAGCATATTTTCGTCTGACCGAATTATTTTGTCACGATTTATCCTTGTCAACAGCATTTGGAGAATAATCGGAAATTTTGTTAATTTCACCTACATTAAATTTTCTCTCTTTTAAAATTTAATGTACCATTTAAAAAAAGAAGTCATTTATTTTCTGTTTCAAAGGTACAGAAAAATTCTACATTGAGTATGAAATACACGGTAATGTGCGATGAAAAGCTTGACTTTCTCACTTTAAACTGTACACAGTAGTTCATATTATATTAGTTTATCAAGACAACATTTTAAATGATGTTTCCGTTTCCTTTCAGTTAATTTATTTCAAATGGAGGCAGCACTGTGCCCCAAAAAAATATTGTATCTTAAGTTTAAAAAGTAAGTAATTTTTGTTAACTTACGAATAAGTTGGAAAAAAAATTAAAATTAATCTGCAAAATGAAATTTTCGAACCCCTAATCTCGAAGTTATTAAATTCTCATTTTACTAATCCATGTTATATTTCACATCGAGATTAAAATCTCAAATGTAATTTTGCTAGAAATAATACATAATTCACACATTAGAAATTGATTTTTTACGAGAACAATCAACCGTTAAGGTGAACTTTGCAGACGAACTTTTGACCTTTTTGTTTTAGTATGTATAAGATTTTTTTTACTATTTGTGTATTTATAATGTATTTTAGGAAATTATAAAGTTAGATTTGAACCTATTAATAGTTTGCTCTACAGGTTGACTGGTAAATCAAGTGTTATTATTTAAGGACATAATAAGTCATGGACACACGTGACGTCAAAAAAAATTTAAAAAAATCGTATTATGTATTTACAAAGAAAAATTTTATCACATTAGTGCGCAGTCTCGGAATGTTTGGGAACCGCGTGCTTGCTACGCGCTCGGTACCTACATACACTCAACTCGTTTATCATTGCACGCAGTGTCGACAATTCTTGTTTTAATTGGGTAGTTTGGAAAAGTTTTAAGCACCTTTCGTTTAAATATATTTGGAATTAAAATCGAGTAGTGAGTGCCCCTTTTCTCAGCCTATATAATGACCAAGCGAGCGTAAATCGCTCGCATTTCAGTCGCAGGAAGTCCACATAGCCTCCCCAAGGTTTTTCAAAACGATCGATTGGGATCGCCTGCATCCAGCGTTTTCCTGCAACCTTGCTAAGGTCGTCCGACCACCTAGTGAGTGGGTGACCTGCGCTTGCCGAGACGTGGCCGCCATTCAAGAAATCTTCTGCCTCATTGGCCATCGGTTCTTCGTGCTATGTGCCCTACCCACTATAACTTCAATGAGCTAATCTACCGGGTTATAACAGGAACCTTCGTTCACCTACGAACATCCTCATTTCTGATTCAATCATGTAGATAAACACCTTATGAGACCCATAGTAAAGGACAACGTCTCAGAGCCATAAGTCATTACTGGTAACACACATTAAATAAACACTTGCGTCTTGAGGCACTGAGGAAATTATTATCTTCATGTGCTGGCGAGTAATTTTATGCATATATTAAAAGTTGGACATAAAGCTTGTCCCAATATCCACACTCTAACTTTATTCTTCTAAAATTATGAGTTTTCAGTTTTAAAGACAACGACGGAAGTTTTGGTCTTGCGAAGCTGGTTTTCGGGATAGCATAAGTTAGCAGTGACCCGGATCTTAAAATACAACCCATTTGAAATTTTAAGATATATTTTAAACTAGAAGAGCTTAGCCTCGCAGAATAGCTCTTGCACATTTTAACCTTTAACTAAAATAATAAAATTAAAATTAAAATGCATTTATTACCCACATTTTAAAATAATAAATAAATAGGGACAAATAACACCGATTAAGCTAGCCCCAAAGTAAATTCGAGACTTTTGATATGGAATATTTACTTAACGATAGTATTTTTTATAACAAATACATATATACATCTAAGACCCAGAACAATTTGAAAAAGGCCATTTTCCAACGTGCCCTGACCGGGGATCGAACCCGAAACCTCTGGGTGGCGGATTTGACTAGCATGGTGACCACTACGCCACGGAGGTCGTTAAAAAATATAAGACATCTTCGGAACCATGAGAATAATAACAATAGATTACACATACAAATAGTTGAATTGCCATATACCTAATAAAGTAAAAAGATGCCATGCACGGCTGATTTGACAAAAAATGGAACAATACAATTTTGCATTAATACTTAGACGAACTATTAAAACCATCTTTAATTTATCTATGAAATTTCCTTCGCAAATTTTACTGCAACGAAGCGTATCGGCATTTCGCTTAATTTTTCTCCTTATTGAACGGCGAATTAATTAAAATTTCATTATTCGAGGGAAGATTATAACTTCCTTCTAGTCATTTGCATATTTGACTGAAATATTTAAAGAAATCCTCTTTAAAAGAGCTCTTATTAAATTTGTTATAAGCGTTCCTTCGACCCGAAACTTGTATTTCTTTTTAAGGTTCCGCACAGTTACGAAAACTTTTTAAACAGATGAATTTCAAGTAGCTGGGTAGCTTCTGTAATTTACAAATTTGTAGAATATTTCATTCGCGTATATAAGGCAATTTGCGTTTGCTCGTTTATAAACGGTGATGATTTCTCTCGGATAGTTTTATAAAAGAAAAAAAAAATGACTTCGATTCATTTTAACATTTAGTCTTGATAATTTCACAAAATTAAGGGAGGCATAATTCCAGGTTTCCCCACACTTCAAAAATGAAAGGAGGAAAAAAAGATGTCTTTTTTGCCCTAGTGGTAAAACGGGAAGGATGTTACTTATACCAGATACGTATTGTACCTCGTAAATCCATTATCTTTATCTTCAGTTTTAGTTTCCACTGAAGGAGGACACAACTCTCATTGTACTACCAAAGTCATACTTGGTTAGAGCAGACAGAAAATCATTCTATATTACTAACAATAGTAGTCGTACTGGTGTGCGTCTGAGAAGGTCGAGTTCGATCCTCGTTAGGCACGACTTACCTCTGAGTTTGCACTCATGTACGCAAGGCTTGAAACCGGTACCAAAAGTACAAGTTCTTTACTGGTATTTAGAGGTTCTTTTCATTTCGGTACCTGGGTACGGATACAAGATGGGTACTGGTACAGGTACTAGTACCGGTACCTAATTAAGGTACCTGCTTGCTATTCTGCTTATACTTGAACCTGCTGGTATATGCTTTCTCTCTCTGGTATCGGTGTAGTGCCGATACTGACGCGAAAAATGGTACCGGTATAGATAGTGCAGGTACTATGTCTAGAACCGGTACCGAAACAAAGTCAATGGTATCGGTTTCCATAAATACCGGTATTTTAAGCCTTGCATGTATGGTCTTTTTCAACAGCCACCACTTTCTTCCCGCGAAGAAAAACATCGCAAGGAAACCATACCGGTGTACTAGTGTGTTATAATGACTGTTGTCTCTCGATGAACGTTATTCAGCTACGTGAGATGCCTTTTAGGCAGCTCGGAAAATTAGACACTCACTAGTGTCTGATTTTCCGAGATTTAGAGATTTAGCTTATAAAACACTTGTTAAGAGAAGAAAACAACGAGTTTAGAACTAACGTGAGAAACTAAATATTTTAACACAGCTTTACTTACGTAATGTAGCCGAAAAAGACTAGTTTAGATCGGTTTAGTTAGACGATCACCATCAACTCACCCTCGTACACTTCGCTCCTCAAGCATTTTCATCCTTAATATCCCTCCTCATCGCACTTCTTTCATGTTTTTAAATAAAAAAATCAAGGCGAGTGTTAGGAGGGACGGTAACCTGATGGTTTCGCTGCCCTCAACGCACTTAGCCTCGGGTGTCGCCGCCCATGCTGCTGCATCGGAAACTATGAATAATGGTGGTGTGTCCGTAGTTTTTGGTGTTACTTTTGTAGCTGTTTGAGTATACCCGAGGCCGAAGACGATAATAACACGATGGTTTCTACAGCTACAAGAGTTGGTATATTAAGGGAGTCGAACCTGCTGCACACGGCACCGCTGTAAATAGAGAAATTAATTATAATTAGATCTAGGTCAGCGCGGAAAAAGCATATATATATATATATATATATATATATATATATATATATATATATATATATATATAAAATATATAAAAGAAACAGGTGTGAATATTAACACAATCTGGGACACTTACGGCTGTGGACGTAATCCAATTGTTATTACTGTTGTGTCTGGTTGAGTGTCCCGGAATATGTAAAGAATCCACTTGCCGCTTCTCTCTCTATTCAAATTTTCTTTTTTCACTTTTCCTTATAAATTCACATTTTGATTTTCCGACCATCTTAAATTTACCAACCCGACTGCCGAAGCGAGTTATGAGCAAATTCTTACTTTGTTTTATAATGTTGCCAAAATACACCAATATTAAATTGAGACTCGAAGTCTCTGCATAAAATAAACTTCATAACCTTAAAAATACTTACTATCAGTTCTACTTTATTTTATATAACCTAGTTTTATTTTTATTAGTTTAAGTATTACTTTTTTTTGGAATCACGTGTCTTTTCACCCCGGTTCTTTGGGAGGCTTGCGTGGGGATACAGATCCGACACATAGAAACCCTTTGGAGAAGTTAATGTTATGTGGCGCTTCCGCCAAATCCCATTTCTGGATATACCTATGGAAGGTGTACCCTTGAATAAGTTTCGACAGGAGAAAGATCTACATATATTGCAAGAAAAATTAAAAGGTCTATGGGTTATGGAATGAGATTGGGATGGACTGATGCCGGGATATTGCAATAGAAACGGCACCTGCCGTAATCATCATAACCGACTATTGTAGGCAGGTAGCTTGCTGCCCACTAGTCGGACCCCTCAAACGCACCGACGATAGTTGCCAGCAAAGGAGCAATACCCGTGCAGGCAAGGTGTGCTGCGCTTTCTCCGAAGTTACTCACGGCGTAATGCCCTTTGACACTTCCACCCCTGGAGCAACAGCTCTAACGACTCCTCTACACGGCCAATTAAGGCAATGCGGAGCTGAGAGCCCTGCGAATCCTCTTGGGTCTCCACCCCGACGGATGAAGACACGTCAGGGACAAGGGCTCTAACCGGCTCACTGGAGTACTCGGGTCCGTGGTGTCGTTACTTTATTATTACCTAGTTTTATTTTAATCTAAAACCATAACAAACAAAATAATTAATTTTCCCAAATGGAATTTTTAAACCGGTTTCATAAAAAATATTGACACCCCCGTCTTTTATAATTTATTTCACCCTTTTCCTTCCTAACTAAGTGCCTTATGAACGCGAAGGCTTATCGTAATGCCGTCTGCCATTTATACCGTTCTGCAAAAGATATCGAATCAATCATGACATCAATATCATCATAGGGCTGAAGCTTTTATTACACGGGGTGAAAAAAAAAATTAATTCAATTTGTACTCGTAGTTTTAAGAATATTACATTCTAAAATTTAAATATAAGGTCTAAACTACGATATTACTAAAGTGCACTAAATTAGCGTTTAATAAAAAAAAATGAATTTTTGTATCTCATGACTAATTTGATATCTCGTTAATCGAAGTCTTAAAAGCTATCTTATCTCTTTTGGAATGGATTTACTTCCAGTTTAGCACGTTCTCTTTGTCACACTATGGTCCGGCCTATGTCACTCCCCGTTTAGGTATCGAAAATATACCTACATTATTACAATGCGCGGCGACGATTTTGAAGGGGAAAATTCAGTTACATGAATCGTTCGTCAAGAGTAATAAGAATAAATTTTACTTGCAATGGATGTGAAATGTCTAAATGAAGAGGTGAGGAGTTCTGACGCGAGCTAAATTAAACCATAGCGCTCACCACATTAAGTAGATATTTCTTTGAATTTCTTTTTTAAGTAAGACTTCTGTACGTGAGTACTAGTTCTTATGCTGTGCTATGGTCTAGAAGGTTGATTGAAACTGATAGAAATTTTATCGTTTATTTACATTTTGTATACCGTCTTCACAATATTTCTGAAAATGCTCTCCTCCGCTTTTGGATAAAACGCAGCCGTACCGTATAATAACAATTGACGGAAAATCTACGACAGATAGGGGTTTAGGGGAAGTTTTTAAAGGACCTGTCAGCGACCCGATAATACTATGATTGATGTTTTATTTACGATAGGACGAAGTGAAAATGTCATTTATAAAGAGGATAAAGCTTGTTTTTTAACCTGACTGCTTCAGGGGGCTATAAACAGTACACGTATATGTTACAGCTGTGTGTATTTATGTTAGTTTTTTTATGAAATAAATGTTTTTTTTTTTTATTTTTCTGACATTTACTCTTACAGAAATACGACCAAATTAAGAGTAGTCTCTTCTAGACTTCATTATCGAAATGCTATAGGACATTGAGGAGTTTTTTCCATATTTTCAATGTTCTTCATCATATTTTCATTAAAATATTAAAGAACCAACTAGATAGAAAAGGCTTTCAAATATAATATTATAATTAAAATCCGTTGATAATTATATAAGACATCGCATAACACATACACGAAAATCAAACAGTTGAATTGGTAATTTCCTCATCTCTAGAAGTCGGTTAAAAAAGGTTATTTTTGATCAAATTTTAATAGTAAGCTACCTACGTATGTACAACAAAGAAATTTAAAGCCTAGGTTGTTGCAATTCTAACGCAGTGCACAAAACTGCAACCATAAACTATCCTTTAGGGTAATATTTTAGTCTGTTAGCACACTGCAGTGGTACAAATCTCCCTCATTATTTCATGGAAGGCATCGGCGCGAGCGTTAAATAAGTTATGGAAACAAATAGTCTACTCATTAGCTGGAATTTATTAAATTAAATCTTTTCCAGCTCGTTTGGGAGGGAAGAAATTAAATGGAACGTGCCAGTTCCTTCCAGATTTTAAAGGAACTACGTTTTGTTTATTCTTATAGATTTAGCTCAAGTCTAACCATTTCGCCCTTTCCTATAAAATCATCAAAAAACTATTCGCTTTGTATTAAGTACCTTTGGTTTATTTTTAATCGATAAAATGGCACTTTTTATAGGGTTTTCTCTGTTTATACCAAATTCGACTACAGTCACGACTACTCGCTGTTTCTGATTATGTCATGTATTCTTATGCTTGAAATGGGCAGTCTGGAAGTTCTTATAAATAGTCTTCGGAATAGCGTTGTGCGGTGCTATGAAAACCGAGTCAAGTAGGCTTTCTCAAATAATGACCCTTTGTTTATCATACTTGCCAAGGAGAAGACGCTTGAAATTTTCAAGTTTCTAGCGTAAGAACGCATGACGTTACGTTATCAAAATAGCCACAATAAAACAAAACTAACTGAAAAAGAAATTTTGTACATAGGTCGTTCGTCAATTTACATTTAACATCCAAAAATGCAGCATAACACCTGCCGCCATCCATGATTGTAGGCAGGGAAAGTTACAGAGAATACGCATCTTTCATGTGAAAGGAACAGCAGGAAAGAGTCAGTCTCGGCAAACATTCGGCGACCAGATTAAAAAAAATAATTAAATAAATATATACGGACAAATCACACAGATTGAGCTAGCCCCAAAGTAAGTTCGAGACTTGTGTCATGGGATACTAACTCAACGATACTATATTTTATAACAAATACATATATAGATAAACATCCAAGACCCATGTCCATTTGAAAAAGATCATTTTTCATCTAAAACTGACCTGGGATCGAACCCGAGATCTCCGGCCGCCTGGCATGGCGACTACCGACCACTAGGCCAAAGAGGTCGCCAATTGCAGACGTTCTAAAAAAGGAGAAGTCAGAGTACCCGTAACCGAAGGGCATGTATAAAGAGATTGACGAGTGCAGATGAAGCAAAAGAGATTTGTCAGGAAGGATCATAGTAAGTGGAGGTCTCTGAGTACCTCTGGGGAAACAGGTGTGATATTATGGATGGATGAATGTATATGTAAATTCTATTAACCTGAGGAGATATACGAAATATTTAAAAAACTTGAGAGGTGTCAAGGGACACCCGGATGGAACGAAGTAAAATATAAATAGGTCTAAATTACATTCAAACTCTTTTCTGCGTTCTAAAATCAAGATTTTATTATCTTCATTTTGAATGAACAAAAAGTGTCGTTACAACTTTTGGTCCTATTTTTTTCCCTCTAGCTCCATTTCGCAATGCGCAATAAGGAACTTCGTTCCAATAACTAAAAGATTCAGAACAGGTAAGTGTAGCATATTGTAAATCAAATTTTGCTTTCTACATTGAGGCAATTATAATTAACATTTGCGAATGGTTTTTAAACTTGCAGCAAAGTTTTAAAGGGTGAATCTGACAATCCATTTAGTCGTCGTCATTTAACGTCACTATCGGCTTTGTATATTTTTCGAATTCCAACCTTAATGGACAAGATTAAAAGGCAGAATGCCACTCGATACTCAATAAGTTTGCATATTTTAAAAATCTATACAAAGAATCTTGGATTTTTTGTCCAACATTTTTAAAATATACAGAATAAAACAGATCAAGCATGGTTTTTTAGAGGTTTATTTAGTTTTGAGCGTCGATTAAAATTTTTCATCTAACAAGGGTATAAATTTCAACAACAAACATTACTGTATTGCGTGCAGTATAGGGAATAATTTACATAACGTTTTTTGTGAGGCCAAAGTACTTATTAAGACAAATGTAATAATTTCAAAATCGATGGCATTGCGTCGTCTTATTACTAAGTTCCATCAACCATCTTTCGTCTCATGATCATACCTTAGGCATCTTATACCATAAAGTGCTCGTCAAAGCAAATCATACCCACTCAATGTTGTTATGCTGTTTTATAGTTCTGTCGAATATCTCACGGCTCCATCATCAGAACAGCTCATTGACTGCTCAATGATATTGTGTTGTCATCCGACTTACACAACTATGCAAAATTTCAGCTCAATCGTTTGAAGATAACTGGTTGAAAATTGAGTTGCAAGATTTGACCGAAACTAACATACACTTACAAGATACATTGAAAGTTAAATTAAACGCTTGTAATTATCACGTTTGTATTCCTTACGGAGTAGACAGAGAACCATTAGTAAATGTTTACACAATCACTAAGCGGCAAATGTGATAAAACAACACCTTAATTAAAAGAAGTACAATTTATAATAGACGAACAGATTATAAAGACTTTATTTTGCACATACCACTAAAATTTGTGTATTTATTTAAAACATTTTACGTTAGGTCGTTTGACAGAGATGCGAATAAAAAAATGCAGCAGCAACGTGTGCCAACAGCCGTGACTATGGGCAGTTTAGGAAATAGTTACATGGACATAACCACTTAGCGGCAGAGGCGATGACCTAGATTTAAAGGACATTTTATAGTAGATGGACAGCGCAATTATAAAAGATTTACTTAGCGCATACTGAAAAAAAAAACCAAGGTAGATAGATAGTTAAAAGGTATTTAAGTTTTTATTTTATGCATTCATTTACATTTTTGTCAAACAGTGACACGTAAGAGATTAAGATTAAGAGATAAAAACGCGTGGATACTGCCTAAACATTTTCCATTACACTCCACACATGAAACATAAAATAGCTGAGTTTTCTGTTACCATAATAAGCTTACTGTAAAAACATGTAAATGCTCTGCGATCAATAGGTGACCAACATATAACTAATATTTTCTCTTGACAAGGTCTGCGAGTTCGGGTTTTTCATGCTCACTTAAATGTCCAATCCGGTGGTGGCGTCGCTGGTCGGGTCGTTGGATTCCCTTTAATATGGTTGAGTTTAACGATGGCTGATCCGTGCGTCAACTCGTGAACGGGTGCTGCCGGGAGGGACTGGTCAGCTCGGCTTTGCTTTTTTGACTACTTAATATTTTTTATTACGCAATTTATGTTTGTTTACTTATTCGCAAGCATTACATGTTATAATGTGTCAACATTGTATTATATTATAAGTATTTGTTAATTAAAAGACAATAACAATAATATGACAAAGTCCTTCTGGCAAGTAGGCGACCAATACTGTGAAAATGAGTTTCTTTCGGCGTTTCTTCTCAGCAGTGGTCGTTACGAAGCGCTGGTATAGGTAGCTTTTCTTTAAAAATAAATTACTTAAATTTTAATATTTTACATTTAACATAAATCATACTTATTGACGTGTTAAAGTGCCTGTAAAGGTCTAATTACTGAATAAACATTTGAATCTTTGCTTATTAAAATGCAGCAGCAAAGCATGCCAACAGCCGTGACTGTGGGCAGTTTAGGAAATAGTTACGTGGACATAACCACTTAGCGGCACATGCGACAGAAATATACCTACATTAAACGGATATTTTAGGGTAGATGGACAGTGCAATTACAAAGGCTTCAAGAGCTATAAAATTACAGACTTAAAACGGCTAATTTTTTAAATTTTTTAGATTACCAAGGGATACACAAATATGCAACAGTGATTTATCTAACAACTACTTACCTATTTTCGAAGCTTAGCTTAATTATTGATATTAATGATATTATACACACAATGTATTTTTAAATATACAAATAAGTTTGACTTTACTGTAAACCTCAAAACTGCATCAGAAAGGTCAGCTGTTCCACCGGTTCCTTAACGCACCGTAAGTAATTACTAAATTCTAAGTGGAACAATAATGTTTAAGGGGGTAATACATGAATTTTTAGGGGTCCAGTGCTGCCCCATTTGAAAAAAATATTTGAGTGGAAACGGAGATATCATTTAAAATTTTATGTTGGCTAAACCTTAGATAACCCTTCTATAATATCTTATGAACCACTGTTTACAGTTTTAAAGCTTTTCTACACACATTTGCAAATGGCTACTTTTGGCTAATGTGCGTAGAAAAGCTGCACATTCTCACTTTGAACTATAAACAGTGGTTCATTTAATAGTTCGAAGAGTTATTTAGGGCTTGGTCAAGACAAAAATTAAATGATATCTCAGTATCCTTTTAAATATTTTTTTTGAAATGGGGGCAGCACTAGACTCCTTAAAATTTATGTATCCCCTTAAACATGTTAACGTTAGCAGCCTAAGGATACACATGTTATCCTAAATTCCGGAAACTACGAAGGGAATGTCTACGTAAATAAATTTCGCCCATAAATAAATTGGGCTTGGCAAACTCGCGAACAGATTTGCGAATCTTGGCGTAAAAAATTCATAGTCTTAAGACCCCTGTCAACCATGTGGACGCGAGTAAATATATTTTTCATTTTAGGATACCATTCATCCTTCTCGGATATTGGTGTCTGTAGAAATCATCAGGGAAACTACTTCAGCACCGGGTCATCTGCTTTATACCCAATGTTTGTATGCTCGATACATACTTGAAGGAGTGTTTGGACGTGTAGCTTCCGGTCTAGAATAGGACTATTCCATTTCTTCCTGTAGATGTTGTGAGCGGGGACCGGATTCAAAACTTCAAAATAGTAGCGTTTCGCATCACTGAGAAAATTGACAGTGTTTTTTGAATTCTTTTCACTGATACGAATGAATCCGAACTGAACACAAAAAAACATCTCAAGCTACTAAGAGTGTAGTGAAATGCAAGAATAACTTTCAATATTACAATCTCCGTGGCCTAGTGATCACCATGCTAGTCCGCCACCTAGAGGTTCCATGTTCGATTCCCGGTCAGGGCAAGTTGGGAAATGGCCTTTTTCAAATTCTGTGTCTCCTGTGATAAGTGATTTAAGTTGAGTTATAGTCTTTTTGTGATTTTAACGTTAGCATTATCAGAAAAAAATATATTATTTTAAGGTCCAACTCACGTTCTTCTATCTGCTATAGTTTCAGAGATAATTTTGTGCAAAATGGTATAACTGTCGGATTTTTGGCAAAAACATCGTGACTATCAATATTTGTCAAGTTGTAACCCCTTTATGTAATCAATCAATAAACTATTTTTCGTGCTCGGTAATTTAAATGTCACTGTATTCTATTTCACATTTTATTGTTCTGTACATTAATCGCGAATATTGATGTATCTAGAGTAATATCCGTATAAACCAATTTTTTTCGATATGTCTAGAGTACAAATCGACATATACCTACAAAACCGAATCTGAATTTATGCTCTTTTTTATGAAAAGTGATACATTGTGTTATAAATCTTTCTACACAAATCTGTTTCTATGTGTAAACAAATATAAATGCAATTGTATCTAAAACTCAAACTAATTCTAAAACTATTATGTAGAACAAATGTTGTGCTTAATGATCGAGTTCGGGTAGTGGGAGAGCGAGGGGGTGAAACGCCGCGTGCACGGGGGCGAGTGCTCTCCGCTCTCCACAGTGTTCCTGTGGCCTGGATGGAGGGAAGTAGTGCCCGAATGCGCCATGGTTCGACGCGTAAGTTGATAGATATATCATTTTTCACGAATTTTAATAATACTGTTTTTTTTTCTTTCGGTATTGAATTGAATCACCTGACACAAAATAACATAATGTTAATGTATAGTTACGATGCATGATCTTTTCTTTTGCAATTTCCTTCCTATTATTTTGTTTTATCTATGCATTGAAATCATTTTACGTCTTTTTACCCAACTGCGCAAGAAAGAGGGTTTTTTTCGAGAGTATGTATGCTTGTATGTATAATTGTCTGGTTTGCTCTGCGGCCTGAACGGCTCGATGGATTTAGCTTGAGAGGTGTCTTAGATTCGTATTTTCTATGAGAGTGACAATGGGCAATTGGGCATATCAAAACGACAAAAAAATTGACGCCAGCCGGGTATTTTAGATTTTTTAAATAATTCACTTATCAATGATATATTTTGTTTCCTCAATCTGGTTTTAAATAGTTTTTTTTTTCATTTCAATAACTTTTGTTCCAGTTAAAATCTCGAATTGATAAAATAATGGAGTTGGCCTCTGAAGTTGAAATTAAAGAAAAAAAAATTGATTCCCAGGAAGATGACTGTGAATTAAGAGAGGAGCAAGAAACAAGAGAAATATTTAAAGGGTCTTTGAACCAGAGTTTAATAGTTGAAAAAATGGTGATTGAAAAAAAATAGAGCTAGTACAACCCCGGAAAAAGGCAACGAATTGAGGATGCAAAAGAAAGGAGGAGAACCAGCTGAAGAGACGTGGAACCTGCCAGTTACTGCCATAACGGCTTTAAACAATAATAAGAAGAGCAAGACACCAGAAAAATCTTCAAAATGCCTTAAGAGTTTCAGATTCATCAGATGATGGTGATTTTGGATTATCTAGCAGTGATGAATATATTTGCGGTACTGATGAATCAGCGTCATCGACTGATGATGTAAAAACTCCTCAGGCAAAAAAGAAAAGGACTGCCGCGTCCTCGGTGAGACGTGACGTTATGTTTTATTCATGAGAGTGCTCATGAGTTTTATAGAAGTCTGAGTTGCAAAAATGATGTCAAAGACAGTCCACCGGACAATAGCGATGTTTCCGGTGATGGCGAGGAATAAGTTTTTGGTTTATATAATAGTACCTACGGATCAAAAGACTGTTATTTTTTATCCTTTTGCTAACGTTTGTCTATCCAGTTGGGCATTTTTCAATTTTTTGTTCCTAGTTTTTTATTAGAAAACGACTTACTAATGTGATATTTTGTATTGTACTAAGTAGGTAGATAATAAATGTGGATACTGTGATACCTCAAGATTTAAGATTGATCTGTGCAATTTCATAGTTTTTAAGTTTAATTTGCGTATTACTTTTTAAGTTGAAATATTACTTGCCAAGTTTAGTATGTACAAATTATTATAAGTTTCTATTGCGAACAGTAAAATGATTGATAAAACTGTGCCTCGAATGTGACTGAATTATTAATTATGAAAAAGTTTAATAAACGTTGATTATTTTTCTATTACTTGTATTTATTTACACAATCCAAACCTTTTTTTATTAGGGGTATATCTTGACTTTTATCTTTTAGCACGTCTTATAAAAGACTAGGATTTTAGTAAACTGATACAATTCAGGTAAATTATGTAAATAGGCGACTGATAATTAAAAAAAATAAAATCAAAGAGCTTATATAATATTTTTTGTTTGAGGAGCATTGTGTTAGGATCATTATTTTATTAGTTATGAAATGTTATAACTTCGTGTATATCAGTTTACACAAAGTCAATTTATTAGGGCTACGTAATTTAACTGTACAAGTATCATTTATGATATAATTTTTGCACATAATTGACGTGGATGAAGTTACTACTCACAAGTTTTTCATGAATTACTTTTGAAATTATATATTTAGCAAAAAAACTGAAATGTATAGTTAATACGAACATTTAACTCTACAAAACAAGGTACTCAAGTTGAACCTATCTCACTCAGTTCACGAACAAGAATTTTTTAGATCTTGTTTTTGCTCTCTTGTAAAAGTATGAATTTTCACTTGTATCACCTATCACAGGAGGCACAGAATTGTACTGGGTCTTGGGTGTTTATCTATATATGTATTTGTTATAAAGTATAGTATCGTTGAGTTATTATCCCATAACACAAGTCTCGAACTTACTTAGGGGCTTACTCAATCAGTGTAATTTGTCTCTATATATTTATTTATTTAATATTTAGGACAAATGCAGGAATTTCGGTCAACATTTCGAATATTGATAGTTTTATCACTTTAACACTTTTAACACTCTCCCTATGAAGATGATAGTCTAAATCTATCAAAACCTAAGCTACATAACGTGATATATTTACGTTACTTAAGAATGAACTCATCTGACGTAAGTTTTCAAAAGTAAATTATGCTGCAGTGAAAAAAGAATCTTCTTTTATAGAAGCTATAGCACGTAGTACAAATAAAAATACTTAATAACAGCTTTCCTCGTAGCAAATACTTGGTATTCAAGGCAATCGCACGACAAACGTCAGCATTAAAGGAATGGAGCAATATATAGGCCTATTTCAGTACAACTTGGACGTTTGAAATACACAGTGGCATTCTTGAATTATTACTACTAAATACTTGAAATTGTACAACGCTAAGTAAAAAATCAAACTGTAATAAATTTAAGTTTATAAGATAAAAGTATTCAATAGATATCAATGTTTTTTATTGCGAGTTACTCATATATAATCATAAAGGAAAGAGGATGCGTGAGTGTCGTGAAACACTTGGTTGGAACGAAGTTTCACAAAAATTTCGTGACGGAAAAAACTTTTTTTTTTTTTACCTAGCCCTCGTCGGCGAATCCATAATGTCCGAAACGGAGCGGATAAAATGTGTCATATGTACATAGGTCTGGTACGCTATTCAGCGCAGGAATCCTACCATTATCTCTTATAGCAGCACTTAAACTGAACTGCATTGTTTATTGATACCGTGACACCTTTATAGCAGCCCTGCAGCAGGACAGTTTTGGCTGGCGTCACAAAACCATTCAGGAATAACCATTCAAAAAACGTTCAGCATTATGAACGTAATGTTAGGATTTAAAGTTGAGCTGCTTTTGACCTGCTTAGGAACTGCACCTCAACTGCCTTGTTTCTGAATGGTTTTATAAGTGTTGGTGGTAGCCTTCCAGCTCTAGAGTTTTAAACTTACCTGTGCTGTGAAATGCGTCGGAGTGGGTGTGAACTAGCGTAGATCGACAGTTTTACCCAACTGTCAGTGACATAGAATATATCCCCTATCTCTGGCCTGTGAAGTCTTTGGTCTGTGATTTTTATATGACAGATATCAAGCTAGATTTCAGATTCGTAGCATCAAATCTTATTTTACATATATCCATTCATATTATACCAATTTATCTTTGATATTCGGTAGACCTCGTGAATGTTTCTGTACGTTGATGCTTATATTGATTCTGTGGTGCAAGTGAAATAACCGGCCAAGTGCGAGTCGGACTCGCGCAAGAAGGGTTCCGAACAGTTATCTATAAAACATCACGTTTCTTGTATGGGAGCCCCACTTAAATATTAATTTTATTCCATTTTTAGTATTTGTTGTTATAGCGGCAAAAGAAATAACATCATCCGTGAAAATTTCAACTATCTAGCTATCACGGTTAATGAGATATAGCTTGGTGACAGACAGATGGATGTACAGACGGATAGCGGAGTCTTACTAATAGGGTCCCGTTTTCACCCTTTGTGTACGGAATCCTAAAAAGATCAAATTTCTGGTCTGCAAACATCGACATAACACATTTATTCGCTGTAAAGATCTCACGCATCATAACCAGCAAAATTTATAGCTTAATAATAATCATACAACGGAAATGATACTGTTGCAAGACGTTATATTAAAATTAACGTCCATGGGCTGAAGGGATGCCCCGTATAAATTACGGGATCGTCTGTTTTGTTTTTGATGTAATTATGTGATGTGAGGGATGGATGGTTAGAATGACGAAGGTGTGCTTGGGAACACATTGACATGTTATAGAAGTAGATATACAGATATTTTCAATATCTGTTCATTAAAGAATAAATGAAATCTGAATTTAACATCCTTATCTAAAATGAATAAAACTATTTGAAGGAAAATCTTCTTTTTCATTGGAAATTAATCCATAATAAATTACAATTATCCTAAAAACTTTATCAAAACCTAAATTAAAAATATAAATGTGGTTCATGGGGCATGGTGCCAAGAACACTGGCTGAATTATCGTGTTGAATAGCTACTGCAATCCTCTGCGCAAGATATGAGCCAGCTCTCTTGTCACCAGCGGCTTTAAATAAGGAAACTGTCCAGTGATACGCTAACTTTTAGTAATTAGATTGCTTGAAACACAAAAATGTTCGGCCTGCCTGGCAATTTGTATGAAAATGACGATTTTTTTTAAAGTTTCAAATATTGGTCTCACAGGAAAAGATGTTCATATTGACGGTCTGAGTTGCTCCTATAAGGATCGGACAGGTTTTTTTGTTACATATTGTATACATATATACTAGCTTTTACCCGCGACTTCATCCGCGTAGAAGTCGAAAATGTTTCTAATAGGATTTTTTGTTGCTTTTTTACGTCATTAATTTTGTTATAACAAATGAATTATTATGTTAAAAATTTAAAAAGTTTGACTACTTATTCAATATAACAATCTTTATAATAAAGTAGGGATTTAAAGGCCCGTTCCAGTTCCGGTGCCAATTCCGGTTCCGGTTCCGGTTCCCGTTCCCGTTCTCGTTGGCGTTCGCGTTCGTGAATATATATAGTACACATATAATACACCTATACATCTATATAGTATAGGTGCACGATTCATACACACACTCAAAATAGAGAAAAAAAAGCTCATGTAGGAAAGCTTTAGAAAATTTCATTATAATTCATTTTAAAGTCGAAGTAATAAACAAACATATTCGTTTTTAGATCACATCTAACAAACCGTTTTAACTAAGTTACCAATGAGATCGGGCTAATGAGACATTGTATACATATAATTATTTCATGCCTGGAGCTACGAGTATAAACATAGGATTAAGTAGCCTCAAGAATATATTTAATATTTTTCATAATTTTAAAGAGAAATACACCCTTCATCACTCAATCTTTTATCTAAATAATGTTATGATAAATCATATATTTATAATATACAACGTGGAAGAGACATACCCGTAATAAGTTGAACAACGGGCTATACTAGATCACTATAATGTATAATGAACCAAAAAAAGAACAACAAAAACACAATAAAAAATTTCGGCATTTCCATACTATACACATATTCCAATAGTGTGTAGCCGTCTGGAGAATTTGTCGAATTTTATTTGTCGAACTATCGCATTGCATTATTGAATACTAAATTAATGCATCGTTAAACATACTTTTGCGCTGACATTTAAAATTTTTAATAATATTTTGCGGTCTGAACCCAAAAGGTGACCGCAGTCGTTTCGAGACCCGTTTTTGGTAAGGAACCCTGTAAATTTTTAATGCTATTTTCGATATTGAAGAGTTTGAAGGCTCTACTTATGTGTCTTGTATTCTTTTCAATAAAATAGGCATAAAAGTGTTGTAAAAGTTTATGATGTACTAAGGTCGGCTTTTGGCTTTTTCGTATTTTATCTAGATTCGACGTTTACAAGCCCGAGAAATAAATGAATTTTATGGCGCGCAATCTCCTTTGCCCACAGAGCAAACATTAAAAGCGAGGACTTTTTCGGGGTCTTATTATGACTTAATTTATTTAGGTCAACATTTTGAATTACGATTCAATGAAATATGCTATAATTGTTAGAAAGTTTCAAAATATGCCTACACAGTCTTAATATATTATATGCTTGCTCCATAAAAAGTTGCAAATTCGTTTCCCCTTTGAATTTGGTTAAAAAGGAGATACAGTAACATTAGAATAACAGTGTAAGTACTTAGTTTGCGTTTTGTTACAACAGCTGACTTCACTTTTCGCCCTCGGGACACTAAAGATATAAAACTTTATAGCTCCATCAAGAAAATGTAAGTACTTTTGTTATTTTTTCCCCAAATGTTATCTTCGTTTGTCGTGATTTCAATCTGTAAAAATATCTTTTGCTTTTTATCTTTTAAAGAATTTTGTAATGGATATTATAAATAGTGCTTAATTGATCTTGGACTTGACTGCAGTCTTGCTCTTAAAGGCCACTTTAAGCGTGATGGTGGGCCATAAGTTGATAAAGGAATCAAAACAGTTGATGATCACATATTTCCTAACTTGATTCGAATTTTTTTGCTCATTCCCTCAATCGGAAACGAACAGTTGACAAAACAGTGAAATGAAATAAAAGCTAGTAAAAAGCAAATAAAAATTAAGTGTCATTCCTACATCGTCTAATAACGACTCAGTCACTGCATCGTCGAATTTCAAAACTTTTCCGTTCTAAAACAAGCTGAACGTATTTGAGCTCAAAAATTACCTTTTGTCTCTCTCTTCCTTATATCAATAGAAAAGGATGTCTAGTTTCAGAGACAGTTTTACGAGGTCGTGGAGTGTGTAGCAGTTCAAATTGAAAACGCCGGCTTCGCACCAAAATGTCGGACACGATTGGTTTGTTACGAAAATTGTTTTCTGGTGTGCGTCTCTGGCGATTCGATGTGGCTAACTGCAATTTTTCACTGTGAAAAATTGTGTTCTTTTAGAAAAAAAAAAAGAAATATGGTGTCGTGGGACACCAGGTAGGAACGAAGTTCCTTCGGCTAATGTAGATTCGACACAATTTGCAAAAGAAAAATCGTGCTCAATTCGCGCCTGCGCATGTCTCATTTAACGGTTTTATTTAACGAGGTCATCCTTACGGTTTTACTATCACATTTTTTTCAGTTCGGTCGCGCAGCAAAATCCCTATCTCCTCCAAGCCTGCCGTAAGGAACTTCGTTCCAAAAAAATATTAATACATATGTGTGTTTATTTTTATAGCTTGTTTACAGCCTTGTTTACACAAGGAGTCTAATGAGAAACAAAAAGCATTGTATTTTTATTGTATGTGGTCAAATGCCTCGAAATATGTTACACAACTGAATAAGTATGATTTATTGACGTGCCAACATATTTCTCTCCCATAGGTTCGTAAAAGGGCTATAGACTACTAAAAGAGATATATTTTGATGACAGACCCACGGATGGACAGACCTCTATACACAGACTAAATATTATCTTCTCTACTGTTAATAGTCGGTCTTAAGATCTTCACGTTTTTTATTCTTTATTTTTAGTTAGAAATAAATAATATATAATTACAATACAATACAATACAATACAATACCCTTTTTTGCACAAAATAAATAAATCAGGACATAATTACCAGGAAAATGTACGTCTACAATTTTTCCAAATCCACAACACATTTTTAAGAACAGATTGTAGAATTATGTACCGAATAACGAAAAATTTGTAACGATCCCCACCCTTTGTGATGCTAGTCTAGTGGAGACTATAGGTAAGTTAATTAGAAATAAAGAAGTGTCTATAAAAAATACAAAATGTAAATTAAATTAAACAATTATAAATAAATAAGTAAAACTAAAAGAAATAAGTAAAACTAAAAGAAATAAGTAAAACTAAAAGAAATAAGTAAAACTAAAAGAAATAAGTAAAACTAAAAGAAATAAGTTTTTTTGTTCTTTTTTTTTTTCAAACTTTTATTGTGAGGCCAAAGTACTTATTAAGACAAGTCAAATAAGCCCAAATTCGATTGCGTTGAGTCATTTTAGTACTGAGTTTCATCGACCATCCTTCCGTCTCCATCTCGACAATCCTCGTCTCGTGTTCAGACCCTAACCATAGTCAAGGCAAATCAAACGATTTCTACTCAATGAGGTTACGTTGTTTTATAACTGAGTTCTATCTAATATCTCCCGGCTCAATCATCAAAACAGCTTATGAGGCTTTTCACATTTGGTTGGCTGTCTCGCTCGCACAATCAAACATTTTCAAAGATTATTAAAAAATGTGACTCATTTGTAGAAAAGTGTTTCATTAACTTTCAATATAATTATATGTTAGATATTGCAGACATGTTTTTTTTATTGTTTATGTGTGTGGTAACGAGAATAAGGTCATCTAAAAATTTAAATTTTGATGACCTAATTTTCGATGTAGGCAATGTCTACACAATATACAAACATGTCTAAAATATCCGCAATATAATTATATTGAAAGTTAATGAAAAACTTTTTTACAAATGAGACACATTTTTTAATAATCTTTAAATATGTTTGATTGTGCGAGCGAGACAGCCAACCAAGTGTGAAAAGCCTCATATTGACTCCATGATATTGAATAGTCATCTGACTTACACAAGTATGCAAAATTTCAGCCCAATCGGTTTAAGATAACTGGTTGAAAATTGACAAGCAAGATTTGACCTAAACAAACATACATACATTTAAGATACATTGCAAGGAAGATAAAAGCTTGTAAAATGCAAGTCCCAACATGGTTCCAGGCGTATGTCCACAATATCGTCGCAATAAAAAGCAGCAAAACCACAATAACTCGGTTTCCGGCGAGATTATAACAGAGTAGCGTCGGAACAATCGGAACGGGCCGAAGCTGTTTATTTTGCAGCCATTACAGCAGATTTACAGCCTAGCTGCCATTATCTGAACACGGATTTTGTAAAAAGCCGCCATTTGCGAATTCAGTTGCTAGCTACTAATTTTCAGTGTATTTTTGAGGAAAGTTTTTGTATTCATGTATGTATCCTCAAGAAGAATCAAATCACTTCACACACTACTTTAGTTACGCATCTTAAATGCCTAAAAACTCTTAAAAAAATTTATAGCCCTAAAAAAAACGATTACAAGCTTTTATGGTGAAGCCTAAGTACTTATCAAGAAAAATGCAATAAGGCCAAACTATCGAGTTTGGACTTATTGATTTTTCTTGGGGTTGCTTAATTACCTTACAGGGTTCTAATGGCTACCTTCGGGCTCCATTGTCAGATCAACTTCTTGTCATTATAATATTGCACTGTCAGTCGATTTACACAAGAATGCAGAATTTCAGCTCAAACGATTTTATTATTATGTTGGTACGCTTTTCAGCCACGGGTCCATGGGGACCCGATCCTTTGAGGCGTTCATGGGGCCAAAGCCAACTATTATTAATAGTCATCGATGTCCCAGTATTGGGCAAAGGCCTCTCTCTCACTTCTCCATGAATCTCGATTTTGTGCTACTGATTACCAATTTTTGTTGTATTTATTAAGGTCATCACACCAGCGTGTCCGAGGGCGGCACAGGCACATCCAGTTGGTAACCCTTTTTGCCCATTGGTCTTGGCACATTCTGACCACATGCCCAGCCCAGTCCCATTTTAAAGTTGCTGCTTTTTCTGCAACATCTATTATTTTGGTTTTTGAGCGCAGCGTGGTGTTTCGTAAGCGATCGGAGAGTTTAACGCCGAGAATACTACGCTCCATGCTTCGTTGGCAAACCTGAGTGAGGATGGCTGAATTAAAATTAAGTTGTTCAATTTGACCCAAACAAACATACCTACATACTTGAATAAAGCTTGTTAAAAGTACTTGTATAGGTAGGTAATTTTACGAAAAACCCTTTTTTTACTCTCTTCTATACATTGTGTAATGAAAGGGAGTATCAACCCAAAAGGGAGTAAACATACTAATCAATGTGAACAACTCTATGGGACCATCCCTGAAACCGTAAAAAACATCTTCTCTTCCATACAAAATTAAATCACTACCGTGTCAAAATATATGGAGCTGCAGATTTTTTTTCGATTTTAGGGATGGTCCCATACTAAAAGTTGTTCACATCGATTAGTATGTTTACTCCCTATCCGGTTGACACCCCCTTTCCGTTAGACGATGTATAGAAGAGAGTAAAAAAGGTTTCTTATAAAGTAAAGGTTTCTTAAAGTACGTTTACTCCCATTTCGTAAAACTTTGTTTATAAACTTAAATAAATTCATTTAAAAGTAAATATTTATTAAGTGAAAATGATGTGAAAACTTCTTTAGTTAGGACGATTAACGCTAAATTAACAAATTTACATAAAGTATGCGTAGTCTTGGGAAACTTTGGAATATGGTCTGTTTTACTTCAAGGATCCAACTAATCTACATACTTACATTATACATTGTTTATACTGAGTTTATAAAAACATCTCTTTTCTTCTTCCAAACTTTGACAGCTTGTTGCTTTTGTCGATGGAGTAAGTAGATATGTACCGAACTTCAAAATTTAACAAAACATAGTTTAAAACTAAAATCCGAAAACGGGAATATTCAAGGTATTTCTCAAGGTATTATATATTACTAAAAATACGAGGGAACATAATATATATATAATAGGATGAACATAATATAAATAAGACTTTCTTCTATTTTTTATTTATATGGTTCGCTAAATGGTTGAACAACACACAAGTTTATACAAATACAAATAAGAGCATATTATGTGTTGCCAGCTTACTTGCTTTTCTTTAGGTAAAAATATACTTACATATGCGAGTATGTACGGACTAGCATTTGCTCGAAGCCTTGAAAGGCACTGTCTGTGTTTTATAAACTAATTATATAGCATGTTATTATTGTCACACTTGAATTTAATTTATTTTTATTGGTTATTTCACATTTGAAAATTAGAATTTCAGCAGAGGTAATGAGGTACAAAAATAAATAAACAGACAAGTTACACAAATAATTTACTAAATATAATACATAAACTCACGTTGGATAAACTAACATAAATAAATTACACATAAACACTTCAGTATCACGCTGATCCACAACTTTGAATTGACAACGAAACAAATTGAAATACGGATAAAGTATAACGTTTTCTCATTTATAATATCAGCGAATTATTTGTAGCTGATTATAATTTTGATTTTAATGATGTAGTTTACTTCTAATCGAACTACAAAGCGCGTAATTATATTTTTATGTGTGATTTTTTACTTATTAGAAAAATAAAACGCCAATTATATACTTCTTTGACTATTGTTTTCGTTTGAGTAATTAGCCTCTAAAAATAAAGTGGTTAGCTGGACTCAAACAAAAAGTTATAAAGACTAATATTGACACAAACCGCAATGGAAACAAATTTAAATATCTACACAAATGCAAATTTCAATAAAATGAAAGCGCGTTGATTCAGCTTTGTTCATTCTATAAATTTTTCAATTATATCGAAAGACAGTGTTCATAATTAACTTAAATTGATTGGTATTATCTTCATTGATTGAAACTAAATATTTGTATTAGTCGCAAATTCGATCAGTTTTCATTAAATAAAGTGAAACTTTTCTATTGCTATTGGCGCATTATTATGTAAATTAGATTTTTCATAAATTTCGATTTAAATCCTTTTTAATAAAATTATAGTTTTTATTTAGAATTTATTTTTGCTACGTCGCTTCATATTAAACTAATTTTACATTTTTACCCTATGATACTACATAACTTTTTTCATCTCGACCATGTGGTTTCAGGCCTAGAATTCCCACCACTCCATCTCCTTCTGTTAATGTCGTAAAAAGCGACTAAAGGACTAGTCTCAAACATTTTCGTTCAACTGTATTTCCGACGAGGCCTTAAAATTGTTCTAGGTGCCTTGAGTGACCTTTGAAATGTATATTATATTTAGAATGAAAAAAAAATAAAACAGTGGGAGTGCCGTCAGAAGTGAAAACTTAATGTCGGTACGATAATGGTAACCGTGTCGTGTGTTCAATGGTTCTTTCCCATCTCAAAAAATGCCCACCGTGCCTAAACAACTATTCACTTCAAAAACTTCTCTTATTTTGAGTAACTCCATAAAAATTAATAATCAATCAATCAAATCGTTTTATTTCAAGTAACAAGGCCCGTAGAATGAATATCGTACAGATTAGCATAAATATATTTATATAATAAAATATATAACTATATAAATTATTTATGTATTTATGTTAGTGTATTTAACGTGAGTGTATGTAGGTATATTTAGTAAATTATTTGTGTAACTTGTCTGTTTATTTATTTTTATACTGTACACGCCAATCACCTCTTTCTTCCTATTTCCAGCGCTGAAAGAAATTTCTTTAGGAATAAGCCTTAACCTAAAATATATATATGTTAATATAATATATAGGTTAACCTTAACTTATATATATATCGGAGCGTCAGGATAAAAGGGCTCTACTTGATTCTTTTTTGGACGTAAATAAAAGGTGCACGCACACAAGTATAATGTTTATTGAAACACACGTTCATAACTTATTAAGTGGTTAGGATATTTCGTAAAATTCGATCACTTAAAACGGTAACGAATACGCGGGTCGCAAGCAGTTACACACAACGTGGCATCTGGCCAACTTTATTCATCAGAATGCGTGCTTTCAGCACCCATGCCCAAGCTTAGAACAGATGAAACCATAATAATTATTCATTTAATGCTTCGACCCACGGCTACGTTCGACAGTACTAGTGACTGTTTTTCTAGGTAACTATTACAAACAAAGACTCCCTTGTGTCCAAACTCCGATAAGACTTAATGTTGTTAATGTAAATATTCGCCTAGGAATGCGTGTCGGTCGCGCGGTCGCCGCCGCCGGTTGCTGTACACTTAAAGATGTCCCGCGCCGACATAAATGAACTATTTATTTGTGACGCATTGCACTGGGTACTGGTGTTAGTTAACCGTCCGCGATATCTCCAGAACACGACACCTTTCGGCCAGAAATATTCCTTTGTGAAGGTTGACAACTGAGCAGTTGGAACTCGCACTACATATGAATTAAAATTCACACTGTGATGCGATTCCGACTTTACCATAATTGAAGTGAAATGATACTCTTATGTGTTTCACCAATGCCCCAATCTTAGTGGAGTAATGTAGGCGAGACACAACATAGAGCAAGGTCGTAGGCACGGCAGCAGGCAGGAGCATATTTGGGCCGCTGAGCGCAGTACCGCACTTGTTTTGACTTGGACTGAGCACCTTCTTCTTCCATTCTACCTTAATTAAGCCATCCTGGTCAGCAGGCCCCTTTTGGTAATAACCAGCCAAGTGCGAGTCAGTCCTTTATCTATAAAAAATAACGTTCGTTGTATGAGAGCCCCCCTTATATATTTATTTTATTCTGTTTTTAGCGGCAGCAAAAATACATCGTATGTGGTACTTGCAACTGTCTAGCTATCGCGGATCATGAGATACAGCCGAATGTCGGTCACTACCGACATTCGGACATAGAGACGGACAGCGGAGTCTTAGTAATAGGGTCCCGTTTTTACCCTTTGGGTATGGAACCCTAAAATGAAAACATGGAAAAAGAATGGAAATTTATGCAAGAGGCCTTTGATGGGCATACAGATTCAGAACTGTAAATATCAAGTATACCTTGTGTATGTGAAATAAAGACTATTATTTTTTAAAATGCCTCATTTTCTCACCTTCCTTTATTAGTTAGCTTAGCTCGCACTGAAATCGATGCAGCTTACATAAGCACCGTCAGTAAGCTTTCAAATTAGACATCTTCTAGAGCATGTTATAATGAGTTTCAAGCATTTACGAGTAGGATCAATATGATGCAATGTAAGTTTGTCATAGACAATAGCGCTAATGGCAAAAGTACTAATTACAACCCTATTACAGCATGTATTGTATGGAAACAGCGAAACTTTGCCACGACCGAAATATTTTTTTATCATTCTCCGTCAAGGAAACGGTGATATTTACTGTAAATCGCCTTTCCGCCGTCTCGCCGAAAATCGCCGCCAGACTACCTGACTAAGGTCGCTGAAAAATATTCGATGTAAATAGGGCGCTTTAGATAGTTCATTTTAAAAATTCTTGTTATTAGCCTATATCCAGCAGTTGACGTCACGCGACAAACCACAATCCAATAATTTATCTACCTCTTTATACTATTTATAAATACATACCATCAATCAATGTTTATTAAGATTACGGCTGCGATTAGATATAATACAAACACTAACCACGTCATTACCCTTAATAAGGTAGACACATAGACAAATCCTCTAATTTTGAGCTCTAAGTAAACAGAGTTCACGAAAACATGACTCAAAGGCCATTATTTACTTAAACTTCTTGAAAATGCCATATGGCCTTTGTTATCATCGTCAGCATCTTCCTTGCCTTCTCCTTCCGTATTATACTAGAAATAAACCAGATTTCTTTGTTATCCTCCAGATTTTCACTTATGAATGAAAATATTTCTAATTCTCATCTTTTGAAACAAAGGTTTAAGAGCTGTCTAATGATTCAGAAAGGAATATTCGAAATACGTATAATTAGTTGCGAAGAAGGCTGCAGCTGGCGGCGCAAGTTTCTTATGCATAGCTAGGAAGTTTAGAGCCGGCCTGCCGCAACGAGTTTTACGGGTTCGTACCAGTTGGACACACGAATGTAAAATCCGCGAAATATTTTTTTTTGGTCGTGAATGGACACATTAAGGTACTGCAAGTTTCTTATGCATGCAAGTGAAAATCCGAGTCTATCTTCCTTAAAAAGTTCTACGGGTTCGTACCAGTTGGACATACGGATAGACTCGGATACGTGGGTATTTTAAAAAAAAAACCACGATTTTTTTGTAGTCACTACGGCGTCGCAAGTTTCTTAAACATGCGAGGGAAGATCCGAGCCGACCTGCCGTAATGATTTTTATAGATTCGTACAAGCTGGACACAAGAGTTTTTTTTTTAGTTGGGTACACGGATGGTTTTGTTAGAAACTCGAGTCCTAAGTCGTATAATATTATTTGACATAGCGATAATATTCCGATGCGGCCTACCGTAACAAGTTCTATGGGCTCTGGTACCGTATAACTCGTTGGCAATTTTTTTTTCTATGTGTTTGACACATGGTTGGTTCTTGTTTGAAACTCGAGTACTAAATCTTATAATTTCATTTGAATCAATCATTGGACTTCATTTTTTTTGACTCGAGATTGATCTGAGTCCCCGAATTCTTTTAAAAGAATCAGTCTTGTTTACCTTAAGACAAAAGTCATTACTCAAAGAACTCCTTGGATTCAAGAGAGCTTATAGGACACTTCGGACTCTAGTGTTTCATAAGTCTTGAACTCAAGTTTCTTAGTGTACTCCACACGAATGAGGACACAGATATTTCAAACAAAATTCAAAATTACTTCATAACCTCGTCAATAAACACACGCGTGATTTTGTTGTGCTTATTTTTACTTCTGCAAGACATTGATTTATTTCACTAGACATACAGTGTGACCACTTGGAGACGAACCTAGTTCTTTGGATGACCAACTTTCATACCTACTCTGAAATTTATTGTGTGACACGTGGAATATGAATTTCTTAACGTAGATATATTTTAATGAAATGTGTTCGAATCACTCAGTTTTAGAGATAATTCTACTTATTTCTATCACTTCAACTACACCTCATGCCTACGCTCACGACCCCCGCCCAAAAGTCCAAATCCTTTGTGATTTTATTCAAAATATATATCAAAATATAACGCTGGGCGCATAGAGCAACACGGAACTTAACGCTGGGCGTTATACTTGTAGTTCTAATTTTTTTAAAGAACAGTGCTACGGGGATGTGGATAGCAATTCTTGCTCACAAAACATTTCGTGTAAGCCTACCCGTCCCCAAACAGTTGGCATTTTAATATAAAAAGGAACAGTTTATTAAATTAACCAGTACAATGTTGTACGACATTCAGGAACATGATTTAAAATAGGAGAGGAGATTTAAAATTAAATATTACGAATTCAGATTATTGTATTAATTATTCAGAGCTTTGGGTAAGTACTTTACTTACTTACTACGGTGTGGCAGCAACCCAAAATGGATCTTGTCCTCCAACACTAGATGGCGCCATTTCTTGCGATTTGTAAGCGTTGCTGTCAGTCGTCAACTCCAAGGCACCGCAGTTAAGTACCTATTTTTTTTGGGACCTTTGTGTAATATAAAAATATTATACCTACTTATTTTTTTGGATTGGTTTGGACATGTTATGAGAAGAGAAAGACAAAATGTAACGCAAAAGACACTAAATATGGAAGTAAACGGTAAAACCAAAGAAGAGACCAAAGCATTACATGGGTATAGTTGGGGTGGATGAAGGAAGACGGGAAATAGAGGAACATGAAAGGATAAGTACTGCGCCGACCTCAAATAAAATGAGAAAAGGTAAGGTAGGTGTGCTATGTGCCCCTGATAAATTAATAGATGATTTAACCAACTAACTACTCTGTCTTGTACTAGAGAGTCACTGTCATAAGCAAGCATTCATAGAGTACTTCGCTCCTTCCCATTTCTTTTACTATCGTATACGAGTAACATTTGATATACCTATACTTTTTCGGATGAAAGAAGCTTGGCCCATATTTTTATAGACGCATTCAGCATATTTTGCAGCATTCGCAAAACTATGACCTATATTCTAGAAATGGTATTAATATATTTCCAGCAACTTAGTCAACATTCGGGTTTATCCTGTTAACTTTGCGGCCGAAGTATAGTAGTTTAAGAATTATTCTTATTCTTACGTTAACATTTAATTTCAAGAATATGAAAATACTGGCTAATAATTTTATAAGTACTTCCTTCATACTTGAAATTACGAAGAGGATCGAAGGGAAAAGACCCAGGATAGAGAATTGTGGTCGGAAGAAGGGGGAAGGCTTTTGCCCAGCAGTGGGAACCAATTAGTAAATTTTAAAAAAATATATAGGTACTTTAAAGATCGAAGTCAGATTTCATCTCGGTCACTTATTAAGGCAATAGGTGTTAAAAATGTAACAAAAGTCAAGTGAATGAATGAACAAATGCTAAAAAATAGTCTATGATTATTTATTTTTTTAGTTATTTTACCTCTCAAAGTCTTAATAATATTCTATGTTTAATTCAACCCGCTTTAATTTCTTCTACTAACGCTTTAATAAAGTTTTTACAAAACTAATTTAAATAACTCGTAACTTACCGTAAGTTGGTTTTTTAGCGTCTTCACACAACTCCAATAAACATTTACACCAGAATCTGCCACATATTCTGAGAACGCAGCTCATCTCCTGAGGAAATTGAGCACAGCGTTTGAGTCGTGCAGTACGTGCACTGCCTCCCAACTAACGCAGTCCTGCCTTACAAGAGAACTCATCCGAAAGCTGATTGACGCTGTTTATTTGAGATGCACTAATACAAATACTGTGATGACGGTTATTAAAGTGATTTGATTAAGTATGTCTTAAATATGTCTGTTGTATAATATCAATATTTAGTCATATATGATGGTAGGTATGTGAGAAAAGAAAATTAATGTACCAGCTGTTTATCAGCCTGAGAAGATTGTTAAAGCTGATCGAGGAAATAAGCGAAAACCAGATCGTATAAAAAGGCGATGGCAGCAACCCATTATTATTATTATTTTTTTCAACCAACGCGCTCAATATCACGCTAAAAGTGGCCTTTGAATCCTAGTCTAATAATCTAAAAAAAAAACACGTGATAGTTAATCTATATCTTTAGTTTTTACAGAAAATTTGTAGGAATCAGACCAATCAACATTCACACTAGAATCTGAAACATATTCCAAGAACGCAGCTCATATCAGAAATTGAGCTCAGCGTTTGAGTCGTGCCAGTACGTGCATTGCCTCCCAACTCACGCAGATCTACCTTACAAGAGAACTCATCTGAAAGCTGATTGACATGTTTATTTGAGATGCACTGATTTGAGTATGTTGTCCTTATTTATGTAAAAATGTGTCGTATTGTATACACGGTGAATTTTACATTGGTTATGGAGCCGAAGGCCACTTCATAATAATCGTTAGTAAGACTTAAGTAGCTAGTCAAAACGAAAATTCAGAAACAAAATATGTTGACTAAAACTCGAAAGTAAAATCGTGAGATCAATTAGTAGTACCGCCAGCCGGCTAGATTTCGAGTTCATCGGGGTCACGCGTCAGTCAGTTATGAACGGGCGTTACTACATGGTCTCGATCAAAAATCATTTTCACAACTTTTTTAAGTTATGTCATACACAAATTTGGATTACGTATATGGATAGAGGAATTTATTTACTACATGACATTCTTTTTTCCAAAACCAATGAAAAGTCAGCGTGTATGTGTCGGTCTCATATTATCATTTAATATTAATTATCTTCAACGTTTCTTTCCAGTTTATAAAATATCAATGCATCTCAAACAAACAGCGTCAAACAGCTATCATATGAGTTTTCTTGATAGGCAGTTTTGTAAGAGTTTTAAGGCAATGCACGTACGGCACGTCTCAAATGCTGCTCAATTTTTTGAGTAGATGAGCTCTGTTCTCAGAATATGTGGCAGATTTTGGAGTAAATGTTGATAAAGTTGTGGCAGATTCTAGTGTGAATGTTGATTAGAGTTGTAAGACGCAGTGTTTGATTCGTTTAGTATGAACTAGACGATTCAAACACTACAAAATTTTCTTAAGGCGCTACCTGAATTTCTACGTGAGTTTTCGAGGTCCAGAGCTGCCCCCCCTAAAGTTCTTTAAAGCATTTTTGCCAAAAATGGCCATTTTCTCAAAACTGCTATAAAAAGCTTCACGTCTCACTTTAAAATATAAACAGTAGTTCATAAAATAGTTTGAAGGGTTATCTAGGGCTCGATCAAAGCAACATTTTAAATGATATCCGCGTTTCCTTTCAAATGATTTTGTTTCAAATACTGGCAGCACTGGAGATGAGCTGCATTCTTGAAATATGTGGTAGATTCTGGTGTAAATGTTGATTGAACTGATTTCTACAAATGTTCTTCAAAAACAACATCTGTTTTTACTAATGAGGTAGACATATCGAACGATCAGACATAAATTTAAATTGATGGGGTATCGATTTATATTCAATGCGAATAGTTTTACAATAACACGCCACACGATGTCAACCCTCCATGGAAATACAGTTGTAGCGCGACCTGTTTGTCCTTTTACGACATCATCATCATTATCATCATGTCAGCCCTTCTTTTGCTCACTGCTGAGCATAGGCCTCCCTTCGTTTACGCCACCACTCTCGGTCCTGTGCTACTCTCATCCAGGTGCCACCCGCGACCTTGACTATATCGTCAACCCATCTCACTACAGGACGTCCGACACTTCTTTTACCCATCCTAGGCCACCATTCTGTTAGTGCCTTACTCCACCGGCCATCACTCCGGCGTGCCAGGTGTCCTGCCCAGTTCCATTTAAGGTTCATAACCGTTTATTGCGATATCCCGTACTTTGGTACGTTGTCGGATCACGGTGTTAGGAATGCGGTCCTGCAATCTGATGCCAAGCATTGCACGCTCCATTGCTCTCTGTGCGACCCTTAATTTCTGTACAGTTTTTGTAGTGGGCATCCAAGTCTCGACACCATAGGTCATGGTGGGCAGGACACACTGATTGAATAAGCAGGTTTTCAGGCTCTGTACTGTAGTATGGGTTGACTTAAGTACAACATCTAACCTATTAAATGCCGTCTACTCAAGCTGTATTCCCTTTTACGACATTCATTGAAAAATATGAAGTGATCATATTCTACTCCGAAAGCCATACGGCATAATTTGCAGCAATCTCAATTGCTGCTGCCATATTCTGTCTATGTTCCACCTTACTGACTCTTGCCGAACCCTGTCCATTGACGGTGGCATTCTGAAATAACTGGCCATGTCGAGTCGGACTCTCGCACGAAGGGTTCCGTACCATTATCTACAAAAAATCGCGTCTGTTGTATGAGAGCCCTGCTTTAATATTAATTTTATTCTGTTTTTAGTATTTGTTGCTATAGTGGCACCGTATCATGGTTCATGAGATACAGCCTGGTGACAGACAGATAGACGGATAGAAGTACAGACGGACGGACAGCGGAGTCTTAATAAGAGGGTCCCGTGTTTACTCTTTGGGTACGGAACCCTTAAAACACGAAGCCGATAGAGACTTACGCCCCTCCTGGCCGCTCTGTCGTCAACGTGAGCATAGTTTGAAAAGCTTGTTGTTTAATCCAGGGCAATGCTAGAAAAAGAGGTAAACCAAAAAGTAAGAGATAGTTCCTAAGGGCACGGTTTGCATTCTATTGAATGAAATTAGTATTATTATTAACTTTCCATTGAACGAATATTAACTACTATTCATAGGGTGCGGAAATTTCATAAAACTTGTTCCAGGAGATACGAGTTTTTTAGTTAGCCTTACAAGTGTATGAAGTGAATGTTGGTTATTTAAAATTTTGATTACATTTTCGAGGTTTCTATCGAAATATTTTTTTTACTTTTACAATTAATGAGTACTTTATGAACGGTTGAAATTCAGGTAAAATTTGTGCAAAAAAGAAGATTTTTTGAGGCGTATACTGAAGAATTTGTTTTTCCAAATTTTATTTTTTTATTTCAGTAAAAGCCTAAAAATAGCGCACAAGATATCTGTTAGTTCAAAAGTTTTCAAGAAAGATCAGTTACAACGCCATAATTACGTACGAGCGTTTGTATGAAAAGTAAGACGAAGAAAAAAGAAGGCTGCTCTTAACTAAATGGATTAAAAGCCTTCCATTCACCCACCAACTTTGTAGCATATTTTAGAAAACCATTCGCTGATAAATAAACACATGGCACAAGAAAACAATAACAGTAACTATTACTATCTTCCTTATCATCACACTAGATCCGAAACATCACGGAAGTAGGTAAGGCAATGTAATGTGGAAATATTGCTAACCCAATCACTTCGGTTTATTCGCCGGGATCGAGTCACGTGATTATAGGCCATTTGTGTTTCGGGGATCTTGTTCTACATCGTAGTCCGTAGGGGCTTGTTCGACTTACAGCGATGAGCGGATCTTTTGATATTTTTAATGTTGCTACGAGTTTATTGTGGCTGTTAATTAAAATACAATATGTAACAAAAACCCTGTCCGATCCTTGTAGGAGCAACTCAGATCGTCAAAAATCGACATACATCATTAAATCGTACAAATTTTGTATAAAAATGTCGATATATTTTTTTCGGAGAGATAAGTTGTTCATATTGACGGTCTGAGTTGCTCCTTCAAGAATCGGACTGGGTTTTTGTTACATGTTGTATAAAGTAAAATTAAATAATTTTTTAAATATACGGATAAATTACACTGATTGAACTAGTCCTAAAGTAAGTTCAAGATTGTGTTATGGGATACTAACTCAACGATACTATATTTTATAACAAATACATATATAGATAAATATCCAAGACCCAGGACAATTTGAAAAAGTGCATTTTCCAACTTGCCCTGACCGGGGATCGAACCCGGGACCTCTGGGTGGCGGACTAGCATGGTGACCACTACGCCACGGAGGTCGTCAATAATCGACGTATAAGGGATGGTTGACATTTTCTTCCAGTGAAAGAAACAAGTAAAACACGATGGCAGAAACCTTGGGGTAACACAAAATAATAAAATACAAATTAAACACACAACGGCCTAAACTACGTATCCTCATTTTCATAAAAAATATCTTCACTCCTTTAGGAATAAAGTATGTAGCTACTAATTTAAGAAGCATATTTTTTCAGTCAATTGCATAAAAAAATTCTATACTTATTTTTGTAGCATCTGACTACATGGCAAACTCAGTGACATGCAAACCAACGCACCCAAAATCACAGACGAAGTATATCTATCTGCCAAACCTACACTCCTATTTTAAAATGTCAAACGACCCCGACAGACGTGGGAGAGAAATCTGGTGGTGAAAAACTATATTGAACTCTGCCACCATATGGTAAATAAGCGTGTTAAAAGTAACCAAACTGAAGCTAAAGCCTTGTGCTATATAACGCTGAACAATAAAATTAAAAGTAAACCCGCAGTAAGACAATGGCCCTAGGGGCCGATTTGAAATCGCAAGAGTGCAGGAATCGGATAATGTTGCAATAAATCGACACCCGCTATCTGCTGTCTTGTGACGTCATTTGCGGCGGAAGGGATCTTGTGCCTTTTTCGGTACACGAATCGGAATTGAGGATGTAATGTGGACGTTTGTGTATGGGATTAGTTTGGCGGTGTGAGTTTTGTCGCACTTAAACTTTTTATTTATCTATTTTTTTTTTGTTTGTTGTCTTAATGAACTTTCTAGACATCGGTCGCGGGGACTTAAGGACTCCGGCGTATCTGCATCAGGTTTTCCAGATCTTCGATTTTCATACCTTATAAAAAATGCTCATAAGGCTGTATAACTTTTGCTAAGGCGTCATTTTTATATCTTTTATAGTTTAGCTATGGACCATTATGGTTCTGCATTAGGCGTTCCATTTTTCAAAATCAGTTATAATTTTTATGTTGCCCAGGCTTAACAGCTATATAACAAAAAAAGTTTCATTCAAATCTGTCCAGTATTTCCGGAGATTAGCGTGTACAAAACACAGACCTTTTTTTTTTAATTATTTCATTTTCAAACAAGTGTGAAAACCAAAAATCATTTCGAGATTTGTAGATTCTGACCACGTAACATATATTTTCAGATTTTTTGAGGTTTATTCTAGAGATAAATGATAAAAAAAAAGTACAAGGATATAGGCATTTTACAGGTTACGCCTTTGCTTGAACACCAACAGTAAAAAAATAATATACAAGCTGTCAGCTGTCAATTGACACGTGCGTCATTTAGGCAACTGACATCATGAGTGAGAGTGAGAGAGAGAGAGAGAGAGATAATAGTAATGTTGTTCTATAGAAGTATCAGTTCGATAGAAAGACCGTCTAATATCGATAGGAAGTTCTTTTAGTATAGTAGAAGTAGGATTGGAAAAAATACACATGCATTCAAATGTTTATATTTGAATTTATATGATTGATGTTTCAGGTTAAATAAAAATAATGTTGACATCAAGGTCTTTAGAACTATAAAAAAATTAAGTGAGGAAAAATGCTACCTTACAATGGGGTGACTTTCAAAACACAAGGTAACATTGATAATAGCTTTTTTAATTACATCTTCCAAATTTCTGAATGCTTGTACATTTATATTTTTGAAATAGCAATCTAGGTATGTCCGCCATCTTTTCGCAATGCGTGTACGTCGGTGCTCTTGTTTTTTTTTTCCTGTCAAATTCGCCCCAATTAACTTCATAACGCTATAACTTAAAAAGTAAATCGTGAAATAATTATTTTTTTGTATTGTAGATTTATGTAAGGGGTGACTATGAGAATCCGTTAAAAAACGTGGGCTATCAAAAATCCCCATTTCAAGTAAAAAGATGACAGGGCACATTTTTTTTTTGTTTTTATTTTCCAGTTTATTCCACATACCAAGTCAATATAGTATTTTTTTATGTCAAAAATAGATGAGAAAGCAGCGTTTGAATTTTTAAATTAATCAAAGTAGCCCTATTTTTTTAAGAGCAGCCTTCCCGTCTTACTTTTTATACAAACGCTCGTACGTAATTATGGCGTTGTAACTGACCTTTCTTGAAAACTTTTGGACTAACAGATATCTTGTGTACTATTTCTAGGTATCTATTGAAATTAAAAATTAAAATTTGGAAAAACAAGTTCAGTATACGCCTCCAAAAATCTGCTTTTTTGTACAAATTTTACCTGAACTTCGACCGTTCATAAATTACTCATAAATTGTAAAAGAGAAAAAATATTTCGAAAAAACCCTCGCAAATGTAATGAAAATTTTAAATAAAATACATTTATTTCACACACTTGTAAGGCTAACTGAAAAAAACGTACATCCTGGAACAAGTTTTATAAAATTTCCGCACCCTATGAATAGTTGATATTCATTCAATGGATAATTAATAATAATACTAATTTCATTCAATATAATGCAAACCGTGCCCTAAGGCGTTATCTCTCTCTTTTTGGTTTGCCTTTTTGTCTAGCACTGCCCTGGATGAAAAAAACAAGCGTTTCAAACTATGCGCGCGTTGACGACAGAGCGGACGGGAAGGGCCGCCTTAAGTAAATGTTTAGATAAAAATATTAAGATTATATTAGATTATATCTACTTCTTCAATTATACTATTTGTATTTCATAATACTATCGACTGCGATATCTTACTGCTACAAAACACAACTCTACAGAAGTCAGTAAAAGCTTTATTTTTTAACTAGCTGATGCCCGCGACTTCGTTCGCGTGGACTTTATGACTCCGGCGTATAAATATAAATAAAAACTAATGAGAGAGAGAGAGAGAGAGAGAGAGAGAAAGAAAGAGAGAGATAAGAAAGTACTTGTTACAGTGTTAGGAGTTAAAAGTCAATATTATTTTAATTCTTTCCTTCGGGAGCAAATATGAAAAGAGCTGAAGTATTACTAACCCTGAAGAAAGCCACATTAAGTTGGCCATGCGAAAAACCAGTCCTTAGATCGACATCAGCAGCTTTAAGCCTCTAAAACTGTGACTTATTTTCATAGCAAAGCAAGTAAACACATGGAACTGTGTATTTTCAAAAGGAAAATTGTTAGGGATGAGTGGCATACGCGGAATAAAAAGTTTCACTGGCATCACTCACAGTAAACTTTAAGTGTCTCAGCAGACTATGCCGAAGTTTAGCGGCTAAAGTTCAGTGTTTAAAGTTCGGTGGGGATGACACATTAAATAAGCTGAAGTTCAGCCGTTGAAGTTCGGTGGAAACGCCGGACAGTAGTGATGTGCCGATATGAGAATTTAATCTTCCGTCTTTGGCGCGTCTGCGGCGAATGGAAACAGGAGCGGAAGAGGGAATGGAAGTGGAAGAGGGAACGGGAGCGAAAGCGGAAACGGGAGCGTAAGCGCGAGCGGGAGCGGAAGCGGCAGCGGGAGTGGCAGCGGCGGCGGCGGCGGCGGCGGCGGAGGCGTCGGCAGTGGCGGCGGCGGCAAAGGCTTCGGCAGCGGTGGCAGCGGCGGCGGCGGCGGCGGCGGCGGCGTCGGCGGAAGCGGCGGCGGCAGTGGCGGCGGCGGCGGCGGCGTCGGCGGTAACGGCGGCGGCAGTGGCGGCGGCAGCGGCAGCGGCGGCGGCGGCGGCGGCAGCGGCAGCTGCGACGGCGGCGGGAGCGATGGCGGTAGTGGCGGCAGGAGCGGGAGCGGGAGCGGGTGCAGGAGCGGGAGCGGGAGCGGGAGCGGGAGCGGGAGCGGGAGCGGGAGCGGAAGTGGCGGCGGCGGCGGCGGCGGGTGAGGCGTCGGCGGGTACGGGTCCGATTCAGGCAAAAGCTTCGGAAGTTCGGCATTATGTGTTGCTAGTAATGCAAATAACATTGCAGGCATGCATTGGCTGAAATTCAGCCGCTGAACTTCGGCATACAGTGCTGAGACACTAAGTTGGGTTCCGTTACACAGTTTCGGCGGAGTCAAATTTCGCATCAGCATTATTGGCCCTTTGACATTAAGACTTATTTTGTGAGCCGAGAGTCCATTTGCTGCAAGTGAATTACGAAACTCAACTGGATAATTGGTGGCGTCGTCAACAAAACTATCCATATCATAAGTTCTTTATTAATTGATTTTTAATTTTTTGTTGTCAATATGGCGCGTTCACGTTACCAAGAATTTTTCTGGTGTGTTTTGCTCTGAAGGTCCGCAAATACTGAACCTATAAGTTATTCTTCGGACGAAACAACTTTTTTTTGGAGAAATTTTCAACGTATAGGCACATTTTTTTACTTTTTTATTATAGTATAGATAGATAGATTTAGTATGTTTTTGTTCAGCGGCAACAAAAAAACATCATCTATAAAAATTTCAACTGTCTAGCTATAATGGTTCATGAGATACAGCCTGGTGACAAACAGACAGACAAACAGTCGGAAGGTCTAAGTAATAGGGTCCCGTTTCTACCCTACCCTATGGAACCCTAAAAATCGAATAAAATAAGTATTTATGGGGGGCTCCCATACTACAAACGTGATTTTTCATAGATTATGGTACGGAACCCTTCGCGCGCGTCCGACTCGCGCTTGGCCAGTTGTATTATAACTCAACAAAAAGTTCTCATCAGACTTAACAACTTTTGCTAAGGCGGCATTTTAATATTTCTTATAGTTTAGCTGGACCATTATAGTTCTGCATCATGTGTTCCATTTTCCAAAATCAATTATAGCCCATATGTTGCCCAGGCTTCACAGCTATATAACAAAAAAAGTTTCATTCGAATCCGTCCAGTATTTCCGGAGATTAGCGTGTACAAACAGACAAACAGACAAACAGACAAACAGACAAACAGACAAACAGACAAACAGACAAACAGACAAACAGACAAACAGACAAACAGACAAACAGACAAACAGACAAACAGACAAACAGACAAACAGACAAACAGACAAACAGACAAACAGACAAACAGACAAACAGACAAACAGACAAACAGACAAACAGACAAACAGACAAACAGACAGACATTATTTTTTATTTTCTTACTCTATTACTATATCTCCATCGCCCCAAATATTTTTTTTTGAAAAATTTTCAATGTACAGACACATTTTTTTTACTCTTTTATTATAGTATAGATTATAAAGTATGACAAAGATGTAAACTCGTTACACCCTAACTCTTGTACTTTAGCTCTTCTAGAATGAAGAGATTATAAACAATTTAATTTAAGGAGAAATAAAATGTAAACACAAAACTCTAGGTACATTCATTTCATATCTACGCAAAATCTTCTAATCCGCTGTAAGCAAAAACAAAACCATAATTTTCTTCTTAGGCTCTTCAAAGCAGCACAGCCCTAATTTACTGCCTTGCATATTTATAATAAAGCACAAAATGGGAAAAATAATTACAAAAAAGCGTCTATTTTACATTCGTGTCGCGTGAAGCTCTTTTTGCCCGCAAATTGCAAAGATCTGTCGATTTAGCATCGTATCACATTGTGCAACTAGGAAAAGAGATTGTAGTAATAAAACGTTAAACCATAGTGAATTGGCTCATTGTTTTATTTCAACAATAGCTAGATGGATACTTTACATTTAAAATATCAATAACATCACAAAAATAAATAGACAAATACATCGCACTCTCTGTATTTCTAAGATTTAGTAAATACCTAAACTTAGGTAGGTAGGAACTTTTCCTCTTATACTTACCTTAGATAGGACTACTAATGAACTATAAGTACAAATATCTCATACACTAACTTTATTCCCAAGTGCGCATAGAGTCCGGGCGGCTGGTCGTAAAAAATTGGACAATTACATCTCCAAGTTCCCAAGGCGGGATAAAGAGGAAAACAACGGTCGTTAAACCACAGTTTATTTATAATGTGTCTCGCTTTTTCTTTTCCACTTTGTACCATATCTGGTATCCTTGGGTGACCATTGACATTATATTATCTTTGTAGAAGCAAAAGCTTGCTGAGCACTGAGCAAACATTTTTGCAACACGTTACCAAAATCGAGTGACTGCTGAACTACAAAAGTAGTTAAAATGTGTTTTAATTAATAATTATAGTTTGAGATATGCAATTACATGGTTTTGCTAATTAGATCAAAAGTTTGGTATCTACCAACCAAGTCACAAGTAGCAAAACTGGTTCAGCTATTTCTTTTTTTCAGTATTGTTACACTGAAACTAGAAAAAGCACAACAATCATAATGACGTTAGACACACAATTGTTGTTAAGTGTAAAAGTGGCCTAGCACACAACATGCCATGCCAGCTTCTCCGCACCCGACAAATTCATTCTTCCGCGATTACAGACAAGTTATTTTTAATTTGCGTTAGACGTAGCCATTTAGATTTGCAAATTAAATCTTAACAGGCTCCGTAATTATGTCCATCCCCATCTTCTTCTCGCCCTGTTTACAAATTACACTTTTAGATTTTGTTGTCTGTAAGTCATGTCAAGATTGTCACGATATTTTTTTTTTGCGTTTTAGGGTTCCGTATTTGGCTGTATGTATCAAATAATGCAGTTACTTACCTAGTGAAACTTTAATCATTTAATCATAAGTCAGGTTTGACGACCTCCGTGGCGTAGTGGTCTCCATGCTAGTCCGCCACCCAAAGGTTCCGGGTTCGATCTCCGGTCAGTGTAAGTTGGGAAATGGCCTTTTTCAAATTGTCCTGGGTCTTGGAGGTTTATTTATATATGTATTTGTTATAAAGTATAATATCGTTGAGTTAGTATCCCATAACACAAGTCTCAAACTTACTTTACGGCTAGCTCAATCAGTGTCATTTGTGTCTTTATATTTATTATTATATATTAAGGCACTTTTTTGAAATAATTGAAACATGAATAAATCAAAATCAAAAAGCTTTGGAAAGCTGAGGTCCCAGTTGCCATGATTAGATATAAGTAGTGAAACTGTGTCAGATGCCTTTGAACAAGCGACGGAAACGACCAATTTAATTATCCCGAATTAGACACGGACAGTAACCATCACAAAAGCTAGCGCGCGCAGCGAACAAGAATTTAGTTAGCGCGGAAGCACGATCCACAAAAAAACATCAGTGCTGGCCATTTACACTCATAAAAATACAAGTTTATTAGCCAAGCAAATTAAAAAAAGAAAAACAACGACACCATCTAGTGATTAATGGCGGAACTAAATATTCGGAATTGATATTCATAGCACCATATATTATTTGCCAGGTAAATAAAAAACCCTTCCTTTCAAGCGTTAACCCCGATAACTTTTAAACCGCCGAACAGATTTTCATTAAAAATAGGTAAGAGCCACCGCAAGGGAACTTGCTTTCACGTAAAAAACGCATCGAAGTCGGTCTATCCGTATGAGAGCTACTATGGCACAGACAGACACACATAAGTGTAAAACTTATAACATCCCTCTTTTTGTCGAGGATTAATAACAAACAAAATTAAATATTGAAAATATAGCCAAGGTAGATTTTTGTATTTTGTCCCCAAGGATGCAAAAGCGGAGGTATCTCAACAAATAAATACTATTTTCTATCTTTTGTACGTAATTCACTACAACTTTTACTAATTTATTTTTATCAGCATTTTCGAATACAGTAATCACTTTTTACTGCTACGTTCTAGCAATTCCACAATCATGACTAGTGCAAATAAAGTAAGCCATAACATTAAGCCAGAACGTCTTATTTTCGACTATAACGCTGAAACCGGCAGCAAATTGCCCATTCCGAATTCCTGGTTAAGAATCCATAATTACAGTTTAAATTTATTCCGAGTATAATTTTCTGTTCGTTAACTCAGCTTGCCCACAAACTTGGCAAAAACAAAACAATGGACTGGCAGAGTGGAAAAAATGTAGCTGAAAGCAACACGAAATATCTTGAGAAAGTTCCGTGATAAAAAGTTGGTAAAGTCATTTTTAACAAAGAGCACTTCTAACGATTCTTAGTAGGTAGATAATTTCCCATTATGATACTTCCCCCGAAAAATTAACAATGTCCAAGCGGTGTTTCCATTGTAATCTTTTCTTTGAAGACTATTAATTTTTTTACGGGCAACATTTTGCGGGTTAGGTGTTTAAAACAAGGTCAGATTTAAAATTGCAATATCCACATCAACATAATTATAGCAGGAATAGACAATTTAATGTATTAGATTAAGACACCAATAACACTTATTAAAAATGTCGACAAGTACTGAATTTGTTTTTCGACAAAAATCTCGCGAACTCGCTGAGCCGGGAAGTACTAGGTCTTTTTGTTAGATACTTTACCAGCGGCTGATGTATTTTAAATGTCAATCAGTTTGTAAAGATTATGATAGATCCAGATTACAATTCTAGCTATATCAATGAATCAATCAAATGATTTTATTTCAGACAACGTAATGTTAGTTAAAATTTTAAAGGCCCATAAAATTAATACCTTACGGACTATAATGTCATCACATCAGTTTAATTTATGAAAGTTTCATTATACTATGTTAATACTAACCGCAGGGTTCGAAGCAGCATGAAACGTGTAGATAAAAGGTCTGTAAAATTCACAAAATAGCATGATTGCAATACAATGACTAACATAATAATAAGTTTTTTGATGCCTTAGCTTTTATTGTGAGGCCAAAGTACTTGTTAAGACGAATGAAGTAAGCTCAAACTCGATAGAGTTCTGTCGTTTTATTACTGAGTTCCATCGGCCACCGTCTCCGAAATCAGACCCTAAACATCGTCTACCACAAAGTGCTTGTCAAGACAAATCAAACGAGTCTTACTCAATAAGGTTATGTTGTTTTATAACTGAGTTCTGTCGGATATCTTTCGGCTCCATTATCAGAATAGCATTTATTATCGAGTACATAATATTGTATTGTCATCGGACTTACACAAATATGAAAAATTTTAGCTCAATCGTTTGAGGATAACTGGTTGAAAATTGAGTTGCAAGATTTTAACTAAACACGCATACATACATTCATACATTCTAGATACTGTAACGATTCGCAAATACGCACTCGTTATTTCCATTCTCAAATACCCTACAAACTTGCAGGAATGTATTTATCCTTTTTTCAGTCGGATAAAATATTATAGTAATTGACAAAAGAGAAGAAATTCGATAAAAATAAAAAGAAGCGTAGATCAAAACTGACAGAGAAAAAATAGTTTTTGTTTTGGGAGATGAAGTAATTTGGTCACGGAAAATAATAGTTATCTTTCCAAAGATTTATTTACAGAGAATTTTGTGGAAGCTATTAACAGGATAACAAACGGTAAAGGTTTAAAGATCGACTACAGACGTGGTTTGCTTAGGGTATCTATTAGTCTAAATCCGTCACTGTATACAAGGACAAACCGGGGTAAGGTTTTAACTCTATACTATTTTAAAGAAGATTATCACAAGAGGATATGGATATGAAAATGTATATGAAAAGGTATTTAAACTTTTGATTCCAATTTTACTACCATGTCAATATTTGGATACGCTGTTTGCGTTGAAAAGTATGTATGTCTACTAAGATGAGAGAGGTAGAATCTTTCTCTCAGCCTTTGCCCTACATTTACAATATGTGATTCTTATGTGGGAAGAATTAATCAATATATGTTTATTTCTGCGTTTTCTCTAATCTGAGTTGATAATAGCTTTCTTTAATAAAAACGACACGACGAGTTTACGATGAGATGATATGATCTATGAGGATTCACCTATTCTGTAAGTGATTTGTACTAACAAACTCTGATGTAATCTATAGACTGAACTACGGTCCAAGGACCTTAGGTTCTTATGTTCCAAAGGAACCTGAACAGCGTTTACAATCTCTGAAGATAACATATTTATTCTTGTCATTGACTTGAAGATACTTATATTCATCTGTTACATCAGATATCACTGATGTGTTTAATGTTTATTGATATCATTGTTAACTACTTCACCTCACGAATACTTATTCTTCCTAGAATATTGCCTTCAAAGCTGGAGTTATGTAAAATGATTCAATTTCAGAAAGCAATAGCTTTGTTATTATAATTACTTACTCTGGTTGGCTGGCTTGTACAGTGGAGTGGTAAATTGTCTTGGAAAAGTCGAGACTTGAGGTTGGATTGAATAATTCTAATACTTATCTATATATTATTTTAAGCCATCTAAACAGGCTGTGTTGGCACTTTACTGGGTTATGCTAAAGTCACGCTCAGAGGGTTTGTTTCTCACTGCAGAGCAAAGAAACTCCCTTCGTCATCGTCAGTGTTATGTACACACTTGTTTAGAGAAGCCTATTTCGTCGTAAACATTCCCTTTGAACATAGAAAAGTTATGTTTGGAATGAAGTCTACTGACTAAGAGACTTATATTATTAACAACATTTATTGGAATTATCTGAACCGATTCTGGTTGAGGCTAAACTATGGACATTGTTACCATGCCTGTTGAACAAACTAAGTCTTAACAGACTTCTAACTATGTATTCTAATTGCTGTTTTAACATAATATCAAAGATATTATGATGTTCTATCAAACACGGAGAAGTCGTGTAGAACTAATAAAATTACCTACTGACAAAGAGGTATTTCTTAAACAATATTATAAATTATGTATACTATGAAATTAAGCTTCTATTGCTGTCTGAAATGACTTCTACTTATCTTCATGAAACCTTATAATCACAGTATTTATTATTACAGTATTTATTTATTACCCTCATATATACTGATAAGACAGACTAGAACAAATATTTGTAGAATGCTCTTCTAGCAATCAGTTTCCAGTTGATTTGATATAATACTTTGATGCTCAGACCGGGATACTGTATAAGTACAGGTCTCGAAGCTGCTGGAAACGCTTGGCGAGCTTTACTCGCATTCCTCCCTCTGTCTCTTGCCTGAAAAGGCTAATTAGAGTAAATATTTATGTATGATGCTGAGCATTTGAAGTCCCTCGGATGGGGAGTGGTCATGTCTATGGTTGAACTCACAGGAAAACGCGGGGAGGAGCGTTTCCTATATCCGTAATAAAATAATGAGCGAATGTCTATAATATAAATATGTATATATAAGTCTATCCTTCTACATAAAGAACTGAACATGCTACAGAACTTCATCTCTCTAATTCTCTAATTTTAGTTTTATTATTTAATACAGAATCCTAAATACAACTGATTTATATGTACTATGAATGGTGGAACGGAACGTGTTGCGCTAGAAACTGAGTTACTGCTTTGTACAACTTGGGTCCACTACAATGACGATCACCGCCTAAACCGAGGACTCACTAAGTTCAAGATAAAGATTTATAGTAAGAGAGGTCTCATGGTAAATTAAGGTATTTATAATTTATTTCTTAAGTTTATAGATAATTTAAATAGGTAGCGTTTAGGATGTTACATCTTGGTGCTAAATGCCCAGGATGTATCATTCAGGTTGTTACAATACGTTGCATGCTAAATAAAAGCTTTTAAAAAACGGGATTGGAAAAATAAAACACAAGTTCTTGAAATTGAAAGAAATTCAAAATTTCAAAATCCTAACAAATTGACTTCGAATTCATAAAAAAATATAAAATGGATACACTTCATGGCTTATTTTCAAATAGAAATACAGAAAGTATAAGAATACAATTCGCACGTGTTTAAATAGATTTAGCTTCGACTATCGACATCATGACTTCTGACGTGGAGAAATAACATTTGCGGAAGAGAATTTTCTACACGTAATATGCTTTAAGGTTGAACTAGTCGATACTTTTTCTGTACAAATTTCGTAGGGAATTTCCTCTCCTGTTTGACATTGTACATGCAATGTTTAACATGATATCGTTTTGTCTCACTATAAATTTTGTCTGTACGGATACATAACAGTAAAATATAAAGCCATTAAAAAATTATGAGCCATTAAAGATAATTTTTTTTACTTGTTTTTACTTAACTTTCGGCGTAAATAAGTTGTAAAAGAACTTTAAAACCTCCAAAACCGCTTAATTATTAAAGATTTTAACTTACTTTATTTGTAATTGATTGACGCAGTAGTTTTTGCACTAAACCCCTTTTCCCGAAGGATTTTACGTATGTTTTTGTGCGCTTGGTTTACTATGAATTATCGTGCATTTCACCTCACTGCTTTGCCCGAACACAATGTTAAGTGAGACAGCATGCTTTTAGGCCGCGCCTACGTGTGAGTTCGAGCTCGCGACTAGTTCGACCTAAAGCAAATAATCTTTTTTTTCGCGTGTAAGTTTTGAATACTGATTCTTCATTTTTACGTTGTCTTTTAGAACATTTGATTTAGCCCAAAGTCTTTTAAAAATGCTAAAAGGTATTCTTAAAGTTTCGCAACAGTACATCTAAATACGGAAGTCGGACCTCGCTGAGATAGCGATAGAGTATCATCATTTCAACCGCATAACGTCCACCGCTGGACATAGGCCTATCCCAAGGATTTTTAAAATGACCAATCTAAAGCGGGCTCCTTTCAGCCTTTTTCAGCGGTCTTGGTTAGATCGTCTGACCACATTAAAGGTGGGTGTCATCAAACGCTCTGCTTACTAGTACATGGTCGACATTCAGGAACATTTTTGCCTCATTGGCCCTTGGTTTTTCGCGCTTTAGGTCCCAGCCTGTGCCACTTCTATGAGCAAATCCTCTAAGGCGATTGGCACACTGCTCCACAACCCGCTGCGTAGCGCCATACAAAAAAACGACGCGCGTAAACCCGTTGTCAGTGAGTTGTCCTTTGCGTGTTTCCTATACAAATTGAAATTCTTGCATAAAGTCCGGCCTCGCGCTACGCAGTGGGGCTAGGATCGCCTACGTTATGTTAGATGCATCCAGGAAACGCTAAAATGAGATGAAAACTTCGTTTAATTCGAACCCGATGCAAGTTAGGTGCTTGAACGCTTGTCATAACTACTAACATAGTACCTACGTGAGGTAATTTTTAATTTTCTATCACACAGTTATCACGTACACAAAACTGCTGTTCGTACAGAGAAAATCACTTAGCAATGAAGTTAGCGGCGCGCGAATAGCACCAGTGAACCGCGAAATTAGTTCCAAGTTTTCTCAGACGAACAACCTTCGTATGAAATGTAAACTGGTTGGCTTTTGAATTTGGAATTTGAAAGAACTTTAAACGAGTCCGAATGTTAAATATCTTTGATTTATTATATAATAAGTTTGGAAGTCGAGTTTGGTTGTAATGAGATGACATGTGTTGGTGAACGTAATCTGTATTTAATCCTAAAATTGTACAGAGATTAAACAGGTTGTCTATCCTATGTGTCACAGGTAATAGTTTCGTTTTTAATTTATATACAGTAAAAAGATTAAAGTTGCTTATTTATTAGGAAAAGTGTACAATAAAATAGAGTATAGGTTTGCGTAAGCAAATGGGAAATTTTAAACTAAAATGTTTAGTTTAAGAAGATGTTAAAGGTCAAATTGTCCTGGGTCTTACGTGTTCTGCTTATTCCTTTTGTCCCCTTTTAGGACATCTACAAGAAGAGGGGTAGAGGGGAATGATCTTACTCTTAGCAACATGCATTGAACGCAATATTTTATCAAAATTTTCTTGCCACGTGTATATTGAATTCATAAATACTACCACTTCTTTATCTGTAATGGAGCAGATATAGCATTTTGGGTCTTTCTGCTCTAAGCAGACAGAGAGGTTCTCAAGAATCAAAGGCCACTTTAAGCGTGATCGTGGGCAAGAAGGTGGAAAAAAGGAATTAAAGTAGTGGGTTCCTAGCCGCATCTCCTGTTGACATTATTAGCAGTTTTTTCCATTCCCTCGATTGGATTTTACGATGTACACAGGAAGAGATGCAGCTGATACATAACTAGTGGCTCTGTGAGCTGTAGACCTCGCGAGCATATAGAGATTGCAGATCGAAGGATTTTTTCACACAATATGTTTTTCATTGAAAATTAAAATCTTGATAATGTTCGATCCGGTAATCTTTTTAGTCTTTTTTCCTCCTCTGTTCTTAACAGAAGGAGTTTCATAGACCTGATTCTTGTCAAACGTGCAAAATCGAAGGGCTCCAAGATGACATCAGTATGTCTTCGAGCCCGAGAAAGTGCGACGTAAGAGCAACCTACAGCACAGATTAATAGTTACTACCCTACAGTTCTCTATACCCAAGGTCGACCACTACCCTGGGTAAAGTCAATCCCTGTGTTATCCCATCGCGTTTAGGCTTGTTTACTTTGATTTCACAAATAATTATACTCCTACTTTTAAAAAACTTTTAAAATAAATTCGAAATACCGGTCGCAAAGGTAAAAATAAATACATTGAACTAAAAAAGAACACCTTTCGGTGAGATTTGAACTCTAGACGCTTAAGTCGATCAGAGGTATCTTTATAAATAAACTGAACTATTCATCTTTTGACAATGCTGGTGAAAATACGTCTATTGTATGTCATAATAGAAAATAAAATTCCTTTGTTATTTTGTTTTCACTACAAACACTAAATGGTCGTAAGAGCCATAAAATCCAAAGGCGCTAAGGCCCATTGTGCCAACTCCGTAATTTAAAAAAATTTCAAAAAATGGCTCGTCTATCGATTTTCATATGTTTATCGAACCTGCTTTCAAAATTTTACGGGAATCGGTTGAGAAATGCGACTTCTAGAGGAGAACACACAGACATACCAAAGAATTTTTTACCAAGTTGAAACGGAGACCTCACTCGCTTTACTCGCTCGGTCAACAAGTATTTTCTTTTCTTCCAGACCAGCATGAAAATATTGAATTCAACCTAACTGAAATATATACCTCAAACAGTTATTTGTCACAACAAATCATAACCTCGCAACTTTTTTCTCATTTATCTAACTGATTTCTAAGGAGGTATTCATTTCTTAAACCGACAGCACGATATTTTAGGAAGAAAAATTGTGTGGAGGTCTGACGTGATGCGAATACTAGGACTATTACTCAAGGTGTCATCTCGTTTCGGAGAGGAAACTGAAGAGACGCCTTGTTTTCCTGCTGAGGAAGTGAGGGCCAAGATATAAGCTTGAGGCGGCCTTTCCCGACCGCTCAATCGTCAACGCGAGCATAGTTTAAAAAAGCTTATTATTTCATCCAGGGCAGTGCTAGAAAAAGAGGCAAAGCAAAAAGGGAGAGATAGCGCCTGAGGGCTCGGTTTACATCCATTGAACAAATATTCACTTTTCATTGGGTGCGGAAATTTCATAAAACTTGTTCCAGGTGATACTTTTTTTTCAGTATGCCTTACAAGTGAGTGTAATAAATGTTTTTTATTTTTAATTTTTATTACATTTGCAAGGTTTCTATTGAAATATTTTTTTACCTTAATAATTTATATGTCCTTTATAAACAAAACGGTCGAAGTTCAAGTAAAATTTGTGCAAAAAAGCAGATTTTTGGAGGCTATACTAGAAAAAGAGGCAAACCAAAAAAAGAGAGATCTAACCCCAAAGTAAGCTTAAGCTTGTGTTATGGGATACTAAACCAATGATTCCATATTTTATGATAAATACAAATATAGAAACACTCAAGACCCAGGAAATTTTTGAAAAGGCCATTTTTTAACTTACTCTGGCTTGGAATCTAACTTCTGGTTTGTAAATCTGGCAAAAATTGCCGCACGAACGTCGGCGGCACTCGCCGATAATCAGTGACTATTGGCGATTGTCTCCGATGGTCAAGTGGCAGTTTTTGACTGTTTGTGACAGATTGACATTTCTCGCGCGGTCGTTTGCTACAGTCGGCGACCGTCGTCGACAGGTGTCGCCGGCATACTGTCGCTAGTCTGTAAGAGCCCTAACTGGTTAAAACATTCCATCTGATGCTCAAACTATGTTTATAAATCTACTGTCTGCATTTTCTATGAACTGCGATGTGGAAAGCGTTTACCAACAACAATTTATCTACTTTTTCCTAGACTGGAAGAGATTGTAAACAATTTTTAATTGTGGATCAATATAGTTTATAAATAAATAAATTAACAACATTAAGGTGCAAATAAACGACCTTTTCAACGGTGTCAGCTTTTATGGTCAAAACCGATAGTGGGGATTTTTTCTACATGTGAATCACGCTAGAGACTTTTTCATGCGTAGCGTATGATTGTACTATCACTTGTCCTTAGTAATCTAGATAACTCACTAAACACTAAGAAGCTTTTTTTTCAGGCAAGTCAAAAATACCCCTGACTTTCAAGTATTTGCCTAAATGACTTCTGAATCACTGAACCGGTTTCCATCAAAATAAAAAGAAGTCTTGATAAAGTCAGCTTTCAAAAAACGAAAAAACAGCATCAAAATTGGCCCATTCATTTGGGCGCTACAATGCCACAAACAGACACACAGATGCGTCAAACTTATAACACTTCTCTGTTGGTCGGGGGTTACAAATGGCCACAGTTGAATGCGCTGTAAACAATTTCCTGTAACTTGCACCAAGCCCGTAACAACAAACGGTATCTTCTGTATTGTTGCAATTATATAAATTAACTGACGGAAGTGTTATGAGAACTCGCTCTTTTGCGGATACATTTATTACAGCGGTTACCCGACTTCCTAAACTATTTAAGATATTCTTGCTGCAATTAAAATAAGACTTCATGTTTTAAGAAAGATTAAGTATCCGAAGAACATTTTTTTTTTACAACAACCAGTACACATTTATTTGTTGTTCTCTTTTCTCGTCTTTTTTATCTTCTCTTCTAAAAATAATAAAACCTGTATAAGAAAGCAAAAACTTCATTACTTTTTCGCACTAACAGGTCAGTATCGTTATGGTCTTATTAATACAATTTATGATTTTAGAAATATTAAGTTACCACATTGTTGGCATGTTTAAAACAAATATTTTAAAAAAATCACCAAAATGTTACAGAATTTCTAAAAAAAAACAAGACAACCAAATTGAATCGTACTCGTATTTATTTATATCATATTCATTGTTTCATGTATTATAAAAGTTAACAAGATCAGAGTAAGAGTACAGAAAATCAAACCTTGCAAAAGTAATATCAAATATGGGCTGCAATACTTTGGCTTTAGTAAGCAGTCATCAATTTACCATATAAAACTGAAAAAAATGCTTGTAGGTATCCATCTATACGACCACTGTGGTCTAGTGATTATCATACCATACGCTGTCTCCGGTTCGATCCCCGGTTAGGTCAAGATGGAAAATAGTCTTTTTCAGATTGACCTGGGTCTTAGATGTTTATATATATATATTTGTTATATAATATAGTATCATTCAGTTAGTATCCCATAACACAAGTCTCGACCTTACTTCGGGGCTAGCTCAATCAGTGTGATTTGTGCGTACATATTTATTTATTTATTTATCATAATACTGAAACGGTATACTGATATATTTAATTTTATCATTTCAGTTTCACAAAGTCTTCCAGAATTTTCCAACTTTGCAAAAAACAAACATTCTCGAACCTTCTTAGGCTGCGTTCTAAATTCCCTCCAATTGAATTGCAAATGGGATCTGTCAACCAACAAAAGAATGCTCTCAGTAACCGATTCGGACTCAAATTCTCGGAAACGAATCCATGTAATGCGATTCTAGTCTTTTCACCCTTTCATTGGTATGAATTGCAAGACTTTTCCTCGGAGGGATCGAGTCTCCTTAAAAATCTTGGCATGTTTGAAATGTTGCAAGTTACGTTATATTTCGTATATTTCAAATATTCATGTACAAGATACGTACTTAAAGTGTATTCTAATACATTTTCTATAAAACTATTGAAACTTCAATTGTTTTAATATTAACATAATAAACATATAATTTAACTTTGACTGTCTATAATATGATAATGTCTATGATAATCCGTAATTAGATTTAAAAATCGGCAAATATGACGAAAATTTTATCAAAAATAACAGAATCTAGGTAATTCACATTAAATGGGGAAAATACATTAAAACCAAATAAATATAGAAGTGTAATCACAATATTTACTTTACAAGTTCTTATGTCACTAACATTATCAAATATCTCAGGTGTGTGAATGAAGCAACTTGAAAATTCAGATTTGTATTGGAATAAGAACTTTTCCTCGTTCTAATTTAAAACTTACTTTAATATATTTAAGGTTGTGATTTGATGTTGTCTGTGTAAACATTTTGGCTCCATGATTATTTTATCCTAGGACCGGTTAAGCGTTCGCGGTTTTATAATTAGTTGTAATTAGTGTTCAGTTCAGTGTTAACATAATTTGACGAGTTACATTGCCATTTCATTTCTGTTATTAGAAAATGCAACGTTTATTTCGAAATAAGTCTCATTTGTTTATTTTAAGGGCTCTGTACCGAAAAGGTCAAAACGGGACCCTATTACTAAGACTCTGCCGTCCGTTTGTCTGTTCGTCTGTCCATCTGTCTATCACCAGGCTGTATTTCATGAACCGTGATGAAAGTTGACATTTTCACAGATGATGTATTTCTGTTGCCATTTGAACAATATTTAAGTAATCCCATACAAAAAACGTGATTTTTCAGAGATAATGATACAGCACCGCACCCTTCGTGGGCGAGTTCGACTCGCACTTAGCCAGTTTTTTTTAAGTCTAAATAAGTTATGATAGGAACTTAAAAAAAAACTGCTTTTAAAATTGACTTCTTTTCTATTTATTTGAAAACCTTTGCTATCTGGTTCGTTATATAAATTTAATGAATAAACTCTTTTACTTCCTATAACATTTCAATTGAAATCGGTTGTTTCTTTTTAACCGACTTCAAAAAAAAGGGGGTAATCAACTGGAATGTACGTATGTTCTCCGATTGCACGAAGATTGCAGGACCAATTTAAAAAATTCTAAGTAAAATATAAGTTTTAAAATTGAAGTATTTCATCAAATGTCAAATAAATTAAATAAAAATAATCTAACCTACCCAACTAATTTGAAAGTCAACACAAAATATGACAAATTACCGGCCAAGTGCAAGTTAAACTCGCGTGGAGAGGGTTCTGTACAATGAAAATTTTTCGTAAGTTTTTTTTTTCCCTTTTCTTAACTTACCTACAAAAGTAAATAAGTTCGCTAATAATATTACAATCTAGCCTTAACTCAGACTAATAAGTAATTTAACATTGACCTAGTTTTATACGTTATTGTCTAAGAATGTGTCCATCGGCACTTTTCTTACTGTCTCTATTAAGGGGAAGGCACTTTGTTCTTGTGTCTCTATTGGCACATCAATGCACTATAATATCACTGTATTTTTTAAAATTACACTAGTTCAAAAGGTTTAGTTCTTTTGAGACGTCGCACTATGTCCGTGTTGTCGAGGAGCTGGATTGCCTTAACATTCACATGATGAAGCAGTCTATACGCATGTGCTTCGTAAGTGAACAAATTATATTGAACTTACCACTTTATTTTCAATTGTTACAAATTTTTATAGATTTTTTTTGTAATCTACGAGCAATAAACAATTTTAAAACTATTGCATAGCTTTTATCGCGAGCTTTAAGCGCGGCGACCGAATCAAAAAAATCCGTAACGAAAATAAAACCTAACACCCATCGTCTACCGTCGTTTCAGTTCGGCAGACTTCGGCACGGTGTTTTTGTGCATGCGATAAGATGTATGCGTGTAGACTAGCTGCTAACTGCTCATAATAAAAATTCCTGAAGAACCTACATGTATTGTAAGATAATAAAAATATTTTAAACGAAATTAACTTCTAATTTATTCAATATAAGAAAAAAATGTTTTCTTATCGGTCACCACGCTCAAAAAGTGTAAATTGAATAAATATCAAAGAAAAAACTTAAATTAATATCAAAGAAAAAAAATAACTGCATTAATTAAAAAAAAATATAATTGCGTAAGTTGATAAAAAATGCTATGCAATAGCTTTAGCGCGGCATTCCCCGAGTACACACTTTTTTTTGTAATTTTAAGCACAATAGCTTCGGAGATTTCATGAATAAAATCAAAATTATTTATCTTACAATAATAAAAATATATTTAAGATCCTCGTAAGAAACGCTTTTATTTGATATATGACACGGAAAGGCCTGCAAACTATTTTTTTAAATTTCTTAATTGGTCCCCCAAAAACTACCCATATTAAAAAAATTGTTTATTTACTTTCCACATTTGTATTTGGGTCATAGGATTACACCACCCTATTAAATTTCACCTGATTTGGTCCAGTACATTCAGAGCAAATTGTCTGTAACAGACGGACGGACAGACAAACGCACGAGTGATCCAATAAGGGTTCCGTTTTTCATTATTGGTACGGAACTCTAAAAAAATAAAAACAAAATATAATTTCCTTAATAAATTACGCCTTTCAAAACAAACACCACATCGCACAAAGTATGAAACAAAAGCAGAAAAATATAACCAGCATTCCAGTGAAAAAATTACAAACTACCTTGAACGTCCCAAATGGGCTATCGTAATTGATATTTTTACGGAAGATAGAGCATTTTATGCAAAGGAATATACTTATATTAAAAACACTCAAGTAAAATTAAATAAATATACATCAACGATAATTTTGCACAATATTCTATTTATGACTTTTCTATTAATTTATAGTTTGCGAACAAAATATTGTGTAATCTGAAAAATATCTTTGTTTGACTGATATACCCAGTATTATAGTCAGTGTTCTGAATATTAAGAAAATCTAACGACACCTCTTAAACTAAAACCCATCAAGCCATTAAGTCTACAGAGCATGTCAAAGAAATATATGTCGCGGACGGCCGAGTAAAGATGGAGGCAGAGCAGGGCGAGATCGGCATCTGACATCCCTAGTGACGTGAACTACCCACTTGGTTACTTACAGTACGAGGACAGACTAAGGTCTAACTAAGGTTGTTAAATAAATTTTGTTACAGATAAATTTATTGATAACCCTCCTTCTGGCAGTCTGGTAAAAAGCGTAAATTTTTCAGACGTGCAATATACTCGTAAAGTTTCAGTTAAGAAATCTACACAAAACAAACATCACAGTATATGGGCAAGGTTAGAAGACATATTCCTCGCGTCCAAGAATATTAATCGTGGCTCCATTCTTCTAATGTGTCTACCTACATTTTTCTACCACCTAAGCTTTACATAAAGAGAAGAGAGGCGTTGCCTCCACGGGCGAGTTCATCGCAGTGATATAAACTTTGTGCCGCTTTGTTCTATACTGAGGGGTTACTCCAAAAACGGCACTCAAGACGGACGTTACTGCATATCCGCGTTACAGTGTCAAATAATATTGAGCATTGATGTATGATGATAAAATCTTATTTGGTTTGAGAAAGAAATAGGACGTCACTATCGGACGACTATCGTATTATTTAATGGAGTAACCCCCATGAACGTATTCTACGCGGCGATATAATGATTGACTGTTAACTCGCGGCATTTTTGCCCGTTGTATTAAGGTAACGCTACATCAAATAGCGACATGGAAAAAACGAAAGTTTTCCAGACGGGCGTTATACGCATAAATATTGTTTTTTGGATATTATAGATAATTTAATTATTTTAAATAATGATAATTCCTGACAGAGGTCAGGTAACAGGAATACCTACCGTAGTTATAAATTAACATACTGTACTATATTTTACTTTTACAACAAACAATATTGATTTAAAATATAATTGAAGTGTACTTCTATTCTAAATGTAACATTGTTAATGTGGGTCAATACCTGAAAATAAAGTTTTTTTTTAATACTCGTAAAGTTTCAGTTATCAGATCTACAGTATACAAACATCACAGTGCATGGGCAAGGTTAGAAGACACATTCCTCGCGTCCAAAGGCGAGTTAACGAATAGCAGCCCATAAATTGTGGCTCCATTCTTCCAAGGCATTTGTCCAGCTGACTGAGAATTGTCTGCGTTCTCACAGTTTGTCAGTGGTTATATAACAGACCCTTGTGGACGATGCTTTATTGCCTGCACTTACGTGTTGTTAATTTGTGTGTTTAGGGTAGGCTTTTAGCCAGTGCTGCATTATGAAAATTTACTGGATTACTAAATGGTTCTATGCGTATGAATGTTAGTAGGTGGAATTTTCTATTTGATTTCTATCTATAAACGTTTTGATAAGACTATACAATATGTAACAAAAACCCTGTCCGATCCTTGTAGGAGCTACTCAGACCATCAATATGAAAAACTTTTCTTATAAAACCAATGCTTGAAACTCGAAAAAAAATCGTCATTTTCATACAAAAGTATTCGGCCGGCCCGGCAAATTGTATGAAAATGACGATATTTTCTTCAAGTTTCAAGCATTGGTCCCATAGGAAAACTTGTTCATATTAACAGTCTGAGTTGCTCCTACAAGGATCGGACAGGGTGTTTGTTATATATTGTATAAGCAATGGGAATATCTCTTATGCTAGTCTGAGAGAAAATATCACAGACCGTAGAAGTTGATCGATGCAATGAGCTGAAATCTGAATATGTACCAATATCTTTAGTTTGTAAACAAAATATAATAGTAGTCATTTAAGTCTAAGAATTTTATACTATAACAAAGTATTTAGCCGTAAACGTGCAATATGCTACAAAATGCGGAATGTCTACGGCAGAGCAGAATGCGTTTTCAAAATTTACAAGTCTGATTTCGTTTAAAGCCACGTTTGTGCTCAACGACTAAATGTTTAGAACGTTTTAAACATGCGGAAAAAACAATATAAATATAGGATTAGGCACGTGCTAAGTAGTTTAGAATTAGTATGTGAAGGGACAAATTCACAAACAGAAAAACGTGAATAAAGAAATGTTTGTTATAAAATGTAAAGATAATGCTTTTTACGAGATTTAACTAACTAAAGCGCCAAATTGCTGTAACAAGATCCCGTATTTGGCCGTAAACTTACACTGTTCCCTAACTTTGTGCTACAAAATTGTGCGCATTCCACGAGGAATGCCTACTACGTGTCCAAAATTTACAAGTCTGATTTAGCCTGAAACCACGCTTACTTAGCGACTCAAATGAATATCAAAAATGTAACGTAAGATTTGAAAAATATACAAAGCAGCTTTTACTTGCGACTTTGTCTGCGTAAATTTAGTACTTTGTAATAAAGTCTACTTTTGTATGGCAAAATAGGATTCTTGTAAAAAGTTCTACTCACCTTTTCATTCCCTTAATGGATGAGTTTTGGGATAAAAGCTATCCTATGTCCTTGTCCAGGTTTCAAACTGTATCCATAACAAATTTCATCTAAATCGATTCAGTGGTTGAAGCGTGAAGAAATACCAGACAGACAGGGTTACTTTTGCGTTTTTATATTAGTCAGAAAGTAACGATTAATATTTATTCGTTAAATTTAGAAGTATTTTGACAATTTACTAAGATTCAAATGTTTATTCAGTAATTAGACCTTTACAGGTACTTTTACACGTCAATGAGTATAATTTATGTTGCGTGTAAAGTATATTAAAATTTAATTTATTTTTCAAGAAAAGCTACCGATACCAGCGCTTCGTAACGACCACTGCTAAGAAGAAACGCCGTAAGAAATTAAAATTTTCACAGTATTGGTCGCCTACTCGCCAGAAGGGCTTTGTCATATTATTATTATTATCTTTTAATTAATAAATATGACGGCGCGTTCACTGGCGCCATATATCAAATTAGATGACGTATCTACAAACGTCACCTTTCAAATTACTACCGAACAAGACTGACAGGTGTCAGTCTAGCGAAGCGTCATATTGATGGTTAGCGTGGCCATGTTGAAGGGCACTCTTGCCGTGGAGACCAACCGCACACCACACTTCTGACGAATCGCTAATAATCGGTGTGATCGTTTGGTATTTTATTAAAAGTTCGATAACTCATTATTCAGAATTATTGTAAGGAGTGGATATTGTAATTATATCAAAATAAAATTATAAGACAGTGATTTTGTGATAGTTGTTTCAATCGATTTAAAATAACGCCTATATATACCCACGTGTAACCATGCTGATCCTGACGACACTTCGGTGTTCCGACATCAGATATGGGATCTGGACTTGTAGCTCACATCAGAGGTAAGGTAGTAAAGTCTTAACAAGTGAATTACAATGTACCAAGTAGCTGGACACCACGTGTTGCGGCTAGATGGGAGCTAGCAGCAGTACGCAGCAGGTGCTGGAAATTCCTGGTGAACTGAAGTGAAGTAAAAACCCGAGCGGATCTCGTGTTTGTGTGTCTGTGCTCACGGCACATGGCTTGTCTGCTGGATCACTACAAAAATATGGTGGTGAGTTTTAATTTTGTTTACGATTTTGGAGCAAAGTTTCGAAGAGTGTAACATTTGCTAAGCTTAGTGAGCTGATTTGGTTGTGTTGCATGTCACTAAAGGTCGCATAAGTCGCTGTTGGTTGGTGCCGGCAGAGGAGTTATCGTCACTGAGGTGGCTTGAGTTGCTATCGAAAGGAGCCGAAAGTGGAGCCAGATTACTTTTCCTAGCAAATGGAGTCGATTTTGAGTAGCGAGAATTTATTGCTTGCAATATAGCATTGTGGCGACTGGCGAGTGAATACTGGTCAAAGATGATAGTTGTTAGGTACTCCATAGGCTATTAAGGTGGCTGATGATGATGATGAAAAGGGGTAATGATTTCGATGAAGAGTCGATGATGAGGACGATATCATCATTGATAGCGGGCAATGATGATAAAGTGGTGATGACTACGTCAGCAAGTTTACAACGGTCATGATCATGGTGATGACATGATTTAAGAGGGCTTTTCACTGTTTATAATGTGCGTAATATTATTTTAAAACTACCCTTTTATTGCTGTGTTGTTTGAAGCAAAATCCCGTTACTTAATTTAATTTTAATCTAGATAGTTCAAGACGAGTAATTATTCTGATAACTTACTTTTCGAAAACAGGTTAGGTCGCAAATGCGTTAACAATATTCTTACCACAATAGCTTTAGTGCGAAACCACTGTAAATTGCTCTGTTCAAGTTTATTTTTGTGGACAATATTAGTTACTCAATTAAGATGTATTTTCTCGTATTTCTTCTGCAGTCATTTGTTGACTAGTGAGTGTCGTGATGAGTACTTTCCATTTATGAAGATTTTTCACCTGTTCAAGTGCTTTAAAGATTAGTACTTTTACTTTCCGGCATTAAATTCAAGGTGTACTTAATTAATTAAGGATGCGGAAGTCAAAAGAGATCATTAGGAAAACCGCTGGTATAGTTTTAAGCTCATTGCCAGAGGGATTGATGAATTGCCGTGCATTGTTTGTGTTGTTTTGACCGTACTGGAGTTGGGCCGTAGTCCGCGTGGCGGTAGGCGGCCAGCTCCAGCGGAGGTCGGGTTTCTGGAGGAAACCGTAGGCTCTGGAGGACCCGGCGATCACAGCGAACTGCAATTCTGATCATTGATGATTTTGAGCTGGTTTGGTTAGTTTTGTTTTTGATACGGTTTGATGATCTCTTCTGACTCAATAATCACTGTACTTTTTAGACATGGTGAAAATGAAGTCATTTTGTTATTTTCGTTGATTAATTAAATGTAAAGTTTAGAAGTTCGTTGCAAATAATAAAAGATACTGATGGGAACCGATAGTTTGAGGTTATTCGTTAACAAACGTATTCAGAAGATGCCCAAAAGCCATATACCAATCGAAGTTAATATAAAACTGCATCATAAGAACGACGAGTAGAGTTATAAAGGAATCTCGAATGAGTGCCCCAACGGCCGTACTAAGGGTGATCGTACCAAAGTCCGTGGGCGCGTGGTGTGCGCGTATGAGGCAGTAGTTGTTACTATTTGGTCAGCTGTGAGGGCTCTGGTGTTGGTGAAGTTCATTCGAGATAGCAACACTATCAGTTGTAAAGAGTACTCTTCAGTAACAATAGACGCTTTAATGAAATATTTTGTATCGGAACATACAACTTCGGTAGATGCAGCTAGCGCAGTCCGAGCCCTTGAAAAAGAAGTTTGCATTTTTGGGGCTGCAAAGCGTATCATTGCTGATCAGGGACGATGTTATGCCAGCTCAGAATTTGAAGACTTTTGCGCGCGTTATGATATTGAATTGCATTTCATAGCTACGGGCTCCAGTAAGGCAAATGGGCAAGTAGAGCGTGTTATGCGAACACTTAAAAGTTTGCTTACCATAATCTAAAAAGTATGGCGTGACGAGTTAGAAAATGTTCAAGTATCTCTTAAGAGCACTAAATCTACCGTCACAAAATTTACACCGACAGAGTTAATGTTTGGAATTTGTGCATAGTCTTTAGGATTGTCAAGAATTTCTTCAACCAGTTCAGAGTTATACAATAGGTTAGATCTCGATTCTATTCGAAGAGAAGCGTCCGAGAATATAAAAAAACGGCTTCTGACACGGAACGATTTAATCGAGTACGTGCTTTGACCAAACCATTATCAAAAGGGGAATATGTCTTTATAAAAAGTAGTGAGCGGAATCAGACGAAGCTCGATAGAAAATTTAGAGGCCCTTTTGTCATCATTACGATTGTAGACAATGATAGTTATGAGCTTAAGAGCATAAATGGTTCACATCGCCTTTATAAATACGCGCACGAGGATTTGCGAGCAGTACCCCAAGGACATGAAGGTTTACTGGAGATATCTACTAGCTTAGTCAATGATGAGGAGGCCGAGACGGCGCCAGAAGACGTAGAACCCAATTCGGGTCCTCTCGATAATAGCTGTGTTACATGGACAGCAAACTCGGATACTGTTACTGCTGATTCTGATACTATGATAGCCAATTCTGAAACTGTCAGCGCAAATTTAAATACTCTCAGCATCAGCTCAGAGTATGAGTTAATTAAATACGAAGTTATGATACACGCTGAGCAGAATGATCCGTAACTGTTGGTGAGCGATTCTATGTTCTTACTAGATTTTATTGTAATACGAGACTGTGCTTGTCTAAACCAATAAAATGTGAAGCAAAAGTAAAGCTGGACAAAAAGACAGTGTCGTACCGGGTCATACCTGTGTGGTTGATTGTAAGGACACACTCGTCTAGTCTAGGCTCTTTGACGAGTTCATCTTGATCTGAACACAGTATCGTACCGGGCCACACTTGTGTAGTTGGTAGAGAGGACATACTTGTTCTGTGCAGATTGATAGTGTGGATTTTATAAAGTTGATAAAAACGTGTCGTACCGGGCTAAACCTGCATGGTTAGTTGATTGTAAGGACACACATATGGGTTTGATTGTTCACTGGCCTGTCAGGTTGGACGAGCAGATTATCGAATTTACTAAGGGTGGATACTTAATAATTTTTTTACAGGATTATTGCACTAAGCGTTCTAGGACGTCCGCAGGTCAGTCTGGCCGTGACGGCGCGTTCACTGGCGCCATATATCAAATTAGATGACGTATCTACAAACGTCACCTTTCAAATTACTACCGAACAAGACTGACAGGTGTCAGTCTAGCGAAGCGTCATATTGATGGTTAGCGCGGCCATGTTGAAGGGCACTCTTGCTGTGGAGACCAACCGCGCACTACACTTCTGACGAATCGCTTATAATCGGTGTGATCGTTTGGTATTTCATTAAAAGTTCGATAACTCATTATTCAGAATTATTGTAAGGAGTGGATATTGTAATTATATCAAGATAAAATTATAAGACAGTGATTTTGTGATAGTTGTTTCAATCGATTTAAAATAACGCCTATATATACCCACGTGTAACCATGGCTGATCCTGACGACACTTCGGTGTTCCGACAAATACTTATAATATTATACAATGTTGACACACTATAACAATGTAATGCTTGCGAACAAGTTAACAAACATAAATTTTGTAATAAAAAATAAAGAATATTAAGTAGTCAAAAAAGCGAAGCCGAGCTGACCAGTAGCTCCCGGCTTGTAAAAACTAATTTAAACTTTGAAAAATCTTCTAGCGTAACAAAGGTATTTAGCAGTAAAGTTATGTCCTAAAACATTATTCTGTAAAACGCTTTCAAAATGCCTACAGCATTGCAGACTACGTGTCCAAAATTTACAACTCTGATTTCAACTGAAACCACGCTTGCGCCTAACGACCAAACCTAAATGTAGAATAGCACATTCAAATGTAAAAAAAAAACGAGAGATATGTAAAAAATCAAACGCGGTAACCAAGACGGTAACCCTAAAAATTTATCTGTCAGGTCTAATTACCTTACCATTAGATTACAAAATTTGGGTTTAGGATAATTGCATATAAAATTTCCGCGCTCTTGAATCTAACAATATAATAATCTAGCCGCATATATTCACTGGCCACTCTCAGCGATTTATAAAATAAATAATTAATTTTAGAATTATGCGAATTTCATGAAATCGTTTCAAAAATGAAAAAAAAAGATAAGCAAGGAAAAATGCTAACTTGGTAAAAAAAGGTCTTATTACACTAGTGTTAGATTCCACGTTGTGGGTCTACGTTGATTGCATATAAAACTTCTGCACTCCTGAATTCTAGCCGTATATATTCACTGGCTATCCTTGGAGATTTCTAAACTTAATAATTTATCCCATAGTTGTCCCACAACGTGGAATGTAATAATGTCTTATTAAATTATTGTTACATTCCACTTAGTACTAAAGAAAAATAATTCTTTTTATAAATAAATATAAATATATATATATATATGGACTAATAAACTTTTTTTTTTTTTTACGGAGGAAAGATCCCTGTTACGGATACCCGTCAGCCTGCGGGGGAGGCTGTCGGGTTATGTGGGACTCCACGCCAGATCGACGTGCCTACCCACTAAAAAACCTCCGGAGTTCCATCTCAACCGCTTTTGCCGGGGACACGGGAACGGAAATACATCCGCGAACCCCGGCGCGGCTGGCCGCCAAAGCGACCCCTCCTCGGGGGCGTCACAGCGCCCCCCCACTCACCAAGTCGGCGCGTCCGGAACTCACGGACGCGCCATACCTCCTCGGCCCAATTGAGAGGCGGCAAACTCCCACGCAGTCCACCGCCTGTGGACCCATGGGAGCCAGATAAACCGGCTCCCAGCGGCGGAGAAGATAAAGGTTCCGCCGCTTACCTCTCGCCGCAAACGCGGTGCGGCACCGCTCGGTCGCGGAGGATAGGGAGAGCGGCAACGTAACACCGACACTCCTCCTCCTCCGCGACCGATCTCCAACCACAGCCACGGCGGTGTGGCCCCGCCGCCGGGAGGGCAATGAAACATTCCCCTCCCGGCGGCCCCACCCCGGGTGGGGGGAGAACTTCTCACTCCCCCGCCGCCCCATTGGGCGCATCCCTACAGGCTCAAGGCCGAAGCCGAGCCCACGGGAGCGCCCCTCCCCGGGTGGGGGGAGATCTTCCCACTCCCCCGCCGCCCCAATGTGGGCGCTCACTGCTGGTTGACGACAGCAGGAGCGCCCCCTCGCGTGTTCCTCTTAGCTTCCCCGTGGCTCGAGGCTACCACGGGTACTGAGCCCCCCCGGTACGACAAACCGGGAACCCATGGGGGGGTAGACTAATAACCCTGAGCTAACTTGAGCTAGCTCCAAAGTAAATTCGAGACTTGTGTTATGGAGTACTAACTCAACGATACTATATTTTTTAACAAATACAGATAAACATCCAAGACCCAGGACAATTTGAAAAGGCCATTTTCCAACTTACCCTGACCGGGGATCGAACCCGGGAGGGGGTGGCGGACTAGCATGGTGACTTATACGCCACGGAGGTTGCGGGTCTATGTTAATTGCATATAAAATTTCCGCGCTCCTGAATCCAAGAATATCATTATTCTAGCCGCATATATTCACTGGCCACCCTTAGAGATTTTAAAAATGAATAATTAATTTCAGAGTTATATAAATTGTATGACACCGTTAAAATGTGAAAAAAAAAGATATATGAGGAAAATGATACTCTGTAAAAAAGACCGTTACCCTAAAAAGTTGTAACCTGGTAGGTCTAATTAGTTACATTACCATTAGATTCTACTTTTTGGGTGTACGTTAATTGCATATTAAACTTCTACGCTCCTGAATCCATCAATATCATAATCTAGCCGCATATATACACTGGCCACCCTCAGAGATTTTTAAAATGAATAATTAATTTCAAAGTTATGTGAATTTTATGACAATATTTTAAAAATGAAGAAAAGATAAGTAACCAACATACAAACTCGGTAAAGAAGAACTTTACCCAAAAAAGCTGTAACTTGGCAGGTCTAATAGTTACATTACTATTAGATTCCATGTTGTGGGTCTACGTTAATTGCATATAAAATTTCCGTGCTCCTGAATCTAACAACAACATAATTCTAGCCGCATATATATACTGGCCAGAGATTTCTAAATTGATTAATTAATTTCAGTGCTATGTGAATTTCATGACACCATTTTTTAGATAATTTTTTTTTTCTAACCTGGTCTTGTATTCTACGTACTGCTGGGCAAAGGCCTCTCCCTGTTCCTTCCATATAGACGCCTTCATGAGTGGCTGGCAGCAGACTGCTCAAATTAGGGACGTGTAGAAGAAAAGATATGAGGATAAATGCAAATTCGGTGAAAGGAACGTAACCCTAAAAAGCTGTAACCTGGCAGGTCTAATTACATTACCATTAGAATCCACGTTGTGGGTCTACGTTAATTGCCTGCAGAATTTCCGCGCTCCCGAACTCAGCTCACGCGCGCCAATAAACTAGCAGCGATGCCTCTAAACAGCGGTCTTACCTGACTGAAAAAGCTAAGACTGAGCGTAGTTAGTGTAATATACGCTGACTTTTCAAATACTAGCCAATTTTGGAGGAAGTGTATTCCATAATACTGATCAACTTTCCTTTTTAGAAACTTAAAGCAAATTTTTAAAAAAATATTTGCTCTCACTTCATAAAAATAATTGATCAGCCGGTTCAATATTGTTTAACTTATTGTCCAATTGGAGAAAAGAACCATTGACTCTTTATTTTTTATCTCATAAGTTTATTCCTTGTTCAGTGCCAGATGCTACTTTCAGCTATTTTTCATCTTTTTATGGGCGTTTTTAGTTGTAAATTAATTGGTTCGCGTATCATCCTTGGAAGTTTTATCACAGCGCCAATCGCCGAGCGCCTTCACTCTTTTAGTGTCTAGCCTACTCCTTCAGCGAAGCGGCTTAGACAGACTACTTATGTCTTACATAATTTGGTCTGTCCAAGATGATTTAGAAAATACGTATATAGAAAAAAAATTACTATGACAATATCCTTATAGTCGTAAAGAATGTGAACTAGGTTATTCATTTAATTAATAAGCAAATAATTTATATTGTTAATTAAGCACATCAGGTACTAACTGGACGTGTAGATTCAATATAATACTGTACAACGTTATGAAATGCTAATGTAGTCAAATAATCCACTATTTCGTCGTCGCTAGTTTATAGACGGATGGGTCAACCAGATCCAATGGGTTTCATGAGTAACTCAGTGGTCGCTAAGTATTATACCACGGTCGCTAAGCATAATTTTATAATACCACTGTTCATAAGTTTTTAGAGAAAAAATTTTATTGATCTCATTATTGAGTAAGACATTCAAATTATACCGTCTTTATTTTTTACTTGGTCTTACAAACGAAAGATGCTACACTCAGATTTATTTCCTGGTAATTGCACTGTCTGGTGTGCAGGTACCGAATAATGCATTTGAATGTGTTCCGGGTTTGAAACTTGATACGTATGTGCAAATAGGTAGGTAGTTTAAATGAAACAGTAGTAACAAGGGACCTTTTTTGTTTTAAGTGTAAAAATCTTTTGTTTATAAGCACATAACGAAAATACAAGTTAAAACTAGAGAACAGTACAAAGTTAGACGTATCCCAGATAGGGATCTCTTCCAGTCAACATTGAAATATGAGGCGATTTACAACACAGGTAGAGGCTTTTAAAGCTTGGAAAGTACTATTAAGCATTGACGTCAGCCGCCAAATAGATGCCTCAATCAATATTTCAATATCTATTTTTTTTTATAATTATACAGGTTAACTTCTTAACCCTTTCATCGCGAGACTTTATATCAGTTGTCGTGCCCCCAGCGCGAGGGGTAGTAAATCTAAAATATATACCTACAACCAAAAAGGGATATGGATACTTAAGTTATGTGCAATTCGAACATTTTTTTTTGTCGGAAATATCCGACACTCGCGGAATGGGCATGACTCTGTTTGTCGGATAAATCCGACGTCAGTCCATGATATTAAATACTTTCTATAAAAAAGTTACTAGAAAACGATAAAAAAAATATCTCCCATACAAAATCTGTTCGGCCGAGCGCTCATTTGTACCTATATAGAAAGCCAAATATTATTTCGTTTTTCGTTAATTTTTTTTATGGAAATTAGTTCAGTACCATGAACAGGATTTGCTCCAAGAATTTATCTGGTGGTTAAAATGTCACCATGTAGGTATTATAAAATACTTTACTTCACCAACAGGAACCTAGAATTTATTAATTAACAACGATCTATTATATTTTTAGCAACGTTCGGGAAATTACGAGTATTTTACCGTATAGAGTACCTCAGTGACACTCAAGACGAAAGTCTTTAATCAATGCGTGTTACCAGTGATGACTTATGGCTCTGAAACGTGGGTCCCTTACTATGGGTCTCATAAGAAGGCTCAAGATTGCTCAGCGGGCTATTAAGAGGACTATTCTCGGTGTTTCTCTACGAAGGTCACTGATCGCCGACATAGCCAAGCGGATTAGCTCATTGAAGTGGCAGTGGGCGGGGCACAAAGCGCGAAGAACCGATGGCCGATGGGGCAGAAAGGTTCTTGAATGGCGACTACATACCGGCAAGCGCAGCGTAGGGCACCCACCTGCTAGATAATCAGATGACCTGAGCTAGGTTGCAGGAAATCCTTGGGGGGGGGCTGTGTCCAGCAGTGAACTTCCTATGGCTGATATAATGATGATGATGATCTATCATACTAAACATCTAATTCATGGAGTAATCTTTAAGTCTTTTGAAAAAATCTTGTAAAAAATTAGACCTAAATTGTCTGAATATCGTGAAACTAGTTTTGTAATAGATACAGAACTATGTGGCTTGGTCATTACTGCCGTACAGAAGGGCTAACGACTTGGAACATTTATCTCGACGACTGGTCTACTCATTCTATTCCAAGCCATAAAACACCAAGCCATTCTTTCGCTAGAATGTCGTAATAGTTGTGAAATTAAATACTGGCACACTGGTTCCCTTTTAAAAGATCATCGTATTATTATTTTTTTTCATCAATTTATTTCTTGAACTGAATTATTATATTTTTTTTTCTATTTGATTAAATTTTAATGAGTCATGTTAATTTGAATTAGGTTAAGGCTAATTGCAAAATGTCATCTACAGATTATATATCAAATTTTGGAAATAGTTATGTATTTTAATGGATATTTACGAAGAGATTTTATGTGATTTTTATTAAAATTATGCTTATTACCATAAATAATTAGTCTGCTAATGCTAAATTGAGCGTATCTGTAAATTTTTATAACCAATACCGTATTTTTTTATTCACGAAAAAGACTGAAGATAAAGGAAATTTTTCCTGTTTCGTCAAAAAATCCGCTCAGTTTCAGTCGGGTCGCCTTTAATATCTTCTAGTACTCTCTATTTCCGACAACGTCCTTCAAACATAGGTATACTTCAATGTGATACAATCTGTCAATCAATCACAATATACGATATACCGTATTGAACAAGATAGTTTACAAGTCGAGAGCCGAATCACATTGCTACGAGTATGACAGATGACTGATTGATGAACAAGCGACAGCAGCTGTTATGTTGACTAATTTCTGCACATCATGATTAAGCTACATATTCACCTACTTCTATGGGTAATATCTGAATAACTTGTCTAATTCAGGCACATGTGTGTGAGCATAGAAAAACGTAGAAAATAATCGTAGAAGTCGGTAAAATGTAAATAAGTAATAGTATTATAAAAAGATAAGTCACCATCGGGATCCTTCTTTTTGCACAATTTGTTTTGTCCTAATGTTCTTTGGCGTACCGGTTTTGGCATAAAATATTTTAGCATAAGACGACTTCAAAAGTTACGACAGGGACTGGAGAGAAAATACACAGGATAGAGAACTGTGGAAGGAAAGAGGGGAGGCTTTTGCCCAGCAGTGGGACACGAATAGCTAAAAAAAATAGTTAATAGGCATGACTGTTTTTTGGCATACGGGTCATATTGGCATTATTAACTTTTACGCTAATTTGTTTTGGCATAATGTTAATTCGCATTAACTCCCTAGGTGTAATAACTATAAGACTAATAAAATTTTGACATAATATTTTTAGGAATAACAGAAACAAAATTAAGTTTTTTCTAACTGCTTATTTTTTAATTATCATGCAAAAAAATCGATGACCACCCGAAATAACTCTGAGGGCTGAAGGGGAGTTAGCTTCAAGGTATTTTTTTTGATCATCCGGAACAAGTGTGAATGCAGAAGGGAAGTTGAGTTTAAGTTATTTTGTATAACCATCTGAAACAACTGTACGGGCAGAAGAGAAGTTAGGGTCAAGTTATTATTTTTTTGATGACCACCCGGGAAAACCGTGAAGGTATTTTCTACCCAACATATTTATTGGGGCAATAATATTTTTAACACTTTAGGAGTCAGATATTTATTCGGCGTATTATTTCTATAAAACTTATGCCCTAATATCATCATGCATAAGCATATTTAGGCTTTAGAATAGTATACTTAACAATAATTATGCTTATAGTTGTTATGCTTTTAAAACTTGTTCCTAAAAAGTTATGCTAAATGAATATTGTGCGTAACTATTATTAAGAAAAGTAAAAATATGCCATTTTAAATTATGACATAAAACTTTATGCAAAAAAATAGGGAACCGTCACCATCATGGTGGTGGACGGTGAAGTGTAATTTTCTTCTACTTGTTTCTCTAGTCCGCCAGTTGTTTTACCTCTCTGTGCGTAACAACGTTCGCCTTCTTGTAGCTATGCCTCGGTCTTCCTGGTTTTGGAAAGCTTATCTGATACGACTCGACGATTTCATAATTGAAGAGAAGTTGGAAAGAAAAATATAAAAACAAAAAATAACGACCAAAATGATTAAAAACAACAGATATTACGCAAACAAAAAGTAGAAATTTCAAATTGGCGCACTCAATACAAATCTTAAAAAGTTACGCGCGGAAATCTCAGCACAAAGCAGGGATCGTGGAGAATTCCAAAGTATTAAAGCATGAAAGGAAACTGTCCGGAACTTATTGAAGCAATCAGATTGTGCAGATTCCGTTTAACATTAGCAGAATTCTTGGCGGAATCCAATCGCATTAAAGGCCCATTTAAACTTTTTGCCGAAAGGATTCAGTAATTTCACCCACTGAAAAATAAATAGGCTTAACAATTTGTGGAATGCTGGATTTATTCGTTTATGGAACCGAGAATTCGTAGATAATTTATGAACGGCCTTATCCCTGTACAAGTGGCAACTCATAATGTTTAGAGCCAAAAATAAATTCAGTTTTCGCTTTTGTTGCGGTTGATCGCTCATTCGGAATAATAGGAAAGCTTTATTTTAAGTCGCCTATTCATGAATTACAACCATTTTCGGTTTATCTTTTCATTTAATTATTCAGTATTGAAATTATTATTGTTTTGTTTATTTTTGATACGGAAATAGCGATATATCAAAAAGAAATCGTAGTACCTTTTAATCTTACCTACACCTTCCCACTGCTTTGCGAAAATGGTAAGTGCTACTTGATATCGTAGGGAACTTTGACATATATCCCCTTTGTGATACCTTCCCTTTAAATAAATTTTTATACAAAAAAAACACGAGATTATTGGTAGGAAGGTCTAATATAATAACACAAAACTATGAACTTTCTACTTTTATATCATGAAATTTAATAGCTTTAATAAAAGCAGATAGTCGAAGTAGTGCAAAAAGCATTTAAAAAAAATACAAAGATCAGCTGAATGAAATTAGCGGTAATCTGTACTGGAATCCGGCTCACGAGTTTCCCTAACAAATCGTCTATATCAGTCATGTTTACATAAATATCCCTTAAAATTTATTTTTTTGTCCTCTAAAATTATTATTCTTTTTAATTTTCCCAGCCGGCCTGGCAAAGTGCGGGCCATGATTTGATCGCGCGAGCGGGTTAACACATATTCAGCTTTTGTTTTCACACATTTTTTCCTTTGGAATAAAGTCTAACAAGAGGAATAAAATTAAAAACAACGTGCATATAATGCACATTGATTGCAAATCTACGAAGATTATTAATGTTAAAGGTTCTTTAACATAATTAAGATTACGACTAATTCTTTATCTTATATTATATTGCGTTCCCTGTTGCAATTTTTAGACTTTTTTCTTCGGAGCTAATATGGGGTTTCCTGTGTTAGCAGTTATCTTTTTTGCTTTTATTTGTCTGTTTCTTTTTCCACAAAATTTGAAAGGATTATAAAATAACTTACAAATTTTTGACTGGATTAAAAAATAACTTTAAGTATGTTTTCGGTTTTGGATTATGACAGACATTTTTTTTTATTATTCTTATCAAAATGTAATTTGATATTGATAATAAAAAATGTGTCATATACCTTATTGATAAGAAAACATTGTGATCACCCTGAAAGAGTCCTTTGAGTCTTACAGCCCTGGGCTCTATTTGCTTAGAGCCACAAGACCAAAATGCTCATTCAGTATAAAGACGTCATAATGTGTAAGAACACAATGGATGCGAAAATCACTGGTCGCTGTTGCGAAACGTTTCCTGGCCTCCCGGTTACACATTCATGGCACGTTCTCGCTTTTCATAAATCGTCTTCTTAAGCGTTGCGGTGCGTCAACGCGGAAAACGTGGACCAACCGACATTGACTTGAAAAGTTGTTATTTCTCTTGTTTTTGTACTCAAAGATGTCTTTGAACTTGCCGTGTGGCTTCCGGCAGCCTGGTGGCTCTAGGCCTAAAATAGGACCACTCCATCTCTTTGTGCAATTTGTAAGAGTCGACTGAAGGGCCAAGCACAAATTTTCCATGCATTCTCAAAAAGGGTGGACGATCGGCGGCGTTAGGAGTAAAACTATTCACATAAATGCATTCTTCTGCTGGCAAACCGCTGGGACTCACCCATGCTGGCTCGACGGATACAGTCTGCCTACTAGCATCAGTGAGTATTATGTTTATGCTTGCACGTCTGTCTGCTATTGTTTTTGTATTTTATTGTTACTAACATCCTAGATTTTTATGATCCATTGTTACTAACCCTTTGTATGGATCTTGTTGTCCGAAATAAACGATTTATCTATGTTTGTATCTCCTTTGAGAATCAAAGGACATACCTGCAAACAGTCGAGAGGTGCGCTGCGCTTTCTCTGAAGTTACGTTATTATTGTTTTGTTTCTCTTTTTAGATTCACGGGTCTTTTCACGATGGCTCTTTGAGAGGCTTGCGTGTGAGTATGTAGAGGCCCTTGGAGAGAAGTTAAATGGCGCTCCCGCCAAAACCCCTTCTTGAATAGGTTTCGGTAGGAGAAGGATCTATTGTAAGAAAAAAAGGAAAGGTTTATTAGTAATTAAGTAAATGGTGTTGGGATGGACTTTTATTTTTGATAGCAATGCAAAACTATTTCGAATACTTTTTCCACCTTTATAAATAAATAAATATATAGGGACAAATTACACTGATTGAGCTAGCCCCAAAGTAAGTTCGAGACTTGTGTTATGGGATACTAGCTCAACGATACTATATTTTATAATAAAAACATATATAGATAAACATCCAAAACCCAGGACAATTTGAAAAAGGCCATTTTCCAACTTGCCCTGACCGGGGCTCGAACCCGGGACCTCTGGGTGGCGGACAAGCATGGTGACCACTACGCCACGGGGGTCGATTTTTCGTTTACTATCACGCTAAAAGTGGCTTTTGAGTTTAGCTGCAAAAAGTTTTACCTTGTCTGCATGTTTACTTGCAAATACCACTTCATCTGACTTCCTGTGACATTATATAATCCATAATAATTCCAAGTTCAACACGAGGGATTATTTAAAAAAGTCCTTCGTGTAAGTAATTCCTTCTAAGTACGTACTTATTCATTTTTCATGGCTTAACTTTTACATTTTTCTGGATAAAAAGGAAAAGTAAGTCAGGAGTAAGTCAGGCGGTTGTCATCCGTCTCACAACAAGTATACAATTTTTAAGTCAGGTCGAATAAAAGGAGAATTATGATAAACCCTGCTTAGGTCGTTTTCCTGCGAGGCTGCTAAGAACACCGAACTGAATATATTTGTTTACAAGAATAACATTTTTATATAAACGTTAATTTTTAAGTACTCGTTGTATTTTCCGAGTTTGATAAAAGAGTCTTCAAATCATTTAAAATTAGATTATTGGCGATAAGGCTGCCTATTGTACACCCTGTCCACATAAGTGTTATATATGTATGTGTTTTGGTGCAACAAAGTATTTTTACACGTCAATCAAACAAACCCATACTCGATGGGTATGCTTCGTTTCGTTACTTCTTCTTCTTCGTTTTGTAACTGAGTTCCTGTCATTCAATTTATTTGATTTATTTACCATTTAAACTGATGTACTATGAAAAAATTAACTTTATAATTAGTTAAAATCCCAATGAATTCGAATGGAAAGCGAAATAAATACCTAATCAGTCTCATTGATTGAACACAAAATTTAAATGAAAAAGATTAAACTTCAGACATTTTCCCCAACTTTTTAACGAGGACAAAAAGCAATATAGTCTGATTAGATTACAGTTTGGTGTGACAGTGGGCCGTCCCCAGTCGGCGTCACGGCGCTTCATCATCATGTTAATGGCAAAAGAAGACCAATTTGCGTCGGGCGCAATCTCATTGTTTTTGATTAAAATTATTATTGTCCCATTTGAGAAGTCGGCTTGATCTAAGCAATGATGTTTAAAGGACATGCTCGGTATTAATGATACTAAAATTTCTTTCCTCTCATTAATGATTTATATAAGTAGTTTACGACTTTACGTCATTTTGATGTGCTCTTTAAAGAAGTCGTTGCGAATAGTAGAGCTCGAACACTACTCACCAAGCCTGACCTGACGTCACTCGAACGTACCTGATGGTCAAAATTTTTGCTACATAACATTGTTAATGAAAGCCATATTACAACTCCTGAGAAATTCTAAAATGACAAACCAGGAGGGACCTGCATTTATCAGCGTTTTTTTTTTCCGGTCGCCTAAGCACATTAAAGGTGGACGTCCTATGTGGGACAGGAATGTGGGCAACATATCAGAGAAATTTAAAGTCCCTATCAGTCATCGATAAGCTTGAGAAAAATCTAAAATTCTACTTTATAAATCCAAGCCCGGTATAGATACATTATTCTTCATCATCTTAGCGCGTCGACCTCTTTTTATTGAAGTGAAAACTTCTTTAGCGGCGTTGTACACTTTTGTTGTAATGGGTAAAATATGTTAAACTCGCGTCAGGGCGTCAGGGTGTCAGGACACGTGACCTGATCGAAAATTCGTAAGACAGCCGGCGCGGTGTAGAAGAGAAAGTATCCCCCTCTCTTTCTACGGCGCGGCGAAAATGTATGCCTGCGCCTGCTATTTCGCTTAGGCGGCGCAGGGCGTTTGCGCGAATGTTCGTGTGTGTTTATGTTACAGCGTGCCACGCGCATCCATGGAAATGCACCACGTTAATATTCAAGTTTTCACTTCTGCCGGCACTCCCGGAGTGCAACCCGTCGCCTTTTTTTTATTAATATTCTTTTTTCTATCTATGTGGTCAGAGTGGGCAAAAGAATAGCCGAGTTGATAAGATCTAAGGACTATTTTCTATAAGCATGTATATCAATGTTTTTTCACTCTAACATGGTCCTGCAAGGCATAGAAGTACAGACAGCTGCTAAAACCATTAATCATAAGTCAATGACCCTCCATACACATTTATTTGTATGGAGGGTCATTGACTAAAACACATTAAATCTTGTGAAAATGGTCTTTCTCGCTATTTTCGCTACATGGCTTCCATTCTCAACTGCCGGCTAGCACGTGCAATCTCTAATGTATTTCTATATCTATAGTACGCATAAAAGTTAAAAAAAACATTAGTAAGTAGAATTTCTACAAAACATTTTATTTTTCAATATACGAAGGTTTACACAGTTCGACTTGATATTAGAATCTCACAAGTACTGCAGTTCAATATTTGTGGAAATGGACTTTCACGCTGTCTTCGCTACGTGGCTTACATTCTCAAGCTAGCACGTGCGATCTCTAATTTATTTCTATATCTACGGTGTGGTACGTTGTGGTATATACGTAAAAAAAATATAAGAGATATAGAAACTAAACCGTATCTATATAATATTTTTTACGTACCTTACTAAATGTATCTTCTTTATCACGTATCCGTACCTAACGGGTTGACAGAGCCTTTGACCGTGGATATAGGTAAAAGATTTTATCCATATTTCATTAAATAATTATAAGTACAGAGATATGAAAAACAACCCTTTTAAAAACACATTTAATACTTTTAGAAAATATTTGTTAAGCATAGCTAAAGAAATTTTTCGTACGTGTCCAGATATCTGTATGTGCCACGATTACTCTCAAAATACTAAATTTATTTGTACCATTTTTTTGAAGCTTCATCACGTCACAGCATTGTTTACTATTGAAAATTACTATCTGATTCAGTGTCGTTTAATAATAATTACTATTTTTCGTACCACTTGCTCAAAAATGTCATATTCTATGGCACATAAAGCAAACATAATAATAGTCATTTTTAATCTGTTAAAAATAGGGAAAGAAAAATGTTCTCAATTTCATTCTGCCTCTAGACCAAGAATGAAAACAGGGAAAGAAAATTGTACTGAATTTCATTCATCCTCTAGAGGGAGAATGTGGCTTAAGTTTGGAATACTTGCCGAAATTAATACTGAACTGAAATCATTTCTATATTATTAAGCGTAAAAAAATAACGATTTTGAATCGACAACATGTAACCGCAAAATTCACAAAACCACTTAAATTTCATAAAATAAAAAACTAAATCAATTCATGTCATTGCTTATTTACACCAGCTGTTTAGTTTTCCAAAAAGAAAAAGCAAAAAGTCATTTGCGTCTCACATATATAGCCAAGTTTTCTGCGTACCTATATTTATTTTATTTACAACGTTAAACGTTTTGTAATTTATATGTACTGGATAAAAATTAATTAAAGTATTTTATTAATGCTTATCTCTTATTATTATTGTCTTTATTTTTTCGCAAATGGTACGAAAAGTAGAGTATTTTCCTCGGTGATAAAGCTATCTTAGTCTTGGGTGAACTTAAATCCATCGCTACACTCAGGACTCGTCCTAAATCCCTCGCTTCGCTCGTGATTTAAGTATTTAACACCCTCGCTCCGCTCGGGAGTATACCTCGAGTCTTTTGTTGCGCTCGCGATTTAAGTCTTCACCCGCGACAGAAGACACTGCTTTATCCCCTTGGTTAATAATCTACTATTAATGAGCGTTATGAAGCGTGCAATTTTGTATTTCCAAACTTTTTTCTCCATTCCCTTGATCCGTTTTACGCTCTATGCAGGAATAGAAGCAGCTGGTTCAGTCTTAGCCTTTTTCTCCCAGACCGTGAGTGCTATTTTTATTGAGGGACTCACTGACATACAAAACGTGTAGTTTTACAACTCACCGCTTGCGTAAAATACCATTTGGTCGTATTTTTGAAACCGTCGTGACAGCATGAATTAAAAAATAGCGTGAATTGGAACAGATTCTACATGAAAGGTTTCTTTGACATAACTGCGCTACAAATGTCAAAATTATGAGTGGTCAAAATCACTCGTTGCAAATCCTTCACATACGAACAAAACGAATCAAAAATGCACCCGTTTGGAAACGCTCGCGCAAATCATTCGTGATGACTGTGACAAGTGATTTCAAAAATGCGACCCTAGCAATGACATCAATAATACGGACATTAATTACGACTTTTCTGCTATAATTAGTAGATTAACACAAATTCTATTACACCCCAAAAGACTTTTTTTACGTTCTTGGATAAATCAAGTGTGATTAATGTAAATTTAATGAATTTTATTACAAGGAAACGAAAAGGAAAAAACGTGCCTTTGATGTACTCCTGTTAATGTTGTAGGTGCTCGAAAATCAGAAGCAGGTCAAGTGTTACATTCAACGATGGCTTAAATTTCTGTTTTTCTTTATTATTTCCTTTAGCAAAGAACTTTTTTTAAATGTATATTTTCCCTTTTACCCGTCCAGCGTGTAGGTATACTTTTCTGGCCAAGTATGGCTCTGGTCATAGATCTAAAGGTACAAGACAGTCATAGCGTATTGTAAAATGTGACCAGAAACAAAATATTTTTGTGTGACCTGAAAAGAGTTGTATTTGTACTTACTACACGAACTATCGGTAAAACAATACGATATCATCTTCCCAAGGTAAAATAACTTGCAAATTAACACAATTTACACTTTCAAAAATCCAATTTTCGTTCCACAATGTTCGAGCCAGGCCATTAACGGGTTTTGTATAAAAAGTAATAAAAACTGGTCTCATTGGTCGTCACAAGAGCAAAAGGGATAGAGATCCCTTTTGCTCTTGTGACGGATACAGTTAACGTTTTATCTGTCGCACTCAGATAGAGTGGTCTTTTTACAGAGTAAAAAAGTTCTAGGTCTATGGCTCTAGTACCTAGTTACAGAGAAGGCCATGGTTCTGCAATAAAGACCAAAAAAAAAAGACCTGTTGATGTTTTTTTTTAAGCTATACACTGTTTTGGCCAGATACACATAAGAAAAACAATATGGGTAAATCTTCTCTCCATATTGAGAGGGCTTAAGCCCAACAATGGGCTGATATAGGCTGAAATAGAGAAGAAGATAGAATAGAATCAGCTAGAAAGCTTGAACAACCCAACGCTGCATCTGAGTTCTTATAATATAATATTATCACATCTATCCCTAAGAGGGTAGACAGAACCCAGAGAAGAACCAAAAGACAACTTTCAGTGTGAAGTTGGTATTACTTTTTAATTGTTCAGATTGACCAATTAAAGCATTTTAAAATCTGACAAAAGAACTGTCGCATTATAAAATGATTCCTGGACATTATTTAAGTGATGTTTTCGAAATAACGTGATGAAAGCCTATAATCCCCTTCCATTAAGCACTTATTGTGAATGCGATCCCGCAGCTCTTTTGGGGAATCTACTTCAGTTTTCCATTTCGGAACATTTTAAGGACGCTTTTGCCAACGCCTACAAAAAAATGACACCCACGATTTTTGTGGTGACTAATGGATAGAGACTAATGAAAAAAGTTTATACAATGATTCATCTACCAAAAGGTTTATTTTATAAAAAAAGTGATATTACAAGTCCTGTATCATAAAAATAAAAAAAGATCTTAATCAAAAACCTAAATCGCCGAAATTCAACTTTGGACAGCAAGCTCTACCCTTATTGTGTCACCTTTCTTTATTCTAATTTCTGTGGCCTTGTGGACATCATGCCATGCTGTCTCACTGGAGGTTCCGAGTTCGATCCTTGGTCAGGCCGGGAAAATGATCTTTTTTAGATTGACCTGAATCTTGAATGTATTTGTTATGTATATCTATTTGTTATAAAACATAGTATCACAAGTCTCGAAATTATTTTGGGGCTAGCGAAACGAGTCTTCGCTTAATCTGTATAATTTGTCCTAAGTACATAAATATTTATTAATTTATTATTTAATCTATTTTTGACGACCTCCGTGGTGTAATGGTCAACGCGCTAGTCCGTCAATTCGGAGGTTCTGGATTCGATCCCCAGACAGGACAAGTTGGAATATGGCCTTTTTCAAATTATCCTGGGTCTTGGGTGCATATATGTATTTATCATAAAATATAGTATCGTTGGGTTAGTATCCAATAGCACAAGCTTAAACTTACTTTGGGGCTAGCTCAATCCGTGTGTTTTCTTCTATATATATATATATTTATCTCATTACTTGATTTTCAAGATTTCAGGGCTTCACACACGGCAGCTTTAATGTATATTAATGTACATTACATTATTTGGTACATTTATAGCTGTCGTGTGTGGTATCCTGACGATTTCTACGGAAAGGTGTAAATAGATGTATCGTGCTATAATGTACATCTTTACATTATAGCTGCTGTGTGTGCAGCCCTGCTGTAGCCTCGGAAATGTATCAAAATAAACTTACAACGTAAAAGGGACATATCCGTAATAAATCGAGACATGGGCTATATTATATACTATATTATATCACTATAGTATAATGAAATAAAAATAACAGTAAAAAAAGAATTCAGCATTTACACATGTACAGCCACCCAGGAAATTTGTATGGAAATGTCGTTTTTTTTTGTTTTTTGACTATTATTTTATTATCATTATATTATAGTATAGCCCGTGATTTGATTTATTACGGGTATGTCCCTTCTAAGTTGTCTATACTCCTCACATTTTCAGTTGATGCTTGCGCCAAAGGGTTAAATAACATAAGTAAGTAGCAATACCATCCAGTGTGGCAATACTGCCAGCCTTTTAGGCACTCTCTCGCAGGGCAATGATCCCTAAGATCGACGTTTTGTTTTTATTTGTAGATTTTTTCGCTTTATTTAGTTTGATTTACATTTAATTTTTAATTTGGATATTTATTTACATTTTTAATTTCGTTTTTAGTTTCATTGCAATATTTATTAACCATTGTTTTCTAAAAATTGATGTCATAATTTATCTAGGTTATTCATTATATAATAAAGAATATTATTATTTTCAGATAAGTAAGTTTTTTTTAGCTATAATTCACTCCATTGCAAAAGCTTTATTTACAATCAACTAAGGAATTCCGGTCAATCTAAAGCTAGCCTCAGACTAACGAAACCTAATTATGTTTTTCAGATATACCTCGAAACTGAAAATGAAATACCGAAAGCAAAATATTATACAAACAAATCTTAAAATAAAGCGGTTATAAATATGGTTTCAATTATGTTCTTCACGTGTAACTGCTACGAATAAATGTCCCCGTTGTTGTTTTAAATCTCAGTTCTAGCAAAACTTACATCGCTCATACCGCCGTTTCAACTGCAAAGCCAAGAAAAAAACAGCCATGTTCGAGATTAATGCATATCTAGAGTTCCGTAATTACAAAACATATTCTTCAGCAGTCAAAGTGTTAAGCAATCAAGTTGCAATACTTCCTTAAAAACATGAAGACTAAGTGTATTCATTAATTTTAAAAGAGCGACGCTCTTGTTGATGGAGTTTCTTCCATTCCTGTCTGTCCTCAGCCAGCCTTTTGACGTCTTGGTAGGTACGACACCACTCCTACTTTCTTCTTATTTGTTTTATAAAGCTGTGTCTGAGTTTTCCTATTTCCCTTCTTCCTGCTATTTTGCCTTCTATTATCGTCTTCATGAATTTCCGATAGCTTTTATTAATTGCCTCCTTTCGCCTGTAGAGTACTTCTTTATTTGTAATCCTGTACTTTCAGCTATTTTTTTCATCCTTTTCCAAGTGTATATTAAGAACCCATTTTTTTATATTGTCGTTCTTAGTACCTAATTAGTGCTAAACCTTATTTATTTATTTTTTGACGTTTCGTCCGGATTGCACGGAACGTAGTCTAAGCCTGACTGAAGAAACAATGTTAGGGAAAACTGAAACGGTTTACCAATATTCGATTGCTCAGCAAAATTAATTGTTTAAAGATTATGTTGACCAACGCATCATGGACCAATCGAATGTTGGTGAACCGATAGTTTCAAAGTAGTGTATTTAGTAGTAAGGAGTGTATTTCTTTATGTCGTTTAAATTAACTAGAAACGTTTTTCTTTTTTATAATCTATAGCAAAAAGAGTAAAGTAGCATTTCACTAGTATTGAATGGCATACGAAACTAAGGCGATTGGATTGTATGATCAAGAATCAGTTAATCGACGTTAATTTACAGGAATAAAAAAAGCCAATATTTATTTTTGTACATTTTTCGGATAAATCTTTTATAAGCTTTTAATTTCGAAAGCATTTTTTGGAAATTCCATTCCTAAAGGGGTGAAATAGGGGTTGCCAGTTTGTATGAAACTTCGTAATTTTTAAAGTGAGACACATGAATTTTTTTATTTTTTATTAGTTAGTAGAAAATAATAATGCATTTATTAGATTTTGGAAATTACATTCCTATAGCGGTGAAATAGGGGTTGCAAGTTTGTGTGTAGTCAGTTCTGAAGACACATGACATTTATGAATTAGTGGTAAGTAAAAAATAATAATCCATTATTTGGATTTTAAAAAATTGTATCCCCGAGATTGCAATTGCGGGTTGTAAATTTATATTATTATGAAACTTCGTCATTTTTTGAGTGAGAGACCAAAAACTTGAGATAAAAAGATTCGTCGCTCTCTTTTGCTCCAGCAAATGACGGTAACGGGAACAAGCGGAACAAAGTTTGTCGAGTCCGCTGGGCCTTTAAATCCCTACACTATTATAAAGATATAACACTATTATATCGAATAAGTATTCAAACATTTTAAATTTTTAACATAATAATTCATATGTTGCAACAAAATTAATAACGTAAAAAACCGATTAAAAATCCTCATTCCTCATCCTCAAAAAACATTTTCGACTTCAATGCGGACGTATCGCGGGTTAAAGCTAGTAAAAAGATAAGGATACATAAAATGCAAAACCAAATTTCATTGTAACGTACTCACTTATTCTCATGGCACAAATATCCAAAATGTTATTCTCCTTTCACTTTGATCATTTACAGAGATCATTAGCTTTGTGATTGTGTTCCTTAGCTGTGTGATTATGTTTTGTTCTGTACGTTTATGTTCTCACGCGGAACCCTAAGCTGGCTTTCGGCACGACCCCGAAACAAAAGGTATTCTTTAGCTCCCAGGCCACTTCTTACACGAGGACAATACTTCTTTGTTCCTCACGATTATTAACAAAAATAATGGCGAACGGCGAATTACACGAGTTATTGTTTGCTCTTTGCTTGCTATCTTGTTTTTACAAGCTTTAATTTAACTTGCAATGTATCTTTTATGTATGTATGTTTGTTTAGGTCAAATCTTGCAACTCAATTTTCCACCAGTCATCCTTAAACGATTGAGCTGAAATTTTGCATACTTGTGTAAGTCGGATGACAATGCAATATTATGGAGTCATTGAGCTGTTCTGATGATGGAGCCGGGAGATGGAAGTCAGTTTTATAACTCAGTAGGTACCATCAACATACACAACCTCATTGAGTAGGACTCGTTTGATTGGTCTTGACGAGCACTGTATGGTAGACGATGCCTAGGGTCTGATCACGTAGACGGGAGGTTATCGATGGAACTTATTAATAAAGCGACGCAACTCCATCGAGTTTGGGCTTTTTTCATTTGTCTTAATAATACTTTAGCATCACGATAAAAACGAGTACAATTTCTTTTTTTCAAAATACTTATTTTTTCAACTGGAACACGTCATACAGGCGGAGTTATTAAAATATTTTTTTATCGACTTCAGTTACATTTAATAATATTCTTATTGTCTTGTCGATGGTTTTCACTTTTTATATTTTATCAGCCTATCATCGAGCTGCCCTGACGAAGTCCACAGTAGCCATATATTGGTTGCCCAGGGTGCAGTTCAAATTTTGTTGGGATGAGCCACATTTGCATAGGTTTTGTAAGTTATGTTTTTATTACGAGTAGAGTCTTCTACCTGGACAAAAGCTCTCTACAGCGACCTACTTGAGATCGCAGATTGGTTACAGTATAAATCGTTTTGTTTTATTTTTTGGACAAATTACACTAATTTTTCGGGGTACAGTGCTGCCTTCCATTCAAAAATAAATTATTAGAAAGGAAACGGAGATATCAATCAAAATTTTGCCTTGATATAGATCTAGATAACCTTTCAAACTATTTTATGAACTACTGTTTATAGTTTAAAGTAAAATCGTGAAGCTTTTCTTCACATATTAGCCAAAAGTATCAGTTTATCCCAAATGTGCGCTAAGAAAACCTTCACGTTCTCACTTTAAACTATAAACAATATTTTAAAGGGTTATCTAGTGCTTGATCAAGACAAAATATTACAGCACTGGACCCCGAATAATTGATGTATTCTCTTAACCTACATAGCTTGCCTTAGAAATAAAAGGTGTTTTTTGAAGACATGTCTACCCGCTTTTAAAAAAAAAAAACTTCTTAAAGAAAACTTTCAATGACTGCACTACAACAGCGGTCTTGCTGTAGAAGTGTCTCCATATACGCGACAAATAATTAAAAAGTTAGTGCTTAGTCCTGTTACTAAACTTATCTTAATGTATTTAAAATTGGAAACTTTAAGAAAGACTATGTTAATCTTTAAAATTAAAAAGCATAATGAAATACAGCTAAATGGAGCATCAAAACTTTTTACACATAATCCAAATAAATTAAACGAAGTTCTTACTTTGGAATACCTAGAAACAGTTTAACGGCGAGACGTCTACCGAATGCCAATTATTTCAAATTCTTCATTAGCAGTCCACTCAATTTCGAATTTATGTTTGAAGCAGGTAAATTTTGGGATTTGTCGTGACCGGGATAATGTAATTAAATGTGATGTTTAAACAATTATGCAAATGAAGGTAAGGCGAAACTTTGCCGAAAGGTCTCATTATCAAACAGGGGTTGTACCGTATGAATACGAAATATCTCAACGTTATTCGAGTCACCTTTATTAAAAGTCGCGTAAATTTTATAATGGGTCAGGCAAAGGACGGGCGACGTTATAAAAGGCCTATGCAAATGTTAATTCCATTTTGCAATGACGGGGAATAGGTTATTTTACTTCCCGTTCAAAGGATGTCGTCGTATTTTTACAAGCTTTTATTTATTCACATGTTTCTTTGTCTGTCTGTCGGTCGGTCTGTCTGTAATCAATTTTTGCAAGTTAAATTTTACCCACATTCTGGTTTCCTATTGAGCTAAAATTTTGCAATTTTTTTTACGCATACTTATGTCGTTTGACAATGCAATATTATGATAATGGAGCTGATCTGATGATGAAGCTGAAAGAGGGTCATGGCATCTCTGTAATAGAAAGTTTGGGATCAATTGAATCGTCTTGAGAAGCACTTTAATATTTTTAAGTCCAAAGATTAAAACTTGTTTTCATATTTTTTTAATAAATTATTTGTTTCTTAGATCACCAATTTCTGAGTTTTGGGTCCGTAGGGACCATCGGCCATAAACTTTTTTAAGCTTGTCGAGGTGTCGGGTGACCATAGGACTGACATTTACTCCCCTCAACGAGTAAGCATTGCCATCAAACGTGGCAATGCTGCCGTATAGGCACTCTAGGGCAGGGCAATGAGTTGCATGACATTTTTACTTATAAGTTATTATTTTTATTATTATTTATCTTGGCCATTTTTATAGGCAATTTTTTTCTGTCTTTTTTGGTCCTTACACACGGTGCCGCCGGGACGGCGTACCATACATTTAAAAAAAACCAAGCTTGCGGTGCCGCAGCAGCGTAATGTGTAAAAAGCAGTTTCCGATATTAATTTGATGACAGACATTCTTCCCACATGCACATAAGTATGTAAGGTTGCTTTGAGTGCGGGCACAAAAATGAATCAAAATTGAAAAGGTAACGCTCTTTTCGCTTCTAATTGAGAAAGTTTTTAAGTTTCCTTTTTTATTGTCTTTGCCCGGTGCCCATTGTTCACTTCGAAGCTCGAAGTAAATTTTAAGCATTCCCCATCCCGACAATTATAAAAGTTTTAATTGTTCGTACTTTTCTAATTACAAAAAATACAGTCTCATGAGTTCAGGAAATATTAAAGGGAAGTCGTTACAAATGTTTGGAGATCGAAAGTGGAAATTGGAAGTGAGGTGAAGTAATATTTTAATTTTCACGTTAATGAAAGGAACTAGGACGATGTACTTTATGAGGAAAAAGACGACGTTTTAATTTGTTAAATGCTGCTCGCTTCTCTTCCTGAATTTTTAATGTAGTGTTTTTTACGTTAAAATTGCCATAACTTATATTCAGGTACAATTCTGCTTGACTTTTTATATTTCTCCCAACATGAAAATACTAAACTCTTGGAAATAAAATAGTTTATTTATTGACGGGCTAACACCAATAAGAACTCTAAAGATTTTGATGTGTCCTTTTTGTACAATAAAGAATTTCCACACATTCATAAATAAATGTTTTACTATCGCGTTGCATTATTATTAAATTTTATTTACAAGCATTAACGCGAAATGTACATTTATTCTTTATTTATTCGCCGATGTTTTTGTTGGATTGCACCGACCGTGGTTTCGGCATGATGCAAAGATGCCAGTGGTGCCATTTTTCAAACGCTGAGTCACTAAACGAACGGTTTTTTGTATGAAAAAACATTTGTTTAGGTGATTACGTGTTTCAAAAATGGCATTTTAAGCCTCCTCCCACTTGGTTAAATCTTTATCTACGTGCCAGTGGTATTGGGTGAGATTTTGGGTTAGTACAGCTCTAACGCTATGAAACGAATTAAATAATTCATTGCTGTTTCAACATCCGGCTTAAAATTCGCATATTTTTATTTTTTCTGACTTATCATGACTACATATCTGTTAGCGTGTTTACCTATATTAATGTATCATTATGAGTATACCATTGGAATGACCAGCAAACATTTTCATATTTTTGATATGTGGGTGTATGTAATCCAGTCAAGCTGCTAGTTTACGGCTCATGAAATATTAAATGGATATTTTAATGCGCCGTGTGCCAATATACGTAGATTATAATTATTGTTGGTAATAAATGCGATTATAAATATATTAGAATTCCCTAAGGAAACTCGATGAGAATCGGCTTCTAAGGAGGCACTCTACTTGCTCTATCCATTGACAGGTAATGCTCCGCCTTTAGTCCGCCGAAGTGTAGCATGTGCTCTGGAGAGGGGGAAACAGGTTTTTATAGAAGACACCCTCTCTATGGAGCACAACCATCTACAAGCCGATTAAAAAGCCGAAATAGCTTTATAAATAATACTGTTCCACTTAAAGAACAACCAAATTCTTCTAGACTACAAATCTGGCGGGTGCAGATGCTCCACCCCCCGATTATATCCAACCTTCAGAGGAGCTACCACCAGGTCATAAACTGCCATGGGCCACATGGAGGAGCTTGAATCGCCTCCGAACTGAGGTAGGCCGATGTAGGCACAATCTGGCCCGCTGGCGCTACATTGACCAAGCAGAAACTCAGTGACAGTGTGGTCACGACGACCAGACTATGCAGCACCTCCTCTCATGCCCTTTGTGCCCTACCAACTGTACCATGCTTGACCTATACTCTGCCTCGAAGGACGGCGTAAAAGTGGCAACATATTAAAAGAACAAAATTTGAAGTTTGAGCCAGCGACACGATAAGAAGAAGAAGGAGGCCCCTGAACTTCAAAGCTATTTATTAGCGGTATTAACAATAATACACAGCGATGTGACTCCAAGATGTCACGTCACTGTGACACCTTAATCAAACCAAAAGGATAAAGCACTAAATAAGTTCTTACTTAATTACTACAGGGGTGTCGATGCACCCCTGTAGTAGGTGCAATATCGACCAATCATCAATCGTCTGATGAAAAAGTATTAAAAAAACTGACTGTCAATTTATTAAGGTGATATCTTCAAAAGCGATATCGACCCATATCATATTTTTAAATTAATGAAGCATATCTAAGAAATAGAAAACTGAGTAGTAAAAACTTACGCAAACGTACTTAATATCATTTTACTTTATATTTCCAACAGAAAAAAGCTCCAGCAAAAAATAACAATTGTAAACTGAGAACAAACACTAAACATCAACTTGGCATTTTTAATTCAATTTCTCCCAGACAAAGTTGGTAAGAATAAAAACCTCTTTAGTGACAATGAAAGCAGTCCCATCCCGTCATCTGTTGACACTTTATACCGTTCGCAAAAACAGAAACGAAACTGTAGATTGTTTTGCATACCGTAGCAACGATCAAGTTTAAGGAATGGCGCCGACTAAATGCAGATTTTTTAGGGTTCCGTAGCCAAATGGTAAAAAATCGGAACCCTTATCCCCTGAAATGGCGCGCAGACGTATTTCAACAGATGTCATATTGGATTCGTCATGTTTGTCTGTCTGTCCGTCCGTATGTCACAGCTACATTTTTTCGAAACTATAAGAACTATACTGTTGAAACTTGATAAATAGATGTTTTCTGTGAACAGCATTAAGATTTTCACACAAAAATAGAAAAAAAAAACAATAAATTTTGCGAGTTTCCCATACTTAGAATTGAAACTCATTTCTTTTTTCATCTAACTCATTTGTGGGCTAAAGATAGGCCTTCAAAAATAATATTGAGTTTTCTAATATCCTTTTTTTCTAAAGTGAATAGTTTGCGCGAGAGACATTTCCAAAGTGGACAAATGTGTGTAACATCTAAAATAAAAGAATGATAAAACTAAAAAAATATATGATGTACATTACCATGCAAACTTCCAACGAAAATTGGTTTAAACGAGATCTAGTAAGTAGTTTTTAATAGGTTTATTAAAACATCGATCAAAGTTACAACGAACTACAAGAACTTTTATATTATGTTACTGGCTGCTACGAAACCATTCATGGCCGAATCCGACTCGCACTTGGCCGCTTTTTTATATTTTTGGTGTAACTAGATAATTTGCGAGTACCATAATATTCTTTAAAGCCAATGCATCCTCGTTGTTAAGCGTTGACTTATTTTAGACTTCGTGCTTCGGCAGGCAACCAATCAGTAGTGTCGATTGTCATCATTAGATGACAGTTGATGACTTGGAATAATTTTTCAAAACTAAAAACTGACTTCCACTCCGAACTAAACAGCCAATTTCGATTAAATTTCCACGGAAACACCTCTCACGTACTTACGTATAACTTTTCAAACAAAAAAAAGTATTTTTCAAATTGGTCCAGGCGTCTTCGAGTAATCCGGGAACATACATAAAAAAAGTTATAAATTCGAATTGACAACCTCCTTTTTTTAAGTCGGTAAAAAATATGTTATAAAAAGCGCCTTCATACTCGTACACGTAAGACACAACGCATTTCAAAAAAATTAGACTTCTGAATATGAACAATATAAATTGTATATGAACAATACACTTTGAAAATTAATATAAAATTAGCATGCTCTAGGTCTTTTCTCTCCTTTAAATGACAGCTTTTGCTTGAGCTAAGAAAATGTACGAACATTCTCGCACGTAGTGTCAGAGCGCACCGATTTTAAACTTCATTATTTAAGCAATTTTCAGATAGAATTCCACTGCGTAGTTTATTTAAATTAAATGTACATTGATACTGTAAAAAAGAAGCAAAAATATTTAAAATTTTACTTCATTATTTTTTATTTATTTATTTTATTGGTTCATGTACACTTGAAAATTTAAAAATAAAATCTTATAAAAGTTAACGTAATACATAGGTGCTACTTATTTCTAAAGAAATTTCTTCCAGTAGACCCGCGAGAGGACATGGGAAGAAAGAGGTAATTGGCCTGTACAATACAAAGATAAATAAATACTTATACCTACAAGAAACATAAATAAATTAATAAACATACCTACATAGACGTACGTAAAATAAACTTACATAAATACATAAATATATACTGATATATACAATTAATTAATACATAAGATAATATTTCTAAATATGATGATCAGGATGATAAAGATCATTATGTTTTAATTTCCCTTAGAAGATTTTTTTTTAACATGCTTAAACTAAGTGAGTTAATTAATGAATCGTATGGTAACGTGATGTTTCGAAAAAAGCAATAAACTTGAATTAAATAAACTGTTTCATGTTTAGATTTGCGAATTGTGAAATGCGAAAAATATTTCTGTCGGAACTCAAAGGTAACTTGAGAAATGGTTTCTTTGAAATGGTAACTACTAAAAGATTTTAATTGACGCCTTTTCTTTGCCTCTTATTGTAAGAGCGATTCTTACAATAAGAGGCAAAGAAAAGACGTCAACGTCTGAAGTTCCGTTTTGTGTCTGATGTGTTGTGCACACGTCACAAAGTGAAAGAAATCTGAAAGTGTCAGCAGAAAAGCCCTTCTGTTATGCAATTTTATTACTTTGCGCCATGACGCGACTTTCATTAGAAATATGTACTATCTTTGTAGTTTGTTCTTGTTTGTAACTTTTCGGCTAACAACCAGCATTTATTGATACTGTCAAAATTTTAAACATTTTGTAACCGCTTTTTTAATTTCACGTAACAAGAAAACAAGAACATAATGAAAATAACAAAAAAATCCACGAAAAAAATATTTTGTGTAACTGTAATATCAAAGCGATGGAAATTCTTTTTATCCTGACATACACGGACTCTTTGATTACCGTTTGTTTGGGCAAGCTCTCTACCTGTGTAATATTCATTTAAGTTGAAAGTTTATAAAATTATGTTAGTCATTACACGAAGACCTCCTTGACGTTACCATGCTAGTCCGCCACCCAGAGGTCCCATCCCGTGTTCGATCCCTAGTCAGAGCAAGTTGGAAAATGGCCTATTCCAAATTGTCATGGGTCTTGGTTGTTTATCTATATATGTATGTGTTATATGTAATATAGTATCTTTGAGTTAGTATCTCATAACACAAGTAGCGAACTAACTTTGGGGCTAGCTTAATCAGTGTTATTTGTCCCTATTTATTTGTTTAATTATTATAAGAAAAATAGTTTGAAACTAAAATCTTAAGCTTTTAATACGTGCAAATGAAGTTTTCCAAGAAATTACAGAAAAGTCAGGAGTTGGATCCTACTCGGAGATTAAAATGATGCCGGAGGGAAGTGAGGAATGGAGGCATCTCAACTTATTTCCACCGAAAAGAGTTAGCTCTTAAATAACAAGAAGAAAAGATACGTGCACATTGTGTGCAAAAAATACAATTATAGGTCAAATAAAAATTCAAGCCCTATAAAACCTCGCGAGAGTTGTACTGTTATTAGTCGTCTTGTCAGCTATATGACTGATGGATTATTGCTACGTGATAAACCGAAGAGGACGGACGACGGAATAGAAGCCCAAATTGCGTTATTAATATTTAACATCTGCGCCACGGATTGGCGGTTTGTTCTCTCTGTTACCGTTGGTGGAGTCAAATAGTATTTTTTTATTAGTATCTCTGAGCACCTTGATGGATTTTTATAGTTGCGATATTAATACCGCCATTTTACATATTTTTTTACTAGCTGATGTGGTCAAATTTTATACAATCCCACGGGGACCTTACATTTTCTGGTAGTCTTCTACACCCATAAGAGTGAGCCTGAAATCAAAACTATTATATGTGAAAACAAGTAATAAGTCATGTTCATGCCAAATTTTAATCTGGCACAAAAGCGAACCAAAAATCCATACAAACTCGCATTTATAACATCAATAGGATTTTTGATTATTTATTTGTATTTGATTTGTTCTCATATAAATATTTTGTCTATGTCTTATTTTTGTTCCTTAATATTGTATGTCAAAATGATTTGGAGCTATACACGTATTTCAAGATACTTACGAAATTCTATTTTTTAGTAAGTATCTACTACTCTATGGCGTTGAAAAAATTAATGTAACAGCAGCTCTCCACTACCACATAGAACTTGACACTAGGTACTACTTTTCAACTCGTTTTCTATCTTAGACCCACCATATTGCTAAGTCTGCCTTTGGTTTTTACGGCCCTTCATCATCATCATCTCAGCCCTTAGCCGTGATAAAATTTTTATTTTCGCAACTAGTAAATATTTGATAAAGTTGAAACAGAAAACTATCTAACCGATTTTTTTACGTAATAAATTACATTTAACGACATGACTGCTTATTGGAGACAAGAAGAAGCTAACAATTTTCCTTAAGGAAGTAATATCGGTTTATTAACCCATATACTAAGCCTTTGTGTTCATGTATTGTTTGCAAACCTATTAATCCTGTATATTTAATGATGGTTCTTAACATTGCAGTCGGTTGCTGTGTAAATAGATTATGTGCCTATATTGCTTTCGGTGGTTTCGTGATCCTTACGCCAAATTTATGGGATTATAGGGGCTTATTCATAGCCAATGAGGCAGTTAATTATTTTAGGCTAGCTTATCCGACTTGAATTCCCTTAGGTATGTAAGAGACATAAATCTTAATTGAATTATATTATCAGCTACGCCTGCCTTAGTGCCCGGGAAACGCTTTCCGATTTTTTCTTCTCTAAAGATATGCATATGTCAATGATTGCTCAAGCATGTAAAAAACCATGTAACTGGAAAAGAAAAATTCATAACCGTTATAACGGTTTGGTTGTAGTTTTGCGATTAGAAACCTATTTGACGTCAACCTTCCTGGGTTGCCGCATCGCTTCATCGGCAATAATTATTTCCTCAATTATTTCCTCAGTTTTTAAGGATCTGCGCAAGAAAAAATGCAATATGATTCTGTATCAGCTATTTTGGTATCATAACCCACTTCACATTTACCCTTTAAGCCGGGCACACTAGTTACAGGTAAGTTAATTGTGTGCACATTCGCGTTCCAGTGGCAGCGTTGGCATTGTTACGTCACGCTCGCTTCCCGTGGAGATAAACACTTTGTTTCGTAATATGAACGAATTTGCAATTTTTATAACTAATTGTGTTAAAAAAATGGATAATTAGGTCACTTTACAATTTTTCTAACACAATTTTTTTTTTCATACGTAAGTAAGGTTTTTTTCAGTCACTAATAATTTCCATTAAGAGTATAAATTCTAATAACCATTACACCGTATCAAGGAATGAACAGAAAAAAATTGGATATGAGCTAGGAATAAGGAGTATGTACCTATGTAATAAGGAACATAAGTGAACGGACACAATTAAAATTAAGGGGATAGTAGTTTTTGAGGTAATCAATCATATACAAACAAACATTAAATCAAATATTTTCTTTTTATACGTAATATTAGTCTAGATTATGCAAAATTATTTTGATTCCTTTTTCTATCTTAACGCCCACCATCACGCTAAGCGTTCCCTTTAAGTCTGGCCCTGCGCTTTGTCTACTTCGTCACGAATAATAACATGATAATGTATTTGTAATATGCAAAAACAAGCAATCTTTGTACGTATGTAGTTGACGTTGCTCCAAGCACGTCTAAGAAAAACGTTTAAATAAAAAGTAATTATTACAAAAACAAAATATTATTTTATTTTAAAATTTCGACATTAAAAAAAATTATTTCAATTATGACAATAAACAATGTACACTCTGTCCACATATCAACTATAAATATTAATTTCATTGTGAGTTGACGTTCTTGGAGAAAATGCTGCAGTGCAGTTTGTTACCGCTTCTTCTGCACTAGCGCTTTGGAGGCGGCAGTAAACTTAGCTATAAGTAACTTTTTGACGTCAGCAATTATTGTGCAATAAAAAAACGATTATTAAGAGATATTATAAATATCCTATGATGATAAAGATATATTTAAATTTGAAAAAAAAAACCGGACTGCCTTTTTTTATGTATTTTTTTATTTGATATACACAGTGTCACTCTCACAGTAAATACAAATATAACGACACCTCTCAAGCTAAAATCCATCAAGCCGTTCAGGCTGCAGAGTGTGCCAAACATACTTACATACTCTTGAAAAACATAACCCTCCTTCTGGCGCAGTCGAGTAATGAATAAGACTTCTAAGGTTTAACTAAAAAAGTATGTAAGAGGTGATTTTTCAAGCAGTATAAATACATCTGATATAGGTATAAAACTTACCTAGTGATGTCACCCGGGACCAACGACTTATAGTAACTTCCGAAGCAAGAAAGTCTTAACCCCAAATTCATAAAAAATAATAAGCGTTTGCTAAACCCTTTTTAGTTAAAACATGTTTTGTCCCTTTACCTCTTTTGAATATTTGACGTTGAAAGAACGAGACAAAACATATTTTAACTAAAAATAGGTTTAGCAAACGTTTATAATTTTTTATGAATAAGGGGGTTAGAGATTACCTCTAAGCCATATGTGAACACCAATCCAAATATGTACCATTCCCCGGATCGTTTAACACATTTCGGGACACTCACACTGACCCAATAGAAATAACAATAAAAATTTGTCCACAGTCGTATATCGGAATATGTTAACATGGGTAACCGCTAATGCTTACGCTATTGGTGGCATCGTGTTAATAACCTTTTGCACGCTAGCGCATATTTACATTACTTTACCCCCGACGCCAAGCCTAGCAAAACTAGTACAATTTCAACTACTTAAGTCATTAAGGGGCTACCTGAATTTTTCAGGGTCCAGTGCTGCCCCCATTTAAACAAAATCATTTGAAAGGAAACTGAGATATCATTTAAAATTTGGTTTTGACCAGGCACTAAAGTGAGAACGTGAAGCTTTTCTTCGCACAATTACGAAAATCGGTCACTTTTGGCGTATGTGCGTAGAAAAGCTTCACGTTCTCACTTTAAACTATAACTGTAGTTAATAAAATAGTTTGAAGGGTTATCTAGTACCTGGTCAAGACAAATTTTAAATGATGTCTCCGTTTCCTATCAAATGATGACAGCACTGGACCCCTGAAAATTCAGGTAGGCCCTTAATGGCGTCTCGGTCACGTGACCGTTTTGCAACTTAACAATCACTCAAGATTACATACCTACATCCAAAGACAAAAGTATATTTTATGGGTTCTTTTTTCTTTTTGATGTATACAACAAAAGAAATAAAAACATAAATAAATCTATGTTCAAACAAAGTACACTTAAGCTGAAATAGATGAGAACAGTTATTATTTCAGCTTAAATCGTAAGCTCCACTTTCACTACAAATTGCGTACTTGTGTCCAGTGTACTGTAAACTTTCGATATTGAAAATGAAACTATCTTTTCATTTCTCACATAATGAAGTGGCATATTCAAAGCGTCGTTAAATAATGAACATGAATAGTAGAAAAAAAATATTTAAATGCTCAGCAAAATATCTCAGCGGTTACCTATGTCTTACACCAATGTAAATCGCGTAGCGAGTGATTCTACGGTGGAATCCTGAGTGAAGCGTGGGATTCATGTATATCGCCCGAGATAAAAATATTACCGTACCCGAGTAGCACACTCTACTTTCCATCTCCATCTATGAAAAAGCTAGTAAATACAAAACAGAATATAAAGAAACCAACAATTTAATACTAACCTATGTTTGGTGTCGTTTTCATACAATAAATACTAAGAAATATTTTTTAGAAGACCACCAACTTACGATAAAATGTTCACTCATAAGTTCATAACTTTGTTTGCGTGATCCTTAATATCTTTTTATTTTTATAAGTAAACTAGACACCTATTCACTATAGACTTAAACTTACGAAAAAGTATTCACGTTGACACAAATAATTACATGACAATACAAATAACCTAAAACTTCTGTAATTACTTGAATCATATACTTGAATCATACAAAACATTTGGAGCTAAAGTTACTGGCTATTCTCTCGGGACTAAAACGTGGAAAAGAAGATCTCTAAGGATTATAAATATTATTATTATTATTATAGATAAAACCAATTTGCAAACAGAACACGAGTGTAATCTATATAGAATCAAAAAATAATGTTGGCAGTCCAGCAAAAAAAAAAGATATTGTTTTAGAATAAAAAATAATTGGCAGGGACGTCGTGATTTTTTAAATTTGGAATACATATCTTCGTCAACATGGACGAATCTAAGTAAGCATTTTAATGTTCTTCGCTTCAGAAAAAAAAATAAGTAAATAAATATAAATAAATATACAGGGACAAAATAACACTGATTGAGCTAGCCCCAAAGTAAGTTCGAAACTTGTGTTATGGGATACTAACTCAACGATACTATATTTTATAAAACAAATACATATATAGATAAACATCCAAGACCCAGGACAATTTGAAAAAGGCCATTTTCCAACTTGCCCTGACCGGGGATCGAACCCGGGACCTTTGATTGTCAATTTTTCCCTTTGATTCAAGTAATTACAGAAGTTTTAGGTTATTTGTATTGAAATGTAATTATTAATGTAAATGTGAACACTTTTTCGTGAGTTTAAGCCTATAGTGAATAGTTATCAAGTTTAATTATAAAAAGATATGAAGGACCTCACAAACAAAGTTATGAGTGAACATTTTATCTTTAGTAGGTGGTTTTCAAAAATATTTCTTAGTATTTATTGTATGAAAACGGCACCAAACAAAGGTTAGTATTAAAATTGTCGGTTGAAGTCTTTTAGGTATTGTAGGTTTTTTACTGTTTTTTATATTTTGTTTTGTATGTGCTAGTTTTTCTCATAGATTGAGATGAAAAGAAGAGTGTGCTACTCGGGTACGGTAATATTTTTATCTCGGACGATATACATGAATCCCTCGCTACACTCAGGATTCAAAGTAGCGCCACTCGCTGCACTCGCGATTCAACTGTGGAATCCTTCCTTTCGCTCTGGATTCAAAGTAGCGCCCTCGCCTTCGAAATATTACTTTAGCCCCTTGTAGTACAATCTACTATTTAATAATCCAACCGATGGGCTAAAGTTATTTTCAAGTCCAACCTGCCCAAGTCCGCTTTCTAGCTTTTACATCTACACTTCATACCTTCTTCGATATCTTTAGAGAACATTGGCACGTATCACGTATTCTTAGCGTCAAACTAGCTAAAAACTAAGTTCTCATCCGTAAAAAAAATCGTTTATATACTCCTTTTCAATGCAAAAGCAAAACAAGAAACAAAATAAAATTAATTAATTATTTTTATGTACTGGCGATTAAACTATATCCAATTGCCTACAATGTAAAACAACAACAGCCGTAACTCAGTTCAGCAGTTAAGTTAGTATTGTAATAATAAACTTTGTCGTCTCAGACAAAATTGTACATGAAAACTTCGGTTCTTAAATTGAAGAAATCTCTTAAGAGTATAAATTGTGACAATCGCAAACTGCACTGTGTATTGCTGCTGGAGTAACAGGCTTATTCTGGTAAATACTTTGTAATTTTAATTGTTTTCTGCCCAGGAATGATACTACATAATTATGATTCAACATAAATATGGTTGAGTTCAATGACTGATCTGCGGTGCCATTTTTCAAACGTTGAGTAACTAAATAAACGGTTTTTTGTATGAAAAGAAAAACCTTTTATTTAGTGACTCCACGTTTGAACAGGATTTCGAAAACCAGGAAGTGTCCTTAATTTAACATACAACATTTGACCCAATAAACAACAAAAAAGAACAAGAAAAGAAAAGAGGGGGATACATTAAGTTTTCGGGTTCCAATGCTGCCCCTATTTTAAATAAACTAATTGAAAGTTTAGGTAGATATAATTTAAAATTCTGTCTTGATCAAGCTTTAGATAGCTCTCTAGATAAGCCGTATTTAAAGTAAGAATGTGAAACTTTTCTATGCACATTAGGCAAATGCGGCAGTTTTTCGCAAATGTGCGTAGAAAAGCTTCACGATCTCACTTCAACCTGTAAATAGTAGTTATTAACATAGTTTGAATGGTTACTCGTATCTAGTGCTTGATCAAGACATAATTTTAAATGATGTCTCCGTTTCCTTTCAAATGCGGTCAGCACTGGACTCCAAAAAATTCTTTTCCCCCCTTAATTGGCATATTTAAATTATCGAAAATTATTTGATGTTACTTTCTGCTTCTTTTCGTATCGAAAGCTTAAAATAATATTTTTTCTCCTCCGGTATTTTTGCTCTGTGCTGAGATTGCATAGACTGAATAACCATACTTTTTAGTAAGTTTTTTTCCGTAACCAGTTTTGTACTACTAACATCAGAGCTAAGGTCTGATTTTAAACTTTCAACGAAATATATCTAGTTACACCTAAATTATTAAAAAAAAACTTTAATAAAAAAACTCTTATACAAATAATTATAATTTAGAATAAACCCGCGACGGCGCCATGCTTAAAACTTCACAAAGGTAGTAAAAATTATGACACGCGGGGGAGCAAACGTGCTCACTAAACATTGTGAATTTTAATTGTTGTAACAATTTAGCTTCCATGTAACGGTGCTGTTTTAATCCTTAGAAAAAGTGCACCTAAATAATTTTAAGCCGTGTTTGTTTCAAAAACTTTGTTTAATGTTTTAAGTACGATTTGGGCTGATGTTACCTTAAGAGCGGCCAACCCATCTTACTTTTCATACAAACGCTCGTACATTTTCGTACGTTGATCTTTTTTGAAATTTAGTATCTTGTGCGCTTTTTCTAAGTTTCGGTCGATTATTGTTAATAGTATTTCATAAAAAGATTAATAGTATTTTGTTTTATGAATACTTGTTGAAATCTAAGTGTTCCCCTACGTATAGTCCATTTTTTGAAATGGTGTGTATGCCGTCGGCCCGCCAATGAGGCCGCGCCTTTTTAAAAACCGGTGCACCTCTGTCCGCAAGCTGACGACATTACAGGCCGTTAAACGTATACCTACAATTTATCAAGTAAATATACAAAATAACAAAACCTAAAACCAAAATTGTAAATTTCTTTTTGTGAGATTCATCAAATTAAACATTTATAAACTGAAAAAGTAGTGGCTTATTGCAATCCCTAAATGTCTGCTGACGAATGGATTTTCTTTACTTGATTGGTATACGAGATCAATTGAAAGATATTAAGGTCCATAAGCGTAATAAAAAATCTACTTTTTATTTTAGATGATTTTGAGACCAACCCGGATAATGACGTTAGTATATATATTTCATTTTTGTATTTTAAGTAAGAATATACCTATTGTTATGATGGTCGAGTTTAATGGTGTTTAGTGTACTAGTTGAATTTCGAGTGCAAAAAACTAAATAACTTTCACTAACAATTCTGTTTGAATCAGACAACTGTAATGCTTTTTTATTTTTAATGTAAAAATAATCCTAAATAGATGAGAAAATTCAAATAACAAAGTACCTTGCTTAATTCTACATTCGTCTAAAAAGTTTTCAGATAGCTAAACTTGAGAATTTCTTCATGACAGTTATCAATACAATTTTCTTTGTGTATTATAAACATGAAAGTAACTCTGTCTGTCTGTAACCTCTTCACGTTTTAACCACTAAACCGATTTAGATGAAATTTGGTATGGATATAGATTTAGACTCGAGTAAGGATAAAAGATAGTTTCTTATACAAAAATCATGCATTAAAGGAATGAAAGGGTGAGACTAGACTTAATTACAAAGTAATTCGCAAACGAAATTACTGGTATTTTCTAACCCTCATATTCAAAAAAAATAACAACCGTTTGCTTAACTTATTTTAGTTAATACATGTTTTGTCCCTTTCAGTCTTTTGAATAATTGACACTGAAAGAAGACATATTTTATCTAAAATAGGTTAAGCAAACGTTTGTATTTTTTTTTTATAAATAAGGGGTTATGACTTTGTCTTCTGTTTTTGTGCCTAGTTTGCAAAATTATCTTTTTGGTCATAGCTCGTCTCAATGCTCGACCAGTGTGACGAAGGCCTTTGTCTTACTTTGAAGCGACGGGCTCATCACAACAAATTGGGATGTGGTTAATGATGCGACTCCAATCTATTTTATTGCTAGACTATACATTATTCCTGCTTTTTCCATTCCTAGAAAACTGAGTTTTCCTGTTGTCTCCCTTTACTATTTTGTAATCCTGTTTCAGTACTTTTGTACTTATGTTGTGCCTGATTAGGGCAGTTTTTAATGTTATGTTCAAGGTTAATTCAAGGTTGTTTATTTAGCAATTACAGCTACTGGCTACTATAATTATAATATATATAGAATTACTTTTGATGAAAGATTTATATATTTGATTCGTAGGTATATTCTATAGATTTGAAGTCTTTCACTCGTGCATGACACAACAATTTTCTTTGTGCTGTTATATACTTTGCGTCAGGGTCAGTAGGTGTCCCTGAAAGTGGTTGTATAACTTTGTTTTTATATAACTAAATACTGTATGTTGTTTTTACTGTTAGACACTTACACACACGAAAAAAATTGTTAGCAAATTTACAATTTTTTCTGACCATGCGATTTAATGTTGTCTTTTTGTAGTTCTAACTGTACTTCTTCTTATGAAATTTACTTAATTGCAGATGTAAAACATTGGTCATATTCAGCATACATTCTAAAATGAATAATCCGTTAATATTAACAGTGATTTTTATCTATACATGTATTTATCATCTAATATATAAAATTCTCGTGTCACAGTTTTCGTTGCCATACTCCTCTGAAACGGCTTGACCGATTTTGATGAAATTTTTTGTGCTTATCCGGTATCTATGAGAATCGGCCAACATCTATTTTTCATCCCCCTAAATGTTAGGGGTAGTCCACCCCTAAATTTTTTCTATTTATATGGCAAAACAACGTTTGCCGGGTCAGCTAGTAATATATAATATCATTGGGTAAGTATACACAAGCTTAAGCTTACTTTGGTGCTAGCTTAATCTGTGTGATTCGTCCCATTACATTTATACTTTTTAGTAGAAAAAAGAAAAAAGATCAAACTAATATTTGATTTTACAATAATGAAATTTTAAAATTCGCAAAAATAGGGCGTTATTGACCCATGACCTAATCTACTCTCGATGCTGTGATTGCTGAACTTAGTAAGCCATCCAATATTTTTGCTTCAGAAAGATAATGTTGACAAAACAAAAGCCAATCGCGGATAAAGCTATAAAATAATTTTATGTTTTACCTACAATCTATAAAAGATGACCCGGCTTACGCTGGATAGTGAACCATCACAAAACGATTTTATGACTATAAAGTTCCAGTATATTGATATATGGGAAGTAGATAAGCCAGCCAGAATATAGTACGTAGCCCGAATATGAAAGTAATTTGGACGCGCGCCGGAGTGTTCATTACTTTGTTTTTAGAGGGATTTTGTTAATGCAGCTCGGTTGAAAATTATGTCTTTTTAGTGCATTTGCTGGTATTAAAAAACGATTTGGCTTCCACTTGAACATTATATACTTATGGATACTTTATGTTTCAATTATATTATTTAATAAGTATCAAATTTATTACTCTTGTTATTAATAGAAAGTCAACTACTGGCCGAAGTTTCGACCTTGGTGTCGTGCGCGCGTCTCAAGTCACATTTACCCTGAGAAAGAACTCCGGAAATTTATTTATTTATTAAATCTTTATTTACGAAAAAGGTATAAAAGATGCACTTAACCCTAAAGCATTCTCTACCAGTCAGAATTTACAAAAAACAGAAATAATTTATGAGCGATAGGCGCTTAAACTTACATATGCAATACACAAACATACATATTATTAATACCTACATTCATATACATACATAAATAGGTACATAATATAAAATAAAACAATTTAAAAAATTTAGGACAATTATTAGTTTAGGATATGGTCGAAAGAAGTAGCTAAATTTCTAAGTTGATGTCCCATATATAAAGCATATTTTTAATGTTTTTGTCTCTCATTAGTTTTAACCAGCTACGTTTTCCTAAAAAGGGACAGATAATTAAAAAAACTCTTCTGTTTTTCATGTGTTTAAAATATGCCAGGGTATTTTTACAAGCTTTTATTTTGTTTCACCTATCCTGTTGGTAGGTAAGGTACGTAGTGGAGAGCTTGAGTGAAACAGCACAGAGTTATTTTTGTTTATTATAACTTTACAATACTGATATAGGTATATAAATAAATAATACAGATACAGATGTAATCAGCTCGAGAGATGGTAGTGGAATGAATGAAGAATGATGAGGAAAGAATCTAGAATTTAAAAATTGAATTTGAAAATGAAATTATTTTTTAGAAAACGGTAAAGTAGGTAAACAGGAACATGAAGGATGAGGTTTATTGTAACATCGTTACAAGTGTATTTTTGACTTTTTATTTACGAGGAAATTTTTGCACGTCGCTCTTTTTGGTATAGTTCCTTCCATTCTAGATTGCTGTCAGCCAGCCTTTAACATCTTGGTACAACACTACTCCCACTTTCTCCTTTATTTGCTTCAAAAGTGTCTTTATTTGCCTCTTCCTTTGCTTTCTATTAATCTTTCCCATGAGTTCGTCACACCGTTTTAAGTTCTATAACATATTTCCTTATTTATTTCCTTAAATATTTATTAGATGTATCTTTTCGCCAAGTCGTTTCCAAGACAAATTAGGTAAAAAGAGTTTGTTGTATTTGAAAGTTAACATAAGTCCAAAATTCAATTGATCACTCTTGCATTTATCACACCATAATAATTCACGATTATCAAATTCCACGTATGTTGTTAGCTCGTGACAGTATAGTGTAAGCGGAGACACGTCTAACTAATCCATTAGTAGCCGAAACTAAACGCATTAGCGGAATTACAAGTAATACCATTAAAAGCTCATCTATCTCCGAGTCCAAGTATCAGTAGTTTTGCGTATCAATGTCGCGATAGGTCGTTCAGTTTGACAGATCCTCGTGCTGAGTTTTGTTTAAGGAACATGTGCGACAACATTTAGGGAGGCTATTATTTGATACTCAATTTAGGCTATAAACATAGAGAACCTACGGAGATTTTATGGAGAAAGCAATAGCAAGCCGCTCTATTATCTCTGTTAAAAATTATTAGTGTATGTGTCTATTTCCATACAACGACACCGACAAAAGCTAGGTTTTTAGGGTTCCGTACAAAAATTGAAAAATGGAACCTTTATAGGATCACTTGTGCGTCTGTCTGTCCGTCCGTCTGTCACAGCTAATTTGCTCCAAATCTACTGGACCAAATTAGGTGAAATTTAGTAGGATGGTGTAATTCTATGACCCAAACATAAATGTGCATAATAAATAAGTATATTTTTAAAATGAGGGTAATTTTTGAGGGATAAATTAGTATATTTAAAAAAAGTTTTGCCTTTAAACCTTACTGTGTCATATATCAAATGAAAGGGCTTATTATAAATAGTTTTTATTTTATTCACGAAAAAAGACAAAAATTGACCATTCCCCCCTGATCTCCGAATCTACTGAGCCCAAAATTTTGAAAAAAAAATACATAATATAGTTTATTACTTGTAGATTACAGGAAAAATAATATAAGAATTCTATAAATTGAAAATAAAGTAATACTTCACGTTCACTTACGAAAAATCTTTGGTATTGTACGAAACCCTCTCCACGCGAGTTCAACTTGCACTTGCTCTGTTTTTATTTAAAGTAGAAGAAAATACAATTATATAAAAAAGAGAAGGATAATTCATGATGAATTAAATTGTGTAAATAGAATTTAAACAAATTTGTGTATTAATAACGAATTGAGTTCAGCCATGTTCGGGAACAATGCAGTGCATCTAGTCGTCCATAACACCTGAATGCATTTAGACTAAATGCATTCAGTTTTATGTAACATCCACATAAAGTCTACAATGGACCCAAACGTTTGACTGTTAGATAAAGCTTTTAGCATTAAGTCCAAGTATTGTACCTGTTACATTTTGTATATGTGTACAATAAAGTACAATTAAAATAAATAAATAAAATCAATCATAATGACATGACCTTATGGATCTCGAACGTGGCCATAGGTAGGGGTAGGATCATTCTAATATTATGTATGCACCTTTTATTAATTTCTAGTGAAAATTTAACTCTAAAACCTTATGTAATTTAGAACACGGGTACAGCGTATATCTTGTTAGGACTAGGCCGAACATCCGTTGAGACAAGTATACCTGAATTTATGGCACAAATTAGCCCCACACCGACTGCAATAAATTTACATATGAAACTCATAAGTTAAAACCGTGCTTGGTAAGTTCACTGGAAATGCTTTATGGTAGGGCACAAGACATGCACAATATTTAAATTAAATAAAAGAGATACATTTTTTTAATTTACATTTCTTTTTTTGTTTCGGGTCTCGTTTTCATCTCTAAACTTGCCTCAACTAGTCTCGCTATTGCTGTTCTAACAGTAAGTAATTTATCAAGTATTAAGTACCTATACAGATCAAACAAAAAAGATACTGTAAACACCTATTTCAAAAGAGAATTTAGTCCATGATACTTAACAATCTTTCCGGAACATAAAACGTTATATTTTTTTTGCTATGAGTTCCTTGTTTCCACGTTATATGATTTAAAAGATAGACATTATAAAGGCCTATTATATAGGCTATTATATTTTTTGCGATTTTCTGGTCAAATATAAATCATTTCAAAGATGATATAAGTATTTTTAATAGATTTTATCCATAAAAAATGTAGTAAGCCATAAAAATATACATTTATCTTAAATGAAATAATATGATATATCCCGGGTATGGCTAGCTGAAAGATTGGGGGAAGTTAAGACATGATATGAGTTAAGCGGGTCACATTTTATGAGGGTAACTTGAAATGAGATATAAAACTCAAATCGGTAAATTCTTTTGCTCATAAATATTTATTATAGATGTATTTGTGTCAATACGTCATTTCGTGCAGATGGGTCTTTTTATTTTTTCTATTTAACACGTATACTGAGAGCTCAATAAAGTAATTGAAACATTATGTTTATTTAATTTAGTTAAGAAGAAATAAGAATCTAATTGTAACATTAAATTCCCAATTTCTATCAAAAAACTACCCAATTATAAATCTAGATATTTAGGACAATCTGGGCATATTTTCTTATTTAAATTTAAAATGTTAAATAAAACATTTAAAATTAAATTTAAATGTTAGAACATAATATAGGATACTCAGGCATAACTGAGGAACAAAATATATAATCTATGTTATACAAAAGGTATAATAGTGCTGTTTAGATTCTAATAAAAAAAATGTGATTTATATAAAGTTAAGGATTCTCTACAAAACCATTTAGATCTCAATTTTTTGGTTGTAAAGTCAACTTGACTCCCATTTTCACATTTATGTTTTTGGTGGGATTTTATTTACCTTGTCATTGGCCTACTAAGTTCCATGAGAAGCATTTTTATGTCCGAATGATTTAAAAGTTAGTCTGTAACATATCTAAATAACCTTGTTTTGTTCTTCTAGAGCACTATATCTGGGCAGCCTGGCGTAATCACGTGCTTTACACATATTGCAGTTTCGGTGTCGCCGCGTTTTCTACGTACTGCAACAGCAATATACAAGTACCTATGCTATATGAGCGATATGCTCAGCCTGCATCTGTTTATACAGCTTACCAAGACTTACCTATGTATACTTCATAACTTTATCTACTTACTTATTTGTACTTATTTATCATCGTTTTATTTACAACCAAACAAAAATACTTATATCTAGAGACGCGGAAGCGTGTGCCAAGTTCAAAGAAATACAAATAGATACTCATTAGTTAATAACCTAATGCATAAAATAACAAAAAAACGTGAAAAAGTAAATACTCAGACTTCTTTCTGTATATAAGGGCTCTATCAGACAAGCGACAGTAGGCCCCTGACACCTGTCTGCGTCGGTCGCATGACACATGATACTTCGCACCTTTTCAATATAATGCAAGTTTTACGCTGTGCAACAAAAAATTTCAATTTAACTTCAAAATTAAAATTTTTGTTGCAACTGTGTTTGTGGCCTTTGGTTTAGTGTTAAAAGTTTAGTAGTTACAAATCACAAATCTTAAACTAAAGGATTACTCAAATGATTTTTTATTTATTTATTAGATATAAAAGAAAATTTTTACAAAGCATTTCAGTATATGCATATGAAATCGCTATTTTTAATGACTTTAAAGTAATATCAAGAAGCCCTATTTTCTTTCATGCGAAAGAAAAAATCTTATACAAATATACCTTTAGACATTCATCATCCTCTGAGCTTAATCATGATCCGGTTGCATCTTCAGCGGTAATCCTTCAGAGCCCAGGGTCCGCTACCTTACCTAGGTGATTTGACAAGGTTACTGGTGTTTAGGGTTCCATATCCAAAGGGTAAAAACGGGACCCTATTACTAAGAATTAGCTGTCCGTCTATCTGTAAGTAGGCTGTATCTCATGAAAGGTGATAGATAGTTGTGATTCTCACATGTAATTATTTTTAAAACATACTACTTTACATAGTAACATAATAAAATAACTATACAAATTAATCGAGTGAGTGGCTTCTTTTCAACAAACTTGTTTTTTTTTTATAGATATTGATATGGAACCCTTCGTGTGAACCTTTGACCGGTTATTTACACAGAGCGACTGACGTTTAACCTCCGCAACCTAAAGGGTAGACCAGAAACAATTCTTGGATAGGTTTGAGCAAACGCCTAATGTGGTTTGGGACCCATAGTGTTATACGTGCCTTCCAAAACATGGAATTATTTTTCATTTTAGAATATTCATCAGGAGATTCAAGACTGCAATATCCTAACAAGACCGGCAACAACTTTTTGTAAAGTATGCTCCCCAGTGGAATTCGAACCCACGACCTCCGGATCACAAGGCAAATGATGCACATTATAGTGCATCATTTGCCTTGTGATCAAGATCATGAAACAATCAATTTTAAAAAAAAATACATAACTATATACGCAGTGTCACTCTCACAATTAAGACAAATCTAATGACACCTCTGAAGCTTAAATCCATCGAGCTGTTCAGGCATTAGAGCGTGCCAAACAATTATACATACATACATATATACATACTCGTACATACTCTCGAAAAACATAACCCTCCTGACGCAGTCGGGTAAAAAGTTGCACTATATTTCGAATAGACTACACAAAACGCAAGAAATATACATCCCCATCCCATATCAACATTAAACTGAAGTATATTTTCTACTACAGTTAAAAAAATTTACACTACTCTCACTTTCGGCCTAGACTTTCCGTAGCAGTCAAAGTCAAAGTCAAATCATTTATTTATCTTTGGATATTTATATCACTTGATAATTGTCATTTCTTTTTTCTTTCGATTTCTTAATAGTTAGTTGTTGACGTCAGATCATTTACTTACAACTAAGTTTACTGCCGCCTCCAAAGCGCAAGTACAGAAGAAGCGGTAACAAACTGTACTGCAGCATTTTCTCCAAAAACGTCAACCTTTCAATTATACTGATATTAAAATTAGATGTGTGGACTGAGAATACATTGCTATGTCATAATTATTAATTAAAAATGTCAAATTTGAAATTAATGTCAGTTTGTATAAAATACATGTACTGATTGTACTCAAATTATGTCATTTGTGAGTGTACAAATATAAACCTTTAAAAGGGACCCGCGCCAAGCTCAAGCCAGACGTTTTTGTCTTTAAGATAATCATCGGTTCCGCAGTCAACTCTACGGGGCGAATGTCGCATTCTCAGACCAAGGATGGTCTCAATAGTTGGATGAAAATAATTTTTCAAAACTAAAAACCGTCTTCACCCAAACTACACAACCGATATTTAATAAATTTCTTTGAGACCACTCAATTTCAAACAAATAATTAATTTTCCAAATCGGTCTAGGCGTCTTAAAAAAGAAAAATCGCGACCTATTCATAACCACCTCCTTTTTGAAAGTCAGTTAAAAATAAAGAATTTTTTTATAGGACGTTGATAAATTTCTTCCATATCATAGCAGATTTTCTAAGAGATAATAAAGACTTGAAATACAAAACGAATCATCGAAATCAGTTTACAGTAAAATACAGTCAAATTGATAACCTATAATCCTTCTTTTCTAAAGTCAAATAGAAAATCTTTTTGGTAGAGCTAGAAATGTGTGAATACCTAACCTAAACATTGTTGTTATAATGTGTTTTTAGTATGCCAGAGGGTCAGAGCCCCTATTTCTCGTGCAAATCTATTCGCTCATGCATAATCAACGCTGAGGCGGGCTTAACTAGGTGTGGACTAGCATTTAGTATTATTTATCTAAACCTTTACAACTACTTAAGATTAAACGATACAAATAATCTTTTTTAGATCCTAATTTTACAAAAAAATATTTATTTGCTTTGCACATCTGTTTTTGGGCACAGAATAAGTACTACTCACGTACAGAAAACTTGCTCAAAAAATAAATTCAAAGAAATATTTACATAATGTAATTAGCACATCAGAACTCCTCATCTCTTCGTTAAGATACCTAGATATCCATTGCAAGCCAATTTCATTCTTATATCTCTCGACAAACGATTCATTTAACTGCCGCGCGCATAGTGTTATTCGTATAAATAATGTTAAAACAAATTCAGTGCATTAAAACAGTGTATTTTCGCAATAATTAAATATACTTACAATATTTTGCTTAAATATATATCTTTCAGCCTTGTATTTTTTTAATAATTTAGTAAGTCACTAAACATTTTTGGTTCTTCATAATAATTAGATATTTCTCTTACCACAGTTTGTTCTAGGTGTAGTTAATTTTATTTTGATGGTATTTCTCAAATGGTGTTTTAATTTTCTGATGGTGGAAGATGTTTGTGTATGGACTTCTTTTGTAAGATTTTTTTTAATAAGAATGCACATTTTGTAGGTTTTTTTTTTTTAATTTAATATGTTTGCTTTTTGTCATCAGTAACTACTAATTTATTTTCAAACGTTTGATTTTCTTGTAAAAGTAATTACTATTTAATGGAAGTTTTTTTAGTATAAAACTCATATTAGTGAAAAGAACGTTGAATTATATATAAATTATCACGTCTTTATTTCTAACGGTGTAGACAAAGCCCAGAGCGATGAAAGTACCTCAGTTGGGCGACAAACCGTTGCCCGGCAGACCTTTGACCGACATAACATTTGATCGGTACTACTATCGCTCGACATAAATATTGTTCGACCAATGTTTGACCGACATAACATTTGATCGGCACTACCTACTATTGCTCGAAATCAATTTTCTTCGCCCAAAGTTTGACTGACATAGCTTTTGATCGGCACTACTATTGCTCAACATCAATTTTCTTCGACCAACGAGAAAGGAATATAAGACCTTAAGACCGTGAATAGCATAATGTTGGGCAAAATTACTAAAAATACCCTATCGCTTTTAACTTATAACATGAGTCAAATTCTCGCCTTCTCTCGATCGAATTCGCGGGAATGGAAGCAGCTGGTACATTATTGGAACGAAGTTCTAGACAGAAAAAATTAAGACCAAAAGTTGTAACGACACTTTTGGTTCATTCAAATTTATGTAGATAATAATAACTTGATTTTAGAACGCAGAAAAGAGTTTGAATGTAATTTAGACCTATTTATATTTCGTTCCATCCGGGTATCCCTTGACACCTCTCAAGTTTTTTAGTTTCTTTATTTTCTCCCAGACCAACATGGAAGAAATTTGAATTATTGCTTGTACAAAAAAATATCAATCTTGAATAAGCCAATCAGAATAAAGTTATGTGTGTTAACACATTAAAGCTTTACACACGAAAGCTATATAAATGTATACAGTCTCGACCTGTTAAAATGTATCAATTTTCTACAATTTATTCTCAACATAAAAAATCTACTTAGAAATTTCGCAGTAAAATGTTCAAGATCAAACTTCATTTGCAACGTACATCTGAAGTTGAAGGCATAAGCGATACAAAGTTCGAAAAGTAATACAAATTCCTTGCGATAGAAATTCGAATATTTTTACGAGACTTCGGCGTAACATCCACAATCGTTTCGTATCAAGATTCATAAATTCTGAACGTAGAATGCACGATATTTTGTATCTCTGTTTATCACTTTACATTTTATTTCGACGGCAGTAAAATTAAATTTAGTGTGCATAAATTCTGTAGACAAAGCAAGGTGAATGTTTCCGAATGTGCATAGTTTTTATCTTTTTGTTTTATTTAAAAAAGCTTTTAAATATTAGATCGAATCTGGAAAAAAAAAAAACACTTACCTGCTTCTTCTTTCCCATGCATAAAACCGATCGAAAAGATAGTACAATGCGACACAAATAAGTTGAACAAAAATGGCGGACTTCAAAGCATTTTTGTAAAAATTCCCGACACGTAAATTGAACCAAAATGGCAGTCAGTTTTCAACCTACGTGCTGGGAATTGGTACAAAAATACTTTGAAGTCCGCCATTTTTGTTCAAATTATTTGTGTCACATTGTAAGAGATTAAAATTTAATCAGTATAGATTAGTGATTATGCGCAACCTGTAACCCAAATAGTTCCCGGCCAGCCCGGCTTTTTACCTTTTAGTTCGATACTCATGTATATATCGAAGGCTAAGCAAGCTGACTTATGTATGGTCGTTTGTCGATCACTACTTGTAGCTAATGGGAAAAATCATGACTTGCACAGTGCACACTAGTGTCCAAAAATTACTCTTGTCACTAGATGATAGTAATTGAGAAACGTTAGATGGCATTAGACAGCTCGAAAAATCTTATAAAATAATTTAGTACTGTCGATAATAAGTATCTATAATTCCTTACATGTGTCTGCGAGAAGAGAAAAGACTTAGAATTTACTCAATGCTTCTATACCCCCGCAGCTCGTAGGTGCCGATGGAGGGAATGGGCGAAAATGCGAACTATATTTGACGATGCGACTAGCACCCATCACTATTTCGATTCTTTTTTCAACCTTCTCACCCACCATCACGCCAAAAGTGACCTTTGAATCTTGCGGCCCTGAGCTCTGGCTTGCTTAGAGCCGCAAGACTCAGAATGCTTGGTTTGCCTCATTAGAGATAAATACGTGAAATTACACAATATACTACAATACCTTTTATTGCACAAAATAAATAAATACAGGACATAATTATCGTAAAAACGCAATAAGCGGCCTTATCGCTAAGCAATTTCTTCCAGGCAACCTTTCTATATAGAAATAATTGGCAAAGTGCGTGTCGAATTCCGTAGTTACGAATGCCAACTTTGAGTTCATGCCACTAAAAACTAATTTTCTATTGAATTTATATGAAATTTTCCTTTTCCGAGTACATTTTATAATATTTTTAACTTTTTAATTTATTAACCCTACTCAACTCTGATAGTTTTTTTTTGAATTTTGTTATATATTCAATAGCTGTGATTTTTTTCAAGTATCCATATATACCGTTTAGCAGATAGAGGGGGGGGGGGGCACTTTCACAAAAAAATTCACTTTAAAGCCAAATATTTCAGAAACGGATCCCTAAATCGAAAAACAATGTCCACAAGCTCATAATATTTTTAAAAGACCTATTCAACGATAGCCTACATGATTGACTAGTAAAAAAAAAAGGATTTTCACTTTACTTGTATGAGAGCTACCCTAAAAAAAATTCAATATATTATTTTACCACTTTTTTCGCATAATTAATATACACACCTACGCCAAATCACAGCCTTATATATACTTATACTACTCGCTGAGTAAAACCGCGGCTGGACAGACAGACAAACATGGCAAAATTATAAGGTTTCCTTGTTTACTACAGAACCCTAAGAAGTGATGGGAAATTAGGTAGTGCGAGGTGGTCAATATAATAAACATACTTATACACAGTAATTATAAAAAACATATACATCTTACTTAAATACATACAACTTACACAGAACAAAAAAATATAAATTAACAGTACAAAATGAATGAAATTACAATATGAGAAGAAATAAATATGTATAAAAAACTATTTACATCTAGTCTACATCATAAAAGATATATCTATTAACTAGCTTTCAGTAGTTCAAAGGAAACCAAATATAAAGCAACGTAAGTTCCCTAACAAGTCGGCTGCTTTTGATTGTCTTTGGCACTAATTAACTAACAAAAAACAAAGTTTCAGTTACCGGCAGCTCACAGTTAGTTCTGTTGCAACTTTGGCCACGGACAACTTTATACCTTCATTTGGAGAGCAAAGGACTACAGACTACAGACTTTTCCTATTAACAGAGTTAAACAAAATAATTCTTTTATGGTATGTTATTACAACATAATAATCAAGTTTCTCAACTCATTAAATCACTATGTTGTTACTATTTATCACTGATTTACCAATTTAATTGATTATTTTTCATAAACAATTTTCTAAACTCATTAAATCACTAGATAGTTACTATTTATCTACTGAATTTACCAATCTTAATGTTTCTTTTTTATTGAAATGGTAAGTACATCATTTATTTTAGTACTTTTGTTTAGTTTGTTATTAGATTTTATTCCTAAGAATATTTCTGGTACTTATTAAAAGCAATCAAACAACAAGAATAAAGGTATTAAACCAGCTAGGTAAAATAAAACCTTTCCGCGTGTAGTTTCAGATCATAAGCAGTACGATACCATCTTTCCAAGGTAAGATAACTTACAAATTCAGAAAGCTTACAAGTTGAAAAATCCAATTTTCGTGTGACGATATTAGAGCCAGGCCGCTAATGGGATATACGTTTTACATGAAAACTTATCTCATTGTCAACTTGCTCGCTATCTCTTTTACTGTTGTGAGAGTGACAATTATCATATTATCTTTTGCATGGCTAGTATGTTTCTTTACGCAGAATAAAAATCTAGGTCTATGTTTCACAAAGAATAGAACCTATTCTATAATCATAGACCTAAATTTTCTTTATATATTGGTAAAAAGAGTCATGATGGTAATAATCATGACTTTTTATACCAATAGAAACTTGGCCAGAACAGACAGAGACCCGTGGTCTACACTCTCCGCGTTTACTAGTTGTAGAGGTATCACCGATGTTTAAAAGCTTCGTGGAACTTCTTCAGTAAAGACAAAATAGACCTGATGATGATGATGATGAAAACCTAAAGATCCTTATTGTCTTCATCTTAAGTCCATTTCAAGCTTTACTTCATAGAAAATATATACACGCTGACTTTTCATTGGTTTTGGAAAAGAGAATGTCGTGTAGTAAATAAATTCTTCTATCCATATACGTAATCCAAATTTGTGTATTACATAGATAAAAAGGTTGTGAAAATGATTTTCGATCGAGCCCACGTAGTTATACCCGTTCATAACTGACGCGTGACCCCGATGAACTAGAAACTTTTTGCTAGCTAATTAGGTCTTACTAACGATCCTTATGAAGTGGCCTTTGGCTCCAAAACCAATGAAAAATTACCGTGTTTATAACTATACATACAAAAATCTGCTACAAGCCTATTTTTTTCTAGGAATAAGTATTCATTTTATTTCACGCATTAACTCATTTATTATACCAATGTGTTCTTATTCCATGTTACAGTCTCTTTATTTCATATTATGCCTGAAAATAATTTATATACGGGAGAATAACAATATTACCTCCTTTCCCTTGGAAGATTTATTAAGTGACCATCTGAGCATATACTGCTAGGAGTAAATATGGCTTAAATTGTTTATGAACTAATCGCATTACACTTATTAGGTTTAACAAAACTTATTGATAATGCTTTATGGATGAATTTCGTTAATGATAAACTTGTTTCCATAAAAACCCAAAATTATAAGTATTTTTATACGATTACGGTGTAGAAAATTTATCAAAAAAATTATGTGGGTTATAAGAAAAAGGTAGCCGGAACCAAAAATATATATTTTGTTAAATATATTGTCTGTCAGTTTGTGCGATAATCTTAAAAACTAATAAACGGGTGTTTATTCGATTTATAATAATCGGCTATGCGCAGTGTAAGATTCCACTTTAAGTTCACGCCACTAAACATACATACATATTTTCACGCCTGTTTCCCATGGATCCCCATGGGAAACAGGCGTAAAAATATGAGGCAGAGACTAAGAATAAAAAAAGTCACTTAAAACGTCCAAAAACTAATTTTCTATTAAATTTGTTTTTTATATAACCATTTTATAAGTTGGTCGCCTATAACTTTTTATTTTGTAAGCCCTACGTAGCTACGTATGTTTACTATAGAACCCTAAAAATGGATTAGGCTTATCTTAGTAACCTAACAGTAAAATTTAGGATTTTTTTGATTCAAATATGATGTCAGTGAAAAACGTTATCATTTTTACATTTCACGCGAACTAAGTAGTGGCACCAACCAGAATCATAGAAGCATTCGGCAGATCATAGAAGCCGATCGAAAGAACGGGCGAGAATATGAATCGTGTCAATAGAAGGTGTGGCAATCCATCACTATTCTGATTCCCTCTTTTCACCATCACGCAAAATAAGGTCTTAAGGTACAAGCTCTGTCTACCCCACTAGGGAAAACGACACGATATTGTACATATCTTTCTATCTACATATTTTTTGTTGTGACCAACATTATAACATAAGTGACAGATTTTTAAGTTACCTAAACGCTTGACTAGCTTGACGACTGTCATGCAATGATATCAGCCGAGACCAACGACTTACCATGCCTTTTGAAGAAAATTTTCCCCACTTATCCGCCCGGGGTGTCTTAACTTGTGAAAACGCTAGCAACGCGTCTTCTCACCGAGCTAAAAAGCTCCTCTAAGTGAAATACCTATTTAATACGTAAGCGTAATATTCGTACCATAAAGTGTTACAAACGGCTCGCCGAGTAGCAGAAATGCTCGGACGCAGCGCTAAACTAAATTTATTAATTTGCTGTTAAACTTTGTTCGCTGCTCATTTGTTCACTCACCAACACTCCCGATGGAAGTACCTGCTATGAATAGTTACATAATTATCTAATTAAATAAGGTATATCTCCGATGCAGGTTCTACAGACCGAGCAGGAGGTGAGGGTGGTAAATACCGCGAAGTTTTATGAACGCTTGTGAAGTGTTTAAGATTTTAACTTTTTCTATAGTTGAAGAAGTGGTTGATAATATTTCGCAAATGCAGTGAGTTTAAAATGCACTAATAAATTACGCTTTTGCAAAAAAAATCCCGAAGCGTCATAATAATGACTAAATGTGGAAAACAATTAGATTTCTATAGAAACTCAACTGATTGGTTAACTAGAGAGGGAGGCCAAAATTTTAAAATTTTGCCATATGTTTAGGGGAGAAAGTAGTTTTACATCTTGGTTTGAAAGTCAAAAAAATATTTTTGACCTTGGATACTTAATAATCACTAAATTATGGGCAAGTCCTTTCTTTACTTAATTGGGTCTACCCGTGGACTGATATAGATAGATAGATAAATTATTTATTTAAAAAAAAAATAAGTACCTATATACCTATCAGGTAAAACAGGGTCAAACTCGTATGTTCATACAAAGACACGATTGGAATCCTAAAAAGAGCGTTCCTAGATTTGTAGGCAAACTAGGATTCGAAGATACGTGAAAGCAAGAACTAATTATACTCTATTTGTTTAGGTACGCTTAAATAAATTGAAAGTAAACAATCTTGACATGTCTTTAGATTAAAATATACACTTCATAAATCAATACCCTTGAAAATTACAAATCAATTAATTTATTAATTATAATTACACACTTAATATGTAATGTGTAAAGATTAACTTGTAAAGTGTATATTTCTATAAAAAAAACATGTCACGATTATTCACATTTACAGGTAATATTTCCATTTCACTTCTTTGACACTGTATCCTACTATATTCTCATAAAACTTCTATTCTGACTTTTCGTCCTGATACAGTTTGATATTCAGCACTAGTCTCGTGGTAATAAAATATTTACGAGTATTCACTCCAAACTGATATGGCTAATAAATAACGCCATTTGATAAAAACGGAGTAATGCATCTAAAATTCGTGTTAGGAAAGATAAATATACCTTTACTTATTAAAATATAGATACCTTGATAAAGATGCCTATACCATATGTAGCAAAAACCCTGTCCGATCCTTATAGGAGCAACTCGGACCGTCAATATAAACAACTTTTCCTATGGGACCAATTCCTAACTCACTAATTAAATCAACTCTAACACGAAAAAAAATTAAATTTTCATACAAATGTGTTCGGCCGGCCCGGAAATTTGTATGAAAATGACGATATTTTTTTTTTTAAGTTTCAAGCGGCCCCTTATGAAAAGTTGTTCATATTGACGGTCTGAGTTACTCCTAAAAGGATCGGACAGGGTTTTTGTTACATATTGTATAGTTACAGATTAATAGATTTCATCTTATTTTGTTAACTCTAATGAAAATTCCTAAATTTCTTGTCATAAACAAATGTCATTTTGCTACCATGTTGTAACAAGTTAAGTGACTGCGGTGAAATCGGGTTCGACTTTGGAAAACAGATTAGAGGGCCGCGGTGGCGTGCAAACTGAGTTCAGACGTGGCGTGAATGAAAAACTGCACGTTGATTGGCAGATTTCGTTAGCTTTTACAAAAAAATCTTTTATATTAAATTTTTTATCATCTATAACTATTTTGTTCGAATGTGTTTAAGTCGCCTGCCCATCTTGTCGTCGGACTACCTCTCTTTCTACGTCGATCCGTTACAATTCAGCCTATGGTTATGTGCACCCATCTTTGGAAAGTTAAGTCCAGGGAAATAGATAATCTATATCTAAGGAAAGAGAAGAGGCCTTTGCTCAGCAGGGGGACAGGAACGGCTAATAAAAAAAAATTATTCTATTATAATAAAAAATGTTATTTTACTAGGATGTTGTAAAAGTTTATGTAACTGCGGTGTAATCCTGTTTGTCATGGGAAAACAGGTAAGAACTTGGTGTAATGTATTTCTGTCTGACTATTTTTTTTTTACAATAATAAAAAAGGTATTCGCAAAAATTTTCAACGTCAACATCAAAGTCCTCTGCTACTGCCAGGCCTGTGTCACTCCCCGTTTAGGTATCGAAAATGTACCAACATTATTACTATGCGCGCGGCGACCACTTCGAAGGGTAAAATTCAGTTACATGAATCGTTTGTCTAAAGTAATAAGAATGAAATTGGCTTGCAATGGATGTCTAGGTATCTAAGGATTTCTGACGCGAGCTAAATTAAACCATAGCGCTTACCACATTGAGTAGATATTTCTTTGAATTTCTTTTCTGAGTACGACTTCTGTACGTGAGTATTAGTACTTATTCTGTGCTACTGCCCACCACTACCCGTCTGCCCAGGGTGATGATTATAAATCATGAATCATATCCTTTCTTTATTAAGATAGGCTTTTGTCCAGTCATGACTGTAACAAGCTGGTAAAGAAAGTAGACATTAAATTAACATTTGTAAGTGAAGAGTAAAAACCAGCCAAGTGCGAGTCAGACTCGCGCACGAAAGGTTCCATAACATTATCTATAAAAAATCACTCTGGTTGTATGGGAGCCCCGCTTAAATATTTATTTAATTCTGTTCTTAATATTTGTTGTTACATTACAGCGTGAACAGAAATACATCATCTGTGAAAATTTCAACTGTCTAGCTATTACGGTATATACAGCCTAGTAACAGACAGATAAATGGACAGACAGACAGACAAACAGACAAACGCACAGCGGAGACTTAGTAATAGGGTCCCGTTTTTTTACCCTTTGGGAGAAAAAGTATAACCCTAAAAAGTATTATTTTGCTACTATATAAATGGGGTGAAATCGCGTTTGACATAGGAAAACAGATTAGAGGAGCGCTATATGTGCAAGTGCAAACGTTTGCATCGTACCGTGTATAAAGACTGCAATTCGATTGCCTGATTTTGTAACGGTTTCTTTGTTAGTTTTTCGGTAGGTAATTTTGATTAAAACAAAAGATACGCCATTATCTAATCTAGGTCCATGCCATTAACACTCTATTTTTTTACTCAGTAATAATACCAGCCTTTGCCTAGTAGTGGAACATAGGTAAAAAAACGACGGGTTGCAATCTGGGAGTGCCGGCAAAAGTGAAAACTTGAATATTAACGTTTTGCACGAATTGCTTTAATTATCAGTATAAAAGTACTATCATATCGATAGATATCCTTTTATTTGACATAGTTTAAAAAAAATTGTTTTGATATAAGATTAAATTTTTCACAAATGTAATAAAATCACTTTATCTAGCACGAGATGCAGCTAAAATTATTCAAAGCCGACTTTAATCGCCTTACAGTTAAAATTAATAAAAAAGTACCTTAGCCTCACAAAACACATTGCTATGAATGTTTAAACAGGCGCTCTGCTTGGATTACTTTGGCAATTTGAAACTTTAAATAAATTAATAGCCGTAAAATATTGCAGAAATTATTTTAAGTGGATGTTATGTTATCCCTTGCGTGTGATATCTAAAGCTGCTTCTTTCTGCATGAATAAGTAAAGTATTTTACACCATTTTGCTGCATGAATTTCAAAATAAAGTAGGTGGGTAGATATGTATTCTACCTACGAATCTACGAATGACCAATGAATATTATTTAATAGAGCTAATTATATAGCATCGTAACAAAAATATAAATATCAAAAATTGAGAAAGGAATGTTTAGATGGTTCAAACATGTAGAAAGGATTGATGAAAGTAGATTTACTAAAATGTTTTCTACAGAGCGAATATGAGTGAAAGAGTGGGTCAGGGTCGTTCTCGACGAACATAACGTGATCAGATTGCAGTCGTTCTTAAAAAAGGAGAGGTCAGAAGTACCCGTAAATGTGCGGGCATGCATGAAATAGTCATGAGTGTAGATGAAGCGAAAGAGGTCTGTCAGGATCGTACCAAGTGGAGGTCCATAGTCTCTGCCTACCCTGTGGGAAACAGGCGTGATAATACCTATGCATGAATGTATATCCATTAATTCAAATTGTCTAGTTTAACCAGACAATGCATCATCACCTTTCAAGCCCTTTTGCCCGACTATCCATACGATTACTCAATGTCGGAGAATTGTAGTAATATATACTTACCTAATTATATTGACCCAATCGACATAAAAAGAAAAATAAGTTAACTGAACAAAAAACAATGCACACCCTTCGACGTAGCAATACGCTAAAGGTACGCGTCATCAGTGCATATTATAATCTTTGATTTATGTGCGCTTTGCGACGAAGCAATACGCTAAAGGTACGTAACAGTACGCGTCATCAGTGATGAGACAATTTTTGATCTCAGTAGTCGTTTTGCCACTTAAACTGAAGCTACCGAGCTCATAAACATGGTGGGCCGGGAAGGGGTTAAAACATGAAAATCGAAAACTACGAGCGATCCGTGAGGCCGCGCGTCTACAGTTAAAAAAGGCTAAAGACATAATAAATCATGATCACACGTAACGTCAAAAAATATAAAACCAACAAAATACTTATTAATTACAAAGAAAAATTAAATCAAATTAGTGCGCAAAATCGTGAGTATCCACCCTTCTTGTTTTTATTGCATAATTTGGTCAACTTTTAAACACCTATTTTTTATATATTAAGAACGAGAATCGAGTACTGAGAGCCCTAATATTTACGTAATTTACCAACCAGTCTTTTGGTAAATCATCTGACGATTTACCAAAAGGTTGGAGGTCTGCTAGAAATAGAGATGAATGAATGAATGAAACTGGAACCTGATGATTACGCTACCTTAAAAAAATTGTATATAAACATATTGTTCGAAATAAGTGTTATTTTTATGTAGTACGTTATAATTGTAAAATACAAAATAGTCAGCGAATAAAGGTTTTTATTATTATTATACCACCCAGCCTGTATATTCAAATATATAAAGTTCTCGCATTGAAAACATTTCATACTATACTATCTATATATACACTATATGTTCACCAATTATCAAATAATAACTACAAAAACGTTAAGCAGTTACCGTAGCTTTACAACATTGGATTGAAACTTAAATTAAGATGAATTACTATTTCCTCTTGCGGGTCTGCTGGAAGAAATTCCTTTAGAAATAAGTAGCACCTATGTACTATGTTTACGTGTTATTTGTAAATTTTCAAGTGTACATGAACGAATAAATATAACAGAAAATGACATTAACAAGGCATTAAATTCCCACATTAATTTAGGTTTCGTCTTTAGAAAGCCAGACAGTAATATTGCTTATGCGTCCTTAGTTTGCCCTATAACGTGAATGCAAGGATGGAAGCTTGGTCTCCAAGATACTTCTTTATAACTTTCCTTAAATGCTCGTCTAGGAGCAAATGAAGACATGAATTGTACCAGCTTCTTTTCACTTTCCTTATTTATTGCACTTAAAATCTTAATACTTCTAGTACAAGGGGATATATCTTTCTAATGCAGTAGAAGTCGACCAAGAGAATGAAGGTAAATCTTTGAATCTAATCTATAAAGGTAATCGGGTTAGAAGATGTCACTCTTATGACTCCTGTTTATCATCTATAAGCACACTAATTTGCTGAGCGTGGAGTTTGACGGCTTTGTCTACCCCGTATGGGATAAAAATATAACGTAATCTACACTTTTTACTTTTCACTAATCTACACTACAATCTTTATACTTGTTTTTATTCCTTGTTTTTTGCTATATAATTTAGTAGTAAATACACTTGCCCTGAGGATGATCGTCTAAACCGACCGAAACTATTGGGCCTTTTTCGATAACACTACGTGAATAAAACTGTGTTTTAAATAGTTATCATGATATCTCACTTTAGCTTTAATAATAAAAATAGTCTTTTACCTATCTACTACAATACTATCGTTTACTGCATTTTTAACCAGGTTTCCGATCCTCGTAAGAATGGTGTTGAAAATAAAATATTGTGTCGATGTCTGGTTGGTAGGTACTTGGTTTTATTTTACTACATACCTCTGTCAGTAAAAGAAAGTATTTGACATTTTGGAACTATAAAAGATGAAAGTGTGTTTATTACTTTGGCATTTTAGCTAGCCTTTTATCAGACTACCTAAGCGGATACGTTCTTTTTGCTTAGACTAAAATGAATTCACGGTCTTTCAATTATGTCAAAGTATTTAGTATACTAAAATGCAATGACCACAGTCATTAGGCATATCATTTTGGGTAAAAAAAAAAAACAATTTCATTATTTAAATGTACGAGTATTCTTTTAAACATAATCTAATTTTGTTTAGTAACTAAGTGAAATAGTTTTAAATAACTTGTTAAGATAGTAAAGCGTAGTTTAATAAATGATTTCTGGATTATTATTCATTATTATTCATTGCCAATGGTTTCATATGTTGTATCTTATATCAAGAACAAAATAACCGTTCATAAATTGCAGAAAATTGTACCTACGTCGAAATTGTATCTATGATAAACATGTATTGCTAAAGTATTGTTTGTACGTAATTACTTTCAAATTAATAAACCTCTAACATTAATTTACTTCCAAAAGTTTAATGTTTAGGTATTAGTTGGAATAATGAATATATTTTAGTAATATCGTATGTGCAAATATAGAGTTATATCTACTCTAAAACTTTTGTTTGGTTTTTTAATCTAAATATGCAATAATTCAGGAACTAAGAAATATATTAAAATGTTTATTTTTTGTCGTTAAAATTTTAATCGCTTTTTAACGTTAATTTAATAAAAAATTAATCCTAAAACCTACCACGTCAAAATTGACTAAGTATATGAAGTAGTTTTCGTGTGAATGTAGCTCTTGTAAATTTACTTTTTGTGGTAGCTATCTAACAGTTCTACCACAAAATCTAGTTTTAATCTAGTCTATTGAGACACTCGTAGAAATAACATTAACCTAATAGGTAGATCTATTTTTTGTGAGTTACTTAAAATCTTTTTATCTTCGAAATATAAGTTTGTCTATACATACTAATATTTCGAAGAGATAAAGATTTTAAGTGACTCACTAAAAAACTAGATCTACCTATTAGGTTAATTTTCTTTCTACGAGTGTCTTATAAGGCGAATTTAGGTTTGGATCTGACTTGTCATCAGGGAACAGAACTTTTCTATGTTGCTATCCTTTTCTGCACTGGCCATGCTATATAGCGTTCCGTCTCTCTCTCGCTTTGGCAAATGACGATTCTGAGCGACTGAAAAGGATAGCAGCATAGGAAAGTGCTGTTTCTTTGTGCTGACAAGTGATATCCAACAATTCGAGGTACAGTAGTACTGCTAAGACTTTATACACCATCAACAGCGATCAGCAACTAGGCTTCCCAGCTTGGTGATAAATTACATCATCATTATCTAAGCGTATTTTCCCAGTTGTATCCTCAGGAGTAACGTTTTCCGTTATCACCTCGTCCCCTCGATGTGTGACGACGTCGATACGCCTTTTTTGAGTGAAAACGTTTGGAAACCCGTATTCAACTGGTCGCTCGATGGGATTATATAGATACGGTTTTTCAGCTACTTCAAACGATCACGACTGGAGAAACCCGTCTCCATTTCGGGACCTTTTAATAGACCAGTTGAATACGGTTTTATACCAGCATACTTATAATATTGGATTATAAAACGGTATTTACCACGTCTCTGACTCAGCGACAGTGAATTTAATTAATCACAATCTGGAATAAATATGATAATATGATTACTTATAAATCTGACATTGTGAAAATCATATCTTATCCCCAACAATATTTTTTCTCATTTATCCTCCATGTACAGACAGCGATCGGTTACGATTTTATTATATGTATTGATCTTTTTAATCATCTAAAATTCGAAAAAATTGTTAATATTTGTTTTCGATTGCCTCGTCCATTTCGAGAGCTCGGTTGAAAAATTATTACACTAGAAAGAAGATCGATGTTTTTCAAATTCTCGAGGCTTATGTAAGTACAAATCAGTTATTATAAGTAATCATAATATCAGACATAAAATATAAAAATCAGCTTTCTGGTTGTTTAATAATTTTCAGTTAATTTTAGTTATCATGTCAGTCTAATTCAATCTCACTAATTAAAGTGGTCGAGTAATACATGACTGTATATTCAAAACATTTCGTTATTTTATAAATAGATTATGATGGATAAATTAGTAAATTAAACCAGCGTACAAGTTCATCATACAATTTCTGTATATATTAATATTACGTAACATGAACGCAAATAGAGATCGATGTACTCGATACTTTTTCTATACAATAATACAAGTACGGATACAAATTAATAAAATAAAAAGCCATTAAAAATGTATAAGCCATCAAATATTCGTTTTGATTTGTTTAAGTGATAAAAGAAGTGTAAAATCTCCATAACAAAGTCCACACCAACAAAGTTTAATTATCGAAGATTTTAATAAACTTTATGTGTAAATTATTAATGGAGTAGTTTTTGTATAAAACTTCTTTTCCCAAAGAACTTGACGTATTCTTTACGCGCTTAGTTTACTGTATATATTATCGTGCATTTCACCTCACTTGTTCGCCCTAACACAATGTTAGATGAGACAGCATGCTTTTAGGCCGCGCCCGCCTGTAAGTTCAAGCCCGCGACTAGTTTAACTAAGGAGGATACAATAATTTTTGCGAAAAACGGCTACTTTTGGCTAATATGCGTTGAAAAGCTTCACGTTCTCACTTTGAACTGTTGACTTTAGTTCATAAAATATTTTGAAGGATTATCTAGGGTCTAGTCAAGACAAAATTTTAAATGATATCTCCGTTTCCTTTCAAATAATTTATTTTAAATGCCCTCAGCACTGGTACCCGAAAAATTCAAGTATCCCCTTAACAACTTCTTAGTACGCAAATTTTACCGCTTATGCAGTGCAATAGAGCTGCATATCCAATTCATCACTTCATAATGACGAGCTCGTTTCGGTTTTTGATGGTAATACGCGCGTATAACTTAAAAAGTTGACGTGGTGAACCCGGGTTCCTAGAGGATTTGTATTTGATGAAGCTGTAATCCCGTCTCTAATTCGTCCCCCTCAGGTAACCACGTGGATACGGGTTTTAAAGAGATTTAGAATGAAAAAAGGCGTATCGACGTCATTGCACTTCGAGGTATAATAACGGAAAGCCGGTAGGTGATTCAAGCCTGCAATATCCTAACTAGACTGGAAACAATTTTTCACAAAGTATGCTTCCCAGTGGGATTCGTACCCATGACCCCCGGGTCCGCTGGACCACGGAGGCAGTCTGGTGATAAAGTCCAAATCCTCCTATTTATTGTTAGAGGTATTCATTCCAGTTCCCATATCATGGTACAGTTGATAAAGTCTATAACTTGCGGTAGACTTATGCCATCCCGCATTACATAGAGCGAGATAGTGATAGATGATTACGTAAGATAAATGCTATTGCTGGTGCTGTGTTACCGGGGCTGTGGACTGATAAAGGTTATAAAGATAGAACTCCAAGCATCCGTACCAAAGTACTACGTGAACTAATGTTGCCGCTCGTCCACTATTGATAGCCTATTGATTTTCTATCGGTATTTTAAATAAAACCGATACTATCGATAGTAACGTCACTATCGATAGTATTGATTGGTAATCAATACTATCGATAGTATTGTTGGTTATCAATAATATTGCTCTAAAAGAACTATCGATAGTTTAGCGTTTTTGATTGTAACTATCGATTTTTCGGTAACATTTACGTGAACTAGTTACTTATAAAAGAGGGCGCTTAAAGAAACTAACCACACATCCTCAATTCCCTAGGCAGCTTGAGTTTAGTTTACAGGAACAAAGACTGGTAAACTTTGCCGGACTTACGCTAGTAGGAACATGAGCAAAAATCGAAAGCTACTTCTGATTTTTCTTTTTTACATTTTAATAAAAAATCTTCGCTCTTTAAAATAGCAGATTAAATAAATAAATACTTATATATACACGTACAAATCACACAGATTGAGCTAGCCTCATAAGACTTATGTTATGGGATAGGTACTAACTCAATGTTAGTATATTTTATAACAAATACATATTTAAATAAACATCCAAGACCCAGGTAAATCTGAAAAAGATCATTTTCCATCTTGATCTGACCGGAGATCGAACCTGGGACCTCCGGTGTGACAGCGTGGCATATTGACCACTAGTAGGCAGTACACACACCACTAGTAGTAGTAGCCACATAGGTCGTCAGAAAGAGATTCGTTGATTGTAAGATGACTGATTCAAGAGGGCAGATTATTGTGAATACGGCGTGGCGGTACATTTACGGCTATGTTTCATTAACATAATACCAAATATATATTATATTCGATGAAAATTTTCCCTCACTGCCACAAAAAACGAGGTCTGTTTGCCCCGTTTGGGTTAAAATCGTGATAGTGTACTTGTTTCAGTATTCGTATATTTGGTGTTTCTTTAACAAGTTTTTAGTACAAATAATGTCATATAGAAGATATCAAATACAATACAATACAGCAGATAGTTGTGTTATACAAATGTCTTCTAAAAAAGTGGTTCGAAGAAAGTGACCACACATCGTGAACTCCTTAGGGATCTCGTGTTCTGTTTACAGGAACAAAGAGTGGGAAACTTCGCCGACCACTGTTTCGTAATTAAGGGACGCGGTTAAACAGATCCGGAGGGAAAAATGTTGCGGGTTGTTTGTCTTGTTAATTATTCATTGACGGGTTGTGTTTGATTTTAAAATTTCCCATCGAAAATTTCAATTGCAATTTTTATGTTTGAATTTTAGGACTCATACTTAAAAGTAAAGCAAATAGATTCAAGTGCCAGTATTGGCGCTGTTCTAAGAGATTCAACCTATGTAGACTATTAAAAGTTTTAAATGTATTTATGTAAGAGGTTGATGGTGCGATAGCCAGGGACAGAACAAGATGGCGCAGACAGAAGGTTGCTTTTGGCCTAACAGTGATTTTGGCGATTAGGTAGCAGTGCAGTAGGGTAAACATTTGGGCTAGTAAAGTTAAAAAACTATGAAACGAAATAAATACTTATCTTATTAGATTTTATAAAGGTTAATAAGCCGATTTAATAGCCAGTGAACATTTTGTTATTTTGAATATGTGGGTGTGTGCAATCCAGTCAAGCTGCTAGTTTACGGCTTATGAAAAATAGTAAATGAACATTTTAATGTGCGGTGCGCCGATATACGTAGGTTTTAATTGATGTTAGTAATAAATGCGTATATGTATATTAGAAACCCCTAAGGGAACTTAAAGGGAATGGGGTTCTAAAGAGGCCCCGCGATTGTTAAGTAGTCTTCTGGAATGCAGGCGATATTGATGATTAAGGGATGTATATAAATGTATATAAGCTACGGAGGTGTGCACTTGATATGTGTATTCTGCCATGAACAGAACAAGAGGAGAACCACAGATTACATAAATATATTGTAGTGGAAGTACCAGAGGAAAATGTTAAAAATATTATACACAAAATGGTAAACGCTCTGACGATAGGCCGCCTGCATAATGGCAACCCTCAAAAGGAATGCATTTACTGCACAGAATGTTTGCAATGGTTTGCAAGGTAGAGATCGAGTGGTCCTATTTTAGAAAGGAAATCACACGGCATGGAAAATTACCTTTAGGCGAGCCATGACAGATTCTTATTAAGTCAGTTGAGTTTTAGGCCAGAATCTGGGTAAGTATGGCTATGTTAAGGTCAGATTTGCCATAGATCTGTTCTAAATAAAACAGTTTCGATATGCAACTAATGATATGGAAATTACATTCTCTATAAACCAATTTCTAGATAGGTCAGATTCGTATAAGGTCCCGTAACATGACAGGACTACGTTGGATTTGTAATAAGTTGGATTCGGATTAATGCTGTTTCTTATCTCATCCGATTAGCATCTATTCGATATGGTACCGAGTATAACTTTGTAACCTAGGTTAGAACTCCTGCCCATCACAGGTAAACCTATACAATGTATTTGTAATATCAGTGGTTTAAGTTAGTACCAAACTTGTACAAACTTGCCAACACAGCAACCGCTGCAATGTTGTTGAAGCTGATATTGCTTTACAGTTTGATCGTATCAGTATACTAACTTAAGAACTATAAGTGCAGTATTCTTAATTACTAAATTATAATAATACTTTTTGTACAAGTGTGTTCCCCAAAGACTTATAATTGCAAAGATTCAAAAGAGTTCCAATTTTTGTCCACGTTTTTCACTTTTCAAGTTATACGTCTCTGGGACGCCCTACCTCTGAAGCTTGGCTTATAATATTATCTTTGGAGAAGAAAAATTTTGAATCGCGGCCAGAGCTTCAAAGCTGTAAAGCTAAGGATGTGCTTCTTACCAAATCTTATCTATTTACTTACGTTCTTGAACTTTATATCTCGTTATTGTTTTTTGAGAGAGTGTGAGTTTTTCCATGGAAAATTATTTTGATTCTCTAATTTGTTGGACATTGACCATGGTGTGGCAAAATTACCACACTAATTCTCTCGGATAATGAATAAATGGATGATGGTCGAATATTTTCTAGAACATCCGATAAAGATGTTACAAACATACAACCAAATACTTACCGGCTTTCTTTGTTTGCACCATGAATTCCTAGAGAACTAGCAGTGTAAATCAGTTGTTAAGAGGCTCAGCCACACTCGAGCTAACATCGTAAAGTAAATCCGTATTCCGGACCTAACTTCCGCTCGCCGAGGGACTAATCCGGATTTTATTTTTTTATTCAACGTGTGATAATCTTTTAAACCGTCATAAAATAATTATTTCATGCTGGCCTAGTATAAAAGGAAAAAAACGTAGAATTTACTAGCTGCTTCTCTTCCCGCGCATACGTATAAGGATTGGGCGAGATTCTTTACCATGTTTATCATATCATAATTTGGATTCCATCTTTCAAAAAAGAGGAGGTTATCAATTCGGTGAAATCCTTTTTTAAGACAAAATGGTAGCAGAAGTGGCGCCGTCATTTGAAATAAATTGTTTCAAACTAAATATGGTGATAATTAAAATTTTTATTTATATCAATAAACAAAGTCGCCAAAAGTGGCCACTTTTGGCGAAAAACAGTTTTAAAACTAGACGGACTACTAATATTACTTTCAAAGGTTATTCATAAAAAAGTCTAAAAGTCTTTCTAGACATTGATACAAATAAAATTTTTAATTATCACCTTATTTAGTTTTAAACAATTTATTTCAAATGAGAGCGCCACTTTAGCTACCACTTTGTCTTAATGTATCTTCACCGATTTTTCAAAAACGCTTAGACTGGTTTGATTTTTTTTGTATGGGCATTCTTATCGAGTCATGACATATAAATTTTATCAAAATCGGATTTATAGTTTAGGGGTTAAGTCCGTTTTAGTCTTGAAAAATTATTTTTCTTTCACACGCGTCGTGACCTACGTGGATTTTATGGCCCTAGGCTGTGGGATTGCCCAGTTAGGGATAAATACGCGATAATTTATGTGTAACTGTAAAATAAAAATTGCTTGTAATTTATAGTCTTATTATGAATACTTATCTTAGGCTTCCTAAGTAACACCATTTTTACTAGTTGAGTGTCCCTCGAAATTTAAGAACTAGTGAGGTGTCAAATTCAATTTTAAGGTGCTTTAGCTTAAAAATTACTTAGAAGAATTTAAAAAGTTTTAACTATAAATGATAAAGATAATAATATTTGCTTCCCAATGTGGATCTCTATATAAATAAAGCTACTAACACAAAAAAAATCCATCGATCTCATTTCTTAACTAAGTATGTTAACAAAGAAATACTTGCTTTTTATTTGTGTTTCAAATAAAGGACATGTTCAAAGGAAATTGGTTTCCCTCTGACATACAATGTTCCACTGTTTATGAGTTATGTCCCGTAAGCAATGTGATTACGTATAAAAATGTCTTGAAACAATTTTTCACTCTTATTTGTATAGAGGTAAAATGTGAACAAAATTTGTGTTTTTGTTTTTAGACGTAAACGTGGAGACTTTGTAAAATGCATGATAGTGCGGCCACTTGGATAGCATATCAAGCAAGTATTTCCTTTTCATTCTTTGTGTATCAGAGTGAGACAGACGTCAAAGTTAGAACTTTGAAGTGTATGAAGACGAACGAGGACCAGCATTACCTTAGAAACTAGTGCACGTCTTTTGTTTAGAAGTTTTTCCTTTGTCAAAGTACTGCAGACACGATATTCTTTCGAGATGAAAGTTTACTTGAGACGCAGTCAATCTTTTATATGGAAGTGTTAAAAAACAAGTGATGTTTTTTTTGTGATATTTTCATGCTTGTACTAAACTCACTAAGTCAAGGAATATATTAATTAAATTATAAAAAAATATACATATATATTTTATTACGTTCTAATTTCATACATTAGTACTCTATCATATTTTTATCTCCTTATGGGGCAAACAGTCAAACTTGTTTTCATAGTAGAGCTTAGAAAAAGATGCAAGCATGCCGACCCTGCAGAAATTTTATTCTAAAAACTCTTTTTTCAAACCAGAACAAAAATGCCTAGACTGTTTTCAAAGCAATAATTTTTTACTCGTGGCTATTTGCACAGAACCCTACCAACGTCAATATTACAAGGTAAGTCTGCCGTACTTCGAAGCCGGACGATGAAAAATATTCCAAGAATTTGCACGTCCATCAAAACATTCTTAATTGACACACGACGGGATATCGCAACGTGCATGGTTGGCAGGCTTTTCGGTCGTTCGACATTTTGTTTGTGATTTATTTGCTTGGGTATCTTCCCAATTTTTAAACTAAACTTAACAAAATTTGAATTTAAAAGTAGTATATTATGCAATTAGTAAATAAAGGAAGAATTTAAGTTTTTTTTTTAACAGTTGATGGATTCTAACGACTGAATCACGACCGTAGGGAGTGTATCATGGTAATTGAATCACGAGCGTAGCGAGTTACTCAAGTGTTAGAATCCTGAGCGACGCAAGTGATTCATGGCCCTCGATATAAAGCCTTTTTTTTCAATGGTTGCATACTATACTTTTTGCCATGATTAGATTTAAGTGAAAATAGACAATTAATGAGGAAAACCGAAGGTTAAATCGATTAAAATGCACATTGAAATTGGAACAATTACTAAAATTAAGAGTAATTGTTCTAAACTCCAACACCAAAATAGTAGGTAAAAGTGCTTTTTATTTACTGTTTTAGTGAATAAAATTAATTACCAAATTAGTAACTAAAGTGTTTTTTATTCACTGTTTTCAGTAAATAAAATAAACTTTTTAGAAGGGAAATTATAGAAAGTTAATTAGATGGTTCAATGGGCTTATGCTGTGGGCTTATGTATCTATGCATTATCTTTAGTCGTAATGACAAAAGTTTGTACAAAATCAGTTGTCTAATTGTTATAGTTTCAGTTGGTGGAAAAAACCGATCCTCGTATTATTAGTTTTATTGCGAGCTATAAATCAATATAACGCGATTACTTAAAAAAAATAGAACAGTCACATGAGGTAGATGGCGTAGCAATCCGATCTGTCATGATCATGATGATCATGAGTCTAATTCATTTCAAATTATCATGGTGTGTGTTTATTTTAGGATTTATTTTTTTAGTTTGTAATAAACTATTACATAATTTTAATAATGAAATACAAGACTAGTTGATAAAATACAAATTTATTAAGAGGATTGAAAAATATGGCCTATTCCTTTATTTAACCAACTTAAAAAAAGGAGGAGGTTATCAATTCCTTATAAAAGTTAACATAGTACATAGGTGCTACTTCAATATAAAAAATATAAAAATCTTTATTTCCAAGCCAGTAGTTGAATTTTTTTTTTCACTTTCTTAACGTACCTACATACTCAGTTCAATAAGTAATATTATTACAATCTAGCCTATTAATCTAAGACTAATTAGTAATTTTACATTGACCTAGTTTTATAAGCAATAGTATAAGAATGTGTCCATCGGCACTTTTCTTACTGTGTCTATTAAGGGAAAGGCACTTTGTTCGTGTGTCTTTAATTATTGCACTATGACCGCACTAAGTATTATTTTGTTATTGTCACTACACTACACTAATTCGAACGGTTTAGTTCGTTTAAGTCTTCTCACTGTGTCCGTGTTGTCGAGGAGCTGGATTGCCTCAACGTTCACATGATGAAGCAATCGATATTCGTGTGCTTCTGCATATTTTTTAATAACTTTATCGACGAACTGCATGTTAAGGTCCCGGTGCAGGTCAGCATTTCTGATGTACCAGGGTGCATTGACAATGCTCCTGAGTACTTTGTTCTGGAATGTTTGGATCATACTGATATTGCTCTGTTTGGTACAGCCCCACAGCTGTATACCATAAGTCCATACTGGCATCAGTACTTGTTTATACAAAGGTATTTTGTTGTGCACTGACAAGGCAGAGTTTCTCCCAAGCAGCCAGTGCATCTTTTGAAACCGTATTTCGAGCTCTTCTCTTTTCTTTTTGATGTGCGCTTTTCAGCGCAGCCTTGCATCCAGAGTCACACCAAAGCATTTGGCTGTATTTTCAAATGGAACTTGCTTTCCATTTATATACACGGGACAAAATTGTTCTTGCTTATTCGTAAAGTTAACATGAGTTGACTTTGATTCATTTAGCTTGATTCGCCACTTCTTTGTCCATTCAATAATTTTATTAATTGCTATTTGAACCTTTTCTGCTGCTTCTTCATGAGTACTTCCGACAGCCATTATAGCAGTGTCATCAGCAAAGGTCGCCATAGTATTGTCATCTATATCAGGAATGTCCGAGGTGTATAGTAGATACAGGACCGGACCTAAAACACTTACCTGAGGCACTCCAGTATAGTATTTTGTATATAGTTTTCCATAATAGTATTTTAGAATACGCATTTTCTTGTCGCACTTTAAAGTTAATTGAATAATACAAATTTCCGGGACCCGCCTAGTAAGCTTTGAAAAAGCCTGTGGCAGGGGGACCCGCTCTTTCAAACACTTAGTATTTACATAGGCCTAGTTTACAAATAGATTTTAAAACATTATAGAGATTTTTAGTTATATTGACTTGCGTGTATGTTGTGTTGTGTGTTAGTGAAGATGTGTGGATGCATGAGAGGGTGTGTACGTATATATGTGTGTGTGAGGGTATGTGTGTGAGTGGCAGAGAGAGAGAGTGTGTGACTTATTTCTAAAGAAATTCCTTCTAGCAGACCCGCGAGAGGAAATGGGAAGAAAGAGGTAATTGGCGTGTACAATACAAAAATAAATAAATACTTGTACCTACAAGAAACATCAATAAATTAATAAACATACCTACGTAAAATAAACTTACTTTTTTGTATGTATGTTACGCGATCATTGACGAAGATCGTCAACCGAGGACCGATTTTGATGATTCTTTTTTGTTTGAAAGCCTTTACTACCAAGTTCGTACCATATTAATTTGGTGAAAATATAATGAAGAACTTCGAAGACATTGAAAAAACCACTGAAAAATATAAGTCGGTTGTTTTTTTATTTTAATTAAAAATTGAATTATTGACAGAAAGATTTCAACTATTATGCGCCATGTTTTGAAAATGTTTTAAATTATTTATTTATTTTACTTGAAAACACCTCCTCGTACCTTAATTATAATAAAATCATTTGCGTGTATGACCTCACCAAAAATGAACAAATTGTACAAATCGAGATGTCAAATGGACACTTATTAAAGTCAACAGACGTCTAGAAACACAATGTATAAAATTAAATGACGTCCCACATGAATCCGCGCGTCTGCAGTGGCTTGCGCCGTACATAAAAGTGGATCCAGCCGTTTATGGGGGGGGGGGGGTTTCGTACCATTATATATATATAGTTAATTTAACATCCATTTAAATATTTATTTTTGATTTTTTTTATACTCGTAGCGGCTTCAAATATACATATGTAAATATCTTAACTGTCTACCTATCACGGTTCATAAGATACATTCTGTTGATCAACAGACAGACTGCGGAGTCTTGGTAATAGCGTCCCATTTTTATTATTTGGGTACGGAACCCTAAAAAGGGAACCATAAATTGTGATGGGTTACTACCCGCGTCACCTGTTTTGATACAGATTCTCGCCCCTTCCGTCGATATGCGTGGAAAATGCAGCTTGTACATTATTTTTATATTCTCTCAAAAAGCATGGAAGAATTCAGAAATATCGTATTTCTTTCTTATTCGGCCTCAGTCTGCTACTGGATGAAATGCAAAAAAGTATGAGTAGCCCATAATCATCACGCTAGGCTGGCGGATTAGTGGTCGTATTGGAAGATTGTACGAATTTATTGCACAGAACTGTATTTTCTGCCAGTTCTCTATTACCTTTAGTTACAGAATTTATGTATATAAGTATTTTATACAGAACGGAATCTTCTAGGGTCCCGCGCAATATGCGTCTTCGTTCCCCGACCGGCGCGCATCCCCCGCATCTTTCCCCCGTTTTCGCCTAGTTCGCCTAGTCGTGTGTGTTGGTGGGCGAACACACACACATTAATGTGTGCACGGATGTATTATTTCGTTTGTAGGTAGAAATAGGCATACATTATACTCTACTTCTATGAAGTGTATACATGGGCTTTAATCACCTCTTACGAAGACCGTGTGAGAAGAAAGTACGACAAACCAAAGGCCCTTCCCTGGATTCGCCCCTACCACATGTCGCTAAGCGGATTCCGCTGTAACATACGTGGATGTATGTACATTGTACATAGGAGAAGATTTACCAACAATACCGTTGTTCTAGGAATTAAACTATTACTTCAATATATTTTTAGTATAAATATTGCATATAGACTGCATCATTTGCAAAAAAAGTCTGGTATTGTTAACGATAAATTTGTACTTTCCCAATTCCATATTCAATTCTTTTTTAATACTATGGGCTAGTAAAAAAAATCCGCTTTGGTATACATATAATATTTTTACTATAAACCCAACTCGTACTTTAAGGCAAATGGAAAAAAACATAGCCAAATAAATACGTACGCGCACAATTCAGAGTCAATTGCTAGGCGGCGTTGATTAATTTATTGATCTTAATAACACTCAGACCATCTGCGGACATCTTGATTCTGAACTTAAATTGGGGAATACCAAGAAAAATATAATTAGTCTACTTGACTTTATTTAGATTGCTTCGTAGAAATTATGATTAATACTGTACGAATTTGGTAACTATTCTCACGCTTAATGACTTCTCACGCTGCTTTAATACCTACGTACCACTACATTTTGGATCTATTTCTATACAGCCAATGCCGCATGCATGCACAGCATGTAATAGGGATGACGACATGACGCGGTCAGAAAAATAATAATCTATTTAGTCAGTTAGATTATCTCAAAGTAATAGACTTCTATTTTTCAGTTTTCCAAATTGTAAAACTACATAAAGATAAAGAGTATCTAAGTTTTGTAATAGGAGCTTGTGAAATAACGCCTCTATAAGTAGGCCGTAGGTATATTCGCAATTTTTGTAAGAGAAAAGAAAAATAAGTCAACAATTAAATATAAATTCATCAGGCCTATTTTAGGGTCTTATTTAAACATGACTTAAATGTCTTTTAATCTCATCTTCTCGAAAAACGGTGTTTTTATCTCAAAACATTTGGAGCTAAAGTTACTGGTTATTCTCCCGGGACTAAAAAGTGAAAAAGAAGATCTCTAGGGATTAAAACCAATTAGAAAACTGAACACGAGTGTATTCTATGTATAATCAAAAAAAATGTTGGCACTCCAGCAAAAAAAAATAATAATGTTTTAAAATAAGAAATAATTGGCATAGATGTAGTGATTTCCTAAATTTGAAATACATTTCGTCGTCAACATGGATGTATGAGGGTAAATATTTTTAAGTTCTTCGCTTCTGAAAAAGAAATGAGTACAATTAAAAAAGCGCAATTTTTCTTTTTGATTCAAGTAATCACAGAAGTTTTAGGTTATTTGTATTGAAATGTAATTATTTGTGTAAATATGAATACTTTTTCGCGAGTTTAAGTCAATATTGAATAGTTATCAAATTGACTTATAAAAATAAAAAGATTTGAAGGACCATGCAAATAAAGTTACGAGTGAACATTTTATCTTAAGTTCAAAAAAAAATTCTTATTATTTATTGTATGAAAACGACACCAAATTTTAAATTGCCGCTTGAAGTCTGATTAGGTATTGTAGGTGTTCTAATGTCCTTTATATTCTGTTTTGTATGTGCAAGTTTTTCTCAGAGATGGATATGAAAAGTAGAGTGTGCTACTCAGGTACGGTAATTTTTTTATCTCGGGCGATATACATGAATCCCTTGCTACACTTAGGATTCTACCGTAGAATCACTTGCTCCGTTCGTGATTCAATTGTGGAATTCTTCGTTTCGCTCTGGATTCAAAGTAGTGCCCTCGTCTTCAAAATATTACCTTATCCCCTTGTAGCACAATCTGCTATATATTCGTGTATCACAGACTTAAGCTTACTAAAACCTAATAATTGTACATGAAACCCGAAGGGATCACGTAAATGCTGTTAATCTGGTATTTAACGGCTGCTATTTAGCCATATATGTAAATATTTGATAAACTTACTTTATAAATTGGATGTAAAGCAAATAAATCCATTACTCTTGAATAAGAACCTTACATTTATATTTTGATTTTATTCAATGCATACACTTACAAATATATTATTTACGTTTTTAACCGACTTCCAAAAAGAGGAGGTTATCAATTTATCAGAATCTTTTTTATCCCCTGTGTATTGGATTTAGAAAATACTTTTTTGTTTGAAAGAGCATACTTTTCAAGAGGTCCCATAGATAAAAATCGGTGGTGTAGTTTGGGGGTGCAGTCGGTATTGGTCAAAATTATATCGGTATGAGTAGATAAAGCGTTAATAAATATAAATAAATATATAGGGACAAATAACTCAGATTGAGCTAGCCCCAAGGTAAGTTCGAGACTTGTGTTATGGCATACTAACTCAACGATACTATATTTTATAACAAATACATATATAGATAAACATCCAAGACCCAGGACAATTTGAAAAAGGCCATCTTCCAACTTGCTCTGACCGGGGATTGAACCCGGGACCTCTGAGTGGCGGACTAGCACGGTGACCACTACGCCACGGAGGTCATCAAAACGCCTTGAGACCAAAAACTACGTCTTGGTGAGCGTGTAAGTGTTAAGAAAATAATGTACAATGTAAGGAAATCAAAATATATATGATTTAATTAAAATCATATATATTTTAATTTTATAATATAACACAAATAGTTACATGTCAATACAAATAATAATTGTCAAAAGCTTACATAAAATAAAATAAAAATAAAAAGTCTATCATAAAGACGGCCTCTTGTCGTTTCCCGTGCAAAGGTGCCCAAAATGCTGGCAGCATTGCCACGCTGAATCGCCATGGCCATCATTTGCATAAGAAACGAACCTGAGCGGGAGTCACCGGTCCTCTCTGAGATTCTGTGCCCTATCTCGCCAATAAGGCGCTTAGCATCAGCGCCCCAGCAACCCATCGTTTCTACCGCCACAGGGACGAAGCAATAGTGCGGCTCCAGAGGCGCATACTTAATGCGTTTTCTCTCCGCGGCGTCCTCTGAAGCTGCAGCTGCCGAGCCAATAGTGCGGCCGAGGTGGCTGGCCGCAACAGTGCTAACACATGTGGCGTCCCACATTACGCATCTATCATGCTTCCACGGAACCAGGGTCAGACCGTCCGGTCTCTTACCATCTGATCGGCTCAGTCCTGGGGGCTCCAATACACAGGGGATATTAGCTGAAACGAAGGCCGGGCGGACAATGTCGATCAGCGCGTTGTGGCGAGGGAACGAGGGCATCTCAACGCGTGATAGCCGTCGGCCCCCACCATGGAGCCGCAAATGCATTTATGGGGTTCGCATACTCTGCAGTCCAGGCGCAGTGCGACGGCCACCCACAATGAGTCATCGTCCAGGAGCGTACCCAGGTGAGGCGATGGAAGAGCATGTAACCATGCACCCAACTCCACTTCATTCAAAGGGTTCATTTTTAAATGATACATATGGCGCTGAATTTTAAAATCTATTCAAATTAAGTGGTACCAGAAACTATATTGCTAATTCTTTAAAAACCATGCTGCAAGAAGGTATAATTTAAAGTTTTTATAACACGACCTTTGAGCTGATTAATAGTGTTAATAAAATAAAATAAAAATTAATATATTTTTATGGCTGTGCCATAAATTACTCTATTTTACTACCGTTGCTGCAATAATTAAACTTTTTGACATTTACTCATATGGTATTTTACAAGATCATTAAGAAAAATCTACTTTAGAACGTTTTGTACTAAATCAAAATGTTAGGTACCTATGCTGATTAAATATAAATATATAGGGACAAATAACACTGATTGAGCTAGCCCCAAAGTAAATTCGAAACTTTTGTAATGGGATACTAACTCAACGATACTATATTTTATAACAAATACATGTATATATAAACATCCAAGAACCAGGACAATTAAAAAAAAACTGCTGATTTAAAGTGAGTTAAAGAAAAAAAAGAACTTTTTTAAGATGTTGTAAGTAAATGAGACCAACATTTGATTTCATAATATACAATAAGTACTATTTTTGGTTTATCTATGTTTTCAAAAAATGTGTTTATGCGCAGATTTCATATACATTGTAATAAATACTCTATACGACACGACTTCTGCCTTTTCTTTTACATCATCCATTTTGGCCTTCCCTTTCCTCTCCTCGGCTCTATCTTTCCTTCCATAAATATAATAAGTTTATTAATTAGTTTATTAAATAGTTTATTAATTAGGTTATTTCAAAATTGGCTTGTAACAACTTTCTCATTAGCCTCCCAATAAAAGATATATTAATAAAGCGAGTAAACAAGCAGGTTCAGTTTGAAAAGATGGGACTTACCAATAGGCCAAACATGCGGGCAAGCAAATCAGATGATTACATAGTACTTGATCGATGATAGAACACACCTTTTCCGTTGTTCCTCTTGTCTAGCTTCATGCTTAATGATCCTGCCGACAATACTTCTGATCGAGACTTCGAAAGTAATCGACACGACGAACAGGATCGAACAAGCTATTTTTTTTTATAAGTAGTACCCACCTCACTACATTACCTGGTATATAGTTGAAGTAGAATCTCATAACTATTCCAAGGTACGCAGAACAACAAATAACAGTTACTATCGGCATTAGCATAACCAATAAAACTTCAGTGAAACTTGGTCGCGTTCAAGAAATATTAAAACAATGGATTTTGTATCACGATTATTTTTAAAAAGTTTTATTTTCGTTGCGAAATGTTAAGCGTTTGTAAACAATATTACTTAGGCACGTAAAACATTCACAATCTATTTTTAAACTAATTGTTATTCCTATTCTGTGCCCCAATATTTACACACGACGCTATATCACTTTTAACGATTGTCGAGACATATTTGGGTCTTTGTAAGGGTAAAGAAACATTTCTAGAAAGTCACATTGTCATTCAAGGAATGTTTCTTAAATATTGCGTAGTAAAAAAATATATAGAGGAGTGATTTAAGAATTGATAAGTTTTTATGCTCCTTACTTATATTATAATCCTACCTGCATGTAGACGTATAACTATTTTTTTTTTTACTTTTTGTCGAGTTTAAAGTATCAAAAAACATAAAAAAAAATGAACTAGCGAGCGAAGTCTCCTTGTACAATCGAACGAGGTCAAAGTCTACTCGAACAACCCGGCGTTTCTATGTGTCTATGTTTGTTCGACGATAATTTCAGTATCTTTGATCGGAGTTTCATTGAATTTTTGAGTTTGGACATGAGCCAAATCTGTTAAGGGGTTGCCGAGTAGGGGGTTTGCGAATTCATGGTTACAGGTGAACTACTAGTGTAGTCACAATGACTAGTCTACAACAGCATTAAATTTAGGTACCGTGAGAGATTTAAATCGCAGTAATTCCTGAATTTAGGTTTATATATGTACTTGTTTATAAATATAAACAAGCAAATAATATATAAGATGTTTCAAAACTTGAAAATTTATGTTTAACTTACCATCTCGTCAGTCATCTCAGTGAATTTAATTTTGTTCTAAGCTCCTGGTCGCGGTTCTAGAGTTATTCCGTATAACGCAATATGTTTTGGTTTAAGTTCATACGATGAGAGTTGAATGTAAGAACGTCATAGTTATGATTGAATCGAACATCTAACTTGGGACTGTGTTTGTCAAACCAATAATATTACTCTAGGAAGTCTAACTTATATTAAGTCGGGTAAGGTGAACTCAACGGAACTGGGCATGCAACTGTGACGTGCAAAGCGAGCAGTGCACAAGCGCGGCACTATTAATGGGGTCCCAATCAGACTAATACTTTTTAAAGGAAATATAGGTGATTTTTTTTCTTCTATCTTTACTCTTAAGTTAATAAAGTCTTTGGTCGCAACAGACAAAAGCGAGCCCTTAGATTACTATGATGCTGTGTGGAAACGACGGAATTTTAGAATAGAGATACAATACGACTTAACTTATGTATCTGGAATTTGTAGAAAAATGCTTTGCTGTCCGCCATTTTTGTTCAACTTATTTGGGTCACATAGTAGTTAATTTATCATATTTTTATTTTAAACTTAAGTCTCCTCATTTCAAGGCACTCACCACTATTGAAGAAGTAAAACCATTTTTTATTTGTTTGCGTTAAAAAATATATAATAACCGGCCAAGTGCGAGTCGGACTCATGAAAGAAGGGTTCCGTACCATTATCTATAAAAAAATCAGGTTTTTTATATGGGAGTCCCACTAAGATATTTATTTTAATCTGTTGTTATAGTATTTGTTGCTATAGCGGCAACAGAAATACATCATCTGTCTAGCTATTATGGTTTATGAGATACAGCCTGGTGATGGACAGACAGATGAACAGACAGACGGACAGCAAAGTCTTAGTTAAAGGTTCCCGTTTTTATCCTTTGGGTACGCCTGAAAGGCTTAGTTTTCATGTTTTATTTAACAAGAATTTGGTTTTTCATACGAATTTGTAACCCGTTTTTCCCAAACTGCGTTGCTGGCAGACTCGGTACGGTAATCATTTTGGCGGAGGCTAATACCAGCCATCATTAATGTTTTATCACTTCCGGTGACTGGAGACCCCATGGGTTGGATCTAATGATTCAATTTCAGCTTAAAATGGGGGTGGAGGTGTGATAACAGCTTTATATCATTCATGTGGAGGTAATATTATAAATTATGCATCTAGCTACTGTTGACTCTTCTTTCTATGTTTTAAATTCTTTCATTAGAAAACCATCATCATGATATGATGATGATAATTATAAAACTTTTGGAGAATAAATTAAATAAAATAATAGTCATCATCTGTCTTATCTTTTCCCATCTTATTTGGCATCAACGTAGTATGTCTTATCTCTCCATGTCCCTCTATTTCCCTTTATTACGTAATCTATCCCAATTTACCCCCCATGTCATGCTTTACGCACTCTTCGTCTACCTTTATGTACGTTTATGTTTAAATAATAACTGGTCAAGTGCGAGTCGGACTCTCGCACGAAGGGTTCCGTACCATTATCATTTATCACAGAATAAATTTATTCTGAAATTCATATATAATAGGTATTTAATGTAATTGTATATTATATAGTAATATTTTATCATGCAAGTATACACGCTGACTTTTCATTGGTTTTTAAAAAAAGGGTCATTTAGTAAATAAATTCCTCTATGCATATACGTAATCCAAATTTGTGTATATAGATATAGTATATAGATAAAAAAGTTGCGAAATTAATTTTCGATCGAGACCACGTAGTTACGCCCGTTCATAACTGACACGTGACCCCGATGAACTCGAAATCCACTCACGATTTTACTTTCGAGTTTTAGTCAACATATTTTGTTCCTGAATTTTTATTTTGACTAGCTAATTAGGTCTTATTAACGATCCTTACGAAGTGGCTTTCGGCTCCAAAACCAATGAAAAATCACCTAGTATATGTATTGATTTTTTGTGCCGCATAATTTTCTCTGTTTATCCCTATGGTTGACTGGGAGAAAATGCTCTAAGCATTAAGTCCGCCATTTGTTAAAAGTATATATTGTACTTTGGAACAATAAAGTTATAAAAATAAAATAAAATAAATAAGTACTAGTACTCACGTACAGAAGTCTTACTCAGAAAAGAAATTCGAGGATATATCTAATTAATGTGGTTAACGCTATGGTTTAATTTAGTTTGCGTTAGAACTCCTCACCTCTTCGTTTAGATACCTAGACATACATCGCAAGCCAATTTAATTCTTATTGCTCTGGACAAACGATTCATGTAACTGAATTTTCCCCTTTAAAGTGGTCGGCGCGCGAATAGTAATAATGTAGATATATTTTCGATACCTAAACGGGGAGTGACACAGAGCTGCCATTATTTACAAAAAATCACGTTTGCTGTATGAGTTAAATATTATTTTGTTCGATTTTTAGTATTTGTTGTTATAACGGCAACAGAAAATATGTATTATCTTTGAAAATTTAAACTGCCTAGCTATCACGGTTTATCAGATACAGCCTGGTGACAGATAGACAAACAGACGGACGGATGGATGGACGGACAGTGGTGTTTTAGTAAAAGAAACCCCTTTTTTACCCTTTAGGTACGGAACCCTAAAAATTAAATCTCTCTATAACTAACTATATCTATTCGATTAAAGCTGTAAGTCACACTTATTATTTGATAGAAAAAGGAAGAATTTGTCAAAAGTGTATTTTCTTATACTTAATAGGTCTGCATTAATTTGTAGATACATCGATACGATAAGATTTCAAAGATCAGATAAAGCTAATTTATTAATTATTTTAATTAATTGATAATTTAGATGTCTCATGGATTTACATACGTTAATTTTGTTTATGGTTTATTTATCTCAGTATTTACGTCATGCTGTTTCATTAATTTTTAACCGTGTTATCAATTCCTCGAAATCTCTTTTTATTTTCATTTACCGATTATTCGAAGACGCCTAGACTGAAACGGAAAATTCTTCATTTGTTTGAAAGGCCATTTTTATCAGTTGGTCTCATAGAAATTTTATTAAAATCGGTTAAGCAGTTTGAGGGTAAAGTCGATTTTTAGTTTTGAAAAACTATAATATCCCTATATTAATAATGCCAGTAACATCAATATAATTCAAGCATTAGTAAAAAATGTACTAATCAGAAAAGGTGTAGCGTGTAAATAAATAATCATTATTACAAACAAGAGTAAACGAGTCAATGGATGATACATAAAGGGATTGACAAATTTAGCCAAACAATAACGGAAATTTTTGTTTCTAACATGACTGGTAAACGTCAAAAATATGTTAAGTATGGGTTTGCAGTATGTTAAAGAATTAAGAATAAATATTATAAGGATGACATGTGATAAGGCCGGAGTATCTGAAGGTCGAATGGCCAGAGGCTGCGTTAGACGTAGGCGAGTAGGCGTAGGCCCTGTAGACCGGATGACCGTGGGTGGTACCAGCGGTCTTACGGTCTACAGGGCCTCGCACGTGAAGCTAATTTCTTTTAGCAGATCCGCACCCATTTAAAACAAATTTTATTTCTCTAGATCAAACTTATTCGCACCTGATTGGAAATCTGCGTGGCAGCTTGCCGCAATATGGTTCAATAAACTACAAACTATCGCGTCGAATTATTGTAAAGTTTTTATTATACTTAACTTTTGTGGTAGATAAATATAATGAAGTATATATCCCGGTGAGTAAGTAGATCTATTAAATATAACGACATAGATAAGAGATGGTTGACTAATTGCTACTCGCCCAAATGTGCTTACTCCATAAAAGTAACTTACAAGCTTGCAATAATTACTTCATCAAGATCCATTAAGTGTGTCACAAAATGTGGTTAATTATCGTACAATTTATATCTATAAAATAGGTGTAATTAAAAGTTTTATAGACACAATTATAAAATGTTTAACAAATTTTTCCTCAATTACATTTAATAGTAGTTATAAAATACCTATCAAATTATTATTTTTTCAATAATTTAGCTTGTAGATAGTTTGGGATGTGTTTTTATTTCAGGATATTTTATTGAAAGAAAAGATAATGTTTTAGTTTGTTTTTTGAGGTTTCTTTTTGCGGTTTTACTCAGAGACTATATAAGTACTTGAAAGCTATAATTTAGCATGTATAAGTAAGTATATCAATCACGCCGTAAAAGTGGTAAAATTGGGTTTTTCCCGGGTCAAAAATAAATTATTTTGTACTGATAAGAAAAGAAAACGTCGCAAAATAATGTCACTTCTCATTGAACATATCGATTTTAACGTGATTTAAGATTTATTATTGCAGAAAAACTGATAATAAGAGCGCTATTTAACTCCAAGAAACGATGACGTCATCTGCCTGTATTTTATACAAATCCCATATAGAATGTTTGTTTTGACGTTTAGAAAAAAGTAGCTGATTTTTTTTTTTCTCGATTAACTCATAATGCTGTGTGTCGTTGAATAGGTCTTTCAAAAATATTGCGAGTTTTAAACACAATTTTTAATTTAGGGATCCGTTTGTAAAATATTTGGTTTACAAATGCAAGTTTTTGTTAGAGTCCAGTCTATGATCTAAACGATTGTATATGGACACATGAAAAAATTTACGGCAATAGCCTTTGCCTATTATAAAGCGTAGTTAAAAAGAAAACTGAAACAAGGTGCGTTGGATCGTGAATTGTGGAAACTAATAAAATGTAATAGGAAAACGAAAATTTCATATAAATTCTATTAATATTAGTTTATAAGGCATTTTTAGTCATTAAACTGTGAGGTCTAAACTTAAAATCGGCATTCGTAACTACGGAACCCTACATGCACTTGGCCGGTTATTTATGACTTTAAAATGATTAAACTAGGTACTCAAAAAAATTAGGCTAAATTTAATTTTTTTAACAAACATATAGGTACATGAAATAGATACCTTTCATGAGTATATTCATGATAAGTATCTGTTTCATATACCTATATGTATCATATCATATATCTAGGTCATTAAATTAATAACAGGGAGGCCCTTACCCAGTTATGGGACATACCAACCATAGGCTTGTAAAAAAAGCCTAATATCTTCTGAGTATAATATCACATATTAGGTAGTTTCATAATTTAAGAAAACAAAACTTCCTTATACATGATATTATAGTTACATACTTTCAATTATTCACAAACTATTTATTCAAACCATGAGATCTTAAATCACATTATTTATCAGAAGACAGACGAGATGGTGAATTTAAAATATGCCTTGAGGTATGTTACCTATATAAAATATTCACAATATTTAAATTATAACAACAGAAACAAGACACCAGACTCGTTTCGAACTAGTCTAAAATTTATAAATTATAGATACAGCTGGTTTTATAAAAAAAAAAACACTATAATTGAACTGGATTTCGTTTAGATAATTCCTTAGTATGATGTCATCGAAACTTTTATACCGATATGCCGATCCCTTTTTATAAAAGTATTGGAAAGGATAAAATTTATACTGTTCAAATAAGGATGAAGTCGGAATGCAAAAGTATAGCGGAGTTTTTACAACCGGTTGCTCATAACATCGTCGTCCTGAGTATTCCCAAAGCGGATTTAACGATTGCATAATTGTGTCACGAGATATACATTTTATATTTCTGTAATATGCATTTTATATTTCAGCGTTCCAGCACTGCACTGGTCGTGCTTCGTGCTAAAGCGTTCCGTCGCTCTCTTTCACTCTGGCAAATGACGGTTCTGAGCGACAGAAAAGGATAGCAGCGTAGAAAAGTGCTGTTCGGTGCTGACAAGTGAGATCCAACCCTTAGTCTTATAGTCCTCTCAAGATCTCGTGGAACAATTATGCAATCGTTAACCTGCCTTGCTTATACTCGAAAAGGTGACGATGTCACGAGAGCAACCGGTTGTGAAAAATCCGCCTTACTCAACGCCCGTTTGGTCCCGCTCTAACCCGCAGAGGGTTGCCCTCTCGTTTTTACTTCAGTAAGAAAAGAGTAATGCGTGTGGTAGTCAAAGGAAGTAAAGTTCATGGATCTTCGCCTTATGAGCTAAAAATTTTAAAGGTACCTACTTACAAGAGCATTTATAAATTTTGCTACTTTTATCAATAAATATTACTAAGCATTTTTTTAGCTATTCGTGTCCCGCTGCTGGGCAAAAGCCTCCCCTCTTTTCTTCCACAATTCTCTATCCTGTGTATTTTCTCTCCAGTCCCTGTCGTAACTTTTAAAGTCGTCTGTCCATCTTGTTCTAGGCCTACTTCTCTTCCTATAGCCATCAGTTGGAATCCAGTTAGTTTGAATGTGGGCCCATCTTTCCGGTTGCATGCGACAGACGTGACCCGCCCAGAATCCCATTTCAGTCTTGCTGCTTTCTTTCCAACATCCACGACTTTTGTGATGGAGCGTAGCGTGGTGTTCCTTATGCGGTCGGTACTGTTAGCACTATAATACGCTAATGAAACTATTATGTGTAATCAGGTACTCGTAATATTTATTACGTAGACAAACACGATACGTCACAGGTAGGTTAGTAGGTAGGTATCAGAACACGTCTTATCTGGAAGCCTCGCTAGGACACTCTGAGCGGGATCCCTGGTGTACCTCCTTGCAGGCACCGCGACCTTCAGCCTCCCACGATCTTCTAATACCGCAGATAACAGTACGTTTAATGCCTAAAATGCTGCGCTCCATTGCTCTTTGGCAAACCTTCAGTTTGAACCATTGACCTTTTGTCAATGACCAAGTTTGAGCACCGTAGGTTAGTATGGGCAAGATACATACGTCGAGTAGTTTTTTCTTAAGGCATGTTGGAAAGTTTCCTTTGAGTAGCTCCTTCATCGACCAGAAACTTTTCCAGGTATTTTCATTTCTCCGGTCAATTTCTTTGTCCTGTCGATCGATGAAGGAAACTACTTGCCCAAGATATATGTATTCATCAACGTATTGTATGTCTTGCCCATCCACTACGACTCTACGCTTCGTGCCTTTGGTCATCAGTTTGGTTTTGCTCTGATTCATTTTGAGTCCAACTTGAAGGCTTGCCGTGCTCAGATCTTGAAGCATGACTTTGAGCTCGGATGCGGAAGACGCGAAGAGTACGATATCATCCGTGATGCGAGGATTTGTTAGTCTCCGTTCGCCGATGACAAGGCCTCTAGATTTCCAAGACTCAGCTAATGATTTGAACACTTCTTCAAGTCAGCTGGTGAATAATTTTGGAGAGAGCGGGTCACCCTGTTAAACGCCTCACAATATTGGAAAAGATGGACCTGGAAATTGTACTTTAATGTCGGCAGTACTTGCTTTGTAAATGTTTTTGATTATATTGATGTACACCTCGTCTATTCCTTGGTTATATAAAGCTGAAAATAATGATTCATAGTGTAAGCTATCGAATGCCTATTAAATTACTAAGCTATACTTAGTTAAAATATTCCGCTGATCACTTTAAAAACAACCTTGAATCGTTATTTATAGTAGATGGATATCAAAGAAATCAAAGCATATTCTTGTATTATTTTTAAACGATTGCCGTTTGATTTATTCATGTACGTATTCTGGCATAGATTTAGCAGAGGAAAGTATATCGAGAAATGATGAGTCAATAGACAAAATAACCTGTACACGCTGACTTTTCATAGGTTTTGGAAAAAAGAATGTCATGTAGTAAATAAATTCCTCTATCCATATTACGTAATCCAAATTTGTGTACGACAAAAGGCAAAAAAGTTACGAAAATGATTTTCGATCGAAACCACGTAGTTACACCCGTTCATAACTGACGCGTGACCCCGATGAACTCGAAATCTAGCCGGCTGGCGGTACTACTAGTTGAGTTTCTAGTTTTAGTTGACATAGTTTGTTCCTGAATTTTTATTTTGACGAGCTAATTAGGTCTTACTGACGATCCTTATGAAGTGGCCTTCGGCTCCAAAACAATGAAAAATCACCGTGTATACTACACGAATTTATCGCTAACGAGACAGTTTGGGTGGAATTCATTCACCATCAGGTATGAAACATTAAACTAGTTGTGCCGGTTTCCTCACGATCATTGGGAGCTAGGGTTGGTAATTGTTATTATTGTTGTTTTTAGGGTTCCGCACCCAAAGGGTAAAAACGGGAACCTTTTACTAAGACTCCACTATCCGTCTGTCCGTCCGTCTGTCTATCACCAGGCTGTATCTCATGAACCGTTATAGCTAGACAGTTGATTTTTTTTTCAGTTGATTTTACAGAAGATGTGCTGTTGTTGCCGCTATTACAACAAATACTAAAAACAGAGTAAAATAAATATTTAAGTGGGTCTCCCATGAAACAAGCGTGTTTTTTCATAGATAATGGTACGGAACCCTTTGTGTGCGAGTCCGACTTGCACTTGGCCTTATATTTATTTGTTTTATCATGGTGCAATTTTTATTGCATTTTTGTTGAAAATGTTCGTGCATTTACATGAGTAAAAACTGGCAGGTATAAGTCGCGCCTAGTGAGCATCGAACTCGTGCCTTACAGACACACACACAGCTAGTGCGTAAGGACTTTTACACACGAGCAACAGTTTGCCCACGACACCTGTCACCTGTGACAGGAGTGACAGTCGACGACAGGTGTCACGATCATACTGTTACTTGAAAGTTTTTGGCGGCAAGTCAAGGGGTTCAGTTGGAGTTTGCTTTAAATTGTTTTGCAAATTGATTCTAGTGGACTTTATAATATGAAATTGGTGTAGTTTCTTGTTATAAATGCTCATTCTCATAGAAAATATGTAAAATGTTTAAAGTGGACACTCATAGTGCGGTTGTAGTAATATTTATTTGCGGACTGTGGTGGGCGTCTTTAGGTGCCGTCCGCCACTCAATCAGCTTTGAAAACCAGTGTGCTCGTATAGATTTGTCGCCAGAAGCTCCCTTGAAGCAATCAAAGGATCTACACCAACCTTTAATTGTATAGTTAGGGTTAGGGTTAGGAACTTAGGAATAAAGAAGTGAAAAAATAAAGATAGGCTCTAAAGGACTAATATCCAGAGCCGTAAAATAAATATAAAAAAAAATACTGTTACTTGAGCTAGGAAGTCGCTTATTTTTAAATTATAATACGTAAGACTGTTTTAAGTAAGTGTTCACAGTTTTTTATATGAGCGTTTTTGTACATATTTCCGAAATATTTGCATGTCAGCACAACCTGTAGGTTAACTGGTAGAAAAGGCCTACGGCCTTAAGTCCGCAGATTACAATTTCAAAAAATAAATAAATTAGAGATGAACAACGTAGAAAGTACATACCCGTAATAAATTAAACCACGGGCTAAATTAGTTTACTACTAGTTTACTACAGTATAACAAAATTAAAATAACAGCCAAAAAACAAAAAAGTCGCAATTCTCATTCAAATTGCTCAGGTGGCTGGACACTTTTGTATTGAAATGCCAATTTTTTTGTTTTTAACTGTTATTTTAATTTCATTATACTATAGTGATCTAGTACAGCCTGTGGTTTGATTTATTACGGGTATGTCACTTCCACGTTGTATATGTTGCAACGTTCATATGAAACGAACCTGATGTAATACACGAGTGCACAATTTCCTATGATGTCAAGAATCGCACATGCAGTGTTTTTCCGGGACGTGACAAGATCAAGAATTGTGACTTGGGAAATACGGGAAGTGGGAATGCTACCGAGTTTGCAGATTGTTAGGGAAAATACATCTATCTAGATAAACAAACATTTTGTTTGCGCGATCTGACCCTGATTTCAGGATCTAAAACCGTGAATCTCTTATACCTATATGTAATAAAATTAACGTAATTTTTTTAATGTAGGTTGTCGAATTATAAGGACTTATCGAATAACCAATATGTTTTTAGGATTCCGTAGCCAAAGGGTAAAAAGGAACCCTATGACTAAGATTCCGCTGTCCGTCTTTCCATCCGTCTGTCTGGCCATCTGTCACCAGGCTGTATCTCATAAACCTTGACAGTTAGATAGTTGAAACCTACAGATAAAGTATTTCTGTAGCCGCTATAACAACAAATACTAAAAACCGAATAAAATAAATATTAAAGTGGGGCTCCCATACAAAAACGACTTTTTATAGATAATGGTAAGGAACCCTTCGTGTGCAAGCCCGGCTCGCACTTGATCAGTAATTTTTTGCTTAAATATAGTTGAAATTATAAAAACTTTTACCGAATAACAAATACGTTTCTTTTTTTATTATTTTTAGGATTCTCGAAAGGAAAAAACGGAACCCTTATAGGATCACTTTGTTGTCCCTCCGTCTGTCTGCCTGTCAAGATCCTTTTTCTCTAGAACGCGTGAAGGTATCATGTTGGAATTTATATCAAATACTAAGGTCTACTGTCGATTGGACCTGTAAAAAAATCAAACTTCTCAATCAAAAGATACAGCCGTTTATGCTGCAAATTTCCGCAAATTTTCGACACTCGCAAGGGATTCAAAACGTACAGAGTATTTCCCGTGAACTCAGAATCTTGAAATTTGGTACGAATCAACGTCTTATAGCACAGGTAGAGGAAATATTGCGAAAACCGTAAATTTGTAGGTACATCAAATAATAAAAAAATATTTTTAATAATTATAAACTTACTATCCCTTTCCTCATAGAGGAATTGAGTACAGGTCTATAATACCTTTAAGCTGTAACAAAATCAAACTACAGTTGTTTTTTTTTTTACAATATATTGGTTTAGGCATTTGTCCTCAATCTCACCTGATGGTAAGCGACGATGAAGACTAGTATGAAGCATGCCTGTCCAAAAGATACCCATTCAATCTACATTTGAATGGGTATTAAAATTAAAGCATACAAGGTTTGTACGGAACCCTCGGTTTGTAAGTCTGACTCGCACTTCGCGGGTTTATTTAGTCTAAAAACGATTTGGATCGATAAAACCCAAAAGGTTTTGATGAATCAAAATAGTGTGACAGTCGCCAATTGAGATGATTCTTTAGGTTATAATTACGTAACGTTAAATTTTAGTAAATTCAGGAAAATGTGTAAACACTTCCCAATAAAGATAAAATGTCTTAACGTTCCTGTGTTCACCCAAACATAATCCTATCTGTTTTTCCAGGCGTAAACGGTTTAAACACACGAATGCCTACTTCAATATGTAAAATCTTAATACCGTCAAGAATTAAGCAGATTTTATGTAGCGTTACAAGAGGGTTAAAGCTATGTAGGAACATTGATAAGTTAAGCTGAAATAGATGTGTCATAAAATAAATTGAACCCTGAGTAACCTCCATATGATTGTCAAAAGGTACAAAAGTGTCTGAAATGGCTTCGATAAAACTTATGACGCGTCTTTAATTTGCTTATTTTGGTCCTCATAGCTGCGGCTACACAGATCCGTGTTAGAATTCATTATTTAACTATTATGTCTGAGATGCAGCATACAAGGAGTTATATAAGTGTGGTTGACACTGCCCCGGGCTCCCAGATTACTGATAAAATAGGTGATTTCCTCAGTTTTTCTCATTTTTACTTTTGTGATACAATTAAATGCTGAGAAATTAAATAAATTATCGTCCAAGTGCGTGTCGGCGTCGCGCCCGAAGTGAGCCTCACTTAGTATTTATTATTAAAGCGGAAAAAGAAATAAATCATATTAGAAAATTTCAACTGTCTAACTATCACGGTTCATGAGATACAGCCTGGTGACAGACAGACAGAAGGAAAGACGGAGTCTTAGTAATATTGGTCCCGTTTTTATCCTTTGGATATGAAACGCTAAAAATATAATTTTGTCTCCCTTAAAGCAAGATGGTAGCTAGCGCATACATCCCCTAAGGTCAAAAACTTGGATCAAAATCGCTTTTACACCATCTTGTTTTAGCAAACCCAAATACATATTGAAAATACTACCTAGGTACTCGATTATTGTACATTTTTTTTAATTACGTATGTCCATATAAATATTACTCCGACTCAAAACAAGATACACGTAGTTTCAACAACCATTACCATAATATACCAACCATTCCTAAAGGTACAAGATAAAACACAGTTTACAATATGAATAATCATTTTCATTTGACTTTATTCATGCCAGGCCGCCAATGGCTTAAATAAATATATATTTAGGGACAAATCACACAGATTGAGCTAGCCCCAAAGTAAATTTGAGACTTGTGTTATGCTTGTTTCTGCGTTTTGTATCAAAACTTTTAACCGCTATCTCTTTTGCTCTTACGAGAGCGACCGTTATCGTAATGTTTGTCGCATGGGTCTTTTTACGCAGTAATAAACATTCTAAGCTATAACAAATCTATGTAAAGCACATCCTTGACTCAACCGTCGGCAATTTGTAGAGTGTTCACGCATCGTGGCGTTGATAAGGCCCTACAGTATCACATCATTTAATGTTGACGTTTGTTCTCGAGATCTCAAGTGAGTCTACGTGTCTAAGGGGCTTTTTAAATCTTTGGCAAAAAAATTTATAGCTCGTTTATTCAAATCTTAAATGAACTTGTTCTAGTGCATTATTCATTTAGTTACTTAAATCTTATTTCTTTTTGTTAAACCGTTGTAAATAAACCTACGTCCAATCTTTTAAAATATAATATATAATATAGTATTCCTTTCCTACACAAGTTTTAAAACTAATTTAGGACTACCCTTTTTTATGCTAGTCTGGCAGAAAAGGAAAACTTAGAATGTACATTAGAAAACTTAAAGTGTAAGCACCGAATTGGCACAAATGTCATGTCAACACAGTTCGGCATCTATTTTGCTGCCTTTTCCTATTGTCACGCCCACCAACACTCTAACAGTGAGCTACAGATCTTGCAGTACTGGACTCAGTTTGCTTAAAAAAGAAAGACGCAAAACGCGTGATTATTAATGTATGTGCTACCTTTTACCCGCGACTTCGTCTTCGTAAATTTAGTACTTTGTAAGAAAAACGGCAAAACAGGAGTCACCATTCAAAATTCTCTCCGTGGATGATTTTTGGGATAAACACTATCCCATATCCTTCCCCGGGTCTCCAACTATATCCGCACCAAATTTAATCTAAATTGGTAGCGTGAAAAGGTCACAGACAGACAGAGTTACTTTCGCATTTACGAGTATATAATATTAGTAAGGAAGTATTCGGGGTAGTTCTATCGGTAAATTTATTTATCTCAAATTAAGACTTAACTATTAAACGACCAACAACATAATTTCAATATCGATCTTGTACTAGTAGAGATTGCATATTACTTCGCCTTTGTCGTTACTCTGAGCCGATAGATTGGTTAGGCGTTGCTTATAATTATAATATACTAACTGAATTACGTACCTAAATTAATATTTGAAATATTACACGGTACCCTTAGACTATGACGTGATGCAATGCAATTAGTGGAGAATTTTACATTATTTAGATACATCTCAGTTTCGAGATTGGTCAAAAATGCTTTAATCCGGCTTTCTTGACGACCTCCGTGGTGCAGTGGTCACCATGCTAGTCCGCCACCCAGAGGTCCCGGGTTCGATCCCCGGTCAGGGCAAGTTGGAAAATGACCTTTTTTAAATTGTCCTGGGTCTTGGATGTTTATCTATTTAAGTATTTGTTTCAAAATAAAGTATCGTTACTTAGTATCCCATAACATAAGTCTCGAACTTACTTTGGGGCTAGCTCAATCAGTAATATTTATCCATATTTCTTTATTTATTTTGTCTGTCCGGCTGTTCTCGCCTCTCAGGTCACATTTCTCAACCGAATCTCGTGTTTGTGAGAAGTTTTGAAAATTATTTTTTTTTTTCCATTCAATTTGTCGATGTTTTTTAATAGTGAAAATATTGAAGTTCAACCCAAACTTTAAAAACATCACATTTCAGCCATTTGAATTTTTTTCGAAAGTTGATAATACTTTTTTTTACCCTTTTTAAGATGCAACTTTTTTGTCTTAACAACTTTTTATCCGATAAACTTTAACAAGTCGGGGTGAATTGCAAGGTCTACAGCTCATAGAGCCACTGTCTAACATTTAAAAACTAGACAGATTTTTTTAAATTTATATTGCAAGTTCATGAAGGGGTCTAACAGACAAGCGACGCGACAGTTTTACTGCCACACCTTTCGGTGACAGTCGCGTGACACACGTCAGGTTGACACTAGTTCACTACTGTCACGAACTGTCAAAAACCTTGCGTGACGCGACGGTCGTCGTCATACTGTCGCGGGCAAACTGTTGCTCCTCTGTAGAAGTCCTAATAGTAGCGTGTCGACACGACATAAAAATGCAATATACGGCGTTTGGTGATCAAGAGATTTCCTTTGGCTGAGATCCTTATGACTCAGTTAAGGAAGGAAGAAGGAAGAAAATCTTGAATTTTTGTACAGAGGGGGGTTTATGGTGTCATCAATTTTTTGTATGAATTCTTTGTTACCTTTCATTTAGGGTATCAAATGAAAGGACTTTTTGAGCTGATTCTAAAAATATACTACATCATTATATTTCAGTCATTTGTTTTCTAAAAAGAAAAAAACAAAAAAATATTTTCAAAACATACCAAGTTTGGACTCCTGCAGGTAGACAACAACTGAATTAATTTTTATAAAACATACTTATGTCAAATAAATCGTTATATACTCCGAGTCTAATGTCATGGAAGCAATTTTGACCCCCCAACTGTACAAAAATTCACGATAAATCCCCTTCTTAAATTCATATTTGAGTAATAAGGATCAACTCAGCCAAAGGAAATCTCTTGATCACCGATTGCCTAATTTTTTAGCACCAACGACTAGAACAAAAACAAAACTCAATTTGAGAGACAATTTCAAGACGTTAGTATGCCATATAAAAGCAACTACAGACAGTTTACATTATTCAATCCTGACTTTTTCTCATCTTCCCTTGTGATTGTATTTATTTTCAGAAGATTGAATTCATCATCATCAATTCTTATAAATCGTTTTATTGAGCTTGTCTTGCACGAGTATTTTAAATGAGTGATCACAGAAATGAACAGAGTAATAATATGTTTGTGTCCTGACATGGAACGCCCAAGGTAATGTGAGAGATGGAATTCTATAGAGGAGGCCTATATCCAAAGAGGGGCTCTCAGTTAATATTATAAAAAAATATAAATTATAATTTTAAAACTTTTTGAAACATTTGATGTTAATCTGACGTTTTTTTAAACATTAATTTGTTAACTTAAAAAACTTTAATCAAAATTGAATAAGCACTTAAAACTTAGAATAAAAAGGTTTATTTTATTTTATATTTTTATATATTTCTGGCCCTCTAGTCCCCAAAATGAGCTTATTACATAGGTATTTATAATTATTTATTTTATGTTTGTTTACCTATGAGTTTGGCATCCTTGGGTGATCATTTAGATGTTTTTAAAGAAAGAAAAGTAAAAAAACACAACCTGGGTTACGAAGCTGCACCCCTTTAAAGTATATAACGTCTAACAACATATACTGAAACTATTTTTAGGGTGATTTCAGGTCGTGATACAGAACTCCCCCAAGAAACATATACCGCTAAATGAAAAATATTTTTCTGTTTTCTATACAAACTCGTCCGAGTCGTATAAGCTGATCGGTCAATTTGTATGGAAAGCCAAAAGTATTTTTTATATTTCGTTATATGTACCTTGGAAAAACTTGTTCAGTATCGTGGACTGAATTTAGCCTTTAAACAGTTTTAGCATATTTTGTTAGACCCTGTATATACTAAAACGCGCAAAGATGAAAAAGGTATAAATTAAGTTTGCGTCATTGCTTGTGTCATGATTATTAATAAAGGTTATTTTATTCTTTTTAAATTAATAAGGTCCATTACATTCATACATAAAATTATGCTATCTTGTGATACGAGTAAGCAAACTTGAAGTAATTACTGAGCTTTGAAGGCGATGAATATGTCTATGGTTAGGCTTACGAGAGTACAAGTACTTAAAGAAGTCATCACACTTGTCACATAACTAAATGCTCGCCTGGCATTACTTTTAGTAGTAAAAATTAACCGGTATGCTTGGTTTTCATACAAAATACAAACTAATCTCCATTTTTTCGTTTCTCTCAAAAGTGTTTGAGGCCTGTGCCCATTAACAACTATCTCGACATATTTTTGATAATGACCTGTTAAATTCATTCCAATCAGGTTTTCGTCGTAGACACGGCACGGTATCAGCCCTCCGCAAAGTGACTGATGATATTTGATTGAGGGTGGAGAATAAGAAAGTCACAGTCCTAGCGTTGTTAGATTTCTCCAATGCTTTTAACACCATGGACCATGATATCCTCTTAGTCATACTAGCACATCTCAAGGTATCTTCACCAGTTGTTAACTGGTTCACATCTTATCTTCGAGGACGACAGCAGTCGATTTACTCTGAGGAATTCTCCTCAGACTGGTGTGAGCTTGAGGCAGGCGTCCCTCAAGGAGGTATTCTTTCGCCTCTACTCTTCTCTATTTTTATAGATTCTATTACTAAAGATCTTCAGTGTTCGTACCACCTTAATGTCGACGACTTGCAACTTTATGTACAAGCTGACATAGATAATCTGGACGCTCCTATTGATCAAATCAATACTGCTGCTGAGAAGTCGCGAAAATTCTGGGTTCAGGTCAATCCAAAAAAATGACAGGCCTTACTAGTTGGTAGTTCATACTTTATTAGGCGGATTGACATTGATTCCCAACTATATGTTTGTTTTGAGGGCGCAGTAATACCATTTGGCACAACTGTCAAAGACTTGGGACTTTACATAGATCTCTCGTGGAATATACAGGTCATGGAAATTTCTAAAAAGGTTACGGGTGTTCTACGAACTCTCTATATGCTAAAAAAATTCCTCCCTAGTGATACTAAAACAATGCTGGTGAATACACTGATCCTGACAATCATAGATTATGCTGATGTGTGCTACTCGAAATTGACTGGCGATATGCTAAACAAACTTGGCCGTCTTATCAAAAACTGTATTCAATATCTTTAGTCTTCGTAAATATGATCATGTGTCGTCTTACCGCTCCCAAATTCATTGGTTACCAATTCTTCAACGGAGTAACTTGCACATCCTTACAATTCTCTTTTCGATTCTTTTTGAACCCGCTACTCCTGATTACCTCAAGTGTGATTTATAGTTTCAGGGTGATACCCATCTCAGAGATCTTCGCTCCTCTAACAATTTCAACCTATTTTTGCAAGTTCACCGTAGTGGGTTCTTTACACATTCTTTCATCATCCAAGCTATCAAACTATACAACAATTTACCAGTCGATGTCCGGAAGGCTAAAATCCGCTTTTCATTTATGAACCAGGTGAGAAGGCACACTTTCTTCAGAAACTGTCATATAGATCATAGTGTATTTATGTAGTAAATGTAGGTATTGTTTATCATAGTATACACTTAATAGTGTGTATTTTTTTTTGTATGTAAGTTATTGTTTTGACTTATAGTCTTTTTTTTTTTGCCACTCATCAATTCAAGTTTTGCACTACCCGGTCATTCTCTACATCACCCGTTTGGTTGACTGGTAAATAAGGCTTTAGGCTTTAAGTCCGCAATTACACTTGTATTTGTGTATGAAGTTAAATAAATAAACCAAGCCACTTCTAGCCTACTTATTTTCTGTGTCAGTCAATTAATTGATGAGGTAGTTACCATTAATCTTAACTGCTCATGTCAGTTGCAGAACCAGTGCATGGTACATTTTACTTTTCAATATGAATCATAAAAAGCTTCATTTATCATTATGAAATGCCTAAGTGTCATCATAAAACCCGCTACAAAGTTTTAAAATGCTTAGCTTCATGTTTCATATTATTATTATTATTATTTTGGTTTAATCGATTAGATATTTGAATAAAATTTTAACTAAACTAAATAATAATATTAAAAAAAACAATATTAAATTTAAAAAAATGATCTAGCCCATGCAGCATGGTATCAAGAAGGCTGCATTCCCTCGCTGCAAGGCAATGCTGATCTGTTAATAAAAAAAGCAGCCAGCGCTCTTAATCAATAATATCCTCGTAAGTTAAAAAAGTGGGAAAATTAGCGCCAATAGCATATTAATATAAATATTATGCTACACTATTGTTTTGTATTTCGTTTCTAATGAAAACTTTATTTAAAATTTTCAGTCTCTCAAATTTCTTGTCACCACGTATTATTTAATTAACACAGAAATGACCTTGCTTATCTCACATATTAAATTTGACAGATTCGTGTCAGACAGAAAATAATTGGGGCATAAACTGGTGGTTTTTTTTGTGACAAGACAATGCTGTAAATGATGATGTATTGTGATTGGTGTTGGATTATTGTTTCATTAAAAAATTAGGTCAATGTCAAACATACTAGTCAGTATAAGCGAAGTGTGAACTCGCTGTAAATGACAACTTGTGATATTTTCGTGTGATCTGTTCAAAGAAACTAGACTTGTTATCTAACAAACATACATACGCAACCCTATATTTAACATAAAAATACCGGATTGTACAAGAAAATTCTCAAAGCTTTCCTCGTAATTCTCAGTTGCAAATATGATGGTAGGCATATAACAAAAACTGGTCAAGTGCAAGTTGACCTCGCGTGGAGAGGGTTCTGCACATGCCAAAGTTTTTAAATAATTATAAAATGTTACATTTCAAATCATAACAGTAAGACGCGAGTTAACTAATAATAGCGCCATTTAGTGGTGTTTTAGTAAACTATTTTCAGTAAGTGAACGTATTCTATTGAGTTTACCATTTTATTTTCAACTGATAGAATTTTTATAGGTTTTCTGCTAGTTTACCAGTACTGGACTATATTTTGTATATTTTTTTTTTTCAGAATTTTAGGCTCCCCAGTTTCGGATATCGGCGGGAGTGAATGGTAAATTTTCGTCTTCTTTCATGAATAAAATCAAAAGTGTATTTATTTTAAAATGATATCAAAAACATATTTCAATTCTTCATAACAAGCCCTTTCAGTTGATGTATGACACAGTAATGTTTTCAAAACTTTGTTTTTAATTTCCTAATTTGTACCGCAAAAAATAACAATTATTAAAAAAAAAAAAAATTGCTTTGCAAACCTGTCTTTGGGTCAAAGGATTACACAATCCTACCAAGTTTCACCCGATTTGGTCCAGTAGATATAACTCTAAAAATGAAACAAAACCATGTGACTAAATATATAATTACTTTAAATTGTGATTCAATTTAAATACGGATGAACAGTAATTAAAAAAGCAATAAGTTCTTTTTTTAATTTTGGAAACAACTAATGTCTAATAATTAAAAAAATCAATGACTTTTAATCACATCGCTCTTGATTGTAGAATTTTAAAGATATTTTAAGTGATTTTTTTTAATTATCCACATTCAAATAGAAGTAATTTTATAAAGATGTCTTGTCTATGTATAGTATTCATCCAAAATTTTGCTATTATCAGCACAACCAGTAAGTAGGTTGACTGGTAAAAAGTCCTTGGGCCTTAAGTCCTCCTGTTACACTTTTTTAATAAAGTTTAATAATTACTTAATTTAATAAGTGTAAATTAAAAGTCCCGTTAAAAAAACGACATTTCTCCGATTAGATCTTCTACTTCATGTAATTAATGGCAATGATAAATATTGTGATTGACATATCCGTGTTAGTCAGTAACCGTCACATATTTCTGTTCTTCTTAGAACGCTGTTATTTTAAAATTAGGTCAATGTTAAACTTGTCCCTTGCAATAAAAATTGGCGGGTATCAGATAAAGTGTTTACACATAACCACAGACTAAGTACATCTTCTCCTTTGTCGTGTCGATGACTGAACTTCATCAAATTACACCAGACCAGTAGAAGGCTACAGCAACAGCATTGTCTGTGCACTGCATCAAATCGGCCATCGAACATAAAGCAGGGTATGAGAGACAGCGGAGAAGATGTGGCATTCTCTGTCTCGGTTGGCCGCATTGACTCTGCGGGAATAGAATAAGTAAGTACTCACGTACAGAAGACTTGCTCAGAAAAGAAATTTAAAGAAATATCTACTTAATGTGGTTAGCGCTATGGTTTAATTTAGCTCACGTCAGTACTCCTCACCTCTTTGTTTAGATATATAGACATCTATTGCAAGCCAATTTCATTCTTATTACCAAGAAAAACGATTCGTATATCTAAATTTTCCATTCCGGAGTGGTGTTTTTGTATATGGTATTTTTTATGCGGTAATAATGTGATATGATGTGAATGCGATTATTAGATCCTTTTGTTTAGTAAAATTCAGTGAAATCAATTAAAAAACACGTAAATAATATAAGAGCGTCTTCTTTTAAAGAATCGTGTAAATGGTGAGCAAAAGTAAGCAAATAACTCAATGGCAAGTTGTGGACTTCTTTGCTAATAAGTTTCCAAAACTAAAAACCGACTTGACCCCAAACTACACAACCGATTTTGATAAAAATTTTATGGAAAAACCTGACAACCCTTTCAAACAAAACAAAAATTCCAACAGTCCTGGAGGTTTTCTGATAATCGGTGAACATAAATAGAAAAAAGAATCTCGCGATGAATTGATAGCTCCTCCTTTTTGTAAGTCGGTTAAAAACGGAGTCGAGAAGTTTTGATTTTTTTTTCGGTTGGCATAAAGAGTCAAAGTCAAAGTCTAAACCGAGCCGAAGCCGAAGCCGAAGACTAAGACGAAGCCGAAGCCGAGGCCGAAGCTGAAGTCAAAGCCAAAGCCAAAGTTGAAGGCGAAACCGAATACTGAGATGAAGCCGTAGCCGTAGCAGTAGCCGAATCAGAAGTCAAAGCCGAAGATAAAGCCAAAGCCTAAGTCAAGGTCGTGGTCAGTGGTAGGTTTTTCAGCAATAAATGATCAAGGTATGTGACCTTGATCATTTATTGCTGAAAAACCTATATAATCATTTTTGTTTTTTCATGAAACCCATACGTGTAGGGTATTTATGGATAGGTCTTCAAAAATGTATAGAGTTTTCTAATATAATTTTTGAAGTGAAAACTTTTTTAGCGGCGTTGTTAATTTTTTTGTAATGGGCAAAATATGTTAATCTCGCGTCAGGGCGTCAGGGCGTCAGGACACGTGACCTGATCGAAAATTTGTAAGATGGATGGAGAGTAAACAGCCGGCGCGGCGCGGCGTAGGAGAGGAAGTATCCCCCTCTCTTTCTACGGCGTGGCGAAAATGTATGCCTGCACCTGCTGTTTCATTTAGGCGGCGCAGGGCGCTTGCGCGAATGTTCGTGTGTGTTTATGTTACAGCGTGCCACGCGCATCCATGGAAATGCACAACGTTTATATTCAAGTTTTCACTTCTGCCGGCACTCTCGGAGTGCAACCCGTCGTTTTTTTTCTATACAGAATAGTTTGCGAGAGAGACACTTCCAAAGTGGTAAAATGTGTCCCCCCCCCCCTCCCTGTGACTTCTAAAAGATAGAACGTTAAACTTAAAAAAATATATATGATGTACATTACCATGCAAACTTCCACCGAAAGTATTTTTTTGATACGTTTATTATAACACAGATTAAAGTTACAACGAACTACAAGAACTATTATATTATGTTACTTGCTGCTACGGAACCCTTAATGGGCGAGTCTGGCTCGCACATGGCCGCTTTTTTTATCTAACTAATCAAAGGGCCAATTTCTTTTTCAAAAGGCTCATTTTGTTTTTGAGCCTGACCCAGGTATGTACGAGTATTGATTATAATCAGATTAATCAAGAGTGATTACGTACTGATGTATCGACTTTCCTATTGTATCTTTTGCTGTGCTGTTTCAGACCCTATCATCCTCAGAAAATAGTTGGCATTTACAACCAGCCGCTAACCATATGGCTTTCTTCTTTTGGCATGCGTTTGTGTTAGAAATTTTACAACTTGACTATCGTCAACCCTTTTTAGTCGCTTCTTATGACATCCACAGGAATATTATGGTGCGTGGTATTTTTTTTACAATGATGACAGCCGAGACCAATGGCTAAACGTGCCTTTCGAAGCACGGAAGACCTCTAGTTTTTTTTTGTCACTTTTGGACGTCATGGACAGTCTGCTGGCGGTCTTTTGGTGTACCTGTCCCATAAATGGGCAGAATCGGTTGAGATTAAGAAGAAGCAGATTCGGGAGGCCTTGGGGGATGGCTTGGACATAGCGAAAGCCTTCGATCGGGTCTGGCATAAGGCTCTTCTATCAAAACTTCATTCTTTCGGGTTCGGGTTTCCTCACAGGGCGCAGCATCAAATTCGTTGTTGACAGTTCGTCCTCTGAATATAAGCCCGTGAATGCTGGTGTCCCACAGGGCTGTGTTTTGTCTCCTATGCTTTTTCTTTTGCATATCAATGATATGCTGCAATCCAGCAGCACTCATTGCTATGCAGAAGATACCACAGTATACCTCTTATACCGGCCAAGCCAATATTTCTCGGGTAAACGTCTTTGAGTGTCGCACAAAACTTGTTTCTGATATCGAAACTTCGTTGAACCAAGTTTCAGTTTGGGGTATTTCCAACTAAGTCCAATTTAACCCCAAAAACACAAGCTTGTGCGTTCACCGCAAACAAAGTCCATTCGTCGTATCTTCCTCGTTTCAGGGCGCTTCCCTCGATATTCAGCTGAGGATCCGAATTTTCGGCGTCGAGATTTCAAGCGACGTTCAATTTCGCGGTCACCTGAATGACAAAGCTGAGTTGGATTCTAAAAAACTGGGTATTCTCGGTAGAGCAAGGCGATATTTCACATCGTCACATCGCCTTCAGCTGTATAAGGCACAAGTTAGGACGCATATGGAATATTGCTCCCATCTCTGGGCCGAGGCACATTAATACCAAATTCTTCCTTTTGACCGTCGTTTGAAATCGCGCAACTCGTATAATCGACGACGTGACTCTCGTCGGCCGTCTCGATCCTCTGGCTCTACGTGAGGATGTTGCATCCTTGTGTATTTTTTATCGCATTTATCATGGGGAATGCTCTGAAGAATTGTTCGACTTAATAAATGCTTCAAAATTTCATCCACTCCACTTGGATAGTTGGCAATCAACCACCGTACGTTTTTAAAGAAAGTTTTTACCACGTACGACCGAACTGTGGAATCAACTTCCTGCAGCAGTGTTCCCGGACCGATACGACATGGAAACCTTCAAAAACGAATCTATATCTTCCTGAAAGTCCGGCAACGCTTCTGTTACACCCCTGGTTGTATTGTATTTGTATTGTATTGTGGTATTACAGTTGTCTATGGGCAGCGGTGATAAATTACCATCAGGTGACACGCTTGTTTGTTTGCCGCCCTATAACATCACCAGTATAATGAAATTAAAATAAATCGATATAAAATTCGACAGTCCCATACAACTTTTGTATGGAACACTTTTGTATGGAAATGCTGTTTTTTTCGTTTTTACAGTTATTTTAATGTCATTATACTAACTATAGTAAACTAAAGCCCGTGTTTAAATTTATTACTGATAAGTCCCTTCCACGTTGTATATCAAAGTTAATTACAGGCATTAACACGTGTTTAATTAAACTTGCTATTTATTTAATCCATATACTCAGGGGATCAGATAATGTCCTTGCTTCCTGCTATGCAAACCCTTTGAGGAATACACTGTCGTTAATTAATGGCAAATAGGACCTTCATATTGGATATTCCCTTAGAGACTCAACTTACACAGAGCTCTGAAGCTTAATATATTTATGTGGGTACTAGTCGACGCTTGCAGCTACACCTTTAAGGGTTTTACATCCGAGGGAATATACAAAAGTTCCATAAATAATCAGTATTCTCTATTTAGGTAATAATTCTCAATTGCTAGTATTACCTTTTAACGTCGCCGCGTTTTAGATAGTTGAATTCTTTGATTAAGTAAATATTTTTACTGTGGGCTTTGAGCGCGGCGACCGAATCAAGAAATTCCGTAACGAAAATAAAACCTGACACCCCCCACTCCGTCTTAACGTTTCTCGGCAACCGGTGACCGGCACAGCGGCGCGGCGTTGAAAGCCGTGCATCGTCTAACGTCGTTTCAGTTCGGCAGACTTCGGCACGGTGTTTGTGTGTATGTTAAACGTATGCGTGTAGACTAGCTGCTAACTGCTCATAATAAAAATTCCTGAATAACCTTCATGTATTGTTAGATAATAAAAATATTTTAAACGATATTAACTTCTCATTTATTCAGTAAAAGAAAACAAAATGTTTTTTTATCGGTCACCACGCTTAAAAAGTGTAACTTGAATTAATATCAAAGAAAAAACTTGAATTAATATCGAAGAAAAAAATAAATAAATAATTATATTTGCATAAGTTGATAAAAAAATGCTATGCAATAGCTTTACCGCGGCAGTCCCCGAGTGCCACATGCTTTTTTCTTTCTACAGTTATTATGACTATTTATTGTTATAAAATAAAATATTTAAGTTTTGTTTATTCTTATTTTGATTTACAAACATTTTGTTTTACAGACGCACAGACGCACAGACGCACAGACGCACAGACGCACAGACGCACAGACGCACAGACGCACAGACGCACAGACGCACAGACACACGGACACACAAACACACATAGACACGTCAAACTTTTAATAGGTACCCCTCTTTTTCGTCGGGGGTTAAAACATATTTATTACAGCCTTTATGATATTATCCGCCACAATTGAATGGTTTTTATTGCTCTTCAATTACAAACGTAATTAAAAGGTTACGATAATAAATGATTCAATGGCGCCACAGTATAAAAATAAACTGATTTATATGCGTACTAATGACTTCCTATGAAGATTATTCTATTGATAAATAAGTGTAGGCAATACAATGTGGAAAGGATATACTCGTAATAAATCGAACCGCGGGCTATACAAGACCACTACAGTATAATGAAATAAAAATAACACTCAAAAAACCAAAAACAAATTCGACATACCCATACTAATTGCCCGGGCGGCTGCAAACTTTTGTAAGTGCCAATTTTATTTTTTAGTTTTTTAACTGTAATTTTAATCTCATTACACTATTAGTGATCTATCAGTTATCAAATCAGTTGAACAAAAATGGCGGACTTCAAAGTGGCGGTTATCGGCGCAGGTACAAATAATACGCTGACGATCGCCATTTTGGTTCAATTTACGTGTCGGGAATTTGTACAAAAATGCGTTGAAGCCCGCCATTTTTGTTCATCTTATTTGTGTCGCATTGTAAGTCCCTTCCGCGTTGTATGATTATAACTTAAAATTATTCGATACAGGGTCTAATAAAATATAATGAAACTCTTTTGAGGCTTGAGTCAGTCTATGATATTAAACTGTATGCCAAGGAACGTAATAATAGTTAATTGTACATATATGTCTTCGCTACCAATAGACCGATCAGCTGATCTAAGTTTCTGTGGAAAGTAGAAGTCTTATTTTAACCCTCGACAAAAAAGCGATGTGTTATAAGTTTTACGCTAATGTCTCTCTGTCTGTCTGTCTGTGGCCTCGTAGCGCTCGAACGGATAGACCGATTCGATGCGGTTTTATTTTACGTGAAAGCGAGTGTTTTGCAGTGGTTCTTAGCTATGCTTGATAAAAATCGTTTAAAAGTTATTGGGAGCTTAAGCTTGGAAGCCAAGGCTTTTTCTAGAAAATAATAGATGGCGCTACGGATATCCATCTAGTGATGAGTAGCGGAACTACCGATATGACTTCGGTCATTCCACTACTTGTAACTACATGGTGTGCTTGACAATCGGGTTTTTTATTATTTTCTAGCAAATTTACTTCTAACTTGTTAACATAAGTACGAGTTATTATGTACCCAATATAAAAAAAATATACAAACAAGCCCCCCCCCCCCCTACATGCTCGCTCTTATGCCCTCTCTTAATGAGATCCCCAGAGCTGGCAGGGGGTAAGAGAGAAAATAGCACACGGCCTCGGCCCATTGCGGCTGAGAGGTGACGCTGCGATTTTTTTTAGTGGCGACACCACATTACCTTGCCGGTTTCCCTTGACCGGTAAAGTACCTATCCGAAGGGATTTTGTACCGCGAGAAAAAAAAAAGGTTAGGAATCACCTGATTATCCGAAAAGAAAGATGATTCCGTGTTTCGGAAGACACGTATAAACTGTGGGTCCAGAACGCGTTTGCTCAAACCTATAAAAGGATTGGTTCCGGTCTACCCATTGGGTTGTGAAAGCCAAAGGGTAGTCACTCTGTGTAAAAAAACAGAAACCTCGTCAAATCCTAGGTTAGGTACCGGACCTCGGGTTCTGGAGCGTTACCGCTGAGGATGCAACCTTAAATACGCTTGGATGATGATGATAATAGAGTTAACTTAGTTTTGACACTCTATTCAAATTAAATATAGTTTTTAGAGTTCCGTACCTAAAGAGTAAAAACGGGACCCTATTCCCTATACCCCGCTCCGCTGTCCGTCCGTCTGTCTTTCTGTCTGTCTCCAGGCAGTATCTCATGAACCGTGACAGCTAGATCGTTAAAACTTTCACAAATGATGTAATTTTGTTGCCGCTATAACGAAAAAATCTAAAAACAAGATAAATTAAATATTCAAGGGGGCTTCAACAAAGATTTTTTATAGATAATGCTACGAAACCCTTCGTGCGCGAGTCCGACTCACACTTGGCCGGTTAGTTTTCTGTAGCAAGCTGCAGCTAATAATAGGAGTACATACTCATATTTAGCTGCAGTCATCCTAATCCGCGGGTAGTTCACAATTACAGACAATCAGTTTTACAACCGGCAATTCGCAGACGGACAATTTGTGTTGCTATAAAACAATGTCGTTTTACGACTAGCTATCAAACTTTAATGAGTGATATAGGTAACATATTTTATGTTTTGTTTGTACTGAAACTCCTTACAATTAGCACACCTTAAATCACTTATTGTGAAAGATTAATTTATTTAAATAAGAATTAGGATATAAAATAAAAAATATTAAATAATTGATACAATGGACAAATGGCTAAAGACCCAAGAGCCAGGCTGACCCGACACTATACCGAAGAATTCCCGGATATCAGCACGTACGAGATAAGGATGGCCCTCAAACAACTCAAAAACAACAAGGCGCCGCCGGGCGAGCGGGTGGAACGCCGGTACTGAAAGTCCTTCAGAGGCTCTTTAATTATAAGAGGCGTGGTACTCCTGTTCCTTAAAAAAGGAGACAACACCCTGTTGAAGAACTATAGGCCTATCACGCTTCTAAGTCATGTATACAAGTTGTTTTCGAGGGTCATCACGAATCATCTCGCAAACAGGTTTGATGCCTTCCAGCCCCCCAAACAAGCCGGTTTCCGTAAAGGCTTAAAACCACGGACCACATTCACATGCTGCGGCAAATTATTGAGAAGACGAGGGAGTATAACCGGCCGCTATGCTTAGGGTTCATGGACCATGAAAAAGCCTTTGATTCGATCGAAACGTGGGCCGTGCTTCAGTCTCTCCAGCGATGCCGTATCGACTATCGGTATATCGAAGTGTTGAAGTGCTTATACAGTAACGCCACTATGTCAGTCCGAGTACAGGAGCAGTGCACGAGGGCTATTCCACTGCAAAGAGGTGTAAGACATGGAGACGTTATATCTCCGAAACTGTTCACCGTTGCACTGGAAGATGCCTTCAAGCTTCTGGACTGGGAAGGATTTGGCATCGGTTCACTATCCATAAGGATAATAATTTAAGCCATAAAGTAACATGGCATACTGTTTTTTAGCATAATGATTTTTAAGCATAACGTTCTGGTGCATAACAGTTTACGCATAATATTTGAAGCATAACGTGTCTAAGCATAATAATATTTAGGCATAACATTATAAAGCATGAATGTATTTAAACGTAATCATATCAAACCATATTTTATCAACACATAACATTTCTCGAAGCATAAAAATTATTAATCACAAATTATTAAAGCATAATTATTCAAAACCACAAGTTTTACAGATAAACACGCAAAACAGTTAGCTCCTAAAATGTTAAACACTCATACAAGTTTTAATAAAATATGCTGTAATAAAATTTGAAAAATTAACTGGAATCTAACTTCCCTTCTGCCCTCACACGTGTTACGGGTGGTCATAAAAAAAATAACTTGAACCTAACTTTCTTTCTGCCCTCACAGTTGTTCCAGGTGGTCACAGTTGTTCCGGGTGGTTATAATTTTTTTTTTCATGATTATTGAAAATAAGCACTTATAAATAATTTAATTTTGTTTCTGTTATTCTTAAAAATATTATGCCTAAATAGTATTATTCTTATAGTTATTATACCTACGGAGATTATGCAAATTAACATTATGCCAAAAAAAATTATACCTAAGAACTATTATGCTATAATATTTTATACCAAAAAACATTAGTACAAAGCCAATTATGTGAAAAAAAAGGATCCCTTTGGCATCAATGGCGAATATATCACTCACCTTCGATTAGCCGACGATATCATTTTCATGGCAAAATCGATGGATGTCTTAAGTACTCGATCGGAGACCCAAATCGAGTTTCCCAACAGGTGGGCCTTAAAATGAACATGAACAAAACGAAAGTAATGTCGAATGTCCATGTCGCGCCTCTATCTGTTTGTGTTGGGAGCTCCACTCTCGAAGTTGTAGATCAGTATATCTACCTGGGTCAATTGATCCAGGCAAGAAGTTCCAGCTTCGAGGAAGAGGTCTTTCGACGTTTCCTTACGTGTATCCCTACATGATCGAATCAGAAATGAGGGAGTTCGTGGGAGAGCAAAAGTCACTGACATAGCCCAGCGGATTAGTTCGTTGAAATGGTAGTGGGCGGGACACATAGCGCGAAGAACCGATGGCCGATCGGGCAAAAAGGTTCTCGAATGGCGACCACGTACTGGCAAGCGAAGCGTAGGACACCCACCCACAAGGTTGTCAGACGACCTGACCAAGGTCGCTGGAAAGCGCTGGATGAAGGCCGCTCTTGATTGGTCATTTTGGAAATCTTTGGGAGAGGCCTATGTTCAGCAGTGGACGTTATGCGATTGAAATGATGATGATGATGATTAATTGCAACAAAAAGTTAAACACTTGTTATATAACTTAAATATAACCGTGAATATGAAAAACGAAAAATCGACATTTTTATACAAAAGTGTTCGGCCGGCCCGGCAATTTGTATGAAAATAACGATTTTTTCTTTACTTTTAAGAAAAGTAGTTCATAGTAACGATCTGAGTTGCTCCTACAGGGGTCGGACAGGGCTTTTGGTACATATTGTATAATATAATGTTCAAGATTTAAGTTGCTTTGATTTAGAATTTAATTCATTAAAAAAAAAATTGCTGTAGGATTGATTTCGGAAGGCAGATTTTTATGAACATAGCAGATAGAATATACCAATTTAACAATAAATATTAAAGGTGAACTTTACATACCAATATTCAAACAAGAATTTCAGTTGATCACATTTCCTAATAAATGTAAACCGAAAAATGAAGAAGAAATTGGGAGGACTAAAAATATCCTTGAAAAAGAGTTTTAAAGTTTGCGCTTCTTTTTATAGTACTAAACGTAGTGTACGTAGTTATTATAGGAATATAGAGTAATGGGTTAACCATACTTTCCATTAGAAAAGTGATTTCCTCCAGTTAACAAAGCTTACCTAAGGCTGTCGCCTGACTGCTGCTGCTACCATTGATTAAATCTTGTACGAACGAAAACAACGCATTTTTGTACCTTTTATTTTACAGCCATTAACATAACCTCTATTTAATAACAATATATATTATATTAGGTTGGGGAAAAAGTCTTTTCGCATATAGTATGTATGAACTTGTAATAAAACCACTTTGGCTACACTATTTGTAACTGGCTGGTTTTGGTATCATTTAAAAGTTTAAATTTTAAAGAAGATAATTTCAAATTCAAATTAGGAAAATGCGTGATTTTCATTTGTTTTTCTTACCGTCAAGATGAGAGAATCTAATGAAAAAATTAGTTACATTTTAAAATTTTACTATCAAAAAGGTAAAAATGCAACGCAAGCCGCGAAAAAAAATTGCGATGTTTATGGACCTAGTGCAGTGTCTGTGAGAGTAGTACAAATATTACCTAAGTCATAGTCATAGGTAACTCTATGTACGGAGAGTATCTAGAAAGGTAGACTGGCAGGAATATCATCGACGATAACTTTTCTACATAATAAGATTTAAGTATATTAATTAGCACTTCAACCTGGCAAAACAATAAAGTTTAGGAATTGCAAGCTGTCTGGGAATTGCAAAATAAAGAACATGAGTCGCTGTAACTAAGGCTGGCGCGGCACCTTCTCCACTGCAGTGTATCGCGATCAAGCCGACGCTTGCGTGACCCTTGATATGCACTTAAGTAAATCATTTACTTTTGCACGATCAGCTCAGTGCGTGTTTGTGTCAACATTTCACATGTTTACGGTCAAACGCAAAGATGACGGTTAAAGTAGTTCGTATGTGACGATCCTTACGCCACCATTCAAGAACTACAAGTTACAAAGAATTTCCTGCCACATTTTTTTACAAGGGGCTTACAATGCGACACAAATAAGTTGAACAAAAATGGCGGTCTACAAATCATTTTTGTAAAAATTCCCGGCACGTAGGTTGAACCAAAATGGCGGTTATCGGTGTAGGTAAAAATAATGCGCCGACGACCGCCATTTTGATTTAATTTACGTGTCGAGATTTTGTACAAAAATGATTTAAAGTCCGCCATTTTTGTTTAACTTATTTGTGTCGCATTATAAGATGACGCTGTCATAACCTACATCACGCTTTAAGATTTTCTGCGATTGGTTACATAATTATACACAAGCCTCCGACAATTTACTTTGTCCGGTGAATAAGGAAATGCCGTCCGAGGTAATCTATGTGTGACAATTAAAAAAACACGACCATTTACCGTCGGAGCCACGGTTCCCCAGCCGCAAAACCATTAAATAAATAATAAATAAATTACTTATTCCTCTAAACATAATAAAGATCACTATAGCTTTAACATTTTTAAAAATAAAATCAGTTGACAATCTTATCCCCATTTCGATTTTTTACACTTACTTATATGTGCATAATACGAGTATTGCTTAATTCTGTCATGTCACTAACGTAACGTTTATATGAATTTTAAACAATATAACAATGATTATATAAAAAGAGACAACCAAAGAAGGTACCTACTTGCTACAACGTGACGTGAAATGTACATAAATGCTACCTAACGTAAATTAAGTATAATAAACTTTATTATTTTCGTCAAAATAAACCCAAAAACCATGGCGTTTTGATATGAACTTTAAGATTTTACGAAGTTTTACTTATCTACGCAATTAATATTTTGGTCAATGTGCCATCCAATGCATAAGTAAATCACAACACTGATTATGTTTTTCGTAACAGAAATTCATCTTCTTGGATTCGATTCATCTACATTCCAATTCGCCTACTTGAAATTAAAACAATCTGTACATGAAAAAGAACAATACACTGTAAGTACTCATATGCACGAGTTATAATTGGTCAAAACGATTGTTTCTACCCTCCGTACTAGTTTTCACTGTATGATATTCCATGCGGGAAGATCTTCCTTTCATGGCGTTGAGCATACCACTTCGCTCCCACTATAGGTTATATTTTTCATAAGACCTACTATAACTACAACAATAAATAAATTAGGGCGTTTTGCGTAAATTTTAAGCAAGAAAATCCAAAAAAGCTTATTGTATAAATATGACTTGAAAAAAAAGTTCTGTTTTATGATGCAAAACTCGATTAACTAGTTAACAGAAACTGTAACTGAAAAAAAATTGACCCGACCCAGTCAAACTAGGAAAACATTTCAAAAGCTAATTTTTTTTATAAAAAACTAATCCATGAGCTAATTAATCTTAGTCAAATAGATTTATGATAGCTTCTATTTACAGCAATTTGGTCAAGGATATTTTTTGACTTATAATTATCAGCGCAACCGTTTAGTCGGCAATCACAAACAGATTATACGAGAGATATAATCACCACTTGTATATATATATATATATATATATATATATATATATACGTATATATTTATATGTATATATATATATACACACACACATATATATATATATATATATATATATATATATATATATATTAATTTTGAAGTATTTTTTTTTTGTTTTTCGTGAGTGTCGGTAAGTGGCTCACATTGGTGTCAAATCTGTAACTTTTGTGTCTACTCGTTACTATTCATTGAATCGTTACCCATCGCGTCCATGCCACCAACCAATAACATAAATTAACAAAATATAACAAAGATAAACTTTCAGCAACAATAATTTTTGTCCTTCAATTCTCGCTGAAATGAAACATTCTGTAACAATGTTATCGATTGTAAGAAAATGTTGACTGTTTTCAAAACATTACTTAAAATATACACGGCAAAATATATAACAATAAATAATTTTTGGCTATCGGATTTGGCTAACCAACACTTTGAAACGTTGTTCTGCAAAAAGTAACTGCGGTGTGGATGCACCATAATGGCGTCAAAAAGGAAACTGTTCGTCCGTCAGTTCTCGTCAATACCCTTTTGGCAGTAAACTTCCATGCTGGTCTAGGAGAAAAGACAAAACGAAAAAAAAGAAAGAAGAATGTACCAGCTGCCTCTTTTTCCGTGCAGATCGTAAAAGAACAAGGGCATCGACAACTATCAGAATAATGTTAATAGGCAATACAGCTAGCAACCCGTCACTATTTTAACTTTAAACATGGCCTGCATATTTAAAAAAATAACTAATTGATATATAAGGACAAATCACACAGATTGAGCTAGCCCCAGAGTAAGTTCGAGACTTGTGTTATGGGATACTAACTCAACGTTAACATATTATTTTATAGTTAAAAGAATAACTATAATACATTTAACTTTTAGTGGTTGACCTCTTTCCTACGAAGCTTTTAGATTATATCTCCATTCAAGCTAACAATAGCCCCGATCACAGAATATTTCACCTTGTCGACGCATTAACGACCAAAACTAATGATCCTTACATCCGACGGTGATATTGATTTAACGTGTCATCAGTGCCATTGTCTATTGAATTTCATAATGTCTACTTTGTTTTAAAGATAGATAAGTAGATAAGTTAGTTACCTACCCATATAGTACCCAATTTATGGTTGTATGACTTTTTATTACTAAATCAAAACATTCTGTAGACTTTGTTTGGTGACACGTTGACTTTGAACCCGATATCTCGGAAACTTCTCGACCGATACCAAGTACACAATACATATAAAAAAAATATATAAGTTCCCTCTTGGATAAAAAAATTACCTACCTACTTACCTGGCATGTTTTCTTTTTCTCCTGCATCCCCCAGTGTGGCCTATAGGTCTCAAAAAATATATTTCCCCATGGTATAACTTCGAAACCCTACCCCTAAACAACGCGCTTTTGCCCGGTTATTTTATTTATCTTCCCATAAAAAAATTCTGGACTTAAAAAAATCAAACTTAAATCTTCTTATATTATAAACGAGAATGATTGCATGGATGGATGTTTATTACTCTTTCACGCAAAAACGGCTGTACGGGTTGGAATGAAATTTGACATGTAGATAGCTTATTACCTGGATTAACATATAGGATACTTTTATCCCGGGAAAATGTGAGGTTTCCATGGAATTGTCAAAAATGTTCCACGCGGGCAATGCCGCGGTCTTCAGCTAATATTAAATAATGCGTTGCTTAAATATTTTTAAACTTGCACACGTAATCGTGAACTAATAAAACAACATTGATATAATTCGTATTAACATACAATGAATGACATTCTGTAATTCGCAACCGGCAAGGACATACAAGTTTGCGACCAGTTGGCAATTATAATTTCAAAGCATTGCACTATTACTATAACTAACTAGGTTTAGAGAAAGATTTATTCGTGATTAAAATCAATAAAGAACTATTCAAGAGGCTGAGTACCATATCAGTTGCGTAAAGAGCTATGGAGCGAGCATAGACCTAGATTTTTAGGGTTCCACACAAATAATTAAAAACGTTAACCTTATAGAATAACTCGTCCTTACGTCCTTATTGGATCCGTCCGCCTGTCACAGCCATTTTGCTCTGAATCTACTGAACCAAATCAAGTGAAATTTGGGAGGGTGGTGTAATCCTATGACCCAAACACAGATGTGCAAAGAAAATATTTTTTTTTTTATAAGAAAGGTCATTTTCTGGGATAAATAAGGAAATTTAAAAAAAATTGCAATCTTTACTGTGTTATACCTATACATATATAATGAAAGTGCTCGTTAAATATACTTTTGTTATTATTGTAAAATTAAAAGTTTTGTTTTGACGACGTAGGCGTAGTGGTCACCATGCTAGTCCGCCATCCAAAGGTCCCGGGTTAGATCCCCGATCAGGACAAGTTGGAAAATGGCCTTTTTAAAATTGTCCTGGGTCTTGAATGTTTATCTATAAACGTATTTGTTATAAAATATAGTATTGTTGAGTTAGTATCCCATAACACAAGTCTCGAACTTACTTTGGGGCTAGCTCAATCAGTGTTAGCGCAGTGCTATAGTAAAATTAAAACAACTGACAAAAAACATAAATAAATTTTCGGCATTTCCGTACAAAAGTGTCCAGCTGCCCGAGCAATTTGAATGGGAATGTCGAATGTTTTTTTTCGTTCTTGACTTTTATTTTAATTTTATTATACTATAGTGATCTAGTATAGCTCATGGTTCGATTTATTACGGGTCCCTTCCACGTTGTATATGACTGACGACCTCCGTGGCGTAGTGGTCACCATGCTAGTCCGCCACCCAGAGGTTCCGGATTCGATCCCTGGTCAGGGCAAGTTAGAAAAATGGCCTTTTCCAAATTGTCCTGGGTCTTGGGTGTTTATCTATGTATGTATTTGTTATATAATATAGTATCGTTGAGTTAGTATCCCATAACACAAGTCTCGAACTTACTTTGGGGCTAGCTCAATCAGTGTAATTTATCCCTATATATTTATATCTTATTTATTTATTATACGTAACCGAGATGATGGCCGATTTTTTTTCCATCCATTCAAAGAGTGCAGATTTTTTAAATAAATTTACCTTAAATTTACAAGACAAAAACAGCAATCCTTAGCGTAACTATTTAACGAGTAATTTTTTTAAAACTGCGGTTTATATCTATCGATGTGCCAGTTACAAAAACTTATCTGTTTAATTTTAATGTTATGTGTCTGATCAGCTTCAGTCAAGTCTGGCCCTTAGAATACCACGCGTAACTTAAATTCATACTCAACATCGAACTTCAAGACCATGTAGGTACCTACATGACATTTTTAAGTATCTATTATCATTTTCCATCAATATTTACACACTCTCTCAGTAATATTGATCATCGGAATAAATTATCCTACATAAGTATGGAATGATAATACATTCATCCATATAAACATACGTTCAACCATAAGTGTATTATTTATTGATCATGCATACAAATGTACATTTTTGGAACGAATTTCCACTTCATGTTCAGCTGAACGGGTAAGTATATGAAAGGCATATATGTAGAATATATTATTACTAAACCATGACGTCATTCATGTAGAATAAGATAGTCTTATAATGGTTAAGCATCTGTTGTGGTACTTTTTATCCCGAAAAAGAAGAAGTTTCTGTGAGATTTTCAAATAACAAACTGCCAAAGAAATCCAAGTAACCATCTTAGACAGATATTTAAATGAAATAACTTACCTTTCAATACACGTCGAGTTTCAAGATATTAATTGCCTCATTACCTACATTATTTGAGATAAAGAAGCCATTAGCATTCAATCTGTAAGTTTATGCTGTCAATATTCTAAACACGATTATTTGAATATCTAGTGAGGTTCTATAAAAAAAAAGAAGATATGGTGCCAATATTGTGAGCTTTAAGGTTTTATTTTTAAAACATGATACATCCAGTTCAACGTGTTATGAATGTTATGATGTAATAGGTTCGGTAAAAATTGATACCGAAAAATACCATACCGAAATATTTTTGACCAGTATTCGATAAATTCAAGTAAAACTTTTTACGCTTTTTGTGTTTAAAATTTAACCGAAACTCAAATATAAAAAAAGTTGTTACCATTAAACTTTTTCACAACAATATTTTAAAGTCATGTACAGGAGACTGTATGATATGCTTTTAATTAAAAATTAATGTATTAGGATTAACTCAGTAAGAGACTTTTTTCTAACAATCAAAAAATAAAGAACTAGTTTACAGTTTTCACAAACTTTTCATAAAGTATTATAAATTGTCATGAAATTTTAATCTATATCGCTATAGCCTCATTAACTTTTTAAGCGTCTCTAAATCTTTACTCTTTGCTGTGTATCTCCTACAGGATATAAACATTACAGTTCTCACATATAATTATTTGACAAGTAGTATTAAATATTACTGACATGCAGTTAGCGCAAGTTTTTATTGTTGGCTGCCAAAGACAGGATAAAAAATTTATAATTAGACATAGGTACGCAATTGCATTTATAACAGCAGTAATAATTTTAAAAAATTACATCATCAATAAAAATGTATTTGTTCGCGCCATATCGCTTTTATTTATATATTCTCCTTTCATACTCGTACATTTATCATTTCATCTATGGCCTGCTTATTGTCAAGAAAGAAGAAAATTTAGTTCAGTGGACATTATAATTCTATGAGTGTCACCGCAACGCAAAAATATTTTTTACGCTTTAAATACCGCTTCGCATAATCTCTTCAGCAACAACAATTAACATCAATTTACTATAAGTGTAGGGCTGCAGCCTGAAAAAGAAATAGTGCCAGTGAACCCAATCAAGTGAAATCTGCCCAGCTCTTCAGTCTCTTCAGGTAAGCAGGCCTTCACCTTTTTTATTTCATAAATTCATCATATTACAGTTCACAAGCTCTAACGCTTAATCAGTATTTGTATAATCTAGTTCCTTAAACGTCGTGTTTTATATTTTTTACACAAGAAACAATATAAAATAACAAATATTTCATTCAGCTTAGTGACATTGAAGATCAAATAGTGCCACAAATCATAATTAATGACAACATGACATTCGTTTAGTTGCTGAGGAGCCATGCCATGGGTGTCAGAAATTAATGAATACATGTGTGAATAACATGCGTGGCCGTCTGCGGCGGCGCCGCCAAATGAAATTCAGTAAGCGGCAGTGGACGTATGCGTGCGCACGAGTTGACGCGCGAATCGAAAGTTTAAAATAAGAACGATTTATTTTTTATAAAAATGTTTTTGGTTTTTTATGTTGTGTAAGTGATTTTTGTGTTTAAGTGTACCTTTAATGGTTTGTGTGCCAGGTTTTTTTTCAAGATGAAATTTTTCACGTAAGTTTCAAGTAAAAAGTAGTAATTAATATAATTTTTATTTTAAAATTTAATATTTTTTTCGACTGTTGAAAATGCAGCAATTATGTTTAAAAAATAGCACAATTTTTTTTTGTAAATTGAAATGCCTATTTAGATGTTAGTCTTAGAGATAAAAAAAAATATAGTAATCAAAATGTCAATGAACTTCAGAGTTACCTAAGGCATTTGTTTTTTTAATATAAAATGTTTATCTGTCTTATCTGTCAAGGTATACTTGACGCATATGCTGACGTATTGTTTATACAAGTTAAAGCAGTGTACTTTGTATTAAAATAAATGGTCAGTAAGTGTCAATGTCAAAGCTATTTGTCATAAGAAAAACGAATAAAAGTTCTACATTCGGCCTAAAAATATGCAAATTCTTGATCCAAAGCATGCAGACTTTCCACGTGATACGAGCTGTTAGACTTCAAAATATTGCAAATATTCTCCAATAGCTGTCAGTCTCAGTAACAGAGCTGAAACTGTTTACATTATACTAAAAATTTATGGAGTTACGTGACACGGTGCAGTCGGCTTCTTGCCACACACTGCCTCGGAAAATTTCAGGAGTTTGTTTCCAATATTCGACCTCCGTGGTGTAATGGTCATCATGCTAGTCCGCCACTCACAGGTTCCAGAGGAAAATGGCCTCTTTCAAACTATCCTGGGTCTTGAATGTTTATCTATACATACTAATATGTATTTGTTATAAAATATAGTTTCGTTGACTTATATCCCATAAAAAAGTCTCGAACTTACTTTGGGGTTAGCTCAATCAGTGTTATTTGTAGTGTATATAAGGGAGGAAAAAAAATAGATAGATATATATTATATTAATATTCTTGGTTACGGCATTTTCTTTCCCACTTCCCATGGTCTTTGTATCTTAAGGTGACCATTGATATAAACAAACCATTTATATTTTAAGAAGGATGAAAAAGATAACAGCCTTAAATTGAAAAAAAGACGTCCAAGCTTGTTCAGGCATTTTGAAGTTTTTACGGGAAAAAGACTCACTACCCTAAAATATTACAATGCTATTTCAGGGCAATCGGGCAAAAAGCTATAAAGCGTAAGATTTCAAACAAGCAAGAAGAATCATATAAAAAATCATACATATAGTATGTTATACTAATTACATATTGCTATATCAATAACATCATAAGATATTTGATATATTCACATGTTTACAATCGGCATCTTTTTTATACCTTCCACGAATAAAACGTGAGGTGACTTTTTTATACACAACAAAGCTGCGTTATTAACTGTTGTACAAATACGAGAACACTGACAGGTTTACCGTTTCAAGTAGCAAATCCTTCCTGAATGCTTTCATTCATATTTTGGCCTGTCAATCATTACTAGTATTTCATATCGTGGTTTTATATGAGTATAATGATATTAAATAAGTTAAACGTAACTTATTAAAATTTGTTTCTTGGCGTGTACATCTGTCTGTCTTTCTGTACTCGATAGACTCTGGAACTACTGGCTTATTTTTTTATTATGATTTTTCCTAAATATGTAGAACATTTTTCCCGAAAAGCCGTGGGCTTGTAAGCCGTGTCACACAGGAAGGGCGCGTTCAGACGACAAACTAACGCCAAGCGTGCGCTTAGAACACGCTTAGCGCGCTTTGGAATTTGTTGCATACGATATGTGACAAAAACCCTGCCCGATCCTTGTAGGAGCAACTCAGACCATCAATATGAACAAATTTCCCTAAGACCAATGCTTGAAATTCGAAAAAAAAACTACATTTTTATACAAAAGTGTTCGGCCGGCCCGGCAATTTTTATGAAAATGTCAATTTTTTTTTCGAGTTTGTATGAAAACGTTGTTCATATTGACGGTCTGAGTTGCTCCGTTAAGGATCGGTCAGGGTTTTTGTTACATCAATACAACTCAAATTGCATTTACCGAAGTCCAGTCGGGGCGAAAGGCGGGTGGAAGCAAGGCGGAGGGAAAGCGGAAGCAGGGCGGAGGCAAGGCGTGCGCTAGGCGTGCGCGTGTGTAAATGGCAAATACAATATGAGTTGTATTGATGTGTGAAAGGACTCACATTATATGCAAGAAAGTTTACCAATTTCAAAGCGCTCTAGGCGTGGGGTTGGCGTGCGCGTGTCGCCCAAACACGCCCAAACGGGAGTCGCTGGTCTATTCATCAAGTTTACAATGTTTTGCAATGTGTCTTTTGGCCTGCAATAGGAACACTCCATCTATTCCTAAAAAAGAAGTGAAGCAAAGGAACACGCTATCATGTCAAAAATGGTGACTAAAATACTTTTACTAAGCACAAACATCTCGTGCAACAACTGCATTCCCAATTAGGGTTGACGTCGGACGGCGGCCGCTGGAAAAACATTTTGACTGTTCAACATTTTTTTTTTTGCAAGATTCTTTTCGGCTTTAATTAACATTTGGAGGGAAAAAAACCAGCCAAGTGCGAGTTGGACTCGCGCACTAACGGTTCCATACCAAAATCTATAAAAAATCACGTTTATTTTATGGAAGCATGACTTAAATATTTATTTTATTTTGTTTTAGTATTTGTTGTTATAACGGCAACAGAAATAATACATCATCTGTGAAAATTTCAACTACAGTCTAGCTATCACGGTTCATAAGATACAGCCTGGGGACAGACAGACGGACAGACGTACAGACAGACTGACAGCGGAGTTTAAGTAATAGGGCCAAATTTTTACCCTCAGGCACGTAACCCTAAAAAGTAAGAAAGTGAAGCGGCACACAGCGGAGTCTGATTTTTTTCCCACTGCTGGGCAAAGGTCTCCCCCATATCCTTCCACTTATCCCGATTTAGTGCGACCTGTGACCAAGGATATGCAGTATGTGAGTATGATATGCAGCAATATTCAATATGACCTACGGGCCGGTGTGTCTCAAACTTTCTGTAAAAGGAACTTTAGGGTATATTACTAAAAATTTTCAATATTGGACGTGTATTGGCACGGCATAGATGTATATTATTGCCGTGATACGTGACTCACCTGAAATCCGAGCCTAATATCGGTGTAATATAAAGCCTTTTATGCACAAGATGCTTGGGATACTTTTATGTAGGTATTAAGAATGTTAGTTGTTGACATTTTTGGGATTTTAGTATACTCATTTCGAATATGCACATCTTGAAGTCCCCCGTACCAACCTGTCTGATGGGCCGTTTTTGATATGGTTTTCGAAAAAATGTACAAAATTTTACCGTTAAGCTTAAAATGTATAAAAAATACTCGTGTAAATCTGAGAAGACCGCTAGCTTATTTAAAAACTCAAACTGCACAATTAACACGGTCGAATCGGTTATACACATAGCAAAATTAATAAATATATACGTACAAATCACCAAAGTAGGTAGGTATTTACTAAAAATATACACATATACAATGTGGAAGGGACATACCCGTAATAAATCGAACCATGGCGATACTACATCACTATTGTATAATGATAATAAAATAACAGTCGTAATTAAACAAAAAATTCGACATTCCCATACAAATTGCCCGGGCGGCTGCACACTTTTGTATGGAAATGAAATTCGATTTTTTTTTTTTTTTATCGTTATTTTTATTTCATTATACTATAGTGATGCAGTATAGCCCATGGTAAGATCACTTCCACGTTGTATACAGAATATCACGTCTTTATCCCTAATGTAATAACCAGAGATCGGAATCACGGGTGCAACTGTTATCAAAAGTATGGATATGACTAAAACTTCCCGGATTTCTTGAGACTCTAATTGGGTTCTAAGTAAATAAAACAATCATAATTATGTGATTTCAGGATAAGTAATCTTTTTTTCGATTAAAATATATCGTGAAATCACATAATTATGATTGTTTTATTTATAGATTATATTGTTATGTCCATACTTTTGATAGCAATAGCACACGTGATTCCGATCTCTGGTAATAAAGATGGAATAAAAACGGCCAAGTGTGTGTCGGGCCACGCGCAATGTAGGGCTCCTTACTTGCGAATGCTCACTTTGAGTTCATACCACTAAAAACGTCTATTAACTAATTTTCTATTTAATTTGTATGAACTTTTCCTTTTCCGAGTACATTTTATTAGTTGGTCGCTTATAACTTTTTAATTTGTAGTTGGTCGCTTATAACTTTTTAATTTGTAAACCCTACTTAGCTCTGATAATTTTTCTTTAAACTTTGTTATATATACTACTGCTGTGAATTTTTTCACATGTCCATATATAATCGTTTAATAGATAGAGGGGGGGACACTTGACTCTAAAAAAAATTTGCAATATTGATAGATAGACAGACAGACAGACTGACAGATATAGCGAAACTATAAGAGTTTCTTGTTTACTACGGAACCCCTAAAAAGGAATCATAGTAGTGATGAGTTGCCAGCCGCATCGCCTATGATTGCCTATTGCATGATGCGCATTTCTGCCCATTCCATTGATCAATATTACGATCTGGGAAGAGAAGCAGCAGGCACATTCTAAGTTTTTCTATTCTTTAAGACCACAATGCAATTAAAAAAACTAAATCAACTTAAAAAACAAGTAATTAATTATGATTTATGAATATGAACCATCAAAGTGCTTCTTATGTAGATTAGTCAATATATCTACATCAGCTTTTAGAGTACAATTATCCACTTAAAAGCTTAAGCCTCATCAATCAAATTGGCATCAGTTCCGACCTTTGGCTGTCATTCTTGAGATGAATACGAATACATTATGATTTGGATTTTATTGCAAGAAGCAGACGGTCACGAACATCACGAATGACCCAAAGTTCACCTACATTCATTGTTGTGTACTTGAAAATAATCTTGTGTGATGAATGGATGAAAATGCAAATCATGTCTATAGGCGATGCGACTAGCAACCCATCACTATTTAGATTCTTTTCTCCGCCAACCATCACGCTAAAAGTAGCCTTTGAGTCTTGCGAGCTGAGCTACTCGTATGTTTGTTTAATAGGAGCGAGGAAAGATGCTCTGTCTGCCCCTTTAGGTATAAAGACGTGATACAATGTAGGATTATGTATGTGATCGTGAACATAGTAACTTATGAGGTAAATATTTTCAAATTGTAAATTATGAATTTTTCAGAATCCTATGTTTCTCCGAGGTACCTAATAAATATTTTCGGTTTAAATTATATATATTAGGTATATTAGTATGTATAGTTATATGTGGGTTTATTCTTAGTTGTATTCATGTAGTTTATATCTATATGTTATCGGTACAATAAGTATATTTCTGTAATTTTATATTGTACTGTACCACTTCTGCCCCAAACGCATAATAAATAATCATTCATCTGGCCGGTTGACTGGAAGAGATCCCTATACGGGTTAAGTCCGCCACTGTATGTTTACTTTTCTGATTATTTGTAACTGTGTTCTTTCTTATGTACAATAAAGCTTTACAACCAAACAAACATATTTAGCTTTTTCGTGCCAATTTTATATAATTCATTTGTTTTGACCTCCTCTTCCGTTCGTGCGTATGACATGACGTCTGCATGGGTCCGGGTTAATTTAATTGTTTAAAATATTTTTTCATCATTCAAGCTCTGAAAGAAAAGAGGTTGTTTTTAACTCAAAATTCGGTTTGTAAGTTCGATTTACATCCTTAGAAAGGTAAGTTTTGAAAATCGAAGGTGGCCAGGCGGCCGCTACATAAGGGTCCTATAATATGCATTAATTAAGTTATATTTTTAAAACAAGCGCACTGGCCATTATGAATGGCTAAATACAACAAGAGCGCAAGGCCATAAAAAATACGGCGGCTTCTTTGTTGCAAAAATTGCAAAAAATACTTTTAACAAAAATTACGAGTTCAAGCGAGGAATTCGGTTCGATGCCTGAATCGGTAAAAATAGAGGCAAAGGCAGCAAAGGAAAACTTATTACCTCCGATTTCAAAGGAATTTTCATTAAATTGTGTGAGTAGATACTTCTTGCATAACCAAATCTGTTATAACAGTTTTTCATTATTTCCTCGCTTTTATGATGAAGAGTAGAGTGTTCAACTCGAGTGTAAGTGATCAACAAACACTTTTACTTAAAGCTCGCTCGTGAGCTTAAATATTTCGGATGTAATTGATCACTTACAACCCTTGTTTAACAATCTACTATTAATAACAGTGCCAACCTTATGTTAAACAGTGTTCAATAAATGTGGTAAATAAATATAGTGTGTTTGTGTAAAGTAGTCACTTGTACACGTCCAATACATAACACTACTTGTTAAAGATAACAAAACGCAGTTAACAAAACGCGAGCAACACCGGGGAAATTACTTCAAAATAAAATTCAAATTCTACAATTCCTTTGTTCTCACATTCACATCCTTAATCACTTTCTTACATTATCAGTCCTATGTATTATAAATTATAAAAGAACTTGTTTTTTTTATTTCATTCACATTATATTTAACATACAAATAGTTAGCAGATAAGGAAGTCCCTTTTATTCTACCACTGTTGGGCAAAAGCCTGCCCTTTCTACTTCCACAGTTCTCGATTTAGGGCAGCTTGCTGTTATCTGCTCAGATAGCTTTCGATGTCATCTCCTCCTTGGCCTTCTCTCTCCGCGTCGCCCTTCTGGAGTCCATGTTAAAGCTTTTCTTGTCCATCTCTGGTTTCATACGCCAGACATGTCCGGCCTACTCCTACTACAACTTTGCTGTTTTAAAGCCCACGTCAATAACCCAGGTTTTGGTTAAATACCTAGCAAGAAAAAAAAGACTTAGAATATGACGCCTTATTTTAGATGAAAATGTAAGTTCAACAAACAAAACTGACGTAACCCACTCGGCAAAGTGCCATCTAGATCAAGCTGTCAATCACCTACTATTTTGAATAGTTAGGGCAACATATAAGTGTGTTAATGTCCTAAAAATATAATTTAATATACATAATATAAAATTATACATACATTGTATTGCAATTTGACTGTATTTTTTTTAAATTTGCAAGGTTCATATCATTTCATCATTTTGCACGCCTTTAATGCCTAATAGGCCTTTGCAAATAAAAAAATATTTTGAATTGTATTTTGTTGGTAAAAAAAAATATGAAAAATATATACATATAATTACAAATTTTCAGTTACTTACGTGTGATATTTTTTTTGCTTATTTGCAATTATTCGTAATTTTAATGGAACTCAAAGCAACTTTTTGATATATAATAGAATAAACTTCGGAACTACTCCCTATTATTCATCTCTTAAACAGTTTTTAAATATAAACAATAAGCATTATAATAAAATGTTAAATGTACCTAGTAAAAACTATCAACAAGCATGAACTTGGCAACAAATACAAAATGTTGCTCATAACATAAGTACTTGTTCCTTGTTTATCGGATGAGTAATAACTGATGAATGTGCTGATTTACATGCACTTTTGTGTGCATAGTGCTTCAAGCCACCTACACTATCCTGGCTTGGTATTTTATAGAGCCTTGTTAATCTATTTCTATAACATAACTTATTTATTTCCATTTTATTACAATATAAACATGGATTTATCCACAACATAGTAACGAATAACTTAAAGACTGTTGATGAATATGTAATTATGTTCATTTACATTATTATCACATAAATAATGCTTAGGTATTTAAGATGAACTTTGTCTAAAAATTCCATCCATATTCTGGTTAAATGAATAAATTGAACTTCAATTTCTTTCTCATTTACTTATTTTGGAAAACATTTAACAGATTTTCATGTAAAAAATGCTTTAAATACTGTCGGTATAATTTTCCTAAATAGACAATGAAATTAATAATTCCAGCCTGTCCCTATTATTTTCTTAAATTTATTTAAAAAATAATAAAAATTATTTTCACTTCTAGTCATTCTTATTCATCAATTGCATAATTAAAACCAGTGTGTTCTTGTAATAAAAAAAAAAGTAAAAATGCAGCGAAATCTACAATGGATCGGCCTAAATCTGTGCTATGCCAAATGATTCACCGTCACACCTCTCTGTCACCGGTCACCGGACGGTCTGGGACATTGCCCGATATGGTAGTGGGTCATAGATAGCTAATAGAGAGATAAACTACAATTTTTTTTCACTGAGTATTAAGTTACTTATTTGAGAGACAAACAAATGAAAGACAACTTTTTAGTGCTGTAATCTATCCTAAATGGAAGTTGTGCAGAACAAGACATTATGAAATTATTTGAAATACAAGCAAATCCCAATTAGAAAGTTGACAAGGAGTAGTAGATAGATACTCACTCGTAGTTCGTAGTACAATCTTGTTCTTATCGTGAGTCGTAAATTGTACCTACCATTATCTTCATTCAATATTGTTGAACCTAGGACCCCTAAAGTAAGAAAGTGACTAAAATAATAATACTATAAAGTTGAGTTTGTCTCAAACGACCGAAAGTATTACTGCCTAAAACAGTAAAATATAGATCAACCTTAACTTAAAACCTTTAAAGACCATTTTATTTTAATTATTTAATATCGGAAGATTACTTCATATCGGGCACTCCAAACGAGGTATTCGTTTGGAGTGCTGAAGATTAGAATCTTTTATAAATATTTGCATAAATATATTTTTGCTATGGTTCGACACATTTTTATTTATCTTATCTATCATATAATATGCTTCTAGTTAGTAGGATTTCAGTTATTTCCTGTCTGCTATGTAGTTTTTGGCCAAGAATAAGACCACTTCATTTCTTTTTGCGGATGACGTAAAAGGTGACTTGAGAATCAAATTAAAAATCTTAAAATAAATAGGCCAAGTAATTTCTGTGATGTACGATATACGTAATCAATTAAGATAATAGTAATGACGAATGAAAAAGTATTTTTAAGTCCATCGGTTAGATTATTAAAAAATATTGTACATGTATTTTTTCTTTTCTCTGAGTAAAAAAAATGACAAAGATACAGCGCATTGAAATTTCGCATGACGTCACGGCCACGTACGATTTTTACATAGAGGTGACGTCGCAAGCACCCACTACTGAATTTTGATGCTTCGCATCTTTGGGAATTTTTACTTTTTTAGCAAACTAAAAAATATGGGTCATTATTTTTGGAAAATCTAAAAGACGGACTATTTACAATTATACTTTTCTAACCCTGTCGTCACCCCTATTGTCTTAGCACGTTGGCACGTTGAAGCTTACCAGAATTAACACATAGGATACTTTTGGATAAAGTGAGGTTTGTAAAAAATTACTACGCAGGTAAAGTCGCGGGCTTCAGCTAGTCTCGAATAAGTATAAATTAGTAGGTGAGTTAGACTTCGAATTTTGTCTTTTTAATTTTTGTTGACTTTAAAATTATAACGTAAATGTGTACATACATTAGGCATTATTGTAATGATTTAACTGAATATATATAATATGTAAATACCTAGTAGGACACTCAGAAAATTGCAAATATAAAAAGTTGGGTTCTAATGGTAATTTTTCTATATTAAATCTTTTCAAAGTACTCTCCACCAGCCTCTACACAAAGTTTCATGCGTCTAAACAAATTTTCGAAACACTTTTTCTAGTCCGCTGCAGGCACCTCGTTTAAAGCCTACTCAAACGCTAACAGCGCATCTTCCGGCGACGAAAATTGTATGCCTTTGAACAGATTTTTTTTTCGGGCATAAAAAGAAGTCACTTGGTGCTAGGTCAGGGCTGTAAGGAGGGTGACCCAGGAGTTTAACCGGCGTGCTGTCCAGGATGTCCCTCGTTATGAGCGCGGTGTGGGCAGGCTCGTTGTTGTGGTGGAGTAGTAGCCCGCGGAGCCGTGTATTTGGTCGCTTGTTGCTCACAACAGAGAAAACTTGGAAGAGATCCCTATCTGGGATAAGCCGCCTTTGTACTGTTCTATAATTCTAACCTGTATTTTTTTCCTGTGTTTATGTACAATAAAGATTTTACAAACAAACAAACTAAACTTCTGGAAAGCATTTGGTAGAATCCCATTCGGCGTTGATGCTTCTTTGATTCCGTAAGGGAATTGACACCAAGAATTTCGTGAACGCTTCCTGATCCAATCTGCAGAATGTGCTGAATCTCTTGATACGTAATTCGCCTATTGTCGTGGATAAAATTTTTCACTTTTAGCACGTTTTCTTCCGTAACAGTCGTGAAAGGGCGACCACTTCTTTCCTCATCCCTCAAAGTTAGTCGACCGCGCTTGAATTTCTTTATACCAACGATACACGGTTGCCTTGGAAGGGCCTTCACCCATAAATGCCATTTGAAGCTTATCGTACGATTCATCCGGTTTCAGGCGACACTTGAAATCTTAAAAAATTATAGCGCGAAAATGGTCTCGGCTCAGATCCATTTTTCAATGAGACACGATAATTTGAATTAGTCCGCAAAAAATTAGAAGGAATATTTTAAAATTGTAACGTACCTATTTTTACTTATAAATAATTATATTTTCAAAATCGATTGTAACTTTTTAGTCTCACATACATAAAAACTTTTTTTCGTAATACTTTCTGAGTGGCCTAGTATTTCAAGTTTTGCACTACCCCTGACATTCTCGACATCACCCGTTTGGTTGACTGGTAGATAAGGCCTTAGGCTTCAAGTCCGCCATTACACTTGTATTTGTGTATAAAGTTAATTAAATAAATATGTTAAGCAGTATTACAATGTCACCCATGGTCAGATTGCATACCAATTTTGTTTACAAAACGTGCTTGCATAGAATAGACTCATGCCTAAAGCCATATTATAAAGCTAGCTACACACAGTGCCACTTATCCTAATAAGCTTGGTTTACTCCATCGAGTGCGATCACTTCATACAATGAACGATCACGCAACGCCGCGTTTTAAAGGGACGTCTAGCGCACACTCGTCCATCTCGTCCATACAAAAAAGAAAACGTCTTTCCTCGCTCTTAAAGGTTTTTACTTTTTTCAAATTATGCTGTATTAAAAAAATATTTGCAAATGAAAAAAGAAAACTAAAAAATAAATAACAATAAGATCAGATAACATTTGGGACTAAACTTCCCTCCTTATTTAAATATTGTATAAGTGACTTGTTAAAAAATAATAAACCGTTGGCATAATATATACTTATTTCATTAAAAAGAGAAGAAAGTAAAGTAAGTATTATTTCTAAATGAATACAACAAATTCCAAATTAATAAAACAGTAATATGAACAAAATCTTATTGTTAAAGCTGTATGTTAGGTATCTTATATTTAAAGTCTCAATTACCTTATTTTTCAACTAATATAAGTTATTAATTTAAGACGACTGCAATACGACAGACAATACTGTCGTACAACACGAAAGCTTAGCTTTTCATGTGAAGTAGCCTTTGCATTTAAGCTACCGTGCTAAGTAGCTGCGTACGTGACTTGACACTTATCACACGTCAACAATAATGGTTTAAAGCACAGTGTGCTAAGGGATCTAGATGTTTCACTAGAGATCCAGGACTGCATAGTGTGATTATACAGATGGATATATAAGGACTAATTGTTTAGATAGAACCAGCCCCAATGTAAGTTTTAAACGTGTGCCTTGGGATAATACCTCGACGATACTATTTTTCATTTACCTCCCGAGGCAAAAAGGAGAGGTAATAAGTTTGAAGTGTCTATATTTCTGACTGTGACATCGTAGCTCCTAAACAAATGTGTCGATTAAGTAGTTTTTTGTTGTTTAAAAGTTGACATGATCGTGATAGTTATCAACTACAATCGTTTTGGGGGTCACTAAAAATTTTAATTTATTTTCTTGTGAAATACATATACTTATGTTACATAATTCCATTTTTAACAAAAGAAAAAACCGACTTCATTTCTTTTCAAGAGTTTTTTTCATATCAACAAAGTTCTTCATCATATCATCACCAAATTAATATGGGGCCAACTTGGTGCTCAACAAGCTCTCAAATAAAAAAATAATCATTAAAATCAGTCTATGTTTGACGAAAATATCGAGTAACATACATACAAAAGAAAAAAAAAACATACAATCGAATTGATAATCTTTTATTGTGCATAAAAAATTAATTCTCCCTAAATCAATAGTTTAAGGAGTGCATTTTTTTAAGAACACGATGGTAAGACCAGAATGGTAAACCTAACAATCTAGCTGAAATCCACAGAAAAAATATAAGCGGGCAGATTTTATTTTCATCACAATCATAAGGAAAATTTTACGCAATAACTATCAATAATATTTTGACTAGGTAAGTACTGCCAACTCAGTATTTGTCTATAATATAACCAAAATAATAATAGTTCTTGTTATTATGTTTACTATACGTAGGCATAATAAAAAAAATTAAATATTTTAAAATACGTGGAATTTTTTGTGAATATTTGTTTCTACAATAATATTAGGGTAAACTTTCAGGCAATGGACGCTTACAGTTAATCGGACAGAAAACAATAAAATATAAACCTTATTTATTAAGGTTACTTTCAAAACGGAAACACTGCAGCTACAGACTATAAAAAAGCTATCAGCTGCGGTGGACAGAACACAATAAAACCCTAGACATTTTCATAAAAACGTAGTCTCGCTTATGTTTTGGAATGGCATGTAAGATTTCGGCAGTATTTTGTAATTATAAAGAAATTGTATATATCTAGGCATATAACTAGTTTTCGACAGTCAAATATGAACTTGAAAGAATATATAAGAGTGTAAATGTTTTTCATAATGATGGTCAAATATGATATGATACACTATATTCTCTTTTAAGTTCATATTTTGACTGTGAACGCTAGTTGTATACCTTAATAAATGCAACTTCTTTGAAATTACATAATTTCGCCATTATCTGACATGCCGTTTCAAACTAAAAGCTAGACTACGTTTGTACGGGAAACTCTGATTTTGTCTATGGTAAGGGGACTCTTAATGCGTATAAATTACTGTTAGCGTCCAATGACTGGAAGTTTGCCCTATATTCTTATATAATTAATACAAATTTATTACTTTACTACTTGTTGGTTATATTCCAATTTATAAAATATAAATAAATTGAACAAATTTTGTGTTTGGCCCGTTTTCAACAATTAGTTCGATATATTAATACTTGCATTCCAAATGTATTTGTTGTCAACACTTGAACCACGTTTGTGCTGAAATAGAATTAATGTATGGAGGTATGGTTTTATGACGTAATAGAATAAAAATATTTTTATTCATTCAGTCTTCTGTATATTTGGGTTCTGTTCAGTTGAGATTATGAGAAACCTTTAGGATACGTGTATTAGTCCGTTATTTTATTTATTGCACGGCTAATTAGCGACAAGGTAGTGCTCTTCTCTCAACATGTCTGGGTCAAGCATTTTTATGGACTTAAACTGCCTCTATTTATTTATTTTTTAAATCTTTACCGAACTTAATGGTACAAAAGGTGAAGTTACCCGCAACTGGGACCGCAATCAACTCGGACCGCGGTCCCAGTTGCTGGACCCAAAAATTTTAATATCTTTCTTCCGGCGACTGAAAATTCCGTCTCGATATACCGTTTCACCGGAGTGGGTTCTTCGAACGTTCGTTTGCTGTTCAAGCGGCAAAGCTTTGGAACGCCCTACTAATCAATATCCAGAAGGCTCGTACTTGTGTAGCGTTTAAAAGTGCAGTGCGTGCACATTTATCTTTGAGAACTGTCAGATCGAATACAAATAATATATATGTAGTATACGTATTGGTTATTATATCTTATATATATATATATATCTTGCTGCTTATTTGAAATACACATAAATCATGCTAAACACTTTTTTATTGTTTCAATCGTTGAATGCATCCTCTTTGATATTTGGATACCGTGCTACCTGATTGTTAATGCTTCAGAATAATATTTAACATCATCATATTTCATAACTTGAAACATTTTTTCGTTTCACTGTACTGTTTTGCCTTGAACAAAAGATTTTTTTTTAATTTGTGGTCCCAGTGACCAGAAGTAAAATATTAAAATTTTAAAATCCGGCATCTGGGACCACACACAGTAACCTCCAAAAGGTAGTTTAATCTTACGAATTTATAAACTACTACAGAATCAATAATTATCATCGTCATCTTCCAAGAACTCACTGTTACAATATAATGAAGGGACAATTTAAATAAATATAAACAATACATAATATAGATACAATCAATTATTATTATAATTGTTTAATGGGCTCCGATATAAAATATATTTTAACTTAAATAGATTTCGCAAAAGATTGTAATTTTTATATGAATACAGAATCAAATCATCGTAAGCTTTCAATGATCCACTGCTGTAAAACCACCTTGTTTCTGAACCTAGTTTTCTCTGCTGTTTTCATCAAGCAAATCTCGGCGCCCACGTACATTGTACTAACGTACGAAACCCTAGGGTTTGACTCTCAGATAAGCTGAGTTTATAAGATATGTTTATTAGTCATGTTCATCGATTAAAGCTAGGTTGCCCAGGTTCTAACATTGTAACCTACGTACGGAACCCTAGGCTCAAATTTTACTCACGGATTGTTTGATTTTATAAATGAAAACACATTGTATGTAATAGTCCATTAGATAAGACAGCTTGATCTGCTTGATGTCAGACCGTGAATATTAATGAGATTCTTGTTTATAAACACAATCACGTATTCTTGGAAAACCCACATCTCATTATCAAAATACTGTCTATCATTATCATAACAATACGGTCAAAAGTCGAGACATGTTTTTGATAACTCGTTAGCGGTCGTATAATGAGATTGATATTTGATCTCTTTATTAATATAAAATAAGATATATCGTCTGAAAGTCTTTCATGTCTTTTTTTTAATTTACCCTGTACCACTCTTTTACTTTTGTCTACTAAAATAAAACAAAAGCGCCATCACCAGCTACTTCTTTTTCTATACAGATCTATAGATTCACACAAAAGTTCGTTTTCGTAATGTATTTTTGTTTTTGATAAAAGTGGTATCGGGCTTGGAAGTTCGTTTTCGTTACAATATTTATTTCTGGTGAAAGCGGCGTTTGACAAAAGTGGCCTTAATCAATACGGCTCAGGAGGCCTATTGAGCCTAGACGCCTTACCATATTATATGTGTGTTTTGGGTCTCGTGGGACTGAGTCTGTCTATCTCGTAAGAAAGAAAAAAGTAGTCAGTTTTTAAAAAGAAATTAAGCTGCAAGAAAAATTAAATCATTAAATAGTATGACTTGGGAGTTAAATTAACTTAAAAATCGCAAAAACTAAAATACAACAACAGTTTAATCAACACAACATTTAAAATATATGAGCTTCAAATATTATTTAAACAATCATTTTTTTATAAAACCTATAATTTAAAAAGTATTATGAATATTTTGAAAATGAATACAACAGAAATTGACGTTAGTATTTACAAAAAAAAAAAGGAAAACTTTACTTCAAATTAACAAAAAAAGTGGAATTGGATCAATGAATTAACAACTGTGTTTTTCTCTAACTTTTCCGGACTTCCCTTTGCCTGTGTTATTTTGGATTAGCGTTGTAAGTACAAATTAGGTTTAGTTTCAAAGGCCTTCCGTGACTGATTGATTGATTAACAGACAGACGACTGTGCTAACTGCTGTACAAAGGTCAACATAAGTGATTGGCTAGTTATATAGGTTGAGATTAAATCTCCTATATACTATTAAATTTTCAATTTTTGTATATGTATACAATATGTAACAAAAACCCTGTCCGATCCTTTTTAGAAGCAACTCATACCGTCAATATGAACAACTTTTCTTATGGGACCATTGCTTAAAACTCGATAAACGAAATTGGTCGGCCGGCCCGGCAATTTGTATGAAAATGTCGATTTTTTCTTCGACTTGTGGTCACCCATCCAAGAGCGGACTACGCCTGGGGTCGCATTACTTGTGAAAGCGCCAGTATACTCAAACTAACAAATAAGCAAAAGCATTCAATCGCTTTATTACGGGTTTCTCTTTGCAAGGTATTCGGTAACTTTGAGAGATTATTGACATGCAACATTATTTTAGGTGAAGAATAAACTGGAAAGCGAACCCCAGGCTCCTAGACAGCTCAACTAATAAATTTATTAGCCAGGCAAATTAAATAATAGTTTTATATAAATATAAACTAAACATAATACATAAATAAATATATACGGACAAATCCCATTGATTAAGCTAGCCCCAAAGTACGTTTAAACTTGTGTTATGGAATACCATATTGTATAATAAATAAACATATAGATAAACACCCAAGACCCAGGACATTTTGAAAAAGGCCATTTACCAACTTGCCCTGGCTGAGGATCGAACCCAGAACCTCCGGATTAGCGGGCTAGCGTGTTGACCATTACGCCACGAAGGTTGTCATATGTAAAGATTTAAAGTTTAAAATGTTTATTAAGTAATTAGACCTTTACAGGCACTTTTACACGTCAATAGGTATAATTTACGTTATGTATAAAGTATATTAAAATTTAATTTATTTTTAAAGGAAAGCTACCGATATCAGCGCTTCGTAACGACCACTGCTGAGAAAAAACACCGAGAGAAACTTACTTTCACAGTATGTAGGCGACCAATAGGTCGCCTACAGTCGCCAGAAGGGCTTTGCCAAACTCCAACTAGTAATCAGTGGAGGAACTACATATTCCAATCTCTCTTAAGTGGAATACATATCCGCAGCGCCCTCTTTTATTTGCCAGGGAAATTAAGAAACCGCGACTTTCAAGCCATAATTACTTATAAACGGCTGGACCGAGCCCAAACATAGCTAAAAACCACCGCAAAAGAACTTGGTACACGTAAAAAAAAACGCATCGAAATTCGTTCGTCCGTTTGAGAGCACGATGCCGACAGACATTAGAGTCAAAGCCTTCTTTTTTGTCGGCGGTTAAAAATGATACCAGAAATGAAGGTACTAAGATAAGGAAGCGTTCCTTTCAAGGATTATTATAAATTTTGCATGTTCATTCAAGAATCCAGATGAGACAAGACAGACAGTGACCTCGCTTTCCGCGACAAATTTCCACAATGTCCTCTCAAAATAAACCGCTTTCGTCACTGATTTAATAATGCAGCCAACGGCACGACTGTGAAGATTCAAAACATTATTAATTTTAATACGGATGAAAAATACTTGCTTTCTGCTTCGAAAAACCTTAGTTACTTAATAGCTGGATGAAGAAAAAGTTTTCATTGCTTTTACTCAAGCAGTGATAAATTCAATTTTGGTATTCAAACCATAAAAATCCTTTTCGTGTAGTTTTATACAATTCAAATTCAAAATGTCTTTATTATCTTCACATTATTATACCTAACAATACATACTAAAAACTATAGAAAATTGCATTACACGACTGGTGTGTCTGAACTTAGCAGAGCCTGCATCTTAGTACACCAGTCTCTCCCCACTAGGAGCTAAGCAAAATGACAATATAATATACAATGCACACGACCACACATTATACCTAACGTTTTTATCCTTTAATGGGTGAACAGACCCTAGAAGACCCATAAGCCACGTTTAGTGGGAGTAAAGATAGGATAAGGTTGCTACTTGCTAGCCGCATCGGCATATAACATGATTCAGATTCTCACTCATTTCCTCGATCGGCTTTTACGATCAGCGCGGGAAGAAAAGCAGCTGGTACATTCTATCTTTTCTTTTTCTTTCTACCAGACAATTATTTGTCAGCAGACTTTCACTCATATTTGTAAGATTGTAAAATTACGTATATTTATCGCCAAATAATTTTTAATACGTTAGTACCTAGGCAAGTTAAGAAATGGCATTTATTTTTTATTTTTTAGGCCAACTCTATTGAAGCTAAGAAGGTAATCTATTAATTGATTGCCTTTCTGGCTACAATGGTGGCTATCTGAATTTCTCGGGGTCCAGTCCATTTGATATAAATCATTTGCAAGGAATCGGAGATATCATTTAAAAATTTGTCTTGGTCAGACCCTAGTCAACCTTTCAAACTATTTCACGAATTACTGTTTACAGTATAAAGTGAGAACTTGAAGCTTTTCTACTCACATTAGCGAAAAATGGCCACTATTAGCTAATGTGCGTAAAAAAGCTTCATGTTCTTAGTTTAAACTTTAAACAGCAGATACGAACCCTTAAAATTCAGATAGCCCCCATTGAAGCTAAAAAGGCAATCAATTAATAGATTACCTTCTTAGCTTCAATAGAGTTGGCCTTAAAAATAAAAAAATAAATGCCATTTCTTAACTTGCCTAGGTACTAACGTATTAAAAATTATTTGGCGATAAATTAATGCAATTATGTACTATTCGCTCTCCAATGCCTTAAATCTGACTAGCAACGCTACCGATACACTCAATTTATTTCCATAATAACATAAGTGTGAAAAATTCTATATGTTTAGCTACATAGAAATATTATATGAGCTGTACCCTCATACTGTATTAAAGAAGCGATAAAGATTAAAACCTATTTCTGAAGCCGGCAACTCTGACCCTTGTCAAGGCGGATTTGGATTTAGAGAAAGAATCCAAACACAACAATCATCGACTGCAAAATCTCACAAAAATAAACCTTATCTCGTGATTATAAGAAACACATGTGATCGTGTAGACGGCAAATTTAATTTGGCATTAGAAGCCGAATGCGACCACACACTTATTTTATGAAGGCAGGTAATAAAAAAACTTTTCCTCCGAGCCCATTCTGTAAAAGTTAATTAGGTACGTTCCTAAGTTTTTTTCGTTTGGTTTTTGCACAGCCTATTCCAAATCAGATTTCTCAATACTTTGAAAATAATAACCTTTTTGAACAAATATCATATTTGTACAAGCTTTTATTGTAAAGCTTATTAAGGCAAATGAAATAAGCTCAAACTCGATAGAGTTCCGTCGTTTTATCACTGAATTTCATCGACCACCTTCCGCCTCTGATATTAGACCTTAGACATCGTCGACCATAAAGTACTCGAATATCTCCCGACTTCATCATCAGAACAGTTCACTGACTCCTTCATATTGTGTTGTCATCCGACTTACACAAATATGCAAAATTTCAGCTCAATCATTTAAGGATAACTGTTTGAAAATTAAGTTGCAAGGTTTGTTGAATGAGGGTCCATCTTTTAAGTTGCACGCAAGATTTGACCTAAACATACATATATACACGATACATTACAAGTTAAATAAAATCTTGTAAAAAATAAGTTAAGTATCAAAATATTTCTCTATCCGACTATAGTCGTATAGAGAAATATTTTGCATTCTTAAGAACAGCCTTCCCGTCTTACTTTTCATACAAACGCTCATACGTAATTGTGGCGTTGCAACTGATCTTTCTTGAAAACTTTTGAACTAACAGATATCTTGTGCACTATTTCTAGGTTTCTATCGAAATTAAAAATGAATATTTGGAAAAACAAGTTCAGTATACGCCTCCAAAAATCTGCTTTTTTGCACAAATTTTACCTGAACCGTTCCGGTATTTGTGCAACCGTTGATAAAGTATTCATATATTACAAAAATAAAAAATATTTCGATAGAAACCTCACAAATGTAATGAAAATTTAAATAAAAAAAAAATTCACGAACTTGTAAGGCTTACTGACTAAAATATACGTTTTAGTCAGTAAGCCTTACAAGTTCGTGAAATTTTTTTTTTTGGAACCTTGAACAAGTTTTATGAAATTTCCGCACCCTGTAAGTAGTTAATATTTGTTCAATGGATAGTTAATAATAATACTAATTTCATTCAATACAGTGCAAACCGTGCCCTAAGGCGCTATCTTTCTCTTTATGGTTTGCTTTTTTTTTCTAGATTTGCCTTGGATGAAAAAGCAAGCTTTTCGAACTATGCTCGCGTTGACGACAGAGCCGTCGGAAAGGGCCGCCTTAAAAGCGGCCTTCCCGTCGTACTTTTCATACAAACGCTCGTACGTGATTATGGCATTGTATCTAATCTTTCTTGAAAACTTTTGAAATCAATCTAACAAAATAAAAAATTTAAATTCAGAAAGACAAAGTCAGTATGAGCCTCCAAAAATCTGCTTTTTTGCACAAATTTTAGCTGTACTTTGTCCGTTCATAAATTACTCATAAAATGTAAAGATAAAGAAAATATTTCTATACAAACCTTGCAAATGTAATGAAAATGTTGAATACAAAACATTTATTTCACACACTTGTAAGGCTTACTAATAAACATCTATTACCTGAAACAAGTTTTATGAAATTTCCGCACCTATGAATAGTTAATATTTGTTCATATGTGAATAGTTAATACTCGTAATAATACTAATTTTATTCAATAGAATGCAAACCGTGCCCTTAGGCGCTATCTCTCTCTTTTCGGTTTGCCTATATTTCTAGCATTGCCCTGGATGAAACAACAGGCTTTTCAAACTATGCTCGCGTTGACGACAGAGCGGTCGGGAAGGGCCGCCTTAAGTTCTATGTAGGCTAAATGAAGGATAGTTGCTTTATAAAGATACTTAACTTACTTTTTACAAGCTTTTATGTATCTTGCAATGTGTCGTGTATGTATGTATGTTTAGGTGAAATGTTGCGTCTTGCATGCAACTAAAAAGATGGACCCTCATTCAGACTTACAGGATTCCAACTGATAGGTGCAGAAAGAGAGAAGGTCAGATGACAAAAGATTCAAAAGCTACGATAAGATGTCTGAATAGTGAAGTGAGTTCCAGAATAAGCCACGTCCTCTGTTTTGACATAATTTAAGGATTAGGTACTCCAAATTACTGTTTGTTTCGTGAAAATATTTTTTGGTACTGCTTCGGTGAAGAGGGTTAAATGATATATTATTTTGTGTAGCTTAAACAGTAAAATATTCACGCTTTGCAGATCTGCAATACTGTGCCTGTTGAAATTAGTGTTTTTTTTTTTACGTAAATACCAAATTTATAATATTTCAGAAGAAAGTAATGCACTAATTGACTCACAAATTTTGAATTTAGTCAATATAAAACGTGGATATGGAAGGATAATTTTCTTTTGTCTACATGGTGGCTTTTCTTATCCAGTTTTTCTGTCCAAAAAACCGGTAAATCGCGTAATAATTAAAAAATTACGGGCACGTGCGAGTTGAACTCGCGTGGAGAGGGTTCCGTACAATACCAAAGATTTTCCGGAAGTGAACGTATTATATTGAGTTTACTACTTTATTTTCGATTGATAGAATTCTTATATTATTTTTCCTGTAATCTACAAATAATAAACTATATTATGTTTTTTTTTCAAATATTAGGCTCAGTAGTTTCGAAGATCAGGGTCAATTTTCTTCTTTTTTCGTGAATAAAATAAAAACTATTAATCTTAAATTAAAAAATAAAAATATATTTGAGATCCTCATCATAAGCCCTTTCATTTGATATATGACAAAGTAAGGTTCAAAAAACGTTTTTTTAAATTTCCTAATTGTACCCTCGAATATGACCCTTCTTTTAAAAATGTATTTGTTTCCTTATTTTTCCTATAATCTACAAGCAATGAACTATATTTTGTATTTTTTTCAAAATTTTTGGCTCAGTAGTTTCGGAGATCAGGGGCAATGGACAATTTTCGTCTTCTTTCACGAATAAAATCAAAACTATTAATTTTAAAATGAAACAAAAATATATTTGAAATCTTCATAATAAGTAATCCCTTTCATTTGATATATGATACAGTATGGTTTGCAAATTTTTAGTTTCCTAATTTATCCCTCGAAAATTAACCTTATTTTTAAAAAAATATTTATTTACTTTGTTTTGTACCAAATTTCGCCTGATTTGCTCCGAATGTACTGGAGTACATTCGGAGCAAATTGGCTGTGACAGACGGACTGACAGACATACGCACGAGTGATCCTATAAGAGTTCCGTTTTTCATTTTTTGTACGGAACCCTAAAAATGTCTTAACATACTACTAAACACGTGATAGTTTAAAACATATTTTGACTAAATATTTAATATACATGTTTACCTACCTAATTAGTCTTAGAAAGAATGTTTCGAATCGTTACTAAACTGTGCTCCTGCATTATTTGGATACTGTTTTTTATTACTTTAAGGTTGGGACATATCTGGCCACATGAAACAGCACTTTCCTATGCTGGTATTCTTTTTTATCGCTCAGAATCGTCATTTGATAGAGTCAGAGAGAGAGAAAGACAAGACGCCGCGGAATTCTTGATTTCGCGGTCAAATGTGTCCTATTTCTATGATCTTTCGTATGTAATACATAGGTACTTAGTTTTTACAGGTCTACAACCCATTTCTTTTTGAACAATCATTTTTCTTTTGCACTGACTCGCACTTTTGTCTATAGCGTGTGAACTACACTTTTAGCTATTCTTACATCATACTCGTAGTTGATCATTTTCATTCAAAATCCCACTGCTAATGGCACAGTTCCAGTATTAGAGATATGTTTATACATATTTTAATCCGATTTATTGTTATTGAAGCAAGACGGTAAGCGGAGATTTTGGTGTTACACAATTGATTGAGAGAGGTAAATTAGTTGTGGCCATTGCCATGGCCAGTTGCCATGAGGTAATATTTCAATGTGTGTTTTTAGTACGTAAGCAACTAATTTTGTCAATGAAACAATAACATTCTTAAAATAAAAATCAAAAAATTTGCTACTTTACAACTAGTCAGATACTTTCTTCTAAACTTCAAAACAAATATTTTCTATGGGATATGTATGAAATATAGACTAATGACGTAATAGTTTCTTGGAGTCAAAATGCGATCTTAATATTAGATTTTCTGCTATAAAAATTACATTGAAAATGGATATGTATTAGTGTCATTATTTCGTGATGCTTTATTTTCTTAACAGTAGCAAATGTTTTTTTTTTTTGACCCGGGCAACTACCCAATTAAATAACTTATCATTATAATATAGGTCAGTTCTACAAAAAAAAAAGTAATAACTTTGTGGGACAACACCACATATACTATCGTGTCTTTAATCTTAATAGACCAGTCAGAGTATTTGAGTCTCACGTCTCTAAGTAGACTCTTTCTCTTGGCCTTGCTGTAGTCGGGTAAAAATCAAAAGCATTTCCCATCTCCCTTGAATAAAAAACAAAATAAAAGCGGTCTTCCACGAACAATACAGGAAAGACATTAAATTCAGACAATATTTAAAACTCGCTCCTTATATCTGAAATGAAATGCACTTTGAAGCACCGGTATCGGAAAAACATTAGTCGTGGATGGGAGGAGATATGACAATGGAGCAAAATCAATGTTCCATATTCGTTCACCACCTTTAGATATATTATTTTGTCTACTTTTATTAGGTTTAAGTTAACTTCCAAGATTTTTTTTTAAATTAAGTACAAAATTTCAGTTAAATACTTTCAGAGGCAGTTCTGTTCATCATTTTGAACGTTATCCATAATTCATTTATAACAAAGTACGACTGTTAAACTAAATTCATTTTTGTTTTTGTCACAGACTAAGTTTTACTCAGAAAAGAAATTTAAAGAAAAAAAGCTCGCGTCGGAACTCCTCAGCTTTTCGTTTCGATACCTAGACATCCAATGCAAGCCAATTTAATTTTTATTACTCTGGACGAACGATTAATATAACCGATTTTTCCCTTCAGAGTGGCCATGGCGCGCATAGTACTAATGTAGATATATTTTCGATACCTAAACGGGGAGTAACACAGGCCGGTTTTTGTCTCCAAAATGCACAGAAAAGCTTGAAAAAAAAATTGTCCACTTTTGTCTTTTTAAAGCTATTCTTTGCATTTCATTAATGGTGATTATGGCTTGACAGTGAAAGTGCGCTTTCAGCCGCTGCTTTTCCCGTCAGAATTGGCTCTAACATTTTGTTTTATGAAAGTATTTAAGTTTTTCAAGGTGCCTGACATCTAATAATGACAGCTTGCCGGACTAACAACTCCACACTCTTTTTGAAGTATTCATGAGCTCAAGAAGAAAGGCTACTAGAGGTCACCCATCCAATTGGAGATCACGCTCGAAGTTACTTAACTTATCTTAAAACTAGCGTACAAAGTTACCACTCTAATCACTGCATGTTGTTAACTTGAACAGTGCTGTAACACCTCATATTAAAATCAGGTTGGACTAATGACAGTTTGTCGGGAAGTTAATCGAATGGAAATTGTGCTTTTCATGTGTTGTAAGTGCCGCCACTTACATAATTAAGTGTAACGAGCCTGAGTTGGCGGGGTAAAGTGTGAGGTACACTGAGAACAAGCCTCACAAGAGTTTATCCAAAAAAAATATTTTCAGAAACGGGCTAATAAATGAAACTTTTTTACATAGAAATTGTCTTTCATGTGTTATTATCATTGCCACCACTTACAAAATTAAGTGTTACCAGCTTGGCGAAATAAGGAGCGGGGTACATGTAGAGGGGTTACTGAGCTTAGTTTGAACTGACCGAACAAGTTATATTTATTTAAAATAAACAAATACACTTGAATTAAAAATTACTATAGTTTATCTTTTGGGAATAAAGAAGTGACATAAAAATATAACATATACTTTTTCTGGGATAGTTGTAAAAAAAGTAATAATGTTGAAATATAACAAAATGCTCTTTGAAACTAGGATTGGTAGTCTTATATAGGAAACTAACGTTTAGTATTTCGCTCTATTTTCCCTCGTAAACGTCAATAAGTTTTTCTGTTGTAAAATTTACTTTTGTAAAAACTGTTTTATTACATTTTGTTACATCTAAAATTAACATTGAATTTTTTCGGCTCTTCAACTGTGTTGGTGTGCCATTGCCCTTAAAAGTATCGAGTCTTGTTACAACTGGTGTTTGTATACTAATGAACTGGAAGTACCTGTCTTTATGCGCCACTTAAAAGATAAAGCGTCATAATTGCATAGCTATTTTAATTAAACATCTCTGTACCTATTTCAAATTAAACTTACAAGAGATTTGAAAATCGTATCAACAAAATGCCTCAAGTCAGAGGTTACTGAAATCTTCAATTATTCGTGTAAAAAGAACAAGGTCTTTTAAAATGAGGTATTTATACTTTAAGAGTTTGTTAAGTTCATTATTCTGAACATCTTTCCCCCCCCCTCCCCCGGATTGTTCATTAAAATACATCCCTAAAATTACAAATTGCACTGTGATTACAAAAAGCTCTTTTAAGGTGATTTTAAGTAGACACAAAAGATGAATTCTTGTATCGTCACCCTTATTTCTGCATTGAAAACTGTTACTGCACTTTTTTATACCGGTATCTGTCGGCTATCGAGCCGCCTTGTAAAAAATCAAATAAGGTGTCATTTTTGGGTAATTATATAGTCGACCGTTTTGCAAAAATATCAAGTTTTACGATCACCGTTTAAGAAGTCGATTAAAAGGTAGTGGTGGTCGTTTATGGTATTTAATAAAAAAAAGTCATGGGGCTACTGACTCCCTTAATCTTTAAAGAAAATTAAGCCAAGTGTAAGTCAGTAAACACTTTGCTATGAAACTTCTCGATATAGTTTATGTTTATGTTCCTAATGGTCAGCATTATTCGCTTAAAATCAAAGCTGTAAATTACTATTTTCTAGTTTTAAATAAAAATATACGCCTTAAATTATATTTGTTGACAAAAATGTAAATAATACATTATTACATGTTGTATAAACTTTTATTTTCTGTCAATAAAATGTAGCTATTTGAGTTCACCTGTAGGTACTAAGGTACCAGCAGCCTTCGTCTAACGATTAACCGACCAGCATGGAACTGCACTTTGACCTCGTAAGCCAGCATTGGATATTAACCTCTGCACTTAACATGCTCTTTGGTGGCAGTGTTAAATTACCTTTATATTTGATTGTTAAGGAGTGTTAGTCTTTAAGTAGCCTTCTGATGATTAAATTATAGTAATTGGAAATTAGTTGACTCACAATTATATTATTTATTACTAAGCGTACTAAGTCATTAATAAGCTTCATTTAATTTAATAGTTGTTATTTCAATTTTATTAAATGTCGAGTTTATTGTCATTTCAACTGTCAGCAGTCAGCTTTTGGACATATTATGTCGTAGTGAATTCTTTATAGAAATTTCCAAACCAAAATATTCTAAACTATTGTTTGCATTCTGCTAATTTTAATATAAAAATACGTCAATTCGTGTATTCAATCGGGAACCTCGAAAAGATTGACTTAGAAGTATACTACTCGTGTGTCTATTTCCCAAAAAGATATAATAAATATTTATAAAAACATTAAAATACCAAGGCTTATAAATCTAGTTCCTGTTCGCTTTTCTGAAAAACCATTAAAATCAAGCTTGATATATATATTCAAAATAAATTAATGAATTTACTTGTTATAAAACAGTAGGAGGCGAAGTGATGTCACCTCTTTAACACGTTTTCTCTCATTTTATTTTACACTTACGAGATCTTGTTTTAATTTGGCACCGGCTCAATAACCTGTCAGTGTCAAAGGTTTTTTTTCGCTAATGTGCGAAAATCTCGAAAATACACTACATGTACTTTCCATTGACTAGAACAAATAGTAGATCTCAATTTCATCTGTCCTTGTGCCGGTTATATTTTTTTTTAACTTCTTTTATGGTTACGTAACTCAATATTTTATATCTTGTCAAGCGTTTCCTATAAAAATTCAGATTGAAAATGTTTGAAAGATGTTAGATAGAGTACTGCGGTGGTCAGTGAAAGTTGAACTTATTTTTTTTTTTATTTATTTATTTTAATTTATTACATGAAATTGTAATCGGCGGACTTAAGGCCGTAGGCCTTTTCTACCAGTCAACCTACAGATGGTAGTGACATATGTACATTTCGGAAATATGGTGCAAAAATTCCAAAATTAAAAACTTCTTTACTTATTAATAGGGCTTCGTGCCAAAAAAGGAAATTAGATCACGTCAAGACTTGTCTAGATGTGATCGAATGTACTTTTTCAAAGTTATTGCCCGATGATACGGAAAACTTCTCGTGCTGGTGCGACTTGCACTTGGCCAGTTTTTTTTTTTTATAGAGTCAATTGAAAACTTATAAATAACTTATCAAATATAGTTAGTCAAAAATCTTGAGGTAGGAGGAGATACAAGATAAAAGCAAACATTGGTATCTTACAAACGAGCGACAGTATGTCCGCGATACCTGTCTTTAACATTAGGCGACCGTAGGTGACCGGCGCGTGACAGTTGACAAGTGTCTCGCGACCGTTGATAACAGTCGGCAATCGTTGCGTGACACCTATAGGCAACCGTCGCCGACAGGTTCTGCGGGCTTACTGTTGCCAGGCCTGTGTCATGTTTAGGTATGGAAAATATACCTAATTATTACTATATCGCGCGCGGGGAAACCACTTCGAAGAGGAAAATTCATTTACATGAATCGTTTGTCCACAGTAATAAGAATGAAATTGGCTTGCAATGGATGTCTCGGTATCTAAACGAAGAGGTAATAAGAATGAAGTTGGCATGCAATCGATGTCTAGGTACATAAACTGCGGGTCGCTAATGCCATCTAGCGTTTGGTCATCTAACCTTTCCAAGGATTGGTTCTGGTCTACCCTTTCGGTTGCGGAGGTCAGAAGGCAGTCGCTCTGTATAAAATCCAGTAACCTCGTGAAATCATCTTGGTTAGGTAAGCGGACCCCGGTCTCTGAATCGTTACTGCTGAGGATGCAACCGTGAATACGCTTGGATGATGATGATGATGACTGTCACTCGTCTGTTAGAACCCTTACTTTTATTTCAGTTTTGTGTAAGTATATCAAGATTCATAAGTTCAATGTTACACGAGCAAGCAATTTTTAAACCTCACGGCACTGAAACCACGGCAGTGTGAATTTATTCTAGGTCGAGAATACGCTGACCTATTTCCATGTGATCTGCCTCGCTAGGGAATTGAAAGTAGAGATAGAAGAAAAGCAGAAATAGAATACAATAACCAGCCAAGTGCGAGTCGAACTCGCTCTAGAAGGGTTACGGTTGTTGTTTGGGCGCCCCACTTAAATATTTACATTACCCTGTTTTTAGTATTTATTGTTACAGCAGCAACAGATATACATAATCTGTGAGCTATCACGGTCCGTGAGATAAAGGCTGGGGACGAGACAGACAGACAGACAGACGGACGGACGGACGGACGGACGGAGGGACGAACGGACGGACGAACAGCGGAGTCTTAGTACCTAATAGGCTTCTGTTTAATATAGATAAACATCCAACACCCAAAACAATTTAAAAAGGGCCAGTTTCCAATTCGCCCTGACCGGGGATCGAACCCGAAAACTCTGGGTGGCGGACTATCATGGTAACCACTACGCCACGGAGGTCGTTATAATAAAGTTTTTCGTTAGATACAACATGCAGCTTGTGTCAAAAGTTATTCTTAATTAAAAAAGAATTCCTTAGTTGTGTATTCAGCCGCTGTATTTTCGACTTAGCACGTTTCTGACTGTATCGGATCTGCTTCGGAGTCACAGGTTCGATTTTCGACGCCTTTTCTTCTCTTTTACGTGTCAACTTTGACATTTTTAGTTGTATTTGACCTTAGTGGCAAACAAAGTAAAGTTTATACTATATTGATTCTAGTTTGACTAGTTTATATACTTTACCAAGTTAGGCACTAGCTCTGCCAGGCCTGTGTCACTCTCGGTTTAGGTATCGAAAATATTATACATACAATACATTCTTACTTTGCACGCGGAGACCACCACGGAGATAATCACCTGATTATCCTAATATATTCATACGAATAAATCGATAGAAAACACTTTCATTCATGGAAATAACGTCAGTTATTTATATTTCAAGTTAGAGTCGTATACGCGTCGAGTGAATTATAGTAAAATAACATAGTAATGTGTGCACATAATCTCATGAAGACGTCTGTGGTCTGGTGGTCACCATGCCCAGGGCCACTCCGGTGGCCCTGGGCATAGAGTACTATAATATAACTGAAAGCCCTGGGTTCGATCCCCGTACAAGTCAAGATGGAAAATATTTTTTTTTCAGATTTAACTGGGTCTTCAAATATTTATTTATGTATGTATTTGTTATAAAATATAGTTACGTTGAGCTAGTATCTCATAACACAAATCTCGAACTTACTTTGGGGCTAGCTCAATCTGTGTCATTTGTCCGTATATATTTATTTATTTATAACCTAGACCTCTAAACGTGATTGTATTCTAAACAAGAGGACAAACCAACTGAAATGTCAATGTTATCTCCCACAGAGTCTACAGATAATCTTTTACTGTGCAAAAATGAGGCACAAACCAGTGCATCGTAAAACCGAAGCTATGAACTTAAATGATAAGGACTTGTTAGTAAAATTGCAATAAGAGAGTTGACATTTGTATGCAGACATCGTATATCTTCTTTAAGCAATATTTTATATGAATTATTTTGCTAAAGGAATACAAAAAATTTGTAATTAATCGTAATTCATCAAAAGAATAGGTCCTTTGATGAATTACGAATAATAATATTAATATTTTCTTTTCATTTAGAGAGGACAGTCTAACAATAAATTATTTTAATCACTCACGAATTTAGTGATTCATAATTGTTATCTTAATAGTATATAAGATTTATCTTAACTTGTATAAATCAGTATTTATCCAGCATTCAACTTGTTTGATTGTGTCTCCGAAGTTTCCACATCACAATAATTATTCTGATCAAAAACATGGTTAGTAAAAATTTTCCCCTTTTCCAAGTTTGTACGTTTTTAAATTTAATGTTTTTGACGTCATAAAATCTTTCATTTAGATAAAAATAATTGCTACACTTAAATTACCTCTAACAAAACAATTAAAAATAATTTGCTTCTCAATTTGTATTACAAATAGACTACTTAAAACAAAGGAAGGTGACTATGTAATTGGATGGTACTTTAGTATATCTAAGAAACGATCTCTACTACTTCAATTATATTTTACGTAAGTAAATCAGCTACACTACACATTTATTACACCATCATGTGCCCTAGTTTAAAAAAAAATAGAAAAGAAAAATGCGACTATACAAATATTTCAGAACAAATTATTAGCCCAATTAAAGTGTACCTTAATACGGCAAGGGTAAATATTATGGTAGTAAATATTATGGTGTTTAACCTAAATGTGAACCGCACGAGAATATTTGTAAATAGCAATAAAAATAGATCGAAAAAATACATACGATGTTATTTAAAGAAATATCTCTAGTGAAACACGCTGCCGTGGTGATCCTAGTTTAGTAGATGTAGAAACAATATATCGTCATCCCACGACTTTTGATATACTCGTATATACATAGGTATATGAGGACAAAGAGGCATGGTCCAATGGAACCAACAGTCAAAATCATGGCTCTCACATAGAAATTAAAAATCAAAGTTAACCAAGAGGTTATTTACGTCGAATCTGTGTAAGATGTGAGATATATTAACACAATCCAGAAAACAAAATTGCTAAAGAAGCTATTACATTTGGCACAAGATAAGATCACCTAGAGATTTTGTTTAGGTGATCTTACGCCACAGTCATGAGGAAACCAGAACCGATCGATCAAATCGTCGTCTCTTAGCTTTTGGGATAAAAACAGCGTAAGAAAACCTTACAGATTTTCAAATAAGCCTTTTTTATCACGTGCTGCGGCGACATTCCATTAGCCTGTTGATTTCAGCCAGGATACACACAGGGTTTTGTAGTTAAAATTCGCATCTAAACCCCAGAGCGTTTCGGCCGGTTTCCCTACAGGCAATTGGAATGAATATTAATCAAGTGAAATACAAATGTATGTTGATTTCAGCCAGAAAGCACACAAGCTTTTGTAGTAAAAACACACACTTTAAACACGTTTCGGCCGGGCCGAGCCCTACAGGTTGTTGGAATAGGAAAATAGCGTTAATGCAATTATTACACATCCCCGAGTAGCTCATCCAGTTCAAACAGGACTTGTAGCTTTCATAGGTACTTTAATACTCAGAGCTCATCGGTCTGCATTCGGTCTAATAACTTTTAAATAATGACTTGTAATGATTTTCGATTTTTAATAATTACGTGACTTTTGTTTGATTAATTACCATTTTTCGTGTAAGTGGCCATCACTGATGACAGATTTTTCAAGGTGCTTTAATTAATCTGACAGCTTATCGACTGCCATACAATGATGATAGCCGGGACAAACAGCTTCACGTGCGTTTTGAAGCACGGAGTAGCTTGAAAAATATTGCAACACTTGTGGTCACCCATCCAAGAGTGAACCACGCTTGGAATTACTTGCGAAAGCGCAACTAATAATGCGTTCTATCACAGAGCCACCGAGCTCGAGAGCAGTATTTGTGTTAAATTTACTATGTAACTAGTTTTGTGTTAGATTAGATAACAATGTGATTCAGTTTCTGTATAATGCTAATAAATGTTTTTTACTTTTATCTGTAACCAGTTCTGGATTACTCGAATTTTGCAGAAATCATAAGTAGTATATAAAAAAAATTACTGTGCCACATTGGGGTTTAATGTACTTATAAGATCCAACAACAAAACCCAAAACGCTATCTGGCCGAAATGGCAGGCATCTCACATTTACATTTATCAATAACCTATAGGGCTCGGCCCGAAACGCTCTGGGGTTTGGACTACAAAAGCCTGTGTGCTTTTTAGCCGAAATCAACATGCATTAGTAATCTCACTTGACTGATATTTACTTGCTTCAATAGCCAGTATGGTTCGGCCGTGGGACCGGCTGAAGCGCTCTTGGGTTTGGAGTACGAATATTATCTACAAAAGCCTGTGTGCTTCCTTGCTTAAATCAACTAGCTTATGGAATGTCGCCGTGCCGCGTGATAAACAACGAAATTTACATTGTTATAAAATCAACAATAGTTGATGTGTTAATCCGAATGTTTTAAGACTTTAGGTGATACAATAGTATTACTCATTGCAATAGCACGCGTATAGTTTGCATTCATCGTGACTCATAGCATAGTAGGTAACTCATACGAAGTGATCAGTTGCTCATATTATAGCACTAGATGCAGCGTACACTGGGTGTGTAATATATGTAATAATAACAGATAATATAATTTCAATTGCAATAACGCTCAAATAATATAATTTTCAATTTATATAAAAACGCACTACCTAATTTCATTTTACCTAACATTTTATACCACATAACCATCGTGTGCTCTAATAACTTTTAGTTTAATATCAATTTTATATAATTATCACTTGTCCAAATGCTCTTTTCATATAACGTTAATTTACTACAAATAACTTATAAAAAATTGGTAACTATAATAATATAAGTGTTTTGTATATGAGGAAAAAAATAGCATTAATTTAATAACTAAATAGGTATTTTTTTGTATATAAAATTCAAATATTATTTGTAGCGATATTATTTTTTTCATTTTCTCCTTCGATATTAAAAATAAATATTTAATTTTTATTAAATAAAAAACATGTATAAATATTTTTTTTGTATGTACTTTTTTTAATAAAATTATTATATATATATATATATATATATATATATATAATCATTATTTATATATAATATAACACACATAGTATAATACACATACCTTAATTTTTGTAACCAATTTCTTTTTACTCGACTGCGTCAGAAGGAGGGTTATGTTTTTTTAGTGTATGTATGTCTGTATATATATTTCTATGGGAGACTCTGCTAAACGGCTTCATGGATTAAAGCTTAAGAGGTGTCGTTAAATTCGTCTCATTTCTGAGAGTGACACTGGGAATATCATAAAATTAGGTCATATGAAATTATATAAATAAAACGGTATATCAATTGATCTTTATATTAAACAGAAGTATATTAAATAACATTAGGTTGTATGATCATTAGAGGTTTTGTTGTTATTACATATATTACACACCCCCCGGACACTACGACGTGTTTATCCCTTACGTGGTAGACAAAGCCTAGAGTCGACCCAAATGTCACTCTTAGCGTGACAGTGGGCGTAAAAGTAGGAAAGAGAATAAAACAGGTACAGTTGATAGCTAATCAACCCATCACTTGTCAGCCTTTTGATGCACATAGCCCCATCGCATATTGACGTCACGTTTAAGTCATTCTCAGTTTCTTGATTTGGTTTTTTATGATCTGCATTTAAAGCAGTTGTATTTCCTATGGGATATTCAATTCAATAACCCATAGGAAAATCACGAAAATCACGTATAATTTTAAATACTAAGAATCCTCGACTTTTGCCGTCCACTGTACAAAGTATTTGAAAAGTCTAGATTTATTTATATTCAGTTGGCATCGTTCTGTTTGAGATTCGGGGAACGTCGCCGTAATGACTGGGATTTCCTTGCCTATATTTACATTTATTTGCGTGGAAAATATAAAATACAATAAATTATGGCTTTTGCCAAAGGAAAATCGAGTATTAAAACGAGGAAAATGAAATCAAATATTTACCCATGTCAACAAATGTCAAAAACAAGGAAAAATATAATAATCAACTTTATTCAAATATTTCAGATAAACATTGGTTCCTTCATATTTATTAAATATTGGTACTGCTCACTTTGTGCTTCAATGCTTTATGGCTTAGTAGCGTATGCATTTTAGAGGGTGTCTCATTGCTTCAATTAATGACTATCAAATAGTAGCGCGAATATAACTGCTTAAACTTTCCTCCCGGTTTTTTAGTAAGTAGATTTAGGCTGGCTTTACAGCTATGTGGAAGACCCGTATGATTCGGCCGTAATACGGGCAACCTTAAATAGGCTATTCGACTTAGATTATTTTTGGACAATATTTTATTCGAATAACAAATAACACTAATAAGAAGCCGTTTTCCGAAAATAGAAAGTAAATTGGTTATTAAATGAGGCAGCAATTATCATTTTAAATATAAGTGTGGGAGCCTGGTGGGGACATCTCGCTATCTCTTTCGTAAACGTGACACCTAATGACAGTGACGTCACGCGGGTGTATGTGCATCCTTTTTCTGTTATTTCACGGTTTCCCCTTCCACCGGATTTGAAAGGCCTATAACATGCTTATTTTTGAGCGGAGTAAAATTATTATTTATGTTTTCGGTTTCGTATCATATTACTTTTTGATAAGAAGAAGAAAAAAATCAAGTCAAATATCGAATCGATCGGGTGGCGTAATACGAGCGAATTTCGTACTGAACGATCCGAATAATTGGGAACGATGTTGTAGCGCATCGCGTGTGCCAGTGTGCCTCCGCTTCGGAGCCCGTACGGGCGATCCGTACACATCTCCCGCATAGCTGTATAATCAGCCTAAACCGCTAAATCCGGTCATCCTATTTACCCATTGTGTTAAATGACAACTATCAAGTAATGTTATTAGTTTGTCCAATTGTTATTTATTTGCTAGGCAAATTAAAAAGCCCCCAAATGCCAAGAACGCCATCTATCATATATGTATCAAGTAAGGAGTATCGAAACTACTCCTCACTAGATGTCGTTAATTGATATCCGTAGCTCTATCTATTATTTGCTAGCGAAAGTCCTGGCTTTCAAGCGTTAACCTCCAATAACTTTCAAACGGCTGAACCAATTTTCATCCAGCAACCACCGCAAGGGAACTTTCTTTTACGTAAAAAAACCGCGACAAAATCGGTCCATTCGTTCGAGCGTGTTAGATATTATAATAAAATAAATTAAAACGGTATGTCTTTGAATAATACTAAATACTGCTTTTACATAAGTTACTTTATATTTTCAAATGTTAAAACAATATATTTCATGTGGCAACATTTATTGAGACAAGATTGGCGGTGATTGGTCGAGATATTTTAAAAAGAAGTGTAACGCCAAAATGGCGGATACGAAGCTTACGTTTGTGATAATCGAATGGTCCTCACTTTTGATTCGGCAGCGGCGAAGTAAAGGTTAGTTTCATTTCTCATATATTGTATCTCTTGAAATAACAATTACTGTTTTCTCTTGAATTGTTTTATTAACGGTTACCTGAGTAACTTATTAATTAATTGTAATGATGTGATATTATTGTAACCGTTACAGATATCTGTGATTGATAATGTGCTTGTAATAATATTATAAAGATTATTCTTTTGTGAACCGTGATAGAATAACCAATATACTAATCTGATAAGTAAAGTACAGATGTACTTAATCTTTCCCAAGTAAATCAATGTACCTACAAATTATAACAATAGTGAAATATGATGAATTGAAATAGTTGTAGCTTTGCTTTAAAAATTATTTTAAGAAAATAGTTGTTTTGAGGGAAATATTATTATTTGAAATAAATTGTTTTTCCTCCTTCAACCTGGTATTTCATTTCTAACAAGCGCTACGATGTCACAGACATACCAACTGTTCGAGCAATGCTCGCACATTTCGGCTGCACGCGGCCACATACTATGTAAGTCGCGTGTCAGCTGTTTTACCTTACATTTTACATCTATTAATAGCAACAATTGAGACAGTATCGAGCAGCGATCGAGAAAGGACCCGTCACAACCAACTCTACAATGTAATTAATATCGACAATAAACAGTTTCTACGTGACGTGGTCTTGTGCCTCCATAACATCATCAAACCTCAACATCAAAATCTCTCCATGTATTTTGCGGGCCTAGGTGACAACCGAAGCCTGCGCCGCACCGCACACCAACAGACATGTGTCAAACTTATAACACCTCTCTTTTTTGTTGCGGCTTAAAAATGAACCTGTTCGTGTCAAATGCCCGTTTCGTGGCCATGTGGCCGTTTGTGATTTTTTACTAGCAGTCATTCATTGACTGCTTCTCAAAATTCCTAATGGCCAGATCTGTTGATCAATACGTACTTAAATCATTTCAGCCGCATAACGTCTACGGCTGGACATACGCCTCTCCCAAGGACTTCCAAAATGACCGATCAAGAGCGGCCTGCATCCAGCGCTTTCCAGCGACCTTGGTTAGGTTGTTTGACCACCTTGTGGGTGGGCGTCCTACGCTTCGCTTGCCAGTACGCGGTCGTCATTCGAGAACCTTTTTGCCCCATCGGCCATAGGTTCTTCGCGCTATATGTCCCGCCCACTGCCACTGCAACGAGCTAATCCACTGAGCTACGTCAGTGACTTTTGTTCTCCCACGAATATCCTCATTTATGATTCGATTACATAAAGAAACATCGAGCATACCCACTCCATAGCGCGCTGAGCGACCTTGAGCCTTCTTATGAGACCCATAGTAGGGTAATATGTGCATAAATGACACAAAACAATTTTATAGATGGACGTACAATACAATACAATACAATACCCTTTATTGCACAAAATAAATAAATCAGGACATAATTATCTTAAAAACTAGGAAATGCGCAAAAGGCGGCCTTATCGCTAAGCAATTTCTTCCATAGTACTAAACATATGGGTTTTTAAACTATCGCGCTTTGAACACAAATGATTATACAGTGTGTTCGGACATGAATTAGCGATAATTTAAAGACATGCTGTCGTCATATATACAAACAACTTTTACTAAGAGAAAAATCACGGAATCGCGAGAAAAATATTAGCTGCTCCATAGTTATTACATACGAGTACCTACGGCATAAAAATGTATGGAGTAGATAATTTAAGGACACGCTGTCCACATCTATATAAGATGTGGACAGCGTGTCCTTAAATTATCGCTAGTTCATATCCGAACACACTGTATATTCGAAACGTTAGACGCATCAAAAAAGGTTCGTGCTTAGTCCCATATATATATATATATATATATATATATATATTTATTGAACTGTACATACATAGCTTCAAAAATCTAATTCACGTTACGGCCTAATGCGCGTCGGACTCCCGCACGAAGGGTTTCGTACCATTATCTATAAAAAATTACGTTTGTTGTATGGGAGCCGCACTCAAATATTTAATATATTTTGTTTTTAGTATTTATCGGCAACAGAAATCTTCTGTGAAAATTTCAACTGTCTAACTATTACGGTGAGTCTGGTGACGCACAGACAGATGTACAGCGGAGTCATAGTAATAAGGTTCCATTTTTACTTTTTGGGTACAGAACCCTAAAAAAGAACCAACTTTATTTTAATATCTCCGATTTAGCTGAATGAAAAACATTCTCAATAATATATAATTCTTACATGATTCTGGTCTTTTTATAGCCCGGTTGGCTTTCCCAAATTTCACCTTCAATCTAACTGGTTTAATTTTCAGGAACAAAATGCCAGCACCCCTAACATTAAACATCAACTCATGCTCATAAAGCGAGATCGTCGTAATAATAACATTCATACGGAAAATGAACTTCGTATGACGTCACATAACATAACATGAAGCTTAATTAATACCTGGCACATAACACTGCCTTCGTCAAACCGTATATGAATATCTAATTTAATTTAACATGAAAGCAGTTTCGTGTTCGACTGAAATATAAACATTGGTGTTGTGATGATAGTGTAAGGGTCTTGATAGCCGGACCGCATGGCACTACTGCAATCAAACTGCAAACCAACTGTACACCAACTGAACCAGTTGGCCCAACAAACCAACAACCATTAGATCAGATTGCAATTGGTTTTCAATATCATTGCAGTCGTGCCAACTGCAATCAAATTGCATCTCAACAGTAGTTCTGCAGTCGGAGTGCAGTCAGCATGATGTATGACAGTCTAGACCCTAAATTCGGAAAGGAAAGTCATCCGTCAGAAATATACTCAAAGGTAACTCTGAAAATAGAGCTATAAAGGTCAGTAAATGCCTCATCTCGAACAATTTCTATTAACGGACTAACCCCAAAAATCATATAAAAATTTAGCTCTTCCAATTGACCTAGTTACAGTTGTAACACACGGGCATCTCGAAATCTGTAAGTCCTCTTAAACTTAAGGATCTTGCAATGCGAAACCTGGCTAGAAGGCACTTTGTGACGTTTTTTGGTCCCGTCTGTTTTAAATCATGATAAGATGGAATGCCTTTTAGGTAGATAAAAAAACTCTGAAAGCGGTTTTGGTAGCACGACAAACAAACAAAAACAATTAGATATGGGACTTTTGATTTACTTTTTTTTCCTTCCTTTTCTGTTTGGGATTTGCGACCAATATCATAAAGCGAACTAAATATTCATTGTTTAGAACTTTATGGTACTTATTTATACGAAAAAATATGTTTAATCAAGTTTTTACACCACAAATGTTGAATAATTATTAAGATTTACGTAGTATGGAGTACAAACAGTAAATTATCATAAAGTTATATTTTACTCAAAGCTCCAAATGTGAAAATTATGCGCTCGATGTAAATTACAAGTAACAAACCGACAGATAAGATGAAACAATTTATACCCCACGATACGACCGTGCTTGACCTAATCTGAAGTAATAATTAAAAGAGGCATAAAGATTATTGAGCTTTGTCGAGATTTTGTAGCCATGTTAAATAAGCATGACGAATAGAAAAATATTTTTAGCTCACGTGTTAAATTATTTAAAAAAACCTGCACAATTATTTTGTCTTTTCTCTGAGAAACAAAAAATGACAAAGATACAGCGCAATGAATTTTTGCATGATGGGACGGCTGCATAAAATTTTTACATAGAGGTGACGACGCAAGCCCCCACTCCGGAACTTTGATGCTTCGTATCTTTGTAAATTTTTACTTCTTTGGCAAACTGAAAAATATGGGTCCATTTTTTTTAATAAACTAAGAGGCGGACTAATTACAATCATATTTTTCTAACCCTGTCGTCACCCTTATTGTTGGTCCTGGTTTTCATCATTATAATTATTGACTGTCATTATTTAATATTAGAATTTAGGCAGCTTGTAAAATCTGGAAAAGTGAAACAGTCTGTAATTTTTGAGAAAGGGTGAGCCCCATTTTCTGGCACTCTCAGAACTATTTTTCATACGAAAACAGCGAAGACTTAATACATTTATAATATATATTTGAAATCTTCGAGGGAGTACTATGTTCAGTTGTGGACTTCCTATGGCTGATATGATTAAGTTGATTTGTACACGATTCAAATTGGCTAAGTTGCTAATAAATGGAATTGTAAAGATTTGTGAGATCACATTGCAGTTAGGCTCGTGTAAACTTCTAGTTATTGAACTACTAATAGTTAAATAAATCAATTTTTACAAAAGTCTGATCCGATAAATCGGATGTTATAACAAACGCTCAGTAATTCGACACGCGTGTCACGTGTTAATTGAAAGCGTCGGCAATCAGAGTCCTGATTTGGCTCTTACTACGAATATATTTCTCATGCAAATAGATAAGAAATGATTCCACGTCGTTCAGTTTGGTGTAGTAAATAATATTATTTGCATAGATAACTTTTATTGCTCTATATACAGTAATATCCAAAGATAATAGATACAATTTTCACTTTAAAAATAGAGATTAGAAAACGTGGGTCCCCATTTTGATTCAGTTGCTAAAGTTTTGGGTAAGACTTAATGGCATGTGTTCAGACTTTTAGCATTTAACTCGGGCAATTACTTCCTAATTTTTTTACAGGACTTTGTTATGTGTAACACACACTTAACTAAAGTAAAATTAGATTGTATTTTTTTTTTAATTTACAATATTACTAGACAAATCTTAAAGAAAACAAAACTATTACTATAAATAATTAGTCATCTTTATTTATTGTTATTCTCAATATTAGTTCAAACTACAAACAAAAGCATCTCAATAATATCCAAACACAATGCAGGGTCAAAAAAAAATTTTTTTTTTTCATTTTTGAAAATATGCAAGTTTCGAATAAAATTTCTTTTAAAAAGATACAAACTTTTTTAAATATTTAACTGTGTTCAATAATTTCAATTCATACAATCCATTGTATTTTATTAAGCTTTCAGCTTTCAACCGATCAACAAATCGGAGCCTTCCAAAAACTTTTCAGATGGAATTGTCTTGTCTCAACACTTAGTACAACTCAATTGGCCAGCCCCTTTGAACCCCAACGATAAGAATCTAGCAACTTAACTTGAGTCAACGATGTAATTAGGAAAGATGGGTAGATAGGCTAAGAAGCGAAAAGTTCTGGCTCTTTGACTCATAAATCATGGTAAATAGTAATTGAAATAACGCAAGTTGAATCTACTCGTATTTATTGATTTTTTATTCCTCTTCAGGAAGTCATTTGATTTTGGTTACACTTTTTTTATGTATATGTAGGTACCTTCTACGTTTCATCATTTCAGCCGCATAAAGTCCACTGCTGGACATAGGCCTTTCCCAAGGATTACGTTTATATATTAAGTAAGTTATATAAAGATATCAAGTTTCCGCATGTATTTGTTACTAGCGTCCCGCCCAGGCTTTAGATGGGTATGATGTAAACCGTCCCCAAAAATGCACTTGTTTTTGAGTTTATCGAATAGAGAGCAGATACGCTTTTATGCCCAGTTCTATAACTTGTATCACGCATCTACATGACAAGGTCATGACATAGACAAGTAGGTATATTATGTAATATTCGATGAGTTATTTTGGGGCTAGCTTAATCAGAGTAATTTGTCTCAATATATTTATTTTATTTATTATGCGGCTAAAATAGTGATGACGGTGATGACGTATCTACACCTCTTTACTTCACTGACTTGAACTGACTAAACATCTCGCATTGTTTACGTCAACAATGGGTTGCTAACGAAATTAACTGTATTGTACCTGCCTACAGCCAGCTTTCAAGAACTTAATGTAATAAAGACAGGAACAATGAGAACTAAAACATTTTGCCCAATCTGAAGATCCCGAGTTACTTGACTTCGTTATCGTATTGGTAAAAATTCAATTTCTTCATTGTAGAAAAATATTTCGTATTACCAGTGATGACTTATGGCTCTGAAACTTGATCCCTTACTATGGGTCTCATAAGAAGGCTCAAGGTCACTCAACGCGCTAGGAAGAGGGCTATGCTCGGTGTTTCCCTACGCGATCGAATCAGAAATGAGGAGATTCGTAGGAAAACGAAGGTCACCGACATAGCCAAGCGGATAAGCTCATTGAAGTGGCAGTGGGCGGGGCACATAGCGCGAAGAACCAATGGCCGATGGGGCAGAAAGGTTCTCGAATGGCGGCCACGTACCGGCAAGCGCAGCGTAGGACACCTACCTGCTAGATGGTCGGATGACCTGAGCAAGGTTGCAGGGAGGCGCTGGATGCAGGCCGCTTCCGATCGTTCGTTTTGGAAATCCTTGGGGGAGGCCTATGTCTAGCAGTGGACTTCCTGTGGCTGATATTATGATGATGATGATTTTGTCTAAAACTTTAAATAGAATTATTGCCAGTGATGATATTGCGTTTGATTATATTAGTGATTATGATGCTAAAAAACTAAAATGTACTATAAAATAAATCTGTGTATATTAACTTCAAATTGACTCCTTTAACAAAGAAAAAAAGAATATCGAAAGACTTCAGTCTGCTGACTGAGACTTCTGAGACTTTTAACTACCTAAAAACTTAAATTACTAGTTGATAAAAATTTCTAAAGCTTTGTTTAAAATGCAAGTTACTTTAAAAATGCCACATTCATAATCAGGTTTTTTTTTATTTTAGTCTTTACTGTAAATGCATGACCCTCTCCATATTACCAGAGTCATACTTGGTCAGAGCAGCCAGAGGACTTGGCCTTCACTCTCAACAATGACTAGACGAGTAAGGAGGTCTTCTGATGTCTAAGTATACCCAAGTCGCCTTTGATAACATACAACAGACTTGGTGTAATCCAGTTTTACTCTGCTGGAATCGCACGGTAGCAGTGTATTGCACCTATGCAAATTATTATTTAAAAAAAATTGTGTACAGTTTTTTATTTCAATGTAAATTAATGAACAATAGTAATTATTCACATAAGTACTTTTAAATGAATGTAATTAATAGGTGTAGAATAAAGTGTGGAAATAATGTAAGATATTATATTACATACATATACTTGAACAGTGTCAAGTGTGTTAATGAATGGAAATGAACCAGGTATTATTGATGGTCGTAAATAATTGTAACCAGTATCATAAGCCTTTAATAGATCATGAATATTAATTTATAACGAATCAATTTATCAACTGCAACAGGCTGGCCATTGATTTTTGGAAAATTAAATTGCTTAATTCTGATTTTTTTACTATAAAGTGTCATCGTCATTATCATCATCATTTCAGCCGCATAACGTCCACTGCAGGACATAGGCCTCTCCCAACGATTTCCAAAATGACCGATCTAGAGCGGCCTGCATCCAGCACTTTCCAGCGACCTTAGTCAGGTCTTCAGACCACCTTGGGGGTGGGTGTGGGTGTCTTAAGCTTCACTTGCTACTACGTGGTCGCCAACCGAGAACCTTTTTGCCCCATCGGTCATCGGTTCATCACGCTATGTGTCCCGCCCACTGTCACTTCAACGAGCTAATCCGCGGGGCTATGTCAGTGACTCTTGTTCTCCTACGAATTTCCTCATTTCTGATTCAATCACGTAGGGAAACACCGAGTATAGCCCTCTTCCTAGCGTGTTGAGTGACCTTGAGCCTTCTTATGAGTCCCATAGTAAGGGATTATAAAGTGTGTATAACAACTATACTATACATACACAATCATATATTTTGGGTATTGCAGCTCTAAACAGACAGAGCCCAGGGTGGCAAGACCCGAAGCACAGTGATATTATCCAACAGTATTGTAACTCCGCGGTGTTGAAAAATACATGTACGCCACGCGACCGCTAGGGCTAAAATTGCACACTTTTAAATTTGCGACATATAAAAATTTTTGCGCCTCGACGGCTGAGTACGAAAGGTACCTTACCTAATAGTTTTTATTTTTATTTTAGTAATACGCTTGTGTAATAGTGAAACACCACGATGGTAGCACAGGTCTCCTTTATTTGACGAGCTAATAAAACAAGTTACAAAGTACAACAGTAAACTAGGTACAGCGATCGTATACCGATGCACTGACACGCGAGGGGCGCCTATTAGTCGCTTGTGTTCCGATACGGATGCAACTAGCGAGCTAGCAGACTGGGGGGTTACTCCAAAAGCGCCACGCAAGACGGACGTTACTGCGTAACCGTGTTTCAGTGTCAGGCAACATTGATCCCTAACGTACGATGATATAGTCTAATTTGGTTTGAAATAGAAATAAGACGTCACTTTCGTACGAAAGACGTATTATTTAATGGAGTAACCCTCCTGGTTAGTCGGGCTTTTTTTTTTTCGAACGTTGTTTACGCTGTATGCTGGAAGCATTCTACAGCTCACCGGACGCGACGGTTTTTAAAAGGCGGGACCAACATTTGCCAGAATGGCAAGATGTTGTCCACACCGGAAAAAGTGACAGGGTTAGTCGGGCGCGCTTAGGCGCCTTTTATAGTCGGCCGGCGGTGGCTTCGGGCGCGGTCGTTACCGTTCGGACGGGCTCGGTGGATATGCAGTGGCTTGCCGCGAGATACGGCGTTACACTTGTTTATTTTTGATCCAGGTATTTTACTTTTAATTTTAATGGTCAGGGGTGCCATTCCTAAACTACCAGCCCGGTAGTTTAATGGGTATGGTATACGGGTACGCGGACCCGGCCTCCCGAGCTGCTATGGACTCACTCCTTTTTGTCTTCCGAGTCAGTAGTATTCCATTACCTCTTGTCCTATCCCCATCCCAAGTAATCCTATATATATCTATTTATATCTCTTTATGTGTTACTTTCTCCCTGTCTCCTTTTTTTTATGCCAATCCAAGGTCTGCCGTGCCAAGGGATGCGTGGCTAGGGGTGAGCCTAGTCTCGAGTGTGCCGTTTTGCCCTGGGGTCGGGCGCCCCCAGATCAAGGATAGCCTTCGCCTGACAAGGGGCTCTGTCAGGTGCGACTGAATAGATCCCCATAACTCGTGGGAACGCGATGATTCAAAAACATTTAAAAAATCAGTATGGCGGCGACGCGGTTCGCAACCCGTCACGTCCCGATTCCCGCAGAAAGCGGTCTTTGGACAGCCGCTTGGCTACTTTAAATATTAGAGGAGGAATGAATGGTAAAATAAATTAGGTATATCAGATGATGAGTGGAAGAAAGATTGATGTGCTGTGTGTAAATGAGACGAAACGGAAAGGATACGGAACCACTAACTGTGGTTCGTTCACGGCATATTGGTCAGGAGTACCAGATAACGCCAAAGGCTGTCAAGGAGATGGCCTCATCCTTTCCAAAAGAATAGCAGAGTGTGTTAATGCGACCAGATTGCAGACGTTCTGAAAAAGGAGAGGTAAAAAGTACCCGTAACCGAAGGGCATGTATGAAGAGATAGATGAAGCGGAAGAGGTGTGTCAGGATCGTAGCAAGTGGAGGTCCATAGTCTCTGCCTACCCCTGTGGGAAATAGGCGTGATATTACTGTTATTAGTGATATAAATGTACGCCACGCGACCGCTAGGGCTATTTGCCTACAGCATTTTAATTTCATCTACCTACTTGAGAAGGTTTTGTGTTTGTATGGAGAATGAAAAAGGAAGCGTTAAGTATAAATACCTGTCATGTGTTTTGATTATCAGAAGATTAATTAAACAAAATTGCACACTTATAAATTTGCGACATAAAAATATTTGCGCCTCGACGGCTAAGTACGAAAGGTACCTTACCTGATAGTTTTTTTTTTTTTTAGTTATACACTTGAATATTTTTGATTCAGATATTTTACTTTATGGAAAAAGGGAAATACTTACCTATTAAAAAAGAAACAAATTACGTACTAGTAGGTACTTATATTAAAACGATTTTTAATCTTACCTATCGGAGTTTTAAGGTAACCTAATTTTGATTTTATTTTTGGGTGCTTGACTGATGATTTCAAGCAACCAAAACAGCACAATATGGTCTACGTTTTGACATATACAACGAATAACATAATATATAAAAATAAGTAGGTACGTAGGTTCGAGGCGCGTAGGTATGACTTGCGTTCCTACCGTTTCTATAAAGATAGAATACTGTTAGATAGTATATTATTATCGTACCCAAACGCAACTTTTAGCGAGATGGTGAGTGAGAAGTTAGAAAAAGGAATTTAAACAGTGATGGGAACGCCTAATAGGTTTATAGGTATGTAGATATTTACTATACATAGTCATTTAGATAGAGTGACTTTAATTTTATAATGTAATATTAATTTGCTGGGTTCAAACCCTGTTATTAAATCTATGATCTCACGCGTTACTGATACTTCAATGTGAAGGAAATATTACATTTCATTATATTATAGGCTGCCAAATATGGTATTGAGGTCACATATGCATATCTTGTGTTTCATGTACTACGCTATTCGATACCTCAACAAGCATCTAATCAGTACCAATACATACATATACCAATATATAATATGATTCGCATTTTCGACCATCCCATCGATCGGCTTTTACTATCTACGCGGAAAGAGAAGTAGCTGGCATTCCGAGTTTTATCTTTTCTCCCAGACCTGCATGGAAGCAACATTCTGTAAACTATCTACCATAGATCAGGTTAACTGATCTTGAAAAACACCACTTAGCAACTTCTTAAGTCGACAGCGTAATTACACTTTATGTTATCCTCCCGACGGGAATAAATGGTGGGAATAATCCCTGACACACACCTACCTGGAGCTAGTTATAATTTGCTTCTTGTTTATTATTTGCATAATCCTTGTAAAGGCTTAAGTAATTCTGAAGGGTGTGTAAAATTCTCTATAAATATAAACTTAATCTGGTTTGTATTTTTTAACATATTACTTACATAATATACTTGTTCTTTCAAACATTATCTTTATCATTCAATGTGAAAATACTGCATACGTAAACTAGTTCAATTTTTTCCATTACATGTTATATATTTTATAAACAACAGGTATATCTTTCCGAATATTTTTATATTCCTTGAAATATGACGTAGGTAAATCTTTTTTTTTTGTATTATTATTTTTTTACCATTTAAGGTTTCAGAGAAACTAAATATATTTTTATAATCAATCCGATATATTTTGTGTGTAAATTTTGTATGCAAAATTAACCAGTAATTTGTATTTCTATTTATCTGCTACAAATTATCAACTATTTATCGGATCAGGTAACATTTATTTTGTAATCCATAAATCACGTATTGCAATACTAAATCATGGTGTGATATGTATCACCTGAAGTCTCAGAGGAGCAACTGATGCATTGCGTTTATATCCCTAGGGAACTGGCATAATTGCTATTGGCTTTTAATTATGGCAGACACGGAGTTTGGCTGTTGTTATTTGGTGGTTGTTTGTTGTTCGGATGGTTTGAACATCACTAATAAATTCACCCTTAACTATGAATAGGTATATAAGCAACGCTTTAACGCCTTATTTTACTTTAGACGCATGACATCCACTTCTAGACATATAGACCTCTCCAAAAATCTTCCTAAATAACCGATCTGAAGCAGCCTGCATCCAGCGTTTTCCATAGACCATTGTCAGGTAGGTAGGTCTCTACGCTTCAATTGCCAGTTCAATGCTATAGTGTTGCCATTCGAGAACTTTTTTCTCAAATGAGATTTCCAATTGTTCGTAGCGCTTTTATGTTCATGTAAACTCTACAAACTTCGCTCTCTCGTTCAGTAAAAAAAAAACGTTTTAGTGTTAAGCTACCGATATACACCATTAAAATAAGGGTCAGTACGGACCGAGACGCAAATAAACAAGATCAAATTTTTTCTTCAAAAGTGCTCGACATCGCATCGCGTCTCGGCCTAAATTATGGATCCTAAGAAACAAAAATCTTTTTGCTAGGCAAATTAGAAAATAAAACAACTTTCAAGAACGCCATCTAGTGATGATTAGCGGAACTACATATAACAATTCATGTCCGTAGCGCCATCTATTATTTTCTAGGTAAAACCCTGACTTTCAAGCGTAAACCACTTAATAATTTTTGTAACAGCTGAACCGATTTTCATAAAATATAGCTAAGAATTATCCCAATGAATTTTACTTTCACGGAAAAAAACCTCATCAAAATCGATTCATCCGTTCGAACGCTACGATGCCATAGAAAGACAGACAGACCAACAGACATTTGCGTCAAACTTATAACATCCCTCTTTTTTGTCAGGAGTTAAAAATAGCATGTATGAACTTAGGGAAACAAAAGCAAGTTTAAGGATTTTTTTTTGGTTTTCATTAATACTTTTTCAAATCCATTTTTGCATTTTTTATCCGAATGAATGACTCCCAACTCCGCTTATTCAGAACTGAATTTTACCTACTAAAGCTATAGTAAAAGACTGTTCTAGTACGCTTGAAATATAATCCGCCACTTTACTACATTTCTGATTTTGAAACGATGATTTTTATTGGCATCCAGCACAAGTATGAATACGCCTTGAATATTGAATTACTTATTCAACTGCAGTCAGATGGAAATCTAGGTCAGCTTGATTCATGACACATATTTTTCGATGCTAAAAGGGATTCTCAGCTTCTAGCCAGGTCATCCTTCGACGAGAAATTCCATGGAAAGCCGTGTGCCATTTTCAAACCATGTTATACATGTTATATTTTCATTTTTATTTGGAACAAACAACTTTTCATTTCACAATTACGCTAAGATTATTCCGAAACAGGTAGTATTGTTTACGCAGACGATTTTACGAGCGTAGTGAAAGGAGATATTAAGTGTTCAAAGTTATAGCTCATTGAAAATACCTGTTTTCTGTGTGTAGGTGCAGGTAATAGAGTAACATTACTAGTTATTCTTGCACAATATGGAATTTCAAATTTGTGCAAGTGTTAGTTAAGTTGTAAAGTTCTTCGTTGGTTTAAATTTATTTCATTAACAAAATAAAAAAAAGTAAGGTCGGTAATGTTGATAAGTATACCTTATCAAATCGTTTATTTTCTATTGATGTTTATCAGTGAAGTATATTTTTATAAATGCAAGAGATTTGGGGTGAACGACGATTTAGTGACAAAAATTTAGAAAGGAATGTTGAGAGGATGGATGAAAGAAGACTTTTTATACTAGCCGTTCATGTCCCACAGCTGGGCAAAGGCCTCCCCTCTTACCTTCCATAACTTTCTGTCCTTGGTCTTAACGTAACAATCCTGTTCGAATGCTTTTAAGTCTTCTGCCCATCTTGTCTTCGGTCTACCTCTTTTTCTATGTCCGTCCGTTGGAATCTAGCCTGTGGCTATGTGCGCCCAGCTTTCTGGGTGCATATGGCCGACGTGGCCCGCTCAATCCCATTTTAGCTTAGCAGATTTCTTGCCCACATCCGTAACTTTTGTACTAGAGCACAGCGTAGTGTTTCTAACTCTATCACTTAGCTTAACACCTAAAATGCTACGCTCCATCGCCCTTTGGCAAACCCTCAGTTTAGACCATTGCTGTTTTGTGAGTGACCAAGTCTATGCACCGTAGGTTAGGATGGGCAAGATGCACATATCCACGAGTTCTGTCTTAAGGCACGTTGGTAAATTGCCCTTAAGTAGCTCTTTCATCGACCAAAAACTTTTCCATGCATTTTCAATTCTGCGATCATTTTTTTTTGTCTTGCCCATCGATGAAAGAGACTACTTGACCAAGATATAATATATATCTTAGTCAAGTAGTCTCTTTCTGACGGAGTATGTTGACGAGTATATTATACTCGTCAATATACTCCATAGCTTGCCCATCTACCACAACCCTACGTTTCGTGCCCTTAGTCATCAGCTTTTGTTTTGTTCTAGTTCATTTTCAGTCCAACTTGAAGGCTCGCCGTGCTCAGGTCTTGGAGCATTATTTCCAACTCGGATGCGGAAGAAGCAAAAATTACAATATCGTCGTCGAAACGAAGGTTTGTTAATCTCCTTTCGCTGACGATAATGCCCTTGTCTTTCCATGAATCGGATAGAGTTTTAAACACTCCTCGAGAGCGCTAGTAAATAATTTGGGAGAGAGCGGGTCACCCTGCTTCACGCCTCTCATTATTGGGAAAGATAGACCTGGTAACTGTATTTTAATATCAGCTGTACTTGCTTCGCAGATTTTTCGGATAATTTGGATATATAATTCGTCTATTTCTTGGTTATGTAAGGCGGAGAAAATGGGATTGTGATGTAAGCTATCAAAAGCCTTCGAGTAATCTGCAAAGCCGATGTACAGGGGTTTGTTAAATTTACAATGTTTTTCTATGATTTGGTTTATGGTCTGCAGGTGGTCAGTAGTGGAAAATCCAGGGCGAAAACCGGCTTGTTCTTGAGTTGATGTTTACTAAGAGAGTGGGCTATTCTATTTTGAAGTGCTATTGTAAAGATTTTGTAAATATGTGAAATAAGGCTGATAGGGCGATAGTTTGAGATCTCTTTTATGTCTCCTTTTTTATGTAGTAAAATTATGTAGGAGTGAAAAGAAATTGTGGGTATCTGGCCTGTATACAAGATAGAGTTACAGAGATCTTTTAAATGGGGTGTTAATATGTGTCTTTCTATTTAAGGGCTTCTGTTGTAACGCCATCACATCCTGGACTTTTATTATATTTAAGGTGTCACAATGCAGCTTGTATTTCTTCTCTCGGGGAAATTAAGTTAGATCAGGTATGTCAGGATCATCTGGTAATTTAGATGGGTATAAATACAAGTGTTTGTGAAATTTGGTACAAATTTTGGTTATTTTCGTCCCTATTATGGTGTTCTTTCCAGACTCATCTTTTATGCTAGTTATTCATGACTTTCCTTTTATTATTCCTTGTTTGGCTGACCTTAATGATTGATCTCTTAAAGGGCTATTTTAACTTTGGTTGTGTTATACCTGCGTATATCCCGAATCTTCTTTTTAACTGTTTTATCTACAGTACGATATTCAGTTGAGCAGTATTTTAATTTGCTTCTTTCGTTAATTAAATAAAAAGATTCTTTTGAAAGTTTTCTTTGGAATGTTTTATTTGGTTTAACTTGTTTACTTGCAAATTTTATTGATTCTACGATTTGTACGTACTGTTTGCGGGTTTAAATCAACATCGATTGGTAAATTGCTGAAATAGTTTGAAAGCTCTACATTGAACTGATCGCTATTGTTTAAAAGTGTTTCTTTAGTATGACTTTTTATTGAACAAAAAATTTTGGCACGATGGATATTTTGATCTAGTTTTACTTAAATTCGAAGAGGTCTGTAATCTAACTTAGATTGAACTGGTTTAGTAAGGTCACGTCTTTAATTATGTAACTGTGCGATGACAGTGCATAGTCAATCTCACTTTTGTGATTACCATCAGGTGTAACCCAGGTCCATCAACGATGGATCGGCTTTTGGAAATAGCTGTTGGATATTTGTAAGTTTTGTCCGAAAGCAAAATGGAGTAGCCGGGTACCTCTCTTGTTTCTGACTCCTCTTCCGTGAAGGCCAATAATTTTCCGATTATCTGTGTCTAGAGGCACACCAACTTTAGCGTTGAAATCGCCCATTATTACAGTCCAGGTCCCTCTTTGTTCCTCACAAGCTTTGTTTAGTAGATCGTAAAAATTTTCTATAGCGTCATCACTATGTTTAGTCGTTGGTGCATAGACTTGAATGATGGTTAAAGTTTTTTTGTCTGAAATCTTAAATTTTATAACGGCAATTCGTTCAGAGTATCCTTTGAATTCTATTATGTTATGTTTCCATTTTTTATTAACTAAAATCCCAACCCCGTACAATCCTTTCGTTTCTCGTATATAATAAAAATATATTTATCAGTTTCTATTGTATCTTCACCTAACCTTCTTACTTCTCCCAATCCCATTATATCCCATTTAACATTATCTAAAGCATTTTCCAATTCTGTTAAACGTCCATCTTCTAAAAGGGTACCTACATTTTATGTTATTATATTCAGTGATCCGGAGTCCATTTCAACTTTAGCCTGGGTCGTTTAACGGTCAATCTATCTCACCCAGAGATTTTTCGCACCCCTAACTTCAGGGCAGACCGTGGTGCCGTCATCACCAGGCCTGTTCCTGGAGTCGCCGGGCACTTGGGGCCTTGTCTTACGTCGTAGTATCATGAGGGGGTTTGGACCTTAATCCCACCGCGCTGGTCCAGTGCGAGTTGGTGGGTTGGTGAGCGTCAGAGCCTCGTCTGTTGTTTAGCAGCGAGCACCGCGTGCAGGTGAGGTTGACTAAAGAAGTAGGTCCCACTCCTTGCCCGCCAAAGAAGAAGACTAATAAAACATATTTATCGTGCGGATGTGAATGCGACAAACGGATCGGGTCGATCTCGGCGATCGTTCTGTGACCAAATTGCAGATGTTCTGAAGAAAGGTGATATAAGGAGTACCTTAATAGGTACTCCTTATATCACCTTTCTTCAGAACATCTCTCTGGTAATCCAGAGAGCATGCATGTAAAGATTAATGAGTGCTGATAAAGCAAAAGAGGTTTGCAAGGATCATAGCAAGTGAAGATCCATGTCTCTAGCTACCTCCATGGGAAACTGGCGTGAAAATATGTAGGTATATATTTATATAAATTTTTCAAAGCCACCATAATTCATCGGATAAACCTGCCAAAATGCCTTCATAACTTTTAATTTTGTATTGTTTTTACTTTTTAGGAAATTTTTAACAAATCTAAAAGAACATGATGTTGTACAGCTATTTAATCTGCTTGGATACAACCTTCGCATAAAAGAACTCGAGAGTTGAAAGTTAAATTCACGGAAACACCTCTTACAATTATACCCTTACCCGCAACCCCACTTCAATCTAAAGCCCCATGACCCTCGCCCCATGGGCTTGATCGCGATAACTATTTTATTCTACGCCATTTTTCATTCCGGAACCGTAATGTCACTTTAACTGAAAGGTTAACTCTTACCTTAATTTACAGTTTGTACCAAGCTTGATAGATGGTTAAAGTTTTTTTTTTTTAATTTCAACAGTTTATTCACCTGCCATATCCTTATCATACCGCTAGCCCGTGGCATCTTGCAAGTGTCCTACGTGAAAATGTATTTAATAATCCCACGAGAGCCTGACACTTTTGTAAGTTCTCGTAGGGTAACATATCTCTTATGTGGGACTTAAATGGCTAAGTAAAACTCGCAAAATTAATTCCAATCTAATCAGCCATTGGCGTGAAAGCGAAACAAACGTTACCAACCCACATACATACATAGACTTTCGAATTTACGTATATAACTAGTTTAAATGCCAGGCAAATTGAAAAATTCCCCGACTTTCAATAGTTTCATATGTAAACGCTATCTAGAGATGAGTGGATATTCCAATCTTTGTTAAGGGGCTATCTGAATTTTTCGGTATTTCAGTGCCTGATTTGAATTAAATCATTTGAAAGCAAACGGAGATACCGAAAAACTGCCACTTTTGGATAATGTGCGTAGAAAAGCTTCACGTTCTTACTTTAAACTGTAAACAGTAGTTCATTAAATAGTTTGAAGGGCTATCTAGGGTTTTATCACGACAAAATTTTAAATTATATCTCTGTTTCCTTTCAAATGATTTATTTCAAATAGGGGGCAGCACTGGACCCCGAAAAATTTAGGTGGAATAAATATCAGTAGTGCCATGAAAAAAACCCACGACTTTCATGCGTTAATCCCCAATAACTTTTACCTCCTTCTTATCTGAGTAAGTTCCCATATTTGCATCCCTAGCCGTGTCCAAAAACCAGATGCTAATTCAGACTCTTCATCTCAAAGGATGTGGAGAAAGACATTAATACCAATAAGACGAGTGATGCTAAATACATAATATAAGTATTTTTATCCAATTTTAGTTTAAGAAATCTTTCTATTTAAGAGATAAATCAAACAATATGAATTCTGATAAAAAAGTTTTTTTGCTAGGCAAAAGAAACTAACCTGCCAAGTGCGAGTCGGACTCGCGCTAAAGGGATCTGTAATATTTTTTATAAAAAATAACGTGTGTTGTATGGGAGCCCCACTTATATATTTATTTTATTCTGTTTTGACAGTCAGACGGACGGATGGATGAACGGACGGACAACGGAGTCTTAGTAATAGGGTTCCATTTTTACCCTTTGGGTATGGAACCCCTATAAACGACTCTCAAGAAAGCCATCTGATGAGTAGCGGAACTACCGATACGACTTGATATCCGTAGCGCTATCTGTTATTTGCTAGAGAAAGACCTGATTTTCAATAACTTTTTAACGACTGAACCGATTTTAATCAAACATAGCTAAGAACTACCGCAAAGGAATTTTATTTCACGTATAAAAACCACGTAAGCACAATAACAACGGTCATCTGTCAATGTAACTTGTTTTTTTATGTTGGTTGTAGTCCTTTGACACATATTGTTGTAGGAAGATGACAGTGACAGTGACAGTACAGTACTGAAAGCGGAAATTGCCATCTTCATTGTGACTTCACTTCCTAAAATAAGCTTGACGTTGCTTGAAAATGAAGGTCATTTGGATTTTTTCAAGAGTAAGTACAAGTTGTAAGACCTTATTTTAATATCTGTTTCGAGAAAGCTTCTCGTAGAAGCTATTTCTCGAAAAGGTTTGCGAATAAGATCTTTTTTAAAATTACTTGACAAGCGAAATTTGGACTGGTTTAAAAATACTGGTATAATTTTATTTATTCAAAAATAAAGGACCCACATTATTTCGTTTAGCAAAGTAGTAAAAATTTACAAAGAGAGCGCTTCGAAGTTTCGGAGGGGGATCTACGTTACATTTGGTTAAAAATCTTAGCTGATCCTGCGACGCGTTACTCCAAACTTAAATGCGCTGTATCAACGTCATTATTCGCATATCAGAGAAAAGAAAATAAATGTAAACTATAATTTTTAATAATCTATTTCAGGAGCCAAAAAAAACTTTTCTAGTCCACATTCTTTGTTAACATAAAATTTGAGTTGAATAGATTCAACTTTGTTAGGAGTACATTTTCAATTTTCATGTTGCAGTTTATAGTAAGTATAAAAACCGAGATCAAAATATTAGGTATGTATATAGTATTATACCTATTATTCTAAATACTTTATTAAAATCTTCCTTCAAAGATTTTATTACGAAGGCAATCTTCACAGCGTCTGTAAATAGAATTACTGGAAATTAATATTAAGCACATCAATAAAAACCTAATCTATTTTCAAAACACAAGCTTACAAAACCAGCTGATTGTTCAATAAATTGTTTATGAGGAAAGAAATCTCAGCAAAATATCACGTTATCTTATAAAAGACAGAATAAATGTAATACAGAGATGAGCGAAATTGGTAATATGAGAATGATGAAGAATTATTTTTACGCTCAGCCGCGTTTTTGCGTTATCCGATGAGTTACGAATTCATGGAAATACAAATGGTATACTTACGTATTTTTGGTATTATTAAGCGCTTCATTATTATGCTAAACTTCATGCCATACTATATATTACAACATTTACAATTGGAATCGTTTGTGCTATCAATGTAAAAATCATGGAAAAATAAATATATAAATAGTGAACTCTTCAGATGCTAATCATTAATGTGGAATAACCCTACAGGTTTCACACCATATTATCTGCATAAGCAGAATCTGGCCGGCACGTAGAAAAAAAAATGAAAAAAAACAACTTTAAATTTCAATAAAAAGTAGTACAATAGATCCACAAGTTTTATTTTAAAATAAACTTAAGGAGATACTATTCTCACCATTATTTATTTTGTGGAAATACTCTAATTCATGACGGCCTTTTGGCCTGTGCTTTGGCAGAAGATTCAAAAATGTTTAACAATTGATTGTAATTTTTTATGGTTTTGATTATTACTTACCATTTCATAGGGATGCCGCTAAAATATATAAATGTTGAAATACATTTTCAAATAACCTGCCAAGTGCAAGTCGTACCGTCGTTCCGTATCTATGGGAGCCCCACTTAAATATTTATTTTATTGGTTCTGATTTTAGTATGTGTTGTTATAGCGGCAATAGAAATAAGTACATCATCTGTAAAATAACTGTCTAGCAATCACGGTTCATGAAATACATCCTGGAGACAGACAGACAGACAGACAGACACACAGACAGACTGACAGACAGACAGACGGATAGCGGACGAACAGCGGGGTCTTAGTAATAGGGTCCCGTTTCTACGGACCTCTAAAAAGAGAAAAATATATATCTACTTGTATTTTACCTAATTTGAAAATGAGTATTTTTACATAAATAAATCTACAGTGATATCACGGTAAGCTTTTCTCAATAACACCAGTTTACCGGTTTTATGAACAACGTTTCCCATCGTCCAAATAACCCTACATACATAAAAACCATTTACATACTGCAAGTTTTATAATTGTTACATACAATTTAATTGAACAATTATTTATTCTATGGCAAAAGATGATCTGTAAGGTCGATATTTTATTCAGATCATACAATCATTATTATATTGGTTCTGTTTAATTATAAGCCACAGACAAGTAACTTGGAGTGTTTAAAGGCCTTTATATGCAACCTACTTATCGATAAATGCAAATGAGGCTTAAAAACTTAGTTGAAGTCACCTTTCCTGATATCGAACTGGGATATCCTCCCTTAGTACGAACAGGAATATCACCCCTTTTAGAACTGGGACTTGCATTAGCATTTAAAGGGTTGCTGTAATATGCATTGCAAGTCCTGAGTAGTGTTTTTGATTGCTAATTATCTAGTTCACTAAAGAAATCGATATTCCAACAAAAACAAACTCTTTTATTTATCAAAGTCTCTCTCTCTCTCTCTCTCTGTCTCATCTCAACTTAGTTGCATCCCAGTGGCATCTTCAGCTTAATACTGTGAAGCTAGGGGTCCGCTTTCAAGCTTTTACTATTCCACTTCGCATGTTCTTGAGCATCCTTAGTGGTAAAATCATTGACACACATCTATCAACCTTGACGACATCAAGTCATTATTTCTTATGACTAGCTGGGTCCTGGGGGGTTTCCCAAAAAGCGGTACAAAAGACGGATGTTACCGTGTATCCTAGTTTCAGTGTTAAGCAAAATTGAGCATTAACGTTTAATGATAAAGTCTAGTTTGGTTTCACAAAGGGTCGAGGTTAGCACTTAAAAAAAAAAAACTATTTTATTATAAGAGATTGAATTGTATTCGAATTTAGTTTACACTGATTTAACAAACAGGATTTAGCAAAATTTGGATTGAGTCGGAGCAACTTCTCTGTAAGAAGGCTGGTAGAGGACTGACTGGAGTACTGCCCCTCTCAAAGAGGCTCTTCAACATAACTATTACCACAGCGCTGAGTCAGTGGTGTGGACAGGGCTAGTCTACTCAAAGGGTGCATGTAACAGTACGACTAACTTATTTTATGGAGTGACCCCCTGCATTACAAGTCATTTTAAATAAGTACATATATTAGCAGCAAACCTTAGATGTTGTTAGTACAGTCAACAATAACGTTAAATCGATATTCCGATCCGTTAAATATTAATGCTTGTTAATGACAAATAGACGATCTCTGTGGCCTAGTAGTCATGCCAGGTGGTTATTACCTGATGGTCCCGAGTTAGATCCCCGGTCAGGTCAAGATTGCAAATAATCTTTTTCAAATTAACCTGGGTCTTGGAAGTTTATTTAAATATGTATTTGCTATAAAATATAGTACCATCGTTGAGTAAGTATCCCACTCAAGTTTCGAACTTACTTTAGGGTTAGCTTAATCTGTATGATTTGTCCAAAAAAAGAAGTTAATGACGGCCCGGAGGAATTGTACCATTAGACCACTTTTGAGGATCCTGTCATGCAATTATCAATTTATTCAGGGTTATACAACATTTTATGTATGATATCGAATAATGCAAAAATTATGTGCGTGAACCTAAACATTAAAATGCAAGCTCGTATTCTTACCCTCATATCTCATATTTATAAAAATTTACAACCGTTTGCCTATTTTAGTAAAAAAATGTTTTGTCCCTTTCTTTTCATTATTTGATGTAGAAAGAACGAGACAAAATATATTTTAACTAAAATAGCTTTAGCATACATTTGTATCTTTTATGAATTATTTTTTTATGTATTATAATTTACTTGGTCGCTTATTTATCAAAAGCCTATCGGCAGTTTTTTTAAGTGTTAGTCACTAATATTTTTGAATGAAAGTACATATTAAAATAAAAAGAGAATATTCTTTTTTTTCAGGTATTTGGCAATAATTTTGGCGCTCAACATTGTTTCAAGTGAATGTTCAGGTCAGTTGATTTTTAAACCTAATTTTCCGGCAAGTGCCAAAAAATTTGCAAACATATTAAATGCTCTGTGTATATAAATAACTCATGTTATTAATAAACACTAACACTCGTATTCATAAAAATTAAAAACTGTTTGCTTAACCTATTTTAGTTAAAACATATTTTGTCCCATTCCCTCTTTTAAATATTTTACATAGTAAGTATTTTAACTAAAAAAGGTTTAGCAGACGTTTAGTATTTTTAAGGGGACTAAAAAATCACAGTGTTTTGTTAGCATCAAACTATCTATATATTTAATAAAATAACAGGTAAAAATAAAGCTGCATAAAAATAGGCGCTGATTGTTTGTTTGTTTGTAAAATCTTTATTGTAAATTACGTAGGCCGCAGCCGGAGTACTTAAAAAAAAAAAACAAAGTTGAAAAGTTGAAATAAAACTTTATTAAAATAAGAAAAATTACAATTAATAATTATATCTAAAATTAACTGAGTTCGGTCAATGCTAGATCCGAAGTGCGCATTCTTCCATGGGCTGATGCAATTTTCGGTGCAGGCACGAGGCGTCGACTCAACAATCACGCGGCAGCGCCTTACGTAGAAGTATTGCTGATTTGCTTCCAAAATCTGGGTCGATTGCTAAAGGCTTGTGGACACTGACAGCGATCCTCATAGAAGCTAGGGCTATAACATGTACATAAACACAGGACAAAATACAGGTTAGAACTAAAGAACAGTACAAAGGCGGACTTATCCTAGATAGGGATCTCTTCCAGTCAACCTTTAAATATAAGAACAATTTACAACACAGGGTAAAAAGTGGGTACAATATACAGAAGACACACTACAGAAAACAGAATTTAATTACACTTAACTTTTTACTACACTAAAAGCTATTAAAAATTAATACTTGTACATAAATACTAAAACATTTATAATACTAAAACATACTAAATTAAGTATCTATAATATATCGTACAAGACACATCTGTAAGTAAGTTACGTCACTTATTAGTGACGTATGACTGTGAATTTTTTTAGAATAATTTATTTTGTTTGTTATTTTAATTTCATTTTTTATATACCATGGATACCTTTTGCAATACAAATATGGCTTGCTTATGAACGCCAAATAACAATCAAACTAACATCCGTTACCCATGATTTATTGTAAATAGATGTTAACAAGTAACACCTACAAATTACAGTGTATTTGTTAGCACCAAACTATATTTGGGAGCTACCGTGACCACCGCCATTAGACTCGATCAAGATTAGCTAAAACAGCTGCCGCTAATATAAGGGTGCGTCTTAAGCCTCGTTTGTGATAAGTTGATGTCTAAGTGCTTATGAAAGACATAAGTAAAACTATATGTAGGTACTAGTGTTTGCTTGCTTTCTTCTACTTCGTATAGGCACGTAAAGTTTTTAAAGCTATTTGGAGATCGAGTTACTTCATGCGATCTTGCAAACTGTTTGCAAATTTGCAATTCTCTAATTTGTAATTTTATAATTATCCCAGGTTCTCTATTTTGTCTCATAAAATTTTTATCCATAATTTAAGATCTCATAATATTTTTTTTCTATAATAATCATATGTCCGAATGATGCATAGCCCTAATAAAATAACGCATAATATCACGCACCCGAAAGTTGTAATCCCGAATTTCAACGTGCAATAACTTTTTTTTTTGCTATAAATATTATGTTCCATATGCAAAATGTCAGGTGTCCTTATTTCGGGCAGCAATAAATTCGTTAATAAATAGTAATTATGATTGCAATTGTTTAATTATTTAACCAAAATACTATTGATACAATGCTCACGAGCAAGCATGCAGCATGCAAGAAAACATGCAGCATGCGAGCAAGTATGGACCTGGCAAGCAAAGATGCAGTAGCAAGCAAGCATGCAGCATGCAACAAGCATCCTTTCTGTCACGGCTCCGGCGCTGCGCGGCTCCGGCGGTCCCAGGCGTGCTAATCGTCGCAGATGGCTTTCACTCGCCACCTGCTCCTCAGCCCGCTGGCCGTCTCGCCCCTCCGCGACTACGCTATTAGGAATTACACTCTAGGGGTAGGGCAGACAAGACTACGTGGAGTCGATTTTACAGCAATTCCTTTCTGTGACTAAAACCTAATTTTAACCTAGTGTTTAAGGCTGGTTTCAGAGTTACGCGTTCGCACGCGCGGGCGGTAGACGATGCGGGCGACGCTCTTTGAGCCTCTTGGATCGTTACACAATCAACCGCGCGTGTGAAGTATGGCAAATCGGGCCGCGCTGGCCGCCCGCGCGTGCGAACGCGTGACTCTGAAACCAGCCTTAAGCTAATATTACCAACATACATTATAGAATACAACACCTAGGACATGTGACTTTATAGCATCCAAAATTAGGAAATTCAATTATTATAGCAATTAATATTATTACTCAAAAGTGTTACTGATTCAAGATATAGGTAAATCAAAATTATGGATATTTGAACATTATGGATTCTGAAGAGTATAATAAACTTGTTATGGATTTTGACATTCGGACATAAAATTTTAGGATAAGAAATGGAGTAATGATATACATACTTTACTCACTCGTTCAATAATTCTTTAAAGCGATCTCGTCTAATCAATCTAAAGTAATTCACGACGATGTTTACTCAATTCAGCGGTAAAAACTAACTAAGCATTTAAAAATACGTATTTATAAAAACAAACAAAATATTCCGAAAGTTTTAAGGATTGCTGAAAATTTTTAATGTTTTATCTGGTGAAATAAAAGCTTACCGACATCTTCTAAAAAACTTTTCGAAACTTTACCTCAACGTCTGTAAATGGACTTCTAGTACTTAGTCAAGTTATACATTCTTTCAAGTACCTCTTTAGAAGTATACAGTTTTACGATTGAAAATTTATTTTCACTGTAAAATCTTTATTGATATAGTAAATTGAAAGTTAGGTTCTGGATATGAAAAGAAAAAACACCAATATAAATTGTATTGCACATATCTAACATACTTAAGACATCTCTCTCTTTTATTAAAAATAAAAATAATGCTATAAGCGTTAAAAATGCAGCAGTGATTTCATTATCATATTTATTTTTATAACAAAATAATGTTGTGGAAAAGATAAGTACCTAAACTTTGATTACGAGTTGGCGGATTAAGAAATGATTTTTTTTATGTTTTTTTTTTGTTTTGATGCGAAGACTACACAAATTCAATTTAACAATTATAAAAAATTATTAATTTCATACTCGTTTTAATTTTATTCAAAACTCAAATATTTGTTCAATAAATTAGTGTAAATTTTAATTAATTGTGTATTAAAAATGTACCTCGTCTTCTCCTCAACGCCATTTTAAATGATCAAGCAATCCATAGAAACGACATATTCAAAAAAGTCACCGCTCTCATCAAAGTACGCAAATTGAAAAATTCAACTTTTTATTGCAATATAAAAACTTTTTTATCAGCACCATCGTCTGAACGGGGCTTGAGGGTGGATGGGGAGCAACTAATTCACCAATTTGTTTGCTTCCACTTTGACAAATAGCGATAGATAAGAATTCCGTGTTAATGGAGATGTTTATGTTTTAAAAATAAACCTCGATTTTTGAGAAGTCGACGCGACGTGGAAAAAAAATTAAAATGCCGAAATTTATAGACATCTTAGAAGAAAGCATTTAAAAGACTTCTGTTTTCGTATTCGATATTCGTTATAACTACAAATAACTACAGAATAGATGCAGGCCGTTTCCAAAAGATCACTTTGAAAATTTTTGGGCCTATATCCATCCATCTGTGGACTTCCTACGGCTAAGATGATAATAATAATACGTACTTACATGATGAGCAAACACATTTTATATTACCAAAAACTTAGGAATAATAGACTACTAGTAATATAAATACAATTGAACCTACGTAATACAATTAAAAGACATTACCAAGGCAATCTGGTCAGGTAGTTTGTCATTTAAAGATTTAGGTGATAGAATTAGCCTCCCAAGCCTTAGGGCAGGGTAATAAATATAAGGTTATGTTTGTAGCTTTCATTTTCCCCATGCTCGTTTTGTGTATTTTCACTATTATGACCTTCCTTGGCTAAAATACCTCCCATTTGCGTCATAGACAGACGTAAAGTTAAATGTATAAACCGTTTCAAAAAGTGTTATTTTTGTTTCAGTATCATCATACGACCTTGCCGACATCTATATCAACAAAACCGGCAACATTTTCGGCCTTCCATTGACGTTCAACACCGACCCAAGTGAACCCGTCCCAATATTCGACGTTTTCGACAAAAACAAACTCTCTCCCCCGTTCATCATATACACTACCTTCACACTGAAAGATTTGGATGTCGCATGCCTGTTCTCCATTGAAGATGCAAAAGGAAACGTGAAAATAAAACTATGTTTACATTTAATCTCTGAGGTTCTTACTAAGGTCGCTTTAACTAGTCACAACTTAGAACAGTCCATGACATTTTCAATGGATATTAAAGAAAAAACGGCTTTATTGCTGTACGTGGAAAAGAATGCGATGAAATTGAGAAGCAACTGTATAGATTTAGGTAGTTCTTCTTTTGGAGAACCGTTTCGAAAAGTAAAGATTACAGAAGACTCGCAGCTGTATTTGGGAAGGACCAGTGGAACTCAATTCTTATTACAGGTAAGACATGACTATTTTTTTTAGCGAAAATGTATATTTAGATTTTTAAAAGACTTCAAAAAGGAGAAGATTATTAATTAGAATGTATAAATGTTTTGTTTGTGCATGTTCCCCGAATACTCGAAGACGCCTGAACCAATTTGAAAAAAATCTTCTTTGTTTGAAAGAGTATTCTTTTAGCAAAAATGTATATTTAGATTTTTAACAGACTTCAAAAAGGAGAAGAATAGTAATTTCAATGTAAAAATGTTTTGTTTGTGGCATGTTCCCCGATTACTCCAAGATGCGTGGACCAATTAGAAAAATTCTTCTTTGTTTGAAAGAGTATACTTGTCAGGTAGTCTCACAGAAATTTTATAAAAATCGATTGTGTAGTTTGACGTTGAATTCAGTTTTTAGTTTTGAAACTACTAGGCAATAAAAAATAACATTGTATTCATGAAAAATGCACAATTTCCAAACTACAAGCAGTGGATGTGCCTGCATTTATTTTGCAGTAGGTATATGCTGATCTTCAGAGCAAAATTAATATTTATATATACCTTACGTGACAAAGCGATAATTAGTATAAGTATGGAAAAATGGTACAGGTTGTTTAAAATATTACTTATTTCTGTAGCAGTGCTTTTAACAAAACCTTCTCGAGGAAATAAATAACGTATTAGTAAAACCGCATCAAAATCCTTATCAGACTTTGATAGTGCAAGGTTGTACTTGTTATATTTAGGATTCCCCAACGAAATTTCGTCTGACAAGGTGCTACTATGTGGCACTTAGTTTTAATGAACAAACAGGAATATTAAATTAACCGCGCCCCGCAGTCACAGTATTAATTATTGTCTGAGCAACTTTGTTAATCCCGAGATATGAGTTTGAACCAACTTTTCACTTTGCAAGTTTTGTTTAGTATTTGTTTATTTTGTGTATCAAATTGAATTATGTTACAAAATCGTATTTGTACTCTATAACAAACTGCTGAATTATCTTTAATTAGGATTCTTCTATGTTACTCATAAAAGCTTCGATTGGTTAGGCATTTGACCAATTTTATGATAATCTATTATTTTTTTTAGATTTATGATCAACAATAATACAATACCGAAGTTTTTATTTCTCTCCACAAGTTTTAACAATATAAATACATAAAATTAACATTTAGAACTTGTGGGAGCACTGAAGACACCAAACTAAGCCGAAGCCTGTATCTTGGGTCACCAAGTTGCAACCACTGTTGCAAGAAATCATAATGCTTTCAAATAAGAAATTAACGCAAAGCCTAACTTTTTTTATTTATTTTTTCCGACGTTTCGTCCTAGTTGCACCAAACGTGGTCTCAGCCATGATGACATATAGCCAGACATGGTCGAAACATACCTTACATTTAACGATGTTTTCCGCGTTAATTTCCAAATGATTTATTGAATTAATAATGCAACGCGATAGTTTAAATGTAGTAATAAAAATTTGTTACTGTAAAAGTCGACAAATTGATTTATAACGTTCACCTTTTCAATATCTTTCAAAGATATACTTGATACGAGCGACTTAACGTGGAAGTCGGTGTAAATTTTCAACCGCAGATGTCACAGAAAATATAGCCGGTGCAGTGGCTTGCAAAGAACACACTTGGAAGATCGAATTCCGATGCAGAGGGACGATAATACATACCTATACGTTAACAAGGGGATAGGTTTTAGCGTTGCAAGCAATAGTATAAAGTATTGCTTGCAACGCTTTTCGAGGTTACGATAGTCTATCGATACTATCGTAACCTCGAAAAACAGTAACAAATTCGATAGGACTATCGATAGTATCAATACTATCGATAGTATCGATAGTAAAGGTACTATTACTATATATTATAATACTATCGATAGTAATTTAGCTGTCAATAGTTTTTCGAATAAAAAGTAGTAACAGTATCGATACTGTCGACAGTATAAATTAAAAACTATCGATTGTATCTAAATTCAAAACTATCGATACTATCGATAGTCAAATTATCGATTGTTTTATTATGCAACGCTAATAAGTATCACAGTACAACCGTTGAGAACGAAAATCTTACAAAAGCTAAACGTAACGCTGTGTTACGTGTCAGGTTTTTTTTTTTAACGTGTAACTAATGCGAAATAAGTTCGCTCCAATTAACCTGCGAGATAGAACTGCGTTCTAAAAATCGTAATGTACATAGATTTACACTAAAATGTCTGTATCCCTAATGAGGCAGACAGAACATTTTCAGTCTTGTTTAAACCATTATCTCACCTGTCAATGTTAACTTGATTTGGGCGGTTAATGGTTTAAGCCTAGTAACAAAGTTAATCCTGGTTTGAGTCTAAGCAGATACAGCTTAGAACTGCAAGACCCAAAGGACACATTTAGCGTGATGGTAGGCGAGAAGGTTGAATAAGAAATCAGAAGTAATGGGTAGCTAGCCGCATTATCAACATGATTCGCATTTCCGCTCGAAATAGATGCTTGTACAAAATGTGACTGTATATTTTAAAACACATAACTATGGTAAATAAGCATACATGGAGAAAGTGAGGAGTGTAGATGAAGCGAAAGAGATCTGTCAAAATCGTAGCAAGGGGAAGTCCATATCTCTGCTTACCCTGTGGTAAACAGAGTATTATTACTTACAGTGGTCTTTGGACTATAATGGTCTTTAAGTCTTGCCACATGGCTATGATGGGTGAGAAGATGGGAAAATAAATAATAATAGTGACGGTTTGCTAGCCGCATCACCTATTCACATGAGTCGCATATTTGCCCAAAATAGAAGCTTCAAAATATGCCTGTATATTTCCAAAACACATCTTGTTCTTCAGTATCGTTCCACATAATCGGCTTACGTGAACCCAACGTATTTCCAAAGGAAAATGTGCGCTTAGCCTATTTTAAACGTCGACTTTCCTGCTAAAGGAAGGAAGTAGTTTGTTCGGTACATTTGACATTTTTGAACTGCTACTAAGATACATTCGTGATGGAGAATGCTTGTGAGAATCAGGTTCATTCTGGATCTTCCGCTTGGATTTCAAATCACTCAGTTGAATTAAGATTTAATTCAATTGAGTGATTTTGAGTTTTAAATGTCACTAAATCTTTTTAACCTTCGACCAAAAGAGGAGTATTATGATGTGTCTGTATTAATGTGTGTCTGTCTGTGGCATCATAGCGCCTAAACAAATGGGCCGACTTTGCTCCGGTTTTTGTTAGAAAGCTGATATGATCGAGATGGTTCTTGGTTATGTTTAATATAAATTTGTACATCCATTCAAAAGTTACGCTTCAAAATCTAAAATAAACTTGTTATGACTTACTAATGACTAATCCATATTCAACTGACTTCAAACTGATCAGTTGGTAGTATTAACCTTATACATTTTTTTTATTTTATATATATTATTTAAATATTGTAAATAGATAAAAAGGTATTTTATCTATTTACAATATTTAAATAATAGTGTAAATAGATACATAGATTTAGGTACGTATTAAGCTAAACTGTGTATATAGTAGAATAGAATACGGTAGTAGATAGGTTTAATAAGATTTTTGTTTATTTTTATTTAGTTATTACAACGATTATTATGTTCATATTTTATTTTAAACCGTTTTTTTTGTGTAAAAATCTAGATTTGATTATTTATTACTTTTTTTGTGAGTTCCTTATTTATTTGAAGTTGGTTCATTTTTTTTAAATATTTTATTTTGCTTATATGTTTGACGTCTCTATATGACACGACTTTTGCATAAATAAAATACTATTGTTATACAAAATAAAAATATATGTTATTTTAATATTATTGTGTTAAAATATTCATTTTCTTTATAATTTTTTAAATGACATAACAATTAGTAAAATCTTTATTAAATACTGGCTGCGCCCCGCGGTGTTACCCGCGCCTAAAGTAGCCTATGTGTTGATTCAGGGTGTCAGCTTCCTGCATACCAAATTTTAACAAAATTGGTCCGGCCGTTTGCGCGTGAAGAAGTAATGAACTAACATACTCACAAACTTTCGCTTTTATAATATTAGTGTGATTGATTAACGATATGTGCTGACATTCAATTAAGATAATAAGCATAACACGCTGAGCCTGTATATATTCGACAGGAAGAGTCAAGCATTAACATTAAGTCTTCCTATTGTAGCTTTGACTCAATAAAGATTTAAATAAATAAATATAAGAGCGTCAGTTGGAACTAGGACATAGAAACAAAGGCGTTATATCAAATTGAGCATTTAGAATCCGCTATCTTCCAACAAGTCAAATCAGATACTTTTTTCTAAATGTCTAAACAATAATTTTCTATGGAATTTGTATGAAATAGGTACGGAAGTTGACGTCATAGTTTCTTGGAGTCAAATAGCGCTCTTTTTATTAGTTTTTATGTAATAATAAATATAAAATCGCGTCAAAATAGATATGTTTAAAAAAAAGTGACATTATTTTGCGATATGTTATTTTTATATAAGTACAAAATAATTTATTTTTAACTCAGGGAAATACCCAATCACGTGCCAGCCAGCAAATGTATCTTTTCATGCGTTCAAACTGGCTAACAGTGGAAGAATTTTATTATGATATTTCGTTTTATTTTAAAGTTTAGTGATGTGAAACCGTACTATTTACTAGTGGTAGGCTTTGTGAACTGTAGACCTTGCCAGTCAACCCGACCCGTTGAATTTTATTTGATAAAAATGTTCGGATCGGATGTTTTGCCAAAAAAAAATGCATATTAATGAGGGAAACAAAAAAAAATTCGTTTTTGAAAAAAATTACAAAATAGCTGATATGTGATATTTTTAAAGTTTTCAACCCCCTAAAATCCGTCATTTTGAAAAATTTTGAAAAGTGAGCCTAAAAACATTCTATACAATTTTTGAACCTGTTTACATAACTGTTGAGAAATGCGACCTGTAGGCGAGAACAGCCGGACAAACATACAAACTGACAGCTGGAAAAAAGCATTTTTTAACCGACTTCCAAAAAAGAAGGAGATCAATTCGTCGCGATCTTTGTTTTTTTTTTATGTATGTTCACCGATTATTCAAAGACGCCAGGACCGATTTGAAAAATTCGTTTTTTGTTTGAAAGGTTTTGTTTGATAGAAATTTAATCCAAATCGGTTGTGCAGTTGGGGGGTGAACTCGGTTTTTAGTTTTGAAAAATTATTGTTAATCTCAAAACTGAGACGCTTCGCTCGCTCGGTCAATTATAATATAATTTAAGGGAGTTTGTCAATCATTCCACTTTATCAGTCTTAATCATAAAACATTTATGTGCTTTATTATTAATAATAAAATTAGACTAGTAAGTAAAAAAGTTTTAAAATAAAATTGAAATACGATTTCATTATTATTGTAGGTAGGTATAAATGGTAGTATAGTAGCAAAATTAGCCTTATAATCTCTTGCGACCTATATGACCCTACCATTGGAACATTGTCTTTATCTCGCCAATTTATCGCTTGAATATAAACTATGACTCATAGTTTAGTGAGAAAGATGATATCAAACACAGATTGACGTAACATGATTAATTAGTGTCTTGACACTTGATATCAAACTACTAATAATGTACACGTATTCATGGAATGTTTTTTTTTGGGGATGGATCTAATTAAATGAAATATACAGTGAAAAATCACACTGATTAAGCTAGCCCCAAAGTAAGTTCGAAACTCGTGTTATGGGATACTAGCTTCACGATACTATATTTTATAACAAATACATATATAGATAAACCCCAAAGACCCAGGACAATTTGAAAAAGGCCATTTTCAAACTTGCCCTGACCGGGATCGAACCCGGAATCTCTAGGTGGCGGACTAGCATGGTGACGACTACGCCACGGAAAGTAAAGTATCTTTTTGCTTATCTTCCTGCACAGATCGCAGAGGGTAATCGAATGAATGGGCGAAAATGCGAATAATGTTAATAGACTAATGTAACCAGCAACCTATCACTATTTTGATTCTTTTTCAGACTTCTCGCCCATTATCACGCAAAAAGTAGCCTTTAAGTCTGGTTTAAAGATAACTATTTCTCTAATAAATTATATAATGTGTAACATATAAAATATTTGTTTCTACTAACTGTTCAATAATTGAACAGTTACTTTTAAAATACAGACAAAAGTAAATATATGTTACTCAAAAAATGTATATCAAAGAAAATTACTTCGATACGTCTGCTTTAAAACAACAATTTTTCTAATAAGCAACATAATGTGTAACAAATAAGATATTTGTCTCTACTAACTGTTCAATAATTGAACAGTTACTTTTAAAATACAGACAGAGGTACTTATGTATGCTACTCAAAAAATGCTGTAGCCTTTTGAAGCTCACATCAAAGACAATTATTTCGAAGGAGGAAGAACAGTTATACTTTCCCGGTAGTTCTTTAGTTTTCACATCACAATGGAAAGTGTGAGATTTTCAAAGCATCATCTAATTTACTCGCCTGTACTGTTAAGGCCCTTTTAGATGGTTGAAGTTTCTTTTCTGTTGTCTACCATTTTATTAGAGCAAGAGATAACTTGCATGGAACTTTAACGGCAAAGCTTTGGAACGCCCTACCAATCAATATCCAGGAGGCTCGTACTCGAGTAGCGTTTAAAAGTATCTTCGAGAACTGACAGATAGAATACAAATAATATATATGTAGTATACGTATTGGTTATTATATCTTATGTCTATGTATATTTTGAATGTAAGTATATTGATATATATATTTTTTTTTTTTTTATTTTAATTAATATATTCTTATATGTTATATTATTATTAGTAATATCTTTCAAAATTACATATTTGCGCCTCCTTCAAAAGACTTTTTAATCTTGGCATCACCAGTAGGTTGACTGGTAGATAAAGCCTATGGCTTTAATCTCGCCTATTACATTTATAATAAAGATAAATAAATAAATAAAATAATAAACAAAACGTCAGTTCAAATCATACAAATTATTTATGGCTTCAATAGAATGATTTGCAAGAGGCAAGAAACTTGCACCGTCTTAATGGGGCTTTACTGCATTGATACCTTCCACGCTTAAAGGGCGTCATATTACGCCACTAATATAAGCATATAATATAGATAAGTGAACTCTACACGAGCCGCAGTGCTAACAATATAGTACATAACATTAAACAGATCTGTCGTATGTAGGTTAGGGGTAATTATGTCCCTTCTCAGTTAAATTGGATCCTAATTCCGCTACTTAGATTTATACACACGGTCATTTAATTCGCCTGCATTTTTTTCATAGTTGATTACCTGGACTTAAATTCAAAATAAAATATTTTACTTATCATTGGATACCTGTTACAAGAATCGAATTTTATAATAAAATTATTAGTGATTTATTAATTCTCAAACGTCGTTCTTTAGTACTAAGTTAAGTGCCGCTATCAAGACGCTCTAGAGTAAAAGAAGCATCAGCAATTTGCACTTCAACGTTTTCTTCAACGACAACATAAATTACTATCAATTCCGTTTATGTTTAATAAATAGTTTACTTGGATAGTATTTTCATCGCTGATTATTAAGTATTTAGGTTTTTTTAACTATAATAAAATATTTGTTGTATTATGTTATAGGCGTCGACAAAGAGAGACTTATGTTCAGCTGTGGGCAGAAGAAGGGCTGGGACGACGATGATTTATATTTGTCAACGTTTTGTAAAAATTGCGCAGTGTCAAAATAAATAAAAATATTTTAAATAAATGAAATACCATGCCTACTTAAGTAGCCTTAAGTTAAACATCGTTACCTTTTACATTTCGCGTGATCGGCTCCCATAAATAAAAGTTAATTACAAAAAGAATTGTAGCTTTTGTGATAAAGCAATTATTTTCAAAGGAGTGTGAACAATATGCTTAGTTCCGTAAATAGAGCTTTGTGTTAGAAGTCAGGTGAATGACTCTATTTCCTAAGTAATGACTTATTTGCGTATCTTGTAATATCGCTTAAAAATAACTGTTTTAAATATTAATTACCTAAATTGGTACTGTCTGCTTAGATTCGCAAGATTCAAAATGCTCTGTATATTATATAGAAATTCTAGAAGTTATTTTATAGTGAACTAATTAAAATAATTTTGGCTTAAATGACTTTCTTGACGAAACAGCAAAGTCATCCAAGCAAAAAAGTTTTAATATTTCAATATATGTTGGACCCAGCTCTTATAACAAATTAAGGTGTAACCCAGCTGTCATCATTAGGTAGCATTCTTCAAACTGTGCATTGACAGTAACAGCCCTTGAGACATAGGATAAATAAATCAACCACATACTTGTATGGGTTGTGCAATAAGTATACAACATAAAGAACGCTTCGTTTATATTGATAACTCGAAAGTAAATAAACAATTTTCGTCACATCCGTGTGTCCCAAAAGTGAACAAAGTACGCTCCAACTGCTTGAATTCTATTTTGCCGCTATCTGTCGCTTATGTTGCCAAGCCCGATATTAAAACAATTGTTATGAGTCCATAAGCTGAGCGTTTTGGTTCCTAAACGAGACACATGTTGCTATCTATGAGTATATTTAGAGTAATTTCATTTTTTCATTATGTTTTGAGGGTAAGATAAAATGGAATAATTCCTTCTACTCTAGTCTGGAAGCAAAAATAAAACGTAGAATGAACCAGCTGCTTGTTTTCTTGCGCAGATCTATGGAGTAGGCAAAAATTTGAATAATTTCAATAGTTAATAAAACTAGCAACCCTTCACTATTTTTTTCAAACATCACGCTTAGTAGCCTTTAAGTATATTGCAGCCCTGGACTTTGTCTGCCCCATAGGGATCAAGACATGATAGTTTTAAAAATAATTTAATTGTCATGCCTGATTTAATAAGAAATAATTTATTCGATGACATAACTTAACAAAATGGGGATTCTAAAATAGCCCAAAAACTAAATAACATAACTCGCATGAATAAACTCAAACTCTAATTAGTTGGGTGTTGCTACTGCTAGGCGGCACATTTACAAACTCTACTCTTTCAGCCAAGAAGTATTTTAAAGAAAAAGATATTTATATAGAAAACACAAATGTTATATAGCTATTTTATAACTCTTCATGTTTCTTAAATATCATTTATCACTGTGCTCGCAATAAAAAAAATGTGGAGACACCACTGGAAACTTTAGTTTAATAAAGGTACTTCGGCATTCAGATTGGCAGACTTAAACATTTGGCTTAAATATTTGGAAAATAAAGGGCGAAAATCTGCACGCTGGGCTCCTAAACATAGTACAGTTAAGGATACAACCAGAAGTATAGTAAGAATATGCTGAAATAAGAAAGAGATTGAATCTGACTCAATATTTCTTTTTTCAAAAAATTAGTTTTTATCATAAGTCTTTTTTTCATGATCTTTATATATCTTGGATCTCTATTTTTTGGAGTAAATACCTACTTTCCCATCAAAGTTATAAATGTGAAAGTTTGTATGGATTTTATTTCCGCTTTTACGGCCAAATAGATAAAGATTAAATTCATTGAAATATGTTTTGTAAATACGCAGCCCGGAAAGCTGGGAGAACTTGCGAATTTGTATAAACAATATTTCAGCGCCACGTATTACATCTGACTTAGCATTAGCTTAATGAACTCATAACTCATAACGCCTGATTTAATGGAGAATTTGGTGACATTACCATTTGACTAGCGTCATTATTGTTTTTGAGTTACGGTTAAAAATATACAAAAAAAAATACACCCGTGTAACACGGGTATATTTTTATACGAAACCAAACCTTACTACAGTTTAAAATTTAAAATAAAATATTAATTTTATTCTTTTCAGCCTTACGTTTTTAATATCTTTATTAACTTTGTCTACAGTGAAAATTATGGCGTAATGTTTATTTTTTAACAGACTTAAAAGAAGGAGGACTTTTAATGTTCAACCAAGAGATAGTTTAAACTTAAGACAATTAAGTAAGAAGAAATATGACACAGTACTTAAATTTGCTCAAAAATATGTATATTATATACTGTACTATAAATATTTATCTCCAAAAAATTTGGGGAGCCAATATAGAGGTATCCCTCTAGCAGCTACTTATATCTTCAAATTTCCCCTTAACTGAGAATATTAGTAACGTGAATATGTACTGAAAGAGACTTTATTAATATCTTTCCGAATATACATTTTCATGTTATTATTATTTTTAGTTTAAGAGAAAATTCAAGATTTAGGTAGAGGGCCTAGTCGGATATCTCCTTGGCTGACTGTACCTACTTATGAACATATTTTAATTTCAATTTAAGATTTAAAAAAAATTATATAGTGGAAAAATGAAATGTTGACTCACTCAACAAGAGCTGTGGCGCAAAACCCTATTTTCAAATTATCCAGGATGCGAGTTTTCAAAATATGCATTTGTATTTGAAGTCAACCCTGTTTGAGTTCTGTGCGGCTGACAGTTCGCGATAAATATGCCATTTGGGGTATGTAGCTCAGAGAGTGAACTAAAAAACCTTTCAGGATCCTCGCATTTTAAAACGACTAAACAGGATTTATTTCGGCTCCGTGTTAGGGGTTGAAACGTTTTAAAATGGTTTCATCATTCATTAAGTGGTTTCGTTGTGCCATAAATATTTTTGTTAAGTTAGCGCTTTAACGCTAAATTTATATTAAAGAACCAGCCAAGTGCGTGTCGGGTCACGCGCAATGTAGGGTTCTGTAGTTGCTAATGCCGATTTTGAGTACACGCCTCACGGTTTAACGACTAAAATCGCCTTAAAAACTAATTTTATAGAATGCGTATGAAATTTACTATTTACACTTTACGAGCTGCGCCCCGCGGTATTACCCGTCGAAAATAAATAAATAAATAATAATCCAGGGCGTCAGCTTTCCGTCATACCAAATTTTATCAAAAAATTGATCCAGTCGTTTGCGCGTGAAGAAGTAACAAACATACACACACAAACACACTTTCACAAACTTTCGCCTGTATAATATTAGTGTGATTAATTGGTTGATACAAGTTTTAAATTTGTAAACCCTTCTAAGCTCTGATAGTTTTTTTTACTTTGTTTAATATACTATTCCCGTTATTTTTTTCTTGTGTCCATGTATAGCTAATAGAGGGGGAAGACACTAGACTCTACAAAAATTCTACAAAATGTTGTTTACTTCGCGAAACGTGGTGTTCACTATTGAAAAACGATGGGTTAGTCGAAAAAAAAATGATTCTCACTTTACAAGTTCCAATAAAAATTACCAAAATAAAATTTCCCAAGATATTGTTTTTCCATTGTTTTTGGCGTGAATAATTACAGCTTTGTTACTGCGGACAAATAGATAGACATAGCAAAACTATAGGGGTTCCTTTTTTACTACGAAACCCTAAAAAAAGCTTTAGATACTTCTTGATGACGGAAAATATTTTTTGTAAATGGTTACTGTCTCATATTTTTTTCCCTTAGGACGGACCACAAACGGAAAATACCAACTCACAAATTTTTGGTACACAAATGAGGAATAATTTGGTTAAGTAATAAACAAAAACTATAATAAGGATTTAAAATCAATTTTCTTTGATATCGTTATTGGTATATTTCACTTACACGTTCAATGAACCGCGAAAGGCCGGATTGTATGTGTAATATTGTCTATTGAACGCAAGTTAAAACTAACGAGACTGCAGAAAGATAGCACTTTGATTTCACATATGACACTAATTCAAATCGGTCGTAGACGTAAAAAGGCTGATACTTGTAACTCTGACGAAGCAAATAGAGGATGCTCTAATTGTTGCTCTAATTGTGCCCCCATGTAAAAAGAGCTGATTCATGTCAAAAAATTTGACTAAATGCTGATTAAACCTTATCCTTAGCACTGTTTCCTTATAATTTAGGTACACAATGCCATTAATAGCTCAGTTGATTATGTGCTTTTAACTCTGCATTTTCATTATTTTGTGATCGCAAGCCACAAATAAGAGCCCGGATTGTGAGAAACGGAGAAAATTGGATTTGCTTTGAGACGGCTCCAGTATAAAATTGAAAATGGCCTGGAATTGATATAAAATGTACTCTTTATATGGTTAATTTTATCAAATTGAAATAAGAAAGTTACGTCACTTTATTTCAATAATTTAATATGAGACGGGTCGCTCGCACTTCGCACTCGCTCAGTCAATAATATTTTTTCTCATTTGTCTTGACTTTACTCAAAGGTTCAGTTAAATAAAGCACATGTTTTCCGATGTGCATCAAGTTATTTATTTTGCTGAAATTAAATAGTTAAACATAAAGAAAAAAATCGTAACTATACAGATTACAACGTATTTACAGTGGGCACATAAGTAATATACGAGTATTTATCTTTGTATTCGTATTCTTTAAATCTGGTCGATATTGTTTTCAACTCTAATTCAGTTTATAATCATCAGTTTTTCATATTGGCGGAATAAATCATCGCCTTAATCTTGTACGTATCAATCATATGTCCCGTGTAGTATTTATATTGATCTGTGACTCCGTATAGTTACATGTAAATGACACGAAAAAAATCCAGCAAGTAGGTAACTGTTTTTTTAGTGTCCTTTACTGCGTTTAAACATCGCCTCCATTAGGAATACTACGCTAGATTTGCAGAGTTCTTAACAAATTGTAGTGGGCAAGTTGAGTCACGTAGTGTGGGTACAGACAGAAAAACTTAGCCGGTACCTGTCTGAACAATGCGCATATAGCTTCAAAGTTCGAACAGTTTTAGGATGGTCCAAGTTGGGAGAAATAAGCGACTTAGCGACTTCATATAAACTAGTAGTTTGCCCGAACTATGAACTTGCTATGTTTAAGTAAATACTTACCTAGTTATTAAGCAAGTTGAGTCATGTAATACGGGTACAGCAGAAAAACTTAACTCGGTACCTGTCTAAACAATGCGCATATATCTTCAAAGTCCGAACAGTTTTTGAGTGGTTCAATGTTGGACAAGCGTTCATTTAATAAACTAGAAGTTAATTATGTTTAGCTATGTTTGATGAAAATCGGTTTAGCGTTCAAATGTAATTGGAGGTGAATGCTTGAAAGTAGCGTCTTTTTTTTTTATTTGCCTGGTAAATATACTTGTTTTCAAATATTTACTCGTATGCATATTTAAAATCCCGCTAAGTCTCATAAATTGCACCACAACATTAAAGTAAGAGACCAAACGGCGGTTTGGGACTCTTTCCTAAGGATTTGAGTGGGGTTTCTCAGCAAAGTCCGCTTCGTTTTTGTTAGAACTTTCTTTGAAGAGGGCTTTAAGAAACACGACGTTGTTATATTTGTTTGTGTTCTATTTCACGAAATTAGTCTGAGATCTAAGTTTCAATGTTTCAGTACCAAGCTTCTTAAGATGAAGTTTAGTTGTTTCGTAAAAGACTAGGTGTAACGACTCAAAACTTTTATATACCTGTAAAATTAAACTTGGGACTTTCAAATACTCGTACATTTAGTAAATTCATTTTTTATTTAAGGTACATAATAAAATAGACAACAATTTTAACCCTTACTTGTAAAGTTTTCATTAGAAAATTTTTTAAGTAGTCGTTTTAAAATCAAATGTGTTTGCTTTTACTGAAATTATTTATAAAGATATATATTTTTTTAATAATTGCAAATGATGTGTCTGTTATTTATTACGCACTGAATCTCTAATATTTTCGTTGACTGTACTTTTAGACTAAAAACTATACATGAAAAGCCTAAACAAATTCTGTAAAAGTGTTTTTACAATTTAGTTGCCACGAAATTTCACAGCAAAATCTCATCTCGTTAAATTTATTATTTAAAACAAGTGCTATTTTTCTTAAATTAAACAACTTACAGACTACTTTGTAATTCAGTTACTGTTACGCATTTTTATTCATAAAAACACATTCTATTCGAATCATGTAAAATATTCCTGCGAACAAATGTTTTTAAAGAATTAAGAAATTTTATATCAAATTGTCTTAAAACTGCTAAAACCTAAAGCCAGGTCATTCACTTTATCATAACATTAATAATGCAAGAAACTGAAATATTGAGAAACACATCAACATTAGCAAACACTAGATTCGTGCAAAAAGAAAATTACCATATCAAATTTAAATTTTAAATTTGACGACCGCCGTGGCGTTATGGTCACCATACTAGTTTGCCACCCAGAGATCCCGGGTTCGATCCCCGGTCAGGGCAAGTTGGAAAATGGCCTTTTTCAAATTGTCCTGGGTCTTGGAAGTTTATCTATGTATGTATTTGTTTTAAAATATAGTATCGTTGAGTTAGTATCGCTTAACACAAGTCTCGAACTTACTTTAGGCCTAGCTTAATCAGTGTTATTAGTCCCTATATATTTATTTATTTATTAAATACGAGTAACAAAGGGGACCCTTTTACTAAGACTTCGCTGTGTGGCTCTCTATCACCAGGCTGAATATTAAGTGCCGCGATAGCTAGCCAGTTGAAATTTTCACAAATGATGTATTTCTGTTGCCGCTATAACAACAAATACTAAAAATAAAATAAAGGAAGACTCCCAAATAACAAACGTGTTTTTTATAGATGACGGTACGGAACCCTTTTTTAAAATCCAGGGTCTATAATATGTTTAGTAAAATGATCGATATTTTAACTGAGCATTAACCTTGAAAGATCATTCAAAATAACTTTCATCGTGTCTACAGCCCAGTAGCTCTTAAGGAGATTCCCCAGCCCTCAAGCGGAAAATCCAATGATTCACTGCTCTCAGCCTTATCATAACCTGCACGTCCTTCATATTTTACACCAAGTTAATGCCACACTAGTTCCTGATGTTTAGCTTAGTTACTCTATGGAATAAGTTGTTTTTTTTTTTTCTAAACAAAATGTTGGTTGGTCTTTCAGACAACGTTATCACTACCTCTTAAAATTTAAAATAGAATGCTTCCATTCCATTCTTGTCTGGAAAAAAGAAAAAAGAAACTTAGAGTGTACCAACGGCTTCTCATCCTGTGCAGATCGGAAAAACCGATACAGTTGAATTTTTTACAGATGATGTGGCGGTGTCTGGTGGCGGAATCGCACAAAGTAATTCAAATCATATAGAATCCTGAATCCATTAACTACAGATGATGTATTTCTGTTGCCGCTATAACAAGAAATACTAAAATCAGAATAAAATAAATATTTATACCAAAACAAAAATCGTGCTTTTTTTTGCAATTTTTTTGCTCGATATTATTAACGACAACAGGTAGACGCTTAAAATATTCACAGAATATTTAGTTGTTTATTCACTTTTAAAGTAAATTAATTAATTAAAATAAAATAAATGTTTAAGGGGTCTCCCATACAACTACGGTACGGCACCCTTCGTGCGCGAGTACGACTCGCTCTTGACCGGCTATTTATCTTCACCACCACTGTAACGGAAAATGTGGCATTTGAATCTATCAACTATGTCTACCCCGTTAAGAATAAAGACGTGATAATATGTCAGAAATACCTATTGACATTCAATAAAAACAATAAACAATATGCAAAGATTCAAAATACCTTTCATCGTCTCTGCAACTGAGTAGCTCCGAAGAGAATTCTCCGCAGTCCTCGAGCAGAAAATCCAATGATTCACCGCGCTCAGCCTTATCATAATCTGGCACGTCCCTCATATTTTACGCTGAGTTAGTGCCGCACTCATGGTAGATCCACTATAACCACTATTCTAATCGGAATAACTAAGGTATAACCCTGTATTTTAAATTAATTAAATTCAGTTAATATTTGGAATGAATTTTGGATATAAAATACTTTTTGTTTCCGTGTGTTAAACAGACGCTAGCAAAACTTATAGCGTCTTATTATAAAACCCAGACTAACTTTGTTACTAGGTTTAAACCATTATTCGCCCAAAATGAAGTTGACATTGACAATTGAGTGTGTGATATTTACTAGATGTCAACTTGATTTGGTCGGATAATGGTTCAAACCTAGTAACAAAGTTAGTCTGGGTTTTATAATAAGACTGGTACAGTTCTATTTTAAAAGCAGGGCTAACTTTATTACTAGGTTTAAATCCCGCTAAAATATATAGTAAAATGACACCATCTCGTCTGTCAATGTAATTTTGATTTGGATGGTTTAAACCCGGTATATAATATTTATTTAATATTATACTATTCCTGCTCTTCTACTCTTCCCATTTGCATATCCTTGATTGGTATGGTCTCTTACTAACCGTCTTTGTTATATTATACAGTCTACTAACATTACTTTCTAAATCTAAAATATGTTTATTTGTTTTAAGTTGCTCCATGCTCACCGGTACCGGTCGATTGTTAGTTCTTTACCTCAATACATACTCGTATTGTCATTTCATCTTCAACATTGACATTGGCAATCGTTTTGAAAACGATGAAGAAATAATCTAAGAAAAGAAAAAAAGAGGAAAACTAGTAATACACGTAAAGTTAGTCTGTTTTTAATGATAAAACAGATCACGTATGTGTTATTGTCGTTGTCTAAAAGAATAAATCTAAATAGGTAACTTTGGACTGTCTCACTTGCTTGTTACAAATAAGTATATCAACAAATCACACAGATTCAGTAAGGGCCCTTAAAGACGAGCGACAGCCGCCGACAGGTGCCGCAGGCATTCTGTCGCTCGTCTGTAAGAATCTGTCCGTTTGGCCTATCCTGGAGTTCAACCTGAAACCTCATGGATAAGAGGCAAGAAAATCACCACTGCGCCACGGTATAAACAAGTTTTCCTTATCTCCTGAGGAATTTTTAAAACTAAATATCGGGGAAGAAAAATCATAAATTTTCCAGAAGTAACTTTTCGCAATAATGAATTGTTTGACTGGGCAATTTACAAAGTTTTACTTCACTGCCTTATTTTAATTTTTCTTTTTATGAATAATGAATTTAGTAGGTACACTTCACCTAAAATTGTAGATCGAAGGAAAGAACTTTTATATACTTAATACATTCTTAGAAGCTTTTAAATTCCTGGAAAAAATATTCTGTGGCTACTTAGATTTTTATAAGATCTACTTAAATAAGCACAGCACTCAAATAACCGGCCACGCACAGTATAGGGTTCCGTAGTTGCAAACACCACTTTGAGTTCACGCCACTAAAAACGTCTAAAAACTAATTTTCTATTAAATTTATATGAACATTTCTTTTTTCTAGTACATTTTATAAGTTGGTCGGTTATACCTTTTTAATTTGTAAATCCTACTTAGCTCTGATAGATTTCCTTTAAATTTCGTTATATAAACTACTGCTCTAAATTTTCACACGTCCATAAATAACCGTAACAAGGCGAAGGGGGGGGGGGGACACTTGACACTAACAAAAGTCTTCAATATAAAACCAAATATTTCAGAATCGGATCCCTAAATCGAAAAATGATATTCTCAAGTTCACAAAAGTTTTGAAGGATCTATTCACATCCACACACGATGGGTTAATCGAGAAAAAACTAGAAAAAAAATTACTCCTACTTTACTCGTATGGGAGCTACCCAAAAAAACGTGTTTTTTTTTCAATATTTTATTTTACCACTTTTTTGGCATGATTAATATACACACACAGCTTTCTAGTACTTATAGTCTCTGAGTAAAACCGCGGACGGACAGACAGACAGGCATGGCGAAACTATATCCTAGTTTACTACGGAACACTAAAAAAGCCAAAAGTAGTTAAATTTTGTAAGTTTTCTTTGCTAATAGCTATAAGTAATACAGCAAGAAACACTAAGAAAAGATTTTTTTATCAATGTTACCCTACTACAAAAACAAGATATATTAAAACTAGTGTTTTAAGTATCGATAAATTGGTATCATTTTTTTGTTTTTATGTGCAAAAATTCCTATTACTTGTTAGGTGTTTCATATATAGGAGTTAGGTGATATAAATAAATTGCAAGAAATATATTAAGTTGTGAAAATAAATGTGTCACAATAATATCAAGGGCTTAACTATTTTTATTTATTTTACAAACTATCCCTTGTCCTATGTCTACTACTGGAACCACATGTGTGTAATTTTGCATCTAAGTTTAATCTGAGTTTATTTAGTTTGTTCCACCGGACTGCATTAAAACAGTTGACTAAATACAGTCACCCAGCGCAAGTAAATCGTTTGTGCAAAAACTGTCTCACTTGCGTTTTGAAATACTAGTGGAAAAAAAAAACAAAACAAAGCAGGAACAAACTCGCTGCGAGTCTATTCATTTAGTCTAAACTGTGGCGGAGTATGAAACATGCATATATTTTATTAAATTCACGAGTGTTTGGACAAAAACTGAAGGAATTTTCCGACAGCAGTAGAAAATTGAGTAATTCATAAATAAAATTAGGTCACTACTTCAGAATGTGGATAGGAAAAAAAATATGTCATTTTATTTAGTCCGTCAACTAAATTATCCAAAAATATTGGACCCACATTTTTACGAAGTTTCAGAGTGATGGTGATTTACGTCACCTTTGGTCAAAAATCGTTATTGATAGTGTCGTCACGCGAAATTTAAATGCGCTGTATCAGAGCAAAGAAAAAATACGTATATCATACTACTTTTTAATAACAGGGCAACAAGGTTTTTGATGCAATGAAACTAAAAGCTGTTTATTACTTAACTCAGTTTGTAAAATACGAATCCAGTACTAAAATATGCCTAACAACTCTCAATTTGCTATGCTATACTGCAAATTTTATAATTTCAAACAATTATTGATTGATTACCTCAACATCAAAAAAATATATAGAAAAACGGTTTAACTCACGTAGTGTAGTCGGCCGACTAGTTTCGATCAGTTTAGACGAATTCAGGGTAATAAGTTATGTCATTTCACATTACTTTTAATAATATTATCAAAAAAAATGTTTATTTCCGTTTTATAAATACGAGTGTGATATAGTAAGTCTTGCTCTTTGCTACAGCATTTCAATCATTAGTAAATTTAATGTCAGTACGGAGCTATAAAAGATTTTGCTGAAGTCTGAATTTCCCCATACTATTTGCATTTTAATTTTTGTATTGAAAAAGGCATAGCAAATTCAACTACACATATCTTTTAAAAAAAGAGGTAGGAACATGAATCAAATTTTGTTTTGAAATCAAACATGTAACTTAATTTTGAAATCTAAAACTGACTCCATATTTTTTTAAAATAAATAACACTCCTTAAATATATAAAAAATAACTGAATATCTAATAGATAAAAAAAAAGCTTAAATAGTGAAGTTTCAGTGATGATAAATTACCGTCAGTCGTCAAAAACACGCTAAGGGCTAAGACCGACCAATGAGGGACGACTTACAGTTTTACGAGTGACAACATCGGAGAGATTGTAAACCCTGTCTGTTAGATCAGGTTTGCACATAATATAACAGTTCGACGGGAAAAGATTCTAAACTATAATAAATTAATACGTTATATTGTAAGCAGCATTATACAGTTCATAATTTATCGATAGTTTATAATCTCGGGCCATGGGCGTAGCCATGGTGGGGTCGGGTGGGGCGCTTGCCCCACCCTGGCTCGGACCTGTAAGGTATCTAGCCAAACCTAAAAAATTAAATTATCTAGGTACTAACTACAATACTTAATATCTGTAAGAAAGTTCATACTCGACAGACGACATAAAAAAAATGTAATCAAAACAAAAAGCGCGCGCGGCGCCGCACGCGCGCAGCGATCGATCATGAGTTACACAAACGCAATCCTTTTGTTTTTCGTTTGTGTGTGTGAGTGAGTTGAGTTGAGCGGATAAGCGACCCGAAAGATTTCGTAGTTTAAATATGCGAGCAATAAGATAGTATTTTAAATAATTCGAATTATACATACAGATACAGGGTGATAAAGGATGAAACCTTTTTATATGAAAAACAACCGGGGTAAGACCGCGGGTATAGTTTGCTAGCTACATATTATTTTATCATATTCAAACTGTTTATAACATTGTTTAAACATTATACGATTTACATATTTATTATGTTTTGTACAACTTCGGCGAATCGCTGCGACTCTGTCGCAATGTACCTACTCGTAAATTGAGCCTTAGACTGCTGCCTCACCCTGAGCCCATGGCTGGCTACGCCCATGTCTCGGGCGATATATCCCCGCGCAGACCTTAAATCTGAATCATGTTAATACCAATTCCAGGTTATCTTCAGTGTGACTGTGGAGCTGTTGACCAAACATTATAACATATCACCGAAGAATGTCCGATACACCAATACTCTGGCGCACTTAGCGAACTCTATACTTTAACTCCAGCTGTCTGCCAGCTGTAGTCTGGATAAAAAAACCTACCAGTAAATGTTTAGGATTCGTGCACTTACATGCCATACGACACGATGATGATCATGTAAATAGGCGATTCGGCTAGCAACCCATCACTATTTTAATTCCATTTTTCCATCTTAGCGCCCGCCATCACACTCAACATGAAATTTGGGTCTCACGGTTCTGGACTCTGTCTACCCAGCTAGAGATACTTGTAAGTCTGAAATTGTACAACAAAATAAAAGTGCACCATAAAATCTCCGCACACAGGCAAGTTCATATATTTGTTCTAGTCTTGACTGCGACAGTGGTCACGTATGAAATAAGTATACGCATACTGTTTGCAATATTTTACACTAACTGGATGTAGAAGGTAGGTACTTTAAAACTAGGCAGGTACTTTAAAATTTACATAATATTTTACAGTTTTACATATATTATTTCAATATCTGGTCCATCATAAACAGTACATTTTACCTACGCAAATAGAAGGTATTTGATTGATACATTTATTTTTCAATATATTCATACAAGACGATTTTTTAAAGTGTTACATTTAATTATATTTTAAACTGTTGTAGTTTATATAGGGTCTAACAAAATATAGGTACTGAAAGTAGAAGGTGAAGAGTAGGTCAAATACATACTAACAGTTGTTTAATTATGTACTTTTTAGCTTCTCAGTAGACCCGAGTTTTAAATACAAAAGAAATTTTTCATATATCGATAGACTGGGAAAAAATTTCAGTATCATGGACTAAAGCTTATAGTTTCAATAAATTTTGTTAGACGGTATAAGACATGAACTGAGACTTTCATATAAAGAAGGTTACGCTTGCAGACCTTTTTCTGAGATAAGCTCGTAACAGAATAAGTACTGTTTATAAACTTACGTACTCCATTTCACATGTGACCCTTTTCCGTGCTCATATCTCCAACCTCCACAGCTGAAACGTAAACAAAAAGATTACGCAAACCCATAATTTTTTACTTCATCGTTCCTTTGTCACAACAAAGCAGGCAAATTAAGAAGAAGCGGCGAAACGAACGGGCATTACAGAAAAACTTGTGCAAAAACAGGCGGACCCTTAAAATCCGGAAAGCGGTACAAGCCGAAACGAGTACAGCAACACTTTAGAAGGTATTCAAACGTCAGCCAAAGTGATGTATCTTCGCGATATACGACTGTTCTTTTTGCAAAACTTTACAACTCCACGCGTGAAATTTACGGCGGGCTCACTTACGAGTACAAATTAGCCGCCGCTTCGAGATATATTCAGTGGAGGCATCCTGCGTATAATTTCTCTTGCCCTCATATTTTTAGCACAATAAAAATGCAAAATTTGAATGAGATTTTCGTACGTTGCGCTTTGTACTCATTTGCTCTTGGTATATTCAGAGTTGCTTCTTTCAGAATTTTCTTTGGAAATTTTTGCTCGGCCAAACATAACGCGGTAATAAAACTCAATTTGGCTTATTTCACACGTCTAGCGTTATGAATTACGGATGAAATATGAAATTCAAATGCATTCATGATGTTCCCATTGTTGTAACGGTTTGACGCATTTTCACGCTATTCTATTTACATGCGAGCTCTAAATGTGCGGTATTTATTTGATTTCGATCAAAATTCTGGCTATGTGAATATTTATTGAATATGTGAAATATGAATGGATAAGCGGCCAGCCTTGGCCAGACTGCCTCCGTGGTCCAGTGGTCAAGGCGTTCGCCTTGTGACCCGGAGGTCATGGGTTCGATTCCCACTGGGAAGCATACTTTGTGAAAAGTTGTTTCCAGTCTGGATAGGATATTGCAGGCTTGAATCACCTGATTATCCGACAAGAAAGATGATTCCGTGTTTCGGAAGGCACGTAAAACTGTGGGTCCCGAACGCCACCTAGCGTTTGATCATCAAACTATCCAAGGATTGGTTCCTGGTTTGCCCGTTGGGTTGTGGAGGTCAGACGGAAGTCGCTCTGTGTAAAAACCAGTAACCTCGTCAAATCTCCTTGGTTAGGTAGCGGACCCCGGGCTCTGAAGCGTTACTGCTGAGGAAGCAACCGGGAATACGCTCGGATGATGATGATGAAGCGGCCAGCCTTGGCTTCGCATATGTACATTTTTTTTTATTTTTTTTTATTTGATACACACAGGAATCTTATGTCTGAAACCTAGAGCGCTTATCAATTTTAAAATTTGTAACTTCCGTTTTTCTTCTGTTTTTATAAATCTAATATTTTCGTTTTAACCAGCGGTTTCAGTTGTGCGTTAATGTATCAGTAAGTGAATCAATCAGCCAGTCAGTTTTTATAGAGATTTATATTACATAGATTGTTCCGAAATATTTTAATATATTTAGCAGTAGACTTTTTGTAGCTGAAATTGTGATATTTTTACGATAATAATTTACTTATTAGTGTTGTAAGATTTTACTTTCTTTAGATACCCTAATATTTATATAAGTTTTTAATGAGATATTCCGCTTGCCAAAAAAAATCTTGTTATTCGCATGGGAGAGGCCTATGTCTTTGTATATTTGTACTTTGTATGTAAGTGGACGTTATGGTGATGACGTAGGAACTTTCCCTATTAACGGTGTTTTTAAATTAAAATCGTTTTATTTCAGGCAACAAGGCCCATAGAATAAATACCTTACAGACTAGTATAAATATAATTATATAATATATACAAACTAAAATATATACTCTTATAATATAAATTAACTGTTTAACGACCTCTGTGGCGTAGTGGTCACCATGCTAGTCCGCCACCCAGAGGTCCCGGGTTCGATCCCCGGTCAGGGCAAGTTGGACAATGGCCTTTTTCAAATTGTCCTGAGTCTTGGATGTTTATCTATTTAAGTATTTATTATAGATTAAACTGTCGTTGGATTAGTATCCCATAACACAAGTCTCAAACTTACTTTGGGGCTAGCTCAATCAGTGTGATTTGTCCCTATATATTTCTTTATTTAACTATTTATTCTCTGCATTCAGAAAGCTGCACGATAAATGTTGCTTGACAATAGTAACTAATTACATGCACGTGCGTCTGCCGGTTCCAAGTGGTATTTGTAAAACTCCGCTACCGTAGTCAAGTTCTGTACCAAACAGTATTAATAAATAATAATATATAAATAAATATATAGGGACAAATAACACTCATTGAGCTAGCCCAAAAGTAAGTTCGAGACTTGTGTTATGGGATAGTTACTCAACGATACTATATTTTATAACAAATACATATATAGATAATCATCCAAGATATATTATTGTTGTATTTATCTTTAAATGCGCGATAGATGTTTGTTACTATCACAGAGTCTCTTTCCTGACGGAATAAATTGAGCTACAGGTTGCAATTTATAACTCTTAACGAGATGCCAAGGCTTGTAGATGAAAATCAATAGCCACAGGTACGGCATTTTTTTATTTTTAGTTTTTGGTATGACGATTCACAAAACGACTGCCTCCGTGGTCCAGCGTTCACCTTGTGACATGGAGGTCATGGGCTCGAATCCCACTGGGTAGCATACTTTGTGAAAAGTTGTTTCCAGTCTGGTTAGGATATTGCAGACTTGAATCACCAGATTTTCCGAAAAAATAACGATGAGTCCATATTTCGGAAGGCACGTATAAACCGTAGGTCCCAAACGCAATCTAGCGTTTGATCACCAAACTATCTGTTGATTTATATTATTTTAATTGCAAAAATCAATCTTTATTTTGTACTACATATGGCTGGCAACCTCCACTTATGTCATCTCTCTTCCCTGTTGCATTGTGATAGGGATCAGACATACTACTTTCAAGTAAAAGTTCAAACAATATAATTTCATACTTCACCACACAAATAGTATTTTAATTTAGCCCAAACCGAACAGATATTCCAACACTATCCAAGGATTGGTTCTGGTTTACCCTTTAGGTTGCGGAGGTCAGACGGCAATCGCTCTGTGAAAACCATAACCTCGTCAAATCGCGTTGGTATGGGACTCTGAAGCGTTACTGCTGAGGATGCAACCAGGAAAATACGCTCAGATGATGATGACGACCACGGATGATGACTGACGAAATCTTACAAAATACTATGATCGTAATTTTCATTTATATACTTTTTGTGTCTAAATTATTATTTTTTTTAGTACTTTCCATTTTTCAAAAGCATTATAATCCAAAAGCTGGCATCCATTAAACATGTTTTAACTTTCCATATTTACCGTTTTCTGTAGTTGAACACTCAGAAAGCTACATGATGAACGCTGCTTGACAATAGTTAATTACATGCATGTGCATCTGCCAGGTTCAAAGTGGCATTTGTGAAACTCCGCTACTGCAGTAAAGTTCTATATTTTATTGTTGTGTTTGCCTTTCTAATAATACGAAAGGGATGCTAGGGCACTTACGATTTTTGTTTTTCGTTTTGCATCTTATATAACTTGATGACTGTCATACAATGATGTCAGCTGGGACCAACGGCTTAACAATTTTATAAGCCGTTTTGATGCAGGCCACTCTAGATCAGTCATTTTGGAAATCCTTAGGAGAGGCCTATGTTTAGCAGTGGCTTAAGTTATGCGGCTGAGATGATGATGGTGATGATGAAGCTGTTTTGTGGTCCGGTGACCGCAAGTGGAAAGTGCGCACCACATAAAATAACACAGGCCCGGGTTTGCTTTACTTGTGAAAGTGATTTAAATGCGATTCCCACCGCCCGTCCTACTGAGCCCCTTATTACACTAACATTCATTAGTAGTTGCAGTAACGTAATTTTCTATACAATGGATAAAAAAAAAACCAACTTATTTGCAAACAAAGCTCAGATAAATACTTAAAAGTGTTATTACTTATGTTGCTTCTGTTAATCATAACAAAAATACGCTGTTGTTTATAAGTATACCTAATACTTATATTTATGTTGTTTTTATTTTGAAATATTGATTTTGTCTTTTTGTTACTTAACATAAACATCTTACTTGCTTACATGACCTTAAAATGGTGCCCAGTATTGCAAAAGCTTTTAAATTAGAAAACCAAAACCTTTCAAAAAATTTCGAGAATATGCAAAAAATATTTCAAGTAAAAAGATCATCTTAATATATGTTTATACCTATATTCGTATATTGAGTCGCGGTCTCGCAATGGATCCAATTAGGTACTAGTTATTGATGATACTATGAACATTTTCGGGCATATAAATATTAATCTTAAAGGTCGGTGTCCTGTTGGGAACACAATTACGCTTTGGTAAACTATGTTACCCGTATGCAAATAAATAGATTGAAATTACGAAAAACGATGTGTTTATTCTAAACAAGTTTGTTTTTGCCAAGCGGAATATCTCATTTGTAAAATGTACAAAGACATAGGCCTCTCCTAAGGATTTCCAAAATAACCGATTTAGAGCGGCCTGCATCCAGCGCCTTCCAACGACCTTAGTCAGGTCGTCAGACTACCTTGTATGTGGATGTCCTACGTGTGGGTTTCTGACCGACCTATTTAATATTAAGGTAATTTTCTTAGAATAGAAATAGTTTTTAGCTTCATGTTACTAGATTCCCGTAGGTAAAAACTAATTTTTAGCATGAAAACCTGCAACAGTAGATCACAAGTATGTAATGACTGCTGTCACTAGATGGCAGTCTCTGAGCAACATCAGATGCTTTTAGGTAACTCGAAAAATCTTACACCAATGTCAGCTACTAACGTACTTGACATAAAAGCTACATGTAAGGATACACTTTGAAGTTTAGCGGCAGGCGGCAGCGGTGGCTGCACGTGCCGCAGCGATAGGCGACACTAGTACTTATAGTAGTTACTATGATTCACGGCGCGGCAGATGCCGCGAACGGCACGCGGCAAGGCAAGTGATGCGATCTTAGTGAACTGAGTTACCGCTCAACTTCAAAGTAAACCTTAAATGGCGGAGCTGAGGCCAGGACCAATAACTGCCAGTCAAATAAAAGGTGACGCTGAGACTGTAGTTATTTAGTATGTGAGGGCCAAAGCTTATTCACTTATTTCACCGTTTATTTTCTAAGAAAATTGCCATTTTGGTTACTTTTTCCACCTTCTTACCCTCCATTACGATTCTCCTTTTTAGTGAGTTTACAACTATCACACTAAAAGTGACCTTTGGGTCTTGCGGTCCTGGACTCTGTCTGTTTAGATCTGCAACACCCAAAATGCTGTCCGGCACATTGGATAAAAAAACATAAACCCCCATATTCATAAAAATTAACAACCGAATGCTAAAGCTATTTTAGGTAAAATATTATTTATGCCTTTCCAACCTTTCAATATTTGACATTAAAAGAACGAGACAAAACAAATTTTAACCAAAATAGCTTTAGCAAGCGGTTTTTATTTTTATGAATATGAGGGAAAGTGTATGTATATGTAGGTATGTTTACTCGCCCTAAGTCTGAAACCTTGACCTAGTACTCAACGCGACAGGCTTTTACGTGCCTAACAAGGGCACAAGCCTTCTTAATTTTCACAAAAAATGGCCAGATTTGTTATGTACATTGTAAATAGTGTGCCAGGTACTCACAGGTCCAGAGAGACAGGCGAGACTTATTTAAATACCTAAACATATTAACAGCACTTATAAAATAAAGGTAATAAATCGGTTTCCTCTAAAATAGAGTTACAAAATACTTATAACAATTTAACTGCTCCTATTTATAAATTTATACCATAGGGTAACACTACTTATAATTGCTTTAATTACACTATTATTTTGACAAAAAAAAGAAATTGTTTAGCTGGACTTGCAATGAAAAAATTGAGTTGAATTTAATTTATTTGTTACAAAAAAAGTAATTTCATAATTAGTCAATAACCGTAATGAAAATGGAAAAATATGACAAATATTTATTTAATCACTTACAATGGTTCGTCTGGAACTTCCATTTAAGTATATAATAGGTATACTTGTGATTGGATTTTCCGCTCTTTTTAACTTATTATGTATGTAAGTTATGTATTTTTTTTTCAAAATATAATAGATTCATACAAATATATCCTTAAAATAGCACAAATGAGTCATGCAAAGAAAATGTGTGCATGTTTCAAGTGTGTAAATGGATTAAGTGTATGCGTGGATGTAAAATAGTATGAATTTATTGAAGTAGTTTTAAGTAGGTTTTATATTAAGTCATTAAAGATTATATTTATAACTATTTTATGTAGACGGGTGGACGATTGATACTATTTCATCATAATTTTGAGTATTTAACCAACAAGTTATTGTTCTTTTACAGTTACAAAATGTTGTTTTCGAGCATATTTTTTCAAAAGATAAGAAACGATAGATGAGAGACTTTGATGTGTTCTGAGTGAGATTTGTAGTATTGTAGTATCTATACAAAGGAAATAAAAAATTTGAATAATTAAAGTGACAATAGTTACTCGACTATTTCAAATTTCTCGTACATTTGTTAGCGACAGTCTAAGTACGTTAGTAACAAACTCAGAACTGTTTCACCGCAGTTTGATTTCAAGCGGATTTTGCCGCACCTCGCTTTACTGAGGGATGTTGTGGGAGCAGATGTGTGAATGCACGTGGATAGGCGTCGATAAAGAACCTTTCCTTTTGACCTACTACAGGAAATGTCATAATTGGACTTAACTTATGTGAGCTATTACATTTTTGTACACGGGAATGAACCCGTCCTTTTTCTATTTAAGGTTCCGTACCCAAAGGGTAAAAACGGGACCATATTACTAAGATTCCGCTGTCCGTCCATCTGTCTGTCTGTTACCAGGCTGTATCTCATGAACCGTGATAGCAAGACAGTTGAAATTTATGCAGATGATGTATTTCTATTGCTGCTATAATAACAAATACTAAAAACAGAATAAAATAAATATTAAAGATTCCGCTTCAAATTTTCACAGAATATTTAGTTGTATATTCTCTTTGAAAATAAATAATTAAAATAAAATAAAATTAATATTTAAGGGGGCTGCCATACAACTACGGTACAGAACCCTGCCCTTTACTATGAGCTACTTTATTAATATAGCCAGAACTGTTTCACCGCAGTTTGATTTCAAGCGGATTTTGCTGTACCTCACTTTGCTGAAGAATGTTGTGGGAGCGGATACGCGAATACACGTGGATATGCAGTAAAAGGATTTTCGTGTTTGGCTGGAGAATGAGAGCGAAAATTAAATGCTCCTTGAGTAAATTGCTCATAGAGAAAAATGAAGGTCGACTTCACCTACAAGAGCGTCGCTCTTGAATTATAATGAATATCGAACAGCTTTATTACTTCAATTTACTTAAAGACTGCGAGCGTATTAAAGTACAATTATTTTTAAATTAGATATTATATACCTCCGTGGCGTAATGGTCAACACGCTAGTCCGCCAATCCGGAGGTTCTGGTTTCGATCCGCAGACAAGGCAAGTTGGAAAATGTACAATTTGACTATTCCAAATTCCAAAGTCTTGGGTGTTTATATAAATATGTATTTATCATAAAATATAATCCCAGTATCCCATAATACAAGCTTACTTTGGGGCTAGCTCAATCTGTGTAATTTGTCCCTATATATTTATTTATTATAATAGTAACAAACTCAGAGTTGTTCGTACTTTGTTCTTGCCCCCCTTAAGAGTCATAGTCAAGGATGAAAATCACTATTTAAAAATTTTAACATATTTTTTTAGCAGTGCGACTTTCGTTGCATCGAAAATGCTACAGATTAATTCACCGCATCCAAGCATGTTTCTTCGTACGTCTCAATCCGTAGATACGAAGCAGCTGTGAAGTTATGACACAGCGGATATTACCTAACCGAAGCATGGAAGGCATAAACCGGGACCATTCGTCTCTCTGTATCTTTTAGCTTCCTTTTAGGTGTTTGTGTAGAAATATGAAATGTGATTTGTACTTTACGGTTGCGTCATTTGTAAAAATGTGTCAACTAAAAACTACTTTTGTGAATGACATCATTCATAAAATAAAAAATTTGAGACAGGAATATGTCCTTTTTTTTGTTTTGTTTTTGTTTGACCAAGAGACCTGCACGAAGCGCGAGCGAAAGGTCTCTGTTTCAGCTTGGGAAAAAATTCGTTCGTATGTTCGTCCGAATGTTCTCCTACAGGTCGTATTTCTCAACTTGTTCTCGAGAAATTTTGTGAGCATGTTTTTTATTTGTTTAGATCTTTCTGCCAAATAATTTTTGAAAAATTTCAATATGGCGGAGTCTCGGGGGTTATTTTCACCGCGAACATCGGATTTATCCGACAAACATTGTCGTGCTCTTTCCGCGAGTGTCGGATATTTCCGACATAAAAATGTTCGTATTGCACATAAATATCCACATCCCATTTTGGTTGTAGGTATTTATTTTAGATTGCCTACCTCTCGCGCTGGGGACTCTACGAAGGAAAACGTATATAGATAGACTCTTCAGCTTACAGAGCCTCTAGTTATACTAACATAAACTAGCGACCCGTCCAGGCATCACACACGCTTTTATAAACGTAGACATAATAATACATTAGCGAAAATTGTATAAGTGTCTGCCATTACAGCGTATATCTTTTATAAATATACAGACAGTTTATACCCATCGAAGGACTTCAATTTTTTATAAATATGGACTTTAATATATATTTAATGGACTTTTATATTAAATGTAGAATTTTCTGCAGGTGTGGAAAGGCTCAAACTTTGTCAGAACTTCCAGAAAATAACTGTAAAGTATTCTACGGGAGTTGAAATCATTCTGAAACACTTAAACAGATTAGATTTTAAAATCAAAGGCGCGATCCGATACTATTAGAAAAATTTAATCTCATAAAGTCGTTTCGATTAGAAATCTCTCCGTTTCATTAAAACGTTCGCACAAAAGAGCGACTTGAGTGATATTTTTTAATCCGCTGTCGTTGGTACAATAGAGGTAGAAAATGTGTTTTAGTGTGTTTTCAGATGTCTTTTAGTTTTATAGTTATCTTAAAGGGAAGTTGAAATTCCTTGCTCTAGTGTTTTCCGCTTACAGACACGAAAACCAACTAACTTTTATTATATGTAATGATGTTTTTTGTTCCAGGGAAGTGTAGAAGATCTGGCAATTTTCACTGGCACAGATTTGGACGACACTCTTCTCGATCTATGTGTATGTATAAATAAGTATTTTATTCTTCATTTTTGCTTGTATTTTGAAGTTACAAAACAATTTTGAACTAAGATACCATATAAAACAAATAAAATTAGAAATATTAACTACTTATGTACTTTAAGTTTGTGAAACATAATACAAATTGAAAAAAATAATAATGAATTAACGTTTTCTTTATTTACAGCCACCGGAAGGAGGTAAGTTTCCAGTCAGTTTTTTTTTATAAATTGAATAAAATTTATGTGAGAAATACATTTTTATTGTTTTTCGTAAAAAAGCTTCTAACTGCTAGTGTTCCGTACTGACGGAAAAACTATTATCTATCTAGACAAACATTAAAATAAAGTGAATAAATATTTAAAAGATTAACCATCGTATTCATAAAAATTAATTGCTAAACCTATTTAGTTAAACAAGACAAAAAATGTGTTACTTGTATATCTTTAGTATTTTTAAGTAATTACGTTAATATAAAAAAAAATATTAAAGCACTTTTTTTGATTTCAGAAATTGTTGTAAAAAGTGAAAAGGGACAAAAGGTGTGTATTAAAATTTAATTTTAATTATTTTTTTTTTCATTAATAGACCATAATCCGAAGTTAACATTAATTTTATATCAATTAAAAACAATAGCAAGTAAAACTTCATGTAATTTTGTTTGTGTAGGGTGAACCCGGAGAAACCGTAGCTGGACCACGGGGCCCTATTGGACCACCTGGGAAGAAAGGAGAAAAAGGAGTAAGCTATATAATTAATTTACATTGTTTTCTTAAATACTTTAATGAATTTGTAGCGAGAGCGAGGTGATATTATGCTCGACCAAGGGAAGATCTTCCCGCCAGGTAGTGATGGTCGACTCGAGTAACTAACTCGTGTTAACTCGAGTTGGGCTTAACTCGAACCAACTCAAATTGAATTCTCTCTGATTCTAATTTGAAAACCGAATGAAACCGACATGGAGCGAAGCTTGCCGATCATTTGAGACTATATTAATTCATAACAAACAAGTGTCACATTTATGTAGATTTGAGGTTAACTTTAAAGTGCCGGTTATTGCTGTAGTTTTTTTTAGTTTGATTTTATTTTGAAAAGACTGCTGCTCAATTACTAATATTAATAATAAATATAAATATTTAATTAAAATACATAAATAAATGATTCGATTTCAAACAATAATTTCCTTTTTTACTTTAGTTAAGTCTTCCAATACATTATAAACAAATAATATAAAAAAAATGAAAGAATTAAAACAGATAAAAATATAATTTGTCTGTTCTAATTTTTTTTTTACTTGTAATGCGAAGGTGGGGGAATAAATTGGTAAAAATTTTAAAGAAACATTAACTCTTCCATCTTGTTAACTCGAGTTACGTAACTCGAGTTCAACCCGAGTAACGTGAATTTTAACTCGGGTTAAATCGAGTTTTGTTTTTTCCGAGTTAGCATATCACTACCGCCAGGCATGTTGTTGCGCCTGGGGAACCGCGGCTCCAACGGTGTATTGTTGGAAGTTGTATATATGCAGCGAATCGGGCGAACTCTGAGATCGAGATGTAGGATACTGCTGGCGCTATCTCATATGCTTCTTGTGAACTATATTGTCGGTTGTCTCTTGATTTGTAGTTCCTCGTAGTGGCCGTAGAGGTCGCCACAAATTCAGTTAAATAAACTATGTACTTTTTCTTTCTTCTTAAGAGGCATTTCACATTTGGTTGGCTATCTCGCTCGCACAATCAAACATTTTTAAAGATTATTATAAAATGTGTCTCATTTGTTGAAAAGTGTTTCATTAACATTTAATATAATTATATTGTGAATATTTTTGACATGTGTGTATATTGTGTAGATATTGATTACATCGTGAATAAGGTCATCAAAACTTTAAAAGTTTTTTGACCTGATTCTTGATACACACACACACACTCACACACACAAAAAGACGTGTCTAAAATATCTAACATATAATTATATTTAATGTTAATGAAATACTTTTTTACAGATGAGACACATTTTTTAATATACTTTAAAAATGTTTGATTTTGCGAGCGTGACAGCCAACCAACCAAATGTAAAATGCCTCTTAAATAGACCATATAAAACATTTGTTTATAATTGTTCACTGAACATACCTATACTGGTTAGCCGAGAGATATTTTTTTTTTCTTTTAAAACTTAAACTTGGACTATGAATGTGTTTATAACTCACCAGCAAGCTCTGTGTTTATTACCCGATTGCGCCAGAAGGAGGGTTACGTTTTTCGAGATTATGTATGTATGCACCTATGTATAATTGTTTGGTGAGAGGTGTCATTAAATTTGTCTTAATTCTAAAAATGACACTGGGTATAGGTACATATAAAGGCAGTCGGGTTTTTATTTTCTTTTTTTGAAGTGTTTTTTTTTTTGTAATGATTAAAAAATGTTAAACTCGCGTCAGGGCGTCAGGGCGTCAGGACACGTGACCTGATAAAAAATTCGTAAGACGGATTGTGAGAAGACAGCCGGCGCAGCGCGGCGTAGGAGGGGAAGCTTATCCCCCTCTCTTTCTACGGCGCGGTGAAAATGTATGCCCGCGCCTGCTGTTTCGTTTAGGCGGCGCAGGGCGCTTGCGCGAATGTTCGTGTGTGTTTATGTTACAGCGTGCCACGCGCATCCATGGAAATGCACAACGTTAATATTCAAGTTTTCACTTCTGCCGGCACTCCTGGAGTACAACCAGTCGTTTTTTTTTTTAGTAAAAAGGCTTGTTGTTTCTCAATATATGATGCTGAATTTCTTTAAGAATAGTACAAAATAATATTTTTCTCTCTCTTTCTTACTTAGATTTAACTCGTTTTTCAGTTGTGCCAGTGCTCAGAAACAATGGTATCAACTTTGCTAAAGAGCATGCCAGAGATGAGGGGTCCCCCAGGGGCCGCCGGACCCAGAGGCGACGCGGGAGAACCAGGACCTACCGGTATGACGGTTAGTTACGTACTTGAATTTTTATAAAAGCACTAATAACGTAGAAATTCGTATCATCAGGGTACTTTTTGTCATTAATCATTACCTTTACATTTTTTTTGCCCAAATACTGTGAAGACAAAAGGAGGATTATGTGTTTCGCCGCTATGTAGGTATGTATGTGTCTTCGTATTTTCGATTATGTTTATGATATCTTCTTGAAACCGTAAACCAAATATTTTGACAAATGAGGTATAGTTGGAAGCGTTTTGGCTATTATATATACTAATATAGCCGATGCCCGTGGCAATGCCTGCGTAGAATATTTTAGATAAATATTAAAAATAAATCCCACGGGAATCTCACATTTTCCCAGGATTAAAGTATCCTATGAGTTTATTCAGGTGATAAGCTATCTACATACCAAATTTCATTTCAAACCGTATAGCCGTTTTTGCGTGAAAATGTAACAAACATCCATATATAAAAAAAAAATCTCGTTTATAATATGTAAGAAGTAAGACTTATGCTAAATTCAATATGGCGCCCTCTTATAGATATATTTTCCGAAATAATATATTTATTTTGTTCCAGGGCAAACCCGGGCCTCAGGGTGAAAGGGGACCAATTGGACTAAGAGGTGATAAGGGTGAAAGAGGTGACGTAGGTCCTGCAGGCAATGATGGGGAACCTGGTTCTGATGGCCGACCAGGGAGAGACGGCGAACCTGGGCCCCCTGGGCCAGAGGGTAAAATGGGACCGCCTGGGCCTCCTGGTCCTAGTTATAAGGTGATTATCGTCTGAAGTTTCTGGTAGTTATAAAATCCTTCAGTTTACTTATTTTTCGGTTAGATAAATTTAAAAAACCGAACCGGCACTGATACGTTTAGGAAAAAATCTGGAAGTGTAATTGCATTAAAAATGTTTAGTAAATACTAACTGACTGACTAATTGATTAACTCGTTATTGCTACAATACATTGTTTTGCATTAATATAGACTTGTATATTTCAGAAGTCAAATGTTCATAATTTATTTGACTCATCTCTTCAATTTCCAATTTTTTAAGCAAAACATTTACGTGTATAAAAATTCAAGAAACAGATTTACAGGGACACTTTTGTATTGCTTCGTTTAATTTTTTCCTTACTTGTTACGAATAGTATCAGTCGATGTGTTGACAGGAAACAGGAGACACAAAGGTAGCCGTGCCTGGTGAAAAAGGTGAACGAGGCCCAATTGGACCCCCCGGAACACCTGGGCCCAGAGGCGAAGAAGGGGAAAAAGGTGAAAAGGGGCACCAGGGATTGAGAGGTGAAAAGGGTGATCGGGTAATTAACAATAGCATTCAACAAGTGGCTTGACATTGAATTTTTATATTTTGCATCACTTTTCAATTATTTTTGTCGTATTTTATTAGTACTTATAATTAGCAAAATCTCAAAATACTGTTACATTCAAAAAATAAATAGGTACGCTGCTATTCACAAAAAGAGCTAATGGATACAGAGAAAAAGCCTTTTGATGTAATTATAGTTTAGCAATAGTTTACAAAGTACAAGTAAAATATAAAAATCACGAAAATTGTATTAAGTAATTTTTTTTTAGGATTTCTTGTTATGATTGTGTTCTTTGTTTTTATATCAGTTTAAATAAAAAGGATATTTGATTTACTGGTGATTTATGATTCACAGGGTGACAAGGGTCCTGAAGGCCCAAGGGGTGAAAAAGGTGAACAAGGAACTGCAGGTATTGATGGCATTCCAGGAGTTCCTGGTAATCGAGGTCATCCAGGCTCTAAAGGTGAGACTTTATTTAATAATGTTTTGAAATCTTATAAAATTGGACCATTCAATTGCGACAAGTTACGCTTACTTGACACTATTTTGTGACGTATTATTTTATAAACTGTACCGAATAATTTATTTTTGTCCCTATCTACCGAATTGGTAGTGCACTTACGGCGTTAACGTGAAGGACGTGGGTTCGAATCACACTCTTGGCGAATTTTTCATCACATGTTAAATTTGGATCTTTTTTGTAGGCTAAAAATTACAAGGCACGTTAAACTTCCAAAAATATATAAATACATGATTTTTGCAGGTGAAAGAGGTGACAAAGGTGAACTTGGTCCTCCTGGCACCCCGGCAAAACTTTCGTCAATTTTAGATGACGACATCGATGCCTTCCAAAGTGAGTCTCAGATTTCAAACTGAGTTTTTCGAGTCTTCTTACAATTTACTGCTTATTTAGGCCTTTCCATTCTAGTCCAAAAGATAAATAACCTGAATAAATTTCAATAACAAACAAAAAATTCTGGTCACGTGAAAGTAATAACGTAAGTAGATTGAATCCCCAAACATTTTTGCTTCTATTGGCTTTTATCCGTATCCTGGCCCGTACTGGGCTTTTATCCAATGAAATTTATAAAGGATCTGTATATCCGTCTCTATCACAGAGTATTTTGAAGGAGTAAGATAGATATAGGATGTCGCAAGAATTTTTTACGCGTCGATAACTTAGTACCGCATCTGCTTGTGTCATTTTTCGGTCGAACGGAACGCATTGAGATTCTTTTATCTAAATCGCTTTGTTTCTATATCCTTTATTTGCTTTACATGAATTGTCGTAAACAGGCGGAAGTATAAGTATTCGGGGAAAATGATGGAGGTTCTATATGAGCCAATTCTTTTGTGGGTTTGTGCATAGTATATAGATTTCCGTAACGAGATTCATTCAATCTAACAGATGTCTTTTGTAAATTTCTATATATCGTGCTGATATATTTCTTATATTATTTTATACTATGCATATTTTACAATTTCGTCTTCATCACTAATGGGGTAAACACAACATAAAGGTCTTGCGACTCTAAGTAGACGGATATTACTTTATATGTAATTTATGCATAACATGCAATCAGGTAAAAGTATTATATCAAAGTTTACTTTACAGAAAAAAAATACTTCTATATCTACTCTAAATTGTTGTTTCTGAAGAAACTTGTCGTAACCGCTTCTATGCCTCATTCGGTGAGTGAGAGAGCCGGAGTTAATTAAATACGAGCTTGTTTCGTTGGAAATATCCGACACTCGCGGAACGGGCACGACAATGTTTGTCGGATAAATCCGACGTTTGCGGTGAAAGGGTTAAGAAAAATCATATAAAAACTAAAACGATATTTTTGTTGTTACGTTACTGAGTTCTTACGGCTACCTCCCGACTTCAATATCAGAACTATTTTATGACATCATTATATTGTATCGTCATCCAATTTGTATATACAACGTAAAAGGGACATACCCGTAACAAATCGAACCACGAGCTATACTAGACTACCATAGTATAATGAAATCAAAATAACAACCAAAAAACCAAAAAAAAATTGACATTCCCATACAAATTGCCAGGGCGGCTGCACACTTTTCTATGGAAATGGGGATATTTTTTGTGTTTTGGCTGTTATTTTCATTTCATTATACTATAGTGGTTTAGTATAGCCCGTGGTTCGATTTAATATGCGTATGTCCCTTCCACATTGTGTACAAACTTCAAATCAATTGGTTGAAAACTTCAAAATGCTATTGCAACATTTGACTTGAACCATACCTACTTTTCAAGTTAAGTAAAAGCTTATAAAAAGAAATCCCTTATACAACATCTTTTTGCTTAAAGTATTTTAGTAATCCATCGCAAAGGAATTCCTTATACCTAAAAGCCTTCGAATTAATTCTTTGAATTATAATTTTGTTTCAGAGGAAGAAATTATAGATAAATTAAGAGGCTTTCCAGGCAAAAAAGGGACGGCAGGAGAAAAGGTCAGCTTTAAATATCTAAAAGTATTTATTAATTTATATTTGTTTAGTAATTTTTACTTTGAACAACATATTATTTTTACAATTGAAAATTCATATTATTTAATATTAAGAAGTTTTTAGTGACTTTAATTTTACTAAACAAAGATATATTATCTAAATAGAAACTACATATTCATTGTAAAAATTGCAGTGCTTGGATAAAGCGAAAAGGTAAAGTAGAAAATTTTTATTTGTCATTTATTTTACTTTTGATGACAGGACTTTTATAAGTACCACTGTATTTCGAATTTTCATAATTAGGTTCAAAATTCACACGTTTGAAATTGTATAATTGGTATACCAACACTTATGCCATTGTTAAGACTAGGCATATCACTTATTTTGTTGATAAAAATAAAACAATACAAATAACAAGGGATATTCTATTATAACTATTTAGGTCCAAAAACAAGTAATATCAAAACGTTTTATTTTCATATCAAGGGTGAAAAAGGTGACCAAGGTCATATTGGCATAAAAGGCGAACCAGGCTCAGATGGAAAGCATGGCAAACATGGGCCAAAAGGTGACCCGGGACCCATGGGGCCTGAAGGACCCGTGGGAGAGAGAGGGGAGAAAGGAGACACTGGCCTGCCCGGACCAATGGGACCCCCAGGAAATGTACCACGAGATGAAATTGCTTTGTTGAAGGTTTGTTTTTTATTTCAATATTCTTTGGTGAATTGTAAATTATGTGTAATTGAAATTGACAATTTAACAATACTAACTTAAACAATATAAACAAAACAAAAAAAAAGAAACTAAAACTAAACTAATAACTTAAATTACTTACTTATAAATAAAAAGCCCTGGTATATCGCTGCCCCGTGGTAACGTGCCCAGAAGGCTGGCAGCATGGCCACGTTGTATGGCAATGCTTATCTTTTGAGCCAGATAAAGGCCAGCTCTCTGGTCACGCGTAATTGGTGAATTGATTACTTACACTTTTTTGGAATTTGATATTTCTTGAGATAAAATACATTTTGACCATAAAATATTTGATGTAATTAGGGTCACAATATTAGACCGAAATAACCTTGGCCGAGCAGTAATGGAATAATTAAATAACACGAGTACGTATTTTATGTGGTTTGTAAATGTATTGTTTGTATAGTAATTGTGTTGTATGTAAATAGTAAATGTGTTGTGTAATGTTTTATTCGTTGAGTCTTGCTTCAAGAAAATTGTTAAAAGAATATTATTTTGTGAATTTTGAATAAATGATTTAAAAAAAAATATCGTCTTTTTCAGGGAAGTAAAGGAGATGAGGGAAAAGTAGGTCCCAAAGGAGCTAAGGGCAATACCGGGCAGGGTCGACCGGTAAGCAGTCGTTTAATAAGATTTATTGGATTAATAAATTGTAATCTTTAATCTAGGATTGGTACGGAACTTCTGATAAACTATTTTTATAAATGTTTTTAGGGACCAAGGGGATCGAGAGGACACGATGGAAGACAAGGACCGAAAGGTCAAAAGGGCGATAGTGGTACACCGGTTGATACAGAAAAGGTAACATGTAAATTACAAACACGAGAAAATAGAAATAGGAATAACATTTATTTACCAGAAAAATAATGACATGAGAGAAATTATTATTCGACAATTTTTTTTCTTCTACTTTTCTTTCATCCAAGTTCCAAGGTGACTTGTACAAATTATGTAAAAGCTAAGAAAAATTATACCACAGACCTTATGAGACTCTTTAGAAAATTCAGCAGACCTTCACAAATCCTGCACGGGAGTGCACCCGCCAAGTTATCTTTTCACGTAACTAGAACGATCGCCAATGAATCGCACAACCGTTTTGTACAGATATTGAAACATCTGAGTCTTCTGCAAACATAAGCAAACATTACCCATTACCACAAAGGCATACACAAAAGTATATCTTTTTCATAAATTTACATGTAAAAAAAACTCTTATTTCTTGTTTTTTTATTCTTCACTGTATAGTTAAAAGGGGAGAAAGGCGACTGCGGTGACTTAGGTCCTCCAGGTGAGCCAGGGTCACAAGGCCTCCCTGGCACATGTACTTGTGCCAACTCAACCGCAGCTCCAGTGATGGGGCCACCTGGACCACCTGGCCCACCTGGCCCCCCAGGCATTTCAGTCAAGGGCCCTAAAGGCGACCCCGGTGGGATGATTTCTAAGAACAGTTATTATTCCATAACGGAAAATACTTCTGGTAAGTTTCAGGTTTGTAATGAGTTCGATGCATAAGTAATGCCAGAAACGCAAAAGGTCTTTTTTGGTCGTTAGTTTATTTTTTTAAATTTTGATGTGTATATTTTTACAAGTTGTAACTTCACAGCATCGTTTTTTTGTATCAGCATCGTTTACTGAGTATATTGTTTACATTTTTTTAATGTTTATTAATATGTGTTAACAAATTGTTATATTTTTTTTTAAACTTGACATTTATTGTCCAAAGTAATATTAAAAATTGGACACATACACATACACTTTATTATGTAAAAATTGCAGTACATAGATTAACAATATACAAAAAAATATTGCCTACAATCAATGCGATGCCTTGTTTTTTACTAGCCCAATTAAAAAAAAAATTACCATTCCAGAGGAACCACTTAATGATGATGAATTTTCCTATTCTACGAGTACAATTATTTTTAGTACGACAACAGCACTTATCAAGGTATGTATCAAAATAGTACGTTACTATTAAGGGGATACATGACTTTTGCGGGGACCAATGCTGCCGCCATTTAAAAAAAAGAATAATTGAAAGGAAACGGAAATCTCATTTAAAATTTTGTCATGATCAAGCTGTCCTATATTATCTTTCAAATTATTTTATGAACTACTGTTTATGGTGTAAAGTGAGAACGTGAAGCTTTTCTTCGTACATAACCCAAAAGTAGCCGTTTTTCGCAAATGTGCGAAGAAAAGCATCACGTTCCCACTTTTAAATATACCAACAAATACTATAAATAAGGTCAAAAATTCAAGGGGATCGTCATACAAGAAACGAAATATTTTCAGCGCTTTTAACTCGATCATTAAAATGTCATGAACTAGATAGGAACCATGTACGAGACCGATCGTACTTGACTGGTTTATTTATTCCATTTTGACATTATTAGCATGAATTAAACGGGCATCTCGCGGAGAGAATCAACTCCTGGCCCACATGTTTCGACCTCATGCTGAGTGTATAGAAATAATTTTTCATCTGTAATTAATTAACCACTTTTTATTGTTTGAAATTTAAAAATGTAGGTATGATAAAATGAAAATAGAACAGGGGTAGAATATTTATGTGTTATATTCCCACAGATTATATTTTAATCGTAGCTATATCTTTTATTTACGGGCTGTTTCCTCTAAAGAGATCCCATCGCTGGAATATTTCAAACGATTCTTTGCAGCGAACATCGAGCACGCCTTTGGGAACCCTGGCCTACGTCTTACAAAAGAAAATATTGCTGCTGAGGGTCGAGAGTGGATGGCAACACGTTATGGTAAGAATGTTTTTATTGATTTATTGCCAACTGAATGATTCTTTGCGAGCAAGGTTGTTTGCGAGTAATGACTGAATTCAGAATTAATATTTAAAATGAATGATTGAATACAGTAGATGGTTAATAAATGTAACGATATATTATTTTTGTTTACTTGTCGACATTGTGCTAATATTTTTTATTGATACTTGTCCTGTTTTTATCCAACTTGAAAAAAAGCACGAGTTTATCAATTCAGTTGTATTTTAATCACAGAAATCGATTTAGGAATATTTTTTATGTTCCATAAAACATAATAACAAATTTGGATTTAAAACCCAAATAACTTGAAAAAGATTAGGTATTCAATGATTTTTTAATAGTAACAAGAGCTTTCTTTGTATTTAAAGTCAACTTAATTATTACAAGGACTTTTCTCTCCTTGGGTGTACTATTTGAGCACAAAATATCCATGCTTTTTCCTTTAGTCACGTTTAACGACATCCACAGGACAAGATAAAATGTTTCTATAACTAGAAATCCTTGTGAGAGGTCTATGTCTAGTTGTGGACGGTTTTTGAAATGATGATGATCATGATGACAATAGAAATCACATGGCTATAAAGTTTTAATCTCATTAAATTGCAGATGGGAGAAATGTTAAAACCCAGTGATATTCACACTGCCGCTCCCAGACACGTTTCCGATTACACTTCATCACCACCACCGTCTGAACCAGTCTTCATGACTGGAAATCACGTAAGTTGGTAATTCTTTTTCTTTTTATTGTGTTCATGGTCAAGAATTTAGGTTGTGTTAGCCCATAGAATTTGGCCAACTCTATAACTAAATATATATGTGCAAAGCCGGCGACGATACCGTCTGATCGAATCCTGGTCGGCCTTTCCGACTATATTACGTGAGTGAACCGTATTTACTAGTAAGTATAAAATGTCACCCTTAAACTATCCCTTTGATAGAGGTGACGACAGGGTCGGAAAAATATGATAGTAGTCATTAGTCCGTGTTTTAGATAATCTAAAAATAATGGACCCATGTTTTTCAGTTTACCAAAAAATTTAAGTCACAAAAATACAGAGTGGAGGCTTGCGACGTCACCGCTAGTAAAAATCTTACTTAAGCCGTGACGTCATGCGAAATTTCAATGTGTAGAATATTTCTTAATTAATAATCTAACATCAGTTAGATTATTAATTAAGAAATATTCTACACATTAGCCCATCAGGGCTAAAAATATTTTTCCATTCGTCATACCTATTGGCCACTATCGGATCTCTAGGGCAGGATTTGGTACGCGTGGGGCATGACTTCCTGGTTCAAACCGAGCACATGCCAATATTTTATGTTATTGATTAATTTTTAACTTTTTTTTTTGGAATCACGGATCTTTTCACCCCGGTTCTTTGGGAGGCTTGCGTGGAGATATAGATCCAACACGTAGAGGCCCTCAAGAAAAAGGGAAGGTCTATGGAATGACATTGGGATGGACTGATGCTGGAATATTGCAATAGAAACGTCACCTGCCATGATTACTGACTATTGTAGGCAGGTGGTGGCTTGTCGCCCACTAGATGGGCCCCTCAAACGCGACGACAACTTTATTATTAATGAAAAAGTGTAAGATTTTCCGTCAGGAATTAATATTTTACTACGAAAGTAACTTGGTTCTTACCGAGTGTTTCAGAACACTCACGTTCCTGTTTTTGTTCACGTATTTATTTATTTTCTAACAATAAATTATTATTAAATTAATTTGTGTTTTAATTTCAGATACGTTTAGGAGCTCTTAACACGCCTCATTCTGGAAAAATATTGGGTAGGAACAGCAGAGGCTGGTCGGCAGCCGAAGCAGAGTGTCACAGGCAAGCTAAGAAGTTGGAAATCACAGGGAACTTCTTACCTTTCCTAACGAACAGGTATGAAAAATATATTGAACATATTTACATGTAAGTAGGTATAAGATTATTATACATAGATATAAAACAATAGTTTTACGCGGGGCATACATACCTAATACGCAAAACAACAACTTCACTATTAATTTTTATGACTAAATAACATAGGAAACTAAGAAGTAACAAAAGTTCGCTCTTATAATTTTTAGTTTAGAAGTGTGTATCTATAAAGCTACTGATTGTAGAAGTGTTGATTTTGTCTGTCTTTATTCTGCCCTTTTCCTTTAATCCTTACAGCATACTTATTACAGATATTTTAATATTGTAACATCATTTGGTACTTAACGTCTCCTCTGTTTTTGTGTAATCATAATTTCGTTAATCAAACATTACACTCTTAAGTTATCCCGTGGATATTGTAGAAGGCGACTTAGGGAATATAAGCTAAAAAAAGCTTATGAAAATCAGTGAGATCTCTCCGACCCGTGTTGGCCAGCGTGGAGAGTTAAGGCCAAGTCCTCTGGCTACTCGGGCTCAGTATGACTCTGGTTACACAGAAAGGGTATCTGATGATACAGTGCTGCTGCAGTGGAGACAAAAAAATATCGAATGATATTTTTACAGCTATAATTTTGTTAACAGGTTCCATTGTTGGGCAAAAGCTTCCCCTCTTTGCTTCCATCTTTCGCGGTCCCTAGACGTGATTTGTCTCTTTTTCAAAACTATCTAAAGTTGTCTGCGTATCTCTTTCGTGATCTTCCCTGTATTTTTTCAACCATCCGAAGCCCAATCGGTAAATTATATGTGCCCATCTGTCATGCAGGATGCGCTCACATAATTTGTGATGCGAATTTTACTTCCAATACGAAGGAGGTTATAAATTCGTCGCGATCTTTTTTTTAAATGTATGTTCATCGATTATTCGAAAACGCCTAGACACCTTTTTTTTGTTTGATAGTCCCATAAATTTTTTATCAAAATTAGTTGTGTATTGTGTGGGTGAAGTCGGTTTTTCTAGTTTAAAAACATGATTAAATTTCAGTATTAGAAATATAAGACACATGGTCCACCCGCACGCCAAAAACCTTCCTGTCGTCAACCTCCGCGGCGAGCTGCTGACGGAATCTTGGGAAAGTATGTTCCGAGGCAATGGAGCTGCGTTTGCTAACTGGGACACTGACATCTACAGCTTTGATGGGAAGAACGTCATGAGGGATCCCACGTGGTAAGTGGTATTTTCTTAACTAAATAGGCAGTGACAATCAAAATTCATAATTGGCCCATCAAACTAACAACAATGCCTGTACGTGACTGAGATTTCACTATAAACTCAGAAGTACAAGTGCTGTAAGTATAGCATTTTGTGCAAAATGTTACAGAAAGGTTAAAAATTCATAATCAAGTTTCTACGATAAATTCAAAAATGATTTTTATATCTAAACTTTAATAACATGACGTAGAAAATGAATAAAAAGTATCTTATTTTTATTACTAGAAAAGAAAAAGGTAATTCGATTTATTTTAAAAACCATGCTTATTATTTGTTTTTTATACTTAAAACAAGTTTAAAATTCGTTTGGGACAAATAACACTGATTAAGCTAGCCCAGCTTAATCAGTGTGATTTGTCCTTATATATGTTTATTTCAGGCCAAAGAAATTCATATGGCACGGAAGTGACATTTTCGGGAACCTAACCAGAAACTCGTTCTGTCACGACTGGGAAAGCGAAAGCCCTACGCATTCTGGTCAAGCAGCCTCATTACATAGTAAGAGATTGCTGCTTGGTGAGCCGTAAGTATCATTTTATTATTAAAATATTCTATCGAAAATTCTTATGTGTATAGCCGTATAACTCATATTTTTTGTATTTAAAAATACATACAGATCTACCACATTGTGAGTTAATGAAGAACTTTCTATCCTGTGCTGTCTAATATCGAAAAAAAACTTCACTTGCTTGTTGGTCTTAAAGTTATTTTTCATAATACTTTTTTTTTACTTTTGACGACCCCCGTGGCGTAGTGGTCACCACAAAAGTCCACCGTACAGTGGTCCCGGGTTCAGATGGTTGAAAAATGGTCTTTCTCAAATTGTCCTGGGTCTTGAGTGTTTATCTGTATATGTATTTATCATAAAATATAGTGTGGCTAAGTTAGTATCCCATAACACAAGTTTAAGCTTACTTTGGGGCTAGCTAAATCACTGTGATGTCTCATTTTCCATATATTCTTAAAAACGACAAATTTATCAAAAACTACTTTTAGGTAATTATATCCAATGGTGCTAATGTTTATGCTCACTTCTTGCAGGCATAGTTGTAATAATAAGTACATAGTACTTTGTGTGGAGACCACACCTAAAAAAAATAGAGTTGTGAGAGCAGGGAGACATCAAATGTAAGTAAAAAATATTAAACTTTTTTTTTTCTTTAATTTACCGACTTGTTTTCTACCAAATATTTATTCATATCATAAGTACTTATTTCGTTCATATTTTCAAGGTTATTTCGTTCTAATGTTGTGAGCTCTATTACAGCTATTGGTAAAAAACGTATTTTAACCAAACGTTGCTTTTCAGGGTTCCGTACCCAAAGGGACCTTCTTACTAAGACTCCGCTGTCCGTCTGACCGTCTGTCCATCCGTATGTCTGTCACCAGGCTGTCTGTTTAACCGTGTTAGATAGACAATTGAAATTTCACAGAGGATGTATTTCTGTTGCCGCTATAACAACAAATACGAAAAACAGAATAAAAATGTTTTTTTATAGATGCGGGAGTCCTTCTCACACTTGGCCGGTTATGGTATCCCACATGCCAAAATGCTTAGTCCTTGTATACAATAAAATATAATTAATTAATGGTTAACCGAACTCATATTAAGAAGATACATGTATTTTTCGGGGTCCAGTGCTGCCCTCATTTGAAAGGAACCGGAGATATCGTTTAAAATTTTGTCTTGAACAAGATCTAATTTATGAATTACTGTTTATAGTTCTAAGTGAGAACGTGAAGCTTTTATACGTACATTAGCCAAATCGGGTCGTTTCTCGCAAATTTGCGTGGAAAAGCTTCCTCGAAAATTTCAGGTAGCCCCTTAACTATACTTCAGTCAATAAATAATGAAATACATATTAAATCAATAGATTATAAAGCATACTACTACGTAGTAAGTGTTCATATCGAAAATTAATATCGATGAAATAATTGTAATCTTTGAAATTTTATAACGAACATATGTACTTGTAACGTAATATCATTAATTTTAGGAAAACAGCGTAAGTTAGTAAGGTGTCATTAAAAAAATGTTATTATAAGAAAGCAGCCATATATATTTATAATGACAATTTTCTTTTTATGACAACTAACTAGGAAAAGCTTCGAGTTATCGGTAGCAAATATAATTTTAAGAATAATTTAAAACATTAAGTCACTATTATAAAAACTTTATTTTCACAGGTCAAGATTACGCCAAGAAAGACGCTATGGACAAAATAGTATAAGTACCACTAGAGACCACTTACGCAATGGACCAGGTTAAATCAGAAGTAAAAATTAAAAATATACGATTATTCTAACATTATGTTCCTATACAAAAAGCTACAAGCAAATTGTTAATTTTTTGTTACTTAAAAATAAACATGGCATAAAATACTCAGTACAGTTCAAGGTGCTTACTTTTTTATTATAATCATGATTTATAAAATTGACATACCTCGTTGTGTTGTAATTAACATTACACATAGTTATTAGTCATTAGCTATTAGTCACATTATCATTACACAAGGCAACTAACTAAAACATCAAAACGTGGAGTATACATTTAAAAAAAAACTTTTATTGCGTTACTTTGTTACTATCTGTGCTAACAGACACACATGTAATCTTATTAGATAATCAACTTTATAATTATTTGATGAAACCTGCATTTTTATTACATTAACGTTGAAAACTTATGGCGGGGACAATCCAATAGAAAAAATGCATAATGAGTAAATTTTGATAAATGTCTATGATTTTATAAGCGTTTACGTAAAAAAGGCCTTTAAGCACAATTATCGATTCATTAACTTTGGTTTTTATTTGATTGAAAAAGTCAATTTGAGAAGTAATAAAAAGTAAATAAAAAAGAATACCATAGGATTACAGCTACTTTGTTATGAGGCCAATCCTGCAAACGCAATATGTGACATGGTCACACACCCAAACAAATGTTCTTACATCACGCCTACAAGTGCGACATAAGTGACATCACTCCTGTCCGGTCTTTCTAAGGCGCTCCGAGACGCCGACCAAAGGTGGACGTGACTTTGTAACTCTTATATCTTAAAGAGATTTTGTGTTGGAAGAAAAAACTACCTTGCTAAGGTAGTTTTTTTTGGACGTGCCTATTTTTATGAACTCTTTCCAAAGCACAATGAAAAAAAAATGCATCTTCTCTATTGTGTTCCCTTAATACCATAATAAGCCCTCTGCTTTTGATGTGACAGTATAAAATAAGTTTATATAATAGTCTTTTTACATTAAACGCCCATTTACATGGCTCAGGCTTCTTGCCTGTGGCATACAATTAAATTGAAGCAAAAGATAACTTGCATGGTCTAAACGAAACGTCAGTTATACAAACTTTTATTGTTTCAATAATGTTGTATGCAACAGACACGAGACTTGCACCGTTGAAACTGGAACGGTTTACCACATTCGATTAGTCCGTTAACCTTTGGTCAACAGAATCTTTAAACAATTAAATTTTCATCCAAAGGACTTTTCACGCACGAAAGTTTTGCCAACATAACTTTACATCAAGAAATGCATGTTATGTTGGCAAAACTTTCGTGGGTGAAGAGTCCTTTGAATGAAATGTTAATTGTTCAAAGATTCTGCTGACCAACGGTTCATGAACCAATCGAATGTTGGTAAATCGTTTCAGTTTCATCTAAAGGGGGCTTTAACAAGACGTAACTGTACATACCTAAGTTAAGCAAACATTTTAAAATGCCTATTTAATGAACACATTAATATAAATTTGAAAATGTAGGTGTACAATAGAATATTTCAAGTTAATAATAGTACCTAACAAAAACAGTCATATGCTTAATTTTAAAGAATATTTTTGTAGTCATGTAATGTTTAAATATATTTAGCTAGTGTTACTTAATAAGTCATCATCCATCATGATTGTCAGCCGACATCTAACCCACTGTTGGGCATAGGTTTCATTTTGTGCAACTTTTTGAGCATGTGTTAAAAGTAATAGCTATTCAAAATTCTATAGGATTTGCTATACTTGCAGAATTCAATAGGTCTCTCAACCACCGATCGGCCGATACCAGCCGAAAGAAGAATTGTTAACAATGGTTTTGCAAATGTGTAGTTGTTAAGGGATTATATAATAATACTAGCTTTTCGGGCGTTGCGCGGGCTGCAAGCAGCCCGCGGTTTTTCGTGCAGCTGTAGAGGTGGACTTTAAACGTTTCCAGTTCAGAATCGGCCTTCGGCCTCGCCACGTAGCTCGGCCTGCGGCCTCGCGGGGGACTGCGCCTAATTACTTAGGGGGACTTTTGTATGAAATTTGTATGGAGGGAAATTGTCCTTGTATGGCGGCCATCTTGGATTTTGAAAAAAATCAAAAAACAAATGACAGTCGTCAAATTGCTCACAACCCTCTACATTTTGGAAAAAAATCACGCCCCTAACCCTTTTTGCAGGCCGTACACCTTTCACATGAGGTTTCCGCAGATTTTGAAATGTCAGATTTTTCTGGTTTTCACTGGAGCACCCTCTATACGATGGTATATCGTTTATGACACCTGTCACCCGGGAACAAACCAAACAATTCTGTCAGTTTGTGAGTCAGTGAGTGGTAGTCTAGGTTTATAACGTTAACATCTGCGACGACAGCGACAATCTCCCGAACAAGCCGGATTCCGAAAAGGCTATAGTACCATGAACTACGAGTACATCCATACTTTGCGGCAGATTATAGAGAAGACGAGGGAGTATAACCGGCCGCTGTGCTTGGGGTTCCTGAACTACGAAAAAGCCTTCGATTCGATCGAAACATGGGCCGTGCTTCAGTCTTTCCAGCAGTGCCGCATTGACCGTCGGTATATCGAGGTGTTGAAGTGTTTATATAACAAAGCCACTATGTCGATCCGAGTACAGGAGCACAGTACGAAGGATATTCCACTGAATAGAGGCGTGAGACCGCCGCTCTGGAAGATGCCTTCAAGCTCCTGGAATGGAAAGGACTGGGCATCAATATTAATGGCGAGTATATCGCTCACCTTCGATTTGCCGACGATATCGTTGTCATAGCAGAATCGACGGAGGACTTAACTACGATGCTTGAAGACCTAAATCGAGTCTCCCAACAGGTCGGCCTAAAAATGAATATTGACAAGACGAAGGTGATGTCAAATATGCGCGTTGCGCCTTTACCTTTTTCTGTTCGGAGCTCCACTCTCGAAGCTGTAGACCAGTATGTCTACCTGCGTCAATTGATCCAGGTAGGAAGTTTTAGCTTCGAGGAAGAAGTCTTTCGGCTTATCCGACTCGGCTGGGCAGCGTTCGGGAAATTATCGTCTAAAATACCCCAGTATTTTATCGTCTAAAATACCCCAGTGCCTCAAGGCGAAAGTGTTTAATCAATGTGTGTTACCAGTAATGACTTATGGCTCTAAAAAGTGGTCCCTTACTATTGGTCTTATAAGAAGGCTCAAGGTTGCTCAACGGGTTATGGAGAGGACTATGCTCGGTGTTTCTCTACGCGATCGAATCAGAAATGAGGAGATTCGTAGGAGAACGTAGGTCACCGACATAGCCAAGCGGATTAGCTCATTGAAATGGCAGTGGGCGGGGCACACAGCGCGAAGAACCGATGGCCGATGGGGCAGAAATGTTCTCGAATGGCGGCCACGTACCGGCAAGCGCAGCGAAGTACACCCACCTGCTAGATGGTCGGATGACCTGAGTAAGGTTGCAGGGAGGCGCTGGATGCAGGCCGCTTCCGATCGGTCGTTTTGGAAATCCTTGGGGAGGCCTATGTCCAGCAGTGGACTTCCTGTGGCTGATATGATGATGATGAACATCTGCGACTCAGTTTTTAGGGTTCCGTACCCAAAGAGTTTTTTTTTATGTCATAGGGCGGCAAAAGAACAAGCGGGTCACCTGATGGTAAGTGATCACCACTGCCCATGGACAACTGCAACACCAGGAGTGTGACAGAAGCGTTGCCGGCCTTTTAGGAAGGGAAGATGTGGGGAAAGGAAAGGGGGAGGGGGGAGGGGGAAGGGGAGGGGGGGGCTCCGGCTCTCTGACTCACCGAACGAAGCATAGAAGCGGTGACTCAGACATCGATTTTCTGTGAGATTGTGGTACTTCACCGGACGAGCCGGCCCATTCATGCTACTAGCAAAACAGAATTTTGCCGGTAGCGTGGCTCTACCACAAGTGTCAACAATAGGGACCCTATTACTGAGACTTCGTTGTCTGTCAGTAAGTTCGTTTGTCATAAAGCTCCATCTCTTGAACCATAATAGCGAGACACTTTAAATTTTTTTAAAAGGCCGCTTTAACAACAAATAAAAAATAAGATAAAATTAAAAGGGATCGTCATACAAAAAACGAGTACTTTTCAGTGCTTTCAACTCGATCTTTATAACGGCATTAACTAAATACTTGAAGACATTGTTTGGAAGTACAGAACCCTTCATGTAGCCCGACACGCACTTGACCAGTTGACTGACTTCTGGTCTTATCCTTTGCTAATGTTTACTGTCTCTACGATTCCATGTTCCTCGATAAAGATTTTCATTTCCTTTCAATAAATTACAAACTTAAAAGTAAGTTTTAGTTACTAATAAATTAGTGAGTTACCTTCATGTAATAAGACGTAATTAGTATTTAAGTACAACATGTAAATTCAACATTTAAGGCTCAATTTACATTGCCGAGGAATGTAAAGCGAATTGAGGTTTGCAGAGGAGATTATAATACAAATTAGTTATTATTTTTTTTTGACAACATTTTAAAATACCTTGCTATTTTAACATAGAGTTCATATAGGTAGTTCCTACAATTTTAAAAATCACATTCTTTTCTTGGCAATATAAATTGAGCCTTATTGTAAGTTGAACTCATATCTACTCTAAATCATTGTAAATTTTAAAAAAAAAGTATAAGTATTATCATTTAGTTAGGATGTGCATTGTATTGAATTTAAACTTTTTTAATGTTTTTAATAAAAATATTTTATATCTCCTTTTATACTTGATTATCTAGATAACAATGTTGTGCGCATTGATACCAGAATACAATGAAACACGCAGCTTTAGTAACATTTAATAAGTATATAATACATATTGTTACATATTGTTATGTTACTATTATGTTACTAATCATCATTAAAATAATCTTATTTCAAATTAACAGAGCTTAAATTATACAACGTGGCAAGAACATACCCGTAATAAATCGAACCATGGGCTATACTAGAAAGTGATCTAGTAATATTAGGTTGGGGAAAAAGTCTTTTCGCATATAGTATGTATGAACTTGTAATAAAACCACTTTGGCTATACTATTTGTACCTGGCTGGTTTTGATATCATTTATAAGTTTAAATTTTAAAGAAGATAATTCCAAATTCAAATTAGGAAAATGCGTGATTTTCATTTGTTTTTCTTACCGTCAAGATGAGTTCTTCTAATGAAGAAATTAGATACATTTTAAAATTTTACTACCAAAAAGGGAAAAATGCAACGCAAGCCGCGAAAAAAATTTGCGATGTTTATGGACCTAGTGCAGTGTCTGTGAGAGTAGCACAAATTTGGTTTAAGTGTTTTCAATCCGGAAATTTTGATGTCAAAGATGCACGTCGCTCTGGTCGCCCTGTTACGGATAAAATGGATGCTATTTTTGAAAAAGTGGAGCGAGATTGGCATATCAGTAGTTACGACGTAGCTGAAGAACTGGGAATTGACCACAAAACAGTTTTTGCGCATTTGAATATTTGGGTACCTCACGAGCTCTCTGAAAGAAACCTAATGAACCGTGTACTCATTTGTGATTCTTTATTACGACGTAATGAGACCGAACCATTTTTGAAGAAATTGATAACTGTTGATGAAAAGTGGATCACGTACGACAAGAACGTGCGAAAAAGGTCATGGTCAAAGGCCGGTCAGGCTTCACAGACTGTGGCGAAACCTGGGTTACCTCGCAACAAGGTGATGGGTGTGTGTGGTGGGATTGGAAGGGCATTATTCATTATGAGCTGTTACCACCAGGCAGGACCATCGATTCAGAACTCTACTGCGAACAACTGATATAGCGAAGATTTAAAGCAAGAAGTTGAGAGAAAGCGGCCGGAATTAATCAACAAAAGGGGTGTTGACGCAGTTTTTTGATCAGAAGCCCTAAAATTTCTATAGCAATGGGATCATGTCCCTACCTATAAGATGGCAAAAAGTTATCGAACAAAATGGTACCTACATACTTTATTTAAATGTAAACAAACTTTATTAAAAAATGTTTTGAATTTTCCTATAAAATGAGAAAAGACTTTTTCCCCAACCTATTAGTATAATGAAATAAAAATAACAGTAAACATTCACAAAAAAAACGGCATTTCCATACAATACTGTGCAGCTGCCCGGGCAATATGTATCGGAATGTCAATTATTTGTTTTGTTTTTTGGATGTTATTTCATTATCATTATACTTAGTGATATAGTATAGCCCGTGGTTCGAGTTATTACGGGTATGTCCCTTCCACGTTGTATACTTTTCTTAGGTAGCTCAAAGCCTCTCTAAACTTTCTCAAAGACTTTTTTTTCACTAATTCAATTGAAACAAATTATTTCGTTACAAAAAAAGGCACTTTAAATTACCTAGTGTCGTGTTTTCAGTTTTGTAAACTAAAATTGAATTTGAAATCTAGATTGGAATACATAACCATTCCTTTTAAAATCTGCCCTCCAATCTCGCTTTCATTTTCACATTCATGTCGGCTCAATGACCTCTATTACATTGAGTGAAAATAGAATTTTTGAGACTGTTATTTTGTTACGGTCTACGTTAGAAGCCAGGATATTTTCGTCATAGATACAATAAATTCATAGTTACATTTTATTTAAGTTGCTTTTTCCTTTTAATAAAAAGGTAAATAACTAAGTTTAATAATAAAAAGAGGGATGACGACGGACTCGAAGCGACAAATAGATGAATGGGAAAATTACAGCCAAATCATTTAAATGAGCTTTGTCTTCAGTAAGAAAATTCAACGTGCCAATGGACACATTATTAGTCAACGTATAAATTAGGTCAATGTTAATTACTAATTAGTCTGATTTTACACTAGATTGTAATAATATTAGTGTATTTATTTAAATTTAGCAGGTACGTTAAGAAAGGGAAAAAAAGCTTAGTCTAGACTACTTTGTAAGTACGAGTATCATTGACATGCATTTTGTCTTTGGAAAAGATAAAAGTCGGAGAGGGTACACCAAAATTTGAAGTAACACAAGTAACGAAGAAGAACTTGTCTAGTAAGTTTTAGAGGTCACTGCACCAAAGAATTTTCCTTGAAGTGGCATAGTGCTCATTTGCAATAAGAGCGGCCTTTAATGCAACTTGGCCGCATTCACTGCTATGAAATAACTGAAGTTATTCCACTAGTTAAAATTCGCCGCCTCTTTCATATGACACTGCCGAGAAATTAGATTGCAATTGTGTGGTGTAAAAGTTGAAAATTGAGTTATTTACGTCGTTGTTTTTTTACATCCAAAACCGCTGCTGTACGGTTAGTATTTTGGGCAAGTAGCGTTACCTTGTTGGTTTCACTATTACTATTCTTAGCGTGCTTAGCTAAGCTCCGCAACACAATGTAACGCTACTCGGCCAAAATTACTGTACCCATGAACAGTATGCTTAAGGTATCTTATTATTCTACTACACTACCCGCACATCTTTTAATATTTTTTCTTGGTGCATTCAAGCACGCATAGCCGATGGAAGAATCACACGTCAGTAAAACAATTACCTTTTGATATTCAAAATAGCTTCCGATATAGGATAAAAAGTCAAAAATATAACAGTAAAATATTTGCTCGAAATACTCATATATACAAATATATTTATTTAGCTTATCAAAAGATATTATTATAATCATGTTGGGTATCGTTTTATAGGTCTTTTAAAAATATTGACAATTTAACAATACTCACTTAAATAATATAAACAAAACAAAAAAGAACCTGAAACTAAACTAATTACTTAAATTACTAACTTATAAATAAAAAGCCCTGGCAAATAACTGCCCCATGGTAACGTGCCCAGAAGGCTGGCAGCATTGCCACGTTGTATGGCAATGCTTATCTTTTGAGCCAGATAAAGGCGAGCCCTCTGGTCACGCGTAATTTCAGTAAATTTTCGGGCGACAGTGTTATATAATTTATGCGCAGATGGTCCCCACGGCCCCAAAGTTTCAACCCCAAACGGCTCGAATAAGTAATTATTGCCAAGGCTACTATATTTGCGCCGTTTGAGGTTTTCTGCAGCAGCTGCGGCTATCCCAGCTTTAGACCTTGTGACCGGGAGATGAGACGGTGCCAGAGTGTCGACACAAGTAGCGTCCCACACAAGGGGCCATCCCAATCTCCAAGGCACAAGGGTCATCCCGTCCGGTCTCTTACCTTCATCCCTAACCAGGCCGCTAGGTTCTAGAACGGCTGGTATGTGGATGCTAGCAAGAGCCCGGTGGATTTAATTATTTAGGGCAGCATGACGCCCTAAACGCCCAGCGCTTTTACGACAAGAGAGGCCGTGGTGGCCCAAGTCATCAACATTGTCGCCGCAGGAGCAGCGATGTGCCACGGTGCAAATTGCGCCCAGTCTCAAAGACGTCGCTAGCCGAAAAGATTCGTCGTCAAGCAAGGTACCGAGGTTGGGTAATGGAAGGGCTTGTAGCCAAAGCCCAGATTCCCATTCCGCGACGGCGAGGAGGCGGGCTCGCTCTGCAGCACTCCCAGATGTTTCTACTAATTAAACTGGGCTAAGCTGCAAAGCGGTCCGTCCCATAACTTCTGCGAATTTGGAAAGTCTGGAATTTTGGAATTTGGACATAGCAATGACCATGCATTCTTGGCCTCTGTCAGGTAGCTAATTTCAATGTTAGAGCTTTTGAGGATCTTTTGGCATAGGTTTTCAACACTATGTGCAGAGGACAAGAAGGCTGGTAATGCAACACTGGAAATTTTTCGAATGGCCAAGCCTCCATACCAAATAGGCAAAGAGGCCTGGTCCCAAACGCGGTCATCTAAATTAATATTTAAAATACTTGAAAGGGAATTTTTGATAAAGGTGTCTAATTTTTTAACCAAGTGGGGATACTTCCAAAAGTGGCTGCAACGCAGGTTATACGTAAAGTGAGGAACAAAAAGGCAGTAACGTATTATGGTAAAGGCAAAGTGAGTGTGAATTTTTGAAAGAGACTGCAAGGCTAAGTTAAAATTTTGGGTTTTATCATCGATGAATTTTGCAAAGGACTCTTCAAAAATAGGTAAACCTACGAGTAAGCTTTGATATAGTATCCTCTATAGTTGTGCATGCATCGGAAAGAAAAAGTTCACATTTTTTTAAATTGAAGTCAAGGCCAATATTGTGGAATTCTTCGGTTAAAATTTCAAAATCATTTAAAACAAAATCTGCATTATCTGAGCCCAAACAGCCGTCATCAAGGAACCAAGCGTTAAATTTTGAATTTAATTTCTCTAAAATTGGATGGATGGCTAGACTAAAAATAGCTGGCCCCAGAGGATCGCCTTGCTTCCGACACAGGAAAGGATAATTGTATACACGTAGAAAAGGAATTTTATCTCTTACCTGTGTAAGCAAGGCAGTCCTATCCACCGAGTTCAAAGCGTTTTTTATATCCACTTTCAACAGGACCTCACCACCCTGAAAATTCAAAAATGTACGTAATGAGTGGACGGTGGCTTCACATCCACCTTTGGAGCCAAAACTATTCAGGTTGAAAATATTCAGTCAAAGTTGATGTGATGGCCCTACAACAGATCTTTGAAGCAAGACGTCGGTAAGACGTACCTACAGCAATAGGCCTAATGCCGCCGTCTTTTTTTTTTAGAGCTCATAAATTGGCGCCTTAGAGGACATAGCAAACAACCTCTGTATTTACTTTTCCGGATAACATCAAGTTAATCAAAGAAGTAAGATCTCCAAGAAGGGCTCCACCAGCAGTCCCACAGTCACTTCCCAAAAGGTCTTTAAGATGTTGAGGGGACATTTATTATCATTAAATATCCGATTATTTTTATTATTTAATGTTTGTTTTTCTGGTGCAGGTAAAAATTTTTTACAATGTACGTGAGCAGTAGACCTCGCGACTTATCCCCAAACCGTTGGAATTTATCGGATGAAAAAGTTGTTCAGAAAAAAAGTTAAGGTATTAAAAAAGTTTGATGACATTTTTGAACATTTTTCAAAACGACTGATGTATGTTTTTTGTTTTAGAATTTAACCCATTCATGCCATTTTAGAAACACTGAATTCACATAAATTTCTGTATAATTAACAACACGAGAACAGGTTGAGAAATATGACAAAAAACAGCCGGACATCGAGACATACAAACATCCGTAATTCGGACACATGAAAGAATTTTAATCCAAGCTGAAACAGCGATGCTTCGCTCGCTTCGTTTGCTCCGACAATTTAATAGTTTTCAAAGGCACATTACATTCATACGAACGTTTTGATGATACTTACCTATGATATTATTTTATTGTATATATTTATTATTTATTTTCATCGTAGTAAATTGGTTACTCTATAGAGACACGTTGAAGGAAATTGGAGAGACCTTTGCCCAGCGATACGCGGTACGAGTACGATATAGGTAGGTTAGGTAAAAAAAAATGGTTTAGCTGACTCTTAGAAAAGAAGAGCAAAAACTCACCCAGTCATGTATAAAGACATCAGACACCACAATTCAACGCGTAAACTAGTAGGTAATATGCGGCAATTCTAATTCTGGCAAGATTCCAGCCACCAATCTCCTTAGGTAGTAGCAATACGGGCTTAGAATTATAACTTAAATTACACTTTTAAGTAGACACATGGATTTATGTATGTAAAATCCCAGAAAGTATAATACAAAACGGGTTATGGATTCTGCTAGGTTCCCTTAGATCAATCAATCAGTACTTATAAAATCCATAGAAGAACAAAAGCCAATGACATAACCTTTGAAGTGGCAAGGTACGGGGAACCCATATCCTATGGAGCAGAAAGGTTCTCGAATAGTGACAATGTAAGTACTGGCAAGCTAAGCATTAGAAATCTAACTGCAAGGTAGTCAGAAGATCTGTCCAATAATCCTGGAAAATTCTGTTTGCATACCGCTTTCGATCGGTCATTTTTAAATCTACTACATACGCGGGTATGTAAGTTTTTTGTTGTAAATTTCTTAAGACCTAGATGGCTTTAAGAAATGGTAAGGTAGGAATTCTTTTTAAATCACTCATACGTCGAAAATAACTATTACCACTTACATAATATTCAGACTACAGAAGAAACACAGCGCATCCAGGTTTGGCTGCTTTCCAGCTGATCTCGTAATAACATCGCGGAACATAAATACTAAGTCCATGTTAGAGCTTTTATTTGGACAGTGTTAAGCTGTGTCGGTTTTAAAGAGGCTGCTATTAATAACCCTGTAAGCGTCATTTCACACAGTAACTGCAGTCGATGGCAGCTCAGTTTTACTGACAAACCATATTCACCTTTATTTCTTTATGCAAAATGCCTAGTATAGCTTGAGAAAGACATGACTGCTTGTAGACGCGCGGTCGGTCGCAGGATTTAGTTGCCTCGCTTTTGCGATAAACCAGGCTGTCACTCCCCATTTAGGTCTCGAAAATATACCTACATTATTACTATGCGACCACGTCAAAGGGAAAATTCAGTTACATGAATCGTTTGTCCACAGTAATAAGAATGAAATTGGCTTGCAATGGATATCTAGGTATCTTTACGAAGAGTTGAGGACTTCTGACGCGAGCTAAGTTAAACCATAGCGCTAACCACATTGAGTAGATATTTCCTTGATTTTTTTTAAAAGTAAGACTTCTATATGTGAGTACTAGTTCTTATTCTGTGGCTATACTCGGCATTTTAGGGATAAGAATGTGAACATGGTTTGACAGAAAAAGTAAAATGCCGGGTGCTATAATTTTAATATGAATCAGCCCTATGACACAGAATTAATATAAGTATTACATACAGAAAGAAAACTCCTAGGGTCCCGCGCAGTATGCGTCACCGTTCTCCATCCGTGCACACGTCAATGTGTGTGTGTTGTCACACACACATTGACACGTCAATGTGGCGAACACACACATTGACGTGTGCACGGATGTATAATTTCGTTTGTAGAAGTAGTAGACATAAATGATACTCCGCTTGTATAAAGTACCATATCTAGTGTGCGGACCGAAGCAAAGTTTTAGAAATTAAATAATACTTTATAGCGAGTAAATGTACAAAACAATGTTAGCCAAGCCATTGATAATCCCCTAATTTCCAATAAGTCAAATCAGATACTTTTTTCTAAACGTCAAAACAAACATTTTCTATGGGATTTGTATGAAATACAGGCAGATGACGTCATAGCTTTTTCAAATAGCGCTCTTATTATCATTTTTTCTGCAATAATAAATCTAAAATCACGTAAAAATGGATATGTTCAAAGACAAGTTACATTATTTTGCGACGTTTCATTTACTTAGAAGTACAAAATAATTAATTTTTGAGCTACGAAAATATCCAATTGGGAACGCGCAAAACCTTTGCTACCATATCTTGAAAACCTCTCGACCGATTTGACTCATATTCAAACTTTAAAAGACTCATTTATTATGCCTATCAATTTTTATAAAGTTTTGGAGTTATGACCATGCCATACGCAACTTTTGAGCAATCGTATCTGCAAACGCCGGATCTCTTAAAAAGATTCTTACCGTTTTAATATAAAACGCAGACTCACTTCAGGACTTAGTTTAAAATATTACTCATACAATTTTAGTTGTTAGTGACAAAGAGAATGTTATATTTATAGTAAGTCTTCTTTTTTTGAACGGATAATGGTTAAAACCTAGTGATAAGTTATCCACGTTTTCTAATAAGACAGTTAGAACTAAGCTCCTTGTAGTGTGCCAAGTCGATCGCTCTCATACTAGATCAACTCTCGCTCGCTTTGCTCATTTGATGGTTACATGTTTAAAAGTAATAGTCAAAGGGACCGAGAGGAGACTGGCGAGACATAGGGGTTCGTCCGTCAGTCACTGTACAAACGTGCATATTATGCATTATGTCGCTAAAGCTCATTTGATGGTCACTTTATCGACATTTATCATAATTCGTTTGCCTGTTCTTTACATGCAGTGGTATTTGTGTATGTTAGTAGAGTGTAGCTGCGTTCATTCAGAATATGTATTTTGAATTTCAGAGGTCAGACACATGTCTGCGACAAAGCCCCTCTAATTTACGATGTCGTGGTGTAGAATTTTCGTGTCGCTCAGGGGATTACTACGAATTGAAGACTCGAGATAGCCACAAAAATATTCAACATGTTCATAGGAATAAATAAATGACAGTGAATAAGGACAAATTAAAGGAATACCTAACATATGGATGAGGACAAATATTAGAACAAATTATAGAAATACCTATACGTACAATTTACTATGGTATTGCGTTAAGTTTTCCGATATTGGCTAAATAATTGTAAAAGTTAGGAAAACCTATTATTGGCTTTGTTATTGTTAAATAAGATTGTAATTTATAGTTGTTATGCTGTCGGTTTTCTTAATAAATAAATAAAAAATGCATGTTATACGTACAACTCCACGTATTTTTGTCCGCCAGCTCTCAAAAGTCACAAAATTTAAATGTAAGCTACGTACATGTAATATAAAACGTTGCTCAAGAATAGGGCCAGAAAGAAGGATCGGGTATGAAAATTTATATGGAAGTCATTATAGTTAATAATTATGACAAATTATACATTGCAAATATGAGAAATGATATATGAATATTAAAACTTCGTATCACAACAAATTCTGCTTTATAAGAAAATTGTACCGACTTTTTTTAAATCAAAATTGAACTTAATTTATCAGCTTACCTTTAAACGGCTCATAAGGCAATAATCACAATCTTTAATTAAAATAATGCTTAATTAACAAAAAGACTTCTTATCAGCGATTCAATTGGTAACTACTTAATTTATTACTTTAATTAACAGAAAATGAACAATAAATTGCAAGTAAGATGTTGAGAATATCGCAAGAAAACTAAGGTGTCCAGCCGTTGAATTTAATAATACCACTGCAAATAATTTATCGTTAGCAAATGAAACAGTTTCTTTGCAAAAGTAAAGTTTTTCCATCATTTACTTATTGACTACTTTTTTGTTTTGATTGTTATGAACATTTGTTCAACTTATTAGAGCTTGCTTTTGTTTCTTTCTTGAACATCGTTGAATGAGAAAGCGAAGCTATTGGTGAATCCAGTGTTTATACACGATAGAGTAAAGTTTATTTTTGTGTATTGTGGTTTATATACTTGTATGTTTCTCGATAATATCTATATACTTAATAATGATCATTGATTTAAACAACGAAATAAGATAGAGGTAGTTATAAGTACCTATGAAGTTGGACCAACTTGTCCATGGTCATGGGGTTCCTATTAAGAAGTACTAGTTTGATAAGCTGCGGCCAATACACATTATGTACTTGTACATACGAAATATCACAAAGCCTAATTAAAAGTATATATTGCTTGAAGATCTTCTCATTTGAACATATTTATTGGTACAAAACGCTTTTTCATTTGTTTAATTTTTGCTAATTTTTAAGTTTTTTTAAATTATTTTAACTTATTAAAAGGTACCTAGATTTTATAGTTTAAGATTTGAGATAAATTCAAGTTTTAAAACATACGTACTTAATATGACTTTGAACTCTTTTGAATATGCTGACATAACATTCAACTAGTATTTATAGCTACAGAGCTTCTAAATGGATTTTTATACCCATAAAAACTCATAGTGGCACGAAAGCTTAACTTTTTGTCTACAAACATTTTATTTAAAATAACAGTTCAAAGCATTTGGATGTAAACTTTCATTAAAAAGCTTTTATCGTTCTGAAAATAAAGACACATTGAGGTTTGAAAATTCAGTCTAAATATTTAGAAATAGTACAAACTTATTTTGGCTAATAACGCGACTCTCTTGAATCAATCTATCAATTTAAGGCCATGCTACAAATTAATACGAATTAAACCCACGTTCGGTTGATGATATTATCAATTTTATTACATAATATGAAGCCTGTTCACTTGCTTCGATTTTGAAAGACTTCTTTCGCTTCATCTACACTAACAACTCTCTTCTTTATGAGTATTTTTCATACTCACTGAGTCCATCCGTTCACTAAGCATAAACTATATCTTGCACAAAAACTATAGGTACTCCTAAAGATGTCGGAAAGGCGACCAGTCTTACATCAGAACCACAGCGAAATCGCTTTGTGAGGTTTATAAGGAACAAAATTCTAGAAGGCGGACTTCAGGCTCCGAAGTCGCATTACTACGACTACAAATGAGAACGGGCTGAGTGAAGAAGAGTTTTATATGTGTTATTCATAAACCAATCGTATATTTGTAATTAATTAATGAATGTTTTATATAGAACTTGCTCGTGAATCGTAGCCATTGTGTGTTCACCTAATTAAGCTTAGCACGGCTTAGCAACAAACTCAAACAAAAAGCATTCGGTTTTGTCCTGCCTGACTCCTGCTGTGAAAACGTTAAAATTCAGACTGATCGCGCTAACAACATTAAAATATTAAACTAATAACATCATGTTGTTATTACACTTTACGTATAACTCTTAATGATTCTACAACCATAAAATAATTTTGAAATGAGTAAGGATAACTAGAACTTTTATGAATTATTTGATAATGTCAACCATACGATTAGAATATTACAACGTGGAAGGGACAAACCCGTAATAAATCAGACAACTAGCTATAATTATAATAGATCACTATAAAAGTATAATTAAATTAAAATAAAATTAATAAAACAACTTCTTGTTGTTTTATTCAAATTCAAAGGCATTTCCATACAAAAGTTTGCAGTCACCCGGGCAGTTTGTATGGGAATGTCTTTTTTTATAGAAAATTAAATACATTGAAAATTCTGTTTTAGGTAAAGCAAATCCTGCGATGTTCCCAAGTTTTCACTCGTGCATGGCCGTGGGAAATTTGATAAAGGGTCCTTCCCACTATTTCATTATACCTACTTTTAAAACGGACCCGTGGTATTTTCAGTTCATGTTTTCATTCGCCGTGGAGACTTAGTGTGGAAGCCCGTCAACCTGTTTAGGGAGGTCTCCAGACGTTTGATCGACGTCTCTGGGGACCCAAGAGCTGGTGTGCATTTCGGCCAAAGGCTAAGCCTGGCCATGCAGCGCGGAAATGCCGCCAGCCTCTTGTGGACCTTGAACGATGACGGTGGCGACTTGGGAACGATTTTTAAAAATATGTTTTTATTTTTAGTTTTAATTTATAACAGCTAGCTTTTAGTTTAATTTATTTTAATAGCAGTCATTTACAGTCATTGTAATTACATATCCTAGCGTCTTAGTTTTTTCCTAGGTCTGAAGCTGCAACGCTCCTGGAGTGCAGCCAAGTCCGCCGCCACTGCCAGCTTATAACTTACCATTGCGAAATAATGATTTACTTAGTCTAGCGCTTTGTTTAATTTGCTTTAGAGGAAAGCAATCTTTCAAAGCACTTAAGATTTATTAGTAACTCTAGCTTTTTCATAACTTAATTTTGTGATATAAGAATGAACCCTCTGATAAATTTACTGGTGAATACCACAACCAAAAAAATATTCTGTAAGTTTAATTCATCAAAAAAGCAGCCGGTGAAGGAAAACACGTAGAGGAAACTTGCCAGTAGTTCACTACTGTGTAAAATGGCTGATATCACTAGAGATGAATTGATAAAGATGTCACTTTATAAAAGGGAAGTATAGGACACACTCCGTCCATACAAAACTAGCAGATGAAGAAAACGTTTACACTCCTAAATGTTATCTGACATCAATTGTTTTTAGTATGCTGTTGACAAAATAAAAGAGTAGATTTATAGGTTTTCCTTTATTCAAAATTTGCCATAATTAAAAAAAAATACTAAAAATCATTCGGCTCAGATAACATTTAGGAATGGAAAAACGTTATCTATATGGACGAGTCCTTGCTACATTTTCTATCTGTAAACAGCTCGAAAAATTTGACACACTGGTTAAGAGAAGGTTTGAAAGCACGGAGGAACATTGAGTGATGCTCTAATATCTGCTGAAGAACGCATTGGATTGGATATGCAAGATGAGAGCATCTAAGGAAACGGGAACACTGTAACTTATGTGACAATGCCGGGAATCATTTGGATAGTGCGATATATTTGTGCAATAAATTTTTTTTCATCGTTTCTAAAATGGTCTATTTCTTAATCATATGTTATGAGATTCCTTCTATCTAAGTAGTTTTTTTGAATGCACTTACACAAACTTTGACTTTGATACTTTAGTTTCAATCTTTAATATTTTATTTATCTTACATATGATTTAGTGTTTTATAGTACTTCAATTTGGACTTTCTCTAATGCAGTTGTAGCACAAGATGATGGTCCTTGGCCCTTAGTTACGTTTTACGATATTCACAGAAGGCGACGGAGTAGTTCCATTCGAGTTTGGAAAAAAACAGATCTAACAAGATTACTTTCCAGGTAAATTTAATTAAAAAACCGCACAACAATACCTTTAATACAATAACTTTTAAAAGGCTAAACCGATTATCATCAAACGTAGCTATAAACCACACCAAGAAAATCGGTCCATCCCTCCGAGAGCTACGATGTCACAGACAGACTGACATACATTAGCGGCAAACTTACAACACCCCTCTTTTCTTAAAAAAAAGATACCTTTCCAGTGAAAATAACCTGTTCTCAAAAATAAGCTTGGTAAAATACAACATTTAATAAATAGGTGTACCAAGAAATACCGCAAGGAACAGGATATGAAATCGTGACCATTTATCAATAGCATGGAGGAGTTTTGAGCGATGCTGTAATATCCGCTGAAGAACGCATTGGATGTGCAGAATGAGAGTGTCTGGAAAAGCGGGGATTTATGGGCCGAAATCGGGAAATCAATTTGAATTCGTATGCGTTTATGTTTGTGCAATTACTTTACTTTCGTCTGACTTTCTGAATACGTTTCTTAGGGCTCAGTTAATTCATTTTAATATCCTGTCGAAGTAACGTACATCGCAATGAGAAAATATGATATTGAGTAATTCATTATAGTATACTTTCTAGTTTACGTTTACTAAGAGGCATTGAAGCAGCAGGGAGATGGAACCGATTTAAATTTCCTTACGGAAGGAATTACTTTAAATAGTTTGAGAATTAAAGGTGTAATGGTGGCGAAATTTTGAAATATGTTGCCTTCATATTGAATATATTATAGTAGCTAATATTGGTGTCAGATTTCTTTTGAGTCGCCTTATGGAATCGAACGTGCCTGTCCAATTTTACAAAAAGAAATATGTTTTAGAAAAATCAAATACCACCCAAGAAAAAAGCTGTCACGTACTTACAGAAATTTAATTTTATACAAAACACGAAAACCATTTCTTACAAATGAAAAATTAGCGTCGTTACAATATTTCATCAAATTCTATGAATAAGAAACGGAAATACCCAATATTTTCTCTTGGCAACCGAATCAGGGACCCAGTTTGATATAGCACCGGGTTCAGTACATTTGATTATCATATTTTTTTGTTTCTTCTTCCTTTTATTTTCCCCTTGTGATTTCGGGTATCTATTTGCATATTGAATTTCGATACAGTGCTCAAATTTATTACATCACCGAGTATACCGCGCATAATGTTAGTTTTGCATAGAATATTTTATTTATTGAATTGTACTTGAACATTGTAACATATGCGTCAGTCCTTATTTCTTCTTATTGTAACCAATTGATACGAATTTGCATGTAGAAAGACAGAGCTTTTAAATAAAACATCTTACATTTCGATCTATCATCGTCATTAGTAGCCTTCTGTTAAACTTAGTGTGGGTCGTTATTTAACTTAATTCTTTTTCATTGACGACTACTTACTTCCATATCTTCTTTTTTTTTTGTGAGCCAACACTAGTGTAAGATTTTTTAAGTTGCCTGAAGGCCTGACAAAGCTGACGACTGCTATACATACACCGATGACAGTTGAAACCAACTGTTCTACGCGTCTTCCAAAGAACGCAGGAGCTCGAAATATTTTGTGTGACGTGCAGATCGCGTCACTTGAGTAATAAATGACCGGCTAAATGCGAGTCTGACTCGCGCACGAAGGGTTCCGTACCATTATCTATAAAAATCACGTTTGTTGTATGGGAGCCCACTTAATTTTTTTTTATATTTGTTGTTGAAGCGGCAACAGAAATACATTATTTGTGAAAATAATAACAGTCTAGCTATCATGGTTCATGAGATACAGCCTGGTGACAGACAGACAGACGGACAGAAAGACAGACAGACAGACAGACGGACAGACAGACGGACCGCGGAATCTTAGTAATAGGGTCCCGCTTTTACCCTTTGAGTACGGAACACTATGAAAGACTGATGTCAGTAGCTAACAGTCATTAAGCTACGTCAGATGCCTTATGGCAGCTCGAAGAATCTGACGCCAGTGTTTAGTATTAACACATTCAATAAAAAAACAGTTTTTACTTAATGAAAGCTGATAAATAAAAAAAAAAACAATTTTTCCTTAATGAAAGCTGATAAAAGTTTAATATTAACACATTCAATAAAAAACAGTTTTTACTGAATGAAAGCTGATAAATAAAACAAAACTGTTTTTACTTAATTAAAGCTGATGAACGTTTGATATTAACATATTCAATAAAAAACAGTTTTTACTTAAATGGAGGTTGTAGTTCTCCGCTCTGTTTTCAGAGCGGTACAACCTCCATTTGATTAACTGGAAGCCATCTAAAACAATATACACTTAGATTAATTCCTGCTCATTAAACGTAATGCTAACGTTACCGAATGTCACAAACATGGAGTTCATTGGAGACCTACATCCATCGTGTGGACAGGTCATTAAGACGGCCTCTGGCCTGGTGATCAGAATTTCGAGACTAAAATGCTGCACTGAAATTCAAAATAATAAGTTTAAATACAGTTTTCTGGTTGAAATGCATTTCTAAACTTATAGCTTTTACCTACACATTGAAAAAGGATTCAAGGCACGAGATGAAAAATGCACACATATTCTAGCAAGATGGATAAAGACTATGGATAAAGGATTTGGACACAGAAATGAAAAACAACGATTGGTAGACTTTTATCTATTTATCTAAATACATTTACTTTTCAACTTTATCAAAGTAAAAAAACACTCCAAATTACAGCTTTCTATTAAGTATTAAATATTTGGTAAAACAGATTTGACAAAGCTATAATATTGATTCCACTCTCGAATCAGGATAAAAAGACAAACACAAACTCACCAGCAGTATTGTGTAATGTCTACTATTATCACGATACAAACTTATACATGTAGTGTTTCTGAGCGAAAGAAAAAAATAAGCGATATATTAGTTAAAATAATAATAATAATAGCCAACATAAACTTCTCGAATGAGCCTCTACGTATTGGATCTGTATCCCCACCCAAAAACCAGGATGAAAAGACCCGTGAATCTAAGTGCCGGAACAGATGGGGCGCAAGTTACGTCGGGTAACAGCTAGAGATGGGCGGTGGATAAATACTCCATCTACCTGTGTAAGTATTTACTCAGAAGATTGAATAAATAAAGTACACAGAGCTTGCTTATATATTGACTTGGCATGTGATGCCTGTTTACTTATTTTAATATATATTAACATATAATTACGTCTTTGCACGCCTACCAGTAAAAATGATAATAAGTCAAAGAAGCCTAGTTTCAATGTGTGTTTATTAGGTATTTTCATTGGCGTCGCATTTGACGTCTAATGCATTTGTATAGTCTAAAGTCATACTTTAAGCATATTATAACAAAGCATCGCACATACTTTTCGACAAGAATTTTAATTGTGAACTAGATTTAAATTCCAAAATTATTATGAACACATGAAATAAATGAATATGAATATAAATATGAGTCACTACTCATTTGAATCAATCTACTCACCAAATGGATAGCTATGTATATTTATCGGGTATTTACTCAATCTACTGAGTAAATACTCAAATTGCGCTGCCCACCGCCCATCTCTAGCTGTTACGCGGCGCAACTTGCGCCCCGTCTGTTCCGGCCCTAAAGGAGATGCTAGGCTATTATTATTAATAGCCTTTATTCAGATAGAGATATAGATTATTACAATTGCAGTTTTACTTTGTTGTCTCTTCATCTCTCCTCTGTGTGCCCCTAATGGCAAAGGCCTCCTCCAATTGGTCCACCCCTCCCTATTTAGTAATAACACTTACATTAAAAATATCCGTAAATAGTTTTTTCTTTTTTTTCATTTTTTGCGATTCTTGCTTTACGCGTGGGATAGAAGAAAATCAAAACTTTTTCATTGCCGATGGTCCTTTGTAAAGAAACCCAAAAACTTCTTAATAAGCACAAAAGTAAAGCCTACCTGGGAACTATCACCAAGTTTCATAGTGCTTGACATGAGTGATAAATTGGCTTTCAATGAACTAATATTAGTTTCTTTCGAGATAGTTCGAAGATGATTTATCGTTGTATCAGCCTACGTGGTGATATATCTTGTCAATGACCTCACAGTGTCAAGTAAGATGGACGGGTATTTTGATTTGAATGTTAGTTAAAATTTCTACATTAATTAAGTAAGTATTAGGTAAACACATATCAATTTGCTTCTGAGTATGTTGAATATTTTGTTACGTGTAACTTCAGCAATATACTCTGAGTGTGGTCAGACAGAATGGTCAAACACACACTTGGCATTTATTTTTGAATAGAATAAAAACATAGCTTGTTTATCATCTCATCTTTTTTAATGAGAGCGCATAAAATGGCACCATATAAATAATTACCACCTTAATTGGCGCAATTTTTTCAGCCAGCATGAGATTTATAAGTGACAGTACAAACTTTAAATTAGGAAATTTCTCTAACCATATATAGCGCCGCCGATAAGGTATGTTTAATGTTGAGCTGATACTGATAGCCCGTCTAACGCATTTGTATAAATTGATATATAAATAATATGAACGAATGTAAAAATGCACTTGAAAAACAAGTGCCTTAGCACACGAATGCCTTAAAATGCATTCTCTAAAAAGTCTTACAAATGGAAAAACAATAAACCTAATCGAAGTCCTTCGAGTTATTCCATGAACGAGTTCAGAAAACTACTAGTATCAACAATTTCCAATATTTTCCACATTTTAGCAACATTTTAGCGCTGATCGAAATGCTAATGGCGAGGTGTTAGCCCTTGTAATTCGACGATAATGCCGACTGTTAACCCGAATACCACTATCGAAAGTCACCTTTGTGGTTACTGTTGACAGGTTAACATATCAGTGTATTAGTCGTGTGTAATGTACATTGCATAACTTATTTAAATAATATGTACTTATATATCCTTTTCCTTTGTGACTTTCATGCTAATCTAGGAGAGAGAAAACAAGTCATTAAAAAAAAAACCCCCAACAGCCTTTTTATATAAGTACCCAGTGTCACTCTCAGAATTTTCTTAGGAGCCTTAACCCTAGAGGTCGCGTCCTCAGGTGGCGGGTCGAGGAATGCCCGTCAACATTCTACTGCTATTGAAGGGTAGGAGAGAAATAAAATACCTCCCGCGGACCAAAAAGGTCAAAGAGAAAACTTCGTAAACAAACTTCTTTGACATATTCGGAGTAAAGGTCCTCGTTTGTGATAAACTCTTGGGTTTGAGAGCTCATTAAAGAAGGCAGCGGACGAACAAACCTATTTCTGGTCAACGGTGGCTCTCAAGTCTTCCAGGAAGATTAAGACCTTAGTGTCAGGTGGCAACCGACTGTAAAATCCAATAGCCAAACCTTTATATTAATCATGAGGCACAACAAGAAAATAAAAGAAATCTAAGGCTAGGGCGTCCCCCTCAAGCGACGGCGATGAGAATGCGACATATACTAGGGCATCCTTCCCCCCAAGCGACGAAAGATCAAATCAACAAAACGCTGTCCCAATATCCCAATTGCGCATAGGAATTTGGAACATTAACACAATGACAGGAAGAAATGCTGAAATCAGCGCTTTTCTACACAGACGACGCATAAACATTCGCAATGCAAGAAACAAAATGAAAGGGCGCAAAATCACGTCAAATCGGGAACGGCTTCAAAGTCATATACAATGGTACCTAAATGGTAACCAAAAATGGTATTGGAATTATCCTGGATTAACATCTCAGCGAAAAGGTAATTGAAAAAAACAGAATCAATGATTGCATCATGTCTGTGAAGCTAGCCCTGGAAAAGCAACCATGCCTTAACGTCGTCGTCTTAATCTATGCACCACAAGTAAACTGCCCTGATATGGAAAAACAAAAATTCTAGGAGGACCTGCTCGAGCATGTGCAAATTATCGGGGTATAAACTCACTTCTCAAACCCTCAAAATCTGGGAAAGAGTCCTAAGTGAACGCATTCAAAGCCTTATTAACTTATTAGTAAATCAGTTCGGTTTTGCTCCTGGGAAGGGAACAACAGACGCGATCCACGCAATCAGACTAGTTAAGGAAAAAGCTCGCTAAAACAAACAAAATTTGTGAATTGTACTCATAGATCCTGAAAAGGCTTTTGATCGCGTGCCGAGGACCATAATATGGCAAGCCCTAAGAGCTCAAAATGTCCCTAAACACTATATAAAACTCAATATTGATGTACCATAATGTGCAAACTTGTGCCAGAAGTCCAGCCAGTCTGTCGGAGAGTTTCGGTATCAAAGTAGGAGTCCATCAAGGAAGCGCACTAAGTCCTCTGCTATTTAATATCACAATGAACTACCTCACCGAGAAAATCCAGAAACCCACACCTTGGAACCTTTTATATGCGGATGATGTTGCTCTCGTCGCAGACAGTATGAACAAAATACAAGAAATTTTGGAGCAATGGAGGAAATCTCTTGAGTTGAATGGTTTACGCATAAGCAGAACAAAGACAGAGTTTATGATATGTGGCTTCAACCCCGACGAATCTATACCATTAAGTGCGGAAGTCAAAATGGATGGAGTCGCCCTACCTAGAGTAAATAAATTTAAATACCTAGGACAGTAATCGCAGAAGACGGAATAATACAAACTAATATTACACACAGAACAACATCTGGGAGGAAGTTGCGTACACTAACAGGAGTTCTCTGCGATCCGAAAATGCCGATAAGAACCAAAGGCAAGGTCTACAAAACAGCTGTAAAGCCTGCTTTACTCTATGGTAGCGAAACGTGGGCCTCGAAGAAAACTCATGAGCAAAAACTTCATGCCACCGAAATGCGCATGTTACGTTGGGTGGGTGGAGTAACACTTAAAGACAAAGTTTGTAACAAACACGTAAGAGGAAGCTTTAAAGTAACGCCTGTTACTGAGAAGATTGTAGAGTCCAGGCTAAGATGGTACGGACATGTATTGCGCAGACCCGATGACCATACCGTAAAAAAGTGCCTTTCCATGGCTAAAAAGAAGAAAGGGAGATGTAGACCGCCAACTACCTGAATGACAAATGTTCGAAAGGACATGCAAAGCCTTACAGAAAACGATGCTTATCAATAAATTAATATTAGGAAAGCCAACCCCGCGTAACAGAAAGAGGCGAGGACAAAGAAAAAGTGTCACTCTCTAATTAAGGCGAATTTAATGACACCTCTCAAGCTTAAATCCATCAAGCCGTTCAGGCCGCAGAGCGTGCCAAACAATTATACATACATACACTCGAAAAACATAACCCTCCTTCTGGCGCAGAGGGGTGAAAAAGTAGAATGTACCACTGGTTTTTTTATCACGCATAATATAAAAACAGATGAAAGGTATTCTAAGGTCAAAAGTGAACGTCGATCTTCATAGTGAAATTTAAAATTCAGTTCGAGTATTTTATATGAAATTCAGTATGTTAAAAAATATATTGCAACTGGGTGGGCTAAACAAATTCCAACTATTTATCGCTGCCCAGTATAGTTAGAACTCCCACTTGATAGTTTTATTCTGGTCGTTGTTTACGGGATTTTTGTTTGGTCGATTAAAAGTAACAAATAGAACTTGCAAGCCCCATATCTCGGCAATCCCTTAGCCGCTTTAGCTCATGTTCGAACTTAAAAATTTCATTGGTGATTTGCACGCCTACCAAATTTAATGAAGCTCCTTTCAAATATACTAAGTTATCATCGGACAAACATACATAACATACAAACGCCGGATTGTTCAAGTATTCTCGGAGAACTAGTAGTAATAGTTTGGGCAGGATACTTTTAGCCAACCCAAGCGCGATACATTAGGTTGGGGAAAAAGTCTTTTCGCATATAGTATGTATGAACTTGTAATAAAACCACTTTGGCAATACTATTTGTACCTGGCTGGTTTTGGTATCATTTAAAAGTTTAAATTTTAAAGAAGATAATTCCAAATTCAAATTAGTAAAATGCGTGATTTTCATTTGTTTTCCTTACCGTCAAGATGAGTGAATCTAATGAAGAAATTAGATACATTTTAAAATTTTACTACCAAAAAGGTAAAAATGCAGCGCAAGCCGCGAAAAAAATTTGCGATGTTTATGGACCTAGTGCAGTGTCTGTGAGAGTAGCACAAATTTGGTTTAAGTGTTTTCAATCCGGAAATTTTGATGTCAAAGATGCACGTCGCTCTGGTCGCCCTGTTATGGATAAAATGGATGCTATTTTTGAAAAAGTGGAGCAAGATCGGCATATCAGTAATTACGACGTACCTGAAGAACTGGGAATTGACAACAAAACAGCTTTGGCGCATTTGTCAAAACATGGGTACACAAAAAAGCTCGATATTTGGGTACCTCACGATGGTGGGCAGGATACTTTTAGCCAACCCAAGCGCGATATATTAGGTTGGGGAAAAAGTCTTTTCGCATTTTATATGAAAATTCAAAACATTTTTTAATATAGTTTATTTACATTTAACTAAAGTATGTAGGTACGATTTTGTTCGATAACTTTTTGCCATGTTATGGGTAGGGACAAGATCCCATTGCTATAGAAATTTTGGGGCACCTGATCAAAAAACTGCGTCAAGTAGTTTTGGCAGTCCTCTCGTGATGTTAAGTGAGACTACCTAAAGAATTCTGAAGAGACCGAAACAGGTGAAAATCTGAAGGTGCCAGGTCAGGACTATACGGCGGATGCATTAACACCTCCCAGCCAAACTCTTAATTTTGCTGAGTGGTTTATGATGTGTGAGGTCTAGCGTCATCATGATGAAAAACCACACCCCTTCTGTTGATTAATTCCGGCCGCCTATGTTAGGTACCTATGTTAGGTACTTTTACCTAGGTACCTATGTTAGGTACTTTTTAGGGTTCCGTAGTAAAAAAGGAACCCTTATAGTTTCACCATGTCTGTATGTTTGTCCGTCTGTCTGTCTGTCTGTCTAAAAAGCTGTGATTTGGCATGGGTATGTATGAGCTCACAACATTAGACCGAAACAACCTTGGCCGAGCAATAGTTTAACACAAAACCGTTCATCATTGCTCTGTTCAAAATATTACACTTCGACGAGTAACGGTTGGCCGAGAGTACTGTTTTTCCTTTAACGGCTGGACAATTTTTCTTCACCGAGTAACTGTTATAGAAAATACCGTTGGACCCTTTATGGTTGAACAAAAATTCTTTTACCAACCAACTGTTAGACCGAAAAATCTTACGTCCCTGCCGCCTATAATTATAGGCGTACAGATCTGCGGCAAACCAATATTTGTAGGATCGTAAAGGGACGTAAGATTTTTTGGTCTAGCAGTTGGTTGGTAAAAGAATTTTTGTTCAACCATAAAGGGTCCAACGGTATTTTCTATAACAGTTACTCGGTGAAGAAAAAATTGTCCAATTATAATTGGAAAAAATAAATAAAGGTAAATAAAATATAAAAAAGAGTTTTAGTGTAGCTCCCATACAAGTGAAGTGAAAAGACATTTTTTTTTCCTTTAACGCAATTATAATTGGAAAAAGTGGTAAATAAAATATAAAAAAAAGTTTAAGTGTAGCTCCCATACAAGTGAAGTGAAAGTCATTTTTTTTTCTCGACTGACCAGTCATGTGGTGTATCGTTGAATAGGGCTTTTTAAAATATTATAAGTTTGCAAACATTGTTTTTCGATTTAAGGATCCGTTTCTGATTTTTTGATGACCTTTGTCAGGAGATCACCTAAAGGGTGAGTGTCCTACGCTTCGCATGCCTGTGCGTGGTCGCCATTCAAGAAACTTTTTGCCCCATCGGCCATCGATTTGTCGCGCTGTGTCCCGCCCACTGCCACTTCAACTATTCAAATGAGATTAATATATGAATTTTTTTTAATATACATGATATGAAGGAGAAAATAATCAGCCAAATGTATTTCAACATAAAAAAATCAAAGTCATCAATTTTACTTCCATTTCGCAACATCACAAATGCTGCTTATAAATCTCGTATATTACCCGGAAAGAAAGCAACAAGCTAAAAGCAGTGTAATTTGTTACCTGCAACGTAATTTTTATACGTAATGCGCTTCAGGATGCATGCTGCTCGGGAAGTATGGGCAATTTATTGTGGCTGAAATGTTACGCTTTCAGCCTACACTTTCCAGCACAAGTGCTTTGTCATTGACAAATATTTTATCACGTTTCTAAGCATGTATTCTCATCCATTGACGTCCGGTATTGTAATCAGTAGTTTATGATACCATAACATAATGAGGCATATTATAATACGTGTAGCGGGAGCGAGGTGATATGCTCGACCGCCACAAAGGGAAGATCTTCCCGCCAGGCATGTTGTTGCGCCTGGGGAACCGCGGCTCCAACGGTGTATCGTCGGAAGTTGTATATATGCAGCGAATCAGGCGAACTCTGAGATCGAGATGTAGAATACTGCTGGCGCCATCTCATATGCTTCTTTTGAACTATATTGTCAGTTGTCTCTTGATTTGTTTGTGTTGTAGTTCCTCGTAGTGGCCGTAGAGGTCGCCACATACGAGTGTGTTTAAGTAATATCACACAAGAATAATCTTTTTTTATTATTTATGAAGAAACAAGATATAGTTTTAAAAACTAAAACTCGACTGCGGAAAGATTCTTGCTGAAAATTTGGTTTATCAAGTGAAGGCAAGCACAGCAAGAAGAAACAGTCTTTCTTGCAACCCACATTTAAACTATCTGAATAACCCAAAGGTTCACTAGTAGACAAATGCTTTTTAACGTTAAGTTCGCCTATTTTTCTGTATAGTACAATACATATTTGATGAATTATAAAGATTAAATAAATAAATAAACAGCTAGTAAATTATAAAATGTGCTAATTAAGCCCTTTCATTTGATACTAAACACGGTATTAGGTAATCGTTTTATTTTATACTTACATACGGCCTGTAGAGGCCACCATATTGAATTTATTGTGACGTAACAACCCATAACCATCAGACAGCCAAGTCGCTTCCAACGATACCTCATACGAGTATGTTAAGATACCATAAAAGGGATATTTTATATGATACCTCATAACGATAATAGAAGACACGAGGAAACAGAACAACATACACACATACTGCTTGCTTTTCGTGTGTGTAAGTGGCCAACACTTGTGTCATATTTTTCAAGCTGCCTAAAGGCATCTGACATAGCTTGACGACTGCCATACAATGATGACAGCTTAGCCGGGACCAACGGCTTATACGTGCCTTCCGAAGCACGGAGGAGCTCGAGAAGTTTTCATGCCACTTGTGGTCACCAATCCAAGTGCGGACCACGCCCGGTGTCGCTTTACTTGCGAAAGCGCTAATAATGCGCACTCCCGCCGGGCCACCGAGCTCCTCACACACGTACTTACGTCTTACATATATTATGACGATTCCTTAGACACATAGGGCTTATATTATTGTAATTTATATATTTTATTTATTATATAGGTAGTTATATTTAAAGATGTAGTATTATATATTTTTGATATGTATTAGTTTTAGTATTATACGTATGCCTTTATTCTAATTTATGAAGTAAAGATAAGATTTCTTTCACATCAACCCTCTCTGCCCATTTATTGTATCCTTTTACTAATACTTGGTTGACTGGAAGAGATCCCATTATGGGATAAGTCCGCCTTTGTACATACTTACACATGGTTTATAACTGTTCATATAATTGTTAACTGTTTATGAACAATAAAGATATACAACAACAATAACATCAATATATTATGTTTTTCTTAATTAAACCTTGTAACTAACCAAATCCTCGAATTAATCCGACATGTGAGAATGTCTTGAGGTGAGATAATTAAATTCAGTCGCTAACGACTTCTAATCTCGTTAGTTAATTAAAGTACTTGTAATTGAAGCCAATAATCCTGTAATCAAACTGAATTTCGATGGAACTCATTGACGTAATATACTTACGTTGAGAAATATTGAGAGTACAGAATCGACATTAGGATAAACTAGTTGTGAACTTGACGAACTAATATGCAATGCACGCTTGTGCTACAAATCCGTGTTTTGATCAACTACTCTTATTAGATAGATAATACATAAGTAGGTACGTACCTATTATTTAACTATCTAATACGAGTAGTCAGTAAAGGATTATTTGTAGCTATAGTCACACACATACAGAGGAAAAGTACAAAATTACAAAACGTGAAAAAATAACGCAATCGGAACAAACGGGTCTTTGGATATTACTCAAATCCACACTAGTACATTTCTTATCTTAGCGCAAATATAGCACGAGTAAAGTTACCTCTCGTCATGTTCTAAGTTGCTCCTTTGTTTTTTGTGTGTTTAATTGGCCAAAACTAGTGTCAGATTATTTAAGCTGCAAGCATCTGACATAACTTGACGACTGCCATGCAATGATGACAGTCGGATCCAACGCCTTTAGTGCCTTTCGAACCACGAAAGAGTTCGAAATATCCAAAACGTCCAATCACGTCCAAGCTTGCTAGCAATGCATAATACTACCGAGCCACCGAGCTTTTTGACAAGAGTGAGAATATCAAACGTCTAACTAAAAGTACACATAAACAAAAAAAAAACACAAAAAACAAACGATAAGTCGTACCTACATCTTTTTCTCAGTTTGCTTAGTTATCATGGTTTAGTAATAGAAGTGCCGTTTGATAATTTATTAATATTCTTTGCCGATGCTGAGCTGATGAGAACTGCAACTCCTGGTGATTTCTTGTGTTAGAAATAAGAGAGGCGTTCCAAGACGACGCGTATTGCGACCAGGCTAAGGAAGAAGAGAGAGTTGAAAATTCGGCAATAATAATATAGAAATAATAATTATTAATAAATATATAGGAAAAATCACACTCATTGAGTTAGCACCAAAGTAAGTTTAAACTTGTTTTATGAGATTCTTACTATTAACTTAAAAACATAAAAAATAAACTTAAAAACATATTGTGTTTAAAGACCCAAGACTCACGACAATTTGAAAAAGGCCTTTCTCTAACTTACTCTGACTGGGTATCGGACCCAGAACCTTTGGATTGGCGGACTAGTGTGTTGACCATTACGCCACGGAGGATGGCAATTTTGCCATAACACAAAAAAAAAACGAATAAAATTTTGCTAGCCGCAACACATTCTCGTACATAGCCATCCTTCCACGCTATCGATATTATAAACTCTAAGCTGTGCTTAGAGTTGATTGGCTGATGGCATCATCATAATGTTGTACACAACACTAGTTAACATAATTTTACACAATAATGAATAAACAAGAGTAGGCAGATACTATGTACCTCCACTGGTTACCTATCTTAAAGATGAAATTTTGTTATACGAATTTTATTTGTTCGAAAACGTTTCTTGTTTTTTTTTTATTTTCTATATTTTCATTTAAACATTTTATTTATTGAGAATTATTTTTAAATACGTTTAAATTTATTGAGAAACCGATTTTCAACAATTTTTTTTTTCAAAATCTATATATTTTGAAATCCAACTTGATTTTTGCCCGAAGCTTCTAATGGAAGATGATTTAGATGTCCTAAACATATTTTCTTAATTATCAAAAGTTTTTTTTTATTTCTTGCGCAGAAGATATAACGCGGGAACGCAGCCAGTGTTCTTGGCACCTTACGCAATTACCGATTACGCAATTTATGTTTGTTTACTTGTTCGCAAGCATTACATGTTATAATGTGTCAACATTGTATTATATTATAAGTATTTATTAAAAGACAATAATAATAATATGACAAAGCCCTTCTGGCGAGTAGGCGATCAATACTGTGAAAATGAGTTTCTTTCGGCGTTTCTTCTCAGCAGTGGTCGTTACGAAGCGCTGGTATCGGTAGCTTTGCTTTAAAAATAAATTATATTTTAATATACTTTACACGTAAAGTAAATTATACTTATTGACGTGTAGAAGTGCCTGTAAAGGTTTAATTACTGAATGAACATTTCAATCTTTGAATCTAATATAGTTTCATTTAGATTTAATTTAATTTAACTTTAGTTTTTAAATTTAATTTCATTCATTATAGTTATTATTGTGTTTATATTCTTACATAATAAACCTCTTTATAACACGGGAAACAGCTAACATAAAATTATAATTGTGTAAAACTATAAATTAAAAATGTATAGATTTAGTATGATTTTGTTCAGCGGCAACAAAAAAACATCATCTATAAAAATTTCAACTGTCTAGCTACAATGGTTCATGAGATACAGCCTTGTGACAGACAGACAGACAAACAGTCGGACGGTCTAAGTAATAGGGTCCCGTTTCTACCCATTTGGGTAAGGAACCCTAAAAATCGAATAAAATAATTATTTATGGGGGGCTCCTATACTACAAACGTGATTTTTCATAGATCGTCGTGTCCGACTCGCGCTTGGCCAGTTGTATTATAACTCAACAAAAAGTTCTCATCAGACTTAACAACTTTTGCTAAGGCGGCATTTTAATATTTCTTATAGTTTAGCTGGACCATCATAGTTCTGCATCATGTGTTCCATTTTCCAAAATCAATTATAGCCTATATGTTGCCCAGGCTTCACAGCTATATAACAAAAAAAGTTTCATTCGAATCCGTCCAGTATTTCCGGAGCTTAGCGTGTACAAACAGACAAACAGACAAACAGACAGACATTTTTTTTATTTTCTTACTCTAGTACTATATCTCCATCGCCCCAAATATTTTTTTTTGAAAAATTTCTATTGTACAGACACATTTTTTTTACTCTTTTATTATAGTATAGATAGATATAAATACATAAAATATTTGGTTGAAATTACAAAATGAATTTCAATGATACTACTTATGTCGCATGTTACAAATTTGTCAATCAAGAAATGATTATTTTATTATGGATTTGTTTAAAAAATAAGAAACAGTAGCTAAGTAATAATAGTAAATATGTTACTTTGACCTTTAGTACTAGTGAAGAGTACATATGTTGAATGGAAAACAAAAACTTTTAATATTGGGCTATGTGTTTTAAAAGTTATAAAAAAACACAGAAGAAAATGAATGTTTTCTTAGTGCGCGGTAAAGGTCAATTTTCGTCGGGATAATTTTATTTTCGTCGCTTTATTTAACTTTGTAAACTTGTTAAAATCACAAATCTTATAAAACACAAGAAGAATAATACGAGTACCTACTATCTGACGATCTGGTAGAGAGAGACGGGCAAAAGTGGGTTAAGTCACGATTTGCGAATCCTTCACAAGAAAGCCGCTCCAACTCAGGAATAGCAAGATACAATGCTTCCATCTTCTTTTGTTTCCAGTCGTATTGTTACGGGAACGTCCCTTAATAATTTAGGGAGAGGTTAGGTTTTAATAAGATTACAGGGAATTGCCAGTGTTTGTTAACATAACCCGAAAATCTATGGATAGACTTCAGATGATAAAATATTTGTAAGCCAAACAGTAAACTCAAAGTCAATACTACACAAAAAATATAGAATATGGTGAAATTTAACAAAAATGAAAAATTACCTAGGAATAACGAATATAAAAACTAAGTATAATACGTAGCTAATGGTTTCTTCCTGATTTTGCATGGTCATTAGCATCTTTGGGTGACTATTGACGTGCATGTTATATCTGAAGAAGATAAGGCGGGAAAGCGCACCCCGAGCTCTGAATCAGCAATCAATAAATACCGCTCTGAAATGAATACTGTAAATAAGAATAAATTAATTTAAAAAAAAAATCGACCGACTTCCTTTTATTTCAAGAGTTTCTTTCATATCTCAAAAGTTCTTTATCATATCTTCACCAAATTAATATAGAAAAAACTTGAAGTCGGTTAAAAGACCTATCTCAGCAAATAATGATCATAGGAATGTGCGTAGACGTGGTATACTGGTAGTCTACCAAGTTTTTAGATTGTTTTGTTAGAAAATAGGCACGTCAGCATGAAAAAGTCTTTTCGCATATAGTATGTTTGAACTTGTAACAAAACCACTTTGGCTATACTATTTGTACCTGGCTGGTTTTGGTATCATTTAAAAGTTTAAATTTTAAAGAAGATAATTCCAAATCCAAATTAGGAAAATGCGTGATTTTCATTTGTTTTTCTTACCGTCAAGATGAGTGAATCTAATGAAGAAATTAGATACATTTTAAAATTTTACTACCAAAAAGGTAAAAATGCAAGGCAAGCCGCGAAAAAAATTTGTGATGTTTATGGACCTAGTGCAGTGTCTGTAAGAGTAGCACAAATTTGGTTTAAGCGTTTACAATCCAGAAATTTTGATGTCAAGATGCACGTCGCTCTGGTCGCCCTGTTACGGATAAAATGGATGCTATTTTTGAAAAAGTGGAGCAAGATCGGCATATAAGTAGTTACGACGTAGCTGAAGAACTGGGAATTGACCACAAAACAGTTTTGGAGCCTTTGAAAAAAATGGGTACACAAAAAAGCTCGATATTTGGGTACCTCGCGGGCTCTCTGAAAGAAACCTAATGAACCGTGTACTCATTTGTGATTCTTTATTACGACGTAATGAGACGGAACCATTTTTGAAGAAATTGATAACTGGTGATGAAAAGTGGATCACGTACGACAAGAACGTGCGAAAAAGGTCATGGTCAAAGGCCGGTCAGGCTTCACAGACTGTGGCGAAACCCGGGTTAACTCGCAACAAAGTGATGCTGTGTGTGTGGTGGGATTGGAAGGGCATTATTCATTATGAGCTGTTACCACCAGGCAGGACCATCGATTCAGAACTCTACTGCGAACAACTGATAAGATTAAAGCAAGAAGTTGAGAGAAAGCGGCCGGAATTAATCAACAGAAGGGGTGTGGTTTTTCATCATGATAACACTAGACCTCACACATCTTAAACCACTCAGCAAAGATTAAGAGAGTTTGGCTGGGAGGTGTTAATGCATCCGCCGTATAGTCCTGACCTATCACCTTCAGATTTCCACCTGTTTCGGTGTCTTCAGAATTCTTTAGGCAGTGTCAGGTTAACATGACGAGAGGACTGCCAAAACTACTTGACGCAGTCTTTTGATCAGGAGCCCCAAAATTTCTATAGCAATGGGATCATGTCCCTACCTATAAGATGGCAAAAAGTTATCGAACAAATTGGTACCTACATACTTTAGTTAAATGTTAATAAACTATATTAAAAAATGTTTTGAATTTTCATATAAAATGCGAAAAGACTTTTTCCCCAACCTATTATATACCAGTGTTGCTGTTTTAATTCATTTTATCTTATATACTCGTATATATATAATATTTTATCCATTCGATCTACACAAAAAAAAACTGACTTTTGTACTCGCTTTCAGCTTACATTTTTCCAATCCTTATACTTTCAAATCCGATGTGAAAGCTAGAAACCCTAAAACATTGTTTTCGCTGTAATCCCGCATCGGCATAGTGAAATTAAAATATTTTAATAAAAGCCGAAAGTAGTGGAAACGTGAATATTCTGGCAACAAATAGAACTGGGTGAGCTCGGCTTATTCACAAATCCTGCTGACTGCAGCTACTGTGCTGCATTTATGAGGAAAGAGAAAACTGTGAAATGAAATCGAGAATTCCTAAGTATTTTTAAGGTTTTAGTGTAGTGGTCTATTATAATTGATATTTTACAGTCACAGATGAAGTGCTGGTATCGATAGCTTTTTAAAAAAAACACTACTCGTAATGTGAATTATACTTATTGACGTGTAAAAGTGCCTGTAAAAGTTTTATTACTGAACAAACATTTGAATTGTAAATTACTTACTTAAACCAACAAAGAATGTCAAAACATGCGTAGAATAAGTCGGTAAGCAGATCTCAGGATTTACAGCAATATAGCTGAGGTTGCAACCCTGAGATGAGAGAGAAAGTTTACGTAAAATAAAATAATTTAAAAAATTTGTCAATACTGGAATACTAGATATTAATATTCCGTTAGCTTTGTTCAAATTACAACTAAGCATTACATACATTTTCTGCACCAACTAAATTCTCAGAGAGGGCAATGCTTATTTTCCGACACAGATATTAGTCACGGGAAAATTCAAGAAGTTAAATGAATATCAAAATGAAAAAAAAAAAATAGCGTTTCTAGCGTTGTAGCTCTAGAAACGCTTTTTTTTCTCCAGCACAGCGAAGGAAGCAACTGGAAAATTAAAAAGATGTGGAGGAAATGAAATGAATATATTTATTTCTCGTGTTTTTCTCTTTCCTCGTAATGGTTGGTGCCGAGACCGCATTGCAGCAGTACGGATTATCAGTCTCGAATTTTTCAATTAACAAACTGTTGTTGGTAAGATTACGAGACCTTACAAATTGTCGACTCACAACTTCGTGATAGAGTTTTTAAATTTAAATAAATAGGGACGAATCACACAGATTGAGCTAGTCCCAAAGTAAGCTTAAACTTGTGTTAAGCGACACTAAGCCAACGATAATATATTTTATGATAAATACATATATAGATAAACACCCAAGACCCAGGACAATTTGAAAAAGGCCATTTTCTAACTTGCCCTAGCTGAGGATCGAACCCAGAACCTCCGGATTGGCGGACTAGCGTGTTGACCATTACGCCACGGAGGTTGTCAAGAGAGCCATTTTCATTTGGAAAAGAAGTTCAAACATTAGTATATTTATGTAGAAGTATACCTAGAGATTATGATTATATATGAGGTATATGGAATTTATTAAAAACTTCAGCAGACATCATAACATGATGCCACAGACAGACACACAAACTCATAAAAACCCCTCTTTTTTGTCGTGGGTTAAAAAAGATTCTTGCAAGTATTTTATTATGATAGGATCTTAAAGATAAGCAAATGTTACAAAAGTAAATATGACTAAATAATTACAAAAAGATTCGCCCGAAATTGCAAACTCTTAACGTTTCGCCTACTTCTCATAAATAGCGCCTTTTGACCAATTTGATTCATATTATAAGAACTTAAAAAAATACTACCTAATTTCAAAAAGCTCCTATCAAAAAGTAATTAACGCCGAATATTAAATGTTTAATGGCGCTCCCACACTGCTGTTAAAAATGTTTACAAACATTTTCTAACATTGAAAAAAAATATCTTATTGATGTAATTTTGTTATATTATAAGTATCTATTTTTCATTATTTTAATAATTGTTAGTTATAATAGCATTTTATTTTTAAGTTTATATGCATTTTTATAGTGTTAGAAAATGTTAGTAAACATTATTAACAGCAGTGTGGGAGCACCATTACAGCTCTCAATTGAGATTAGTCAACATTACTCAACATGATTCACCGAAATGTTTGAATTGGCCTTTTGCGTTTTCGGTCGTTCGCCTCGGAAGGGAATATTTAAATACTTATACGATACATAGAACTTCGCTCACTTGTTCGATTATTCCAAAAATGTAATATCCTTGATAACCGTCTTGTCTGTAATAATCGTCTTAAGACGCTAATGCGGTGTTGTCGCTGTCTCGTAATCTTCGGATTTAATCCGCGCGGAAGTAACTCAGCTATAATACTGAAACTGTTATTTTGGGGCTTTAATTTCATTCGACAATAAGATTTTGATGTGAATATTCTATTGCGAAATGAACTCATTCAACTGAATAGCTGACAGGAATATAAATATAAATTTTTAAGGACAAATTACACTGATTGAGCTAGCCCCAAAGTAAGTTCGAGACTTGTGTTATGGGATACTAACTCAACGATAATATATTTTATAACAAATGCAAATATATAGATAAATATCTAAGACCCAGGACAATTTGAAAAAGGCCATTTTCCAACTTGCCCTGACCGGGGATTGAACCCGGGACCTATGGGTGGCGGACTAGCATGGTGACCACTACGCCACGGAGGTCGGCAAAAGTATACTATCTATGTATTAGCTACATACTATCTAATACATACTATAACTATGACTATTGATTATGGACCTCCACTTGCTATGGTCCTGACAGACCTCATTTGCTTGCTCTACACTCATCAATCTCTTTATACATGCCCTTCGGTTTAGGGTACTTCTATGCCTCTTTTGTAGCTTATTCCATCTAAGATATTTCTCGATTAAATGAACAAAACTGTTTGGAACTGATATTTTAATGTCTTTTTACATTTACAGTATAATGACATCGATAGAAATGATGTAACTGTACCATCATCCTTAACATAAGTACATATATAACCTTTCAAATGACAGCGGTCACGTCGTGACTATACTCGTTACTCCTGACGTTTTACTATTATGTTTTCTATCGTATCAGTTAAAGTAATCATAAAAAGAAAATCCCACGTTGGTATACGTATAACACAACGTTACGTTATCCCCAAAAGCAATTGACCAAGTACTCATAAAAGAAAAGGTCTCCGCGAATAAAAGAAGCACATATCAATGAGTTACACCCGTTACAAAGCGCTCTCAAGCGCCGTCCGAATGAGTCATCAACACAAAGAAAGGTTTCGCAAACGTCACAAACCTCCGTCAAGCGATCTCATTTCAGGAGCGTGGATGTTATAAACATATGGATAAGGCAATAGTGGCACACTTGTACCGCGCGGTTTCCGAATTAGATTAAGACAACTCCACAAACCTCCGTCAAGTGATCTCATTTCAGGGGAGTGGATGTTAGAAAAATATGGACAGGGCAATTGTGACACACTTGTACCGCGAAGTTTCCGAATTAGAATAGGAATAAGACAATCCCATTACTTCCTTTACCTAAAAGTCGCATGAGGAAACTAAAGGACACACGTGCAACTACTGCATTTCTAATGAGCAAATAAAACCTATATGCACAAACGCATCCCCATCCCATCCCAGGTTTGCATTCCCGGAGATGGTTAGGACTTCTTTCAGAAAGCCGGTCGCAACAACTGTATTCTACGTGTTAATACTGATAATACACTATCTGAATGCCAAATTTCTTTTTAACCCTTTGAGGCGTTTTGGCATGAAAGTGAACAAACATCCATACAAATATTTCGCATTTATGATATTAGTAAGATTTGGTTTACTGGGATTTTTTTTTTTCAGATTAACGCCTACTTGACCTCTCATCACAGTTTAATTAATCAGTAAGTAACCTTGATGAGTTGAGCGTTTCTTTTAAGTTTCCTGTTAGTAACGTACATATTTTTTATTCATCCATGTTCAGGAGTAGCGCCGGCAAATGAAGTCGACCTTTTTAGCACCGAGAAAGGGTAAGTGCGAAATGAGCACTACATACTAGTACAAGGATATACAGACGATTCAGAACGGTCAGCATTTATATTTAACTCTGTTTCTCTTTTCATCTCAGCGCATTTCAGTCCCCGTAGCATGGCACCTTGGATAAACCCAGATAAAGTTTATATCACGTGACGGAGTAGTTACATCCAACTCGTTCTTACGTAGAGCGAGATATGAATAGATCGTTTGTTTCATTTTTCGTGTGTGTAAGTGACCAACACTGGTGTCAGATTTTTCAGGCTGCCGAAAGGCATCTGACATAGCTTGACGACTGTACAATGAGGACAGCCGGTACCAACGGTATATACGTGCCGTCCGAAGCACGGAGGAGCTCGAGAAATTTTTATGTCACTTGTGGTCACCCATCCAAGTGCGGACCACGCTCGGTATCGCTTTACTTACGAAAGCGTTAGTAATGCGCTCTCCCGCCAGGCCACCGAGCTCCTCATAGGATAACGCTGTCGTTGTTGCCATGCTTAAGGGACTAGTTGCATACATGCTATGTTATTTCGGAGCCCGAGTCCCGATTTTTACGTGTTTTCGTCACTTCGCATGCTCTTCGGTCTCCTTTTTGCCAATGTTAAAAATGAGACACTACTAAAAGATAAAGATTAAGAATATTTTTGTGAGCTTAATAGGTTTTGTAAACAGGTGACAGATGTAGCCCAAGCCTTAATCAGTGCGTACTACACGCACTGATTAAGGGTTGGGCTACATCTGTCAAGAGAGCGAGACGGAACGCTTCAGCATCGACCATGCTGTAACGTATTGTCGCTCTCTCTCGCTCTAGCAAATGACGGTTCTGAGCAACAGAAAAGGATAGGAGCACTGACACGCACACGCGTTGCTCTTAGTAGGTATTCAAAGATTTACTTGTCTAGCGGGGCGGGCCTTTATAGAACAATTTTAGTATTTAGTCAAGCCGGGAGACTTTAAAGTAGTTATACTTAGTTCCTTACATCGTCTCCCTTACCGTCACTTTTGTAGCTGCTCAATATGTTCAATAAATAAAAGGTACAGATACACAACTTTCGACCTCTGTGAACCTCTGTGGCCCAATGGTCATCACGCCAGTCTGTCATACCGGAGGTCCCGGGTTCGATGCCCTGTCAGGTCAAGATGATAAATGATCTTTTTCAGATTGACTTTCTCTTGGATGTTATCTATATAATGTATTTGTTATAAAATATAGTATCGTTAAGTTAGTATCCCATAACACAAGCCCAGTCTATGTAATTTTTCCGTATATATCTATTTATTTAACTATGTCTATATCCCTTGCGCCTTAGAAAAACTGCAGGACTATTACAAAAAAGAGATTGAAATCCTGCTACTTCCAGTATTGTTACATCTTGTGCAATGCAATACATAGGTAATCTACAGCGTGTTGCCAATTGCCGCAATCAAAGGGTACGGCAACCCCGGCCCGGAAATTGTTTCGTTCATCACAACACAATCCATTTGTACAGTAGTGCTATGTGTAAGTCATCGCCAACGAGCTGTTATGTACCTACGTACTAGAGTAGACGCCACATACCACAGTTTTGTTCCGTTCATAATATGCTATCACTGTTCACTTCACATTAGTCGCTTGCAATCATTAGCGCGCCATTTACACTCCATAGTTGAAAAAAAGGAAACACTATCAACATAATCAAAAATTCCTTGGTTTGGGTTAAGATACTGGATTAATAATTCAAATAACAAGACAAATGTGTGTTACCAGTGATAACTTATGGCTCTGAAACGTGGACCCTTACTATGTGTCTCATAAGAAGGCTCAAGGTCGCTCAGCGCGCTATGGAGAGGGCTATGCTCGGTGTTTCTCTACGTGATCGAATCAGAAATGAGGAAAATAGTAAGAGAAAAAGTCACTGACATAGCCCAGTGGATTAACTCGTATAGCCTGCATCCAGCGCCTTCCAGCGGCATTGGTCAGGTCGTCAGACCACCTTGTGGGTGTCCTACGCTTCACTTGTGACCAACACTGGTGTCATTACGTGGTCGTCATTCGAGAACTTTTTTCCCCATCGGTTATCGATTCGTCGCGCTATGTGTCCCGCCCACTGCCACTTCAACGAGCTAATCCGCTGGGCTATGTCAGTAACTTTTGTTCTCCTACGAATTTTTATCATTTTTGATTTGATCACGTAGTGAAATACCGAGCATAGCCCTGTCCATAGCGCGGTGAACGACCTTGAGCCTTCTATAGACCCTAGGGACACAGGAGAGACTTCCCTCATAAAAGCACCGAGTCGATAAATAATTTGTTTGTTACTCAGTTATTATTATTAATATTTGAAAAACGTTAAAAACTGATTGAAGGTAGTATAATTTTTAAACAAAAGAAATGATGTGTGGTAGCCTTAAAATCATTTTGATCAAAGATAGGTATGTTAAACTTTTTTTCGTTTGTGTTATCAAATCCGCATAATATTTTTGTTTAAAGTCAATATTATTTTATGTATTTACAATTAATTATTTTTGCGTAAATATAGTCACCGAGTGCTATTAATTTATTTGTTGAAGGGAAAATTAAAATAAAAGATTTAAATTAAAAAACTAAACTAATATCTAAATTAAAATCTAAATCAAACTATTATATTATCTAATACAACTAAGTGTGGTTCATGTGGCATGGTGCCAAGAACACTGGCTGCATTCCCGTGCTGAATGGTTACAGCAATCTTCTGCGCGAGATATGAGCCAGCCCTCTTGTTACTTACAATTTATTTAATTGTTTACAATTTACAATACATAATATACATAGGTGGACTTACCACAGATACTAATTAGTTGAAATAGTTTCCTGATCTGTTCCCGACTGACTGGCAGATTTTTTCTAATTGTGATCATGTTTTTTTGGGTACGTTCGACATTTTTGTCGAAAGTACATGCATCTTTTATGCTACCGGTAGTCAAACTACATGGACGGTCCTACCGAACGCATCCAAATATAGAGTTTATCGTCATTTCCCTTTTGTTTCTTAAAAGTTCCCGCGCAATATTTGCATATTTTCAATAATTAATTTCTAATTTAAATAAAAGTCAATAACAACATAATAAGCTGGTTGTAATAACGTTATTACCTAATAATAGAAATTATAAAATAAAAATATGAGTCAGATTGGTATTACAAGCATATTCCTTAATAGTAAAAGTGCATATATATTATTTTTTTACGGTAAAAGGGGTGTTATTCCTATTAATAGAATAAGAAAAATTGCTTTTTCAAAATTGTCATCCTTTACGTATTCTGATTTTAGAGTTTCGTACCTAAATGGTGCCAACGGGACCCTATAACTGAAACTCCGTTGTCTGTCCATCACAGGGCTCTATCTCTTGAGCTAGACACTTAAAATTATCACTGATTATGTAATAATGTGACCACTATAACAACAAATAATAAAAATACAGTTTTTTAAACATTCTACAACCCTTCTTGGACGAGTCCGACTCTCACTTGACCGGGTTTATTCATTTATAAACCTTTCAAGAATACCTTTACATATTTGCAGAATTTAATAGGTATTGACGAATGCAAATGATATAAATAAACCTTTTTTTTTAAATAAAATCTTTTATGTACTTTACTTTTATAATCAGATGCGAATGCGAATAGAGTACAATGCATGAAATAAAATTAAATTGACGTCGATTTCGCTGAAACAGCTGCTTATTTAAACTGCTTTTCGAAATGAAACGATTGCATACATAATAAATGAATCTGTATGGAAAAGAGAAACAAATAAGTTTGGAAAATCCAAACGTGCACACCTCACAACGCTCATTCAAAAAAAATTGTCATGGAGTTTACTGATAAATCATACACAGAACAAACACGTGACTTACGCGCTGACCAAAAAATAGACTCTAAGCCTAAAAAATTTAAAAAAAACGGTAGTACATGGTCTCGCGTGTATTTGTTGTTTATAAAAAGTGATTTGAGTATTTTGTGAATTATAATTAAACGACACTGTTTACGATAGAAATTTTCAAAAGGAAACAATCCCGTGACTTAATGAAGCTATTAAAAAAATGGTACAAATACATTTAGTATTTCGAGCGTATCCGTGGCAAATCATTTATATCCGTAGTACAATCTATTTTATTTGCCAGGAAAATTATAAAATTCTGGAATCCCGACTTTTTAAGCGTTAACCCCAATACTCTTTAAACGACTAAACCGATTTTCATTAAACATAGCTAAGATCTACCACATGGGAACTTGCTTTCACGTAAAAAAACGCCTTAAAATCGGTCCATCCATTCGAGAGTTCTCGAGACAAACAGACAGACTGACAGACAAACATTAGCGTCAAACTTATAATACCCCTCTTTTTGTCGGTGGTTACAAAAAGAATATCATTGAAGATGTGCAAAACTTGATTACCAAATTTGTATGCCGATGGTTACCGTTAGATAGCAAAAAGCGAAACAAAATACACTTTTACAACTTTAGAAGATAATTTTGCAGAAATTTTAAAATCGTTGAAAAGGAAAAAGGGTTGAAAATAAAGGTCGAGCATACTGTGTCGAGTGCGAATGTAAAGTACCTTGGGTTATTTCGTATTTATCATAATGCATATTATTTGATTCCAGAGGATGCTTTAAAGTATAAATGATAGGAACCCATAATTTGACTTGAAACTAGTTTTTATTGCTATTGCCATTCATCGTCATCTTTATAATCTACATCTTGCATTTTTTCGTCTACTTTCTCACTTAGTCATGTAAAATTATTTAATTTTAATTATTTTAGCTAGACGGTAATCCAAAATATTATTATTCTATATACGTTTACTATAGACAAAATATAATACTTTATCCAAACTTAACCATCAGTATTTATAAAAATCATTCTCAATAAAAACATTCGTATATAACTAAACATTATATCTACCTCTACTTACGGTATACAGAACGCTGTAACCCGATTTTGTATTTGTATAGTCTATATTTAATGGAGTGGAGATTTCACGGTGTCTGCCCCGGGAGAGTTGACATGGATAAATTGTACCTTTTGCCTTTCCTGGGTTCCGTAGAGACAATTTGTAAACTTTTACCTGCTGGAAAAATGTTGAACGGAAATGTGGAAAGGTGCAAGTTACTGGCATCGTTTATTAATGAAACTTACTTTTTCTTCAGTCATCTTTGTAGGTACCTATGTCTTTCATTGGTTATTTTTAAATCTTTGGGTAGGATGTTGTTTTGAAAGAGACCGGTGTTTTGGTGAAAATGTGTCATATCATTATCATTTGAGCTTATTTTCCCGGTTGCATTCTCAGCAGTACCGCTTCAGAGCCCGGGGTCTGCTACCTAACCAAGGAGATTTGATGAGGTTATTGACTTATATAGAGCGACTGCCGTCTGACCTCCGCAACCCAAAGGGTAAACCTAAACCAATACTTGGATAGTTTGGTGATCAAACGCTAGATGGCGTTTATACGTGCCTTCCGAAACACATAATCATCTTTATTTTCGGTTAGTCAGGTGATTCAAGCCTGCAACATCCTAACCAGACTGAAAACAACTTTTTACAAAGTATGCTTCCGAGCAGTGGGATTCAAACCCCTGACCTCCGGGTCACTAGGCAAACGCCTTGACCATTGGACCACGGAGGCATGCAAAAGGGGTCGTTGGGGTTATATTATAATGAAACGGTGGTCAAGTTGTTAAGGCCCTGGATGAGCGTCTGTAAGGCACAAGTTCGATTTACGTGACTAGACTCTGTTTGCGGTGTACGGTCATTTTCAGCGAAATAGTATGGAATGGCCTTAAACTTGAATAGTCTATGTAGCAACTCGTCTAAAACGTTCAGTGTTTAACCACCAATTAGTTCCTGTTGATTTATATTATTTAACATGCAAAAATCAATCTTTATTTTTGTACTGTATGTAGCTGGTAATACTTTTAGTGCTGGCAACAAGCACCTATGTCATTTTTTATTCTCTCTTGCATTTTGATAGGAATCAGACCGTATATTTCTTCCAAGTCAAAGTTAAAACAATATAATTTCATACTTCACCAGTTTAATAGTATTTTAATTTAGCCCAAACCGAACAGGTTTTCCAACACTTCCGATGACGGAAAACATCATCATGGGGAAACCTATATGAGTACACTAATCGTGCATATTTTAAAGTAATGCAAATATTAGAAAAATAGCTGACTAAGCGGTCATACAGACAAGCGACAGTATGTCTGCGACACCTGTCGACGATCGGCAATGGCCGACCTGTGTCGCGCGATGTCGCGGGACGGCCGCATGACACATGTCATTCTATCACAAACTGTTAAAAACTGCTGCACGTGGCAGTTTTTAACGATTGATGTGTCACGCGACCGCTTGTGACAGTCAGCGACCGTCGCGCGATGTCGCGCGTCATAGATCGGCGACGGTTTCCGATAAACACCGACGGTCGGCGACTGGTTTCGCGGGCATACTGTTGCTCGTCTGTAACAGCCCTTAATCATCAGAACTGTGTTTTACGCACTGAACAACGTTGATGGTTGAGCTGAGGTTTTATACACAAAATATTTGTGTATAAAACCTCAGCTCAACCATCTAATAATTTCTACATTCTATTGGCGGAACCCTCGAAATGACTGAGTATAGTTTGTTTATTTTCATTTCAAATGGATTTCTTTCAGATTTTGCAATCAATACGGGGATATACCCAAATAGGTATACAATAAGAAAATAGTGACTTATCTAGTACCTACTCTATCTAAATGTACTAACTTTTGCTCTTGACTACGGTTATACTCATCCATCGAGAACTATAAATTTGAGACAAAATGTACCATCACTTACAGTTGTCTCAAGAGGGTACCTAATCAAAATACCACGTCGATCTATATCTTTATTTTGAAGAAAATATACACAAACTAACACAAAACAAATTCACTGAGAACATGTTGCAGTTTTGATGTTACATAAAAATATCAAGAAGAAAAGTAAATCTATTTATTACTAGCTGACCCGGCAAACGTTGTTTTGCCATAAAAAAATTTAGGGGTGGACTACCCCTAACATTTAGGGGGATGAAAAATAGATGTTGGCCGATTCTCATAGATACCGGATAAGCACAAAAAATTTCATCAAAATTGGTCAAGCCGTTTCGGAGGAGTATGGCAACGAAAACTGTGACACGAGAATTTTATATCTATTTATTATTTTCTAGTCTTTATCAAACACTAAAAGTTTGATGAAAAAACAATTGTTGAAGTTTAATCATGAATGTGAAGAAATTATCGAGAGAAATGAAATTTGCTACTTGGGTTGTCAGTACTTTTGCACGATTTGACCCAAAAAAAAAACTTACAAGTTTATTGCAATTTAAATGAAAACTTATAAAAATGAGTACAATAAAACGAAGTACCTAAATAATGAAATCAAAACACAAAGTCACCTTTTCTTAATAAATGGAATCGAAATCTACAGGAGAAACCGCAACAATGGCATAAAACAAATGCGAAGACAAAGATCAAAATCAAAGAGTCTTTAACAAATGTATTCCAAATGGTAAAATAACTCCATTGACACAGTCGAAAATGCAAAATTGAACGACCAATTTAGCCCAAGGTGGGTCCAACAATCCTTTTATTAGCCAAAAAGCTGTAATGGAAAACAAGAACCCTTTCTTATTTGAAGTCGGTGGTTCTTTCAGAAATATTTTATGGGCCATTTCCCTATTATCGGTCGGTTTCCCTTTTGTTTTCAAAATAATTCTGGAAATGTCAGAATGAGTGGGCGGAATTGTTTTGTGGGTACAAGGATTTTTTGTGTTTTTGGAAATAAGATTTAATAAGAAATGTGTTTAACATAATGTTTTTCAAAGATAATTTAAAGATTTTTTCTTTGATAGATGACTTTCTCCAAATTAAGGTCTCGAAGATTCTAAGGCTTTGATATGATACTTCATATATTAGATCGTATCCGCCTTATAATAAAAAACGAACTAACTTTATTACTAATTTTAAATAATTACCATACATTTTTAAAGTTTTCATTCTAATAAATCTGTACTTGCGAAATTTTTCCTGATTTTTTTAATATTCAAATACCAGTAAAATCATTTTTAACGCAAATTTTATAGACCAATTAACACCTAGTAAATCAAATTAATTTTATACTTGCGCCTTGAAAAGGTTTTTGACAAAACCAGCCATAAACATTATAAAAAAAACTCACACATTCACGAAGCACTTAACAATGTATAAAGGAGGCTTATTGGCGCCCAACATGTGACTGTTCCATCAATCAACGTCGCAGGCCCATTGTAGACCAATATCCAGTAAAGGAGGCCTCACCTGCTTGAATGAGAACTTTTCGTAGCATTTTCAATCACCATTTTAGTGACAAGCTGTATGTATCGAAAGTCGTAATACAATTTTTGAATGATTAGGTCGATGAGACGAGGGAATACGCAATGTTATACTTTCGCAAATGGGCGTGGTTCGGCCTTGGATAGGTTATCTTATCACCTGTTATTACCACACTTACCACAAATGACATTAAATTTACTTAAGCTTCTCCGTGCTTCGGAAGACACGTTAAGCTGTTGGCCCCGACCCACTTTTGATAAAAATGCTAAGAAAAGATTTACGTTCTCACTTTTAAGTGTAAACAGTAGTTCATAAAATAGAAAGAAGGATTATCTAGAGTGGTATGGGACAAATATTTAAAAGACATCTCCAATTCCTTTTAAATAATTTATTTTAAATGCGGGCAGCACTGGACCGCGAAAAATTCATGTCATCATCAGGTTGTGTACCTTTAGGTTACTTGAAAAAAATCGAACACTAGTATTAGCCTCGTACACACACGAGCCTTTTTTATAAAAGACGCTTTTTTGTAGTGTTACTTTTATAAAGCACGTTAAGCTATCCAAAATTAACCGCAATTTACACCTTTTCTTGAAGAATTCAACTTGGGTAACCTCCTCACATTTTTGCTCTGTGGTCTGCAGTAACACATAGAAGGTGTTCGCCATTCTATCTGTCAGTGTCAACTTGTTTTAAGTGGAAAATGGTCTTTTTTAAAATTTTTATATACAAGTCTCCTTTTTAACGCCGACAAAAAAGATAGGTCTTCTATATTTAACGCTAATGTCTGCTTGGATCTGTTTGTAGCGCTCGAACGGATGGACCGATTTCGATGCATTTTGTAACGTGAAAGCAAGTTCCCTTGTTGTGGTTTCGTAGCTATGTTTGATGAAAATTAATGAAAGCGGAACTACCGATATGACTTCAGTAGTTCCGCTACTTAACACTAGATGCCGTTCTTGACACTCAAGGTTTTTTTAATTTGCTAGCAAATAAATTTGTTGTAGTAAGTCTTAACAAGAGTATACTTTTAAACCTTTATCTTACCGTAAAACCGTTTTGATAAAGGCTACAACAGCAGTTGCAGGCGTCCGTAATTAATTGTTAGCTCACCTGGACGTAATTAACTGCATCCTCACTGCGGACGAGATTACGATGTACAAAACATCCATTGTCTGGAAAAAGTGATTTTCATTGACTAAGCGAGCGAAGCGTCTCAGTTTCGAGATTGCTTTTGTCCGGCAGTTTGTCTGTCTGTTATCGTCTACAAGTCGCATTTCTTAACCGATTTTCGTGAAATTTTGTAAACACGGTTCAAAAATTATATAGAATTCTTTTGACGATTCAGTTTGTCGAAATTTTTCAAAACGGCGGGAGAAATAGGGGTTGAAAACTTTCAAAATATCATATTTCAACCATTTCCAAAAATGTTCAAAAATGTCATAGAACTTTTTTGTTACACTTATTAAGATGCAACTTTTTTATCCGATAAACTTCAACGGGCCGGGGTGACTCGCGAGGTCTACAGGTCACAGAGCCACTAGTATGATATTGTATTCTTTACCTATATGGGTCTTATACAACACGCCTACGGGTTTTGTGCCCACAATCGAGACGATTGTCATACTGAACTCCGACTTTTAAAATATCGATGTATAGAACTTCGAAAGTTTCTTCATAGCAAATTTCGTTCCATACAAAAACTTTCGAAGTTCCGTACATCATAGCAAATTTCGAAGTTCCATGCAGAAACTTTCAAAGTTCCGTACATCGATGTTTTAAAAGTCTGAGTTCAGTATGACAGTCGTTCGAGCCTAATATTATGGGCAAAGTTATAGCGCACCATCTACACTGGCTCGAACACGTCGAAAGAATGGAGGAGGATCATGGGTAAAGAGAGAATACTAGAGCCGGCCGATTGGTCGCAAGCCAGTGGGCTATCCCAGGTATCGCTGGAGTGTCGTAGTGATGGCGACAACTAGCGAGTTAGAACAGGACAGGGAGCACTGACGTGATCTTGTGCTGGAGACCAAGTCTTACTTTGGGTCACTGAGCCAGGATAGTAAGCAATTAGATCTTATAGCTGTAGGCTCTGTCTACCCCGTTAGGGATTAAGACGTGACAACGTATCTGTATATGAAGAACCTAGTAAAAACTTTTATTGTCGGTCCAGAGCTGTGACCTAACTGAGAACGTCGACGGCCCAGCAGGAGTTATAATTAATAGCATAGTCGCCAATTGGATTGATGACATAACGTACAGTCAAGTACCAAGATACCTAACCACTGACCAGGCCCTCTACTTACATCTTCAATTTTCCCTTAAACTAAAAATAATATTAACATGAAAAATTTTATTCAGAAGGACTTAATTTAAATCTGTCTGAAGATAAATTTTCATGTCAATATCATTTTTAGTTTAAGAGAAAATTCAAGATATAGTAAGTAGAGGGCCTGGTCAGGTATCTTGGTACTTGACTGCACCTTAAGTTGTTCCGTGCTTCTGAAGGCACTTTAAGCTGTTTGTTCGTGTGCATTCCGACCTTGACGACTGCCATCTTACGATGACTTTAGATTGAAGTCATCATCTTGCAGCAACTAACACATAAATAATGATGTATATTGTTTACTTTAGCTATTTCTTACCGTACTACCGATAAAGGCTACAATTTTCCCAGCAGTTTCAGGCATCTGTAATTAATTATTAGCTCACCTACACGTAATTAACTGCATCCTGTGGAAGAGATAACGATGTACAAAACATCCATTGTCAGGACAAATTGCTTGTTAACTAATAGATATTGTATTAGATTTACCCAGTGAGAACATTACATTATGTTTATCAATAACGATTTTAACAGTGATTTTTAACCACTTACAAAAAGAGGAATGTTATAAATTTGACGCCAATGTCTATCTCTTTGTGGCCTAGTAACTCTCGAACGGACGGACTTTTTTTTACCTGGCAAATAAACTCGTTCATTACCTATACAAAAGTTTGGCTTACGTAAGGTTTTCTCCAATCACACTAATATTATAAAGGCGAAAGTTTGTGTGTGTGTGTGTGTGTTTTTTACTTCTTCATGCGCAAACGGATGGACTAATTTTGAAAAAAAAACTGGTGTCCAGGAAGCTAGCAATTCAAACCTGCAATATACTAACCAGACTGGAAACCATTTTTCACAAAGTATGCTTACCAGTAGGATTCGAACCCATGACCCGGTCACAAGGTGAACACCCTAACCACTAGACCACGGAGGCAGTCTTCTTATCTTAGGATATGGATAAGCGAGTATAATGCACAGTAAGAATAATTAAGTTAATTGTCACCCAGGGTTAGTTTTGTGGCCAAGGATATCGAAGCCTGCGAAGTGCAAAAGAAAAAGCGGGACTTTATAATAATTTGGATATTTTTTCGCATGCTACAAAAAAGGTAGTACCTAGATTGGCTACTTTTGCCGCGGGTAACACCGCGGGGCTCAGCTAGTAATCATAATTTATTATTTATCTTTCATAAATTGCCCTGGGCCTTGGATATTTATCTAAGTACCATATTAATAAGTATATTTAATTTTAAATTAATATTAGAGTTAATATCCCATAACACAAGTTGGGACTTACTTTAGGGTAGCGTTGCATAACAATCGATAGTTTGACTATCGATAGTAGACCTCGCAAAACAGTCACAATATTGATAGGACTATCGATAGTTTGCAATAGATGAAAGGTAAAACTATCGATAGGAATCGATACTATTAAATTTAGATACTATCGATAGTATCGACCTGTAACTACTTTTTGAACGAAAAACTATTGATAGCTTAATTACTATCGATAGCATTACGATATTGATATTCGTCACAATACTATCAATAGTTTTTAATACAAATAGTACCTTTACTATCGATACTATCGATAGTCTTATCGATATTGTTACTATTTTTCGAGGTCACAATAGTATCAAGAGACTATCGTTATTTTATACTTGCTTGCAACGCTACTTTAGGGTTATCTTGTATATTTATTTATTAATAATCTAGCTATTACAATAATTGAATATATTAAATTAAAACGAACCTAATTATAGGTTTTATGCTACGCCACACCCCAAACATTGTTAAAAAGAACACGAAATTGGTACAGAACAAGTCTCAAGTAATCCATCAAAATGATTTAGTATTTAGATACTTGCTCCATACGAATATTCTATGTACAGCCGCGCACCAGCTGTTATCCAAAATGGCTGCCAATGATAAATTTAATTTGCTCTTGTTAACAAATTTGTGTGGACATCTGCGCTAGTATTGAGATTGTGGATTAATTTTCGGAACGGTAGATTTTGGTTTTAAAATAAAAATTGAAAGTATGCTATATGCATTCAAGTGTGTCCCTTTCAAACTTAATTCATTAAAAAAAAGTCTGTCTTTTTATATACCCAGTGTCACTCTCAGAATTAAAACGTCCATCGAACCGTGCAGACTGCAGAGCGTGCCAAACAATTAAACACACATACATACTCTCGAAAAACTTAACCCTCTTTCTGGCGCAGTCGGGTTAAAACCTTTAACCATTAGCTTCCCACGGTGGCCTCAATTTACGTCACGAATATCACGACAAGTGTTACCAGTGATTTTTCATATTAGTAAATTTAAGGACTTTCCCTAGCAGTCGTCCGTATATACGATGTGTATTTTTTATAATTGATCAAACGAAATCTGCACACATCAGACGACATATTATCGATAAAAAAAAAGAAATAAAATCGATATTTAACTTATTTACAAAAATTCAGGCACTTTAATTTTTTATTAATTATTTTCTCTGTAATTTTCTGTTTGTTATTGTTAGTTATTTTATACTTTCTTAAACTTTGAAGCTTTGAAATGAGACGACTTTAAAGAAAATACACCGTTTACTAAAAAGACAAAAAAAAATGGAAACCGAAACACGACTTTAAAACTTAATTTTTTTAAAGTGTTAATTAAGATTTTTTCCTTTTTTTACCGATAATATTTCGTCTTATATCCGCACATTTCGTTTTATCAAGTATAAAAAACCATTGTATACCTGTTTTTTTTATTTTATATTTATTACTTTGTGATTACATTTTATAGGCATTTTTCATCGTATATGTTTTAACTATAAAAAATTCATAGAAATTTCCAGTTTATTTACTATTCCAGTCTTTGACGTATTTCAAAAGCATTTTAAGAGAAACAAAAGCATATTTACATTAACTGTCCCTGCTGAAGGTGGTGCTTTAATGTGCTTGAAATTTAAATTAGTCTGTCGTCTGTCGAAACATTGAATATTCTTATAAGCCTGGGGCCATTTTTGAAACCATTTATTATTGTTTTCTGATATTTAGGTACTATTCTTTGGGACAGATCTGTATAGTGTTCTAAGCTCGGCTTCGCTTTTTTGACTACTTAATATATTTTATTTTTGATTACGCAATTTATGTTTGTTTACTTGTTCGCAAGCTTTACATGTTATAATGTGTCAACATTTTATTATATTATAAGTATTTATTAATTAAGAGACAATAATAATAATATGACAAAGCCCTTCTGGCGAGTAGGCGACCAATACTGTGAAAATGAGTTTCTTTCGGCGTTTCTTCTCAGCAGTGGTCGTTACGAAGAGCTGGCATCGGTAGCTTTTCTTTAAAAATAAATTAAATTTTAATATACTTTACACGTAACATAAATTATTCTTATTGACGTGTAAAAGTGCCTGTAAAGGTCTAATTACCGAATAAACATTTGAATCTTTGAATCTAATCTAATTTGTTTGAGAAGAGAAGCTACTTACACTATTAAAATTTTTCGTTGCGTTTTTTTTTTTACGTTTGTGCTTAATTCCTTAAAATTCTAGGCAGCTTTTACCACGAAGGCACGGAATAAATATAATAAGTAACGTAACAAGAAAGTAATTCATTTGTTATTACATTAATTCTTCAAAAAATAACATTTTCCTCATACATATAACCTTATTAGGAATATTAGGATTACATTAATGGAGCTTTAATTATTTTCATGTTCACGTTAAATAACTCTTGAATATTCGTTTAATTGGGAAGGAAAATATTTAATCTGACTAAAGAGTTTTAAATACGTGTACTTTATTTTATATTGTTTGCTGTTAAAAAGCAAAGTTACATTTTTTTGAAATTTTTTTAACAGAATTTTTTATTTATACAGTATCTTTTTTATGAGTAGATTCATGTATATTTTTTTGCTTTCTATGGAAAATCGGTAAGTTAGGTGTTGGTGTGCATTTTCTATGTTTTTTTTTTCTTTATGTTTCATGGTGAAAATTTCATGTAAGTACTAAGTCCGCTTTAAATATTTCCAATAATTCAAGGAGCAGTTCAATATTTTTAATATTTACCAAAATACGAGTAAAACTTGAACTTTCCGTTCCCACTCAATATACCCATTTCCAATCAATTCCCGGTGAATATTATGCAATATCATAGAAGGCCAAGAATGAGGTAACGCCGTCAAGTTTATCAAGCAAAAATAATCAACTTGTATGTATAGTTTCAAAATTTCTTTCCAACATGTACCGCTGAAACGTACTTGAAGGATTTTTTCTAGACTAATGCTGAGATTCCAAAAAATTTTTTTTTAATTTTTCATTGAAATATATCGGTCGGCTGAACAGATTATGTCTGTCTAAATTTAAGAGCCAGATTATGTCTGTCTAAATTTAAGGTGTCATTGTATGGAAAGAGACGCTGTCTGAGTTTTTTTTTTTCTTTACGGTGTATATATTTTTTTCGAAATCCCAGTATTTGTCCTACAGCAAAAGCTGTTCAAATTGACGGACTAAGTCACGCCTTTAATTATTCGCATGTATTTGGTCAAACATGCTCGAAAATGTAGGAATTATTATAGTAAAAAGAAGAAGACGAAGTTTGTAATTTTTGGCACGTGCATTACTTTACCAGCCTAGGCCAGGAAAATAGTCTGGAAATTCATTCCTGGCCACTGCTTAAAACAGAAAGAGAAAAAGAAAACGTATTCAGGATGACAAGACAGACATTGACGTTTCAGATGACAGTTCTCTTTTACGTTTGGCAAAGACATTTAGCGTTTATTTCCATCACTTTTCATACAGCCAATGGGGATGTTAGCTGTCAAAGTGGCGCTTTATTCAGTTGTTCTGAATTAAATGTCAAAACAATGGAGATTTACTGAAAAGGTGTTAGTTTTGCGTTATAAGACGAATTGCAGGGCTATTCGGTGCAAAAAAATGGCATTCATAAATTGCCTAGAGTTCCGGCCAAAAGAAAAAAAGTGGATAGCAGTTCTAAGCATAGTTAAACTTGAACCGATAAAATTTTCTAGGTTATGTCGAGCCATTTCAACGAAAATTGTTACAGTTCCATAAGTATTACAACGGGTAAGTAATGTAATACTTGGAAATCACATAATACAAGATACTTATTTCCAGTGTAAGGTCAACATCATGAAAATACAATAGGTGATTTTGGAGGCACCCATGTACTGTAATGATGAATGGTAATGTTGTTGTTTTTAGGTGTACCTCCTGTCCGTGAGATACTTACTTGAGAAAGAATACTAGATATACCTTGCAAATTTTATTAGTATCAAAAAGCTTTAAAGCAAGGGCAGAAAGATGTGCCAGATGGAACAGAATTCGACTAAGCATTTTCACTGAAACATCGCAAGATCAATGTATATTTAGTACCTACTTGTGGTCTGAAAACAATCCCTTATATAAATGCAAAGAGAGAATGTACTCTAAGTAATGTAATATTTTATGTAATTCACACTTTGAATGTACCAGGTGTTTCTTTTTGTGATAATGTAATAGTATTTTTAGAGTTCCGTACAAAAAATTAAAAAACGGAACCCTTATAGGTTCACTCGTGCGTCTGTTTGTCTGTCCGTCCGTCTGTCACAGCCAATTTGCTCCGAATCTACTGCATCAAATCAGGTTAAATTAAGTAGGATGGTGTAATCGTATGGCCCTACGAGTACACAGATATGCAAAGTAAATAAATATTTAAATAAGGGTCATATTCAAGGGACAAAACAAGAAATTAAAAAAACGTTTTGGAGACCTTATTAAATAAAAGGGTGGTATAAGGATCTGAAATATATTTTTTTGTTATTTTAAAATAAATAGTTTTGATGTTATTCATAAAAGAAGACGAAAATTGACCATACCCCAGATCAATCTATCTGATTTGTCCCTATATATTTATTTATATTTGTTTCTGTTTTTTGATTCTGTAATATTTGGAATTTGGTGTCGATTTGGGCATTACAAATTAAAATTAGTGTCTTAAAGCTCCAATCTGTAAAATAAAGGAGTAAGATTAAAAACTCGTCGATTGACGTGCAAATGAAACGGATACTCATCAGCTACAAGAAATAATATGTTTCATTCGTTCACTTTGAGCACAACTATCAAAAATTTTTGGAGTAGAAAGAACAACGCCATTTACGATTAACTTTGAGCGGCCTTCCCCATTGCCACCACATTATAAAAAAGGCACTCTTCAAGCATCTATAGAATATGACCACAATTTTATTAAAATGTACTCTACCTGTCACACGAAAATATGCTTAATTTTCGTCGAAAAATAAACAAAATTCTACTGTTTTATATTTTTGGGTAAAATATGAATAGGCTGTATTATGTTTCCTTTGCACTTAAAAACGCGGAAAAGCTGAAGAGATTTTTTCAGTAAACCACGTAGGTAGGGATTATTTCATAGGTGATTATGTACTCTGTGCAGTAAACATAATAATTGTTTTCGGTAAATATTTCCTTAGTTGGTTATATGTTTAATATATTCCTCACATTAAATGAGAAAAGCACTATACATACCTTGGTGGGAATGGGATTGCCGGACTCGTAATTATGTCCTCGCTAACGCTAGGCCTTAAAAAGTACTTGTCCACGTAGGTATTTCTTCACGGCCTCTGCAATAATGTACTATACCGTAAATTCACACCCGGTATATAAAGGGAGATGTGTAAGATCCTTAATCGACGTCAAGCGTACCGAAGAACCCTAATTACCAGTATGTACGGAGCGAAGGCTTATCTTAACTTGCAGCTGATAACTGAGGAAGGATGGCACTGAACATTAGTAAGATCGATATTGCAATCACAAACTTCAACTATCAGAACTGTAAAATGAGAATTATCTAATTTTACAGTTCTGCAATGTTGAAGTTTGTTTAGGTTGTCTGATAACCGCTGCAAAAAGTTGGATACAGGCCGCGTCCAATCATTTTGGAAATCATTTTAAAAAGCCTTTGAATCATTTTAGGTTTGTTAATTTTAAAAAAATAATAATAAAGCGATGGATTGTTTTTACACGAATTTAGACGATTGGCACACTGCTCTTCTCCGTATCACGCTGCGTGGCGCTGAGCCGCCATAGAAAAACGACGCGCGTAGACGCGGTACCATTGTGTTGTTCTATGTGTGAGTTTTTATACAAAGTGAGATACTTGAATACAGTCCGGCCCCGCGCTATTTAGCGGGGTGGAGAGCAGTGTGTGAATCACCTTAAATGTATGTTAGGGTAGGAAACAAAAAGCCACGTCAGTACGGTCAGCAGAAAGAGTAGACCGACAAAACGGTGGCGTTAGTTTATTTGTTTTTCGTGCTTCTAAGTGGCCAACACTGGTGTCAGACTTTCAAGCTACCTAAAGGCATCTGACATAGCTTGACGACTGCCAAACATCTACATGACAGCCGGGAGAAATGGCTCTATTTGCCTTCCAAAGCACGGAAAGTTATGTTCTTAAGAGGCGGCGTGCCATTGGCCTCAAAATTTATGAATGCTCAAGACAGTACAAATTTGGAAAAAAAAGAAAAAGGATTTTAGGCTTCTGCTTATCAAGTCGATGGTAAACTTATACCAAACTTTATATTCCTTCGTTTGCCTAATGGGCGACCTCTATGCCGAGATATAAGGCAGAATTCGTGGTAGCTGTAACAGCATTGTTTAAGTCATAACTGGTAAGCTGGATTGTCCAATCCAGTGACACTGGACGCGTATGCCCTGTGACGTAGTGGGGGTGCACACATCCTCGGGGGTGTGCACACTAGATATTTAAATTAGTTAATTATGTTATTTATTTGAATCTAATTTAAAATTTATTTATTTAATAATTTATGTATTTTGTGTATAAATTTATGAACGCTCTACTGACACTAGACTAAGTGTTTTTACCAAGACCGAAAAATAAATGAATATTATTATTATTATAAGCTCCTTCGGTGAGCAGGGTGCAGGTCTCAGGGCATGGCAATAAATAAGCTGTAGCGGGAGTGAGGTCATATGTTTGATTTCTAAGGGAAGATCTTCCCGCCAGGCATGGTGTTGCGCGGGAACCGCGGTTCCGACGGTGTATCGTCGGAAGTTATACATATATATATGCTGCAAATCGGGCGAACTCTGAGATCGAGATGTAGGATACTGCTGGCGCCATCCCGTATGCTTCTTGTGAACTATATTGTCAGTTGTCGCTTCATTGTTAATGGTTGTAGTTCCTTGTAGTACCGTAGAGGTCTACTACAAAGCCACAGGTTTCTTAGAATCACAGATAAGGATGCAACCTAGAACACGCTACAACGAGAGAAGATAAAACTCAAACTTACTAAGTACCTATCTAGCAACTTCTACCCTTGTTTAAACTCCTAGCGGCTTTAGACTAAGTATAATGTTATGTACATTTTATGTAATGAAGATGGATGAACAGCGCTCAACTTCAGCGGTTATGCCGATAAGTAATATTCTATATCCTACATGTATATTAATTTCATTAACCATCTTTTGACAATAGTGGTATACGACGTTTTTTATGCATTTTAGCTCTTTTCTGAACTATTACGTCTATATGAAAACCATTGCTATTTTTATTGTTTGTAAGTTCTTTTCATTTTATTGTTTGTAAGTTCTTGGTCAGGGAGGAAAGAAAAAATTTAGAATGTTGATACATTCTACATTTTTTCGTGCAAATCATGTTTGCGATGCGGCTGGCAACCCATCACTATTTTTATTTCCTATTTCCACCTTCTTGTACACCATCACGCTAAAAGAGGCTTTTGTGTCTTTTTGCGACCCTGGGCTCTGTTTGCTTAGAGCTGCAAACCCAAAATGCTCTCTGTCTACCTCATTACTCATTAGCAGAGATCGGAATCACGGGTGCTATTGCTATCAAAAGTATGGATATGACTATTATAATCTATAAATAAAACAATAATTATTATGTGATTTCAGGATCGAAAAAAAAGACTTATCCTGAAATCACATAATTATGATTGTTTTATTTACTTAGTACCAAATTAGATTCTCGAGAAATCCCGGAACTTTTAGTCATATCCATACTTTTGATAGCAATAGCACCCGTGATTCCGATCTCTGTTCATTAGGGATACTCGTAAAAACTACACGTGCTGCAAATACGTTTGAAGAGTTTTCTTCAGCTGTTTAAAAAGTTTTATTGCAATATATTTCTTGAATTTTACTGTCACTAGATACTAAAATCATCCTATAATTTTAAATAAAACAAACGCAAGAAAATCTCAACACAATCGAGAAAAATCCGCAGTAACAACATACGGTTGTTATTTTCAAACTTTAAAAGCACGTATTTTCTAATAACTGAAGACTGGCTTCTAGACTAATATTGGTAGAGAAAATTGTGTTGATAAAAATAAATAAGTTGACATGCTTTTAGATAAGCTTCGGAAATATTTTCAATAGAATGTTGGGCAAAAAACTTATTAAGTTGTTTTTCGTTTTAGCTCTCTGACTCTATTTCCGCAATACAGATATTTTGTCTGATTTTCTGATCTTTTAACTAGAGGTTTCTTTTTTGGTAACTTTCCCTTTTTGTCCCTTTCCTTGCTGGTTTAGTTTATTTTTCTACGTGAGAGTTTACAAAATAAAATAAATAAAAAGTTTGTTTGACAATAAATAATAAATAAATATAAATATATAAAAAATACAATAAATAAAAAATAAATATATACGGACTAACCACATAGATTGAGCTAACTCCATAGTAAGTTCGAGACTTGTGTTATGGGATACTAACTCTTGTTCTGACCGGAAACCTGCCTTTCCTCTTTTCAAGCTTCAGGGCAGTACAAGCTGTCAATCGTTGAGCCAGCTTAATTTGCGTAAGCTACGAAAACAAGCAAGCTGCAGTGGATTGGCATCTGAACGTGTGTCGGATTTCATCGGCATTTTTTTCTGATAAAACCGAAACAAACCCTGGTATTTTGACTAAAACTTAAAAAATATGAGTACGAGTATGTAAAATGTGTAGATCCTCTCATTTTTGTAAGCATATTAACCATAATATGATTAGTCATAAGAACTTTGACATAACTTTTTTGTCACAATAATTGTTTCACATAATTTTTATTGTAATAATGGTTCTGTAGCCATAATCATACTTTTTAAAGTATTATAAACTATGATTATGGCTTGGATTATATAAGGTCTAACAAAATTTACTGAAACTTTTTAAGGGTGAATAAAGTCCATGATAGTGAACAACTTTCCCTAAAGAACATATGTCAAAATATGAAAAATAACTTTTGGTTTTCCATACAAATTCAGATCACCTGATCGGTCAACTTGTTGTTGGAGGCCAAAAATTATTTTTCATATTTCGATATGGGTTTCTCTGAGATAGTTGTTCAGTGACATTGACTGAATTCACCATTAAAATAGTTTCAGTATATTTTGTTAGACCTTGTATATAAAAAAAAAACCAGTAGATTTTTTCATTAAGTGGTTACTCATAATAGCTTTGTCATAACTCTTCTGGTCATAATCATAGTTTTGTTCATAATATTCCCACATCATACCCACTGTAAGTGGGTTAAGGGAAGAAAGAAATTATATATAATTTTTACCCTCACAATGTTTTATCCATTGTTGTAATATAATTCTTATCACCTATGTCGCAGAATATCCGCCAACAGCAGACTCGTTATTGCAGAGTCATGTAGACCACCCAGGTCATAGGTCATGATGCGGAGGCCACCCCTTAGCCGCGAACAGTGTTCTTGCAAATTCATGTAGACTATACAGGTCATGAAGTATAGGTTATGGAGCGGCGCGGCGGGGGTGGCCCAATAGTTTGATTTGAGTATGATGTTGTGGTCTATTTTTTGGTTTCTTTAACAGTTATGTTAAAATAAATATAATATTAATGTACATTATAAGTAATAACTATTATTATCAAATTGTATTATAATTATAACTACTTATGACAACATCTACTTATAATAGATATACTTATTTTTCAAAGATCAACAAAATTATATAAAAATTCATTATGAGTTATTATGATTATGTAAAGCATTATTTCAAACTATAATATTACAAATATTTTTATGAGAATCAAACATTCTTAAAAAAGAGAAGTCAAATGTACCCGTAACCGGCGGGCATGCATGAAAGAAGAGAGAGATGAGTATAGATGAAGCAAAAGAGTTCTATCAGGATTGTAGCAAGTGGAGCTTTATAGTCTCTGCCTACCCCTGTGGAAAAGAGGCGTGATTATATGTATGTATGTATGTACGAAATGCTTCAAATGCACTTTTGTAAAGAGACTGACGGACGAACCCCCACGTCTCGCCAGTCGTGTCTCGGCCACCTCGTAGGCTTTTACCATTACCCTATAGTGACATTATAAGCAGTACCCACTGCAGTCCTTCACCAGAAGTACTACCCTATAGTGTAGAAACCTGAGCACTATTACGTTTACTAGTGTATGTATTGAAGAAGAACTCTAGTAGAAGAAGTAAGTAAAAAGCTTTTAAAAATACTTAGATTGTTACAATACCGACATGTTGCCGTGCCCTTAAAGGCACATTAGACGGTGCGAGTTTCTTGCCTGTTGGATACCATTTTATTACAAATACAAATACAAATATCTTTATTGTTGAACATAGGTATTTATAGGTAACACATAACATTTTATCGGTCTCACCATGTCCTGTCCTTGGCCGGACGTACAATATTTAAAAACAAACATAATATTATTATCCTTAAATTTTAAACAGGTAAATAAAATAGAAATAATGTGTCAATTATATTAAGTAGTCAAATTTAGTCCTTATTTAAGATATCCAATTATTAATAATGTCATTCTATTCCAAAGTGTCACATAAGTAATCATTTACGGAATAATAGCATTTATCTAATAATAATAATTTTAGTCTATTCTTAAATGCCACAAGATTTAAAGTTTTAAAGTGATCTGGTAGCTTATTAAATAAAGTAGGGCCCATTCCAAAAATGCTTTTCTGCAAAAGCGCTTTTTTGTGGTTACCCCTTTCTAACTTTTGCCTATATTGTTTTCTCACATGGTTCACTCTTTTCCTTGTGTCACACCATTTAGGGAATAGATTTGGATTCGACTTTACAAACACACATGTCTCAAAGATGTAAATACATGGAAATGTCAGTATCTTCAGTGACGTAAAATGAGGTACGCAGCTATCTTCCGTTTGCAGACCACACATCGACCTTAAGCATATTTTCTGTGCTTTAAATATTTTTTCTTTGTCGCTTGAGTTACCCCAAAATATAACACCATATCTCAGAGAAGGCGTAACCAAACCGTGATATGCTACTAAAGCGACATTTAATTTAACTTTTTTAGATAGCAGAAACAGCGCATACGCGGAACTACTTAGTTTCTTGCAAACATTATCAACATGACTAGCCCAAGTCAGTTTACTGTCAATTATTAACCCCATTACCTTTATTTACCCCATGCCTTACAAATCATTTATTGAAGCAATAAATGATTTGTAAGGCATTCCGTTTAGACCATGCAAGTTATCTATTGCTTCATTAAACTGGTATAAAACAGAGAAGAAACTTGCACCGTTTAAATATGCCTTAAAAGACAAAGACTTAATTTTATGTAACATTAATTATTTACAAATAATCAGAGCATTCAATAAAATTGCAAATCCGAAGTCAGTTGATTTCTAATAATTATAAATATTCATGTCTCACTGATCTAATTCTGTATAAATTAACTAAAGTAACTAAATCCTGTTAACTAATATTGGATAGATACAAATTAATCAATTTGTGGATTGGAAGAGTAGGTAACTACTGCTTTTGAGAAGTTAGGCTGAAGGCACACTTGGTAGAATTGATTTCTGAGTTACTCGATAGATAGATAATGCTTAAAATTATGGTCATAAAGTTCTGCTATATGACCATAATTTTTATTTTTTTCAGTTACCTATCACGTTTATCATAATATTTCATTTATTGCACTGAATATAGATAATAAATAAAAACTTAACTAATTTTGATAATAAATAAAAACATAACTAAAAATTAGGTAACTTACTGAAAAACGATTTTTCAGGTTACCTAATTTTTACACAATGCCACTGGTCTCACTCAAAGCCCAAAAAATAAGATAATAAAAAATCGACAGCCTAAATATAACTAAATGCAAGAATGATACAGTACAGCAATATCATCAGTACAGTGATAGGAAAAGTAAAATAATTTTCGTAGTGCATCAAAGTTGTAGGAATAACTCTTAAAACTAGTGCGATATTAAGAAAATGCCGGCTCATTAGCGTCCATGTACTAACACCCTTACACCACTTAGTTGCGAGGATTTAGTTCTGTCAGAACTGTGTTAGAGTTGCAAGAAACAGTTGCGGTGACCGCCGGCAAGTTTGCTGACAGATTATTCAGATTACCGGTGCAGACGGGCGACTGAGCTAGAAATAGATACCTCAGTTCATGTCTACATCCCTAAGATATTATACAGGGCCTAAGCCCGGAAGCTAATAAATTACTGATTTTTCTCTTTTTGTTTTCCGTAGGTGTCACCACTGGTGTTTTTCAAGTTGCCAAAAGACATTTGATGCAATTAGATATAGCTTGCCAACTGCCATAGAATGAAGACATCCAGGACCGATAACTTAACGTGACTTCCGCACGGAGGAGCTCAAGATTTTCTTCCACTTGTGGTCACCCATCCAAGTGCGGACTACACCCGGGGATGCTTAGTATGCGAAATCACTAGCATTGTGTACTCCCACTAGTGATCAGGCCAAAGAAGTGCCTACGCCCTTGTAATGACACCCTAACACCACTTTGTTGCGAGGATTTGGTTCTGTCAGAACTATGTTAGAGTTACAATGAACAGTTACGGGAATCGCCGGCAGTTTGTTGACAGATTATTCAGATTACCTGTGCTGATGGGAGATTGAGCTTTAAATAGATACAGACACCCCCCTTCACATATTTACCCTGACGGGACATACCTTACACTTTAGCTCGGATTTTCATATTTTCATGTCGTGAGTATTGACATCAACAGTAGTGTCAAAATTTTCAAGTTACCTTAAGGGGAAACCTGAATTGTCCGGGGTCCAGTGCTGCCCCTATTTGAAATAAATCATTTGATTGAAAACGGAGACATCATTTAATGTATAATAATTTAAGTCTTGACCAGGCACTAGATAACTATTCTATAAACTACTGTTTACAGTTTTTAAAGTGAGAACGTGAAGCTTTTCTACGCACATACACCAAAAGTAGCCGTTCTTCGCAGTTGTGCGTAGAAAAGCTTTAAATGGGGGCAGCACTGGACCCCGGAAAATTCAGGTATCCCCTCAAAGCATGTGATAGTAAAGTCACGTCCGCTATATACGAGTAGTTTGCCGACTGCCATAGAATGACAGCCGAGACTTAAAGAAAATAACCCCGGATCGACTATAAACTCCAATGATTTCATAAGAAGATTAAAAAATATTTTTCAGAATTGATTTAGGTCTACAACTTCAACATATTCGTCTCATTTTAAAAATTTTGTCTCTCATTCTAAAAATGTGATCTCTTTAAGCCTTGCCCTCCTACATCTGTGAACAATTCTTTTTAGTCTGTTTTAGTCGCTCGTATGCTTTTAGTAACCCGATACATGGTTAGTTTTCTATTTTACTATTTTAGACCCTGTAACTACTTACTAAAAGTATACACTTACAATAGTGCCTATAAATAAATCATAAGCTTATACCTACTATTGAGAAAAAACCTACTGTTTTGCCTTATTTATTTTTTATATTGCGATTTTGTTTCTAGCAGTAGGAGTGGGACACGAAGCTAAAAAAATATTAAATTAAATTCACCGACACGTTAATTACCAAAAAATGTTTTTCATTTTAAGACAAATTCTACTATAAGTATAGTAAGTATTTTGCAACTTTGGAAGACGTAGCATTTGGGTTTTATCAACATTATCTGAAGAAAAAAGAAACACAAACAATAACAGTCTAAAAATACAATTTGTATGGAATGGTACATGAATAAACAGATTCTGTTCCAACAAAAGCAAAATAATTTACGTGCCCGTAAGCTAAACAGGATGTTTATTCTAATTTGCATATTTTATACAAAAATGCAAAGTTACTGTATTTTCTGTAATTTCGACAGTTTGTTATCTTTCCAGATACTGAACTAACAGCGTCTGAATACATTTGCATGTTTACTGTGTTGTTTTAAACTTGTAAACTTTCTGTGCTCATTGGAGCGTTGCTTTGTAGGCTCACCTTAATGTATCTTCGCGATATTGTTTTTAGCAACTCTATAATAACGTTCCAGTTAAAGTATGTTTAATTAAACATTAATTGACTTCGTAAGATAAACAACTTGTAACAAATTGCTCTGAAACAGTGTATTAACTTTTCGCCTGTGTAAGTAGGTAAACATTCAGCTATTGCCTTAGAGCCTTTGATCTTCAGGTCAGAAGATCTCTCTCATTTCAGCGTATTCCCAGTTCCATTCTTCTGTGAAGCCCATGCTTCACAGCATTACAGCTAAGAATGAAACAGGGTATCGGGACTCCACCCGTGGCTATATCTGGCTTTTACCTCTCTACTTTGCACAGCCTTTCAGGGTTCCGTAGTAAACAAGGAACCCTTATAATTTCGCCATGTCTGTCTGTCTGTCCGTCCGCGGTTTTACTCAGCGACTATAAGTACTAGAAAGCTGTGATTTGGCACGGGTATATTAATGTATGTATATTAATTATGCGGAAAAAGTGGTAAAACGAAATATAAAAAAAAAAAAAATTTCGCGTTGCTGCCTTACAAGTAAAGTGAAACGTCATTTATTTTTCTTGACTAACCAATCATGCATCGTTGAATAGGTCTTTCAAAAATAGCATGAGCTTGTTAACCCCGTTTTCCGATATAAGGATCCGTTTTTACAAAAATTGTTGGTTTTAAAGTGAACATTTTTGCTAGAGTCAAGTGTTCTCCCCCCCTCTATCTGCTAACCGGTTAACTATGGACACGTGAAAAAATTCACAGCTATAGTATATATAACGAACTTTAAAGGAAAACTATCAGAGCTAAGTAGGGTTTACAAATTAAAAAGTTATAGGCGGTCAACCTATAAAATGTACTCGGAAAAGGAAAATTAGTTTTTAGATGTTTTCAGTGGCGTGATCTCAAAGTTGGCATTCGTAACTACGGAACCCTACACGCACTTGGCCAATTATTTCAAATCAAATCAAATAAAATTATTTATTTGCATAAACGTAGGTAAAAATACATGTAATGTTAACAAATATTATAGTACCAATACATTTTACCTTGGAAAGGTGTGCAAAATTAGAATTAATCACAAAATTATATAATTAAGTACTTTAATACAAAGTTAAGATTGATAATATTAAGTTACTTAATTTAAACATGCATTATGATATAGGTAAATAATCAAATTACATTATTAATATTTAATTTATCGAATAGATACCTATTCATCATTAAGAAAGTGCTATTACAGCATGTAATAGCACTTTCTTAATAATATTGCTTTTAGTTTATTTCTAAATTGTTTTTCACTGACGTCTTTCAATTTTTCTGGTAAATGACTATATAATTTTGGATCATATCCTTGATAATTATCCATGACGACGACAGAAGTACTAAAGTTAGTCCGCATTTTATAATAAAACGTATGAACCCTTAGATATTTGCAACGCAAAATCCCGATACTCGACCTACATGCAATATAGCAACAGCTATGTATAACAATTATGAAACTCGTCAACTTATCTTATTGTACCTACTCGACGTGGGGCAACCAGGTGAATCAAATTAAGCGAACAGTCAATACTCGACAAGCATTTGATTAAAACTTGGCCGAACACTTCAACTAATAAACTTTGAAACGCGTAATTAGAAACTTGTCTCTTCCGTAACATTTAACAAATTTATCCACTGTATACAAAATTGATTGACTCGCAGAAATGTATCGTATCGCCTACGAAATAAGAGCGGATGCTTATTTTATATGTGCAAGTCCCGGGCAAGCTTTTGGTTCACAAAACTAGGGATAAGTTAATTGTTACTTAAGTATAATATTGGAAAGGACCAATGACAACTTGTAATTTTGAGATGATATATCGTCTGATAAACCATTTTATTAACTTAGTTAAATAAACTAAAATACTTTTGTGCTGCAAGCCTTGCGTTAAAAGCTAATAATACATTATATTTTTTATTAATTATATGAGTAAAATAGGATTTTTAATGGCATTGCTACATAAAAGAGTCGATATATTATCTATTTCTTTAAAAGAAATTTGAAATGATATACAACCAAATTCCTTATAAGTATTCTGTTGAGGTGTGGATCGTGTGGAGGGAGACGGGTCGGTAGCAGACTGTTCCAACGGACTCAAAGACTGGACAGCTTCCATGGTTGTATATTCACTTTCAAGTACAACTATTCTTCCATTGTTTTGTCGTGATGGATATTTTTAGAAATGATAGAATAATATTACATTTAAATAAAATAGGTAACATTTCGCAGAGGGCGAGCACAGACGGACATGATAACGTGGCGAAACCATTACTTGTATATTCTAAATCTTTGGGGTAAACGGAAGAAGGAAGTCATTCATTGACAAAAATATATAGCGTTACTGTAGTCAATGATCATAATGCACACTTTACATGATATTAGTAAATCGTAATGCCATAGGCTATCCAACACAGTCTTTGTTACATTTATGAATTCCATACGTCAAAACAAATATCTCAATAAGCACACAAATTCCAATAATATTGTAAAATCAATATCAAATGAATCATTTCTGCTCCTGTCACTCTCAAAAGATATAATACCTCCATCGTATTGATTTGCCGTTTATTAGACATCTGCAGAGCACACGATCGGAAGACAATATGGAAGTTTTATTTACAGTTTACGACACGATTTCCTCACGACCCCTAACGTAAACTTAGTTCTGTTTCTCTCTTGATAGTTCGATTTGAAATTCTCCTCAATTATGGTCTTTTTCTTGTCTTTAATACAACTTTCAAAAACTAAAACAAAGTATTAAAATATATCACCACACCACCACTGCATATAATCCTGCATTTAATGGTATAGTCGAACGTTTTCAATGAATTTTTTGAAAAGAAGGTGATTGTCAGCAGCAGTATCAGGACATTGTAAACTTATAAAAATACCGAGATCTCAAGCTGTGTTTATTGGGTTAACATTCGTTTACTTAGCTCGCTTTTATTAAAACGAATATTAGATACCATTCCAAAATCGAAGCATCTAATGCAGTTTTAGAGAGCCGAAAGACGTTATAATTAGGTACGTTATTTACCCGTCGACGAGCGTCTGCGTCTACCTATACTGAAATACGTTTCAAAGGATGAGCTTCGTATGGCCCGATATTGTTTTCCTTTATACAAACGTTAACCTTTTGTAATGAAACCAGTTGAATGTTTTGATTTAGTTACCTACCTACTTGAAATATTTTTCTACATTAATATTGCTTAATTTTATTGTTGGTTTTGCAAAAATAAATATACTTGGTATATAATAATATATGCTTTGTATTAGAAAACATGTCCTATATGATTTTTTATCAACAAAAATATAATTAATTTGGCAGTTACTTCTCCTTCATTAGTCTTTTCATACTCCTAAAAATCTATCTCTAGAAATAGATTAACGATTTCCGTGGCGTAATGGTTGCTGCCTGTCCGCTACTCAGGAGGTCTCGGATTCGAACCCCGGTTAGGTCAAGATGGAAAATGATCTCCAATTTCTGATTGGCCTGGGTCTTGGATGTTTATCTTCATATGTATTTGTAATAAAATATAGTACCGTTGCCGTTCCCGTTTTCGTTCCTGTTCCACTCATTTGCTATACCGAAAGAGAGCGACGAAACGCTTCAAAATGGTCAAACTAATCTTGTTTGTCTATACAAACCTTGGACCGTTTCACCCCCTTAGGGGATGAACTTTGAAAAATCCTAAAATACGTATTCACTTATTTACCGCCGGGAGTACTCTTGCGAAGTTTCGAATAAAATTGTCAAACTAATCCTGTTTGTATTTAAATTGTACATTTGGACCCCCGTTTCAGCCCTCTAGGGGTGAATTTTGAAAGATCCTCTCTTAGTGCACCCCTAGACCTCATAAGGAACCTTTGTGCCAAATTTGGAGTCTTTAGATCCAGCGATTTGGGCTGTGCGTTGATATGTCAGTCAGTCAGTCAATCAGTCAGTCAGTCAATCAGTCAGTCAGTCAATCAGTCAGTCAGTCAATCAGTCAGTCAGTCATTCAGTTTCTCCTTTTTTATTATATAGATATTTATAGATATTCTTAGGGACAAATCCTACTAATTGAGCTTGCCCAAAACTAAACTTAAACTTGTATTATAAAGACCCAGGAAAAATTTTAAAAAGTCTATCTTCTAACTTGCCCTGGCTGGAGATCGAACCTACATCCTCGGAAAAGCGGATACGCCTAGGAGACCGTGTAACATTTACGTTTGTTTTTTTTTTTTATATTGGTTTATTACATTTTAAAACTCTAACTATTCGAAGTCACAAATAAATTCGGTGTGATAACAAAAGAGTTCAAATAATACAACAATTTTTCATATTATTTATTTATTAATTTATTTCCATTCCTCACATCTAATAATTACAGAACAAATACAATAATCCAAGGCGAAAATGTTTTGTTATTACTACAGTTTAGCAACTTTTACCTACATTTGTAAAGCTAATACATACAATAAATACATTTTTATGTATATTTTTCTTATAAATAGATTTCATTACAGAAAAAACTTAAGACTAGTCAGGAAATTAAGATAATCATACACAATCAAATCAAACTAATTAAAAATGTTTGTAAGCATTAAAACCTTTTATATAGGTACTGAAAAATAAAATTTAACTTCAAAATTACGCCTTTTAAGATTTCTGCTTTGTAAGATCGAAGGAATCATAAAGTGTAATATATTTTTATACTGATTTTCTTTTAAAAGAGTAGTTTATCACAGCTATGAAATTAATTTATGTACAAGACATATTTCTTAAGCTATGATTTGTTAATATGATAATAAAATTATAGGGCACAATGTTAATGAAAATCTATATTTTGGTGTAAAGCTACGACTAAAATCTAGTGGCAGATTTTTTTTATATATGTACAGAATAATATATAACATACTTGAAATACAATACGCCATATTTTAAAGTTACGTATATTAACCTTATAAAATGCATTCTTACACTTGACAATTTCAATTTCAATGTCCACTAAATATGAAACGGAGAAAGCTTTCGAAGCAGAATTAATAAAAAAATTTATAATAAAATGTGATAATTAAAACCTGACCAAATTTTCCTGCTTTTTATTTCTATCATCCGTTTCATATTTACGCCAAAATGGTTAGTATTTATTTGAGCTGATTCTTCAAATTTTTAGACAGATTGGTTGTCCCCAAAAAAATTTTTTTTTAATACATGTGCTTTTTATATTTTGATTTCTTGATTCATATTATTTAGTTTTTTGTTGCATGTATGTCACGGTAACATTTTATATCATTCTGGTAGATTTTTAACACTTTTTAAAATTGAAATCAAAGGAAGAAAGCGCGCTTCAGAGCAGCAAATGCAACTATGAACGTGCTAAGGCCGTTAAACTTTCAGCCAATCCTTTAATAACGGCATGATATAAATTGACATGACGTGTTGACTCCACATAAATAGTGGCATAAGGATAAGGCAGAAGAAGTTACTAAGTAAAAGAGGTCATAATTCTAAAAGCAAAACTGACAGAATGATAAATTCTTTGAAGAAAAAGAATCCAGCACAAATAAATAATTCAACTTAAATTAATTTCTCGTCAACATAGGGTTTATCATGATATTCGCCAGAGCGTTGCGCCGCTTCCGCCAAGCGCCGGCCCCTTGGGCGTGGTACTGCAGCTGACGATACCAAGTCCTCGTTCGGGAGTTTTCTTCCGACTGTAAATAAAAAAATATTTCAAATTATCAAAAAAATTGGGATAACCTTTTCAATCAAATATAGGTTGTAATAATGCGATTATACCTTAAATACCTAGTTAAACAAATTCCTTCTTATTATAAAACCCAGACTAACTTTATTACTAGGTTTTAACCATTATCCGACTAAATCAATTTGACATCTAGTAATATCAACTATCTCACCTGTCAATGTCAACTTCATTTTGGGCGGATAATGGTTTAAACCTAATAACAAAGTTAGTCTGGGTTTTAAAATAAGACGGATTGTTTCGCAGATGTCAATGTCCATCTCTGAAGTGTTTTTTTTATACGTTCCATTATTTACACCGTATGCAGTATTTTGAAAATCAAAACGAGCGATAGTTTACGACTCTACTAAGACAATTACTATCATCCTAAAGCTTTTCTTGATGTATTTTATGTTTTCCTCCCCAACTATAACTGGTAATTTTTACCTAACTGTTTTTACCTAACTGCGTGAACCGCATATCTTTTCAGTCTTATCACCCATTGTTGCAACTTAACAACTTTATAAGATACATCATCTACACGCCTCCCTAATGACATGAAGCTCCGACTAAAGATTCTCAAATCATCATTAAACATGCAGTCCCACATTGGATTGTTCAAGTAGTATCTGAGAGCGCGGCTAGCTTGTTCAAAATTTGAAATTACCTTAAAAATATAAGAATCCTTGGTCGTAATCTCATGAACTTCAAAGAAGTGCTCCGGCTCGTGGTCAGCAGCCACCACACATCTGTCCAGAAAGAGTGGCTCCCTCTGCAACGTGTATCTTCCTGCCTTTTCTCGCACGAGCAGCAAAGCAGCCTCTCTCACTCCACTTCGCGCGAATAAGGCCTCGCCTTCTCTTTCTCTTGCTTCGCGATCTCTCGCTTCGCGCGTTTCGCGTATCTCGTTCGTTTTGTGTGTGGTCGTTGGCTGAAAAGTAAAGAAAATAACATGTGAGCACCATTTACACACTGCCAGTTTCTTGTTTGTTACATACAACTAAATTGAAGCCATAGATGACTTGCATGGTCTAAACGAAACTTCAACCATACAAATCATTTATTGCTTTTATTAAATTGTATGTAGCAGACAAGAAACTTGCAGTGTGTAAATGGGCCTTTAGTCATAAGTAGCTGACATCGCAAGATGCTTCATCAAAACAAACAGGAATATATTTGCAACATGCTTCATCAAAATTCCTAAGCTAAAATTGCTCCGAATCGTTCCTAGCCTAAAGTTTCTCAGAGGATGTCCATAGCTATAGAGCTATGGACGGACAATTTTGAGCAGGATTCGACACGAAAACGAATGTCATTGGTATGGTCAGTGATACGATTAACTGTAGCCTCAACAAAGACCTACAGATACTAAATAAAGGCAAGTTTAAGACCAATAGAATCTGAAATTTGTTTTGTGGTTCAGCCTTAAAAAAAGGGCTAAATATATAGCCCAGATTATTAATAATAAGTTTTTCGATACCCTTGCTCGCAAAGTGGTTCTAATTTCACCAGTTTTAGATAAATAAAGCAGCTCATAAAACATGCGTGCGTTATTTACGCAAACAGTGAAATTATATTTTATAATAAAAGAAACTACTTTGATTTTTAACAGTTTAGTAAACTAGATTAAGTTTCTTAATTTGAATATAACAGTAGCCCTTCGTGCTTATGTCAAAAATCGCTTACGTGTACGAAGCAACATACGTATAAAGCTATTTTTGATATAATACTCGTAGTGCACATAGTCAAATATCAAAATTAGAAACCTTCCCACTAATTACAAAGGGTTTTTGCTAATCTAAACTAAATTGGCAAAACTTATGTGGAACGTACCTTTCCATTAGTTACCAAAAGGGCGTTGATTGGAGTCAGCTTGATTGTCCGCCCTTTCCTCCAGTTATTGTCGTTAGGCTGGGTGAACAGCAGCTTGCCTTCCATTGCGAACCTTAAAGCATACAACATAAGATACGAAATTGAATAACAATTTTTTAGTGGTCAGTGTTCCTAAATTTTGTATGAGGCAATAATAAGATTACTGTCTAAAGCAATCTCTACTTTATTAATCTGTTTCATAAGTTTACAGAGTAATCAAAGAGTTTTGGTGAAGTTGTAATACGTGGAGACAGTTTGGGATAACTAATAGATGTTTTGGGACAAGATTGATTGTTTAGAAATCGGCTTTTGCAAGTTATCTAACATTGCTTTATATTGAGTGAAAATAAATAATTATTCTCTCTCTTTTTAAATACAAAAGCTCAAGATAAACTTAGAGACTTTACATATTACTTCTGTAGCATCCAAATTGTACTATTGTTGTCTATCTGTGATCAAATTACTCTCACCAGTTTTGAGCCCTGGCTTCAAAATGGAATAATTTTTATATTTAAAAAAGGTCTAAGAATATTATTCCAATAAATTAGGGAACGAATAGGTGTTTAAGTACTTATTTTTGTCGTAGGTATATCATATATCTTATCTCGAAGATCTTTAAAATATTAAAATAATTTGAACCACAAATCACCATAAAGCTGTATATAATTAAATCCGGACCAAATTATCGTTCTTAAAAGCAAAATTAGATTGACATAATATTATTTGCATATTTTTTCCGAAGTCAACGCTAATTGCTCTCAGAGCATTTTCCTTATAAAATTGCAAAAAATCGTCTTCACATAATCAGGAATTTTCGTGTGCTGACATTTTAATTTTAACTTATGAGCGAAAATCAGTTCGTCACATATTATTGTGTGACTCTTTAACTGACCAGCTAATGAAATAGATATTAATTTACTGAAGGGTAATATGTGTCACTACAAAGTTAGAATTTATAATAACGTCCGCTACTTTCTATGACGGTCCCCATAAGCGTATATAATTCTTACTTTATTATAAAAATATTTTATACTGCTTATCTCTGACTTCAGACTTACTATTCGTTTTTATTCCCCAACATAAAAGAGGGGTATCAAAAGTTTGACGCTTATGTCTGTCTGCGTGTCTGTCTGTCTATCCTAAAAGGATAGACCAATCTGAATGTGGTTTATTTTACGTAAAAGCAAGTTTTCTTGCGGTGGCACTTAATTATGTTTGTTGATAATCTGTTCAGCCGTTTAAAAGCTATAGAGGGTTAACGCTAGAAAAGTCAGAGTTTTCTCAAGCAAATAGTAGATTGTGCTATGAATATCAATTTTAATATGTAGTTCCGCTAGTCATCACTAGATGGTTTTCTTGACAATTGGGGAGTTTTTGTTTTTGCCTAGCAAATAAACTTGTTTATTTACTTTGTCGTCGCTTCTATATATCTCATTATTATTATTTATTTATTTATTGGATTATAGATGAGCGACGTAAAGCTGGTTTGTCTATTTCAGGCACTGTTGATTTTTATTAGTCACTTCACATATTAAATATAAATAAATGTTTGATTGTCATTGTATTAGAGTCACTTTATTTGTGTGAAGGCATGACGAATGGAAAAATATTTTTCATCTCATCTTCTCGAAAAAAAATGTTTTTTCCCAAAAATATTTGGAGCTAAAGTTACTGCTTATTCTTTCGGGACTAAAAAGTGAAAAAGAAAATCTCTAGGGATTAAAACCAAATTGAAAACTGAACACGAGTGTAATCTATGTAGAATCAAAAATAATGTTGGCAGTAGGTATCAAGTTTATTTATAAAAATAAAAAGATATGAAGGACCATGCAAACAAAGTTGTGAGTGAACAATTTATCGTAAGTTGATGGTCTTCGAAAAATTTTTTCTTAGTAATTATTGTATGAAAGCGACACAAAACAAAGGTAAGTATTGAATTGTTGGTTGAAGTCTGATTAGGTATTGTAGGTGTTCTATTTTTCTTTATATTCACTTTTGTATTTGCTAGTTTTTTTTCATAGATAGAGATGATAAGTAGAGTGTGCTAATCGGGTACGGAAATATTTTTATCTCGGGCGATACACATGAATCCCTCGCTTCACTCAGGATGCTACCGTAGAATTACTCTCTACTCTCGTGATTCAATTGTGGAATCCTTCGTTTCGCTCTGGATTCAAACTATTACCTTATCCCCTTGTAGCATTCTGATACTATGTATGTCTGACATAGTGGAATCAATTAAATGCTCAAATTTGAACTCAAAACTCAAAACCGATATTTCAAAACATGCTCGCAATGAAGAGGCACCTTTATTTGAAAATGAAGACATATAAAATAACGTCATTAGGAGGCCACAAACATCTACCGCAATAATTTCTCCATCTAATGTCGAGTAATAGCTGCTGTGGTGATTTTTGTGTGACGTGACGTCATATTTCATTGAAGGCGTGCCCGTAAGTCTGTAGTCGAATGCATGTTACTATCGCTTTCGAATGTAAAGCAAACCCTGGTCGTGGTTGCCAGCAGGATAAGTGACCATAAGTAGCATAAAATAACTCAAGCTTCGCCGTGCTTCGACAAGCCGTTGATCCAGTCATTAGTCAAATTATGTTAGATGCCTTTAGGTAGCCTAAAAAATTTGTCAAAAGTGTGGGCCACATACAACCTAAAAAATATTTTTTTAAAGCACGAAATGTACGAGTAAGTATAAATATAAATAAATATATAGTTACAAATTACATTGACTGAGCTAGCCCCAAAGTAAGTTCCAGACTTAAGGTATCTTTTACTCCTATAAAAATACGGCATTCAGAAGCAAACAAATATTTTATTATACATGTGCCGTAATCATTTCCTCGTCTAATGTCGAGTATATCTGTGGAGCGCTCCGTGCGCCATATTATTGTGTGACGTGACGTCACATTTCATTTTGAGCACCGCAGCTGTGATGAATTTTGCGTCGGCAATAACGCTGGATTAATTTTCCTTATATAAGTTTGATGATAATGGTCATTAAAATGTTTCCAGAAATAGATTTTAATATTCTAACATGAATAGTTCGGATGAAAAGAGCCATCAACATCAATTTGTATTTCGTTTATTTTAAGCATTTAGTTTTAAGTACGTTTTAATATATCAATTTTAACTATTCAGGTATGGGAATCTGTGAAAATGGATAAGAAGATACCACAGTAATAAACAAGCAAAATATATATTCTTCATACAGAAATCGTTAAAGTTGGATCGTAACTTTAACAACCTACCAAATTAGATAACTTATCACACCAGCGTTTTTGAATTCGTTATATTAATAACAAAACTGAATCAATCATTAAAGCCATCTTCATAAAATTAACCACATACGTATCTTAAGTTTTATAATCGCATTAAACCACAAAGGTTACAATATATGTTAGGTAACATAGAGCAAGGGACCAAAGCAAATTCAATAATACGGTGTTCGAATATTAATATGTACTCGTAGGATCGGCTAAAATGATTATATTTTTTCTAATAATTATTGTCGATCGAAAATAATTATAAGAGTGTCTTACATTGAAACTTTTGAAATGTATTAGGCAAGTAGATAAACCAACCAATGCTAAGTTTTACATGAACCCAACCGGTAAAGGTGTTTTATTCGTATTTTTTTTGTTAAATCTTTATTGTACATCAATCAACACAAGATAAAATACAAGTTAGAAGTAGAGAACAATACAAAGGCGGACTTATCCCAAATAGGGATATTTTCCAGGTGGTTGGTACCGAGATATTTGGTTGCAAAGACATCGCAGGTTCACAGTTCGGTGCGTATCGTATTACTAGCCTAAAATATACTTCAATTCAGGGACACAGTAAAATGGTAACATAGGCGTATCTGAAGAGATACGAATTCTTTTATCATTTAATAATATATTTACCTATAAACCACAATTTATGGAGTTTTGAAATGTTATTTCCTTTTTCACATATAATTACTTGTGTTTCTGTATCTCGGGAGCTGTTAAGAGCCCTTGGGAATAGCTCCCGGGGCTGTTACTGGTACTAAAATGGCGATTATCAAGTTTAGGGAGCAAGCGTAAAGAGGGCGCGTGATTCTTTAAAAAATTGTTTCGACTAGTGTAAACACTCAAGTATACGTTCATGTTCGTGTATAAAAGGCGCTTTTTGGAAGATAAACAATGGACGTATCGTGAAATTTAGTTAATGTTGTATACCTACATAAGTACCTTTATAAAATAATTTGATTTTGAACCTTTGAAAGCATAAGTCAAGTCTAATTTAATTAAACAAACAAATAAAAAAGAAGAAAATGTAAGTAGGTACCTTAATATACCTAATTATATTTAAACCATAATGTTTAGAACTCAATACTCAATACTCAATATTTATTGCTTCCTTAATGTACAATATAGGTGTTACAATAAAATAAAGAACGTCTAAACGTAACGTAAATCACGTACGCAGATGTTAATTTATTTACTTTGAGGTAATGTCAGAGAGTTGCAGCTTCATGCGTGGGAAAAGGAACTGATCAAAACTAAATAATGAGTTAAATTACTGGAAGTATAGGTTATGTTAATTGCCATTTAAATCGTAGATCGTTGAACAGGTTATTACCTATAAACTATAAACGTAAAAGCTTTGTTTATTTGTGCGTACGAGAATGAACCATCTTCACGTCGAAAGGAATCAAAGGAGAGGAGATTCTCAACGTAATAGTCAAAGCAACTCATATAATTTTTATAGTAGTAAACTTTAATAAGGGGATGTAACTTAGACTTTGTGTAAAAATGTCCAATTTTCTTCAACTAAGAAAAATTATTATTTTCATCACTTAGACCACGCAAAAAACCTGCGGCCGCAATGGGTGTAGTAATGGGGTCATTTGTCCCATCCACCAATAGCACTGCAGAGATCCTCGACTACAATCCCGTGACATCTGAGGGCTGAATGTTTATTTTCCACTTGCAAAGATTAAAGATTGTGTTCGAACATTTCTGTTATCACTGTTTTGCTAAGTAAAAAGTTAAATTTTCTTGCTATTCTGCATATAACGTCATTGGAACAAAATTATTTAAATTTTGACTCATTAACTTCCTCTTCTTCTTATTGAAAAGCTAAGCTCTTGTCTGCGGAGCAACCAACTTCATCATTGTTGATCCTATTTTTAACATTTACTTCTATCTGGCATCATCATGATGTCAAATCAAAAAGTGTAGATTACGAACGGTTTCAGCGGCACGTCCCTGGCCGCAGCGGCAGCTACTTGATGTCCTTGATCCTGATCTTAACGTAACTCTGGGTCCCACGAGTTGATCAATCTTTAAAGAAATACTCACCTGGCATCATCATGATTCCAATCCAAAACGTCGACAGCCATCTTCCTCAGCCGTATATCCGCGACGTGTAAATCATGAGCGGTTCGTCTTGCAATGGCTAGGCGTCGCCACAGCGGCACGTCCCTAGCCGCAGCGGCAGCCGCTGCCGCCGCCGAGTTGATCTCCTCGAGCCTGGACTCGACGCAGCGCTGGGCCGCTTTGACATCGTCGCGCTCGGTCGCGCAAGCCGCTGTGGCTCGGTACAGCCGCGAGAGAAGGAGGGGATATTTTGTCACGCGTTGTACTGGCACCTGGAATATTTTAAACATAACTTTTTTAGTTGGTTTTAATTTTTTTCGTATTGATGTGATAAATTCAAGTATACGTTGTTTGGGTTGGAAGGAGAGAACAAGTCTAAAATAAATAAGTACATGCACAAGTAAAAAGTCATATATATGAAGTAAAAAGTCAGGTGAAAAAAATAATTTTAACCCAAAACTGATGCAACTAATAAAAAGCCATAGGATGATCTAATTGTATAGATTATTAATTAGCTTGTTAAATTCTTTAGGTAAGTAGGTAATGATTTCAATATTTACTTAATAAGGGCTTCATTAACGATAAATCGCACTTATTTAGCTGTGAACATAAATACGATTCATGTACTCAACTAAATAACTGCGCGTTTTGCCCAAAGCTGGTCAAAATATACATTAAATAAAAATAAAACAATTATACCATGAGAAATGAGTTCAAATTCATTCGCCTCAAGACAGTGTTTTCCATCTGCGAGACGCGTAAGAATATCCTCAGTAGTTCCTTCTCCTTCTCAAGGCCAGCCAGCAGGAGAGCCGCGCCTGCTTGCTTCACACAGTACGACTGGAATGCCGTCAGCATGCCGGAGCATTCCAGGAGGATCTTACCAACGTTCACCGTCAAAAGATCCTGAAAATGTTTAAAATTATTTTTATTTTAAATTATTTCGGAGATAAAATCTTTAAACGTATGGGGGAGTTACAGGTTTTAATGTAGAAATATGATCATATAACTATTTTCTTTAAAGGAAGCTTTTAAAATTAATATATATTTGCGAGATATTAGAGTTAGCCTTAACATTAAGGGGATACATAAAAAAAATTCAGGGTCCATTTAAAATAAATTATTTGAATGGAAACGGAGATATAGACTTTTTCAAGCCCTAGATTTAAAAAAAAAATAATAAATAGTTACACAGATTGAGCTAGGTCCAATGTAATTTCGAGACTTGTGGTATGGGATACTAACTCAACGATACTACATTTTATTGCAAATACATATCTTGACCTGACCGGGGATCGAACCCGGAACCTCCGGTGTGACAGGGTAACATGGCAACAGAGGGCGTCGTTACATTGTATAATGTGCGTAGAAAAGCTTCACGTTCTCATTTTAAACAGTAGTTCATAAAATAGTTTGAAGGCTCTCTAGGGCTTAATCAAGACAATTTTTTAAATGATATCTCATTTTCCTTTAAATGATTTATTGCAAATGGAGGCAGCACGGGACCCTAAAAATTCATGTATCCCCCTTAATGTTAAAACTAATTTTGACAGAATTTACAAAAATATACTTTTTAACAAAAATCAATACTTAAAAAATTACCTCATCTCCTTGATCGACTGCGATTTCAAGGGCATCACGCAATTTCTCTGATAGCACTTGGTTATTTTCAATTAGCTCCTCTACATTCAAAAATATTGCACTAAGCTGCTCTTGCGTCAAAAGTCCTGCCACCAACATGGGTTTGTAGAATTCTTCAAGTATGATTTGCAAGTCCCGGCCATATTTTTCCTCAGTCTCAACGATTTCTGTAATGATTTCTTTCCTCTCTGCTCTTTTCTTGGCACACTTTCTACATACTAATGGAGCAAATATTGTTCCTAAAATAAAAAATATGTAAAAAATATATTAAAAATATCGCAACAAATATTTACATGTGAAAATAATTAAAATTGTAAACCTATGTCCTGATTCTCATAGATGCAAAAATATTTACCTTGCTCTGTGACTTGCGTTTCAACTGCTGAGTCACAATCTTCACAAAGATGAATTGGAGTATCTTTGTCAATAATCATTCCGCAAGGTGAAGTTTTTCCTTGCAATCTACTTCTTGAAGATTTACTTGTTTCTGAACCAACTCCCGAGTCGTTCCTTTCAATCTCAGCAGATGTTTTCTTACACACTACAGACTTTTCTAATGATTCATGATGAATAATAAGAGAATTATCTTCACTAGAATCAGACGCATTTGAAAGCTGACTTGTATTACTACTAAGATGTGTATCAATGACTGTTGTGATACTTTTGTCTTTTGATGTATCTAGTAAACTAGATGAATCATTACCATTAACATAACTTGTGATATAAGTTTCTTCATCATCAATGCCTCTCTCTTTTGCATCTACTAAATACGATAGTATGTCATATTTAGAGGCACCTTCAAATATCGAACGAGAACCACTACGTTTTTCATCATCTAGAATCATCAAAGAATTCGGTGGAGGATTTAATGGCAATGGTGGTGGCATATCACCTATTTCTTCATATATTGGATCAGTATTAAGTCGAATAGATTCGTAATGATGATCGTCGTCGGTGTTATTTGCTATTTCAATATCACACAATGCAGCATCTACCAACATTTGGTAAAACTTCGACCTGGTGGAATTTGTATCATCTTCGGTAGATAATTCACTCGCTGAGGCATTATAACAGTCTGACATTGGTTCGAGGTCTGAAAATATTCCTATCGCTCCACTCTCATACTCCATACTTTCATAGGGAGCAGAGCAGCCATTGTCGTCATTGTCTTGACAAATACTATTATTTGGGCCTTCTGTTTGATTAACCTCACTTTTTTCAGTGCTAGTATTATGTTGGATGTCGTTCTTTGTTTCTTCGTTTTTCTTCATTTCAGCTTTCAAAGTTTTCAAAGAATTTTCTATTAATTTTTCCATTTCGTTGTTATTATCTTCGCATCCTTGATTTTTGGATTCTTGAAGCTTTATCAAAGAATTTTCTATTAATCTTTTGACCAAATCCGCTTCAAGGCCTTCTGCTAAATGGCCAAAGAATGGATCATCAAAAAGCTTTGTAACAAAATTACATTTGTCGCCCTTCTTGTTTTCGGTATTGTTTGACATTTGCTTATCTAATTCGTTTGATTCCTCATTCTTTTTGCCGCAAACATGTGGTACTAAATTGAGCCTCACTGCTTCAACAGGATTACCAAGAATATTTGATATATCTCCAGAACCATTACTTACATTTGATTTTTCATTGTCATTGTAATATTCTTCATATGTATTGACATCCTCTCTTCTGTCTCCCTCGGATAATACTGCACCTATATAAATTTGACTTTTCAATTTCTTTATTTCTTTTTGGGGCGTTCCTACACTTATAGTTACTGTAGTGCCTGTTTGGTAGGTATTACAAGTATTTCCTGAGTCATCATTGACTACTACAGATGATAAGTAAATAGGTGTATCACTGCTTACATTCATCGTTGAATAACATTCGTTTCCGTTTATTTGAATAGACGTTTTCCTGGGTTCATTTTCTGAAAATTTCATTACGCTATATGGCTCTTTTAGTCCTTCTGCTTCATCCGAATCAAATTGTTTAACACGTAAAATAGTTTTTTGTTCGTAATCGTTTGCATCGGACCATTCATCGCTAGTAGAACTAGTCGAATTGTTGCGAACAAAACGTGTTTTCACGTAATTATGTTTCTTTGATTTTGATCGTTCTTTTGCTTTAAGCCTTGGTGGTGGTTCTGGAGATTCTATAATTCCTCTCCGCAAATCTTTTAAAATATTTCGCGTTATATCACTACTGTCACTTAAGTTTCCCGATTCAATATTACCGTTATCGTACACTTCCATTGTTTTATTATTACTTATTTCTTCCTCTTGTCTGGATAACTGCTGATATGACTCAGTAACTTCTTGCGAGTACGGTTCATTTTCATTATTTAACGTAACGAACACTTGACTTGTGTGGCCATGTTTAGTTTTTGGTCGCAAAGCCATAGTATCTAAGAACTTTGGAGGTGAAATTGATATAGTTGAAGTCACACGCTCAGACTCTGAACGACGTAATATAGGTATTTTTGGTATATCGTTATCTGAAACAAATAAAGGAAAAGTTATACTTAAAAGTATTTATTTATGCTTTGAATCAAATCAGATCATTTTTTATGAAATTAAATTAACTGTAGGGTCGTTTCAAATATCCTGTTTCAAAAATATTAATCAAAAATATAAAACATATTGTTTGATTTTTCTTCATATTATGCTTTTGTTCCCTACTTACACTAAATCTTGTTGGTTTTTTTTTAATAAATATTTTCTGAAAAATATTGCAAATCGGGCATTTATACTGCATGATTGTACATTATTTTAGATCAATTACCTTGTGTGTTAACAATAGGGCTATCTCCAGAGATAGTAGCAGAGCTATTTTCAGAAGCTGGTGAACTATTGTCATCTACAGAAGACTCCAATGTAGTATTTACTTGCACATCTTCATAAATGTCATAATCAGGTTTTATTTCTTGATTGATCAGATCTGTCAAGTCATTATTTACTGTTTGGATCAAGCTATGGCTTACAACATCTCCTTTGGCTGTAATATCCTCTTCCAGTTCCACATTAACGTTGCCAGTAACGTGAGTTATAGTTTTTTGTTCCAAGTTAAGCTCTGCCGTATAGATAACTTTTGTTTCTTCTTTTTCGACGAGGAACTGTACACGTTTACGCTGATATACATTTTGCGAGGCAATTTTGTCCTTGGGCTTCGGTAAATAAAATTGTGAAGTATTAATACGTTTTGATTCAAATGAATCATCTGATGTATCAGCTTTTGTGAAAGAATCGCTTAAATTATAGTTTCTGGGCTTTTTAAGAATAGATTTTATTGTATCATGATTTTGATTTTTATATTTATAACTACGAGAATTTTCATTTCTCTTACTTAAACTTTTTTCTGGTAGTCGTTGGTTATCACTTTCACTGTCATCATCTGTTTTATTGAAATTTCTAACTCTTCTCGGTGGACGTTTCGGCGAAGCACTTTTTTGTTTTGTACGATTTGCTGTGGCTATACTTAATATTTTTTTACCAGTATTCTTACCTAACGAAAGTGACTTTTTGTTTTCATTTTTAATATTTGGTAAAGATAAAGTAGGAGAAGAGTCTTTTGATTTTAGTTCGTATTTTTTGAGATCATAATTAACGGGATCATACATGGTTACTTCCTCTACTGTGCATGACTTAGAATCCTCGGCAATTCTTATTCGTTGCCCACTAATAGCTTTGACATTAGAATCTGATTTTGATTTAGATATTTTTCTACTATTATTGTTTTTCATAGATTCTTGAAAAATATCTCCGTAATCATCATCAAACTCGATTTCTGCCATAGACTTCGAATTGCCACCTGCTTTTACTAAGTCGTAAGGATTAATGTCACATGATAAAATAGATTTTTTTGAGTCACTTGCGTTTTCTTCCTCTTCCACCCATATTTCATTAACTCTACTCACAGACTTACTTCTACTTTTCCGAAGAGTCTCTGGGCTTGGCTTCTTTGTTTTTATTCGACATGGGCTAATACTTTTTGCCCTCGATCTTGTAGTTGAAAACTGACTACCAATTCGAGCTTCATGAGGAGGGGCTAGCCTACTCCTTCTCATTAAATCGTATGGGTCCGCTTCTCCGTTTGGTTTTAAGATAGAAGGTCTCGACTTCGTGCCTTGAACTCTGACTGTACCTGCTCTGAGTATTCCAGCATCCCGACTCACTTGAGGCCCACGCACCGTGCCTCCAACTAATAGCCGTGGGCTGTCAGCAATTGTTAATGGCAAACGAGATCCTTTGCATTTCTTACATATACTGACTTTGGTTGAGCTGGTTTTCTTGGTACCATTCAGGTACTCAGGACAGGAACATAATATAACAGCATAGTTGTGTGGTTGTGGTTTCTGAGGAGTGCTTATTAGGACAGGACCAGATACTTCTGGGTAGGCTGAAAAGACACTGGGTCTAATAGGTGGGGTTTGGGTCCGAACGGACCCATATAGCCAAGTCTCGGCATATTTCATTGATTTAGATAGCGCCGACCCTCCAGGGCCAATCGTTCCATACATGTATGGACTCTCTGGAGATTTTTCTGACGATTTCGTGCTTCCCGATGTATTGAGCTTTAATTTCGATGACCATTTTTTCGGCCGGCTGTTGTCTGTTGTGTCGTATATCTGTAAAAAAAAAGGTTTACATGAGTGACAAAATATAATAATATGACAAATACATTAGCACAAAGAAAGACTTCAATATAGAAGAATGCAATTGAATTCAAGAATTGAACAAAAAGTTATTGAATTCAAGAATTCAATAGACACTGGTAGACAAAGACTTTTTGTTTTTGGGAAAACTTACGATATAATGGTGCTACGTTTCAGAATTGTTATATATCAGCTAAATTTCTCAAACATCTGAGTTCAAAATAAGTAGGTACTTTAAGGACAGAAGTCCCGGGTTCGATCCCCGGTCAGGGCAAGTTGGAAAATGGCCTTTTTCAAATTGTCCTGGGTCTTGGATGTGTATCTATATATGTATTTGTTATAAAATATAGTATTGTTGAGTTAGTATCCCATAACACAGGTCTCGAACTTACTTTGGGGGTAGCTCAATCAATGTTATTTGTCCCTATATTTATTTTATTATTTATTTTTTTAAATGTTCAGCCCGAACTGTAATTAAAGTTCTAAATATAATACATCAAAGCCCTCAAAAGACCTAGAGGTAATTAGTTTGTCTAGACGCTAAACAGATTCATTTGGAATAGTGATAACTGATAACAATTAAGTCAGTACTATGAAAGTAGACCGATATTAAATTGAAAATATACTAAAATATTAATATTTTATACTGCCAGCCTTCTAGGCACTCTTCCGCAGGGGAATGGTTTGCGGGTCATTTATTTTAAGGAATAGTCTATTTATATGTTATTTATTTTTGTATTTAAGTTTATTTTAGTTTAATATAGTCATTATTTTACGTTTTCATTGTAATGTAACACATTAGTATAATTTTGTATTTTTCCTGACTTTCTTATTTCTTGCATTTTACACTGTATATATATATATATATATATATATATATATATATATATATAAGCACCCAAAGACCCAGGACAATTTAAAAAAAGGTCATTTTCCAACCTACCCTGACCGGGAATTGAACCCGGAACCTCTGGGTGGCGGACTAGCATGGTGACCAGACTTTCAAGTGTCAAGGGTATACCTGAATTTTCCGTGGAATTGAATTTTCCAGTGCTGCATTTGAAATAAATCATTTGATAGGAAACGGAGATATCATTTAAAATTTTGTCTTGACCAGTCTCTAGATAAACTTTCAAACTATTTTATAAACTACTGTTTACAGTTCAAAGTGAGAACGTGAAGCTTTTCTACGCACAATTGCGAAAAAGGGCCACTTTTCTTACTTTAAACTGTAAAAAGTAGTTCATTAAATAGTTTGAAGAGTTATCTAGAGCCTGGTGAAGACAAAATTCAAGTAGCCCCTTAACCCATAATAACTTTTAAACGGTCCGATAGCTAAGAACCAACGCAAGGGAACTTGCTTTCAGGTAACTAATTCCACATCGAAGTCGGTCCATCCGTTCGAGAGCTACGATGCCACCCGAACACCCCTCTCTTTTTTGACAGGGATTAAACTAAAAACAGACTGTTTGAAAATTTTCCAAAACCCTCTATTTTGCTTTCGTTTAATATCTTTATATCAGTGTCACTCTCAAAATTAAGACGAATCTAACGAAACTCTCAAACTTAAATCCATCAAACTATTTAGGCTGCAGAGCATCCCATAATAATAATAATACATAAGTACATACACTCGAAAAACATAACACTCCTCCTCACGCAGTCGGGTAAGAAAACGCAGTATTTCAAAAGATTGAAATATAAAATCTTAGGATTAACGCCCTTATCCCAACTCTTCGGAATTATTTAACATGTACGCGTAATGGAAACAAAAACCAATTCCAAGTTGTGCAAATTCCTAATTATAACTTTAACTTAGTTCTCCGCTACTTATTAACTTTGCGAATTGAAATTTACGAATGTCGTTGTTTAACTTGGCCACTTGTTCATTTTTTGTATTTTCTGAGGAAATCCCTGTGCAGCTTCTGTTGGTAAGCTGATGTTTGCTTTTTTAACCCCCGATGCAAAAAGAGGGGTGTTGTATGATTGACGCTAATGTCTGTTTATCTTTCTGAGGCATCTTAGCTTTCGTACATCCGTTCGAGTAGAGTTCATCCGGACTAATTTCGATACAGATTTTCACGTGAAAGCAAACTTCCTTGTGGTGGTTTTTAGCTATATTTTATGAAAATCGAATCAGTGGTACAAAAAAAAATAGGGGCGAAAGCTCGAAAGTCGAAGTTTATTTAATTTTCTTGGCAAATAAATTTGTTCAGTTTCCATTAGCTGCCAAGTTAACCGACTCGTTGCCCATGGTGTCAAAGGCTGTTAGTTTCGATCTATTTAGACGAACATCATCAAGACGAGTATCAGGGCACAATATCGGTATCACTGTCATCTCTTTACCGAACACTCCTAACACTCGCTCTGATGATGATCATAAATCTAATTTCAACTATATTAATATAGTGAATATAGATACGTCTTACGTATTTGTATTAAATAACCCTGGATTTATGTATGTAAAACGTACTAACAGCAAGGTAGTATTAAGTAATAGTCAGGTAGATTCACTTCCACCTTGGCTTCCGGGAAAACCGGATCGTTAGATTCTAATTACGACTCGAACTGGGGTAGTCACACGCTTTGTTCAGCCAAACCCCAAATAGTCAGAGAGCTAGTTTTCATCTTTTTGCGTCGTTTCATAATCACCGAGTTTAGTCCTTATCCTTATAAACTATTTGTTCTCTTCTCTTCTAGTCGCTTTATGATGGCATTGCGGTGCACGATGGCGTTGATATACGATCCAAATGTTTCATCTATAGCATTATCGTTTAAATTTCTTTGTGGACACTGGACTTGAGAAGATGCAAATTTGATTTTGATTGTCTGTTGTGTGAGGCATCAATCAGCCACTCAGTTACTTTCCTTTATAGAAATAGTAGTCATAATCATAACAATACTTTGTTCAAAACGGGGATAGACACATCGACAATCAAATCCTAAATAGGCAAACAGAGATTAGTCCGATTAAATGATCTAAATAATATAAGACATTAGTAAAAAGTATGTATTATGAATATTTTTATAAAGATTTTATACGGTTTTACTCATGTGGTATAAAATGTTGACTACTTTCAATAGTCTATTAAAATAATCATAATATCAATTATTAAAGGTTGCTAAACACGGTGGTGTATACCAGTATTATATAGTAATAATGAATCTATTTTACGCGTTATTTCACTTACTGTTACACTTACAGTGTTGACATGCGCCGTTGCGGTGCCGTGTGTGAGCGACACACGGTTACGAGTGTCAACACTGTTACGAGTAGACTGCGACTTAGAGATAAAAAAAAATATATTTTTTTTTCAGTTATCCATGTTCTATGACACAATGTCGCTCCGACATTAATGTTTAGGATTGCATTCGACCGGACCCGATTCTATGATGAGCTGAGCAACTCGGATGAAAATAAAAATAGCATTTATTTTTGACTGTCAACCAAAGGTCCGGACTCGGGGTTTGTCAACGAGTCTTGGAGCGTGGTATCTTGGGAGTCAGACTTTCAGACCGCATAAAAAATACGATACTACGCTCCAAAACACAGATTGTGGACGTTGGACCAAAAGCTGCATCCCTAAAGTGGAACTGGGCAGGACATGTTTGCCGTATGCCCGACGAACTCTGGGCCAAATCTTGAAGCTTGAGGAGAAAGAGATGGAGGGACGAGCTTGACTCCTACTGTAGAGATTTGGCCTCAAAGGCCTCCGACCGAGAGAGTTGGAGTGCTGGAAGGGAGGCCTTTGTCCTGCAGTGGGACAGTATAGGCTAAAAATAGAAATAAAATTTATTTTCACCACTGTCTCCTAGTCTAAAACAGACAATGCCGACATTGATGTCCAAGCTTGCATTCGACCAGACCGGTATCGCTTTCATTGCTCGGGATCTTGTGACCAACTTGTAATTCTCTTCCGTAATAAATTTTCATAAAGCTTCGTCACATGCTTGCGGATTTATCAAAACTATGCTTTGTGTTCCAATTTTTAGTTCTGATTACTAAAGTAATTCAAATATATTATTTAGAGTTCCGAAACAAATGAAAATTAGTACTTTTTATTCTGAATCTAATATGTAACTTAGACTCCCCTCAAATGATATCTATGCTCTCGTCATTAGAGTATGAATCCTCTTCCATTTGTCTCTCTCGTCCACCAAATATTTTACTTCGCTGTGCATCACGACGATGTTCACCTTCTGATTTTGACGATCTCTGTGACCTAGTGGTCATCATGCCAGGCAATCGCACCTAATGTCCTAGGTTCAATCCTCGACTGACCTGGTTCTTGAATGTTTATCTATATATGTATTTGTTATAAAATATAGTATCGTTTAGTTAGTATAACAAAAGAAAAGTCTGGAACTTACTTTGGGGCTAGCTTAATCTGTGTGATTTGTCCATTTAGATTTATCTGTTTCATTTAGTTATGCCTCTATGCCTCGGTCTTCTTGGTCTGCTTTTCTTACTTACACAGTTTTAATTCCAAATGTCATTTATTAACGTTCTAGGTACACGTCGCGGCATCACATTTCATAGGTATTCTAACCAGGTTACCTAGTAAGGCCAGAGGTATCAAATGCTCCAAGTGGCATGAGAACTAAGCTCTAGAATTACAAACCGCACGGGCGTAATTATTATTCAATGAAGGTTTGTTGTTTGAAACACACTTATTACAATTCTATTTTCTATGTACTTAAACAGGACATTTCGCAAGAATTTTTGAGCAAGTTTCATGTATAATTCATGCAAGGTTACCTAAAATTTAGGTAAAGAAACGTGTATGGGAAAATGCAATTCCTCAAAATATCAAACGTTTTTTCTTTTTATCTAATCTATATCAATCCACTAAAGCCTCTTCCAATAAAATAACGATTTGCCCATCTATCAACACGCTGGGTGTGGGTTGGTTGCAAAAAATGGTTATAAATCTGCGCAGAGAACTGTGTTGCCCGTTTACTTCTTTAATTCGAATAGCCAACTAAGTGACGTCATATGACACCCGTTAGAAAAAAACCACCCATTAATACTTAACTTTATCGGGTTTAACGTATGTAAAGCCGAAAGCTCATGTATGAGGTAAATACCGTGCAGCAGCAAAATGCCTAATGTTGTTTTAATGGAACAAGCGGGTCACCTGATGGTAAGTGATCACCTCTGCCCATGGACAACTGCAACACCAGGGGTGTAACAGAAGCGTTGTCGGCCTTTAAAAGGAAAAGACCAATTTTCACCATATTTATGACTAGCCGTGCCCGCGGGCTACCCTCTTCGTGTAAATTTTGGAATAAATACTATCCTGTGCCATTAAACAGGTCTCAAAATATATCCATATAAAATTTTATTTCATACACAACAGAGTTTTTTATATATTTTATTTCGCATTTACTTAAATTTTATTATGATAGTATGGATTTCATGGAGGAGGAGGTAAAAAAAATGAAAAAATCTTTATTTCAAGCCTTAGTTGATAAATATACATATTTCTGGGACCCACCTAGTAAGCTTAGATAAAGCCTGTGGCAGGGGGATCCGCTCTTCCAAACACATGATATTAACTTAGGCCTAGTTAACAAAATACATGAAAGTCAAGAGTAGAAGTTATTATATCTTTGACATAATGTGTGTGTGTGTGTGTGTGTGGGGAGGTGTGTGTATGTGTTGTGTGTGTGGTGTGTGTGTGTATGTGTGCACGTGAGTGCGTGTGTGTGTAATAACAAATGACAAATACTGATGGTAGATTTGACATTATTAGTAAATAATAATAATAAAGTTGTTTAATATAGTTCTCAACCCTGCGATAGAATCTTGGGATCGGAGACCACCGGAGGTAAAGACAATTCATTTCAAATGAGGGCGCCACTTCTGCACTGTATTCGCCTTAGCACTCTTTGACTGGTCAAAAGGTCGATCTTCAGCATTTAAGGTTAAGCAACATCCTCACTTAATCCAAAGACGCTCATTGTTACCTAAATGCTACCGTTTGGGGTATTGCGCGGTTTTCAATTTACTCAAACAATGGCTCACTCTGATAGGCTATTGCGACTCGAGTATCCGCTTAAGCGAAATTGTGTGGTAACGCAGAAGGTAATAAAAGGTTGTAATGTAAATTTGATTTGGATTCATTGGTACGAATGATGAGCAAAAGGGGTGAAAACTCTTGGGGGTTCCAACCGATACCTTTCAGGAGTCAAGAGATTCAAGTTTTTGTGTATCTGTGTTTATTCTAACCTGGAGCCATTTAACCATTAGTAGTTTTAACTATTTAACCATTACCGGAAATTTTACAGCCTTTGTTCTAAAACAAATTCAGGATCAGGATACCGTGGTTTATTCTATATTAATCAAACATTTCAATTTCAGAAAACATCTGAAAATGTTGACTTTAAAGGCGATTTAGAACATTTCAGAAAACACCTGGAAATAAAACGATTATTTTTGTATCCCGCTGTTAGTAGAAAGCATCGTTTGCGCGGACGTGGGAACATCCATCTTGCTACCGTAAGTCGTACCTGATGCTCTATTGACATTTCCACAATTGCTTTTTATAAACATTCTTTTTTTCACTGCAGATAGCTGTTGGATCTGCTTCTGTTTGGAATACAAACAAGTTTTTGAAGGTTCCGTACAAAAAATGAAAAAGCGGAACCCTTATAGGATCACTCATGCGTCTGTCTGTCTGTCCGTCTGTCACAGCCCATTTGCTCCGAATCTATTGGACCAAATCAGGTGATATTTGGTAGGATGTTGTAATCCTATGACCCAAACGCAATTGTACAAAGTAATTAAATATTTTTTTGAAATATGGGTCATTTTCGTGAGAAAAAATTAGAAAATTTTAAAGAAAAGTTTTGTAAAGCTAACTGTGCTATATATCAAATAAAAGGGCAATTGGCATTGTACGGAACCCTCTAAACGCGATTTCAACGCACTTAGCCGGTTTTTTGACTTTAAGCTAAAAGTAATGGGGGGTGAACCCCCCATTACTTTTAGCTTAAAATCAAAAATTACTGGTAACTTTAGCAGGTACTGATTACTTTTAATTTTTATCAAACATAGCTAAAACTGCCGTAAGGAAACTTGCTTTTACGTGAAAAAAACCGCATCGACATCGGTCCATCCGTTCGAGAGCAACGATGCCACAAACAGACATATAGACCATCTTAAACATCCGTTTTTTTTTGTCGGGGGTTAAAATGGGTATGAAGCTGGGTAGTATGGACTTTTTTTTGCTAGCCTTTTATGCCCCAATTTTGGGCACAATCCTCCTCTCTAATGTTTCAATCTTATCTCTGTCAGTACCTGCCAATGAAATGTACTGGCGAACTGGCACTCGCCAGTACAAATATACGCGGTCAGATCATCTGCCCATCGTGTTCTTAGGCGGTCTGTTTTTCTTCTCCTGCGTATCCTAAATTCCGTGATTATTTTAGCCCACCCATCCTGGTGCATCAGACTATGTGATTCTGTTATCTTTGAATGTTCTCGTTCCAAAAGTTTTTCTTTGGATACCCAAGTAAGTTGGTGAGTGTTTGTCATTTTCACGTGGCCAACACAAAATCCAAAGAAAAAGTGCTTTCATATAGTTATTTTTCTGATTGTATTGGTGCCTTAACGCAAATGTCATAATAGGATACAATCTACATGTACGAGTAAATATATATGTTTTCGTATAAATATGTTAAGGAACCCTGTCCGATTCTTGTAGAAGCAACTCAGACCATAAATATGAACAACTTTTCCAGTGGGACCCCTGGAAACTCGAAAAACAATATCGACATTTTCATACAAATTGCCGGGCCGGCTGAACACTTTTGTATGAAAATGTCAGCATTGATCTCATAGGAAAAGGTGTTTATATTGACGGTCCGAATTGCTTCTACAAGGATCGGACAGAGTTTCCTTACATATATTGTATAAAAAAAACTACGAGTGTAGATTTCATTCTATTATAACATTTGTGTAAAGGTATTACCAATAATTTTCTTAACATATTGTATAATTAATAAATGAAGCAAACTCTATAATCACTATGTATTTGACTTTAAATTGAGGCACGATAAATATTCACAAAAAAGTTTACGCAATTATAGTCAATACCAATATTTACTAAAGATATTGAAATCAGCTGAAACGTTATTAACTTTATTTCGGAAGTAACCAAGTTTGTTTCACGGAAAATATTTTAATAAGCGAACTGGTTCAGTTTGTGGATGTAAAGATATTTTTTTACAGACTTACTCCTTATGATGTAATTAACTTGGTAAAAGTAAACAAAAAGAAAATCAAGAACAGCTGAATAATTAGAAATTGGGGCAAAATTACACTAGATAAACTTAATTATGTAGTCGATACAGCAAATATATATGTATTAGTTTAGAAAAGTATATAATAATTTCTAGTTAAATATACTGAAACAATAGGGAATATGAACGTATTTTTTATTTACTTATTAAAATCCTAATTAACCACAGTAAACAAATATGAAAGAAATTATAAAATATCTGGATCAGCGACGAACATGTGATACCTTAAGTTTCAATTAGAAAGAGAAGTCCGATATGGACTGGTGACGTCAAAGTCTATAACATCTATACATTTGCCAAAGAAAAATGTGTTATTGCGAGTCAGATAGACATATTTTCGTAAAAACGTTATATCATGTTCATTTTTCATCTAATTTTTGCTCTGTTTTCACTGTTAATACTTTATTTTTAAATATTTATGGATGAACTATCATGCACATTTCCTATTTTAAAAAATTGATTTAGTCCACGATACTAAACAACTTTCCCAAAGGATTATAGAAAATATTTTTAATATTATAAAAAGAAAATATTAAAAAATATTTTCTATGCTTCTCATAAAACTTGAGATCAGCAGATTGGTCAACTTGCATGGGAGGACCAAAATTGTTTCGTATTTTGCTAGATGTTTCGTGGGAAAATTTGTTTAATATTATGAATTCACTCTTAAAATAGATTCAGTATGTAATGCGCTATATAATTCAATGATATTTTGAATGTGTATTTTGGAACTTTTTAATCGCTACGAGTACTTACATCCATCAGCCATCTATACTCAGGGCAACTCTGCTTCCATTGTATTTACCTTTAAAGTACCCTTTGCAATACAAAATAGGTACCAATTTGGATGCAAAGATTTGGATCAGCATAAAAACACTTTCATTAGTGTACTTGCAAAATAAATTCAACTTTTTTACCTTACCTCAACCATCACATCCCCAAATATTTACAATCTTACATACAAACGGTGTCGGAAATATATCCCTATTTTCGTTGAGGAAAACTCGCTAACAGGATAGTTGAGTTCTGAGAGGTTATCGGATGTTCCAACGGGAAGATCAGATGTCCGCTTTATTTGGATCTCTTTTTGTGATTTTATTTCCACTTAGGAAGATGCTTGTTATTTATATATAGATAAAATGTCTTGTTTATGTCGAGAGAAGACAGCCTTACATTTCACTTAAGGGATCAAGACAAGTGACTGTGTGCCAGCAATAGTCGGCTGGTTCTGCCGCGTTAGGCCTGTGTAACTCCCCGTTTGGGCATACAAAATATACCTTCATTATTACTTTGCGCTCTGCGATCACTCCGGAGTGGGAAATTCAGTTGTAATAATATGAATCGTTTGCCTAGAGTAGTAAGAACGAAATTGGCTTGCAATGGATTTGTAGGTATCTAAACGAAAAGGTGCTGAATTCTGACGCGAGCTAAATAAAACCATATCTCTAACCACGTGGAGTAAATATTTCTTTGAATTTCTTTGCTAAGTTAGACTTCTGTATGTGAGTACTACTACCTATTCTATGCCTGCGCCGGTATTATTACGCCGTCGGCGAGCGTTGCGCGCTACCGTACGCGACAGTTTACGACACTGGTCGCCGACTGTCGCTGACACATTATCGCTCGTCTGCCTGAGCCTTTACCCCATACCCGTTCATTTTTGAAGTGAAAACTTCTTTAGCGGCGTTGTACACTTTTTTGTAATGGAAAAAATGTTAAACTCGCGTCAGGACACGTGACCTTAACGAAAATTCGTAAGACGGATGGAGAGTAGACAGCCGGCGCGGCGTAGGAGAGGAAGTACGCATCTCTCTTTTTACGGCGCGGCGAAAATGTATGCCTGCGCCTGATGTTAATATTCAAATTTTCACTTCTGCCGGCACTCCCGGAGTGCAACCCGTCTTTTTTGTAAATTTTACGCAAAAACGATCTCCTTTAGAGTATTAGTCTGCAATAGTATCATTATTTTGTTTCCCTTTTTTCACCTTCTTGTTTAATGTATGAACCTAAATTAGGTGATGTATGACCTAGGTGTGTGTGTATATATTTTTTTCATCAGTGACACTAGCAAAATTTAAGATTTTTCGATTTTTCCATCAAAAAAAAATCTTTACACTTTTTTTCAATCATGGCCATTTGTGGTTTTTTGGGCACAAGGTAAATTATTATAAAATTATTAGGAAAATATAGTGGCAAATATAGATGGAGTCGTTATAAAGAAAAAGGACGCTTGAAGTTTCCCATGTAGGATGGATATGTTGAATGATGACGTCACATAACACCGATTGAAATTACGAGACAAGATATCGGAACATGCAATGTACTCTGTACATACAATAGGTAAGCTATTGTATTCATTATATGATATTGATAAAATAAAGTATTGTGTTTTGTATGTCTACCATGCTGGTCTAGGAGTAAGAAAAAAAACATAAAATGTACCAATTGTTTCTTTTTTCACGCAGATAATAAAAGCGAATTTAGAAAAAAATAAAAAATTAACTAAATTGCAAATGAGGTTTAGCTATGAGTTAATTATTATCTATATAGATATGTTTGCTAGTCTGTGAAACTTCCTTAAGCTATTTTGTTGTTTTACAACATAATGACTTTACCTAAATCAGATATATCATAACAAATCAATATTTATAAATTATTATGTTTCAATTTGCTTATTGTATCGTTGTTTGCCTTGATCATCCATTAGTTTTAGTGCCCGTATAAAATTGATTTGCATTTTGTTTTTTGGATATTTTTTGCACATTTAACTACGAGTATATTAAGTTTAACATCAATCTGCTAATGATTCGAACAATTTTAAACAGAATATAATTTCATAAAAATACTTTGATGCAGTAAGTAATAAATTGAATAATTGCCTACTTGAGAAAAAAGCTTCATAAAATCAAAACAGCTAATTAAAATTTTGAAAAAAAAAATTTTTTTGAAAGTTGTTCAAATTAAAGCAAATGATAATATTTTACGCTTTATAATTACTATTTAAAGGCATTTAAATATTGGCTCAAATTTACATGAGTAAATATACACAAAAGGTATTATTTTTGGATAATCATATTCCTGTCAAACCTTTCCTTGAGGGATACAAAATACGTGCATCATTGTGTCTAACCTTTCCTTATTAAGACTTGTTGTACGCATCTTTTTTTTTCTATTGTTTATTTGATAATTATGTATAGTATCCTTTATTTATAAAAAAAGTGCAAGATTTTTCCGTCACGAATTAATAACTTACTATGAAAAATTTACATAAAAAGTCCGTTACAGGGCAGGACAATTTTTTGTTACGGATTTTTTATGGAGTTGTTGTATTCAGTGGCAATAGTCTGTACATGGAAGATAATGAGAAAAATATTGATGGAGGCTTTTATCAATGCAATAAAACACAAAAAAAAATAGTTTTAAAATTTTAGCTAAAACATGTTTTGTCCCTTTACCTCTTCTCAATACTTGACATTGAAAGAACGAGACAAAACATATTTTAACTAAAATAGGTTTAGCAAACGTTTGTAATTTATTATGAATTTGGGGGTAAGAATTTCAATGGTTTTGGAGTATACTTAAAATTAGTTATTTGGTCACTGATAGATGATGCTGTTCAAAAGTTGAACAAATTTTTCACCCCCGCAAAAAAAAAGAGAGGTTATTATAAGATTGACGCAAAAAAATGTCCGTCTGTCTGTCCATAATGTCAAATTTATGTAGTTCCGCCACTTATCACTCGGTGGTGTCGTCGGGTTTTTTTTTATTTTCCTAGTAAATAAACTTGTTACGCCAAAACTTTATAAAATTAATCAAATGTGGTATTATTTGACTTATGACATTTTTGACATTGACATTGGTTTTTTTTATATTATGGTTCTATTTAATGATTTAAAGTTATCGAAGTTAATGGAAAAATGGATGTATGGATATGAATAAATCCAACGTTTGTATATATAAGTATATGAATAAAATCAAAATTAATGGGCTTAGTTTTTTTTTCATAATATTTACAACATTTAAAATGGTGGAAATTGGAATAGTTCGAAGGGGTGAAAACCGTTATCGCCTTTTGTATGAAGATTGACGGGTACACAATAGTCTTAATAAAAGAGAAATACTTACACGTAAAACAAGAACCTCTCATTTAACATAAAACAACAGAATACACGTCACGTCATCCCCACGTCGAATGGTTTATTTACATCCTGTCCCAAAGATCTTGGAATTCATTCTTTTTATAGGTATTTATTGATAGTTGAAAGAATACCAAGTGGTTACTTATCGTCAAATTATTAATTTTCGACGACCAGTCCTTGGAATTTATTTGTCACCATTGTCAGTTTTACATTTATTGAGTTGTGCCTAATCAGCTTCTTAATTCTACTAAAACCAACCACACAGATATACTAATGAAGTAGTACAGTATTTATTAGTATTGTTTTTAATAAAAAGAGCACCAATTTTAGGAAATGTAAACCCTACCTGCATTTTTCAAAATCCTTGTGAATTACCAAAACTCTGGACAATTATTCGTTTTAAAACAAATAATTTATATTATTAAATTATTATTGTACTAAGTTATTAATGTCATTGCACGTATATTTTGTCATTTTAATTAATTACTTAAACAAAACTTCTGTTTCAAAAATATAAAATTCAGGATTTTATTTCCTTCATTAAGAATAGGACGTGATTTTCAGGCCACGCTGTGAGCATGTCATCAAAACCACATACAATTGGATATTCCTGAGCAAACAAAGCCTTTCCAACCTCATTCCGTTTACTTTCACGATTTCCAGCATCGTGTTGCAGTAACCGTATACGATGGATGTACAAGCATTTTCACGTTGCTTCATTTAAGGAAATTAAACGTTTTAGTTTTTATTTCTTTAGTTCAAAAAATATAGATAAATTCACTAATCATTATTTCAAAACAAAGTAGTCTAGCTGCTGTTTATACTTGGGTAGTAATCCAATACGTGCTTCAGAGAGCTTGTTAAGCCATCACGTTGAATTCTTTTAGGCAGCTCTACATAACTAACTTATTGACTGATTGAACATCAGAAACGTTTATGCATTCTTCAGTAACAATCATAAGCATGAGTAAAATGGTATTTCAATAATAAAATTTTAAATAAAGCATTAAGTATTATTATAATCAAAGAGATGCGTGAATCGATTTTTTATAAAAAAAAAGGCTTACGTTTTCTCTGTGCCATAACAAATACCCAATATTTCCTGGTGTCTAGGGATCATAGAATACTGTAATATAACTAAAATAGAGAGCCATCTTGCTTAATTATTCTGTCAACAATTTAAGCTGTAAATGTAGCTTCATCTGTTAATTTTAATGTGTAAATATATTTAAAAAAAATTATTATTTGCAATTTAGCAGATTTGAACCTAAAAATTCTGTAAATTTGTTTCGATTGCATTAACCGCTTCACCATTCTGGCTTGGTACTAAATATGCGAAGTTATTGCTTTAACACTAAATGTAAAGAAAAACAAATAAAAGATTTTTATTTTTTAGCCTTTGAGGGGATTTGAACCTGAGGACTCATGATTAGTTTCGGACGCCTAAGCCGTTACGCTGCCAGGGATTCCGCAGTATTAGGTTCGATACCCAGCACTGGAGCTTAGTTCACGAGATATTTTATAGAAGCCTTTGCTCTCTCTACCTGTATTACGCGCCACCGTAGATTTAACCAAATAAAAAAAATTCGAACAAAATTAAATTCAAGCAATTTAAAGGCTAATTTAGCAATTAAAGGACCTGCTTCGTAGAATATAAATTGATATAGTATAACGTGACCGAGCCCTGGCAAATCACTGCCACGTGATAAAGTGCCCAGAGGGCTGGCCTTTATCTGGCTCAAAAGATAAGCATTGCCATACAACGTGGTAACGCTGCCAGCCTTCTGGGCAATTTATCACGGGGCAGCGATTTGCCAGGGCTTTTTTATTTATGAGTAATTTAAGTTATTAGTTTAGTTTTAGTTTTTTTTTTTTTAATTTTATTTCTATTATTTAAGTCAATGTGGAAACAAAATCATTCCCAAAGGTTGACTGGAAGAGATTGCTATGCGATAAGTTCGCCTTTGTATCATAGTCTTTTTTTTTTGTTTTTTGTATTTCCTTTTGTTAACGTTGCAATAAAGATTTGACTAAACTAATTTTACACCTCTCTTGTTTTAAAATAGCAAACAATAATATTTGTTGTACATATTTAATTTTATAAGTTAATAACTGAATTGACAAAACAATCTGGATTTTTCTTCGATTTAATTTTTAGAAACGTTTCAAAATGGCAGAGCTATGAGTACATATTATAATAAATATCATTGAGGTATAAAAAGGCAGATTCGCGAAAAAAAATACAAGCCCATTAGTATAATAATTACTAATCATAAACGTATATTTAATATTTAAAAAAAATGCGTGAGTATCGTAGAACACTCATAGGCTGGAACGAAGCGCAAAGTTTTAAAAAAATCGTGAAGTAAAAATTTTACAATTTTTTGCCCGCCATCCGCCCAGTCAAGCCAAAAAAGGAACTTCGTTTCAAATAGTGTTTAAGTAAGTGTTTAAGTTTCTTAGGTAAGACTCATGTCTTACCTAAGAAAACAGTTCATCTGTTTTAATTCAAAATAAATTTTATCTAGGTAAAATTACACCCACTATCAAGATTGAACGTAGACGTTATAAAAGCCTAGCTTAGACTGCTCAACTAGGGTAATGTGGGTATCAAACGATAAAAGTTTAAATCCACCAGATTAATCAAAAATCTGATACAACGCAGAAAAACAAAATTTATATTGAACAATATAGCGTTTAACAAAATAGCGAAATAATCCTTGACTTTTACACTCAACTAATAATCACATCACACTAATAATATTATAAACGCGAAAGTTTGTGAGTGTGTATCTGTGTGTTTGTTACTTCTTCACGTGCAAACGGCTAGACCAATTTTGATAAAATTTGGTACGCAGGAAGCTGACACCCTGGATTAACACATACTTGTAGGCTACTTTTTATATCCGCGGTAACACTGCAGGGCACAGCTAGTTTGTTTATATTTGCCAAAAATTTTTACAAAATAAATATCTAAATGAGAATAAATCACATTGATTTAGTCCAAAAATAGTACCAAAGTATTTTTAACCTTGTGTTATGGTGGGATACTAACTCTGTTTTCTGTTGCAATGCCCTGTAAGCTTCAATGTTGTACCTACTAATTTCAGAAATGACTTATGTAGTAAAGTGTATGTACAATGTCAAAAGCAATAAATAAATTGAACTTAACGATATTACATTATATAATAAATATATAAAGTATTGATAATTAATTTAGATAACCACCCACGACAAAAAGGCCATTTTTAGGGTTCCGTAGTAAAAAAGGAACCGTTATAGTTTCGCCATGTCTGTCTGTCTGTCTGTCCGTCCGCGGTTTTACTCAGCGACTATAAGTACTAAAAAGCTGTAATTTGGTTTATAGGTATGTATATTAATTATGTGAAAAAAGTGGTAAAGTAAAACATTGAAAAAAAATTTTTTTAGGGTAGCTCCCATACAAGTAAAGTCAAAAGTCAATTTTATTTTGTCGACTAACCAATCATGTGGGGTATCGTTGAATAGACCTTTAAAAAATATTATAAGCTTGCAAACATCGTTTTTCGATTTAGGGATCCATTTCTAAAATATTTGGTTTTAAAGTGAACATTTTTGTGAGAGTCATGCCCCCCCCCCCTCTATCTGCTAAACGGTTATATATGGACAGGGGAAAAAATTCACAGCTATAGCAAATATAACAAAATTTAAAGGAAAACTATCAGAGCTAATGATAGCGGAACCCTAGAATGCGCGTGGCCCGACACGCACTTGGCCAATTATTCAACTTGCCCTGGCTGAGGATCAAACCCGGAACCTCCTGATTGGCGGACTGGCGTATACCACGCCAATAAGGATATTATTTTAAAACAATCACTTGTTTCTTTTTCTAGAACAACTTACACGTATATAGGTATTGTACATACATAGATACGTGGATCACCGAAGGCAGCCGTGCCTTTTGGTGGTACCTCACGGGCGGATCAACTTGGTGAACTAAGTCTTCGCTGGAACGCGCGATACACACTCTGAATTTGATCGCTGTACGGATAGATATTTTCCAGTGTACTCTGTGTGAATTTACAAACCTTGCTGAGTGCATAATAAAATCACGTATCTATGTATTGTACATACATAGATACGTGGATCACCGACGGCAGCCGTGCCTTTTGGTGGTACCTCACGGGCGGATCAACTTGGTGAACTAAGTCTTCGCTGGAACGCGCGATACACACTCTGAATTTGATCGCTGTACGGATAGATATTTTCCAGTGTACTCTGTGTGAATTTACAAACCTTGCTGAGTGCATAATAAAATCACGTATCTATGTATTGTACATACATAGATACGTGGATCACCGACGGCAGCCGTGCCTTTTGGTGGTACCTCACGGGCGGATCAACTTGGTGAACAAAGTCTTCGCTGGAACGCGCGATACACACTCTGAATTTGATCGCTGTACGGATAGATATTTTCCAGTGTACTCTGTGTGAACTTACAAAGCTTGCGGAGTGCATAATAAAATCACGTATCTATGTATTGTACATACATAGATACGTGGATCACCGACGGCAGCCGTGCCTTTTGGTGGTACCTCACGGGCGGATCAACTTGGTGAATTGAGTCTGCGCTGGAACGCGCGATACACGCTCTGAATTTGATCGCTGTACGGATAGATATTTTCCAGTGTACTCTGTGTAAATTTACAAAGCTTGCTGAGTGCATAATAAAATAAGTTATAGTGTAAACAACTTAAAAATATGTATTTTTTATAAAATATGTAATAAAAGGACAATGAGGATATAAGTATCGGCCTTAGAGGAAGTGTCTGGTGTTGAATTTTGCACCCTTAACATATTATTTTAAGGCGTTTATTTTAAACCAATAAGTTTGTTTAAATAAGATTGCAAACACATTTTGATTAAAATCTGAAACTATGTTTTTTTTACAAATTAAGAAAAAACGTTTTAAAAATGTCGATCAACCGACAAAACTGAGACAGAACCTTGCCAATATGCAGTCGTCAGAAACCATAGAATTAAAGCATATCTCTTATCTCTTATAAATATGTAATTTTTTGCTTTTTTATTGCATTGAGTACAAACCTATAAAAATTGAATAAGTGGAAAAGAAATAAATACTTAAAATATTTCGAAACTCCTACTATTTGATTAATTTTGGACCACACGGCATTGGGATCGTGGTTGCTGTCCATCAGGGCGGGCTATGTATCATCTATGACGGGTTTGATCTCAACGGATTAATGGCCACACTGAGTTGACAATACTGCGAATACCAAATATACCTCTATATAACTGAATACTGTATAATAATTAGCATATTATGTACCTATATACGTTTATATGCTATACCTACATTGCCAATAGCACAAATATTAAAAGCTTTATTAAAGATTACTTAAGGGTCAATTCAGACAGAGAGGAAAAAATGCTCGACCAATTTAATAACTCAATGGATAATAAAGTGTATAAACGTTTAAACATGACAAAATGCAAGACGCGCGATTTCGCTCGCGTTATGCAGTTTATTTTCAAGTGAACTGACCCTAACACTAGTTTTTGGGACAAGTTCAACCTTTACTTGAACTTTTTTTACATATTTGTTTATTAGTTCACCAACAATTAATGTTTAACCAATTAGAGGTTTACCCAGCATGCTTTGGATAACAATATTTTATTAATAATATATATAATGCATTATTAAATAACAATAAGCGAGATATCTCTCATACAAATTCTGTCCAGCTGATCGTATAGTTGTATCAGAAAAAACATCTTTGATCATATTATTTCACGATTAGTTCTTTTCACATCGGTACAGAAAATATCGAAGAAATTCACGAAAATAGACATCTACAAAATAGAATCAAACAAATGAGAACTAAAGCCTATTTCTTAAAAATGAAATATCAATCGAGCTTTGTTTTATCTGATGAGGGACTCTGACATCTAGAAATCAATGTAATATTTCATTGGAGATTTGTATCTTCTAAATTACTGTGAATTTCTGAAGAATAAGATCAGACGGCTGCAATTTGTGGGAACGATACAATTGTATTAAATTGTCTTCTATTGATTCTTATTCTACCTCCTCCAATATTATTATAACAGAATCTTAATTATATATTATGATTTTATCAAATATTTGTAGAAGAATTGAAAATACAACGATATTTTAGTTTATAATACATGTATGAATACTTAATAATTTTGTTCTTAGAGTCTACTTGAACAATTCAGCGTTTGTACATAGGACACTCAGAAAATTTAGCGAAAATAAAAAATAGGGTTCTAATCTTTTTTTTTTTATTAAATCTTTTTAAAGTGCTCTCCACCAGCTATAGAAGATGTACGTGTAGAATCTCGTGAATGCTTCTTGATCCAATCTGTAGGATGTGCTGGTTCTCCTGATACGTAACTCGCCCATTGTCGTGGATTAAATTTTTCACCGCTAGCACGTTTTCTTCCGTAACAGCCGTCAAAGGGCGACCACTTCTTACCTCATCCCCCTAAGTTAGTCGACCGCGCTTGAATTTCTTTATACCAACGATACACGGTTGCCTTGGAAGGGCCTTCACCCATAAATGCCATTTGAAACCTATTGTTTTCAGGTGACATTTGAAATCGTAAAAAATCATCATTCTCGGCTCAGATCCATTTTTCAATGAGACCCGATAATTTGAATTAGTCCGCAAAAAATTAGGAGGGAAATCTTAAAATAGGAACGTACCTATTTGTACTTATAAAAAATATATTTTCAAACTAGATTGTAACTGGCCAGCCTTACATACATAATAATTTTTCAAAAATAAAAACCGACTTCACCCCCAAAATACAGAACCAATTTTGATAAAATTTTCATGGTACCACCTGGAAAGTATACCCTTTTAAACAAAAAAAGATTTTTTTATATCGGTCCAGGCGTCTTTGAATAATCAGTGAACATACAAAAAAAGAATAAAGGATCGCGACGAATTGATAACCTCCTCCTTTTTTGGAAGTCGGTTAAAAAGAAAATCGCAATACTTTTTGAGTGGCCTGGTATATGTGGGTAATGTTTTTTTGTTTTGAGTTTCATTAAATTGTATGTTAATTATTGAAGGCATTATTGTATTTGACATCTAAAAGAAACCAAACCGATCAAGGCGTTGCCGAGATAAAGATTTAGCGTGTTCAGATTAATGAGGATGTGGACTAGTAAAAAAAATATATTATTTCATTCATATCAGTCCGTCGACTAGACAAAGTTCTAGACTAGATAAAATTCACAAAGATACAGCGTATCCAAGTAAGTGGTGATTTACGTCACTTTATGGAGAAAATGGTACGTTACGCAAAATTTAAATGCGCTGCATCTTCGTCATTATTTGCTAATCATTTAGAGAATTAATTACCTAATGAGCTAAGAACATTTTTTTGTCTACACCCTTACTCTTCCTTCAAGAGTCTCAAGCCAAAAACACGCTGCCAATACGCGCCGCGGCACATTGTCATTTTTCATAATAAATATAACTTGGGCGACCAAGCTTTACTCGATGAAAACCACCGAGAAAAGAGGTTCTTCAACGATTTTGCAGCCTCGAAACCATCTACAAGTACATACCTAATTTTATCGAAATCGTTGAAGCCATTTCCGAAATCCTCATTGTGTACAAACATCGTTCGTATAAACTATACCTACTAAGTAATTTACTACACATATATTGAGATAGGTATCTATTTTATAATTTTGTACACGACATCCTCATTATGTACAAGCATCGTTCGTATAAAGTACCACTTAGTTTATTATATAATTAACTATATATTGAGATAGGTATCTATTTTATAATTTTGAACAGCCTACCTACCTGGGTATTTAGATGCTGTCACCAGTTTTAGAAAATTATAAAGTGCGTGGATAGCGTAATTTCATACCCACAAATATATACACATATGTTTATAGCGTAATAGAAGGGAACTATTGACCTAGTCTGAGAGGTAAAAGGCCCATTTGCATGTTTCTTGCTTGTTGCATACCATCAAATAAAGGCAAAAGATAACTTGCATGGTTTAAACAAAACATCAGCCATACAAATCATTTATTGCTTCAATAAAACGGTATGCATTAGAAAAGAAACTTGCACCGTCTAAAAGGGCCTTACCCTGGCATAGCATGGCAAACAATAATATCTTACACATAAAACTAAATGACACAACTCGTCGGAACTACTTATTTGACTTTATTTGCGAGTTTATTACGAGAACAACTCGTAATACAATAAATTCCTTCAATGATGCCAACTGAAATGGAATACCGGCTACGTGACTGGAAAGTTCCATGTTATCCTCCAAGTTGCAAACCTTGCTGGTTCGTATATTTGAATATAATGAAGGAATACGACTTTTAGTTTGTCCTTGTTATTGCGCGTATTTCACGTAGGTAAGTTTTATTTTCGTTTCTGTATTTGTTTTTATGTCTCTATTTCCGTTGCTATGTAAGACCTGTATTTATTTTAATAATTGGTTGGCAATTTGTGTAGCAATAGGTTTATGAAAAAACTTTTACTTCAGGCGATTTACATGAATTCCTCGCTTCACTCAGGATTCAAAGAACCGCCCACGCCTTTATAATTTCTAAGTGATACAAGGGGTAAGACCCCTTGTATCACAATCTACTATATCTAAACAATAGATAGAAGGAATACAGCCGTATGAGTCAGAGTATAGCTTGTACAATACAGTACAAGCTCTAAGTTACGTGGATAACTTTGAAGAGAGAGTAAAAGAGTGTAATTAACTCAATATTTCTTCTTTACCTGACAATAATCCAACAAGTCAAATCAGATACTTTTATCGAAACGTTAAAAAATATTTTATATGGGATTTGTATGAAATACCGGCAGATGACGTCATAGTTTCTTGGAGTCAAATATCGCTCTCATTATTAGTTTACCTGCTATAATAAATCTAAAATCACGTTCAATGACAAGTGAAATTATTTTGCGATGTTTTATTTTCTTAACAGTACAAGATAATCTATTTTTAAACCAGGAAAATACCCAATTGTATACTTATATTTTTGTTGGAATATTTGAATACACAGACGCAAATGTCTTTTTTTCCCCTTAGGGGTAAGGAGCGTCAATGGTTAAGACGAAGTGGTAGCGAAAGTTAATGAGAGTAAAGGGTCGCAAAACCCAAGTGCCTTAGTTCGATGGTAGGCCTAAAGGGAAAAACAAAAATCATCAGCAGTGATTGGTAACATTTATAACAGGCTAGAATAACAAAATGAAATTATTACCCCTGAAGGAGTTCAAAAACCAGTTAAGAAAGTGGCTGGAGAAACAGTGTTTCTGCTCCGTTGATTAATATTTTTATTATTTTTTCTACTCCTGTACTGTTAACTGTCTTTTAAATGGTCCCGAACATAGATTATATGATTTCAGAGAAGTATATAGTCTAATTCTAATATAATAATAGCACATGTGTCGTTATTTCGCCAAAACGATACTCCTAGCCATTGACCTATAACTTTTTTTCTTTAGATCTACCATACTGCCAACATAATAAAATCGTTATTTTAACATATGGTGCCATTTTTCAAACGTGGAGTCACTGAACAAACGGTTTTTTGTATGAAAAACATTCGTTTAAGTGACTCTATGTTTCAAAAATGGCACTTTTAATCACTAGGAAGACGTCATTTAAAAAAATTAAGTCTTCCATAGATACCTAGTATCTACCAAACATATGGTAGTATTTTGGTACTATTCTTTGTTTATTTTTTGTATTTATTTTAGTAAATATAGTCGTAGAAAAAGTATTGTATGCAACGTTGTATAAGTAGTCAAAAAATGCTCGATGGCGTCAATTTACGAAGCTCGCCAAGGCTGGCATCGTAACCTGCGCCACTCGCATTTTTTAACCCTCCTTATACAACTGTTGCATAAAATACTATTAAGTAAGTATCGGTCGCAGCGGTCGCAGCTTACATATTTCTGATCACTTTGTAATATAAGTATTTTACATTCCTTTTTATTTCTTCTTCTTTAACAGTATTAAATTGACATGCATGTGTAGATACGAATATGAAACTAATGATTTTTTATTGTAACATTGATGTATTTATACATTAGATATATTTTATGTGTACTTAAAACCAATTTTGCATGCCGGACTCTGGTGAAAAGTGCTTGTATCTACATATATTTTAATTAAGTACCCTTGTTACCACTTTTCTGGCTTATTATATAAACTTTAATTTGATTTCATTTGAACTCAACGCCTATTTAGAAAGATTTTTAGGTATTTTGATTCCCCCGTTCCTATGATTAACTTCTACAATATGCGTTAGAGAAAGAGCAACTCATTATAAAACGTGGAAGGGACATACCCGTAATAAATCAAACAACGGGCTTTACTAGATCACTATAGTATAAAAACATTAAAACAACAGCCAAAACACGAAAAATAATTTCGGAATTTCCATACAAAACTGTGCAGCCGCCCGGGCAATTAATGGTATGGTAATGTCTATAATATTTCTTGTTTTTGTTTTAATTATTTTAATTTTATTATACTATAATGATCTTGGTTCAATTTATTACGGGTGTGTTCCTTCCACGTTGTATAAGTGGAAGATATACCTAACATCCGATATAAATCAACTTTATTGTATCATAATAAAACTCATAAAAATTACAACCAGGAGAGACATAATAAACAATAGGCACTTAAACTTCCCTGTATTTATGAAAAAGGTGTTCAAATTATAAACAAGGCAGTTTAACATCGCAATACCCGTTTAATGATATAACCATCGACTCACACATCATCCATCACTCACTCATGTGCATAAACTAGGTGACATAGGCAGGCATAACTCAACTAAGCTAGACATCATAATGCAAAATAGTGAAAAAAATATAACAAAGGCACTTTACACGCAGCAAAAATATAACGATCAATTTACGAGTATTTCACAGAATAACTTACGACGCATTTGCAGATTTTCGCGGATTTGTCCAGTGAAAATCCATGCTAAAATAAAACATGGCGAATAATATTTTGAAACAGTAGCGAAATCATAATATATTTCATGCGATGACGCGATAAGATAAAAAACGGGCCTGTTTTAACAGATTTATCTCGAGTTGTTTGTCCGAATATTCGTGACATTCGTTATATTGCGGAGGTACCGCTGTACTATGACACGTTTTTATTCACGAATATTCTTTTTCGTATTTATTTTGCACAAATGCATTCACGAAGAGGGTTGACGTCATGCAGGCAGCGGTCGTTAAACTATAGTCAAATTGTTTAAGCTGTTTCGGCTATTTCTTTTCGTTTTTCGCGTAGTTTTCGGCATCCTTAAGTGCCATTCATATTGAATATGCAACTATTGACATTTATTTTATATTTAAAGAGAAAAAGGCGGGAAAATGCACCCCAGTCATCCAAATACATTTTTTTTTTATTTCAACATATCTTGTTAAATATCTTTATTGCCAAGCAGCACAGCTGACGATGCAACCGGGAAATTATTTTTAACCGATTTCAAATAATTTTTCAAAACTAAAACGGACTTCACCCCCAAACTACAAAACCAATTTTGATAAAATTTCTATGGGACCACCTGACAAGTAAACACTTGCAAACAAAAAAAAGTATTTTCCAAATCGGTCCAGGCGCCTTCGAATAATCGGAGAACATATATGTAAAAAAAAAAACTGCATCCTCTTTGGAAGTCGGTTACGAAGGAGGAGGTTATCAATTCGTCATGATCATTTTTTTATGTATATTCACCAATTATTCAATGACGTCTGGATCGATTTAGAAAATTCTTTTTTTGTTTGAAAGGGTACTTGACAGGTGGTCCGATAGAAATGTTATCATAATCGGTTGTGTAGATTGGTGGAGAAATCGGTTTTTACATTTGAAAAATTATTGTATGTAGTTTATTTCATACTACGCTGATCCGGGAGAGAGAAGATTTTACGCGGGAAGAGACCCACGTAAAAGAATCTGAGGAATTATGTCCATGGATGACGGGGCTAGCAACTCCGTAATATTTTGATTCCCTTTTCACACTGAATGACGCTTTTGGGACATAAAGCCATTAGCTCTGTCTACCAAGTAAAAGATTAAGGCATTATTTGTGCGTTTGTCTGGTTGATAAGTCAAAATTTTATGTTTATTCACCAATTATTCAATGACGTCTGGATCGATTTAGAAAATTCTTTTTTTGTTTGAAAGGGTACTTGACAGGTGGTCTTGAGCTTGACTATTCAAAAAGTCAAAATGAATGTAATCCTATTTTGGCGTATGTTGTGTGGTATAGCTAGAATCATTTTTAAGTGTAAATGACAATACGTAATAATTTAAAAATATGAATATACATGTAAGTTATAACTACTATAATAACTACTATTTTTGTTCGTGACTGACCATTTCCCTATTTGAGTAATTAAACCATAAACTATATCATAATGGTAATAAACTTTATTAAAGTTGTAAAATGCTATCAACTAATACTTAATTCATTGGATTATAACGACGGGGTTAATTTAGGTATTTGTTTCAAAGAATTTTGGACTTTGTATTATCGAGAAAAGGGTTGTAATTGTGACAGGTTGGAAAATAACGATGACAGTTGTACAAAAGCGGTTGGACTCTTTCATGCGAGAGCGCTCGGCTTTTTGTGAAATAAACGCACGCGGGAGAAATAGCACGAAAAATATTAACAGAATTTCCAACAGTCAACAAAGATACACAGGTGGAGTTTTGATGAAAAAAATACAAAGGCTTTGTTTCGGTAAGAAAATAGTTATATTAGCATGAATTAACGAGTTACTCACGTAAAGTGTCAGCTACTGGCCGACATGTTTATCGGAGGTCTTCATCAGGGCAAAAGTGACTAGAAAAACATGTCGGCCAAAAGTTAGCCAACTGCGAAAGTAACCCGTTAATTCATACATACCTATAATGTCTGTGTCTTACATAAGCCGTGTATGAAACCTGTCAATTACTAGGACTATTTTGTGTTTCGCTGTATTATGTAAAAAGTAGCATGCGGGATTAAAAGTGTACACTGGGCCTATGCAGATAGTTCAGATTCTCATTTTTATATTATTGGTAATATTTGTAACATATTATTGTTACAAGACCCTTTAACTATAGGGATATTTTAGAGTCCAGTTTTAAAAAAAAATGTATTCTATAATAAATGTGGACACCTATTTAGAAAAAGAAATACTTTTCTCTGAACACGCTGTATGTATACGGGTGCTGTCAAAAAGAGGACGTACTAACGCATCGGTAGAAAAAATCGCAAACGTGGTCGCATACACAACCGCTATCTGGGGACGTCGGGCGAAGCGAACGGCCGGCGAAAAATTTGCCAACCGGCTAAATTACATACCCCTAGCCAATCGCTGCTTCCGATGATTTTATCGCATTCTACCCTTTCACTCTAATGACTCGATCCCCAATTGCTTCGCAAGATACGATTATTTCTATCATTTCATTAGTATGATAATTACTACTATTTTTGTCCTTCGTATATGTAAGTATCAATACTGGTGTCCGACTTTTCGACCTGCCCAAAGGCATCCTACATAGCTTAATGTGTTGCCATATATTGATTACAGCTACCTAGCTGTACGTAAGCTACGTAGGAAGAACAAAAAAGTAGTAATTATCATACTAATATTCTACCTAGAACTAATAAGTTAACGTAAGTAAGTATTAACCAAAGGGATATAAGTCATGTTTGGGGTTACTCAGCATATGTTAATACGAATATAAACACAATATCATAGAGTGCTATAAAATAACACAATATATTCAAAACTTTATAATACACTAAGATCTACTCGCAACTCTGTTTGTTTATTGCACATTTAATTTTCCTATCTTCGAAATGGGAATGTACTCGTGTTTATTTTTTCAAAGATATTTTTAATTAGCTATTGATGTCGCAAGTTTGTTTTAATAAAATAATTTCCTAACAAAGTTATTAGGTCTATTAAAAGGTAGCACAACTGGAATACACTCCAGTTCTTATCGAGTGGATTCAGTAATAGCATTACCTTAAATCTCATTATCGTTCGTAAATATAGAATGTTCTTTCGCATTAAGAAGGATTACCTACTTGTATTTCCTTCCTCTTATGATTCTTATGTTTTGTCTATGTATGCTATGTCAACTTTTATTTATACGCATGTATTGTAAGTATGACTGTTTAAATAATTGGATGTTTATAACTCAATCACGTAAAAACAGCTGAATAAATAAAAAAAAATTTTTCGTCTGTCAATTCCGTCTATCTGTTCGTCTGTCTCTCACCAGGCTACATCTCATGAACCGTAACAGCAAGACAGTTGAAATTTACACTGATAATGTATTTCTGTTGCCGCTTTAAAACAAATACTAAATACAGAATAAAAAAATATTTATGTGGGGCTCCCATAACAAACGTGATGTTTTATAGATATGTACAGAACCCTTCGTGCGCGAGTCCGACTGGCACTTGGTCGGTTATTATAGTTTATTCCTGGATTTGGATTGGCGTGACGCCTTCGCTTTCGCAAGTGAAGTAACACTGGGCGTGATCCACACTTCGAGGACGACACAACATATCGAAATCATACTTTTTAGGCATGCTTACTTTTCTACTACCCAACCTATACAAATCGTCGTCTATAGGTCACTCTACATACATATACATTATATATAATCACGCCTGTTTCCCACAGGGGTAGGCAGAGGCTATGGATCTCCACTTGCTACGATCCTGACAGACCTCTTTCGCTTCATCTACACTCATCACTCTCTTCATGCATGCCCGCTGGTTACACACAGAATAAGTACTAGTACTCACGTACTAGTACTTATTCTGTGACTGGAGAAGTCTTACTAAGTAAATAAATTCAAAGAAATATCCACTTAATGTGGTTAGCGCTATGGTTTAATTTAGCTCGCGTTAGAACTCCTCACCTCTTCGTTTAGATACCTAGACAGCTATTGCAAGCCAATTTTATTCTTACAAATGATTCATCTGACTTAATTTTCCCCTTTGAAGTGGTCGCCGCGCACATAGTAATAATGTTGGTATATTTTTGATATCTAAACGAGGAGTGACACTGGCTTTGTTACTGGTAGTTCTGAACACACTACGTCACGAATTAAGTCTCCTCCATCCAAAAATTCTGTGCATTATCTTTGCTTCAGAAATGTCTAGGCAATGTCCATAGACTGAATCATACCTAACTCATAAAAAATAATCCAGCTAACTACCGACTATTTGAGAAAAAGAACATGTGGTATTAGTATTATGAGTGTCATTACAATTGGGAACGGAGATACATTTTGTTATTCAAACTGGACTTATTTTGTTGTAATTAAGAATATTGGACTCATATAGTAACTGGAATCATTCTTATACTCAAAAATGAAATCATAGATTGCATGCCTCATAAGAGGAGTGTTGAGGTACTTACTGCTCTACACTCAACATGTCAGGGTCAAGCATTTTTCTGGACTTAAACTGTCTCTATTATATTCATATTTCACTAATCAATATGAATTCATAAAATAAAACAGTAAATAAAATGTGTCTGTATATGGAATATATTTTCAAAAAATAAAATCGGGGCGATGGAGACTTATAGAGTAAGAATTTAAAAAAAAATAGTTTTTCTGTTTGTCTGTCCGGAATCATTGGAAATACTGGATGGATTGAATGAAACTTTTTTTGTTATATAGTCTGGGCACCATAGAAGGTATAATTGATTTTGGAAAATAGAACATCGGATGCAGAACCAGAATGGTCGAGCTACACTGTAGAAAATATAAAAATGACGCCTCAGCAAAACGTGTTCACCCTGATAAACATTTTTTGTTGAGGTACAAAAATTAAGATCTAGAACACTTGATGTAAATTTATTTGCATAAACATGCGTTTATATTTTCCGTGTACATAATTTGGTAAATAAATAAATTTACAAAAAATCGATGATAATCTGATTGTTACACCTGATGCAGAACCATAATGGTCCAACTAAACTATAAGAAATATAAAAATGATACCTTATCAAAAGTTGTTCTGCCTAATTAGCATTTCTTGTTGAGGAATGAAAGTCAAAATTATGGAACACCTGATGCAGAATCAAATTAAAACTTTTGCATAAAAAATATCGATGACCATTTGATGTAGAAATTCGTCCCGAAAACCGTTCGGGACGAAACAGTTCACAGATATGAAGAACAACCCTTTTTATAAACACATATTTTATTACTTGTAGAAAATATTTATCAAGCCTAACTTACAAAAAAAAGTGATTCTTGACATTGTTCGTGGATGTCTGTATGGGGACGTATGTGCCACGATTACGCTCGAAATACTTAATTTATTTGTACTATTTCTTTTAATAGCTCTGTCACGTCACGGGTTTCTTTCCTTTTGAAAATGACTATCTAATTCAGTATCGTTTAATTATAATTAATAAAATAAAATACTCAAATTACTTTTTGCAAACAACAAAAACATGCGAGACCATTGAATGACGTCCGTCTTTTTTTTTTATTCTACGATTCTGGATACAAGTTCTTTGAATCTATTTTGGTCAACGCGCGTATGTCACGCGTTTGTTCTGTGTATTATCAGATTGCCCATAAGCCCTACGTTGTATATTCTAGATCTTTGCCTACGACAGATTTTAATTTATTTTTGAATGAGCATTATGAGACGTGCTCTTTTGGATTTTCCAAACATATTATGTAGTGATTTAGACTGGCGCGCTTCTTTTTATTTCATAAATTAATTTTATAACCTACGTACATTATTTTATGTTTTATTTCTATTTCACAACATTATTTTATGTAATTCTGGAATAAATTATTATATAAATAAAGATTTTATCTATAAAAGTATGGATTGTAAGATTGGCGATCGACAAAGATTTTAATATTTGATTAACATTTTCAGTAATAGGCATACAACAACACGGAACTTCACGTAATAGGTATAGAAGATAAACTGAACGTCTTTTTAACCGATTGCGCCAGAAGGAGGGTTATGTTTTTTGAGAGTATGTATGTATCTATTAATGAATGTATGTGTATGCATGTTTAATTTTTTGGCACGCTCTGTAGCTTGAACGGTTTGATTGACTTAAGCTTGAGAGGTGTCATAAGATTGTGACGGGTTATAAAAAGCAGTCGGGTTTTTTTTTAAAAATTTATATCCAATTTCAAATATTATCTTTGTTGACGTAAGATATTATCATACCTCTTAACAAATAAATAATAAATATATATAGACAAATTACACTGATTGAGCTAGCCCCAAAGTAAGTTCAAGACTTGTGTTATGGGATACTAACTCAACGATACTATATTATATAACAAATACATAGATAAACACCCAAGACACAGAACAATTTGAAAAAGGCCATTTTCCAACTTGCCCTGACCGTTGATCGAACCCGGAACCTCTGGGTGTCGGACAAGCATGGTGACCACTATGCCACGGACACAAGATCAAAATGCACAACCGTTCACATCAAAATTATTACTTTCAGCTAAGTGAGTGCCGATTCTCACACTGACAAAACAGAATAATTGAAATAGATTAGTAACATTAAATTTCTCATGAAAACGAATTAAGGGGCTACCTGAATTTTCCGGGGTCCAGTGCTGCCCCCATTTGAAATAAATCATTAGATCGGAAACGGAGACATCATTTAAAATTTTGTCTTGATCAGACCCTAGATAACCCTCCAAACTATTTTATGAACTATTGTTTACAGTTCAAAGTGAGAAGTGAAGCTTTTCTACGCACAATTGCGAAAAACGGCCACTTTTGGCGTATGTGCGCAGAAAAACTTTATGTTCTCACTTTAAACAGTAAACAGTAGTTCATAAAATAGTTTGAAGGGGTATCCAGGGTCTGATCAAGACAAAATTTTAAATGAGGTCTCCGTTTCCTTGTAAATGATTTATTTCAAATGGGGGCAGCACTGGACCCCGGAAAATTCAGGTATCCCCTTAACAACCTTTACCCTTATCAAAAGTAGCTAAATTAATTTTAGTTGGCGCGTAGTGTGTAAGTTTTCCCGCTGAATATTCCGACGATATAATTGGGAGATGTATGTCTTGTTATCTCTGCAAATACTATCGGGCCAAGGGCGCAGAATGATTACGAAGATTGATACAGAATGGTTTTTCCGAGCCCGCAGGCTAGGGCTTCGCTTGCCAGTAAATTAGAGATAACAGGCTGAAAGTAAATTTTAATGTTTAGAGTACATAAGTGTACTGAAATATGATAGTTTTGAAAATAACGAATTTTAACGAACATTGATACAGAAAGTTTTTATAGTAAAAGGAGAAAAATCTTAGAATGTACCAGCTGTTTCTCTTCCCGCGCAGACCGTAGGAGCCGATCAAGGGAATGGGCGTACATGCGAATCATGTTATTAAAGCGGCCCTTCCCGGCGGCTCTGTCGTCAACGCGAGCATAGTTCGAAAAGCTTGTTTTTTCATCCAAGGCAATGTTAGAAAAAAAGCAAACCAAAAAGAGAGAGATAGCGCCTTAGGGCACGGTTTTCACTGTATTGAATGAAATTAGTATTATTATTATCCATTGAAAGAATATTAACTATTCATAGGGTGCGGAAATTTCATAAAACTTGTTCCAGGATATACGTTTTTGTCAGTAAGCCTTACAAGTTTGTGCAATAAATGTTTTTTTATTTAAAATTTTCATTACATTTGCGAGGTTTCTATCGAAATATTTTTTATATTTTTACAATTTATGAGTACTTTATGAACGGTCAAAGTTCAGGTAAAATTTGTGCAAAAAAGCAGATTTTTGGAGGCGTACACTGAACTTGTTTTTCCAAATATTCATTTTTTATTTCGATAGAAACCTAGAAATAGTGCACAAGATATCTGTTAGCTCAAATTTTTTCAAGAAAGACCATTTACAACGCCATAATCGCGTACGAGCACTTGTATGAAAAGTAAGGCGGGAGGGCCGCTCTTAAGCGATGCGGGTAGCAACCCAGCACAATTCGATTCCTTCTTTCACCGTCACGTTAAAAGTGGCATTCGAGTCTTGCGGCCCTAGGTTCTATTTGCTTAGAGCGGCAAGACCCAAAATGGTCTGGCTAGCCCGTTAGGGATAAAGACGTGATAGAATGTATGTATGTTAAATATTTTGTATTATCATACTTCAATGCGAAGGTTTAAAAAGGCAAAATATTATTACGATGATGAATACACTGAGTGACTCTGTCAGTGAGTCGTATTCAAATTTGTTATTTTGATTTTACTTTAAAAAGTTTTGCTTATGTACTTCATTTTAAAAAGTCTTCGTCTGCATCTATATTGGTCTGAAAGAAAAGAAAAAAAGTAAAATTTACTCGCTGCTTGAACAGATCGCAAATCGTAATCCTGCGCAGATTGTAAAAGTCGATCAACGAATAGGCGATTGAAACCCACAACTATTTTGAATTTGCTTGGCATTAACTATGAGTATTCTTTATCAAAATAGTACATAATGATATAAGTGCGTTATGGTGGTTTATATTATAACACACAAGGCGGAATTTCAGCCCGAGCCAAAGGTGAGGGCGTATCGTAGGATTAAATACGTTTTGCAACACGCAGGCGAATAAAAATGCATAATAAACTATTTTATTTTTATTTTAAATAAACTGAATAATAAAACTGTGATGCACAATGAAGCTTTCCCGCTGTTTTACTTTTTAAAACCAGTGCGGCGCGCTGCCTGCTAGCTGACGCCACGCGGCGAGCCAGTTGGAAATAAAAAAATAAAAAAGAAAACAATTTGAAGCATATACATAGAAAATACTGCGGAAAATAAAACACACGTGTGTTTTATGAGCTACTTAATATATCTAAAACCGGTAAACAGAATACACACAATACTCGTAAACAGAATAGATGAGTATTTAATATAGGTGGGCTAGTAGGGCCACTAAATTGATACCAGATGATCGCCGAAAGCAAGGCAGACCTCGAGCGTAATGACTTGGACGCGTACATGACCAAGTGGCAAACTGTGAAGTGTGAAATGAGCTAAAAAATGAGTAAAATAATTCTACATTCCTGGCCATGGCATTCCTTCCCTGCTTTATGTCGATCGTAACAGTTTTATTTTGAAGTTCAATACATAAGTATACTACCATCCTGATTTTTTGCAATCCCAAATAATAGCTTCCTACCACTAACAGTCTAAGCTGAATTGCGGACGGACAAAGGAATATACCGAATAAGGGTTTCTACTGGACGTCGGAACCCTAAAAATGCTCCCAAGTAAAATATTTCTTTAAAAAAAGTGAGTTTTCTAAACGGCAGCCCTGAGCCGGCCGGGTGTACGTCCATTTGTTGATGAATGACGAATCCCAATGAGATTTCCTCGTAAGTAATATTTTTTGTGGCTTTCGCATAATGGGAATGCGGCATGCGAACGAAATAAGCTTTCTCCATGAATAAACATCTTTTTGTTGTATTGCAGAGTTCGCTTATACTAAGCTTCGTCTTCTAATATACGCAAAATCTAAAAAATTAAAAATTAAACTAGTTTCATAAAACGTGTTCAGTTAGTATTTTTTTCTAAGACTATAATGGTTATCTGCTTTATGCCAAAAATTTATTTTTTTTCTTCTTTTTTTTTATATTTACGAAAGGTTTTATTAGGAGGTTTACATCGAAACATTTACATACTGGAAGAAGAAAACATTGTCAATACTCACTTACTAAAATATACAATTTATCTAGTAGTCTTTCAAGTTGATTTATTCCCCGCACAACCACAAAAACTTGTGTATCGAACAAGCAAACAAAGTAAGCAAGTTGTAAGTGGAATAGTTTGTGTAACTACTACCTACTCGATATTATTGAATAAGTAACCGAGACTCCTCCAAGGTACACCTTAACCTTATAACCCAAACTTGCAACTTTTCGTCTCCTACAATCGAGATTGGTACAAGTGAAAAGAAAAATGTGTTTATGATAATTCGGCTTCAGACATACTATCATATATCTTTCCTTAAGGGAACAGGCAACGCATTTTGGGCTTTGAGGCTCAAAGCAGATTGAGCCCAGGGCTGCAAGACTCGAAGGCCACTTTTAGAGTGATGGTAAGCGAGAACGTGGAAAAAAGAAACAAAATAGTGATGGGTTGCTAGCCACATCACCTATTAACATGATGCGAATTTTGGCCAATCTCTTGGTCAATGTTTATTATATGAAATGAAGGCCCATTATTTCCAACCGAAGCATAGTTGTCCAAAATGGGATGACATTATTAGAAAAATTGGGTGTTAACATAGGTTTCTTAGACCACAAGACCGAGATAGATGACAGCATTGACAGAGACCTATTAAAAGCTGTGTGGTGCAGTGGACTATCGACGATGATGATGATAGATCTTGAAACATTGGGTCTTATCACTGATACAGATACATGGACAGAATATTAGGGGATACCATCATATCAGTGAACACTAAAATTTTAACATTCTGAAACATTCCGATGGCTGACAGGTTTTCCTTTGAATTGTTGCTATTTTTGCGTCTAATTTATATAAGTATTGTTACAATTGGATACTTAACTGGGTCAAATATAAATTATTTGGTACTGTAAAGAAAATAAAACGTCACAAAATAATGTCACTTGTCATTGATCATATCCATTTTCAACATGATTTCAAATTTAATATTTCAGAAAAATTGATTTTAAGAACACTATTTGACTCCGTGAAATTATGACGTCATTAGGCTGTATTTCATACAAATCCCATAGTAAATGTTTGTCTTGACGTTTAGAAAAAAGTATCAGATTTGAGTTTTTGTAATGGTAATGTACCTATGTTTGTATGTATGTTTACTTAATGTTTTGATTTAAAGGTTTTGTTACAATTTAATTGACATTTAATGACTGCTAAGCTATTAGCTGTCGTTAAACGTGCTGGCCGTTTCCTACAGTAATGTTTTTTTTTTTTTGTTACGGAAATAATAACGGAAATAATAATGTCATAAAAGTTATTGGAAAATTAATAGAAGGTTTCTATTAATTTTCCAATAACATTTAAGACACTGAAGTGATGACTGATCACCATTTTATAAGCGGTATTTTTTTTTCTTCCTTCTTGAGACTTACAAATTAAACTTCAATAAAACTTAATGTAATTGCGTTTTTTATTTGTACAATTATCACAACCGATTTAAAGATTGGTTCCAGCAAATCGAATTGGTCTAGCTCATTGTTTTTTAAGACGGAAGCAATCTCGCTACCGCTTATCAGTTCGGCTGATTACTTAGAACTTCTACGTTCTGACTGTTAAAATTTTATTGATCACCATTTTATGTGTGCGTATAAAATTGACTATAGATCCTTGTGAGGTGTGAAATCGGTCTATTTTATGTCCTTCAGAGCCGTAACTTTTGAGTGGATTTTTTATTTGAACGACAGTTCGCAAACAGTATTTGGATCTTCTGGATTTTTTATATCCCGTATAAAAATATTGAGCGGTTATTTGTACGAAACGAATTTCTTTTTATGTTGACTTTTCAGCTGGGTATTTAGGCGTTGATAGAGGCGTAAATTGCGTACAAGATGTAATACACGTAAAAGAAATGGAACATCTCAGTAAATGTCAATGTTCTTTATTAGATTCTTTTAACGCAAAAAATGTTACCATTGGCCCTGATTTCATCTTTAAATGAGATTTTTTTTATTTCAAAATGCTTCTTTCCATTAAATTAATGTAATTAAATATTGTCAAAATAGGACACAAGTCGTAGAATAGCAAAGTTGGCGATGGTCGCCGACTATCGCAAATGGTCAGATTGACATGTGTGACGCAAACATCGCCGACATGTGTCTGTCACTCGGCGGTTAGAGCCCTAAAACGTACATTTTTTTATAACTCGAGCATTTATGCTCTAAGCATGTACCTGCACATGCCTAGAGCATAAATGCTCGTGTAATAAAAAAATAATTTTGCAATATAACTTTTATGACACTGAAATTATGACTTCAAGTTGAATGATCTGCAAGTATTGACTGCAATTTTTTTAAAAGAAAATTCATTTATATATTTGTATGTATCCAATCCTCTTCAAAATAGGCTTACATTCATTTGCGAATACGAATACATGAATAAGCCGTAATCGGCACATTTACGGCAGTTACCCGCTGGACGATCTGATCTCCTAATAATTTAAGCTTATTATCTGATTCTCGACCTGGCCAATGGTGTACTTAAGCGGTATCAACGTTTCCTAATTACAGACATCGATTAATCCTTATCAACGATACGTAGGAGAAATGAAAAAAAAAAACTAATAGAACAAAATTTTACAGTCATAATTTGCTGTGAGCCGAATCATTTATAATACCACACGTTTATAGAATCATCGATTTATACTGAAATCGTATTAAATTTGCAAATTGCAAATTGTATAGTAGTCTGTAGAAGCATACATCAAGGCAACGAAGCAGCTCAAGCTGCTAAAAATTCAACTGGAATCGCGTTAGGAAGAAAACTGGGCAACTTTTCCTTAGGCCTTTCAGACGAGCGACAGTATGCCCGCGACATCTGTTAGCGAGCATCAGCGACCGTCGGCGACCGTCGCGCGACAATTCATGACAGTTCGTGACAGGAGTGACAGACCGGCAGGTGTCGGTCGCGTCGCGCGACCGTCTCGCCGACACTCGCGGCCATCCTGTCGCTTGTCTGTTAGACCTTACGAAAAAGCATTTATGAAAATTAATTGTATCACTTTTACATATTTTCGTCAGTGACTGACACAGCCTGTGATCCCAAAGAAGCCGTTAAGATTAAAGGGCAAATTTTATAAAACCATCATAAGTCCAGTGATGCTTTACGGCTCGGGATGTTGGGTGGCAAAAGCAGCAGATGAGAGATATCTTCACGCAGCAGAAATGAGGATGCTGCGTTAGATGTGTGGAGTGACGCGGATGGACAAAGTGCGAAATTATTATATTAGGGGAAGTAATAAAGTAGCACCAATATCAGATATGTTGAGAAGTCTTAGACTTTCAGGGTTTGGACACGTGATGAGAAAAGAGGAGGCTCATGTAACGAAAAAGGTGATGAACCTGACTGTGAGTGGGTTAAGGCAAAAAGGAAGACCAAAGAAAGGATAAAAGATAAGAAATGATATGATAGACCTGGTAGTAGATAAAGGTATGACTCGCCATAGAGAAAATCAGAAAGAAAGGACTTTTTGCGCCGAACCCATGTAAATAAATGGGTTATGGTAAGGCAGAAAAAAGATATATTAGCATCATTGTTTCTTATAAAAGTGGTTCAATTTACCATTATTGAGGTATCGCTTTGGAGACTACTTGTAACCCAATGTATTTTTATCGCTACTACAGCTTCCGTTTTGGTCTTACCTGGAACAAAAAGAAAAACAAATTCTTTAAATAGTATTAGGTACCTACATTTGTCTATCTATTTTCCATCATTAGAGTGATTAAACCATAAAAATAACGTTGTAAATATACGAAATAAATTAAAGGGCTCACTGTAACGTTCTCAATATAACGCATGTAACATTCAGACAGGATTGATGTCAAGAGGCCAATTTGCTAAAATATCTTATTGAAATATTGAATGATACCCGGAAATATTTACCAGCAAATATTTACTGCTAAATAAAAGTAAACGTTGTACTTAGATGTTTATTTTTAACGTGAACATTTGATCGAAAGTTAATTGGAGAAATAAACACTAATTTCCTCTTATTTAATACTGGATATTTGCTCATTACATTGATTATTGAAAAGTATGGAATACGTATTTTTTATTTTCTTTGATTAGCAAAAAATGACAAATATACAGCGCATTTGAATTTCGCGTGACATCACGATCACGTAATATTTTCACCAAAAGGAAATCGCCCCTACTCCGAAACTTCGATACGCTGTATCTTTGTGGATTTTTTCTACTTTGCTAAACGAAAAGATATGGGTCCATTATTTTTGGATAATCTTGTTGTAGTGGACTAAATAAAAGAATGTTTTATTAAAATTATCTTCACTTGACTCATTTGTCAGGTATTTTGTATAAATTTAATAAATATATAGGGACAATTAACACTGATTGAGCTAGTCCCAAGTAATTTCGATACTTATGTTATGGGATACTAACTCAACGATACCATATTTTATAACTAATACATATATAGATAAACATCCAAAACTCAGGACAAATTGAAAAAGGCCATTTTCCAACTTGCCCTGCCCGGGGATCGAACCCGAATTCAAAAACTTGTTTTGGAGTAATTTTTTTTTTTCTATTAAACACGTACATAAATATGAACTTTAAATCTGTATGTTTAAAATATACTGAGGAACCACTACTGTAATATTATGCGGCTGACGTCAGTCCTACTTGGGAATGCATTGCATGTGAAAAGTTTCACAACTTGCCGTCTTCCAACTAATTCCGACATGTCATCTCTCCTTGGGAGGCATTTCTATGAAAAGTTTTTTAAACGACCAACGCCCGAAAACTACCCTCCTCGGGAGTGTATGTATGCAAAAAAATCCACAACCTGCCATCTTCCGACGTCATCTCTCCTTAGGAATGCATTTTGTGTGAAAAGTTTGACAAATGGTCACCACCCGACGGTCCTTGGAAAGGCCAGTTGTTGCACGAGATGCGTGTACTAAGTTCTTTAGTCGCAACTAACAACTTCCACGTGTAGAGATGCAGAAGAGTGGTCCTATTCGAGACCAGAAACCACAATGCAAGTCTTATACTGTCCATGTCATGTTAAGCTAAATATTATCTACACTAGTAGTTCTGTGAGAACAGTAGACCTCGCGAGCTTTTATAACTTTACATCCATGGAATAACCGACATTTTAATCGTTTTCCTGGTTTAACAAAAGCCACTTGAGGGTTTTGAAACTAAGTATACTGTTGAGAAGACAGTAGACAGGCCTACCGCCTATCCTTTACGCATAAGCCCCATTGAAGTATACCCCTCTTTACTAAACCCATTACCCACCCCTTACATTTGCTAGCTTATTCAATCTCTTTTCCTCCTCTATTCTAAAGAAGAAGTTTCATTGTACCTATTCAGATGAGGTGGGCAGGCTAAATTAAATGGCTCCAGGACTATGTCCGCTAGTCGGCGAGAACGAGAGATGGCAACGTAGGAACATTCCGCTGCTAACTCACGAGTTCCTAAATCGACAAGCACCCTTGGCAATGTTTAACCCTGCGATTTGTGGATGGTCGCTGCCCATGCTAATATAATGGGGTTCTGGAACAAGTGATCTCTCCAGAACGCCAAGATCGAGTAACGGCCGCTATAGGCACAGAATTGTTAATACGTGGCCCAGTGTAGGTGTCAAATTGCACCATTATCACCAAAGGGTGATCTGTACGTGGGGAGCAATTCGGGGGGTAAACCAATTGAGTAACAGTGCCTAATGCACCTAGCCCTTTTTTAACCACAAATTGGTCTTAAGCAGGACTCTGCTGCCGACACATAGGTAAATTGTTTTTTTCAATCCCTGGGCCTGCTGATCAGCGCAGGCCTGTGCAGCTTCTTTATTTTTGTGGTTCGCCGGTACTTTCGCTGTAGGCCGGTTCAGAGCTTTAAGGATCTGACCGCATGCAGTCCTTAAAAAGATCTAATTCTTTTTTATTCAGCTTACTTTTCTCCCGAGACATCAACTTTAGTCAGTCTTTGATGATCTCCCCATGCTCAACCTATCAAGATTACCCCTAAATAATGCCTGATCTACACCTGCTTGTCGGTATGACGCCAATAACACCACGCACGATGTGATACTTTTAAAATAAAGTTGCCCTGAATAAATACTGTTGGGCTTTGCAATAAAAGTAAAATAGTGGTCAAGACATTGATCTTGTAACTCGGAAGTCACAGGTTTGATACCCACGGGAGACATGCATTTTTAAGAAAGTTGTTCACTAACCCGGACTGAATTCACCCTTAAATAGTTTCAGTATAATTTGTAAGAAGATATGTATTGTATATTTTTAGTCAATTAAAAAAAATAGACTTCGCGAGTCACCCTAAACCCGTTCAAGTATAAAGTAAAAAAAGTTTTTCAGACAAAAAAGTTGTTCAAATAAAAAAATGCGTTTTTATAATGGCATCAAAAAAGTCTAACGACATTTTTGATATTATTTTGAAATGGTGGATATATGACAGTTTTAAAATTTTAAACCCCCAAACCTGCTTACAAAATTTCATGAGAATCGGTTAAGAAATGCGACCTGTAGGCCAGAACAGACAGACGGACAAAAGAATTTTTGGCTAATCTCGAAACTGAGACGCTTCGCTCGCTCGGTCTACAAGGACAAAGACAGTAGTGCCATTTTTGAAACGTGAAGTCACCTAAACGAATGATTTCTCCAAACAAAAACCCATAAGTATATTGACTCCGCTTTTAAAAATTGGCATTACAGGAATGCTTAGGCTGTGAATTGGGCTGTCAACCCCCGACAAAAATGAGGAGTGTTATAAGTTTGATGCTCATGTCTATCTGTTTGTGCGTGTGAGTCTGTCTGTGGCATCAAAAACATAGTCTTAATCCCATATGAAGAAGACATAGACATTTTGGTTCTTGCTGCTCTAAGCAGATAAATCCTAGGGCCGCAAGACTCAAAGGCCACTTTTGGCGTGGTGGTGGGCGAGGAGGTTGAAAAAGGAATCAAAATAGTGATAAGTTGTTAGCCGCATCGCCTATTAACATAATTCGCATTTTCGCCCATTCTTTCGATCGGCTTCTACGTTCCGCGCAGGAAGAGAAGCAGCTTGTATATTCAAAGCTTTTCTTTTGTCCCAGACCAGCATGCCAAGTATTTTATTGCGACATCAAAAACTCGCTACTTATTATTATCTCTGTTTTGTACCAAATTACATGTTTTCAAACAATAAAATTTCGGTCCTTCATTTTAATATGAACACGGACACGAGGGACCTTACAAAGGATTTTACGGGTCACCCGTAAAATTAAACATATTGTGGGAAGATGTACTTGTAGGTTGCAATAAACCCCGGACTTGGTAAGCATAGTAAATCTTATTAGAAAAGAGCTTCATACTATTTCCAAAACAAGGAGGTATGTATATTTTCTAGTAAATACCGAAAAAATTGTCATTCCTGTAGATTTGGTACATGGTGTTATCTGCGGCATTAGAAAATCATGGGAGGCTGAAGGGTTACCACCACTTTCTTGTGCTACGGGTGTCGTCTAAGTCTAGTAAGGTAGGTATAGATAGGTATGAGATAACAGAGAACGGACAGCATCCCCCTATGTACAACTACATATTATGTGTAGTTGTACAGAGGAGGGTACTGTCCGTATATGTAACATATACCATCTCTTGCGATCCTAATCGAGTTGGTGGATCGATAAATCCTCTCTGTATCGGGAGAAGGATTTAGTCCAGCCGTGGACATGTTAATAGGTGATGCGGCTCGCAACTCATCCCTATTTTGATTCCTTTTTCCACCTTATCGCCCACCACCACGCTAAAAGTGGCCTTTGAGTCTTGCAGCCCTGGCCTTTATCTGCTTAGAATCGCAAAAACCAAAATGTCTGCTTCATAAAGGATAGAGACTATGTTTTTAATGCCACAGACAGACAGACAGACATACAGACAGACAAACATTAAAGTCAAACTTATAACACCCCTTATTTTTTGTTGGGGATATAACAAGAAAATAAATAAGTGCATGTGTTGGTGTAGATGTAGATCATGATCTTGCAAATCAGTAAAAAATCTTTCATCCCTGCCATGCTGGAGGAAAGGAAAACTACAATGTTCTTTCTTCCTTTCTTCCCACTCAGATTGTAAAAGCCAATCGAGTTTACGGGCGAAAATCCGACTCATATTAATAGGCCATGGTTAGTAACCCATCACTGTTTTGATTTCCTTTTTCTACTATCACGCTAAAAGTGGTCTAGGTCTTACGCCCTAGACTCTAAGTACCTTATTATACTAAAGCGCCGTAATCTGTGTAAATTCTAGGTATTTCAAAAGCACGTGTTGCATTGGCGCCTTTACTAGGAATACAAGAAAATGAATAATAATTCCATACAACTTTGTCGGCGCTACAATGCTTCTAATTTACGATCATCTTCATATGCGAATGAGTTGTTTACATGAACATCAGCAATTAGATGATTATTGAGAAATGCAAACCAGCTTTAATGTAATTATTCTCGGTATTATCATATAAATTCACGGTTTTAGAGACCTGGAAGCAATGTTAAGTATATTGCTGTCATGTGTTATTGCAATATTGTAAGTAATTTATGTAAATATTGTATAAATTAAATCCTACCAAAAAAATTGTAAGAAAAGTAACGCCAAGACGAGTAGTTACATATATTGCTAGCACTGTAAAAAGGTTATGAGATCTCATAGGGGTTGCCAAGCTCCTACTAGTGATGTGCCGCAGAGAAAACCTGCTTTCGCGGAAATTTCGTCACTTGAAAATTTCCGGAAATTTTTAAATATTTCTTGACAATTTTAGTTGAAAATTTTCCTGAAGAAATTCATTGCGAGAAATTTTTCGGAAATTATCCAGACCTTTTTAGAAATTTCTGGAAATTTTCATACTCCTAACTCTACACGCCCTAACTTAAACACCCACTAATTCTCATCATATTGTATAGAAATTGCGTAAATCCTACAAATCCTTTACTTTTTGTAGCCTGGCTATTTCGTAAGAGTGACGCAGACACTTCTACTTATGAGCTTATGAACAGAAAGTAATTAATTCATAAGGCGTTAACTTTTACCTATAGGCCTTTGAACACAGAAATTGAACCTAAACTAAGCGATGTAGGAAAATAAATTTGTAATTTTATATCAATGAAATAAATAATTGTTAGCGTTTATTTCTTTTCAATGATACCGACAAAGGCCTGGCCCTCAAATGTAGAAGAAAAAAAACAGTTTTCAAAATAAAATAAATTTTTGATCAAAGAAAAAAACTCGAACGGAAACCGACAATGAGCTTGTACACCTACATACTTTCCATTGCATACACACTTTTGCGTATTATCGACATCAAACGCTACATAATGGGAAACATGAGAAAAAGGGTAAAAATATGCGGGAAATGTAAAGATCAGGCCATGAGATTCTTATAAGAGCGTCTTGCGTGTTTTTCAAAAGTCACTATTTATCAAACTGAAATAATATTTCTCTGAAGGCGTCTGCTAAATGACGCGGGCGCACTCGGCGGGTTTCAGTCTATCTCTGTCACAAATTCTACTAATTAAACCACATCATAATTTGAGCCGCAAATACTACTGAAGAGAGGCATTCTTAATTATTTCCATCATTACATAATTAACATGACGCTATCTGCATCCAATGCTGCCCTACGACCTTGCTCAGAACATCTGGTGTTCTACGTTGCGATTACTGGTAACTACAAAGTTGCATATTCAAAATCTTTTTGTAAAGCGTCCATCAAGATTTTTTCGGTTTACAAGACCAGGTAATAAACCTTCTTCTATAGATCTAATTTCAGAAACACCGAGTTTTGAGCAATGTCATTCTTGTCGCCATAACCGTCAACTGATGGTGAGTTTTTGGCTAACTACAAAACACGAGGAGTCATGGTTGTCTTTCATTTATTTTTACACCGTCCATGCGTGATGTCGTGGCCACACTGTAAGATAAAAAGGGGAACAAAACAGTAAACATCAACATTTTCAAGTTGAATACTTGTATCGGAGCTCATTTTGCATTTTTCTTCAGTGCACTTTGTTGCAGAAAACTCATAAGTTTCGATGGAATATTGAAGTTGTGCTCAATAACATCTACGCTTTGTTTTTATTCGCCTGTACATGTTTCTTGAAAATTATTGACAGTTCCATCGAAATGAGTATTGGGAACGGAATGACATTTCCCAATAGTCATTGCAATGGAATATAAATAATATTCCATCAAAACGAGTATTGGAATATTTTTTATTAAAAAATATTTGGTTGAAATATTTTTTAATACAGTTTAAAATAATAAAAAAGATATTTATACGGTAATATTTTTTCTAGAAAATTCAATTTTGTATTTGACGTTACCTACATAATAATGAACAACAAAGAAAATAATAGTCATTTAAATAATACAATTGTCAAATTCTGATTTTTTTTATATCTGAAAAAGGCGTCAACTCACGTAACGAGTCAGCTACTAGCTGACATGTTTGGCCTCTTGGTAATTTTTTGATACGGACATAATTTTACATTACTCATACTTTTAATTTATTTTAATAATATTGAATATATTTTCCAATGAAATTAATTATTAAGGAATGAACTTGTCAATGAAAATTATTGAGGAATGTAAAAAAATAGCGCCTTACCGCCGCTTTAAACGTCCACTTTAGAAAACTTTATATTTTTTACGAACTATTTAGACAGTGTGAATCACAATCGTATTCCAAATAAAGGTTAAAAAGCGTAATTTATTTATTTTATTCGCGGCTTTGTGAAATAAACGAATTGATAAAATAGCGGTCGTGGCTGAAGCGCGTTTATCTGCGCAGATACCAGTTTTGATGGTGAAATAAAAACACTAAAAAGTAGCATTTGTTTTCTATATATCTTAAAGTACGTGAAGTAGTTCATATTTAAAAGAAAAAAAAATACTTGTCTTACCCTTTACGAGTGTGTATACCTCATAAAGCAGGTGTAAGATTTTCGAGCAGTCTAAGGGCATCAAATGTAGCTCAAGGAGTAATAACTAGAGACTAAGTCATTTTTCGAGCAGTCTAAGGGCATCAAATGTAGCTCAAGGAGTAATAACTAGAGACTAAGTCATTTTTCGAGCAGTCTAAGGGCATCAAATGTAGCTCAAGGAGTAATAACTAGAGACTAAGTCATTTTTCGAGCAGTCTAAGGGCATCAAATGTAGCTCAAGGAGTAATAACTAGAGACTAAGTCATTTTTCGAGCAGTCTAAGGGCATCAAATGTAGCTCAAGGAGTAATAACTAGAGACTAAGTCATTTTTCGAGCAGTCTAAGGGCATCAAATGTAGCTCAAGGAGTAATAACTAGAGACTAAGTCATTTTACGAGCAGTCTAAGGGCATCAAATGTAGCTCAAAGAGTAACTACTAGAGACACAGTCATTTTTCGAGCATTCTAAGGGCATCAAATAAAATGTTGTCTCGACCAGGCATATGTATAAAGTGAAAACGTGAAACTTTTCTACGCACAATTGCGAAAAACAGCCACTTTTGCTTCGTGCTTTGACCAAAAGCTTCACGTCCTCACTTTAAACTGTAAACAGTAATTCATAAAATAGTTTGAAGGGTTATCTAGTGCCTGGTCAAGACAAAATTTTGAATGATGTCTCTGTTTTCTATCAAATGATTTATTTTAAATAGTGGCAGCACTGTACCCCACAAATTCAGGTATTCCCTTAATCATAATCCGGTTTTCTTGCATGTTGTGTATTGCAAATGTTCTGTTCATACAGACTATTCAGGTATTGTGAGGATAAACTATCACAACAAAACAAATTACCAATGATGCAAAAGACAATCACTTTTGTAAAATTAAATTTACAAAGTAATATAAACATTTGCATTGCATAAACCTTATATATTACAAACCATTTTCTTTAACAGCAGATTTAAGAACGCTTTATTTGCGTCTTGTTTATTGATTTAATTAGAGATTGTAAAAGTTGTTTTTGTCCAATTAAAGCGAGCAGGTAAAATTTTAGGCGCTGTTAATATCCCAGCAAATCTTGAGTAAGACCTTTAATGAATTTTTATAGCCATAGCTATCAAGTTACAAATGGCTGTTTAAAAATAATTGAAATTCATTAAATTTGCGATACCAAGGAAAATGTTTTGAGGAAATTAAAACGGGAAATTTTAAGAAAATTGTGCCATCAAAATGTTTTCCTGAAGCTTATAATCTAAAGTTAATTATTATTAATGATGTCCTCCAAAAACATATTTTAAGACATATTAAAATTATACTAAAATGTACTTAGCTTTTGCCAAAAAACACTTATATACGATTAAAAACCCATTTTTTTATTAATTTAAACAATTATATTTATAAAATGGTATATAGAAGTAACTGTGAAAAATATTGAAAATAATTGAGATTTAATTAATTTTTATTTTGTATCTTAGATAAGGATATTTTTTAAGGCTATAACGAGTAATTTAATAACTAAAGTATTACCCTTACAATACAATTCATTTAAATGAGCTAATGGGCCTACAAAAGGCAAAGTCAAGTCCAAAGGTGAACTGAAGGGTTATCAGCCGCCCTTTGGGCAGCCCTTAATTACAGTATCGTTGGACCAATAACATCGATTACATCTACAATGCTGGCTTTGTGAAACCCTTTGGAAATTTCAATTAGTCGAGAAAATTGCAATGAATATTTTATTTATAATTCTATAAGGCCTAAAAAATATGCTAAATATTTTTTAGAGAAGATTCAGTCTAGGGCTCTAATCATTCTTCTTTTTATATAATATGACAAAGCCCCTCTGGCGAGTAGGCGACCAATACTGTGAAAATAAGTTTCTTTTAGGCGTTTCTTTTCACCAGTGGTCGTTACGAAGCGCTGGTATCGGTAGCTTTTCTTTGAAAATATATTAAATTTTAAATTATTATATACTTTACACGCAACGTAAATTATACCTGTTGACGTGTAAAAGTGCCTGTAAAGGTCTAATTACCGAATGAACATTTGAAACTGAATCTTGAATCTTTAAATCTTGTACAATGTCATGTAATGAATTCATTTTAAGGAAATAGTTTAAACATGTTTTATTAGACGAAACTCAAATGTATATTTGAAGTGTAAATAGTTAGATGGCCATCGAATTATAGATGAACAAGTAAGCCCTGCCGCAAATTATAAGATTTCTTCTGTCAGAATATTTCTGACGCGCGCTGTTAGGTACTCCGCCAATATGTGTAAGTTAACAAAAGTTAACACAGTTTATACATTACATAGGCGTTAGTGTGTAGGGAATCCATTCGTTTTTTTTTCGGAAAATCATAATTATATCATAATTTGAATAAAGTACATAATGAAAAGACGCCAACAAAATAGGCTATTCAAATAAATAGAATTCCAAACACAAATTATGAGTTTATAACAAATTTTAAGTTGAAATGGAACCTAGCAAAAGGACAAAGACCTAAAACCCTCAATTAGATCCCCAATAACTCGAAACTGAAACTAAAATGCTAAATAGAGGAGCCGTTTAATTAAAACCAAGCTGACATTTTGTGGAACTTTGTATTGTATACTATTTTGTACAAGACAGGAAAATAGAAATACATACAATTAATTAAATAAGTAAAGACAGTAAGAGAAAAGTAGAATCTTTGCAGTGGTTTGTAGAATAAAATGTTCTTTTATACTTTGTCCTCTGTGAGCAAGCAGTTTCTTTGTTTGTTGTTTTGTTTTTAATGTGTTAAAGTAGCCAAATCTAATGTACGATTTTTTAAATAAGGCTACTTAGGTATCGACGACTGCCGGGATCAAGCACTTTAAAGTTCCTTCTAAAACACGGACAAGCTTAAACATTTTTGCCACCTATTCAAGTAAGGACCGCATCCGGGTCGCTCACTCGCTCGCTTGCTGGCTTATCGCTCGCGTGGAGGTCGCTTACTTTTAAAATAATACGCACACTAACGATTTACCAAGCTCCTCACACTTTTTAGATTCAGCTCCATTTATTGTGAATCAAAATGTTTTAAAACGAAACTCAAGCAAACATGGCATTTTCCCGGTGTTACCCTCTGAATTGTTGGGACATGACACGCGAACTATTCTTCTATTAATCACCTGTTATCAACGAAACGTCTAAGGAATTTCGAGGACGAAATGTTGGTAGCACCCATAAAGAAAAGCGTGGAGGAAGTAGGAATTATGAAACTGTTAAAATGCCATCGTTTATTAGGACTATTATGGTAAGCGCTTTTTTAAACCTAAGCATCAATGAATGTGGACCTGGTTATAAAATAATATATTATTTTATAACCAGGTCCACATTCATTGATGCTAACAGATTTTGCAACTTGATTTTCACACAGTTTCTCGGATCATCGTGTGGCGTGTAACATGATATTATAATGTTTATTTCTAGATACCGAACCGACCAGATTCAATTTACCGAGAACTCGAAGAGGTGCTGCTTTCTTTTAATTATCTTCCAAGCCAGAATTTCTAGTTTATATGATACTGCTGATCTATTACACGACAAATCAATGTTCAACCTGTTATCAATCTTACAGCTATTTGCCTTTACAACATCTTTCTACGTTGGTCTAAGAAAAATAATAACAAGTCAAGTGCGAGTCGGATTCGCGCACCATTATCTATAAAAAACCACGTTTATTGTATGGAAGCCCCGCATAAATATTTATTTTATTCTGTTTTTAGTATTTGTTGTTATAGCGGCAATATAAATACCTAATCTGTGAAAATTTCAACGGTCTAGCTATCACAGTTCATGAAATGCAGCCTGGTGACAGACAGATAGACGGGCGGATGGACGAACAGCGAAGTCTTACTAATAGGGTCCCGATTATACCCTTTGGTTACGGAACCCTAAAAAGTAGAATGTACCAGCTGTTTCTATTTTCAGCTGTACTAAAATTTCAACTGTAATTTATATTTTTAATATTATACCTATGGAATTACTAATAGAGTCCCATTTATACCCTTTGGGTACTTCCGTACCCAAAGGGTATAAACGGGAAGTAGAATGTAGAATGTACCAGCTGTTTCTATTTTCAGCTGTACTAAAATTTCAACTGTTATATATATTTTTAGTATTATATATATTTCTAGATGGACATTTGACGACCTCCGTGGCGTAGTGGTCACCATGCTAGTACGCCACCCAGAGGTTCCGGGTTCGATCCCCGGTCTGGACAATATATGTATGTTTATTTGTAGTTTGTATAGTTTCATGGTATTTAAATGTCTTTCTTGATTTTATGATCAAGCCTCTATGCCTTTCTTACATAAACATCTCCTCTCACGGGCCTACTGGAAGAGATCTCTTTTAAGATTAGTAGAGCCTTTGTACAAATTTAATACAATGAATTCTCAGTATACATGTACAACATTTGTAAGTTAATAAATAAAACATGTATTTATTCCCAACGCAAATAAAAAATGTGGCAACAGATTAAATTCACCGTCTTTTTAAAACAAATCTTCATTTTCATTACAAATATCGAAGCAGCCATGTACACTTAATTGAATATACTCGTAGTGCTATATGGCCCTAAGTGAGAGTGAGCTAGCTTTCTAAAGTAGTTTACTGTGCTATCATATTGCTAACAAGGGCGGTCTAACTGGTTCTAATTCGATGTAAAGCAAACAGGGTTACTCCACTACGTGCCGATAACTGTAGGTTTACAGACGGTTTGATTTAGTGTTCCCGAGGACTGCTTTTAGCCCTAAATTTAAGCCTATCGTTCCTTTTTTAGGGCTATGTCATTTTTAAAAGCCTATGAGCCTAAAAGCCTTTCTTGTGACTGTAGGTTTTTTAGAGTAATAGGCTTATATTTAGGCGAAAGTCATTTTTTTGTATCAGCCTGAGTAAGACATAATAATTATGAATGATGGATTTATTTTATTTTTAATTAATATTGAAAAAGGAAAAGAAAAATTTATATTTTACTTAAATATTGCCAAAACAACATCGAATCAAAAGCCTTTAAAGACTTATAGTCCTTTAGGCTCGGCCTATTCAAAAGCCCTAGCCTAAAGGACTAAAAGCCTTTATAGGCTTTTAGCCTATCAAGCCCCTTTATTAGTAGTCTAGGCTTCAAAAAAGGCTAAAAGCCCATAGTCCTCGGGATTACTAGTTTGATTACCTGTCGCAGTGTGGTAAGAAGGCTTATTAGTTTACCACTTTAGAGCTGCTGGGTTTGATAGGCAAGGTAAAGTAGGAAACGGCTTTTTATAAGCTTTTATTTAACTTACAATGTGTCTTGTATGTATAAAGGTTTGTTTGTTTGTTAAGGTCTAATCTTGCAATTAAATTCTCAACTAGTTATCCTCAAAAAATTGAGCTGAAAGTTTGCATACTTGTGTAAGGTATGTAAAGATGATTATGTGAGGATGACTATACAATAATATCGAGTCAATGAGCTGTTCTGATGATGGAGCTGGGAGGTATTCGACAGAACTCAGTAGTTAAACAATATAACCTCATTGCGTAGGACTTGTTTGAATTGTCTTCACAAGCACGTTATGGTAGACGATTTCAAGGGGATCACGGAGACGGAAGGTGGTCGATGGAACTCAGTAATAAAACGACGCAACTCCATCAAGTTGGAGCTTGTTTCATTTTTCTTAAAAAGTATTTTATCCTTACAATAACCGCTTGTAAAAAATTTTAATTGTTTCAAAAAAACTTATTTCATTAATTTTATCATCCGAACGTATTACCAGTTTCATCCTCAGTGGTAACGGTTTAGAAACCGGGGTCCGCTACCTAACCTACGTTTTGACGAGGTTACTGATTTATATTTAATTTATATAAAAATAAGTACATTATTTCAATTGAAGAAGTTAATTAAACATAAATGACGCCTTCGTCCCCCGCGAGATAGAGAGAGTCATATCATCCAGAGGCCACTTTTATCAACCAAAGCACGTAGGTGGAATAATAAATCAAAATAGTGATGGCTAACTAGCCGTTAGGTATAACGGCTAGTTAGCCATCACTATTAACTCGATGATTTTGTCTATTCCCTTGATCAGTTCTTACTATCTACGCGGAAAGAGAAGATGCGAATATGCACTCTACGTTTTAATTTGCCTAAAACCTAATAAATATGTTTTAAATTATTTCCCAATTTCAGTTTTTCCTTTAAATCTGTAGTTCAATGTATTTGCAGTAAAGAAAACAACTTTGAAAGTGCCTTGAATTTCTTATGCATCGGTAACAATTGCACTCGACTCGACCCCATAAATATTCTCTGCCGTAAGTTTTCCAAAATGGCTGAACTTATAAATGGTCCTAGAATTGTTTAAATGTAAGTTAAATTGTTCTCAGTGACTTAATTGAAAATGTGTGATGAAAAATTTCTAATTTAAATTTGTTCCGAGATATTGCTGTATAAATTAATAATTCGTTTTCAGATATTTTTAATTTTCACTAGCTTAAGAATAATGTCGATTATAATTATTTCTAATGACGCCTCCTCATTACAGAACTTTAAATTGTATTTTTTTTAAATATTTTTAACTCTTTGTTTTTAGCAATCCATTTTTAAGCGAGTTCAAAAAAGAGGACTTTATCATTAATTATTCAATAAAATATACATTCTCATCATCTCCACTTAAGAAGACTTTTTATCGTCCTACATTATATTAAAAAGATACAATAAAATACTAATTTATAATAAAAAAAATAATTTTAAAAGTCGGCTAAAGACGGAGAAGTTACTAAGGAACATACATTGAAAAAATCTAAAATTCTTTTTTTATTATAATGTTGTATTTTTATTGTATCTTTTCAATATAATGTAGGACGATAAAAAGTCTTCTTAAGTGGCGATGGTGAGAATGTATATTTTATTGAATAATTAATAGAATTTTTGTTCTTCACCTGTCATGGCCTTAAATTGAAAAAAAAAACATATTGTTCAATCTAGTAATCATCAACTTACTTCATGCACTCTTTTAAAATTTGGACAAAAATATCTACTGCAAATTGAAACAGAAAGTTTTTATCAATTTCAGTTGCATTGCACACGATTCTTACCACTTACGACTTAACTAGAGTTTAATAGAAAATTTCCACTTCCGATTTCCAATGACCCAAGCTTTTAAACATCTTAATTCTATCTCAGAAAGATAATGAAAACTTCACATTGGTAGAGTCTTTTAAACTTAGAATAATTAGAGCAAAAGAATATAAATAGAGGATGCATTAATAATACAATTAATATTAATAAACTAACAAAATATCTTGAATCTATTTTAAGAGTGAATTCTGCATATGATACTGTACAACTTTCCTCAAGGAACATAGTAAATATATATCTGCGCTATTAACATATTTTGGGAGGTCAAATTGTGTTTTTCGTATTTCTCTCTATGTTCCTTAAGAGAAGTTATTCAGTGTCATTGACTTTATTACACACTAGCTGTGCCTCGCGGTGTTACCCGCCGAAAAATTAGCTTATGTGTTAATCCAGGGTGTCAGTTTCCTGCATACCAAATTTTATTAAAATTGGTCCAGCCGTTTACGCATGAAGAAGTAACAAACATACACACACACTCACAAACTTTCGCCTTTATAATGTTGGTGTGATGATTTTTGAGTTTTTTTTTTCAATTGCTTTATGCGTTTTCAGACGATACGCGTACGCCAAGCCCACGCCTAGCGCACGCCTTGCGCGCATTGAATACATTTACCGAAGTCCAATCGGGGCGAGCGCCGGGAGGACGCGAGGTGATTCAGATTCTTTATTTGAAGTCACAAGTTAAAAAGATGTCACATAAATATAAATGAAGTACAAGTGACGCCCTGCAAGGGCACAGCAAACATGGGGGCAACGAGATGCCATTACTTAAATAAATAAATTAATATGTCAATCTTTTATTAACGTAAGGAAATCAAAGATTATACCGATCGATTTAATCATCAAAAAACCCTGAGATACTATAATAACATTTGTTTAAGAGAAAGGCTTTCAAAGGTGTGCGCAGGATTATACGCAACAAATTTCAAATTGCGCTAGGCGTGTGCTAGGCCTAGGGCTTGGTGTGTCGTCCGAACACGCCCTTAAGTATATAAGATTACATAAATCATCGCTAAGTACTAGAACATTAAAGACTGCTTTAGTGCTTACTCTTAATCAGACTTATTGCACTACAGTGCATCAGATATACTTTTAATTAACTAATAATCCATGGCCTGAAACTCAGTTTTAATTAACTCATAACTTGCTCCAAGTCCATACAATAACTTGGACGTGCTCGGAAGATGCACCGTATGCAATCTAGCTGCGGCAAACAGAAATTTGTAACAAACTCACGTAGTTTGAGATAAGTGGTGTATTGTCCAGTCTCATCTCTACTCGAGTGTGTTAATTCTAACAATAATGTCAGATTTTTCGAGCTGCCTGAGACAACGATTTAAAATATACAAGTAGTCTCACCGAGCGACCGGGGGTAATCGGGGGTAACAGAAAGACATATTAATGATAATATGTTTTATTTTCATGGTTACCGTAGCGTTGCATACCTATCGATAGTTTGACTGTCGATAGTTGACCTCGAAAAACAGTCACAATATCGTTAGGACTATCTATAGTATCAAATAACCGAAACTATCGATACTATCGATTTTACTTTTCATCAATAATATTGCAAACTATTGATAATAGTTTTGGTTATTCAATACTATCGATAGTCTATCAATATTGTCGCGATAGTATCGAAAGATTATCGATATTTTATACTATTGCTTGCAACACTACGTTATAAGTACACTTCGAATTGCACAAAAATGCTTGGTCGCTGATAGGATTAAACAAGCACTTTTTTCATCTTTAAGAAATCGCAATAAGACTCGCTCGCTCTATTTAAGCGTGTCAGGCCCTTGGCCTGAAGGCATCTGACAATTGTGACATAGTTCAACGATGACATTTAGTGACAACTGTCATTATTACATTCTGGTGATTTAGTGAGCTGGTTTACTCAACACTTTTTTTTTGCCGAAAACACGGTAGTGGTTGATGAAAATTCACGTATGTACGATTTAATACAAACTCTAATGCACAAGTCTGACTGGGCTGCCTGGGATCGAACTTGAGACCTTTCGAGGTGGTTCTTATTTATCTATTTATTAAATCTTAATTGACCAAAATGGTACAAAAGATGGACTAAATGCTAATGCATTGTCCCCCCTTGGCCTTTAGGAAAAACAAAAATAAAATTATGAGCGATAGGCGCTTATATACTAAACATACATATACAGTACACATACATAAATACTATTAATACATACATACCCATACATTAATATACATGCATAAATTCATATTATAAAATAAATCAATTTAAGATAATAGGGGTGACGTCAGGGTTAGAAAAGTTTAATTGTAATTAGTCAGTTTTTTAGATTATCCATAAATAATAGATATATATTTTTCAGTTTGCCTAAAAAGTAAACATTCACAAAGATATAAAGCATCAAAGTTTCGGCGTGGGGCTTACGACGTCACCTCTATGTAAAAATCGTACATAGCCGTGACGTCATGCGAAATTTCAATGCGATGTATCTTTGACATCTTTTGTTTCTCAGAGAAAAGAAAAAATCATTACTTTTCCATTCGTCATGCTTATCAATCAGGTTATCAATTCGTCGAAATCTTTTTGTTTTTATGTATGTTCAACGATTATTCGAAGACTCCTAGGCCGGTTTGAAATAAAAGTTATTTTATCAAAATCTGTTGTGTAATAAGTTATGCTGCAACAAATTAGCAGAAAGGCTACTTCCGGTTCTAAGCTACAGATGTGTCAGGAGTTACTTAAGAAAAATATTTTATTGTTTGTTAATAATTCTAAATAAAACAGCAAAATGAAATCTTATAAGTAAGAAAAACGGGTCTTGAAATGTGTAATTTACAATGTGAATAAGTCAGGTGTTAACTGCTTAAAAGTATACGGACTATGAAAACTTAATGAGAAGTAGTCACGACATCAGACATTTATTATAATTTCTGCATTTCTTTAATCTCTAGGGACCATGAAAAAATTATAAAACTGCTTTAATTTTGGTAAAACTTCAGTCTATCTATTTAAAAAACATTTTATTTTTCTACCTGAACTGTGTTATTTCCAAAAGGGTGCGAGTTGGACCCGCGCAAGAAGGGTTCTGTATCATTAATTGTCCATAAAAATAACGTTTGTTGTATGGACTTAAATATTTATTTTATTCTGTTTTTAGTATGTTATTATAGCGGCAATAATACATTATCTGTGAAAATTTTGACTGTGTAGCTATCACGCTTCATAAGATACAGCCTGGCGACAGACAGATGGACGAACTAACACAGCGGAGTCTTAGTAATAAGGTCCCGTTTTTACCCTTTGGCTACGGAACCCTAAAAAAAAGCGAATAGTCTTGAATTTATTTTTCCATTATCATTAACAAATATAATGGGATAATTTTCGAGGTATATCATATAGTTTTCAAAATGTTGCCATATTATGAAATAAATTGTAACATAATTAAATGCAAACTTCCACTATATTCAAATGAATTTCAGGTACACAGCTCAAATGAATTTCCAACTGGAGACCAATCCTCACAACTCCTGCATCTTTGTAACAAAAGCATCAAAATGTACCGTAACAAGAGCATTCTCAGTTAATACTGCAAGCTGGGAACGTTAGTTTAACAAACAAAGTTGCAATACAGTCGTGCATTCAATTAACGATTTCTAAGTATTTTGGGATTTTTCTATACATATTTATTAGGCTAAGAGACGTGAAAAGGGGTATTTATAATTATATCTATACATTTTTAAGAAAAGGCTTCATAACATAATGTACCGTAACAAGAGCATTTCTAGTTAATACTGTAAAGTAGGAACATTAGTTGGTAACAAAGTTGCGATAAAGTGGTGCATTCAATAAACGATTTCTAAGTATTTTGGGATTTCTATACATATTTATTGGGCTAAGAGACGGGAAAGGGAGTGTTTATAATTAAATCTATACAACTGCTACATCTTTGTAACAAAATCATCATAACATAATGTACCGTAACAAGAGCATTCCTAGTTAATACTGTAAACTAGGAACGTTAGTTTGTAACAAAGTTGCGATAAAGTGGTGCATTCAATAAACGATTACTAAGTATTTTGAGATATCTATACATATTTATTAGGCTAAGACACGTGAAAAAGGGTATTTATAATTAAATCCATACAACTTCTTCATTTTTGTAACAAAAGCATCAGAATGTACAGAAAATTAGTATTCCCAGTTAATACGTAGAACATTGGTTACAAACAAAGTTTCGCTAAGATGGTGTATTCAATGCACCAATAAATGGATTTCTAAGTATTTTGGGATTTCTTTACATATTTAAGAGGCTTAGACATGTGACATAATTCAATCCATATAACTGCTACATCTTTGTAACAAAAACATTCAAATGTTCCGTAGGTACCGTAGCAAGAGCATTCCCAGTTAATACCTAATCTTGGAAGGTTAGTTGGTAATAAACTAAGTTGCGAAAAGGTGGGGCATTCAATAAATTACTTTTCTAAGTATTTTTGGATGTCTTTACATATGATCGAGGCTTAGAAATGGAAAAGGGTGTGTTAGATCCAATCCACATAATTGCTAAATATTTGTGACAAAAGCATTAGAATGTAACGTAACAAGAGCATTTTCAGTTAATAAGTAAGCTAGGAACGTTAGTTGGTAACAAACAAAGTTGCAATAAGGTGGTACATTCAATGAACGATTTCTAGGTATTTACGGATTTATTTACATATTTATTAGGCTAGGAGAGGGAAAATGGGGTTTTATAGATATCCACACAACTCCTACATATTTGTCACAAAAGCATCGGTATTTAACGTAACAAGAGCATTTCTAGTTAATACGTAAGCTAGGAACGTTAGTTCGTAACAAACAAAATTGCAATAAGATAATTGATGAACGATTTAAAAAGTAATTCGGTATTTAACTAAACCACTAAAACTAATATTTTTGTAATTACGACAAGGCTAATGCAGAAGCCATATTTGCTAAGAAAATATGCAGATCATTAGTCATCCTTTCCTCGAATAATATCAGTTTTATTAGCGTGGAATTGTAAATTAAAGAAAAAAATGGGTGTCGTGGTACGTACACCCGGTGGGTACGAAGTTCCTTAGTAAAATCTAAGGCTTGAAGAACATTTGATTTAATATTTAATTCAATAATGTTTCGTAAAAAACAATTTATTAATTAATGTCAAGTAGCATGCGTTACACGCAATGCACGTGACTTGTGGAAGTAGTCACGCCCCCGCAACTTGCGAAATGGAACTTCATTCCAAAAATACTCAGCGAATACATGCATGGCCCGCTTTAGTTCACGAATATCGTATAACTTCATGAGGGTAGTCGGTAACTTTAGTTTGAGGTGTTGGCTCATCACTTATTAAATTTCTCGCCTAAAGCCAAACAGGATTGGCTCCTGTTACAGCTAAACTTACCAATTTGTTATGTACCGTTATCAGCTATAAAGGAACGACTAACAATAGAGGCTAAAATTAAAGAAAAGCTTCCACTTGCATACGGTAAAAGGAGAACTTAGTGAGTGAGTAATCTCGTAAGTATTTTAAGCTTGGTATCTGTGATTATTAGCTTCAAATACTTTATTGAGTCAAAGTATTTACGCTACGTCTCAAGATTTTGGGCTCGAAAATTCGCTACTTTATAAAAATTTAATATCAGAAGTTAAATATTAAAAATATCAAATACCTTTTTCTAAACGTCAAAACAAACATTTTCTATGGGATTAGTATGTAATACGGGCTAATGACGTTATAGTTTATTGGAGTAGAATTGCGTACTTAATATCAGTTTATCTGCAAAAATAAATCTAAAATCGATATAATCAATGACAAGTGACATTATTTTCTTAACAGTACTAAATAGTATAATATTTACCCGGGAAAATACCCTATTGGTCACAAGTTTATAAGTTATACTGATCATCAAACAGTTTCTTTAGAAATAATCAGAAATTATGAAAACAGGTCAATCTCATCAAAATAAATATAGATCTTCATTACGTTCGCTGTAAAAACAGGGTTGCCATAAACTTTGTCTTTTATAAATTTACCTAAGATTCAGATAAATTTAAGAGGCCAGACGATCTTAGCTCTTGATATTTCAAGATACTTTTAAAGTATTTTATTGGAATATGTGTGAGTAGTAATAGTAATATCCCTTTTTGGTAAGTGGAAATCCATTTACTCATTAGTGTTGCCACTCGATAGTTTTCACTTTCGATAATGAAAACTATCAATAATAATGCTTCTCATAAAGCATAGACTATCGATACTATCGATAGTATTGAATTATGGATAGCTTAAAGATAGTTTATGCATTATGTGAACCAATACTATCGATAGTTTGGCATTTTTTAATTGAAACTATCAGTACTAAAACTATCGATTTTTCGGCAACACTTTTACTCATACATCTACGGCATTATTTTATTTTACGGTATTAGAAAATAAAGCCACATGTCAATAGGAGAACAATATAGAACTTAACTTAGCGACAACGTGACCTGTATATATTTCTTACCATCATAAAACATAAGAATTAAATACGTAATACTTACATGCATCTTGGTAATTTGTGTTTGTAACAGAAATGACCTATAAAGACAGTCGGCTAATAGAAGAGCGTGACATGAGCATTAACGCCTATAAACGTTAAGCAGATGACAATGACATGTAAGAAAGTGTAGATTTTCTTGTATAGTTTTTTTTAATAGAAATTATTAAAAAGTTAAATAAAATAAAAAATCGTACAAAGTGACAGCTAGGTATAAGTAAGCCTCGATTAGTTATTTTTTTTTATTTAATATTTTTATTTGTTAACTTCACAAAAATCTTAACCGCTTAAAAATAAACTACTTTGATAGAAAAATCAAAGAATTCTGTTTTTTTTTTTTAAGCTAGCTAAAGACATCGAACGTAACTTCCCAACAGTCCAACAAAAGTACATGGTATTATAGTATGGTTTAAGCCGTTTAACAACAGAAGCATATTAATTCGAATCAAATTATCTATTTTCTTAAAAACGAACATAAAAATCTATATTTGCATTTAGATGACCAAAATATGAAGAACTATTTCAATATTGTTGTTCCATTAACTAGTGTAGGGCTTATAATACAGATTTATTTGCCAGGCAAATTAAAAAACCCCAACTTTTAAGCGTTCAGCCCCAATAACTTTAAAACGGCCGAACCGATTTTCGCCAAGCCTAGCTAAGATGGTTCTTGACCGCAAGACGATAACTTAACCTTTTTTTTCACGTAACTGCATTGCTCCATCCGTTCAAGAGCTAAGATGCCACAGACGTACACAGAGACAGACATTGGCGTCAAACTTATAACATTTTAGCGTCGGAGGTTAAAATTCATATTAACTTGTGACACTGACAAGAGAATCCTCTTAAACCGCAGTTTCGACATTCAAGGAAAATTATCTTGCGATTGTTTCTCATTTGCCTAGTAATCATGCCACAATCTCGGACGGACGGCATTTGCATTTATAACGATGTTTTAGATGAATGGTTAGTGTAATTGTTCTTGGCTATATTTTATTTCTAGTCAAAGTAGGCCAGTAAACTTGCGGGTCGTGTGATTGCAGGTAGATATTATTAACCCGCAAGCGCTGAAATGTTTAATTTTTTATAAATATTTTTGAAGCCGGCCTGTAGAAAATCAAATGGCCAATAAGGTATTTTGGGCCAAAAATAAATCAATTGTTACCACAAACTCGTAGTAAGAAAATAAAACTGACAGCCAACATCCAGTACTTGATTAAAGGCACTACAAGAAGGAGAAGAAGATAATAAAACGTCACAAAACAATGTCACATGTAAATTGATCACCATTTTGATTTAATATTTATTTGTGCAGAGAAACTGATAAGAGCACTAATTGACTCCAAGAAACTTATGACGTCACGGTTTTGAATTTCATACGAATACTAAAGAAAACCTTTATCTTGACGAAACTAGCGGATTGTATCTCTTTGCATGATCGTTAAAAAAGCCAAGTGATCGAGCCGAAGAAGGAAAAAGAGGCGTAGGAAAACCCAGAAGGAAAGATTTCGACCAAATAAAAGAAAAATTAAACGTGAAAACATATAAGGAGGTTAAGAGAGTCATGGAAAGCACACCACTGACGAGAGCCCAGCTGTTTAATATAAGAAGGAGAAGATTGAGCATAAACATGTTGCATCAATATGTACCTATAACCTACAGATATACATAAGTGGGCACCGTCATTGATACTCAATCATAATAAATTTATTTTAATGAAACTAAATATCTTTATTCTAAATTAAATTGCTTCATGAAAAAATCCATACTTACACTTGACTTGAGTCAATATTTAGAATCCCCAGATCAAATTAACGGCCTTAAATTCTTCTGCTATTGGATACGTATTAGTATTATTCTTAGTTATGTTGTTGCCAATTTTATCGAAGCAATTATATAATTGTACAACATTTTATTGTTTCATGTTAAATGATTCCATTTAAGAAACTATGATGTAATAAAATTAATGTCTCCTCAAAAAGAGCAATTACATTCTTTGATTTATTGCACTTTCGCTTGGAAGAAAAAGCATATGAATCGAAGTTTCTACATCCAGTTCATTCACGGGAAAATGTGCCATAACCATCGAACCTAGTGCACATTTTCCATTGAAAGAAAACCTGTCTACGGTATTTTCTACATGTGAAATGTGATAGATAGAAGGAAACTTATTGTAGGAGCACCTTTTATGTACAACGTCTCTGATATCAGTTTGTAATGTCCTGAATTGAAAACCTTATCGACGACTATATGTTACAGTACTATAGAAATACTACAATAGATATTATGTGACTTACAGTACAATAAGTTTGTTTTCAAAAATTACATTTTACCTTAATCCAAGCTTTTATTGTAGCTTTTGGTTTTATCCTTGAATCTAATAATATTGTTAGGGCAAGTTGAAAAATGGCCTTTTTCAAATTGTTCTTTAGGTTTTGGGTGTTAAGCTATATAGGTACGTATTTATCATAAAATATAATACCGTTGAGTTAGTCTCCCATAACACAAGTTTAAGCTCACTTTGGGGCTAGCTCAATCAGTGTGATTTGTATTTCAATATCATCTAAAACAAGAGTAGTCATCAAAACAAATCAAACAAGCCCAATTTGATAGGATGCGTTTTGTTACTGCGCATTATTAGTAGAAAAGGCAGAGGAAAACCATAAACCTTTATCAATTTCCCTAAAATTCATTTTAAGCCACATTGAAACATCTTCCTTCCTACACCTTAAAAAACAATTTATTGCCAAAAAATTAACTCGCGAATTTGATTTACTTCATCTCCGGTGTTCAACAAACCGGCTTTTGGTCATTAATACGGCCAACAAATTTTCATTACAGTACAAACGGCTCGTTTGGAAATAAAGAAAAATAAGTACGACACCCATGACTAGGGAGTACAAAAATCTAGAGGCAATCTCGGTTGTATAGCGGACGTAAAATTTATAGCAACAATAAAATGTGGGATGCTTCCTACCTCGCCTCGGCTAAAAGCGGCCCCCACTCGCAATTGGAGGGTTAACATTTGTACCTATACTTCTTGCAAATAGAGAAAACAAATATAGTCATTTAAACGGGTTTGTGTTGGGTTTCTGGATTGTTTTGTTTGAAATGTTCGTGCCTTGTTTGTGGAGGTGATGGGCAAATCCGTCTTCTTGGTCTGTTTGGAGAAACGTCTGTTCTGTAATGCAGTGAATTGGTATTTTTTTTTGTTTCCGAGTAATACTTGTTTTGTTTTACATGCTGATCTGGGGGCAAAAAAAAACTTAGTATATACAACATGTAACGGAAAGGGGTATCAACCTGAAAGGGAGTAAACGTACAAATCAATGTGAACAACTTTTACTATAGACCATCCCGGATATTGCAAAACCAAATCTCCAGCTCCATGCAAAACTAAATACAAACCGTACCGAAATGTATGGCGATGTAGATGTTTTTTGCGATTTCAGGGATGGTCAGATAGTGAAAGTTGGTCACATTGATTTGTGTGTCTACTGCCTATTGGGTTGATACCCCCTTTTTCTACAGCTGCTTCTCTTGGAAAAGAATGTACATAAAACTTATATTAACATTTTTGTGATCTGTGTGCATAAGGATCTTTTTTAAAATAGGTGATTGAATGAAATATCAACTTGTCCCTATCTCTGATTCCAGTTTTCATTCATAAGCCTAATAGAGCGTGATCTTTGGGTCTTGCTCACCATGTAAAATAGGTAAGTATGTAATTATTTGTGTGTTTATTTAATATCTTGAAGTTCAGCGCACGCGATAGATACTAATGAAGGGCTAAATGGAACGTCTTTGTCCAGCCCTTGTAGCATGGCACCGTCGATAAACGGAGATAAAGTTTATATTGTGCGATAGACTAGTGCCATCCACTGTATTTATTAAGTAGAATGAGATAGTGATAGATGATAGCACTCTATAAATGCTGTCGCAAATGCCATGCTACGGAGGAAGCTGTGGAACACTAAAAGCTAATAAAAAATGCGTGAGTGTCGTGGAAATCTCGGTTGAAGTTGGAATAAAGTTTTAAAAAAATCGAGGTGGAAAAAAGTGACGGGAAATTTTACACATTTTTCCGCCAAGTCCGTACCATCCAAAAAAGAACTTAGTTCCAAAAAATCTTCTTATATGTGTATTTTGTCTAACCAATATTCTTAACATACCTACTGAAAAGTTTTTAAATTGTTTTTTAAGGTAAGTATATAACGATGTAACAATAAACCTCATGCTTCATGTTCCAGTTTACATCCTTTTCCGTTTTCTAAAAAATAATTTTATTTTCAAATTCAATTTTTACATTTTAGATTCCTTCCTCATCATTCTGATTCATACCATCTCTCGAGCTGATTACATCTATATCAGTATTGAAAATTTATATACCTATATCAATATAAATAAAATAACTCTTTGTTATTTCTCTCAAGCTCTCCACTACGTACCTTACCTACCTCTTCATGTGGGAGCTCCAACTGCTACAGCTATTACGCAGCTACCTACTAGGAGCCCCTACAAGTAAGCTCTGTCTGCTTAGAACCGCAAGATCCAAAAGCCTTTGGCTGCTTAATTGGAGATAAAGAAGTGATATGTATGGTACAGGTACCCACTGATAAAAATAAATGAATGACACGCAGCGATGTCACTTATTAAGTTTGCATGTTTGTTGAAGAACATTTGTTACTAATTTATTATTCACAAGATTTAAAAAAACCTACTAATTTATTATTAAAATCCTTGACATTTCACAACTATTCATATTATAATAAAAATTAACAATAATCCATTACCTTGGCCAACTTGTAACAATTTAAGTACTTTATTTACAGTATTTTTATAGCAAATTAACCATTTGTACATTTGAAGGTGAGATTAAAGTTCTTTCATTAAACTGTTTGTAAACGTGAAAGTGAATTGTTAAACTTAAATTGACATTGACCCTGACGACCTCTTAAAAGAGCAACGAGAATAAAAATAGCGTCTGAAATTATTTTTTATCTTCGAATAATTGAGTTCAAAACTACGTAACACGATACGTAATTTGAAACATCAAATGACGTCATAATTTTAGGTAACATTATTATGTTTTTTATGAAACATGACAATTAATATTTATGTTAACAAGTTTATTTGCTAGTCAAATTTAAAATCAAGCGTTCTCCCCTCATATCATTTAAAACCGCTAAACCGATTCAAACAGCTAGAAACCATTTCGATCAAGTCAGCTTTCGAACAATAAAAACCGCATCGAAATCAGCCCATTTGTTTAGGCGCTACGATAACACAGATTAACAAATAGACAGATAGGCATTAGCGTCAAACTTATAACCAGAGATTGGAATCACGGGTGCTATTGCTATCAATAGTATGGATATATTTAACTAAAAGTTCCGGGATTTCTCGAGAATCTAATTGGGTACTACTCGTAAGTAAATAAAACAATCATAATTATGTGATTTCAGGATAAGTATATTTTTTTCGATTAAAATGTATCCTGAAATCACATAATTATGATTGTTTTATTTATAGATTATATAGTCATATCCATACTTTTGATAGCAATAGCATCCGTGATTCCGGTCTGTGCTTATAACATGCTGCTTATAAAACGGCCCCTCTTTTTGTTTGGGATTAAAAATAAAACTGAAGAGTAATTACCAAAATTATATCATATAAATTAAAGACACATTGTTATAATTTTTAAAGGAAGGTTAATACTTTTTAGCTTCGCAGTTAGATAAATTTTCGTATCACATGAAGATTCAATTTTTATGATAAAATTTGCGTATATTAGGTACAATTGCTGGGTAAGCAACTGCTCGTAATAAATATGATTTTCAGTGAAAATATGCTGTTTACTTTTTTCCCACCTTTTTTTTTTGGCCAGTATTTTTCACACGCAAACTGTGCAACTCCATACACACGGCCGTCAGGTTAGCCAACTGAACATTGCTTTGCCGTCTAAGGTCGCAAGATTATATATATAAAAAAAAACTAAAACAGTGATAAGGATTTTCCATACATTTTTTCTGCTCTTGAGTAGCAAGGCTCAACTTTGTGCTGGATACATAGTGCATGATAGAATTGCAGCGTGGTTGGCAGAAAGACCTTAAATTAACTATTAAAAATTTGAACACTAAATAGTACTTAACTATATTACTGTAATTCAATAATATCTGCCTTCTTGCCGAAGGCTAAGTTGATCAATAATACAAAAAGCTTGTAATTTATTACTATCCGATGAAAATCCAATGAATCTGGGTGCGACAAAATAAAGCCAGCGAAGTCATTACTCTAAATATTCTCTTGACATGGGCTATGTGGTCATAGTAGAGCGATGGGGCTACTCTTGATGTGATGTTCATAAGAAACTGTTTATTCTTGCTTAACGGCAAAAACGGTTAACCTACCACTTTCCCTATTAAGGTTATGTCATTACCCTGCTATTAATGTTTTTCAGCCTGCTCCTTCCAACGACCTCTATGTTATAGACATTACGCTAGTATGATATCTACTGTATTTTACAGATAAGATACATCCTTCATCTTTACTGCCTCCGTGGTCCAGTAGTCACGGCGTTCACGTTGTGATGCCAGGCCGTGGGTTCAAATCCCACTGGAAAGCATACTTTCTGAGAAGTTATTTCCAGTCTATTAAGGATATTGCAGGCCTGAATCACCTGATTATCCGAAAAAAGACGATTTCGTGTTTCAGAAGGCACGTTAAGCTGTGGGTCATTAACGACATCTAATGATTTTCAAGGATTGGTTATGGATTACCCTTTGAGTTGCGGAGGTCATACGGCAGTCGCTCTGTGTAAAAACCAGTAATCTCGTCAAATCATAAAGGTTAGATAGCGGACCCCGGGTTTTGAAGAGTCAACGCAAAGTATGTAACCGGTAATACGCTCGGATGACGATGAACATTCGCCATCTTAGTGCGTTACCAGTTGTGTTCTCAGCTGTGCAGCTGCTCAGGTTTCGCTTTCTCACTTTTATTCTCCAAATATGCATGCAATTTTTCTCTAAATATATAATATGCTATGATTGTAATGGGCACCTAAAGATGCCGACGACCATGCGAAATCAAAAGAAATATTTAGAACATAGTTAATGTATCCACAAACCTTTTTGGGAATGTGTTATATAACGACTTCTAAAAGGAGGAAGTTATCAATACGTAGCAATTTTTTTATTTATTTATGTTCACCTATTATTCAAAGACCTATTTGGAGAACTCTTTTTTTTTAAATGGCATTCTTGTCAGCTGGTCCTGTTTGTCATAGAAATTTTATCAAAGTCAGTTGTGTAGTTTGAGGGTGAAGTCGACTAAAAATTATGTGCGAAAAGATTTACACCGGCTACTGCCCGAAGTCAACTCTCCTCGGGAATGCAGTTGTAGCACGAGATGTTTCTGCTTAGTCCTGCAGTCGCTTCTTACGACATCCACAGAAAAAGAAGAAGTGATCCTATTTGCAGAAAGCTTCGAAAGTCACACGTCTGATAGGTTCTTTAACATAAAGTGAGAAATAAATGGCTCTTAACCTCTCATTTCCCGTCCGGACCCATGGGGAAAATCGACACAGACGAACTTCAACCTTATTACATTGACATAAAGTTTCAGTTTTTCAGGCAATCTTGGACCTCCGCCTAAACAGGTTAAAATTGTAAGTTATAGTACCTATCTATATTTAAAACAAAGAGTTGAAGAGGCTCCTTTTGGACTGTTTGGAATGATTTTAACCCTGACGAAAACGGGGGGTTCTATAAGTTTGACGTGTCTGTGTGACTGTCTTTGGCATCGTAACGCCTAAACGAATGGACCTCGATTTCGATGCGGTTTATTTTTTGTTTGAAGCCAAAAATATAATATAGTTTAATCATTCTCGTTAAAAAGCTACCTGAATTTTTCACTTGCTGCCCCCATTTAAAAGTAAACTGAGATATCATTAAAAATTTTGTCTTGATCTGACCCTAGACAGCCCTTCAAACTATTTTATGAACTACAGTTTACAGTGAAAAGTGAGAACGGAAGCTTTTCTTCGCACATTGGCCAAAAGTGGCCGTTTTTCGCTAATGTGCATAGAAAACCTGCAGCACTGGACCCCAAAAAAATCAGGTAGCCCCTTAATATAGTCTCAAAAGCAGTCTTATTATTTTTCCGTCATAAATGTATTTTTGAAAATATTTTCATGTTTAAAAGCTGATTTGATCGAGATGATATGAGCTATGTTGGATGAAAATCATTTTAGCAATAGTTATGGGGGGTGAACATTTAAAATTGCCAGTTTTTTTAATTTACCTGGCATATGGACTTGTTCGGCATAGGTATAAATGGTATAAAATAAGGTTGAGGTGCTGATAATGTTCGAGACTAATTTGCGCTGCGAAGATGGAATATCTTAATTTTTTGCCAACAAATATGTCCTATTATCACTTAATTGCACATAATTTCACTAAATAAATGTCAACACGTCAATTTTGTAAGTAATCGTGTCGTTTTTAGTAGCGCTACTGTAGTCATTACCCGTTTAAGTAAAGCCGTATTTACAGTCGTAATAACACACTGTGATACGATTTCAAACTTGAAATTGCCCAATTAATAGCATAATGCGGCATGCTGTGATCTTGTTCAGTAACAAGTTAATATTTAGGTAAAGAAACATTTGTAAAAACAAGTATTTATTTAAAAAAAATATGTAAAACAAGCTTTCATCTAACTGCTCCTCATGACGAATCTAACGAGCCCAAACTCGATGGGGTTGCGTCATTTCATTACAGAGTTTCTATGGCCACCCTTCGGCTCCATCATCAGATAAACTCCATGACATCATAATATTACATTGTCACACGATATACGTATGCTTGCAGAATTTTAGCTCAATTGGAAACCGGAAAGTGGGTCAAATTTAACTTGCAAGATTTGATTACAGACAGACAGACAGACAGACAGACCGAGAGACAACGGGACAGGTTAAACTTATGTAAAAGTAAAAGCTTGTAAAAAGCTTTTATCTATAATTATGATCTAAAAAGGTTAATGTGCTCCTCGAGAAGAATCAATCGAGCCCAAAATCGGTGGTAACCCGAGTTTGGGCTCGATTGTTGTTTTATCGCAGAGATGCCATGACCACCTACCAGCTCCATCATCAGATCAGTGCTCCATGTCATAATATTGCATATTCACGCGATATACGCATGTGTGCAAAATTTCAGCTTAATCGGAAACCGGGAAGTGGGTCAAATTTAACTTACAAGGTTTGATTACAGACAATTAATACACTAGTGGAACTAAATAAAAGCTCGTGTAGTTGTAACATATTGTCAGTAGTTTATCTTTATGAATCGAGACAACTAAAAATAATGTTAACTAGTGTTGATGCATATAATGGAGTAAGTAATTCATGGTTTTAATAGTTGTAAAATTAGTTATATATGAAGTTGTGATTCTAAAAATTACGAATCATTTGACTATTCCCTTTGATTACTGATTTAGCATTACAATGCTCGTGCTGTGCTGGTCCGAGAGAAATAAAAAAAAATATTGTACCATCTGCTTCTCTTCCCACGGAGATCGTAGAAGCCAATCCAGGGAATGGGCGAAAATGCGAATCATGTTACGTGAATCGGCTAGCAACCCAACACTATTTCGATTCCTTTTTCACTTCCACACCCACCATCACGCTAAAAGTGGCTTTTGAGTTTTACAGCCCTGATGAGCTCCATCTGTTTAGAGCCGCAAGACCCAAAATGCTGTGTCTGCCCCATTACGACTATAATACGAGTATAATAAAATACCATCAATATAAAGACAAGATAGTAGGTACGTACAATGCTCGGAAAAAATCTAAATTAAAATTTTTGCCAAAAGTCTGGCCATACAACGAAGGCAACGTCGCCAGTCTCTAAGGCACTCTGCCTATCTGGGGTCTATTTTTTATTTAATATAACGTTTTCTTTTTTATTATATATATTTTTGGTTTATAGTTTTTGTTTAATATAGGTAGGTTATTTAGTTTTTAGTTTAATTATTTAATGTATTGTTCTGTATTTAATTTGAGTTAAAAAATCAATTAAAAACATATATTTTTTTTTATTTATAATATATTTCCTTGATTTTATGATTTGCGAGGAAGCAAATGGCATTCCTCTTTACAGCTTGGTGAGGCTGTATAAATAGAAGCTATTGAGCAAACTATTAGATCATCAACAACTTATGACGTCGTTCAGCAGACGCTATCAGAAACCGCTTTTCCAAGCGGTTAAGGCGTTAATATGCAATCAGTTATGAAGGCGCAAGTTCAGGTTGATGATGACACTTAACGTTTCTGAAGTTACTGTAATTTTGTGGTTGAAGTTTATACGAGATTAAGAAAGGTATATCAGAAAGGTCACTGTATACATTAATGTAAACAACTTTAAATATAACTGACCCCAAAAATGATAACAAAAATATTGTTATGTATGTGTACACTTTTCGCGTACACACACTTTTTGTCAGTTTGGGTAAAAGTTGTTCATACAGATTTGTACATTCGTAAGTCACCTTTTGTTATCCTAATACGAGTTTGAAATAACAAAAAGAAATTTACATTCTCAAAAATTATCGAGGCAATGATGCGGTTTTACCAACACGTAGAGCATTTTTACGGATAGGTTTGTAAATGCAACTCTTCTAGCTATGTCTACCATAAAAGGACTAGTTCTTAAGTGCTTCGTATCTCGTAATAAACTCAAAAAACCAGTTGTTTGTTATGCAAGATCAAACTAATGTTGTGATAGGAAAGCGGAGAAATTTTATTCATTGACAGTAGAGGCTATGTCGGCTCAATTTAAACTGGTATAATGTATTCATTTAGCTTGATAAATGTGAGTGTTAATGTCATCTCTTGTTATGACTACGTACTCTTAAATCATCATCACGCATCATTAAATTTGGCACCTAAGAAATAGCTTTCGCGTGATAAATGAGCTCAATGTGTTTTATACATTTTCAGAGCTTGTTTTCTTTATTTATTAAAAAAAAAGAAACTCACAATTTATCACTGCAGTGATGGAAAAACGAAAACATTGTTGCAAAATTGATGTCGTGGCTTTTCAACCTACAAGTTGTTTGTTTTTTTTTTGTATGAATAAATACACCGATAATATTACCAATAGTAACGGAATAGTGGCATTAATACTGACAATATTTTTTTTCAAAGCTAATCGACTTCACCGCTAAACAACACTACTGATTTTGATAAAATTTATATGGGACAATCTGACAATTATGCTCTTTCAAACAAAATATTTCTTTAAATCGGTCCAGGCATCTTCGAATAAACGGTGAACATTACATTTCAAAAAAAAGATTACGAAGAATTGCTGACCCCTTTCTTTTTTGAAGTCAGTTAAAAGAAAATTGTAATAATATATACAAATTTAAAAAATTCTACGCCATATCGGCTGAAGTATACCCTAAGACTATACCCCAAATTGACGTCATGATGTTTGTCTTTTGTGACTGTTTAAGAGCCTTTTCACCTTTGGTTGGCTGTCTCGCTCGCACAATCAAACATTTTTAAAGATTATTAAAAAATGTGACTCATTTAAAGATAAGTGTTTGATAAAGTTTTTAATATATTATATGTTAGATATTGTAGACATGTTTTTTTATTGTTTATGAGTATGTGTATCGAGTATAAGTTCATCAAAATTTTAAATTTTTGATGAAAAAAATCATGTCTACAATGTCTAACATAATAAATGTTTGATTGTGAGAGCGAAGCAAAGCTTAAGCCTATTAAATAAAATAAAAATATTATTTCCTAAAGATTTCCCGACAATTTTATACTGATTCAAATAACCGTACTTCAACATATATGAGCAACAAAATGAATATACAATGTACAAAAATATTGGCCCATGTTCACAAAAATAAATAACAATTTTCGTGTATCGATTGGTAAATCAAACATATCGTTTTGAATAACATCAAAGTTACAATGTAATTGCCGTTTCGGAAGCAATTATACCAGTTTTCCATTTTGCGTTAACCAAACATGCAATAACAAATCAGCGAAAAATGCTCTTTATTTTGTTTAACATTCGTTTTATTTTTGTGTATTTCGTTGATTCTATGGCTGGTATAAGAGGAAGTGCTAAAAGGTTATTATTTTCGGAAATGTTATATCATTGCGCGTTGTGTTTTGAATAACGATGTGTGGGCGTACATTTAATCGTAACTATTTCCTTTGCAAGCTCCATTCATAAAAACTATATTATTTTACCTAAAAATATCTGAAATAATTTTGTTTTTTCCTATTTTCAGCAGTGGACGTTATGCAGCTTGAATGATGATGATGATATACGTGATTTTGGCACGTGTTGTTATGTTTTATCAATTGTTCCTACCTAAGTACCTATTAAATGTACAATGGGCCAACCAGACACCTGTGTCGGTCCTCTACTTATATCTCGAATTTTCTTTTAAACTCCAAATAATATTAACAAAATAATATATATTTAGAAAGATTTTAATAAAGTCCTTGTAAATATACATTTTCATGTTAAGATTATTTTGAGTTTAAGAGATAATTCAAGATTTAGGTAGAGGGCCGGCCCAAGTTGTTGCCCACTGTACACACAAAGTAGCGCGTTTCGGAATTATTGGTAAAACAAACCATTTATTTAGGAAGATTTATGTGTTACTCGATAAAACCAGTGTCTTTGGGTCTGTCTGTCTCTACATATAAAGTAATTATAGTATAAAAACTAGCAATTTAGTATCGAAAAGACACTTCAAGTACAAAAATAAAGCTAGTCAAAAGCGATGTTCAACAAAAAAAGGATAACGCTAAAAGCCATATTAAAAAGAATTAACAAACGGATCCATGAGGTTTTTTTTTTCAAACTAAAAACTGGCTTCAGCACCCAACTTCACAACCGATTTTGATAACATTGTAATGGAACTACCTGAAAAGTATATCTTTTCAAACAAAAAAGAATTTTCCAAATCAGTCCATGCATCTTCGAGTAGTCGTTGAACATAAAAAAACAAGTCATTATTCAGAAAAAAAAAATTATACAAGCTTCTATCTAAACTGATCCTCAAGACGAATCAAACGAGCCCAAACTCGATGGGGTTGCGTCGTTTCATAATAGAGTCACGCGATATATATATGCGTGCAAAGTTTCAGCTCAATGAAACCGGGAAGTGGGTCAAATCTAACTTTCAAGATTTGATTACAGACAGACTGACCGACAGACAACGGGACAGGTGAAACTAAATAAAAACTTAAAAGATTCTGACGAATTGTTAAAAATAGGATTTATTACAATTTTATTAAAGATAAAGTAACATTTTTTTGCTACCGTGCATGACCTAAATATTAGTGCAATAATGTAAAGTACCTCACATAATAATTTGTGGGTTGTCGCACGCCCTACTATATAAACTTCCAAATCAAAGGGGTACTGGAAAAGGGCGCAAAAGGACAGACGTGCCTCTGGGAATAATTATGTACGAAAATGTCACAATAATTTGTTCTAATGCTAAGATGCTTTAATAGCTATTTTACTGCATACACATAATCGCAACAATAATATTTTTTTTATAAATGTACTCTTATTTATTTAAAGAACTTAAATATTTGAAACGTATTTAATTTAAGAATCTTATATTTTTTTTACAAAATAAGCTGAGTAATAAAAATATAAAAACTTTATTTCCTTTTCTATATCTTAATTTAAGTCGTGCAGTTTTTTATTTTAATAAATAGAATCACTCATTTTTTTTGTAAAGATGATATTGTTTTACTAAGTGAGTAAAAAAGTTTGTAAGTCTTGAAATGCTTATACTGTAACGTAGTTAATAAATAATTATAAACTAAATTGAAGGCGACACTGGTTTTGGCATTGTTTTGTATTTGAATCGTAGAAATGTTTTAGACCGCTAATTAGGTTTATTAATAAAATTAATTTAAGTACTTATTAATAATAAAAAAATAGGTAATTATATGTTGTCTTCATATTTGTTTTTGTTTTGTACTAAGCTTATAATTTAATTTCCAACACCAACGTATATCAACAATTAATTTAATAGCCCAGTAAAGTCTGATACAGGAACATAGTTCTCTAGAGAATCTTATTGGCAATTAACTCGAAATCTTCCTTCCGGATGTCATATTGCCAACCTTAGCTAAATATTTGATATTAAACTTTGAAGTGCACGTAATATTAGATAACGATATGAAATATAACGTTTAACTTAAAATTATATTTATATTACTTTTGATTATGAAGCTTAGAAAATAAACTAAATTTTAGGAGTTATTATTATTATTATAGGGTTTTTAGGCATGCAATATGCAGTACAGAGTTATTAATGTACTCGAACTAAATGAAATAAGAAAACATTTTTATAATTAAGCAAATTCAAGAAAAAGAAAAAATTATTCGAATAGTATATTAGGGCAAAAAGTCCGATTCTCAAAATTACGGAGAAATAAAATAAACAAATATATACGGACAAATTAAACAAACTGAACGAGCCCCAAATTAAGTGCTACTTTTATACTACTGGGTATGATACGAAATCAACAATTTAAAGACCTTAAGACCTTGTCTGTTCCTAAAATAACCTTCTTACAAAGAAGATTGTAATAAATATCTACCTATTAAGTTTATTTCAAAGATCAGTGATCAAAGCAGAGTAACAATAAATTCTGAGCTTGTTACACAAAGCCTCATTAAGATCCGTACAAGGTGAACTTATTATCCAAATTATGCTCTAAAAACGGAAAATGTTATGTTTTATTACTCATTATGAGGCACGAAATAAGTAATTGACGCATTGTCAAGTTTAACAATGTTAATTTGGAATCTGTTGGAGATTATGATGATAAAGTGAACTATTTTACGTACATAATATTTAGACCGACATAATACTTCTGTCTTTAGCTACTGGTTATGTGATCAAAAGCGTTTCCAAAGAGACCAAATTGACTCCAACTTTGAACAAATTTAACAACTCAAGTTATTTATTAGAAAAATACGTTTTTGGACATTTCACTATCTACACTTTATCATTTTCATTTACCTTATGTACTTACCTCTTCAATTTACATGTTTGACAGGTGAATAGAATGTTAATTAGAAAATTGTCTAACTAGGTTAAGTAAACGTAATACATGGGACTGATATAATGTAAGAATGAATATTACAAAGTGTCTAAGCCGTTTATAATGTGGATAAGAGAAGAAAAGAAATTCAAGTTTATATATTTTGAAGTAATTCCCCCGGTGTTGCCCGCGTAGGGTTCCGTTTTGTTATCTTTAACATGATAATAATTCTACGATAATCTATAGGTATTACTCATGTGAAGTATATGGTGTTCGTACTGTTATTAAAACTAGATCTATTGATCGATCTTCAATTTAGGAATATTATACGTTAACTTTTATACTTATGTCAAAATCAACTTCTGTATAATCAAATGTTTCATTTAAAAACTATACAGATATATATACATATATAGAGATATTTTAGAATTTCTTTTTATAGTTTGGAGCGATATAAATGTACAGAAATCTCATTCTATTTTCTTATTAATTCTTTTATAAAATCTTGCTTTTGAAATTACAGGCCTTTCAATTACCAAAAGCGACAATAGCGCCAATGGTCCAAAAATGGAAAGTGATCGCACCTGTGCCTTTCGCCGCAGTATTTAGTATTACACAACCATTTTGTTTACATTGAGCCTTCTGCCGTGCCACTCGTAGGACCGGTTCGAACAGCTGATGCGAAAGTCTGGGATTATGTAAAACTTCATTTGTAGGGATTACAGATTTATGTTACTATTATTATATAAGATCACAAATATATTTGATTTTTTTTGTCTTTATCAGTGAGCTTTGAATAAGAGATTTGAGTATGTTGTATGCTAAAGTTCTAAAACTTTTATTTTTTGCTTGGTGTCATGTATTAATATTGCCATATTTTTTTATTTTATACTTTTAACTATCTCTCCCTCTTCTGGGCAAAGGCATCCCCTCCGTCGAAACATCTCGATTGTGTGCCACTTCCGACCATTTTCTCTCAAACGGTCGTCAGTCGTCTCACCAACGCTTATGGGGCCTACCTCTCTACCTACGACCATCTTCGGGAGTCCACTTTGTTACCAAAGTGGCCTATCACGATGCATTCGCCTTTTGCATTTTTTTTTTGTTAAATATAAGATTAACAGTTACATAAACATCGTGCTCGTTGATCCAGAAATAAATTAATTAAAAATAGGTTTTCGTATAATGGCTTCATAGAAAACGCTGGCCTGATTACTCTTGTCTAGCTTCGAGGCACTCACGATTCAAAGATGATAACAACCAATCTTATTGAAAGTAAAGCAAAAAAAATTGTAGGTACAAATCGGGGAATGTTTTTGTTCAAATCCAATCGAATGTGGTTAGTCCTTAACTATTTACATGTTTGTTTGTTTAATTGCAAGACATCGTACCTACTTATCCTTAACTACTTCTAAATTTTAGGTTAATTTCTAAATATGCTAGTATGTGGCAGAAATAAATCCTAAAAAACAAAACGTTATGAAAAGCTGAATTTTGGATTAGTTCTTTGGGCTCCCATACAACAATTGCGATTTTTTATATATTTCAGAATGGTACGAAAACCTTCATACGCGAGTCGTCGCACTTGATCAATTATTAATCTTAGCGCACGGTCTTAAGCACGAATAACTTACCAGAAGAGTTTCAGATCAAAGGAAAAAACTGAAAACCATTTGACTAGGATGGTATGTATATGTGATAAGGAGGAGAACCACGTCACTAAAAGGGTGCTAAATTTGACATGGAACAGAGAAATAAATATATAGAGACATATCACGCAGATTGAGCTAGCCCCAAAGTAAGCTTAAACTTGTGTTATGGGATACTAACTCAACGACACTATATTTTATGATAAATACGTATATAAATAAACACCCAAGAGTCAGGACAAATTGAAAAAGACCATTTGCCAACTTGCCTTGGCCGGGGATCGAACGCGGAACCTCCGAACGGTGGACTAGCGTGGTCACCGCTACGTCACGAAGGTCGTCAAAGAATGTGACAAGTACCATGACAAATAATTAGAGAAAAATGAAGAAGATTCACATGTAGAGATAGGTTATTGCCCGGGCATATTGGGCACTGTGCATTAATGCCGAATAAATGTCTATTACCAGGGCGAAAACATTCACAGAACTTTTGTTTACTTTTTCATTCAAATAGATACATTTGAGTATTCACAAAACATATGAAATTAGATTATGAGTAATAAATTCACAATGAAAAACCAGAAATTAATATTATGATTAATGACTTAGTCAGGGTAGGCAAAGTATCACTCTTTCAGCTGTCCAGTCGAGTCGACGCAACGCGAGTGCATGGAAACTGGAATTTATTGGAAGTTAGATTTATTGAGATTTAACGTGACTATATTTTATGACCAAGTAATTTTATTAAAGTAATGATTTACAAAATCCCGATTAAGTTCTTGCTTCTTTTTACTAAAATTTAATTATTTGTTTCTACCCAGCAATTAGGCATTTATTTGGGCAGTAACTCTTTTTTGCCGAATATACCTGTTTATGGCCATTTTTTTCCAATTGTTTTGCCCTCGACCCATCTCTCGACATGCTGTCCTGACCCCACATAGAATGGAATAAAGATAGAAAGAATAAGAAAATGCGGTTCAGATCAACAAAACGCCTAACGCTTAACGTAAACACTATCAAAGGCAATCCAGTAAGTGTTAACTGGGTATAACAGGCAATCAGCACCACATAACGCGTAAGTTGTGAACAGCATTCCACGAGGAAAGTGAATTCCTAAGCGCCGGTTTGTTATGCAAGTATGCGATGAATTTGCTAAGTGACCCCTAACATCGTATCTCGATTCTAAAACTAAATTTTAACTTTTGTTTTTAATTCGTTTGTGTAAGTGGCCTATACTGGCGTCAGATTTTTAGGCTACCTAAACGCATCTGACATAGTTTTACGACTGCCATATAATGATGTCAGCATGGACCTAATGTGCCTTTTAAAGCGTGGAGGAGCTCGAGAAATAATTGTCACTTATGGCTATCCATTGAAGTGTCACTTATATATATAATGCGATCTCATCGGGCCACCGAGCTTCTCAACTGATTTTATTTTTGACACTGTCTGGCTGTTTGAAGTGTAATCAACTGTGTTTGTTACGAGCAAGTAGCAAGAAAACGTAATTTTACTAAATCGCGAAGAAAAAAAAATCCTTCAGAAATTTTATAATTTTTCAAAACTAAAAGCCGACTTCCCCACAAAACTACAAAAACTATGACCTTATAAACAAAAAAATAATATTCCAAAACACTTCAGGCGTCTGCAAGTAATCGGTGAACATACATTAAGAGGCTACATGAATTTTTCGTGGTGAAGTGCTGCCCCCATTTGAAATAAATCATTTGAAAGGAAACGGAGATATTATTTAAACATTTTTCTTAATCAGACCCTAGATAAGCCTCCGAAATATTTTTTAAACTACTGTTTACAGTTTAACGTGAGAACGTGAAGCTTTTCTACGCACATACGCCAAAAGTGGCCGTTTTTCGCTAATGTAAGAACGTGGAACTTCAAACGCACATTACGTGGCCGGTTCCCCGAAAATTCGGGTAACCCCTTAAAAAATCCCGGCGAATTGATAACCTCCTCCTTCTTTGAAATCGCTTAAAAGGGTTCTTGTACAATCCATATCATGGAGCAAAACAACTAATTACCTAGCTTATTATGCATCATCTTATGCAAGAATACGATATAAAAAAAACCTTGATATATCTAAAGCGACCTCATTCGGAAACCGATACAAGTCGTGACGACAGCATTACTTTTCAATACATTCCGGACTCTAAAAACTATTGTCGTATTGAATGGAAGGCCGCATAGTTCTTTTGAACAGGAATCCATTAATAGGTCACGAATGCAATAAAAAGGTTAAATTGGTCGAGTAAATTTGCGAGTAGAGATTTTCTATTGTGCCTGTAACACGACGGAAACTAGCGCACATGTGTATCCAGGCCCAATAAGACTATTGACACAAAAATCAAAAGTTCCCTACAAGCTGTAGAAATAGAAAATTAAATTTATTTTACCAGAAAACATGTGCATTTTTTTCTTTAGGTATCTGCATTGTAATATATATTGTAAATAGATAAAGTATTTCAAAACAATATACGTAGCAATAAATATATAGTATTGTGTTCAACAGAAATTTCAAAAAGTTATTGGGATGACATTGAATCAGCAATCCAAAATATTTTGTTTTTTCCTAGCCTGTTTTGTATCCCACTGCGGGGTAAAGTCAAAAGTCACCTTATTGGTGCCAGAAGGACACAGACGCAGGGGTAGACCACGAAAAAGATGGCGGGACGATGTCAGCAGACTGCTCAGAATAGGGACGTGTGAAAGGAACAGGGGGAGGCCAAAACAAATATGTAAAAAATAATAATAATAACCCAACGTCATTCACCAATATAAAATTTACGAATACGAGTACACTCGTACGAGTATATTATCGTTTACGTTCGAGGTTAAACATGCCAATCTCACACATGTCATTATGTAATAAATCTTACACGACAATACAAGCGTATAATTGTACAGTCATTACTTTAAATTACTCTATTAAAATGCGAAAGTTTGAAACCTATCTGCTGCTGAATATATTTTGTAATGAGCTTAGTAGAAAAACAGATACGGTTGGTATATGAAATTAAAAGTTGTCGGCTTTTATACATACATACATAATATCACACCTATTTTCCACAGGGGTAGACAAAAACTATGACTATACAAATCTTAATTAAAATGTTTTTTTAATCTTCCACACTGGTCCGGGGGAAATAACAAAAAAATAGAATGTACCAGCTGCTTGTCTTCCCTCGCAGATCATAAAAGCCAATCAAGGAAATGTGCAAGATTCAAAGCATATAAATAGGCAATATGGCTAGCAAAGCAACTCGTCTTTTTTGATTTCTTTTTCCGTATACAATATTTATTTATCCATCTCAAGTCTCAACGTTCACCATCACGCATAACACCGCCTTTGGGTCTTACGGCTCTGTCTATCCCGTCAGTGATAAGGACATGATAATACTTGTATTTGGATCTTATTAAAGTTGGTTTTAAAAGGATTATTAAAAATAATACAATGCGAAAAAAATAATATAAATAATCTAATCTCCTTAACAATCTCCAGTAAGGAGTACTGTGATTTTTGATTTTCTCTACTTAGACTTCACACCTACTTACAAAGAACTTTTTTTAACATCGGCATTTCGTAGTCAGATTTTTTATTTATCATAGAGGACAACACGAAGTATGGTTTTCTCTGAGAGTCTACAATGTATAATATTTACCTAAAACGTTCTAACAAAAAGATAAAAGAAAAAACTTTTTATGAAGCCCCACACAACGTCATATTGTTACCAGCCGAAACAAATGACAAACATAAAGCTCCATTACCACTAAAAGCCTACATTTTTTACATAACAACTTCCGTGTTGGTATTACAATGTGCTTTGACATAAAATAATTTGTATTTGACATAGTCTTTACTTTGCACATTGATTGAATTCATCAAAAATCAATTACTTGATTCATTTTAATATTAGTATATTATTGCCTAATATTAATTATTTATCATAGATATTATATAATTGAAAGGTCTAATATTTCATTTTGTTTTCTTTTTCGTTTAATGGAACGAAATTCTTTTTCGGACGGTAAGGATTTCGCCGATGCTAGGCGAAAAAAAAAGTGTAAGATTTTCCCGTCACGACTTTCTTTTTAATCCAACCGTGGGTTCCACGACACTCACGCATTTTTTTTTTATTATTTCGATCTGTTATGTATCTCACTGCTCTCACTGCTGGGCAAAGGCCTTCCACTTTTTTCATTCCCACCGCTTCTGTCCTGCTTTATTTCCATTTTCAAGTTCATCGCGCTATCGATTATGGAATCGCTATCGATTACGCGTTATTATGGAATTATAAGTTTTCTGGCCTGTGAGAAACAAGCAAAAGGTAACCTTTGTCCAGATATCAATGTCATATAAGCCCACACAATCCTTCTTTAAGGTCCTCCACATAGGTGTGTCATTGTCAATTATTTAAAAACGAATATATTATATAAATATTAATACATGTTTAGTGCGCATTCAGCTATAAAATTAGATCAGGTGTCAGTGTCAAATAGCACTAAACTTGATCGATATATCCGCATTCTGTATAGCCACCAAAACACGAGTTCACGGCGACCGGCAAATTAGTGGATATGAAGGTAAAGTAGAACAAGTAGAGGAATTCGTTTATTTAGGTAGTATGTTCACAAGAGATGGAAGGTATGAAAGCGATATAGAGAGAAGGGTGGTTGCTGGTAATCGTGTGAATGGGGCATTACATTCTTTTATAAACAGTAGGAAGGTGTCTGATAAAGCACGTCATGCTGTTCATCAGGGAGTGTTGATACCTACTCTTATGTATGGTAGTGAAAGCTGGGTATGGCAGAAGAAGAATGAAAGTCGGATAAATGCAGTTGAAATGCGAACTTTAAAAAGTATGTGTGGTGTAACTTTGAAAGACCGGATAAGAAATGTTGTAATACGTGAAAGGTGTGGGGTGAAAGAGAATATAGTGACAAAAATTGAGAAAGGAATGTTAAGGTGGTTTGGACATGTTGAGAGGATGGATGAAAGAAGACTAACTAAAAATATTTATCGTGCGGATGTGGATGTGAAAACTGGACCAGGTCGACCTCGACGAACGTTCTGCGACTGAATTGCAGACGTTCTGAAAAAAGGTGTAGTAAGGAGTACTTATAACCGGAGAGCATATATGAAAAGAGTAATGAGTGTTGACGAAGCAAAAGAGGTTTGCAAGGATCTTAGCAAGTGGAAATCTATAGTCTCTGCCTACCCCCATGGGAAAAAGGCGTGAAAATATGTATGTATGTATGTAGGGAACATGTTACAAAAGTAAATTGACTAACTCACGGTATGTTTATTTTACGTGAAAAAATGAATACATAATGTATTTATTTTATCTCTATTTCAAAGTGTGTCTTTTACACATTTGTTTGTTTATTACCGATTTGATATGTTTTCTTGTACAATCCGCTACTGTCCAACAACTTCGGGCAAATACTTTTTTCTAAACGTTGAAAGAAACATTTCCTAAGGGTATTGTATGAAATACAGGCTAATGACGTCAGAGTTTCTTAGAGTCAAATGGCGCTCTTAATATCAGCTTTTGTGCAATAATTAATCCTAAATTACATTGAAAAACTGACATTATTTTAAGGTGTTTTATTTTCTTAAAAGTACCAAATAATATAATTTATTTTTTGTCCCAGGAAAGCACCAAATTATGTACCTAACAGTCATTTGCAGATTGTTAAAATAATATCACTCATAAAGCCATATTCATAGACATCTTTATACTAGACTTGTCAACAACACCAGAGAAAGTCCTTGAGATTTCTTCAACTGTAATTACAACCTTGTCACGTTACAAGCGCAGAAGATTTTCACTTTTCTTCTATTTCATCGTGTACCATTCTTAGTAGACAAAAGTTGCATCTGATTTTCTCACGGCCATATCATCTCACTTAGGAATCTCTATCTAGATAATTATACGTCACAATAGCTTCTGTAATTGGTACTCGTACTTAACTATATCGTTGGCACATTTCTTTTACGTGTCATTCTATTTACTACGTGGGATCTATTTTTCACTTTCTTATGCTACTTTTCAATTTATCAGAGTTGGAGGCGTGGTCAGAAATACATATATTTGAGATACGTTATAAACGACTGTTGATTAGGATACAAGTACGTATAAAAAAGAATTAAGTTGAATCAACTTCATAATATCTTTAGCAATTTTTTCGTGTATTACACTCATTGGCTTAGTAAAAAATTTTAACAAATCTAATTAACTTCTTCAACTTATATATCAATGCAATTTATATAGCCAAAGAACTAGCTTATTAAGCTACCCTTGACTCTGGTCAGGCGGTTTATGCTAGTAGATGTATAATAGGAATGAATAGTGGAGAATTAGGCTTATTTAGAAAACGACTAACGTGTCGGCGGTCATTCGTTTAGTAAAATATTGTACAATCTGTTTGAGGCGACAAACCGCTGATACATTCTACGTGTCATGAGTACATTTTAAGTGACTTCTACCTATAGTTAACATTTCCATGTCACAAGTGTCAAAATCATTATCATCATTGCAATAACTTCTCAATCACAAATTTAATCCATAATATTGGTCAAGTAGTGTGCACACACGACGCGCACGCGCCTGTGACGTCAGCAAACAAGCGGATGTTTGATCTTGCCGTAATGGACATGTAATGAGTAGTATTTGCTGTGGAGAAACACTGCCGCCGTTACTTGTCGGTCAAGTGCTGTTGACTCACCTTTTGTGTCTGATGGCTAGATATACATACGTAATAGCAGAAAGGGGCTGATTTTGATTTACAGGTAAAGGAGATGTTTTAAATTCGGCCTGCACATTGTACGTATGTTACAAAATCGAGGGAAAAACTAAAAATAATTAAAAAAATACAAAAATTTTAATATGTTCAGTATTTTTATTGCAATTTAATTATAAAAGCAATATTTTATTTTAACAGGCAACAACACATCCGTTCTAAAACTTAGTTTATAAAATCGAAGTGTTCAGTTAACTGTCAATCCCATATGAATTGTAATAATATGAGAGTTGACAACAAAGTAACATTTTAAAAAGTTATGATTTGGATTTTAAGAAAGAAAATACACTTAATAAAAATAAAATCACAACATTTTATTTATCAATTTTTTGTTTTGTCGAATACTTATGCCACTGTATTCACTTGTAATTTCTGAACAAATGCATGCACGCTCTTTGAAGTGAAACATCAAATGTTATCAAGTGTCACTGTCAACATTGTTTCACACCTGTGGTACCATTTTTCAAACGTGGTGTCACACAACTCACATACTAAAAAAATCGGTTTTTTATATGGAAAATCATTCATTTAGGTGACTCCGCGTTTCAAAACTGACACTTATGTCAATGTCACTGTCAGAGAAAAGATGATTATGGAGCGTGTTGTGTTGCCTAACTTATGTGTATTAAATGCTTTTTCACCATTTATTTAAGCCAAAATGAGCCAAAATGTTAATTAGATCACTTTTATTTAATAATGTAGTTTCTAAATTATACATGTAAAATTTCCAGGCCGGGGCTCCATACATTCGTGAAACAACTCCTTTGTGTTCTATATTTATTTATTTGAATAATGATTGTTTAAGTTTTAAGGTCAATCCATACTTGATTTTAATGAATGAGTCGGATACACTTTCATGTCTTTATTCCGAAAGGGTACATGGAGCAAAGATTAATTTTAAAAAATTTCACCAACATTTTGTACAGTAAAACGAAACATTACTCATATTAAAGTTACATATTATACCAATTAAACGACGTTTTTCAATTTATTTTCTACTTGCCTTACTATACTAAAAGTGAAACGAATTAGATAGGCAGGCGTATCGACAAACTACTTAACTCGAAGGCCCTTTCAAAATGGTTGCAGTACACATCTTGTTATTTTCCTCGGCCCTACCGTCCTACATTGTTTGGTATTAAACCGTGTGTCCCGTCATCCATACCAAACAGCGTTTTTGTGTTTTATTTGGACGAAAGGCTATGATTGTTATGGAAATGTCCCGCGCGGCGTGTGGTCATTGTCACCCTAATTTGTTTGTGGAGTGTTTCCTTAATACGCAATATTTTGACGACCTCTGCGGCCTAGTGGTCACCATGCCGGGCTGCCAACCCGGTCCTGAGTTCTATCCCTGGTCAGGTCAAGGTCGAAAATGATCTTTTTTCAGACTGACCTTTATGTTATATTTACAACGTGGAAAGGACATAACCGTAATAAATCAAACAACGAGCTATAGTTACTTTATTACACGGACTTAAGTATAATAATATTAAAATAACAGGCAAAACAAACAAAACTTCGACATTACCATTCAAATTGCCCGAGCGGCCGCACACTTTCGTATGGAACTACCGAATTTATTTTTAAATTTTTGGCTGTTGATTTAATTTCATTATATTATCGTGATTTAGTAAAGCCTGTGATTTGATTTATTATGGGTATGTCCCTTACATGTTGTATATGTTTTTGTTATAAAATATTGTAATATTGAGTTAGTATCCTATCCACAAGTCCCGAACTTAATTTGGGGTAAGCCCAATCTGATGTGTGATTTGTCCGTATACATTTATTTCTTTATATTAAATAATTTGGAGGTTTTCTCTGTTATTTTATTATAACTAACGTGAGACAAATTCATCATTTATATCATTAAATGGTTTACTCACGTAATCGTTGCTGTCGGGCTGCCGATCCCAACACTCTCCTTGATGATGATCATCGAAATTGATGATCGAAACCTGTTCATTTTTGATAGCAAAGCACAAAATACAATAATATATTTAATTCAATAAATCTATTTAGCCAAGAATTTTTTAAAGATAATATCCGAAATACCTAACCAATCCACAAAGCAAGATAACAAAATCCGTATTGCTATAGCCAAATGTCAAACTTAGTTCAATAAATCTATAAAGCCAAGAAGCTTTTGAAGACATCCGTAATATCTAACCAATCCACAAAACAAGATCAGAAAGTCCGTATTTTTATAGCCAAATGTCAAATTATAAATCAACAATATTATCCGAAATATTAACTAACCAATCCACAAAGCAAGATCAGAAGTCCGTATTTTCATAGCCAAGTGTCAAAATATAAATAAATCAACAATATTATCCGAAATAACCTAACCAACCCAAAAAGTATCAAAGCAAGATCAGAAGTCCGTATTTTTATAGCCAAATATCAGTATAAAATCAACAAATTCAACAATTCAACAACAGTTACTAACCCAATCACAAAAGAAACAAACGTACAGAACAATTTTTTTTTTTTAAATGACATTCATAGGTTGCCCCTCGGACGGCATTTCCTACTTCACCGGACAAAGTTTGAGGAGCGACCCAAAGATTCAAAGATTCAAAGATTCAAATGTTTATTCAGTAATTAGACCTTTACAGGCACTTTTACACGTCAATAAGTATAATTTATGTTACGTGTAAAGTATATTAAAATTTAATTTATTTTTTAAAGAAAAGCTACCGATACCAGCGCTTCGTAACGACCACTGCTGAGAAGAAACGCCGAAAGAAACTCATTTTCACAGTATTGGTCGCCTACTCGCCAGAAGGGCTTTGTCATATTATTATAATTGTCTTTTAATTAATAAATACTTATAATATAATACAATGTTGACACATTATAACATGTTATGCTTGCGAACAAGTAAACTAACATAAATTGCGTAATAAAAAATATTAAGTAGTCAAAAAAGCGAAGCCGAGCTGACCAGTCCCTCCCGGCAGCACCCGTTCACGAGTTGACGCACGGATCAGCCATCGTTAAACTCAACCATATTAGAGGGAATCCAACGACCCGACCAGCGACGCCACTACCGGATTGGACATTTTAGTGAGCATGAAAAACCCGAACTCGCAGACCTTGTCAAGAGAAAATATTAATTATATGTTGGTCACTTATCGATCGCAGAGCATTTACATGTTTTTACAGTAAGCTTATTATGGTAACAGAAAATGCAGCTATTTATGTTTCATGTGTGGAGTGTAATGGAAAATGTTTAGGAAGTATCCACGCGTTTTTATCTCTTAAATAATCATTGATAGTATAGTATGCATTGTTCAATAAAACTTTTTTAACATGTGTTTTAAATTTTGCCATTGGTAGGTTAACGATCGCTTCGGGAAGTTTATTAAATAATGTTATACCTAGACCTAAGAGTGACTTTCTAGTTTTAGCAAGTCGAAATTTAGGCGTATGAAGCTGATTTTTGTTGCGAGTATTATAACTGTGAACATCACTATTTTTCTTGAAATTATTTAACCTAGATTTAACAAATAGAAGATTTTCGTAAATAAATTGAGATGTCACAGTAAGAATATTTATAGATTTAAATAACTCTCTTAAGGAGACCCAGGGACTATGGCAAATTTTGGGGTGCTGCCCGTACTGCAACACTCATGTTTAGACGGAAGGACCGAAGCTACGGTGCCAGAAAAGCCTATTTAAAACGTATGTGACTAAACAATCAGCTCGTATTTATAATTTTTCACAAAAACAACCATAGCGCGTTTTAAAATTTCTTGAGGCGCCATCTGTTGTTATATAATGTAACTATAAAATCACCCATAGAAAACTTATCTTTAAACTTTAAATGACGATAACTTTTTTATCTAACAACAGATTTCGATGAAATAAAGCCTATATGTTGCTCAGGGATGAACTTAATCTTTTAGGGAAAACTGCGTAGAAATCTGTTTAGTAGTTTTAAAGATTAGCGAGTACATACAGACAGACAGACATCTTTTTTGTGTTCTGGTACTCTTTTTTTATCGCCCACACCCATTTTTTGTTAATTTTATCAAATGTACAGACATGCGGTTCCTACTGTTTTATTATATGTATGTATTGATAAACCGTTGTTTAATCATATAAATACTATTATTTGTTAAGTATTATTTAAGTATTTATTTTACAATAGATGTCTAAAGTGAATTCTAATTCTAAACTGATACTTTGGTATGTGCTTACTATAAACTGATAGAACACTGTTTTGCACCTTTAAAATACTTGGAGATTTATTCACTCGTCATAATTAAATACCTTATAATTAAGAAGCTTGTTCAAAGAAGACTTTAATGGAATAAAGTTTCCAAACGTTTAAACAAAACTGAGTAGGGAACTTGTTTCATATCAGACGTGTGTATTTAACGATTCAAAAGCATATCAATTTCCACTATATTTTAACCTTTCCGTAGAACAACGGCCTCAAATAAGCTAGCTTGTAGGATTTGTTTACATTAAACTAAAAGGCCCAACTTAATTTCGAATACAATAATGCTCTAGATCCTTTTTCGGAAACTGTCTGTTGCCATCCCAAAAACTCTGGAAACATCATCACAGTATACAAAAAGTATGAAGATATAGAATAAGTGGCTTTAATTTATATAAAAGCCACAAGCGCTATAGTGAACAAGGAAACGCGAATGATGTTAACCTGAGTTTTGTCTATATTGTCTTGATTTAAGAAAAGAGTGACGATACAAAAAGTTATGTTAAGTTAGGTACTAAATAAAACAATTTACGACTAGAATGTGTACCACAGTGTTATATGGGATTATAAGGGATTTGGGCCTCTTACGTTTGATATCGTTGCGACAGTTAAATACATTTCCTTGCAGAACCAGACACTGAATAGTGAATACTGAATACTAACTATCAAAACATGCGATTGTGTAATCAAGAGAAGTTATCAATTTTAAATCTTTTGAATTTTGTCATAATAGCATAAATGTGAGCTTTTATGTAAATTTTACCGAGATAGTTATTTCTAAAAAGGCCAAATTAGTTATTATTAAAACTGTAAATTCTTTCGTACGCCAGCGCTTGTTAACGGAACTTTACCCCCAACGCCAAGCCTAGTAAAAATAGTACAATTTTGGCCAGTTTAGTTGTCAATGGCGTTTCAGGCACGCGACCGTTTTGCAACTTAAGTAGTCAATGGCACTCAAAAAGCTATGCATACTCTGCACACCATTATAATACCGGTAGATAAAGGTTATATATTGAAGTATTTCATGAACTCTGTTTCTGTACTCTCCTCAGTTTGCACTCCGGCCACACTACTCGCACACCCACTGGCAAAATTAAGCGGTCGTCAAATTGTTATTCATGAATTCTGCTTTTCGTGTAATATGTGAAAATAGTGGAGCATTCGGTTTTCGTCCGAAATAGACACATGGAGTTGGACAGCCCAGTTCATTAAATTTATGTCGAAATCTGTTGTAATGTCGATATTGTCGTGTTAAATGAACGTCAGTTAATAATTTAAGAGCAAATTTTATTTAACTCAAAGTGTGCGCGATAAAATATTATGAAGGTTATATTAAGAAACTAAAGAATTTCGTGTCTGTTCATAATTTTAAAAACTGTTTAAAAGACACAAACCGCAAACTACTCGTAAAGACGCAAACAAAAATCTTTTCACTTTTTTTTTGTTTTTAACTAATCAGGTTAATTTTTTTTTAAGGCTCATATTTTTTTTTCATTGAAGTAGTAAATGAAAACAGTTTATTCATGACAGAATGATAGACTACAGGTTCAAGTAGCCGAGAATTGGCTTTGGCGGTCAGGGATTCTCATGATAATTAGGTATGATTACAAACATTGGTAAAAAAGTAAAAATTTGATACCAAAGTACGAGTACGTTGGTATTAAATTTTTACTATTGATAAACTTAAAATATAAAAAATGTCCTTTAAATCTCCCTACTAGTAAATGAGGTGTTTTGTTAAGTTTATTCTTGGAAATAAATCAATGTTGAATAGAAATAAATCGACGTTTTTTATTTGGTTTGCACAAAAATATCACAAAACCGCTGGTCAAGCTAACTAATAGACGCATACGAGTCCTATTTGTTACTTTTTATCTCAGTTTTTGGATTCACAGCTGTAGCGGTTACCCTTATCATTTTAACTTTTGATGTTATCGAATTATTTACTGCCACGTTTCGTAATGAATCGTTGTTATATTAGGATTTTTCATAAAATGTATTCCAATTTTATTGCATTTTATCTTAGATACTTTTTTGATCTTATGAACTGCAGGTTATATTAATTTATGTTTGTTTTACTCAGGTTTATCATGTTTCCGTCACTTTGCAGAAATGCTGCTTTAGTCTGGCCGACAAAAAAAATAAAGCATTCGAAATTGAAAATTAGGTAGCGCGCCATCTCTAGAAAACTCCCATAACTTACCCGGTGTGTACCGTAGGGGTCTATAGTGCCCCCGGGGCGGAACATTGCACTCGCTGCTGCCATCTGCCGGCTACCTCACTTTGCCCTTCCACCGCGACATCGCTCTGTAACAAAGAAAAGCGGAAGGTTAGGTGTCTGCTGTTACTGTTACAAGCATCGTAGGGTTAAAGAAATGAACCTCGAAAGAGTTGCTTCGTAGCGTAAGCGGTTCCTAGGTATGTTGCCTGATCATGGATTTTTTTCAATACCTAGTATTCAAAACACATTCGTTATCTGCTTTATTGAAAAATTTGATTTATTTTGTGTTGTAACGTTTAACGGAACGAAGAAAAATACCCACGTTCTATTATTTAGTAAAAGTAATTAAAGTTCTTTCATTTTCAATATTTAAAAGATATTTTTTAAGGAATTTTACAACAAGTAGTAGTACCTACATTAAAAACATATAGGAATTTGTATAAGTTTTCATAGTAAAAATTCTCTAGTTTTTACAACAGACAGTAGTCAACAAATACCTAGATAAAAAGCCTAAATAACCGCCTTTCAATATCAATGTTGGTTTTCGTACGGTCCGTACCATAAAAAATAATTCAACGTTACTTTACTACCTTCAAGAAAATACTAGACCAAGATATTAATAATAGAGATACACTGGCCTATGCGTGAGCATATATCATCTAAAGGGTTACTTGAGTTACTGCGAGCTAAGCGAATACGTTTGTAATGACTTGATATGTAGACGTCATACTTGTAAGAGTTATTTACTATTTCATATTTTGGGAAGTTTCAGTTTGCTACTTTCCAACGACTCAAATAAGTCAATCTATGTCAAAACAAACCTTTTTTATGGGATTTGTATGTGAAATACAGGCTAATGACGTCGGTTCTTGAAGTTAATTAGTGCTCATAATATCAGTTTTTCTACAATAATAAATCTATTACATCTAAAATCACGTTGAAAATGGATATGATCAAAATATTTGTATTTTTGACCCAGGAAAGTACCAAATTATGATCGATAATTTTGGACAGATTTCAAAGTTAGTGGAATAAAACTGTAAAAGTTTGTAAAAATAGTATTTCAATTGTTTATGTATTGATAAGGACAAATTTAGCCAGGTAACAAACTAAGTTAAAATTTTTATTATAGGATACTTACTCAACGATAGAATATTTTATAATAAGTAAATACATATATGATATATGTATAGAAACGCGACAATTTGAATAAATTAATAGTAAAAAGCATTATCAAAAACCATATTTTTATTAAATGCTAAAAGAAAATAAATTTGGTTAAACCCATCATCTTTTTACCTCAGATACTCAGATACTCATTTATTAATAATTATTATTACAAGTCACAATGTATATCAATATTATAATAATAAGTATCCTCCTGTATACGAAACAATCATAATTTTAAATCAATTACTATATCAAATATTGAAGAAATAAAAATTTCATACTACAACATTTCTCCTCTTAGAATTCATTTGTATATGAATTCTATGAAAGAGGAGAGTGAAAAATAAAATTTGAAGTAAGTTCTGAAGTACGCATCCATTGCTTATTGTTGAAACCAAAATATTTAACTTTGTCGTACGAGTATTCTAAAACTGATTTGTCAAGTTGGTCCAAACTGTTAGTAAAAAATGTAAATATTTTAAACCAGACAAGGAACGAATTCTTCCTTCGCTCCTTTTTTATCATGTGAAAAAACCTCTCTTTTTGAGTCAGCCCTCTTAAGTCACACACGAAGACAATGTAATTCCGAAATGCCAGAACGCCATGGTTTAATTGGAAAATTGAAAATGGTGTTAACTATCGTTTCAAGGGTTCCGTACCCAAAGGGTAAAAACGGGACTCTGTCTATCTGTCTATCTGTCTGTTACCAGGCTATATTTTATGAACCAACATAGCTAGACAGTTGAAATTTTCACAGTTTATGTATTTCTGTTGCCGCTATAACAAAAAATACTAAAAACCATATGAAATAAACCTTTTAGAGGATCTCCCATACCACAAACGTATTTTTTATAGATTTTATCCCTCCTCACCTTACACTCTGCCAAGGGGGATTAAAAGGTCCTCTTTTTTAACCCTCCTTGGCAGAGTACGGTACAGTTCAGACACTTCCTTTTCAAGATTTTTCCAATACGATGGTGTACAAATAAAATCTACTATCTAACACGCAACCGCCATGACGACGTTACAAACACAAGATAAAACAAAACCATAGTTTATTTTTAAAGCAACCAGTAACCACAGTGATTATTGTGCAATGTTCAAGTGCATCCGTATGACGCGGCCAGTGCACCGGGGTCATCGACTTCAGAGACAGTTCCCATAAAGGTCGTAATCTGAGGTACTAGGGTGCTTAATTGCAAGTTTGTCGGCAGGTGAGTGAATGACTTGTCAGAAGACGTCACTCACACTGCGCATAGCAATGGCATGAAATGAATGTACTTGTACGTGTAGGTATACCTACATCGAGAGAAATAGATATTTGAAAACTACTATTTAACCGAGCAAGCGTGAAAAGACAGCAGTGGTAGAAAACCACCGCGAGCGGTTCGGACCGCGGTGCGAATCTCCCAAGTACTGTTTCTGAAGAAGGTCATTCGCACCGCAGGGGTTGAAACGGTGCGAATGGTCCAAGGGATTTGGAATGGGTCAATTAGGACCATGGGGCGAAACTACGCAATGCTCTTTTCGTAGGTCCGATTTGGACCAATTTATTTATTTGTATAGATGAGTAGAAAGGTATTAAAAATTTCAAAGTTCTTTATGTCTGTACCATATAATGACATTACTTATTTGTGATCAGATAATACACAATTAAAAAAAACTACATTTTTTTATTTTTACAGTTATACAATTTAAATTTGGCATAATCACAGCTTGAGTACAAACTAACCACAAGAGAACTGTTTTGTTTTCCACCGTGGTCCGAATCGACCCATTACAAAATAGTTCTTGTTTGGCGATTCGAACCCCTGTGCGAAAGGACCCATTCTAAAAGAGCTCTCGGGCGTTTCGCACCGCGGACTGAATCACTCGCGGTCCGAAACGCCCAACAATCCTAGAAAACAGATCCGCTGCTCTATTCACAAATATTGCAAGAATAAAGGGAATTTAATAGCTGATGTTTTGTCAAGAGTTAGTTCAAAACAACACAAACAAAGCAGCTTGAAAGTTTGAATGACAACATGTTGGCCATTAACACACAACATTAAAACATTGTGATATGTGTCCTGCCTGTTGCTTTTCTGTCTTTTCTACACTTAAGTAAAAAATGATGTTAATTTCCGGAGATATGCCTAAGAATTATGGATCCAATAAAGATGTAGTAAATAAATAAATAAGGTCAAATCACACCGATTGAGCTAGCCTCAAACTAAGTTTAAACTTATATTATGGGATATAACTAATGGTATAATAAATATATAGGGACATAGCATGCATGACCCAGAACAATTTGAAAAAACCATTTCCCTATTTCCCTACTTGAGGATTAAACCCAGAACCTCTGGAGAGGAAAAAATGACGAAGACGTACAAAAACAAACGAACTTCCATTTTACGATGCTAAAGCCTTCTTCCATAATTTAGGAGTTCCTAGTAAATTTTATATAAGTTAGTTGTGAGCCCACTAGATGCCATGGTTAAACAAAGGCCTCCCTCAATAGGAAAAAGTAACCTCACCCGTTGCCTTGCTTTTATGGCGTTTAATTAAATAATTTCCTCTGGAGGAAGCACATTTACACTAACGGCTTAATAACTAACAATTTTCTTATCTCTCAGAAGCCGCACTATACTCGTATCCGGTTTATATTAAAAATATCTCATAAAACGTGAGATTTTTGAATGTACATATCTTTTACGTTAATTTTTACATTGATATATGGTAATAAACATGATTAGGGTACCTAATAAGGATAAGTAGAAGGGTTTGTGGGAATCCTTTGCCTAAAAAAAATTACGAAATAGAAAAAAAGAGAAGCTTGACAGCTTTATATGATGTATGATATTGGCGCTCACGAGAATTTAGGTAGCTTCTATTATTATTGTCGGTTAAGAAGAACAATACTTATAAAACTGATAAATTAAAATCTTCCGCACAAGGCTTGATAAAGTCATTTGAATTAAAGACATAAAAGGCATTAACTACTCAATTTAAGTATATATTTTATTATAAGTATGGAAGCATTATAAGAGTAACAATACCAAAACTACTTGCTTTCTTTGTTAATATAAATCTGAAAGCTACTAATACGGAATAAAGATCGTAAAATTAAATGGCATGAACATAAAGTACAAAGAATAAGGCCGAAGAGATTTAAACCAAACAGAAAAGGAAATTGGTACACGCTAACAAAATTGCTCTTGAAAACGCAAACCAATCTCCAAAATTGTCAACGTATTGAGCAAAGTCGAGAAAATGACATAATTGTGTGACCAAAAACGAAAATGTCCCAAATGTCCCACTGACATGAAGATGGTGAAAGTAAGCGTATAAATCAGATCATAAAAGAGTGTATGATTGTATGAATAGTGAGTCATACATTTTTGCGTTTTTACATGCGTTTTGAATGAGCATAAAGAAGACGGAAATGTTGTAAGCATTCATGCTAAGTCGAAACTAAGTATAGGTTTGATTAATTGATTTTGTGGTGAGAGTGGTTTCTAAAAGAATAGTAAAAGCTTATAAGTTGGGCTTATGTTTAAAGTCTAACTTAGAACTGCAGGTATCTATACCACAATACAGCGTACCCTCGTGAATACTAGCAAAATTTTTGGCTTAGACCGGCCAAGTTCAGTCTATGATATGTTCTAAACAATTTTAATTTAAAAAAGGCGCCTTTCTATTATAATTAGAGCTCAGCCAAAGAATTTTTTTTGTAAGGACGAAAACATTTTGTAAAACTGTCAAGAGATCAACTTTTAACAAACATAGTTAACAATAAAAACACCTACCACCTTATTATTACTGGACATTTTGGAAATTCTACAGAGTTCAAATTTAATCGGAATACATAGGACCGTAGAGGCAGTTTACGCAAATAAAACTCGTAATTTTGTTATTCCACGCAATGTAAGACTAAAAATAAAACAAAAACATTACAGTAAGATAGAAATCGAAACTAAAAATAGCCCAAAAAAGTGACAAGTAACATTACGACAACCTCACGTCAATCACCCATTTGTCAACGTAATTCATGAGAAAACTGCACAAAAACAAACAATTGGACAATCGAAACGACCTAAAGCGACCTACTGACATTGTACTTGCAAAAAAAAAAGACTCCAACGACCTTACAGAGTTATAACACGGAGCGATAAATCATTTTCAGGATTTTTTCTTAAGATTTATTGCTTTCGGTGAATCGAGTTAGTATCTTTTAATTAAATACAGATTTATTGTATATATCAACTAATTCTAGGTTCAAACGTTAATATGACATCTTTTGTGCCTAGGCGTATTTCACTTTCAAAATTTAATAGATCTACATCATAATTTTGAAATACGATGTTGTCAATATTCTTGGACATTTATTACTTGGGTCAAATTAAATAAATAATAATAAATTAATCTTTGTTTATTTCTCCTCACAACAAAAACCTTATACATGTTATACAGATTAATTAAAGATATAAATGGAAAATATGGATTTATTAATTAAAAATTAAATTAATTTTATCATATACATAAAAGGCAGCAGTGTTGACTCGCCGGATTTAAATCAAATTATGTGCCTTGATTGCATGGATCTCGTACATCAACTTTTTCTTATAAAATGACTTCATTATAACTGGGTTTATTGATTTATATCTTTGTCTCGGTGACTTTCAAGTAGATCTGGGCAAAAAAAATAAACGTTAAATGTTTCAGCTGCTTTATTGCCGTATTGCGAAGAATAGAAGCTGGTATGGTATATTTTACTAAAAATCGAATTTTGGTTAGTTGGTCACTTGAGAATATAAGCGAGAATTTGAATCATGTCATTACGATATAGGCATGATAGGTAAACACAGCAACCCATCACAATTTTGTTTTCGTTATTCCACTTTCACGCCAACCATCACGCCAAATGTGGAGGTTTGATTAAATAAATATACTTTTTCATAGCTTTTAAGTAAGTAAATATACATCAAATTTTAATACTTTAATTTTTGAGATTAATTAAGTATTAAATAGAAAACATTTATATTTTACAAACATAAAAACTTACCAACCAGATCAATCAAATTTCATAATTAATTACTCATGTTTAACACTGATACTGCAAATCATTAATATCTAAACTTTCCTAATCGAAAGTGATTAATATATTTGACATAATTATCGAAATTAACTGTACACGCCTACTTTGTACTTCCTTCAGTATGTCAATGAGTCAATGACCTCTTTGGTGGATAAGTACAGTCGAGTTCTAAGATACCTGACCTCTACATATAAAGAATATGTCATACGAAATATTTGTAGAATCTCCTGAAAATTCCTCACAATATGTCCTCCGCACGTCCTCCTCCTAAACTGTAAATAATTAAAATTTTTTTGATTGTCCGCGATACAGGCTTTTGCCTAGTGCGGGAAATGTGTCGTATTCTTGTTATTTTTTTGTTTCCGTTTGTTTTTAATACCATACCCTAATCTCCTTCTATAAAAGTCAAAGGTTTCAGGTCAATAGATACCTTGATTTGTCTCCAAAATCTACTATAAAATATCAACATAAAAATAATATTCAGAAAAAATTTTTTGAATCATTCTAAATATATTTTTTATACCAATCAATGTCATAATATAATAAAATAATATTATATTAATATAATAACAATAAAAAAATATTAATTCGTCGCGTTGACTGTTGTCTCTTAATTTTAATGTCAGAATTAATCTTCGTCACCCTGTACCCTTTTGTTTAAATATTTATATTAATAACACTTCTTACTATAATCCAATTCTAAGAATATATAGGTTTTATTATGTTATAATGGTGTCTGTTGGCATTACTAGTTTAGACCTTTTTGAGTCTAAACATAGTAAATTTAAAAAACAAGTTAAAAGTGTCCTCCAATGAGTTCTTCAATCAAGGTATAAATATATTTGAGGTAGTTTGTACTTTGATTGAAATACACTTTTTTACTGCTCTGGTCAGAAATGCCGGCTAGTATCAGCTCAATAAACCATTATAGTTCTTTTCAAGTTTGTTGACAATATTAGTGTAGATAAATTGTTATAACTACATTGAAATAATCACGTCTTTATTATTTGGTAGTGCTTATAATATAACTTTGCGGATAAACATGTCATGCATTTACGTTTTTGGTTAGCGATCTATACTAGTACTCACCTATATATAAATTTTGTAAAATATGTAACGAAGTTGTGTGTGATTGTTAACTGTTGTATATGCCTAATAAATAAAAAAAATAAAGAACATAAGATACGGATAGATGGCCTGGTCAGGGTATCTCTGTATCTGACTGTACCTCCCTAAAAGTACTACGTGTAGGCACGAGTACTTTCTGCAACCTACATTGTTTTATCTCGTGCAATATCGTAAGCGACCAGTTCATGCTTACTCACGACACACGGATGGAAAGCTTTTGCAATTTTCGTTGCCAATTTCTTACTAAATACTGCAACTATACTTATATAGATTGACGGAATTTTTGACAGAGTCAAAAAACACCGCCAACTAGGTATCTTCTTACTCGTACTGACTAATGATATGCTTACTTATTTATTCCTAAATGTTAGTTTGTTATAATATAAATAGTAGTATGTCACTCTACAGTTACTGAGTACTTGACTTTTCGACAACATAGATTTTCACTCACTTGGCTGATTGTCACTTCTACTTTTTCATAACCAGGTGAAAATTTTACAAGTAATATCAAAATAATGATTTTCGCGAAATTTTCTCTCACATACGAAAGTTTTGAACTTATGGGGATACATGAATTTTCCACGGTCACGTGCTGCCCCCATTTGAATAATCATTTGAGAGGAAACGGAGACATCATTTAAAATTTTGTCTTGACCATGCACAAGATAACCCTTCAAACTATTTTATGAATTACTCTTTACAGTGAAGATTTTCTACGCACAATTGCGAAAAACGGCCACTTTTGGCGTACGGCGTGATGTCTCCATTTCCTATTAAATGATTTATTTTAAATGGTGGCAACACTGGAACCCGGAAAATTCGGATATCCCCTTAACTTTCCACTACGATTTTCCATGAGACTATAAAGTTCTTGAAAAGGATCGAAAAAAAACTTCCAGGCAATGTTGAATGAAACACTATGGCTAACAGACGCATGTGCGTCTGTTAGCCATAGTTTTTCAGATGATTACGAGCATGCTGGAAGATCTTGCAAACCGTGAGTCGTGTCACGAGCTCAGCCAATCAGCGCAGGCGCGCCTACCTGTGAAATGCAGAAAAGACACTCGCTTTATAGCGCAGCCATTGTTTAAATTGCATAATACAAAGTACGTACGATAAATAGGCTATTTAATCTTTCAAATATAAACATTTTCAATTAGAAAAGGGCCGACGTTTGGTGAAAATTGTATTCCCTCTTTCCACCTTCACAGTTACAATAAAGTGGCCTTTGGTTTTGAGGGTCCCAGGCTCTGTTTACCTACTTAAGGGGTAAGACGTGATTGTGTTCTGTATAGTAACGATAGGTATTTACACATGGTACACGTATTTCTTCTCAACGTGTCGAAATGGTTTTTAAGTAGCTTAGATTTCAAAACATAATAGGTATATGTTATTTTTACAAAATTAAAATACTAACTAAAATAAGTTGTCATTTATTGTATAGTTTTAAAATCTAAAAAAGAAATGAACCTTTTGCTCAAATAGTTTCCGAAAATATTTTTTAAATCAAACTGTGCAGCGCAATGTAATTCTCTTTGTTTCAAACTATTCCCATAAAACAATATCTTTATAGCATATCTTTTGCACACAATTTTGAAGGGAACACGACACTACGTGGGTTGCTCGTTCCGAATCGTTAACAGCTCAATTTCACAGTTACTTCTGGAATATCAGCTATAATTTGAGCCTTAAATGGAAATTGTATGCAAAGGTGCTAAACGTCGCTGTAATAATGTAATATTGGTGACAATATTTGTTCCTTTGACCACAGATAGCGAACACGTGTGGAATCTGAACCACTTTATAAACAGATTGTGGGTACAGGATTTTTCTTTCACCTCAGCGTTTTGCCAGTTGCATTTTTAGCTGAAGGGTGTTATGAATCATCGCTTTTGCGGAACGTTATCCGACACTTCGATGACGTGCAACGCAATGCGTCGCAGCCTCAACGTTGACCATATTTTATATTATGTGTATACAGCCTTTTAATTTACATTATGTGACATAAGATATATTCTTTTTAGCTTAAGGTATATATTATATATTTATATGTATGTATTTACATGTATGCTAGTCTGTAAGGTATTTATTCCATGGGCCTCTAATATTGTTACCTGAAATAAAATTATTTTATTTGATTTCATAAAGACTAATTAAATAATCCTAAATTTGATGGGGTTGCGTTGTCTTATTAGAGATTACAGAGTTCTGTGGCCACATTGGAACTCTATCATCAGATCAGCTTCTTGCCGTCATTATAATTGTAATATGATCTGAATTACATTTGCGATTCATCTCAATGGGAAATCAGAGAAATAGGTTCAATGTGATTTGCAAGATTTATTAAAAGAAGCCACCGCTTTTCCTTCAACCTCCAGACGGCCGAATCCGACCAAGAGAACAATTGGTAACAATGGGTTTGCAAAATTGCGGTTGTTAAAGGATTAAGGGGATACATGAATTTTTCGGGGTCCAGTGCTGCCCCTATTTAAAATAATTTACTTGAAAATAAACAGAGATACCATTTCCTACTTCGTCTTGACCAAGCCCAAGATAACCCTTTAAACAATTTTATGAACTACTTTTTACATTTTAAAGTGAGAACGTGTAGCTTTTTTACGAACATTAGCCACTTTTCGCCAATATGCCTAGAAAAGCTACACGTTCTCACTTTAAACTGTAAACAGTAGTTCATAAAATAGTTCAAAGAGTTATATAGGGCTTGTTCAAGAGTAAACTTTAAATGATATCTCTGTTTCCTTTCAAATGATTTATTTCAAATGGGCTAACACGCAAATTCTACATTCGCTCCTTGGTTTTTATTGAGTACAATTTAATTTTACAACGTCTACACTATATTATTCTTTGGTACAAATAAGCATAAATCTCTTACAATGCATTCAATTAGTATAATCCAGTAAACTATGACGAGAAATTGCGTAGGCGGGTCATGCCGTACTATCTCCTATCTAGGAATTGGGTGAAGCGAAATAATAGGTGATTGTCTGCCCACACTGTCTTTGGAAAATTGTTTAGCTACTTCCTATTTCGTATTGTTTATTTAATTGCTTTTAGAAGTAATGGCCGAGAATGTATTCTGTTGAAGTCGTTAGGTATACTCATAGATAAAAGTGACCGTCCTCTAGGCTCCAGCAAAAAAAAAAGACTCACTCTATCTCATCCTGCGGATGTCGTAAGAAACGTGACTTATGTTTTATTTCAGAGTAATGTCAAATTTCACAAAAGGTTTTAGGTCTTCAACTTAGTATGGGGCTAGCTCAATCTGTTCGATTTGTCCGTATATATTTTTTGATTTTATTTATTTATTCAATATGAAAGAAAAAAAATGAAACGAAAATTTCGAGCAATAACTGCATTCCTAATAAGGGTTGATGTCGAGCAGCGGTTTTAATAAAATAAATTTGTCTGTTGCAGTTTACAAACTTACTCTTCTACACATAAAAATAACAAACGCCTGCTAAACTTATTTTAGTTAAAAGTTTGTTTTGTTCGTACTATGTAAAATAATAAAAAGATTGTTAGAGACAAAACATATTTTTACCAAAACTGGCATAGCAAACGCTTAATAAATTTAATGAATGCTTGTTAAAATGCAAGTTAATTTATCAGGAACATATCTTAGACCAAATCTCTATACAAAAAAGGCTAAATTACCCGAAAATATGTCAACATTATCGCCAAACTAGGAAACTATACAGTACAGACAACTTGAATAGATTAACTATCTTTTAGCTATGCCGCAATAGAGCAAAAATACGGTTATTTGGTACAAAATTGCACCAAACTCGAGTTTAAATCGATCGAACGTTGCCCAATCGCTTTATATGGCACGGTCTAAAAGATCATGGCATGACCTTATTGTAACGTCGATCGTGCGTTAAAAGACCCTTATTATTTGTATGGTTTGCCAAACTTTACGTAGTAATAACCGTGCGTTGTTAAATTGATTTTTATTGAATTTAACGGTGGTGATTTTGACTTGCTTTTATTCATTACATCTTATTAATTGTCTTGTATTGGTGATTTGACGTAATTTTTTACATCAAATATAATAACTATTATAACTATAAACAGTAGTTCATAAAATAGTTTGAAGGGTTTTAGCTAGGGCTTACTCAAGACAACATTTTAAACATCTCTGTTTCCTGTCAAATAATTTATTTCAAATGGGGGCTGCACTGAACTCCGAAATTTCTATGTATTCTCTGAAGAAATACAAACATATTATTACGTCTTTATTTCTATCTGGGCAGACAGAGCACTTTGGGTCTTGCAAAATGAAGACAACTGACATACATTGCTTTCTTCATACCTGATATGCATCCAAACACCCGACCAATTTATGTAAACACACCTATCCTAAGAGATTGTCACGGCATCAACATATAAATATTTACAAACAACCGCCTCATAATATACCCGTGTCACAAATGTTTATCAATATAATAAAATCATCAACATCTTAGACGCTATTTCTGCCCTCAGCCTGTGCTATTTAACCGACTTCAAATAAGGAGGAGATTAACAATTCGACCCGTATGTTTCTTGTTTAATTTTTATTATGTCGTCGCAAACGAACAAGCGGGTCACCTGATGGTAAGTGATCACCGCTGCCCATGGACAACTGCAACATCAGTCAGGGGTATAACAGAAGCGATGCCGGCCTTTCAGGAAGGCAAGATGTAGGAGGAGGGGGAGGGGAGGGGAAGGAAGGGGGGCCTCCAGCTCTCTGACTCACCGAACGAAGCATAGAAGCGGTGACGCTACTACTCAGACGTCGATTTTCTGTGAGAGTGTGGTACTTCCCCGGACGAGCCGGCCCATTCATGCTAGTAGCAAAACAGAGTTTTGCCGGTAGCGTGGCTCTACCACAACTAAATTGTATGTATGTAACGCGATATATCCGCCATTTGTGAAAAGATTTTGATGATTCTTTTTTTTTTAAAGCCTTTACTACCAAGTTGATTCCATATTAATACCTTTTCACTGACTCTCCAATAATCGTTTAGGTACTCTGGTCTCGTCTCACCTTACTACGTGTAACGTCATCAGTAAAAGTCCTATAAAAATACGGGTCAGACCTTTAAGGGTGCCCTAGCACGTACGCCGGAACTGATAGATTTTCACTAAAAATGGCATTAACAGTCGACGAGCGATGGATACTACTTTCTATTCTACGGTGAAACCCGCGAATGCTAATGTTTTGCGCGTCTACATATGTCTGTTGTTCATATAGGGCAACTGAATAAGCGAGTAAAGATCCGAGTCGATTAAATTAAAAATTAACGAAACGAATAAAAAATAAAAAAAGAATAAAAAGCACTAAAGCAGCCATTCAATAAATAAATTAAAGAAAATTTACTGTTATTATTTTGGAGGATCAAAGAAAATAGAGACTTAATAACAAAACTAACAAAAATCAACTATCAAAAGACAAAATTCGTATTTTAATAGTCAATTTTTTTAAAGGAACGAAGTTCTTTATCGCAGGTTACGAGGGAAGAACCGACTGTGTTTTTTTCACCTTACCACTCAACCACTGTAAACGTTGACTTATTAGGCAATATTTATTGGTTGGAGGCTTGTTCAAACGCTTGAACAGACTTGACGGCGGCCTATAAGACACGTTTAGGACGGTTATTGGCATCTGCAATTTACTAAAGTGGACTTGAATGCCTGTAATTTCGACATAATGGGTTCCATAATTTTCAAAAATAGAACCAGCTCGTAATTACTGTAATTTTAAATAGTCAAACGTTTACTTTATGTGCGAACGATTACAATGTAGAACTCTCGTTTTAATGTCGTAGGTAATAAAAGTATAAAACCCCGTCGATTTTGAACTCGTTTGTTTCATCGTGAGGAGTACTTAAAACTTTCAAGTTCGTTTTTATAAAAAAGCTTGTTTCAAAAAATATATTTGTTTTACTTATTCATTTAAACTTAGCTAACAGAATCAGAGATTATATTTTAACAGACGTTTGTAGGCTTATGGCCCCAAACGGCCTAAAAGCTATGTAGTAATTTGTAATACTATCATATTGGCCTAGTGATCATATTTGGATGTGAGACGGCGCCAGTCAACGTATTAGGTATCGCACACATTTATCATAATATGTCGCGACATTCATATAACAAATTGTATCCATAGGGCGTATTTAGACGACCCACGCTGACCACTCATAGGACCCACACACGTAATGCTCGCCTTGCACTCGCCCTCGTGGCGTGCGCGTGGCGTATGCGAGGCCTATGCGTGTGGACTTTAGTAATATATATGCAATTTGAATTGAACTGATGTGTTTCCATACAACTCAAATTGCATACACTGAAGTCCACACACACATGGACACTAACACATGTTAAGACTCAAAATATATGCAACTGATTTCAAAGCAAGCTATACGCGCGTGGCGTGCGCTTGGCGTGCGCGTATCACCTGAACGCGGCATTAGCCTGGCCTTAGCGACCGTGTACTTTTCAGTAAGAATGTGAAGCTTTTCTACGCACTAGGCCAAAAGCGGCCGTTTTTCGAAATTGTGCGTAGAAAAGCTTCACGCTCCCACTTCAAACTGTAAACAGTAGTTCATAACATAGTTTGAAGGGTTACCTAGAGCCTGGTCAAGACAACATTTAGAATGATGTCTCCGTTTCCTATCAAATAATTTATTTCAAATGGTGGCACCATGGCATAGTAGTACTGGACCCCGGAAAATCAGGTATCCTCTTAAAAACGTTTATCCACTGACAAATACACGCCCACATTGCTTTTCCCATCCCTAGAGTACAATACTTGTGACAGCCTTACGCCACTTACCACCGTTCTTTCTAGCTAAGTCTCATCAGGTGTATCCACCAGTAGTTTATTTTTCTAGTGTGTAAGTGGCTAATACTGGTATCAGATTTTCAAGCTACCTAAAGGTATGAGACATAGCTTTACAACTGCTATACAACGTGTAACGAAAAGGGGGTATCAACCCGAAAGAGAATAAATGTACTAATCAATATGAACAACTTTTACTATGGGATGATCCCAGAAATTGCAAAATAAAAATCTCCAGTTCCATACCAAATTAATTACCTACCGAGCCAAGATGTACGGAGCTGCGGACTTTTTTTGCGATTTCGAGTATTGTCCCATACTAAAAGTTGTTCACATTGATTAGTATGTTGACTCCCTTTCAGGTTCTTTCTCCTTTTCGTTACACGTTGTATGATGATGACAGCCAAGTTCTACGGCTTCATGTGCCTTCTAGCATGGAGGAGCGCGAAATTTTTTTGTGCCACTTGGCGGTCACCCATCCAAGTGCAGACCACGCCCTCTGTCGCTGACTATCGAAAGCGCTAGAACTGCTAGCTCAGCGCGTACTCCCGCTGAGCCACTGGTACAGTTCAATTAAATATGAAACACAAACGTACAAAATAGAAACCGCAGGAAATCGACATAGGCGAATTTAAATAATTTATCACGTAGAAATCTAACAGCGGACACATCAGTAACGTTGTATCGATGCTTTATACAGCGATTTGATATGTGGTACAAACATTAACCGTCTCATTTTAAAACACGGACTAGGTTTGTTACAGATAGGTTTAAAACATTATCCTCCCTAAAAAAGTTAAGATCTAGTAAAATGACAACCAAAGATCTTTTAATGGCAACCACTCATAATATGCGTGTTATCCTTCTACTAAGTGGAGACAAATTGACCAAGGACACTTGGATTGTTGGGCATTCTTTTCTTCAAAATAAGTAGTCTTGGGAATATGAATAAATTGACTAAGTAGTAGCTAAAAAGTTGTCGTTCACCACCAAAACTATGAACTCGAGGGGCCCATATCTCAGCAATTCCTTGTCCTATTTGGCTCATGTTCGAACCCATTACGCTCTGATTAAAAATACTCGAGTTATCGTCGAATATACATACAAACGCCGGATTGTTTAAGTAGACTCGGAGAACTTCGCTAGCTTTGCTCGCTCGTCCAACTACAGCATGAGGTTCTATAACAAGTTTATTTTCCAGGCAAATTTTAAAAACCTCGACTTTCAAGCGTTCACTCACTACCAATAACTTTTAAATAGCTGAACCGATTTCCACCTTACATTCGATAAAAAACCGCATTGAAATCGGTTCATTCTTTTAGGAGCTGCGATGCCACGGACAGACACAGATACACAGACACGTCAAACTATAAGTTCCCCCTCCTCTTTTTCGTTATTGGTTAAAAAGAGCTTTTGATGATTTTAATGGCATCTTAGATATAATATGCTTAGTTGCCGTTTTATGGGTGTTAATAATTTATTGGGGAAAATTGTTCAGTGTTAATTGCATTCTTTCGCTCTCGCGTTCGCTTGAGACTTGCACCACAGTAGTTACAATGATACGTGTATTCGATATCTGGGCAATCGCAACTCGTATGAAACTACGTTAATTTCAAATCTATTCCGATTTAATTCAGGAAACATTCGCTGATATATCGCCGCCACACCTGTACTGTATTTACCCTACATTGCTGGTTACTTTTCATTTTATTTAAAAAAAATCAATAATACTCTAACTAGCTTTTCTAATGATAAGTACAGAATGGAAAATAAGGACAAAATAGGCACTAACATCCACCGCGGCTTTGCACGGGTATTATAAACCTTCCTCTTGAATCACTATCTATGAAAGCCGTATTAATATTATGATTAAAATCCGTTGTGTAATTTACAAGATCGAATTGTGAACCGATTTTGATGATTCTTTTTATTTGAAAGCCTTTAGTACCCAGTTGGTGAAGATATGATCTGTTCACGTCGTTGTCATGCTTTACTTATTTCCTATCTGGGAGCCTCTTTCAACAATAACCCAAGCCATGAATGAAGTCGACTCGTCAGAGTCACGCATTATGATTATTTAAAAAAAAAACTTCATTCATTGGCCACGAAACTGGGACATCGGCTTACGCGGAATTAAATCCCACATAGATGGCGCTGACTGTCAATTAGAAAACTGACCATTTTCTTACATTTCCAATCGATTACTGGCACGTGATCGAACGGGTTATCGATCATTCGCACGCTTTACTGACATAAATAATCGAGATGCTCTCTTGCACCGATACATCGGGACGCGCGAAATTTTCACTGCAGTTGTGGATGAAACATCGTTAAAATTTATGTGGGGTGGAAAATTTGTGTTTATAGGGTATATAAATACTTCGTTAATAGTTACTTCTCATCGTGAAAGTTTACGATGTATCTAGAGCCGTGTAATAACGTTATAATAAATAGGCGTTTCCATCAATCATTAAAAAAATATTAACTTTAGAATTAGTCATTATACTATTAGAATATTAATTAAATTTATAAATAAAAATTTATAAATTTATAAAAATAAAATTATAAAAATTTATAAATTAAATAATTATATTATAACTATTAGAATTTTATCTTGTAAAAAGTTCTTAGATAACGCAAAAAAAGGCAGAAAATAGCCAGAAATTCTGCATCAAACCAAAATATAACTTATCGTATCATACTTAAACAATTAAAAAGCAAGCCATACGCCATTCTATGAGGATTTAATTATTGTCAAAGTCTTCTCTTTGTCGCAGCCAATATATGCTAAAAATCTAGACCGATGATTCATCATTCGTGACCAGACACTCAAAAACGTCAATATACATAAGTCAAATGATGCAACTAAAACGTATCTAATTTCAGAATGAATTTAAAAACCGATTGCAATCTCTACGTAATCGCTTCGGTTAGCTCGTGATTGATGGAGACTCTAAATAGGAAATAGGTCGTCTATTTTAGGCAAGTCCTATTGTTGTAAGCTTTTTGCTCAGTCACTACATGTATGGCGCTAAGCTTAGGCGCTTTTGGTACAGTCTGAATCGATTAACACTGAATTTCTGTTTTGGTTATCCTTTTCTATTTTACTCGAATTTTATCATGACGTTTTCCCAGTATCTTTGAACAATGCATTGGGATACAAATAAGCTAGTAACTAGCTTACATATTTTTGCACAGTACAAAAATAAATCAAATATATAAATTTTGGCGTACTCCAGAGTCTGGGTAAGGATTGATATCCTTATCTATTTTAAAACATTTTTTCTTACATGGCTTCGGTATTAGATACCGCAGAAATAACGCTTTGTGATCTTAAAAGTCTACCGAGATCAACAGGGCGCGCCGACGGCTCGGCCCTTTGAGGCGTGCCCGAGCGTTGCTCTTTGTTTACCGAGTATAGGAAGCATTTTATTTCTTCATTCCTTTCCTGCAAGACAACAAAGATATATGACTTTAAAGTAGAGCAAATCCCAAGATCAGATCTTGTAGATGACTATACTTTCAGGCCATTTTGGGTCGCGGTCAACCTGTGATTGTATTTTTCCACAACATATGCCGCCCGGCCTTGCTTTAACGATCCCCTTGCATTTTCGTATTCAAATGAAGGTGCCTTTCGCAAGCTGCGTGAAACGTTTTCGCAGGTTTTAATTTTATTGCCTGGTTTAATGGTTTTATTGGATTGCAATATAAGACATAATTTTTATTATTTACTTGAAATCTCTATTGTTTTTAAAAAAATCGTTGTCTTATATTTTTTAGTGCATTATTTTCCCTATCTCGGAGCTTTAATTTTATTTTTCCTTTTCTTAACGTACCTACAAAAGTAAATAAGTACGCTAATAATATTACAATCTAGCCTTAACTCAGACTAATAAGTAATTTAACATTGACCTAGTTTTATACGTTATTGTCTAAAAATGTGTCTATCGGCACTTTTCTTACTGTCTCTATTAAGGGGAAGGCACTTTGTTCTTGTGTCTCTATTGGCACATCAATGCACTATAATATCACTGTATTTTTTAAAATTACACTAGTTCAAAAGGTTTAGTTCTTTTGAGACGTCGCACTATGTCCGTGTTTTCGAGGAGCTGGATTGCCTCAACATTCACATGGTGAAGCAGTCTATAAGTCATGGTGAAGCTTCGGCGTATTTCTTGATAACTTTATTGACGGTCTGCATGTTAAGGTCCCGGTGTAGATCGTCGATTCTTATATACCAGGGCGCAGGAGCTTTAATGATTGTAACAGAGGATTTTTGAAACTTTCGGTTGTCGTTTGGACCTTACGAGTTTTGTAAATAAATGCTATATTTTCCATTTTCGTTACTTTTGTACTATCTCATTTTTCATTTCAATCTCAAAAGTAGTAATGAGATAAAAAGATAATCACACATCGCGTACTCTCTTATATTTTTAAACTTACTCTTACTATCCAAAAGATCGAAAATAAAAGATCTGTAAAATCGTGAAATCATAAAACCAAATTTCTTTTACAAGCTTTTATTTAACTTGCACTGTATCTTATATGTATGTTTGTAAAATTTTGCAACTCAATTTTCAACCAGTTAGTCTCAACGGATTGAGCTGAAATTTTGCATACTTGTGTAAGTCGGATGACAATATTATGGAGTCAATGAGTTTGATGATGGAGCCGGCAGATATGTGACAGAACTCAGTTACAAAACAAAACTTCATTGAGTAGAACTTGTTTAATTTGTCTTGGCGTGCACTCTATGGTAGACGATGTCTAGGGTCTAATCACGGTGGCCAATACAGTTCAGTAACAAAACAACGCAATTCCTTTGAGTTTGGGCTCTTTTAATTTGTTTTAATAAATCCTTTGACCCACAAAAAACTCTTGTAAAAAATTTTTTTTTTTTCAAAATCTTATTATCATAGTCATTTGCCCTAGTTGCATTAGTTCCAACTTAACTAAACAACTTAAATTATCACCAGAACATCCCAGAATCATTCTCTTAATATACAATACACACCAGTTCCTTGTGGAATATTGATAATGGAAATACTGAGACTTGCAATTTGTTCTAGTCGCATTAGTACCATTTATATGTAATAGTACAAATGCAACTTTATCGGTTGCAATAGTACCATAGGTCAAAATTTCGATGGAACTAGTGAGAAAGAACCTGTTTCAGTACTTAGTCTATAAAAAGTGTTAAACATTCCAAAATTCTATATTGTGCCACTATACATAATTTAACCAATTGACAAGTAAAAACTATTGGGCACTCCGTTACATGGTATTTAATGTCTCTTATATTGCTTTACCTACGTGATATGTTACTATTACTATGTGGAAATCTCATAACATAATATGAGAAAGACTGAATCTGATACGGTACGTTCCCATTTACGTAAGTAACGTAATATCACGTACTCAAGCGTGTTCGCCGCATACTAAAGTCAGATATAGTAACAAAACGTTACATTTCACACAAAACCTTGAGAACTGTTAGTAAATGACACATTTGTATGATTCATATGTCATCATTTACATCACATTTGACAATATTTTGACATTAAGGAGTGAATCGTTATTTAAAAATTTAAAATAGAGTTTAGAGAAAAATATTAAAAACAAAAAAAAGCGCAAAAAATTGTAAAGTTTCATTTTTTAATTTTACTTTTGGATTAATTAATTATTTATTCCATACACATTAATGTTCATAAATTATCTAGGACAATAAATTTAAGTAAAAACCAAATTAAAACTAAAAGAAATTAAAGTAACAAGAAAATCAATAAAAGGAATAAATAAATATAAGTTAATCGAAGAGTTTGAATTGTTGTATAAAGTAGAGAATTATAAAAATCAGTTAAAAATTTGATATTTGCAAACTATTTTTTCCGCCAGTAAGTTAACACGAACGAAGTCGCGGGTAAAAGCCAATCTGTTTACAAATAAACACCTGCAAGCAATATTAGTTCAGCTTACACTGACAACGTTACGTAACATCCAATTACGGGCACAACTAGAGTGAAACATTCACACACCGGCTCACTATGACTTCACAAAAACAATGAATAAATAAATAAAGCTTGCTTTTTATTAGTCTTTACTTTTATTGCAGTATTTAAAAAGCGACACATGATTGTGTTTTTTTTTTCGTATAATTATTTTTGTCGACCTCTGTGGACTGTGGACTATTTGCGTTAAGACCATTCGATATTCTCTCAGATTGTTAGATTCGATTCTCTTTCAGATTGAAAGTTTATATATTTTAGCTTTTGTCATAAAATCGTTGAGTTAGTATATATAACACAAGTCTCGAACTTACTTATGTGCTAGCTCAATCTATGTAATTTTACCGTATATATTTATATTATATTTTTTATTCATCTGATAAGCAGTAAACAAAAATGATCAAAAACTTATTTTTAAAAATCTAAATCTTAATTGCTAATAAAGAACAAAAAACAATTATGTGATAAATATAAATCATACTATTAAATTTCATTTTACTGATATTCAAGATAACATAATTTACAAAAATTTTTTACTTGTAAACTTGTTTCAGCTTAAATATTATTTTGCTTAATATAATTATTTTTTTTATTGTCTGATATACTCTTCAGAATGTTAAAAATATACTTATTTATTTGCTAGAAATCATTCATAAAATAGACTAATGCAGTATTATCTCATCACTGATAGAATCTGAACGGATAAGCTGTCTACCATTTAAATAAGACAACACTAAACTACGTTCGATTTGATACAAACTAGAGATTAGAAGACAATCGCTTCCGATTAGTACAGTCTAATATATAACTGGGTTAATGGATGCAACCGAGAAGTCGAACAGACGAGCATGACTAAACGATTAAAACGTTCTTTAGCGACATCTATTGTTTTATTCGGACAATAAACAATATAATCAACCATTTGATAGAACCAGTCACTTAACGGTGCATAAGGCCCAAAAATATCACCTAATTTCAGCTTATTAATATTCATATCCCCACAGATACGATATGTGAGAACCGAATGAGGAATTTGCGATCTTACTTTTCGATTTTGCCGTTTAATTTTATAAAGGCTTAATAAGGAAGCCATAATTATGATTTTAAAAGTCAAAAGGCCCCTTTAAAACGAAGTGGTCTGATAAAAATCGATTTCTCATGAGAAGGGAGGCAAAATTTATCGATATTTTATACTTGTTTCTCATTGACCTACATAAACAATTGTTTTACATAACGTTTATAATGATAGACATAATCGTTACTCAAGTTTAATCGATTACAAAGATCGATATCACAAATATTGATAGCATTACAAAGCATATTTAGATCACAATAGATAAAAAAGTCGTGGTTTTGCATATCGTGCTCAACCATCATAGGCTAGTTTTTGTCAAGAACCTTTAGAAATTAGGTATTGTTTATTAACATTTTAGATTAAATTTAAAAATAATCAAAAGTTATATTTCATAAAGACCTGTAATAGCAGACGATTGCATAATCTCACGATTACTTAAGACTTATATTAATTCAGAAAATTTACTTTTCTTTCTTAAATAGGTACTTACTTAAATCGCATCGTTTTTATCAGTCATGAAACTTCCTATCCGTAATGATTTCCCACCACTATATCACATTTGTACCACAAGGAACCAGTTATAGGTCAGTGTTCATAAGTCAGACCTACCTCGGGATAACTGTAATCTTGGCCGGTCGTATGTACCCACGACGCAGTTTTAAGTCATAACCGCAAGCGTTTTGCAAACATAAGCTTATTTCAAACAATGAGGTTAAATTCTAACGTTGACACACTTTCTACACCCCTTTATTTCCATCCACTCTACCTGATATCCTGCCTTACGCATTTCATGCATATCAGAGTAACATTTTCAGAAATAAAATATTTTATAGGAATACACAAGTATATTTACCAAATTAAAACAATTGATTTTTATTTTAGCTAGATATAAAAGAGGATTCAAACAATTCGTTTACAGAACTGTGTTTTTTAGTCAACAATAAAGCACGCACACTAAAACCTTTTTTATTAGAGCTGTGATAAAAATACACTTACCGTACTATGACTATCGTCGCAGTCGTACAAAGGCAGATGTAAAAAACATGCCCATATTTTCACATGCCGTATCATACACTCCATCATGTAGACGTACGGGGCATAGTCACGCAGAACATGTACCAATCACAATAGTTCACAATCCACAATACATCACATTCTTGCATTTCATTTGTCGCTTTCTGTGACTTATGCAGTACTTAAGACATCAAGTATGGTAGACTGCTTGGCCATACTCTCTGTATCACTTGATAGCCTTATGAATTCCAAGCGCCTATCAAACTTGTATTGTTATGATAAATATTCATAACACGATTCTTGTCACTTGGACCACATTCCAAAGTTGTCCTTAATTAATGACTGACAGGGCGTTGACGTGAACCTTATGCGATCACTTTTCTATAAAGCTGATATCGGCGCGCTGTTGTTGTTTTTTTTTTAATCGTGTTGTGGCCAAGTCACAATGTCAGAGTTTTGAAGTTGGCTCAGTTTATGTGTTATTATTCTATGGCTCGGTCTGAAAAGCATCTGAGATAGCTTTTGGACTACTTAATTATAACAGTGTTTAATTTTTTTTTTAAAGTTTTATTGTACATAAGAAATAAGTTTTGTCATCATCTTTGCATTCTTTTAAGTTTTAGATTGAGGAATCTTGTAGAAGTCTATCAGAAGACTTGAGTTTAATTAATAACTGATTTAAGGAGTCCGGTTTCCTTTTGAAATGGCGGTGACTTTTCATAATTCTCAGTAACTAAGTATTTTCAATAAAGTTTTTTTTTTCATGTAATATCTGTACTAGAAATGACAAAGGATAGGGATAAATGGAAGCAACTTACATGCTGTGCCGTTAAAGGGTAAGACAAGTAAGAAGAAAAAGATACTGAATACTTTACCTTGACAATGTCTTCTAATCCTAACTTCTTGACGGTAGTTTTTGGCGGGAAGTCAAGGGGTTCAGCTGGAGTTTGCTTTAAATTGTTTTGCAAATTGATTAGAATCAATCTTTGTGGACTTTATTTTTCGGTGTAGTTTAGTGTTATTAATGCTCATGCTCATGGACAATATGTGAAATGGTTAAAGTGGACACTCATAGTGCGGCTGTAGTGATATTTATTTGCGGACTGTGGTGGGCGTCTTTAGGTGCCGTCCGCCACTCATTCGGCTATGAAAATCAGTGGACTTGTATAGATTTGTCGCCAGAAGCTCCCTTGAAGCAATCAAAGGACCTACACCAACCTTTAATTGTATAGTTAGGGTTAGGAATAGCGAAGTGATAAAATAAAAACGGGCTCTAAAGGACTAGTATCCAGAGCCGTAAAATAATTATAAAAAAATAACTTCTTGACACAAGTTAATTCTTACCATCAATCATTCTCCTCGACATGTGACACCTTTTAGTATTTTATATGCGCTGTTAAAACGCTCAGCATTACTTGTAACACGCAATAAGCAACGTAAGCATAATTAACTATTGTTTTTGAGTGCACTGTGCACCCCACTTGCCAATCAGAGCATCAACATGTGTATCTCGTATTTACATCTAAGTAGATATAAACTCGTTTGTAAGTAAGTATTTAGTAATACTTTTCTCCTTTTATTCATAAAAGCAGCCGTTTGCTTAACTCATTTTTTTTATATTTAAAACTTTAGGTAAAACTACTTACTTTTTTAAAACTTTAGTTAAAACATCTTTTTTCCTTTTCTCTCTTTTCAATATTTGACATAGTAATAACGAGAGACATATTTAAAGTAAAAGATTTTTGGCAAATGTTTGATGGTTTTTATGAATACGACTTTGTAAAAAAAAAATAGATGTAGAATAGAAATACGAGTACATGTATTTTTCTTATCCTTACCTTAACCTTTCTGTCAGTTCTTTTGAAAAAATACAAAGGTAGCTATGATAGTGATATAAAGTTGGTTGTATTTAGTCATTTCTTTGCAGTAAAATAAAATACTCGTTGTGATATTTCAATGAATGATGCGCGATCTGTAGATACCATACCTGGAACAAGGGAAAAAAATATAAGAATACGTTTTTCTGTTTTTGCCAATTACGTACTTATTATAAATTGAATTATATTATCCCCCAGCTCACGATGTTTATATGTACAATGCGGCACAAATAAATTGAACAAAAATGGCGGGCTTCAAAGCATTTTCGTACGAATTCCCTAAAAGTAAATTGCCTGTGCCGATAACCCCCATTTTGGTTCAACCTACGTGCCGGGAATTTGTACAAAAATGCTTTGAAGTCCGTCATTTTTGTTCAACTTATTTGTGTCGCATTGTATTTCTATATACCTACGCGATAAATTCAGAAACTGTTAAGCCAATTTTGATACATAAGATTTTCACTAGGAATAGTAAGGTTCAGACGTGTCATACATATCCCTGTAAAAACGGGGTGGGCAGCTAGTTATGTCTTTAATTAGGAGCATGACGAAGTCTTAATCGAGGAACGATTTTTTTTCTTGACGTTACATTACTTTCATAAGAAATATATAGTGAGACCTAACGCAGCTGAAACATGCTCTAATTTCACAACGCCTATTAGGGTGGCTGCGCCTGCGCAACCGCGCCTAAGCGATTTCTTTTATCTTATTTTGTTCACACTACAATGCACGCTAATTCCACATTTCAACACTTTCATCATTCAATTTGTTATTTGATAATTTTGTGAATGAAGTTTTCTTTCAAAACTTTTATTTATTTAGGGATCCGTTTCTGAAATATTTGGTTTAATATTGCAAATTTTTGTTCGAGTCAAATGTCCCCCTAATGTATATAAAAAATATTAGAAATTCTAATAATGATATAAAGTAATAGATAATAATGACAATATTTTAATAAAAACGTGGCACATTATTATTAGAATTTCTAATATTTTTTTATTTTGAAGGTATTTCCCTATACTGGCGATATATATTGACGATAAGGCCGCCTATTGCACATCTAATTTACCTATGTATTCAAATGTAATTTTCATGTGGTGTTTTGGTGCAATAAAGTGTTTTTTACTTTTACTTTACTTTATACTATATCTTGCTGATGTCTCCATTGTTAGAACATTTAAGAATCTCCTTACCTTAGACTTTTCCATACAAACGTAGTCTAGCTTTTGTTTTGAAATGACATGTGAGATTTCGGCGGTATTTTGTAATTTTAAAGAAATTGCATGTATCTAGGCATATAACTAGTTTTCGACAGTCAAATATGAACTTGAAAGAAAATATGAGCGTGTAGAAGTTTTCCATACTGATGTTCAAATATATATGATACACTATATTCTCTTTTAAGTTCATAATTTGACTGTGAAAACTATTAACGTGCCTTATTATATGCAATTTCTTTGAAATTACAAAATACCGCCGAAATCTCACATGTCATTTCAAAACAAAAGCTAGACTACGTTTGTATGGAAAAGTCTAGGGTAAGGAGATTCTTAAATGTTCTGACAATGGAGACATCAGCAAGATAAATTATAAAGTAAAGTAAAAGTAAAAAACACTTTATTGCACCAAATCAAAATAAAAGCTAGACTAAGTCTGAGCAAGGGGAACACTCCCCTTGCTATAGACGGAATCAGACTTTGACTTCTTATACTCACTGAAAATAACTAAGAATAATAGTGGGATAGAAAGGCAAAAGAAGAAAAATACTCACTGAAAATAACTAAGAATAATAGTGGGATAGAAAGGCAAAAGAAGAAAAATACTCACTGAAAATAACTAAGAATAATAGTGGGATAGAAAGGCAAAAGAAGAAAAATACTCATTGAAAATAACTAAGAATAATAGTGGGATAGAAAGGCAAAAGAAGAAAAATACTCACTGAAAATAACTAAGAATAATAGTGGGATAGAAAGGCAAAAGAAGAAAAATACTCACTGAAAATAACTAAGAATAATAGTGGGATAGAAAGGCAAAAGAAGAAAAATACTCACTGAAAATAACTAAGAATAATAGTGGGATAGAAAGGCAAAAGAAGAAAAATACTCACTGAAAATAACTAAGAATAATAGTGGGATAGAAAGGCAAAAGAAGAAAAATACTCACTGAAAATAACTAAGAATAATAGTGGGATAGAAAGGCAAAAGAAGAAAAATACTCATTGAAAATAACTAAGAATAATAGTGGGATAGAAAGGCAAAAGAAGAAAAATACTCATTGAAAATAACTAAGAATAATAGTGGGATAGAAAGGCAAAAGAAGAAAAATACTCATTGAAAATAACTAAGAATAATAGTGGGATAGAAAGGCAAAAGAAGAAAAATACTCATTGAAAATAACTAAGAATAATAGTGGGATAGAAAGGCAAAAGAAGAAAAATACTCACTGAAAATAACTAAGAATAATAGTGGGATAGAAAGGCAAAAGAAGAAAAATACTCATTGAAAATAACTAAGAATAATAGTGGGATAGAAAGGCAAAAGAAGAAAAATACTCACTGAAAATAACTAAGAATAATAGTGGGATAGAAAGGCAAAAGAAGAAAAATACTCACTGAAAATAACTAAGAATAATAGTGGGATAGAAAGGCAAAAGAAGAAAAATACTCATTGAAAATAACTAAGAATAATAGTGGGATAGAAAGGCAAAAGAAGAAAAATACTCATTGAAAATGAGACATGAGAAGATACGAGAAGACTTTATAAAAAAAGGTTCAGATATCGTGGATATTTTTTGTCAGCATAAAACTGAAAATCATCATCATTATTCTTCACTAAGCTCATTCAAACCGTTACTTAGTTTTGCTCACAAATCGTATTAGATAAATCAAAAAGTTTAACAACATTATTTTTTGCTCTCTCCAATGATACACAAACGACATGATTATTTTAAAACGCCTGCTAAGAGTTATAAATGTAGCCACAGTCTAAGCCCGAGGCAGATCGGGCAGAACCGTACAAAACAAATATCAGATATAATTGCCCAGTTTAGCTACACTGTGTATCATTATACCGTGTTTATGTAACGATGCGTTATTAGCATTACTACATCTCTTGGTTTCTACAAAGATTAGCTTTTGCTTTCGTTTACTATAATTTTTTAAATTAAAGTAAGTGTTTTATTTCAACGGTGACCTATTTTTAACTCCTGATAAAAAAAGAAGGGTGTCATTTTAACGCCAATGTCTGTCAGTCTGTATGTCTGTCTGTGGCATGATAGCTAGAATGGATGGACCGATTATTTCGATGCGGTTTGTTTTTACTCGAAAGCAAGTTCAATGGTTCTTCTTATCTATTTTTGATGGAAATCGGTTATGGGAGGTGAATGCTTGAAAGTTTTTTTTTTTTATTTGCAAGTAAACTTGTAGTTTAACGACTGAATGCATTTGTGCGTTAAGGTTTACAACCGGCCACCGACATCAGCCCTCTTACTGAGGAATAAAAAAACTACCACGCGACCCTCATCGATTAGAGGCGTCTGTCGCCGAGTCGGCGACCGTTGGCGACTATTGGCGACTGTCGCCGACAGTCGCGCGGCAGGTTTGACGGATTGACATGTGTCACGCGTCCGTTTGCGACAGTCGGCGGCCGTAGCCGACAGGAGTCGCGGGCATACTGTCGCTCATCTGTAAGAGCCCTTAGAAATGCTGTTATAGCACGAGATGATTCTGCTAGTTTTTTGTCTCTTAAGACATCGAAAGAATCCTATTTTATGCAGGAAACTACACGGTGACGGCAGTTATTTTGTCTACCTTTGTTAACTATTATTGTTTATTCCTTAATAGTATAAAAAGCTTTATTTCTTATCTACTTTAGATCTTTGGCATCCTTGGGTGCCTATTGAAAGCGCACCCCGGACTCTAGAGCAGCACAGCTGAGGGCAACCGGTAAGATGAAGAAGAGTATAACAAGTTTTTACATAATACAATGTCCTAAATCGTGTGAAATCAAAAAAAATCTGCTGGTCCTATTATTTTACCATTTGCCAAAACATATTACAACATTTGTTATCAAATCATAGAACTAAAATTGATACTCCTCTGTTGGCATCTGATATTATCTCGTAAAGATAGTTTGCTCGTAAACCAAATGTTTATCCAACAACCACTGTTATTAAACGTTCAGTAATTGTTTACAAACTGCATATTGCGCTACAGAAACAATCACGTTCTGTTACTTCAAATTGGCTAACCAATTTATCTATCAGGTTGTCTGATATTTAATATTTACGTAATTCAATTATAGCGTCTATCATAACGTCAGCAAAACAACTTGTAGAATTGCTCTGAGAATAAAAACTTTAGTAAATATAACACAGTTAAGCAAATGTATAGATACGATACTGATTATCGTTCAATCACACTCACATCACTCACACACATCGTCACATAGACTAAGTTGCCCCCAATCTCAAAGCATACATTAAAACATACTTAATGAATACTTGATATCCTTTTGCTATAGGCCCGGCCGCGTATTTTTTTTTTTTTTTTCAGAATTAATATTATTCTTACTTGTTTTATTTTATTTGTTATTATTCTAGACTCCCTCCAGAAAGCACTCCGCCCATATGTTTTGTTCTAGCTAGACCCTCGCGAATTCTAATAGTATGCGGGGTCTAAAATAAAACATATGGGCAGAGTGCCATGGGCGCCATGGCCTTTATATTTACAAATTTTTTATTCGAATAAAAGAAAATAAGTGGCCAAGCGAATTGAGCCTTTTTGTGTAAAAAAAAAATCATACTTACATACATTCTGAAGTATACGCAATCCTTGCCACATATCTGCAAAATACTTTACCAAAAACATGAATTTATTTTCGGAATCAGATTGCCGTCAAGAATGATTTGCCGATACGAAAATAACACAGTATTTATGAGTTACACCAAAACGGACGATTTTACGAGGGCTCAAGTATTTTTACGTAGAAAAACCAAATATTATTATGCTAACGGTATGACATACCTCACGCGAGCTGAATTCTGGATCCATGTAACTGATACTGTCCACGCAATGTCGAAGAAAAATATGATCTGCAGCAATCGAATGCTTTTTGTCAAAATAACGTATGAAATTAATTGAAATAGCCTCAAATATCAGTAAAAATTTGTAATGAAATATCTTCAAGAACATACTGTTGACAAATGATTGAAAAATCATTAAAAATACATAAAGTAGGTATGTCATAAGAATAATTTACAGATACGATGATGTAATGATGATAATGATGATGATGACACATATATTATCACGTCTTTAATCCCTTACGGGACAGACAGGGCTAGGGGCCGCAAGACCCCAAGGCTACGTTTAGCGTTCATGGGTAAAGGAAATCAAAATAGTGATGGGTGGCTTGCCCCATCGCCTATAACATTTATTTATCAAAGCATTATCGCTGTTCTGTCAAAATGACAAATTCAAATAAATTAAGGTGATTTTTTTTCTATGTTATGCAATGATACAATGACACTCCCCGTACACATTTCTGAATTCCAATCTTTTTATTTGCAAAAAGAACAACAATCTTATTCAATATCCAACTATGCTATCTCCAATCACCAAGTGCTATCTCAGACCAAAGTAACAGGTTCTTACCATCTGTTCTTTTTTCTTTCGTAATCGGTTCCGGTCATTTCTAACTGTTCCGAAGATTTATATTCTATATGAACACGAACATTGTTCATCCATCACAGCTGATCACGTAAGCTTTTAAGCCTTAAGGTAGAAGGTATATTATATAAAGTTGATACTAATGTGATACTGTTTAAAAGCATCCCACGTGGATGTAGGAGTGTGGCTAATTGCCTATCTTTTATTGCCTACTTCTTTTATTTTCCAAAGTGTAGATTTATGTGAGTTACATAAAAATTTATCGTTATTTTATTTGTTTATTGTCTTCATTTAAATGTCTCTGTCTGTAAAGTCTCTTTACCAGTATAAATAGAAAATAGTTTATATCAAATAAAGAATCAAAGTTCACTCAGTAATTAGTTCTTTGAACAAAAACTACCTAACTACTACCCCATAAAAAATTTGGGTTGAATTCCAAGACCTAAGTCAGAGACTAAGTAAATCTCGTAGCAGCTTTACTTCGTAAAATAAAGGAAAATGAATACTAGAATATAAAAGAAAATTACAGAGAACGCTGTATAAATTGGCATTTATTTATCATAAAAAAGTTCAATAGTCCAATTCAGGTCAAACGATTCTACTTAAGTTTTATTGAAAACAACGTTTTCACATTTACATTTTAAGTATTTTAAAGGCATACAGCATGCGACTGTTATTTTCCTTTTTTCAGTTCTATATAAAATAAAGTGTTTTGACTAAGTTCCTTTGAAGTTATCATTACTGTTTATAATATGTAGTAATATCAAAAGGTTATAAGTATCATTAAAAGGAAACAAAATCGCTACACTATGCCGCAATAGCTTATATATTTTTTTTCTAAATTAGCTAGCAAAGCTAGTCTTTTTAAGTATTTTCATGTATCTTGTTCAAAGAAAAATTTTTTAGTTATTTGAACTAATTAAAAATAGGAAATTGCAATAGGTACCTTAATATCAAAAAGAAAATAAATATAAAAGATAATTTATTGAAAAAACTCAGATTTATAAAAAAATTAAAATTATGTAACGCATAGCTAGTTTTTTCGAATTTTCAAATAAGGCATCAGCTCTTTCTACTGACGAAAGGTGGCTGGCTATTGATATGAAGTTGTATAGCTCTGTCCCGTTTCCGGGCCTTTTTTATCAATGACACAAAGCCTTTTCTAAGCGCCTAATAAATATTTAACAATGTACAAGTACCTATCAATCAAGTGACACAGATTCTACGATAACAACCTGTCATTGGCCCGTCAAATTCAATTGTTTACTTTCTACAATTTATTCAGACTGATCCATTTTGGCGTTTTGGGCGGTGCAAGTTATGCAAGCTTTGGTATGTAGGTCGTGCTCAGTTTTGGCTTTTATCTGATTCAGATTTGATATTAAATAAAACTTATATACTTTATGTGAGAACCCAGAGGAATTGTGCAACTTGGAAGAAAAGAGTCTGAAACGAACTAGTTGCATAATAAACATTCTTATATAAAATTCTAAACAATTTCGCAGAAAAAATAGTTTCTATGCACCTTTGTCGTCCGAATTTAATATTCGCACGATGCATGTCGCGTCACTCGCTTGATGTCATTTTAATACAAAAACCAAAAACATGCTACTAGATTCACTTGTTCAGAACAATTAAAAGTTTAGGAAAATTTATATCACAGTCTTAACCTATCTGCCTTCTTCCTGAATTTTCCAGGGTCCAGTGTTGTCCCCATTTGAAATAAATCATTTTAAAGGTAACGGAGATATCGTTTGACTTATGTGCGTAAAAAACCTTCAAGTTCTCACTTTCAAATGTAAGTAGTAGTTCATAAAATAGATTGAAGGGTTATCTAGCGTCTGATCAAGACTACATTTTAAATGATATCTCCGTTTCCTTTCAAATGATTTATTTCATAAGTAGCCCCTTAATACATTTTATATTTATGAACGATTTACCCGTACTATTTTTAACCCAACATCAAAAAAGGAGGAGCTTATCAATTCAATGTTCTCCGATTAATCGAAGAGGCCTGGGGGGTTACTCCATAAAATAATACGTTAGTCGTACGTCAATGACGTCCTATTTCTATGACAAACCCAATTAGACTTTATCATCATACATTAGTGCTCAATGTTACTTGACACTTAAACGCGGTACGCAATAACGTCCGTCTTGCGTACCGCTTTTGGAGTAACCCCCCTGGACCAATATTGAAAACTTTTTTAAAAGGGGTAAATTATGAAGTAATTCCATAGAAATTTTATCAAAATCGGTTCTGTAGTTTGGTGTTGAAGTCGGTTTTTAGTTGTGAAAAATTATATCATATGAATCTCAAGTTTTGGAAGAGTAAAAATAAAGTAATAATTGGAGTCAATATTTTCTGGATAAATAATTTATTTGTTATGATAAATAAATTATTAATCCTGAAAATAATGACTCACATTTTCTTAAGAAATAACCTTCTAAAAGAACGTACTAGTAGCTATGTCAAGACGCACAAAAAGTCGTCACGTACCCTTGACCTATCGATTCCAAAAATAGAGATTTCGTTTTTATTCGGCGATGATATTATTCAAGTAGTCATAAGGAGTTTCGGTGTTTCAATATGAGATATTTTCATGTTATGACTTCGAGATAGCGGTATATTTTTGCTAAAAAAAAGTCAAAATCATTTATTTATCTTTGGAAATAGGTAGCACTTGATAATTGTCAATTTTTCTTTGGATTTCATAATAAATGTAATTGATGTTATTTATTCCTTGCGTATTTCCACTTCAGTGGACTCCCGAATGTTTCTTATTTGGCAATATGTACCCACTCTATGTAATTTGAGTTAAAAAAGATTATAATTTGATAATACATAGAGTCATCATCATCATATCAAAATGATTACTCAATGTGTTATGAGTTGAAAAGAATAAAAACAAAACGAGAGTATTCACTATTCATCATTGTTAATTATAAAATAATAGATTTTTATTGCCATTCATATAGAGGCGTTAATATGGCCACACATTGTTCCATACTCATAATATACGAGTAATAATATGCATTAGGCAATTCCAACTGGCTAAGAAGAAATATAGTTATTTATGCAACTGTTGTATAATAGGGTTTATTAAAACACAAATGTGCGTTTTCTGGGTACGAATACGAATAATAGTAACACGAATAATAGTATCACATGAGTATTTTAATACCTAATTAAGTACAGTCGCATACAAGACTTCATCTACACCCATGATATGAATCCTCTATAAAAGGTTCTTAAACCATCGGCCCAGAGGCCGTAAGACCCAAAGGCTACGCTAAGCGTGATAGTGCGCGTTAAGAAGGCAATAGGAATCACATTTGTGTTGGATTGCTAGCCGCCGCCTATTAACATGGTTAAAATCTCGCCCTTTCCCTCGATCAGTTTTTACGATCTGCGTGGGTAGAGAAACAGCTGGTTCAATACAAGTTGTTTTTTCCTATACCAGCATGGAAAAGCTTACTCAAATAGGTGTCTAAGTTAAATTAATTTCTTCGCGATCCAGAGTTGGTTTGTAAAGCGATTCCTCGGGCATCATAGAAGTCGCATCGGTGTTAGTCGCAGTGGCGTTACAGCGCAGTGATGATGCGGAGCAGTTACGAGAAGTTGTATTAGCGATAGTCACAGTGGCGTTATAGCGCAGTGATGATGCGGAGCAGTTACGAGAAGTCGCATCGGTGTTAGTCGCTGTGGCGTTATATCGCAGTGATGATGCAGAACAGTGACGAGAAGTTGCATTAGCGGTAGTCGCAGTGGCGTTATAGAGCAGTGACGAGAAGTTGCACTCACGTTTATCGCTGTTATGTCTTTCGCAGCCGTGTATGACACTCGTGTAACCCTCTACTTTTCCGACCAACATTGCAAATAACCAAAAACCCAAATAAAAGTGCTTACCAAGGCAATTCTCTTAAATTGCCAACACACAAAGAACTCATTACTCTCACAAAATCGAAGAATTTCACGGCCCACTAATCGAGATCGGTTTTGATGGAAGGTGGAGCATTTCGAATCATGATCGACTAGCAATAGTTTTACTGCGAATGCCATTTATGTGGATCTTTAGTTTTTGTAACCTCTTTTCCATTTTTAGTCAAAAAAAATGACCTCAATAAAATATCCAGTTTAATTAAGCTTAAACTAAATTATAGTTAGTTAGACATTATTGCGTCTATAGCACACTACAATACATGAAAAAAGAATAACCTAATATAAATAAAGTATAGGCATGTGTATGCTACAGTATTACAAAAGAATTTGCCCAGTGAGCAAAACACTGATTTTTAGCTACCGCCAGTCCAGGTGTGCTTGCGTCGCCGAAGCTGATTAAAGTTCTTAAATTAATAAAAAGAAGATATATAAAAAATATTTATACAATATATTATTATATGTATTACCAAAGAAAAGACAATGAGAAAGAAAGACGAAGTTATAATGTGAATTGACAATTATACGCAAACACAAGAGCCATTTACACACACGAAAAACAAAAGCGAACTGAGTAAATACCTAGACTATTTTACTGAGCAAGTGCGACAAAAAATACAACTGTCACCCTCACAAGAGCAAAAGAGATAGCGATCAAAGTGACAAAGACAATTCATTTCTTGTCAATTTTTTCAAAACATTATGTGCAAAGATATCTTGCAAAGATTTAGAATATACAAGAAATTATTATCTTGTACCTAGTTTGTTCCTTTAGATCTAGATGGCATCGAGAAACATCCGATACCGAGTGCATTAACCTATGTACAAAAATCTTTGATGCTTAATTACTAATCCCTATTATGATAATTTGAGCCAAAATTTGAGGTAGTAGGAATGCAATTTTTTTTTCTTATTTTGCTATATTTTGTTTGACTCTCTTAGTTAAGTCAACCTATTTTTTACTCTGAATTAGGGTAGTTGGTTAACTAACAGTACTTTTAATATCATTACCTTTATATAGAAAGTCAAAGAAGTGTTAAAAGTCATAATAGTCTCAATTGGCCCACCTACACTGCTCTACCATTCTTTACAAAATGTTTATTATGTTTAACAAATTCCAATGCAGTTTTAACAATTAACGCAACGATTTCTACGTTCCCATTGCTTTCTCCTCACAAAATTTACACCGCCGATGCAATTCACACTTAGTATTGTTCTTTCGTGTGAATTTAGGTATCCAGTAGCGTACAATACAGAAAAACGAACAACTTGAAGATGTATTAGTGAGAGATTGGTCGCCTTTGAGCCTACAACTTTGCTCCGATGCGATGACTAAATATCAAACACAATCTCACAAAGGAATACCAGCCTCAACGCAGTCTTTTCAGATGAAGTAGTAGACTACGGTATATACCTAATGTTACTTTAACATAGCATCAAATTACAAATTTAACAAATGAAAAAAAAAATTCATCAAATGAAATGTCAAAGATGCTCACCATGATAATGTAGGTAATAAATCAAATCGTACTATGCATAAGTATAAAAATATTATTTACGAAATAAACAAAACAAAAGCTTTTCTTACAATGTTTATGTGAGAACAGACATCAATAGAAAGTGAAAAATATGTAATAAAATAGAAACAAATCTATTTATTTATTGTATTGTGACTTTGTGAGTCATCTTATCGTTACGAAAATAACTCCTTTTTAACCGAAGCAAAGGGAGCAAACCAGCAACAAGTACTAAACAAGTATCGACTCTACTTCTTTCACTGTCGGTGCTAATTGTAATGAGGTATGTGTTGGGAAACGCTGTAAAAACTGTGTGTAATAGATGCGCAGATATCAATGTTATGGGTTAGAATTATGGACGATTACAAGAACGTTTCTTATTTAGTCCAGAAAATTCACGCAAAGATAGCAAGGCTTGAACAAAAAATGTCTCATGCACGAAAGCTGTGTATATAATCATACAGACCGTAAAGACACCCACAGCAAAAGAAACTTGGAAGGCATTGAAAACTGCTTATGCTGACGATGCCTGGTCTCGTTCGACAAATTATGCTGATGAAAAAATTATTGACTATAATACAATATGAACGAAATATTTCTAAATTTAAACTCTATATTATCTACTCAAGAACGATTTAAAAGAACTGGAAAAGCCATCGAAAATTCCTGCTTAGCATTATAGACATGCTCAACTTCACTGGAAGCTTCTATAACTAATAATAATTGGCCAAGTGCGTGTCAGGCCACGCGCAGTAGGGTTCTGTAGTTACGAACGCCAACTTTAAGTTCATGCCACTAAAAACGTCTAAAAACTAATTTCCTATTGAATTTGTATGAAATTTTCCTTTTCCGAGTACATTTTATAAGTTGATCGCCTATAACTTTTTTTATGTGTAAACTCTACTTAGCTCTGATAGTTTTCCTTTAAATTTCGTTATATATCCTATAGCTGTGAATTTATTCACGTGTTCATATATAAACGTTTAGCAGATAGAGGGACACTTGACTCCAACAATTTTTTTCACTTTAAAAGCAAATATTTCAAGAAATTCGAAGAATTATCTACTTAATGTGGTAAGTAAGCGCTATGGTTTAATTCTGCCCGCGTCAGAACTCCTCACCTCTTCGTTTAGATACCTAGGCATCCAGTGCAAGCCAATTTCATTCTTATTACTCAGGACAAACGATTAATGCAACTGAATATTCTTCTTCGAATTGGTCGCCGCACGCATAGTACTAATGTAGGTATATTTTCAATACCTAAACGAGGAGTGACACAAGCCTGCTATGGATGAGTAAAATAAATTTAAACTGATCATTAATATAAAAATCTAACACTTTTTAGGGATTAACTGTTATCCGTAGCGTTGATCGCTGGCAGAGTTTGTTATTACGCACAATCCCTCGAGAACCTCACTGAGAGTTAATTCAGCAATCCTCATATCAAGTTAATTCAAACTCGTTCAGCTTAGACTAAAAAGCAGAACAAACAACCATCCATCCATTATTAACTTTTGCAATATTAGTAGGATTATATTATAATTGACTCCGAGTATATAGTGAAAGAAAATAGACAGCATCTAGTAATGACGTTCAGAAATAAACACCGTGAACACAGTTTGCCTATTTCTTTTCTTATCCATATTTTATTTGTCTACAAAACAAGTTTTCAGAGGTAGGCACAAGAAATATGTTATTTCCAAACAGATAAATACACTATCGCCTATCGGTGAAATTACAGTTGACACAAGCGGCGTGTTGTTAGTTCTTAGAAAGTTTCAACATAAAACCTTAGTTTACGAACCGCTTACTTACCGCTGCACCAACAAATCTGCAAAGATATTGTAAGGCGTTTCTGGATAGTGTTGACACCACATAAAACTTTTTTTTTTAGATTCAGTTATAAAACTGTGTATAAACTCAACATTTTACATTTTTTCGAAACGTGATGAGATTTTATTACATAATCTACTTATGTGTAACCTATTTATCAAAATTCTATAAAACCAAATGATGTATAAAATCAAATATTTTAGGTAGATACTGTACAATATTCAGAAGAGAGATCCTGTTTTACTATAATAACAAACTAGTTTATTAGTTTTAAGGACATGTTCATTGCATTAATTTTGTTCAATATAAAATAATAGCGATATAATAAACCTTTACTCCCGAACGCCACCTAATGTGGGAACTTTCTATATTTTTAATACTTCTGTATAATTATACCTAGATAACTAACTTTAAGACGCAGTATAAAATTATTGCATTTTATGTTGCTCGGGAACAAGATTACTACATTTATGAGATCTGAATAATTGAATACAACGTGTGCCTAAATCTACATTTTCAAAATTTAAAACGTGTACCAATAAAAAATTCAGAGCAATGTTTTTTTAATTCTCACTCATTCCTATTATAAACTTGAGACAAATTCAATCTCAATAGGTATCGTGACCTCTTAACCCCTGTTTGCATTGTAAAATGAAAGTGCTGCAGTCATTAGAGCATCAAATGGTTCCATTCAGATAATGACAGGTTACAAATACACGAAAGTTAAGCCCATTGTTTGGCAGTTTCTTTTGTTGGCCGCTGGGGCGTAGGATTCAAGATATTTTTGAATGAAGTTGTATAATTTTGAGGTGTTATGTGGAAGATGAAAGGATTTTATGTTTACGCTTTGTCGTGACATTATAATTGTATCTACGGTTTCAATGAATTTGTACTCAAAAGGAGCAGTGCAATCTCATTATGCCGGTTTGTTCAAATCTTAAGATATACGTGTGTTTTTGAGAAAAAAAAAAACAGTTTATAATTTTTGTCGAGATTCCTTGGGAAGAACGTTTTTGAGTAAGATTTTATGAAGCTTTTACTCTTGTTAAGTTTGTATATGATTATTTTGTATAGTTGTGTTATGGCAATTTTGCCATAAAAATATGCTTGTGCTATTTTTAAAAAACTATATAACTGCCAGCGCGTTCGCGCGCCTGTCACTGTATCACACTATATAACACGAAATGAGATTAAAAACGAGCTCAAAATCTGTTATATTTCATTCTGATTAACCTTTAAAAACCCGATAGTCTTCAATATAGAAAGCGCTAAAGCCTTTAATGAAATAAAATTATCGAGACAAATCATCGTAATTACATTAAGTAAGGGACTTTACTAATGACAGGCAATTGGTATAGAGTTCTCGCTTTTCAATCGATATCTCCAAGCAGATTAACGATAGAGAATCGATACCGATATAGAGCTGTTCGTAACGGTTATTACTCGATTCATAGCCGTAGTAAAATAGCTGTAAAGTGCTCATAATTTTATTTTGATTTCAAGCGAATGAAGAGGTTAGAAATAATTAAATACGTATTTACAATTATTATTATGTTTTTTGTTTATCTTTCACGTAGAAATGGAGCAACGGATCGATATTTTTTCTTACGGACCTTATTCCAGGTAAAGATTGAAAATTAAGTTGCAAAAGAATCTGATACAAAATTGACTTTGGGCACTGCCCATAATACAGATTAAAAAATTGAGTCACGCCATCATTTCCATCTACTAACTTAGTGGTCAACCTTTTTAAAAACCACGAGCTTGTACACTAAAACGAATTTCCCTAGAACTTCATGGTGATTGATCATTATAAATTGATGGCATTGCTTGCATAACGAAAAATTCAACAAAAAATTTGTTCCTAAAAACTTTTATTTACACAAACACTTAAAAAAATTAGGTAGGTGTATATTCAACTAGGCTTTTATGGTTAAAATATAGTGTCATTTGAGCGGCAAGAAAGGAAAGAAGATTGTTTTATAACTAAATTATTTTGTTTTTGCTGGACTGCTAACACTATTTTTGATTTCACATAGATTACACTCATGAGTTTTCAAATTGTTTTTAATCCTTAGAGATTTTCTTTTTCACTTTTCAGCCCCGAGGTAATCAACAGTAACTTTAGTTCCAAATGTTTTGGGATAAAAACATCGTTTTTTGAGTAGATGACATAAAAAGGAAATAAGTTACTGGCAACCTATTAAAATAAAAATACCATATTACTTTAGTTCGTTCAAAAAAACCATAGACCTAGTTTTTTTTTCTAATGGTAATTAAATGTGTTTGGTTTTGATTGCCCAAATATCCAAATTTGTAAAAAGAAATTGTTTAACTTGCAAATAAAAAACGCGCAGCGTTATCACTAGTTTTTGTGTTGTCTACAAAAAGGTTATATTTCTGGAATTTCACGCTGATTGAACACAAAAATTTGACGGTCATCACAACTATCTCTTGCATAACGAGTGAAGGGCAAGGGACGGAAGTAGACACAACAAATTGATTGAGTTATCGCAACTGGTTGCTTTCTCGCGTAATTTGTGAAATTTTAATTAACTTTCCAAACACCATCCGATTTGAGTAAGATGACGGTTAATTTTAAACAAAACTTCTGTTTTTTATTTTTTAATTTGTTATTATTCAACTATTATATTCACTTGTAAATGTCTCTTTGCGGTGTAAGGTACGCTTTAGGCGAGTGCCATGATTGTAATGATATTTCAATCGAAAAAATAACTGCCTTAATAAATAAGTTTGCCTATTGGGAATCCCTGCAGTGAATAATAGTCTTTTGTATTACTGTAAGCACACACTTGCTTATTCTTGTATGTGTGTCAAGATACAATAAAATGTATCTATCTTTCAAATGTTTTGATAAACTTCTCAAAATATACGACGTAAATTACATAAAACTAGGGATCAATAATCTATAGACTTTGCTTTGATAACAAATCCTTTTAAAAAAATCGAATTTACAAATCGACTAAATACCGTTAATGGTGATTTTCTTGTTTTCAATAGTTTTCCTAAACCAACAATCAATAACACGCCCCTGGATACATTAAATCCACAACATAATAAATCAGAAAGACTAACAATAAACCAGATCACAATAAAGATCCGTTATCTAGACGCATCTGTTATCAAAGTCCAGCTATTACTGCTAGAAATTGAATCTAGTGCGCTTTCTAGGCTGCAAGGTAAATGCTAGATCCCTATCTTAAATAACGGGCATTACCGATTATTTTGATATACGGGCTCAGCATTTCCCTTAAGCGAAACAATGAAATATAAATAATAGTTTAGGTTGGCCTACAGTTATGTTAACATCGGTTTTGTGCAACTTTGTCAGGTTGGAGCTATACTTTGTGCCAAATCCTTGCAAAAATACTTTATTATTTAAAATTATAGAGAGTATTTATAAAAGTAATCTTCTCATAACTTACCCATTTAATACTCGTAGCGTTTACGTGTGTGCAGTGCAACCTCACGCTTGGTTCACAATTGAATTGGTGACTAGAAGTATACCGTATTTTAGTTTAATTTCTTATTTGTCTTCAAAAAAAGGGGATTATCTTTTTAACTCAACGTTTTTTTTTATGTTTGCTACGCAATATCTTCGTGAATTGTGATGATTTTTTATTATTTGAATTCCTTTTCTACCCATCTAGGTAACCCTATATTATTTTGGTGAAGATATGATAAAGAACTTTGAAATGAAGTTGGTTGTTTTTGGTTGTATTTTTTTAAATGTATGTAGGTTTATAATGGCATTTACGGTGTAGTTCTAAACATTTTTTTTTTTCAAAATATTAGGCTTAGTACTTTCGCAGATCAGGGGGAATGGTCAATTTTCGTCTACTTTCATGAATAAAATCAAAGCTATTTATTTTACAAAAATATACTTGAGATCCTCATAACGAGCCTTTCATTTGATTTATGACACAGGTTTGCAAAACTTTTTTTTATCCTCACATTTGTCCCTCCAAAAATGACCCATTTTTTAATATTTATATATTTTGCACATCTATGTTTGGGTCATAAGATTACACCATCCTACCAAATTTCACCTGATTTGTCTAGTAGATTCGGAGCAAATTGGCTGTGACAGACAAACGGACAGACAGACGCACGAGTGATCCTAAAAGGGTTCCGTTTTTTCATTTTTTGTACAGAACCCAAAAAAGAAAAAGAAAATCCTTCTTAGGTTGTCCTTAGTCTTGCGTGTTTTATCAATTGGATTCTCATTTATTTTTCTCGAGCTATAAAAAATATGTGATCCAGCAAGGCAATAAATTAACGTAAACGTCTAAGACGTCATTTTATAAATGTAAAAACTAATTGGCCAGTAAAATCTGCATTGATGCAGTTTTATGATCGATACGACTTTATCTTCGTGGCGTATTTAATTACGGATTATCTTTATGGATGCTGAACAATGTCTTTAGTATGAGCGATTGTAAGCATTAGTAGAGAATGAAGCGGAAACTGCACTTTAAGCTAAGCTTTGTATGTTACATCTGTAGCACAGAATTAATTAAGTTCTGAAATAAGGATTACAATTTGAGGTTGTTGACGGAGTCTAATTTCGTCTGAAACGTAGATCTTTAGCCGAACTTCTGCAACGTGGAAAGGAGACGCCACACCCGCAATAAATTGAACCACGAGCTTTACTAGATCACTGTAATATAATGAAATTAAAATAACCGTATAAAACAAAAAAGATGGCATTTCCATACATAAGTGTCCAGCCGCCAGGCAATTTGTGAATGAATGTCGAATTTTTTGTTTGTTTTTTGACTGTTATTGTAATATTATTATACTATAGTGATCTAGTATAGAGTTAGAGCCCGTGGTTCGATTTATTACAAGCATGTCCCTTCCACGTTGAATATTATTTTTTTAATACTGTGATCCATATAACACAAAAACACGTTAAAACCTATGTTTAAGTAACCTACAGAAGTATTTTAGCTCAACAAACTTTTCCAGACAACTATAATATAAAAATAAGGAAAAGTTCTCAGAAAAAGGAATCATAAATAAAGAAATATTAAAATTCGTCTTTAATCAAATTATTTAAGATTTAATTTAAAAGTCAGGTAATATTATTGTACCCAGGTTTAGGTGGAAGTACCTTTAGACCTAATAAATTAAATAGATTGTAACATAAATCCAAACTGCCTTGTCGTTAAATCAGAAAACTAAAAGACCAGAAAGTTATGAGAGTTATACTGCAGTAATCGCATATTTTTAAAATTATAATAGAGCTTTTGATAACAATTTCAGTCAATCATATTGATTGGTTATGTTCCCTAAGAAAGAAATTTTGATACTGATATAAAACAGTACTTTGAATTTAATGTCACCAAAAATTTTTTTATATTGTCCTAGAGCGATATCGTCTATCGATGTGTCACTCTACGTAATAACAATGAGTGGGATGACATTAGTCATTCGATTCGTGGGGTATAAACTTTATCTGGGTTTATCAATTATGCTACTACTAACATTTATACAAAATAGAGTCGATTACTCGTAACTTTTTAATCAACTATATGTAATTATGTATTATGTGCACTATCTATATAAATACATTACAGGTATCGAAATAACGTAATTCAAGAAGCAACAGACCGTTCAATCTAAATGTTCACAACGACCTTGATTAAAACAATAATGTGATGTAAACTAGTTGCTAATTAATTCTTAATTATATGGTAATAGTATGTAGGAAATGTCTACAATAACAATTAATAGGATTTATGATTTTTTGTACTATTCTATAGACAGTACTGGAAGTGAATGATTACGAATAATTTAGAACCTACTGAAATTAAAATGCATCTGATAACAGTAAATGATAGTTATATTCAATTTAATTGATTTATGTTGATGGCTATTCAATGCTGGTCTCGAGGAAGAGAAAAAACTTAGAACTTACTAGCTGCTCTTCACGCGCGGATCGTATAAACCGATCGTGGGAACGGGCGAAAATGCGTGGCGTCTCTCAAAATCAAAACCACCATGTAGTTTTGTTTTTTGCTTGTTTGATAAACAGATCAAATAATAACTTGTACAAAGATGGACTTATTAAGGAAGGGATCTCTTCCAGTCAACCCAAAATCCTTTTTGGTGCCTTAGTTTTGATTTTTCTAGAATACATTGTACGATATTCCAACAGAAGTGCAATTTTGTTATTCTGCTTTATCTTACCCGGTATAACTACTAAATATAGGCATGTGACTCCTGTAAAAGCAACAATAGAATGCCTGAATCACCCCAGGGACATTATAAAACCGTTAGCGTTCCTAATTGGCGCGTTCTGTAGTACAATGACCATTGCGTGGGCGAAACGAATAAATGCATAGTGGATTTGCACAATGCACTATGCATTTTGTTTAATTCCACCTTTTGAATAGCTGTAACTACTGTACGACACATAATGATATAGTAAAACATATCAAAAATGCAGTTAGTGCGTAGACTTTGCTGGTTTTAGGGTCAAGCTTATGAAAACTGAAAACAAAATTTTACTAAAATGTAAATCCAATAAAGGCATTATTATTTAGTTGCTTGTATTATTTTAGACAGAGGGCCAACTAATTAAAACTTAATAATTAGTAAGATTAGTTTTAGGGTAGTTCCCATAGATGTAAAGTGGGAGTATTTTTTTTTCTCGGCTTACCCAAAGTGTGTTTTATCATAATAAAATAGGTCTTACAAAAATATTGTGAGCTTGTGAACACCATTTTACGATTTAGGGATCCGTTTCTGAAATATTTATCAAGTGTGGACACGTGAAAAATTCACGGCAGTAGTATAATATATAAAGAAAATTAAAGGATTATCAGAGCTAAGTAGGGTTAATAAATTAAAGAGTTATAGGAAGGCGGCCAACTTATAAAATGTACTCGGAAGATTAGTTTTTTTAGACGATTTTAGTCCCGTGTACTGAAGGTCGGCATTCACAAACAACGGAATCCTACACTGCGCGAGGCCCAACATATACTTGGTCGGCTTTTATTTATTTTCAAAAAATATTAATACTTAATTATTACAATTTGGAAGATTTTCTGGCCAACTATGAGACTGAGAAATTTAATAATCGTCAATGTGTCCATTTCTTTGTACACAAAGACACCGTCAAGAGCCAGTCTCTTTATGTAAAAGGAGACCAAGGTTTAAGCATGGTCCATAACTAGAATAATACTAGTATTCCAAACTTCCTAAGGGCATAGAGAAACGAGGAAGCGCAGTTTAATGTTGTTTCGGTTCAGTAACCGGACCAGTTTGAGCGACATCGTTCGAGCGATTTTCTTGAGTATTGTTTCCGTAACACTAAGATACTAGTTACGGTTAGATAGGTATTCGGGTAAACAGTTTAAAATAAAACGTTTGGTGGACATTTTATGCTTTGTAAGGCACAAATTTCAAAAAACAAGTAATGCCTAATTCGGATTCATATTCATAGTTAGATAAATATTTGTGTACGACAAGAAGGAAGGTCTCAGAGGAGGAAAACAAAAATGAAGCGTCGGATATGTCGTGATAGTGCTATATTCAACCTCCCTTCGATATATATATATATAATACTTTGTCACGTGTGACTAATTCTGACACACACACATACATACTCACCGGTCTCTACCAATTCCGTGACAACAGCATCCCAGGGGTGATGACAGGATCACAAAAGTATTATTCTAATTAGTCCGTCTTTCAGATTATCCAAAAGTAATGGACCCATATTTTTTAGAATATCAAAAAAGTAAAAATTCACAAAGATACGGAGCTTAGTGGGGGCTTACGACGTCACCACTATGTAAAAATCGTGCTTAGGCGTGACGTCACGCGAAATTTAAATGCGCTGTATCTTCGTCATATTTTGTTTCTCAGAGAAAGGAAAAAATAAGTGTACATTATTTTTTAATAATCTAACCGATGGGCCAATGGTATTTTTTCAGTCGTCATGCCTATTTCTCATTCCTCATTGTTAACACTTAATTCTGGTTTTTTGGAAGTACAAATATCTGGTATTCCTTTATGCACCACGGCATGTGGATGCATCTAAATAAACTGTTAATAGATACCAACTAACTAAGCTATTAACAAAATGACTCTATCTTCGAGACACTTCACTTGTAAGAAACTTCATCTTACACTTCAAACAAAAAGTACACTGCATGCAATTACAACATCCTCCCATATGCATACAGTAATGAACCAGGGCACGGACACCGTTACTTGGTCTAAATGTGGTTGGTAACCCAGTTCTGGAGTTTACATATCAATGGATGCGGATAGACCTGCGCACAATGGAGTGTGCGAGTGAAATTGGTTTAGGTTTGAACATGCACTATCACCGGTGTCACACTGCCATAAATCCACATGTTTCTTTTATATATAAATTAAATTATAATAAAACGGTGAATTTTTATATAATCAACATCAAATTCAGTGTTAGATTCACACTGTCTGAAATTAAAACTGTCACACCGTTGTATGCAGACTTATAAAGAAACAACCCACGCTCAGCATGATAGTAGGCTTATTTGCGAAAAATAGGAATAATAATACTGACAAGTTTCTGGACCATAGACCCCATAGCTATATAAAGGACTTATGGTCTATCTACGTGGAAAGTGACACGTTAAGTAGGTAGATATCTTATTATATTATCCTTATTCTAACTAAAATATGTACAACAATATAATTTTGAATAGCCTAATACTTACCTAAAATCTTAAGATCTACAGCAATGTATTTAAGAAGTATGTTCTTGTCGATGGAATATTTTCGATGCCTCCTGATCTTCAGCCAAATGCTTAATTTCCTTATACAACACGACTTCTGTCCAGTAAAGGGAAGTCAAGCACAACTGAAGTATATTATTAATTATAAACGGGACTAAACACAAATGATTAAAGCGGACCCGGGCTTCTCAGCATCACAGCTGAGGATAAATAAATAAATATATAGGGACAAATAACACTGATTGAGCTAGCCACAAAGTAAGTTCGAGACTTGTGTTATGGGATACTAACTCAACGATACTATATTTTATAACAAATACATACATAGATAAACATCCAAGACCCAGGACAATTTGAAAAAGGCCATTTTCCAACTTGCCCTGACCGGGAATCGAACCCGGGACCTCTGGGTGGCGGACTAGCATGGTGACCACTACGCCACGGAGGTCGACAAAAATTAAGTTAAATTAAAGGCCTTAAATTTATATATATATATATTTTTTGACTAAGTAGATAAAAGGAATAAAAATGTATTGTACATAATCATGAGTGTAGCAATGAGATCACCTTTAGAATACATATATAGATAAACATCCAAGACCCAGGACAATGTGAAAAAGGCTATTTTCCAAATTGCCCTGACCGGGGATCGAACTCGGGACCTATGGGTGGCGGACTAGTATGGTGACCACTACCCGTGGTGCCGCGGAGGTCGTCATGGATGCAACTGGGAATTCGCTGAGATGAGAGAGGGACTTAGCACAAACCTTTTTTGTTACTTCTTACGTTTTGAAAAAGACTTAAGACGTATTAAAAGGTTCGTGCTAAGTCCCGTTTATATAATATACATTAATAATTTGTTCAAAGCACGATAGTTTAAAAACCATTATACTACATGAAGTAGTTTAGTACAATAGACTGAATTTGCTCTAATAATTGCCCGGAGATGAAATATCAGCTTATTGTTAAAGCAAATTGTTTTCATTTCATTTTAATTGTTGCAACGCTATAAATTCGTTACATGCCAAATGCGTGTACTAATTAATTACTGAACGAGTTGTCAAACTGAATTAAATTATGTTAATTGTTTTGCAAAATATAATTTCTACACATGCTTAATAATTGTAAGTAGTATTGATAATAATTGGCCAAGTGCGTGTCGGGTCACGCGCAGTGTAAGGTTCCGTAGTAACGAATGCCAACTTTGAGTTCATGCCACTAATACTTAGCTCTGATAATTTTCCTTTAAAGTTAGTTATATATATTATAGCTGTGAATTTTTTCACGTGTCCATGTATAACCGCTTAGCAGATAGATGGGGGGGACACTTGACTCTAACAAAAATATTCACTTTAAAACCAAATATTTCAAAAACGAATCGCTAAATTGGAAAAAGGTCAAGCTCATACTATTTTTTGAAAGACATATTCAACGATACCCCACATGCTGGGTAAATCGAGAAAAAAAAAATACTTTTCACTTTAGTTGTATGGGAGTTACAAAAAAAAAAATATTTCTTTAGTATTTTATTTTACAATTTTTTCCGCATAATTAATATATATATATATAAGTAAGATATTCTAGTACTTATAGTCGCTGAGTAAAACCGCGGACGGACAGACAGACAGACAGACAGACATGGGGAAACTATAAGGGTTCCTTGTTTACTACGGAACCCTAAAAAAGGTATTTAAATATCACGTTCTATCGCTACTATTAAAACTGCTATTATTATTTCATCGTTATATACTTTACTTACTTACACCTTTTACATCAATTATTCGTTTACTTTCTAATTAAAATGCTACTAGAGTTTTGTAAGACTGTAAGGTGTAGAACTGATGCCACTAAACAATAAATTGTCATTTGACGCATACATCCATACATACATATTGTCACGCCTGTTTCCTATGGGGATAGGCAGAGATAGATTTCCACTTGCTACGATCCTTGCAAACCTCTTTTGCGTCGTCAACACTCATTACTCTTTTCATACATGCTCTCCAGTTATAGGTACTCTTTACTTTCCCTTTTTCAAAACATCTGCAATTAAATACATAAATATATACGGACAGATTACACTAATTGAGCTAGCCCCAAAGTAAGTTCGAGACTTGTGTTATGGGATACTAACTCAACGATACTATATATTTTATAACAAATACATATATAGATAAACACCCAGACCCAGGACAATTTGAAAAAGACCATTTTCCAACTTGCCCTGACCGGGAATCGAACCCGGGACCTCTGGGTGGCAGACTAGCATGGTGACCACTACGCCACGGAGGTCGTCGCAGAACGTTCGTCGAGGTCGACCCGGTCTAGTTTTCGCATCCAGATCCGCAAGATAAATATTTTTACTTAGTCTTCTTTCATCCATCCTCTCAACATGTCCAAACCACTTTAACATTCCTTTCTCAATTCAACTCATTAGACTATAACCAATATACCAGCTGAACGAGCCATCCGCAGCACTTTTAATTTTTTTAAAAGCAAAGGAGATATGAAGAATTCTCTGTTTTAATTCTTTTTGACTAGTACTACGAGACAAGAGAAAATTGAAAAATATTTTTGCAGACAGTACATGAAAGTTAGATGAAGTAAAGGAAGAGGAAGAAGAAACGTTACGTACCTTTTCTATCTTAATACCTAAACTATCGCTTTTTTAAACAATCTATCATGAAACGACAACAAAGAATACCTATCCATCAAACGCTATCTAAAGCAATATCGGACGACATTTTCAGCACAAAAACATGTTTCCTCTACACCACAATGGGCGTTCTTGAATATCGCATGCATGAATGCATAAGTTCAAAGATAAGTACACAATGCACTAGAAGGAAGTAAAAATGAGGTGCATCAAGGCTGTCAGCCTCTCACCGGCGCACCCAGTGAAACAACGTTTCTTAGAATACATCCGACGTCACCTGGTGGTTAGTCTAACAAGTGTAAAATAGAAGTAAAATAGCTCATATGATATCATTTTAAATGAAGTAAGTATAAACGATTAAATTTATGACTGTGAAAATGACTATTTGTTTAAAATATCCTTAATATCTAAATAGCCACGTTTTGGTCACCAGCGATGGAGAATCACATCATATGACATACTCGTATGTTAAAAATGTTGAGAAACATTAGGCTATTCGACTAAGTTTGTTTTTTTTTACAATATTTATACGAATAACAAATAACACGTACAAAAAACCGTTTTCCGAAAATAGAAAATAAATTGGTTATTTAATTAGGCAGCAATTATCATTTTAAATATAAAAGTGGGAGCTTGGTGGGGACATCACGCTATCTCTTTCATAAGCGTGACACCTGATTACAGTGACGTCACGCGGGTGTATGTTCATCCTTTTTCTGTTATTTGACAGTTTCCCCTTCCACCGGATTTGAAAGGCTTATAACTTGCTTATTTTTGAGCGGAGTAAAATTATTATTTATGTTTTCGGTTTTCGTATCATGTTACTTTTTGATATTAATAAGAAAAAAAATCGAGTCAAATACCGAATTACATATGTTGCTAAATTACTTATGTTGTCATTTATACCTATATTTAATTATTATGTTGTGTAATTTGGTGACTTCAACGCCAAACTACACAACCGGTTTGATAAAATTTATATGGAATTGGTAGATATATTTCAAACAAAAAAAGAACTTTCTAAATTAGTCCAGGCGTCTTTGAGTAATCGGGGAACATACACAAAAATATACATACGAATTGATTACCTTCTTTTTTGAAGCCAGATAACAAGAATACACATATTCACATTTATAAGATGACTATTAATGTCGGTAGTAGCTAATAAGAGAGCAATTATACCAATGTAAGGTAATTACATTCTACTAATTAACTAAAACTAACCTATACTTTATTTTTCATGTTATGGAACAAAAAACTGCATTATAATGCAGCGATTCTTTATTTAATAATTGGCAAGTATTTAATTTGCATAAAAAAGTGTTTAATTTTGCACACACTTTAAATAAATGTAAAAAACAGTCACGTTCTTTGTCTATGAAAAGTCCTTCACACTGTACTTTATCCTTTCAGTATAAGACAAAAAACATAATGAATACGATATTAAGTTGTTGATACAAGAAATAAAGTCTCGTTAGAAACAATGATATTTATATTGCCTGTAAGGTCAACCTCTTTTCACCTCCGGACTATTTGTTTCTTTTTGGAGTTCCTTAACAAATTTAAAAAAAGAAAACCTCTAAGTCACTAGAAAAAAAAACAAAAGAACTGTGTAACTTTTACAACACCGATCTGCTAATATCAGCACTAAACGTTTAATGTCAACAGTGCCACAAAAAAAATCTATAATCGTTATAAAAATCTATTAATGAAGAGATTATCTTTATCTTCTTCTTTCTCACTTTATCCCACTTTCCGTAGGGTCGGAACATATGAATCATTTTAATTTTCTCTATCGTTTGTCAAGTTACTAGTCACATTATTTTGATCCATTTCGTCCTTTTTTTTTAAATAACATATAACATAAGATAGAAGATAACATATAACATATAACATATTGATCTTCCTTTATATTGCACGATATCTACAGCACAATCTGACCCGTTGCTTATAATGTTTAGTTTAGAATCATCGTGTTGAATGTAACGTTGGTACAAAACCTAACCGAACAAACCCAACTCATTCTTGGCCAGTTATTATTTTTTTCTCTCAAATAACAATAACAAGGCCGCAACTTTAGCTAATAACGATAGATATATTACGATGATTGATATACTTAGGCGATAAATGGAATTGATATTGAATATTCAATATCAATTATTAAGTATTATATATTGTTGGGTGGATAAATATATATGGTCAAGATATCATACTAATTTGGCAGGGAGGATTTCCGGTGTTTTGAGCATTGAATATGATGAAGGTTTTAGAGTCTTGTAAAATTCTAAAGGTGATCTTATTGCTACACTCATGATTATGTACAATACATTTTTGCACCTTTTATCTACTTAGTCAATATATATATATATATATATATATATATATATAAATTTAAGGCCTTTAATTTAACTTAATTTTTGACGACCTTCGTGGCGTAGTGGTCACCATGCTAGTCCGCCACCCAAGGGTCCCGGGTTCGATCCCCGGTCAGGGCAAGTTGGAAAATGGCCTTTTTCAAATTGTCCTGGGTCTTGGATGTTTGTCTATGTATGTATTTGTTATAAAATATAGTATCGTTGAGTTAGCATCCCATAACACAAGTCTCGAACTTACTTTGGGGCTAGCTCAATCAGTGTTATTTGTCCCTATGAATGTATTTATTTAATAAACAAAAAAATTTTTTTTATAAAATGTCTTGTATTGCTACAACAAGCAGACTTTTTCTTAATCTTAGCTTCCCTGTATGCATATTAGATCACAATAAACATGTTTAAATATGATCAAATATTTATAATAAACTCCTTTTCGACAAATCAAATCAGATATTTTTTTCTAAACGTCAAAATAATCATTTTCTAAGGGATTTGTATTAGATGTTCTTCTTCTTATCGGGTCGAAATGGCTCATATTAGATATTGTTAGACCAGAACCTAGCCACAGCAACCGCCCTGTCATTAGCCATATTCAGATCTGCCTTAGTACAAGGAATCGGGCAGTTGGGACATGACAAAAGATGGTCCATGGATTGTGTGACCCAGCAGTCACACAAACTGTTGCCAGAGTTCCAATCCCATTTGGCTCTGCTCTCCCGGCATCGCCCTGTACCAGATCGAAGTCTGTTTAAAGACTTCCAAAAAGCTCAGGGGAGATTTGTATTAGATATAGACTAATGACGCCATAGTTTCTTGGAGTCAAATAGCGCTCATAATATCAATTTTTATGTAAGTAATAAATCTAAAATCACGTTGAAAATTGATATGATCATGACAAGTGACACTTATTTGTGACGTCTTATTATCTATACTATACAGTACCTAATAAATTAGTTTTAACCCAGGAATGTACCCAATTACGTCAACAATTTAAAAAGTATGTCTGAAATTTATACATGCGTATTAATAATAGTGGTATACTTTCAAGCTACAATTTCTGGTACAAAAAGAGTGTTATCACGATGGCATCGATCGAGAATCCGGATCGATAATGTTTCCGAGTACCGAAGTAATGATAATTAAGTTTATGGTCCAGCGCACTGGTACAAGCCTCGTAAATGTTAACGATGTTTTCCAATAGTGCTCTGAAGATAGTGGCGTAAAGAAATAAATATTATTTAAAATCAACATTCATATGATATGTACGTAATTAATGACCGTGACATGATTAAGTCATCTGATCACTCAGTTTGGCATACTTAATATTATTATGTTCGGAAGTTCTAGGCCGTTACAGTGGAGGCTGGTTTTGCAAAATATACAAAATAAAAAAACTGACACTCCGTTCACAGAGTACCGAAAATCAGATCGCACAGTATTGTCCACTAAGTAAAAATCACTAGATACAAATTTTTAAAAATATTCTTTAGATTTTTACATGGGGTATGTAACGTACACGATAAAACTTTTTTGTTAAAAACTCATAAAATCATCGTCATTTTTAAACTGATCTCTATGCAATTCCCTAAACCTTGTTAGTCCTTTATGGAAATCTGAGTTGAACCTAGAACTAACTTTAAAATTGTCAAATTGTTATCTTTTTCTTTTCGTGTCGATTGTACTACTATATTTAGCCACTATAGTATCGGGCCACATAGATAGCTATGTAATTTGCGGCCATCAGGTATTCCCAAGTGCGGGTGTTTGGGCACCTGGGACACGTAAGTACGAGCTCCATAGTTTGTGAATATAACCACACTGGCAAAAAATCTTTCATTCAAACTACTGTCAAATTGTCATTAAATATTTTTGCTTACTTAAAACATAACTATGTACTTCTAAAGATTAACTACATACTTGACTATTAAATCGACATCACTCACCACTTGGAAATGTGAAAAACATTTCTTAAGAATTCACTCGTTAATGAGGAGATGCGAAAAAATGCTGTTTAATTGCCAAGCGTTGAGATGATTGGAAAGTGAGATATTTTAATAAGTCATCTTTTTCTACGGAACCATGGAGTGATGCGCGCATTACCACGCTTCAATGACTGATGATTTAATTGACTTTTCAATGGGATAGACGTAATTTATAAGTCATGGAAATTATTGTTGTGGAAAAACTAATAAACTACGTTATTGTTTCTCTTAAAAATAACATAAATCCATTGGTTTAGATACAACATTTTCAGAATTACATAAGTTTAAACGACAATTGCCAAGTCGTATTAATACTTGGTTTTTTTTTCTTCTAGCACTAATTATAGAGTTAGAATCTTATCAGTGGTGCAACTATTATATTTATAATTTCCTTGCGAAGGTGCGTTCCTTTATTAATTTGATACTTTATTTGTTTCAAAGCATTCCTTATGTCTTCTTTTGCGAAAATTTCTTATCCACGTTTATAAATTTTGGTTTTAACAAAAGATTGCTTTATTACTTACCAATATTATTACATTATTGAGAAAGTAGGCCTTAATTTAAACTGCACTTACCAAAACTATATTTTTAGAGTTAATACTTTTCAAATTAACCACTCAAACCTAAAAGAGTTCGAGAAAGCATTTCTCTTTGCTGCACTTTAACGTCACAAATAGTCACGGAAAATGACGTTCCGAGTCACGCAGCAGTGGGAAAGGGTAAAAACAAAAGATGAAAGCATAGTTCTTCAAGACGTTCTCAGGGCTCACAATGGATACAGTAAATAAGATTAAAGATGTAATAGCACTGACAATTGAGTTGAGAAAGTGTTGTTACTCAACTAAGTCTTAAATAATAATTTGTGAGTCACAATTAATTATAAGATTTCGCTTTCATTGCGTCTAGTGCGTGAGACGAAACGCAGCGATGAGTTGAATGGCTGATGGTGTAATTGATGTAATAGCACCGCTATTGTATTGATACATATCAAATTTGTCAACAACTATCATGATAGTCGCAACTTGGTTGTATTAACACGCGAAGGCAAAATTGAGGCATCAAAGTCGTTTCTCGTGGCGCAAACTCCTTCCATACTATTACAAAACAAAGACTTAAGTCGTACTCACTCACTTTTTACCATTAAATATCCGTCCGAAACCAGTTGAAAATGAACAAATGCGAAAGTGTCATACGAGTATTCATAGATTTTACTTTGTTTCGGGCGGATAATGTTTGCCAACGTTAATCCGCGTTTTGAAATTTTACGACATAAGTTTGAACAGCTTTAGTTAAGTATATCTAATCGATCCTCATAAACTATGTATAATCAAATCGGTTTATTGCTGTTAATAGGCCTCTTTGAGCATCTCGTAATCTCACAACCTTTAAAAATCTTATTAGCCACGTAAAAATGAAGATAGTACCTATATTTTCAATATAAATGATAACTGGTTAAATTTGTAGTTTTACGAGTATGCCTGCTATTCTGCCTGTTTTTTTTTTCAGTATTTTCGGGTGATTGTTGACATGCTTATTGTCTGTAGATAATTAAAAGAAGATATACTCACCTCAATCTACTAGTTGTCTGGAAGAGATAAAGAGTTATCTATCTATCGATTTATAACTGGAATAATGGTAACATGAGGACAGAATAAGAAATAGTACTCACGTACAGAAGTCTTCCTTGGAAAAGAAATTTAAAGAAATAACTACTCAATGTGATTGGCGCTTTGGTTTAATTTAGCTCGCGTCAGAAGTCCTCACCTCTTCGTTTAGATACCTAGACATCCATTGCAAGCCAATTTCATTCTTACTACTCTGAACAAACGATTCATGTAACCAAATGTTCCCCTTCAAAGTGGTCGCCGCGCGCATTGTAATAATGTAGGTATATTTTTGATACCTAAACGGGGAGTGACACAAGCCTGACATGAGGAGGATAGATTCACAACTTACGTGATGATATACAGAGCCAAAAGTCACAAAACCCAAAAGCCAGGCTGCCTTGTAGATAGAAAACAGAAATCACGAATATTGAAATTGATTTCATAACATTGGTTTGTCCGACATGACGTCTTTCTAGTATTTTATATTTTTATTAAATACTTACCTAAATCAGTTCTGTTTTGACATCATGATTTTTGTAGCATGCAATCCAATTTCCCGGCTGAAACTACTTTATTATTATCTACTTACGTTCTTGAACTGTAAGTTATTACTAAATTTATTTCGTAAACACGGATTGATTTATTGAAGACTGTACCTGAAACAACAAACGGCACATTTAAAGCAAGCTTTATCATTATTATAAGGAGCTCGGTGGCCCAGTGGGAGTGCGCACCACTAGCGCTTTCGCAAGTAAAGCGACATCGGGCGATGGGTGACCGCAAGGGGCAACGGCTTATGCGTGCCTTCCGTGCTTCGGAAGGCACGCATAAGCCGTTGGTTCCGGCTGTCATCATTGTAAGGCAGTCGTCAAGCTGTCAGATGCCTTTAGGTAGCCTGAAAAATCGGACACCAGTGTTGGCCACTAACACACACGAAAAACAAAACAATCATTATTGCAAACCTAATAACCTGAATTGTTTTATACAACGAACTTTCTGCCTGTAGCTTGGTTGTATATAAGTCAGCTGCCCAGCATGGCACTGGCGACAGCCGAGAGTTTATCGAGCGCTATCATCTATAGATAGCTATGCATAATAATAACGAGCGGGATGGCACTAATCCGTCACGCGATAAAAACTTTAGCTTGGTTAACAATATTACCATGCTACGTAGGCAGTAATCGTAGATATATTTTAACAAAGACAAATAATCAGCTATGAATTTACTTTCGCTTGCCGCAACGACTGACGACATAGCCGATATGAGTATGAATGCTGTCAGAAATATAATGCAAGACTTTTTCATACAGTTAATAATTAGCTAGTATTAATAAATTTAATTTACTATCCACAGGCAAGTATTAAAAAAAACTAAAGGATAGGTGGGTAGGTACTTATGAACTTAACAAAGTAATACGATAAAGTAAGCAAAATATTCACTTTGGTACGACATATAGTCGGTCTACTAAATGTACGATTATAACATGTCACAATAAATAGCTATTAGCAACCAAATATTATAAATATAGAACCTAACAAATTAGGATATGAAAAGTGTTGTTGCAGCATATTTCGTCACGCGTAACCTTTTAGTAATAGCTTTGTCCAGTTAGATTAATTGATAATTGTTCAGAATGAACATTTTAATAGTCTACGCTAATAACCATTTAACACTATGCCCCTAGCTACCACTAACGGCGTAGTACAAAATACTGCGAGCAAAGAAATATAACATACACTTTCACGCAATCGTTATGCATTGTATTCTGTTATCTGGAAGACATCGTTCTAAGCGATAAGACCGCCTATTGTACCTATGTATTAATTTTTTTTTATTTAAGCTCCTTCTAGTTCAATTAATGCAGCTTTTGGTATTACTTTTTGGCATACAAATCGCGTCACGGCAAAAAACGCCTAGCCAGTGCTGAGCTATCATAATCTGTCCTAGGCACATTTCTCTCTGCGATTGCTTTCATCTCCACAAAAACAGTATAGCACCAGATTTACTGGACAGAACTAACTAAGCTTTTAAGTACGCTCTATAGCTAAAGTCAAAATATAAGTGGGATATTTCAAAATACGAGGCCAAGCCATATAAAAATCCCTTAGAATATCAGAAATAGTTTCGTAAACGTTTCCTTGCAATATCTTATGTTTGAAAGATTTCTTCACAAAATTAATAACAAATACCATAATCAGAATGCGCACATTGCTTAGCACACCTTATAAGAACAAATGTGTACTTTTAACAAACATTGTGTCAAGCCTCTTACCTGTGGTTTTGTTAATTCGTGTCAAGCAGTTAAGAGTGTTGCGCAGTTTTTCAAGCTATCATTTTTAATAAGTTTCCGATACGGCAACCAGAGATAAACTTGCAGCACGTGAACAATTGAAAGTTATAAACCGTTTTGCAATGGCTACGGGCCTTTTGTGATAGTTGGTCAGTTTATTGTCGTAGAATGTTCAAATTACATGTTCAATGCATATTAAAATGAAACAAGTAGAGGTTTTAAGCGATTTTATCATAACCTCAGGACTAAAAAAATTGCATTTATGTGAAACAATTGGTACATTATTATTATAACCATCAATGGAGTACCTATATATAAAGATAGCCGCCAAATTATGAACTTTATTCCTCGTAGTTAAAATCGACTAAGGATAAGGATTTTAATTCGTTAAAACTGTCATGCAACGTTTATATTAATCAATAATTAATTAAAGAGTAAATTTGTAGGAAATAGAAAAAATAGACATCGCTGAACCTGTAGGTAGAAAAGAACTACGGCATTAAGTCGGCTAGTTACAATTTCATGTAATAAGGTTTAATAAATAATCGAGTCATTACTTCGTTAAAAGTCACTAGCAGGTACTGTTCAAAACATCTTGATATGTTTAACATTCGAGTTGCCTCTACTTATGACTATCTAAATGGCATGACCATTTCATGTCGAGATTGACATTTCGTTATGCCTTTACGGCCTAGACCACCCTTTTAGTTAGGTAGGTATTTGCTAAGAGAATTCACATGTTAAGAAAGTATTATTTTTAAAACGTAAATTAACGAAAAAGTTAGTTAATCATATTGAAAAGAAATCCCAGGAACCAACCAATAAAATGCAGTTTGCTGTTACTCTCGAACAGCTGATTTTTTATTTAAATTGTATGTTTGTATAGCTAATCGTTTCTTTTTTCTTTTTCGATGTAATTAATCTAAATAGCATCACTTTGCTCGATATAATATCTAAATTCAAAATATGTGATGATAAATTTATTCTCTCTCATTGTGAAATATTTTCATCACTTATTTTCTATTTAGATATTACGATGTTTATTCCCTGGGCTTAGTGGTTCAATATTATAATAAGCTGAGCATCGTTATTAGCCTTTCTCCAACATCCTGTATACATAAACAATTTAGAGTCACGACTGTGACATTTTACTTTCGTTTACATTATGTGCCGAATATCTGTTCCATGGTCAGTTTTCGTTGATACTAATTCTTGTTTACTCCAAGGATTTTAGAAGGGTCCATCATCTTATAGTACCATCTGATTACAAACGCACTTAAACCCTCTTATGTCGATAGTCATAGAGCTCATAATGGTTTAGACACAGAAAGTACTCGAGGTAGAACTACTGCTCTAAATTTATGATTTGCAATCCGACGCCTACAGTCTAAATTCCTATACCAAGATATCTGTGAGGCAAAACTGATTGAAGCCATGTTCGCCCAAAGTTTTCGACCAATTTAAAATTAAATATTTTGCATACAAACAAATAGGTTTGTAGTAACAACTGTATCTGAAGCCATATTGTAGTGAAGTTTTCTTTCACCTGTTATTTACATGGAGAAGATAAAAAGTAAGTAAATGGTGATTCATGCGGACAATATGCGGTATAAATCCAAAAACTATATAGGCAGGAATGCGCGGGCGCAAATGCCGCGCTCGGCGCCGCCCGCAACGGTCCAAATGTCAGAATCGTGATTTTTGCCAAGAAACGTTTCGTAAACGCAGACGGCGTATGAACTACAGATATATTATCAGTATATTTGCTATGATATGTGGTGGTAAGCTGGTGTAAAGGTATCCCCAAACATCCTTGCAAAACATGCTGATATTTAAATAATAGCAAAATTTGAAATCTTTCTTGGTTTCGCTCTGCGACTGGTTTCTCTGCATTTCTATTTGATATCGATATCAAAGTCATACAAATAAAATGAGAGAAACATTAAATATTGAACAGCATTCCAGATACTGTAACATTAAAGTCGATGAAAATAGAACAATAAATATTCTAGAATACAACGTTTTCTAGATAAACAGAGTAAAATAATTTCTTAAAATGTGCCTACTTACTGTCCATTAAACTAAAATACTAGGAAGCCACTGAAAATATGAATAAACATGTACTTTGGCAGAGAAAGAGACATTCAGGCCATCCGCCATCGTTTTAGATAGTTATTTTACGACGGCGATGTTCAAACGACGTCAATGTTTAATGCAAATGTCCTATAATCCGGGTTTCTACTGGAACTAGGCGACGTTCAACCGCGAAGACTCCCAACTATCTAACTAATGCGCTTATAATGCTACCATTATGTTGTCGACTACCAGGGAAAGTAGGCAGGGTCATTTAAACGAGACCTGCATGAATAAACTTCCCGACGGTGGTAAAAATGATGCACACGACGAAATTGAAGAAGACACTGCTAGAATTAAAGACAATGGCACAGAATTTACAAATAATGTTTCTCATGCTTCGCTAAGTACGATAACTGCTTTTGCTACTTCGCTATCAAACGAACTAGCTGATTTCATTCAGAAACTGATAATTTGGTAAGCAAAAAGAGTAAAATTACAAAAGAAATAGTCAAATTTTGAAAGCCAATTTATATAAAAAACTGTTGTAATTACTATTTCGAAAGTAATTTAAAATTTTTGAATAGATACTTTTTATGAGCAACAAAAAATTCATTATCTAGCCCGAAGTTTTTGTACATTTGTTTGCAAAGTGCATACACAATCATCTTATATAAAGTAACCCAAGCGCAAAATTGTGTAATTTGATGACCCCCGTAGCACTGAGTTGAAATCTAAAGATATCGAAAGTTCGATTTGCATCAATAATTTACTTCATGTTTGCTAAAATTCGAATGAAATCTTACTTATTTTATGAAACAAATACAAATGTCCCAATTTTTATGAGTTTGTAGATTTGTGTTTGAAAATTTGGTTATCAATCACTCAAAAAACAACTAAATTAATTGGGATAAAAAATATAAATTCAACTCAACAAACTGTTTATCTCAGGTTTTTGTACAATTTAACAAGGTCTTACAATACTTCCATCCATAAAAGCTTGTATAATGTTATAACCAGTGGTCGGATAATCGGATGCATATTTGCCTAAAGTTAATTTTTGGCTAGGAAATTATGGAATCGGCTTCTTAAAACATATTTTTTAAATACAAAATCCGGCAAAGCGACGAATGTCATTAAATGAACAAAAGGAACTACTTTCGGGTCACTACCTGCATACAAGCAGGTATATAATTTGCCGTATCACTCGCACTCATTATGAAATGTTTATTAGTTTCGCAGTACTACACATAAACATTTTTTAACGAAACTCAAGACACCAAGTTGTTTGTCGCTATGTGGAGAGAAGAAAGATAATTACTCATCGTGACATGACATCTATACTAGTTTGGTAACCTGCTTTACAAAATTAGCCGGCATCCGATTCCATAGTTAAAAAGCATTAAATTCGATCGGAATCGCGAGATTTACAATCGATACAAAAGTGCATTCCATATTAGCCAACACCTGAACTTAAGGAAATGTACACCCTACCCGATTTAATTCCATAATCAAAACACAAAATTTTGTCGATTCCGGAATCCCGGGAGTTTTCAGATACAAAAGTGCACTCCATAACTGCCAACATCTCAGCTTTAGGTAAATATACATCCGATTATCCGACCACTGGTTATAACAGAATCCAGATACGTGGGTCTTGTTAAAAATACCTTGGAACCCTTTAACGGCAGTAAAACTCATTCTATAAGCCTCATAAATTCAAATTGACCTACAAGTGAATGTATTGTTTATTGAACTAAACTGGTAGATCTTCTTTCGCCTTGGTAGTGTTTAATGAGGAATTCGCGTTGGTCACGCTTGACCTCGGTGTGCGGAAGAAAGGTAACAACCAATCGCTTTTGTTTCTACCATAGAATGAACTTCATTTTTTTTGCTCTATTTATTTTGCCCCTCATTTTTTAAATCTTCGCAGTAAACAATTCAATTTCAAGTGGGTTTTTAACGAAAATACCAGAAAAAGTTTGTTAGCTGAAAAGAGTTTTAAGTTTGCTTTACTCATGCAGATTTCAACAGAAATGTTTTTTAAATGAAGATTTTAGTATCCTTTTCCAATATTTGTTAAGCTGTTAGTGGAAATGGACTTGACCGTTATTTAGTCAGAATCTCTAAAATTTCACCGTTTTGAACAAATTTACAGTGACTCACGAAAGGTCGAGGTGTTTCACAATATTAAGTCCTTTACGTTACTTTGTTAAGCTATTGCAATAAACAGAATGATTAGCAATAGTCGACGAATAGGAGAGTCACGAAGAGTTTGGCAATGTATGATCTGAACATCTCTATTGAAACGGTTTCTTTTGTTCTATTTTCATTCAATACATGATGAAATTGTTTTGATTTTGGTCTTATTATCTCAGCATGTATGTATGTGATTAATTATATTCTACTATTGTGGCTTAATTCAAGTATATATTTGACAGTTTCAAGTTAGCATACTAATATATTTTATTTTGTATGCAACGAGAACTCTTCGGGTGCTCTGGGGCAAAAGAAAAAACATAGAATGTGCCAGCCGCTTTTCTTCCCACGCACATCATAAAAGCCTATAGAGGAAATAAACAAAAATGTTAATTATGTAAACATGCAATGTAGCTTAAAACTGTCTAGAAACCATCACTATTTACCCGACTGCGCCAAAAGGAGGCTTATATTTTTCGAGAGTAGATATGTATTTAAAATTGTTTGGCACGCTCTACGGCCTGAACGGCTCTATGGAGTTAAGCTTGAGAGGTGTCATTAGATTCATTTCCATCCAGTGTCATTCTCAGAATTAAGGAGACTTAATTCTGAGAATGACACTGGGTATATAAAAAAGCAGTCGGGTTTTTTTTTTTTAATAATGACTTGTTCTATTCCTTTTTTCAACCTTCTCGCCCTTGATCACGCTAAAAGTGGCTTTGTCTGCCCCATTAAAGATAAAGACGTGACAGTGTATAAGTATATGTAACTAGCCTTGTTCATGTCAACATGCTTACCATTACCAATATATTCATCCTCGACGCATCCTTGACTTTTTACCGTTCAAATTAGCATTTACTTCGTACAAGCCCCTAAAATATACAATATTGTAATGGAAATCCACTTTTTAACTCTTTAGTCACGAACATGAACCAATTTTCATCCAAATATGACCTATAACCTTCGTTGTCTCATTTTACAAGCTATTTTTATGCCGAACGATATAAATCATAGCGTAATAAACGAACAAAGTAATGTTCCTTGTCATTTAAAATAAAATATATTACTCATTAATTTTAAATAGCGGTCGTAAGTTACGTTTCTTATATTTACCCAAAAGTTCGGGAAAAATCAGACAGTTGGCTATAAATTCTAGGCTGTATAGTCTCATCATCGCTGACATAAAAAGCAATATAAAAATACCTCCACTATCACGTCTATTATCCCTAATGGGGTAGACATAATGTTTTGGATCTCTAAGTAGACAGAGGCCAGGGTCGCAAAACCCAAAGGCTACTAGTAATTAGATGAAAAATAGAATCAAAATAATTTCCCCTGTTCTCTTTATTGGCTTTTAGACTTAACTCACACCGGAAGAGAAGCGGCGGGCAGCTCACTTTCATCATCAATCTATATTCATCTTTATTTTGATTTGCGTAATGCACAGTATAGCTTGAACAAAACCGCCGAGTTTTTTCAAGCCATTCTTCATTTCATAGAGAGAAATAAAGGTTAGTATAGTTTAAAAGTAAATTAGGCTGCCCATGGGCTGCCCGCTGCTTATCTTCGGGTGTGAGTTAAACCTTACGATCAGCGTGGGGAGAAAACTAGCTGGTACATTCTAAGTTTTTTTCTTTTCTTTTAGACCAGTATGAAAGAAAAAAGCAAGTCTTTACAAAATGCCAGTCTCTTCACATCGTAGAAAGAATCAATTACCACTTTCACGAGCTGTCTTCTGTCGACATGTTGTGCACAAAAGGCTCTGATATGACAGCTCTGTCCATTCAGAGCCAAACTTGTTTAGATACACGCCAGCTATAGTACTTACTTGGAACTCTATGCCATGTAAATAAAAGATAATTTTAAGCCTTTGCAATATCTAAGAAAGAATATAACAAGAGACATTCCTACGTAGAAATACGCAAACCAGTCATGTAAGTACAGACAACGCAAACTTACAATACTTTTAACTGTTTTAAGGGCTAGGCTCGACGCAAAACAGGAATTTGTATAATCATGAGTTGACTTATATAAATTTGGCAAATTTATTAAATTTTTATGTGTGAAAAAAGTTATCGCCCGTCAATAATTTTACAAGAAATAATACTCCTGTGCCGGGTCGCACAAAATAAAAATAAAACAACTATCTATCAATTAAAAACTTCTTATTTTCGCTGCGTAGCATACAAGAATTCTTTTTAAAAATAAATTAAATTTTAATATACTTTACACGTAACGTAAATTATACTTTTGACGTGTAAAAGTGCCTGTAAAGGTCTTATTACTGAATTAACATTTGAATCTTTGAATCTTTAAGAATGTTAGTTTGTGACCCACATATTTCGGTCACTGACTTTTCACCATAGATTTAGAAGTAAAAAAAATTTAAGTCTATGATTTTCACATATTTTTATGGCCGTTCTAATGTATGGAAGATGCAGCGGCAATGCGCATTCCACGTTTTTTAAATTTCTTCATACCAGCATTTAGGCACGCAGGACTGCATTGTGTAATAAAGATATACAATGATAATTTTATGAGCAATAAACAGTGATTAACTAGACATCGACGATAGATGTCCTATCATTTATTAAGATCAATGGACAGGCGCTAGAGCGTGAATGAAGCGCTTTCTTTGCGAGACACGATATATGGCGAAGCCTATGTGATTGTCAGATATTTAAAATTTTAGAATCTACAGACAAACAGAAAAAATAAAGTATATTAGTAGAAAAAAAACATTAAACTATATGCAATTAAACTTGAGACACAACTTATTTAGTCTACTAATAATGGTCTCCGCTCAACATAATGCCGCGGTGTGACTGTGAGTCGCAAGTCGAGACGCTACAGCTTACAGAGCCACTTAAGAATCCCATTACCCTATACTATTCCATAAAAACTCTACCTTTTAGTTTGAAATGACATGTGAGATTTCGGTCGTATTTTGTAATTTTAAAGAAATTGCATATTTCCAGGCTATATAAGTAGTATTCGACAGTCAAATATGAACTTTAAAAGAAATTATGAGAGTGCGTAAAAGTTTTCTATACTGTTGGTCAAATATGATTTGATACACTATATTCTCTTTTAAGTTTATATTTTGACTGTTAAAACTAGTTATATGCCTTAATATATGCAATTTCTTTGAAATAACATGACTTAGCCAAAGTCTGACATGCCGTTTCAAAATAAAAGCTATACCACGTTTGTATGGAAGTCTGGTTTTGTCAAGGGTAAGGGGACTCTTATCAAGTATTAAGTTATTTCTAGCTGTTTTGGCTCTATCCCGGTCACACGAAAAGCAAGATGTGCGACATAACTTGCTTCGCGTTACGCGCCTATATGCCGCAAAGAACATATAATCACGATATGTCGTTTCATACAATTTCTTTCCACCGTTCACACCATGCGCATGCGCAACTTGCGCGGGTAGAAATAAGTTGCGTCGCGCACTTTGCGCTTCACTTGGTTCGACCTTGAATCATTAATTTAAATATACAATGTAAGTGTAAATATGTGTGTATATTGCTTTTCTTTTCCGAATACCTGTGAGTGTCCTATGACAGAGGACAAGGCATACAAACATATATTTCCTTGCTTTCCTCGCTAATTAATTACATTGCGTGCTGTTCTGACAATGCAACGGATCCACGGTCCGCTGCACTCATCTGGCAGCGGACAGACGGACAGAACGAACGGACGATACGAGCACAGGATGTCCGTTCAGCCTTGACGCTTATGATTATGATCCTTATACAAAACCAGGTAAATCAAGTCATTGTACTCATTAGTACATTGCTTATTACTCATTTTCTCGACATTCTTATTTTTTCCTTCATATTCCATACTCAAATTCATGTTTCTTTTTCACACTGTTTCATTCCAACACATCTTGATTTGTCTTTGTAGTAAAGTATATATCCAAAACAGTTCATTAATACTAGCTTTACTAATCTTTATTTATCGCTCTTCCGACTGGCTCACGTTCTGTTACTCGACGGTGATGACTAAAAATCAGTGTTTGCTCCCTGAGCAATTTTAACGCTGCGTTATTGCCTTTTTGTATCACTGCGGTTCACCCTATTTCTACAACTGATTGTCAATGTTATTTTTGCCCTAGTGAGGCAAACAAAATGCTTATCTATATATCTTATAATAAGATTTAAAAAAACCTTTAAACTTTAGATATACAAATACTGTGGTCAATAAATAAATACCTTTAAACTTTAGATAAATAAATACTGTGGTAATAATAAATTTACTCATAAAATATGCACATTACAATAAAACCTAATAACCGGGCAAGTGCGAGTCGCGCACGAAGGGTTCCATACCATTATCTGAAAAAAATCACGTTAGTTGTAAGGGAGCCCAACTTAAATATTTATTTTATTCTGTTTTTAAGTTTTTTTTTTTGTTATAACGGCAACAGAAATACATCATATGTGAAAATTTCAACTGTCTAGCTATTACGGTTCCTGAGATCGTTCGTCCGTCACCAGGCTGTGGTGACGGACGGACGGACGAACAGCATAGTCTTAATGAAAGTTTCCCGTTTCTACCCCTTGGGTTTGAAACCCTAAAAATTCGAAGCTGCGCCATATCCTTTGCACCAGAAATAAGCGAGAGCGGAGGTCTCGATTTCTTTATATTCAATGCCCCAACTCTTCTGATTAGACAGCACCTCAGCAGCTCTTGGTATATACAGTTTAGGTATGACTGTAGTGCTGCATATTTCACCTGCTTATTTTCCTCAGCAGTCGGTTTTTTCATAATATGATAAGATAACATCAACTGCTTGAGATTTGTCTTATGGGATACTAACTCAATGATACTATACTTTATAACAAATACATATACAGATAAACACCCAAGATCCAGGACAATTTGAAAAGGCCATTTTCCAACTTGCCCCGATCGGGGATCGAACTCGGAACCGGACTAGCATGGTGTCCACTACGGCACGGAGGTCGTCAATGAATGATAAGATAAATTAAGAATACGTAGATAAAAATGTTGATTGAAGTAACTAGGGAGCAGTAAATCCGTACAACATTAGACGCCGTTACTAGACGAGCGATGTCGTGACCTCCCGGTAAATAAGCTGACCGAATATACATATGATACAGATTAGACGATAGAAGAGGATATCCGTCCGTCTGCCTTGATGTTATGTTCCTTGCAGATAAATCACCGATGGTTACAAGGCTTCGCATTTGTTTTAAAGTTTAAGGCCAAAATTTACACAAAATATTATTATCTAATTAATATTAATATATGAACTTAAACAAAGATAATTTCATTTTTTTATAAGAAAGGATATAGACGTTTAGGACATAGATACAGTATTGTCTATAGGTATAGACAATACTGTATCAACAACCGTATTTTTTAATCATCATCATCCGAGCATATTCCCGTCTGCCTCCTCAGCAGCAACGCTCCAGAGCCCGGGGTCCGCTATCTTACCAAGGAGATTTGACGAGGTTGCTGGTTTTTACACAGAGCGACTGCCGTCTGACCTCCACAACCCAAAGGGCAAACCAGGAACCAATCCTTGGATAGTTTGATGATCAAACGCTAGGTGGCGAAACACGGAATCATCTTTCTTTTCGGATAATCAGGTGATTCAAGCCTACAATATCCTGTCTAGACTGGAAACAACTTTTCACAAAGTATGCTTCCCAGTGGGAATCGAACCCATGACCTCTGGGTCACAAGGCGAACGCCTTGACCACTGGACCACGGAGGCAGTCGTATTTTTTAATAACCGACAGTAATTATGTGGGATATAATTACTTTTAAATTGTATCACAACTTTGTTTAAGAAAGTTTTACACATTTTATTTGAGTTGCATATATCAAGTTCGTGTAGAATTACGAAATACGTCAGTTGTCTCACCTGTCACGAGTACTTCCTACCAGCTGGCTTGTAATGTAGATGTAAGGTTAATTATAATTACTTGTTTTGAAGCATGTTCATACAAAACACCTTGCATTGGCAACAAAACAATGCGCCACATCAAATGAAGGAAAATCCCTTCTATGCTAGTCTGGGAGAAAATAAAAAACTTGGAATGTACTGCTGCTTCTTTTCCCGCATCGATCGTAGAAGCCGATCGAGGGAATGGGCGAAAATGCTAAACATGTTAATAGACGATGTGGCTAGCAACCCATTACTATTTGGATTCCTTATTCAAGATTCTCGCCCACCATCACGGTAAACTAAAAGTGGCCTTTGAGTCTTCCCTGGGCTCTATCAAGAACCAAAACCAATTTGTATCTGGTAAAGAATTGCCATCGCTATACAAAGAGAAAACGCTGCTAGCATGATGGGCACCTTTGAACCAGGTACTATCCGAGGTGGAATTTTTGATTCCTTTTAGTCTTAATTTAGTTTTAGTAAAATATATTATTTTAGTTTCATAATTTAGTGTAATTTTTTATCCGTAGTTTACTATATCAATATTTTAAGTTTTTAGCTGCTGTATGTATTTGTCAATGTTTGATTGTCAAAAAACAAACTTGACCGTCTTCTCAATAACTGTATTTGCTATATCTTTGGTCTTCGTAAGTATGATCATGTGTCGTCTTACCGCTCCCAACTTCATTGGTTACCAATTCGTCAACGACGTAACTTGCACATCCTTACATCCTATTTACCAGTTGATGTCCGGAAGGCTAAAACCCGCTTTTCATTTAAGAAACAGGTAAAGACACCCTTTCTTCAAAAACTGTCAGATAGATCATAGTGTATTTATGTAGTATATGTAGGTAATATTTATCATAGTTATAGTTAATAGTGTGTATTTTTTTGTATGTAGTTTATTGTTTTGACATATAGTCTTTTTTTCTTTTTCGCCTAATACCTATTCAAGTTTTGCACTACCCCTGTCATTCTCTACATCACCCGTTTGGTTGACAGGTAGATAAGGCCTTAGGCTTTAATTCCGCCATTACACTTGTATTTGTGTATGAAGTTAAATAAATTAATTTATTGTTTAGTCCAAAACGCTATATCTGCCCCATAAGGGTTAATTAAAGACATAATAGTATGTATGAAAATGGAAATCGTTAAAACCACTCTTCATAAATAACATTATAATAAGGCTAAATATGTGTAGTTTATAAATAGAATGTTAGGTCAATATGTCATAACTTAATAAGGCTTTGTTATGAGAAGAATTTAAGTTGCCATGTAAAAATATCTTTTGGATGATCGGATTTCCGTTAACACAGACTTATGTACTACGAGAAATAAGAGCATAGTTAAAAACAAATCTTCATTACGAGGTGCGAGTGTATATTTCAATCTGTATAGTATAAAGTTTAAAGATTTATTGTCATAAATTATTTAAATTTATAATTTTCTTTTAAATAATATTTCTTTGTTTAAAGATTTACCATCACCATTGATTATAATTATACAGTACATATCCTTAATATTAACCAGCAAGCGATAAATATCTCTTAAAATCCAAAGATAAAATGCCATAAAATTGCATAATATGATCGTCAAGCATTGCATGTCTGCAGATTCGCATGTCTAAAGCCGGCGTTCTATTAAAACCGGTATTAAGGGTTCTCAAATACTGCAATTACTGGGCGAGAATCTTGAGGCCAATTTTGAGGCGCCATTATCGAAACCGTAACCTACTTAGTTCATATTGATTCAAGACTAAGGCCGAGATTGATGTGCGAGTTAGTGAACGCGAAAGTGGGTCGATGTTGAGTAAATAGCATATGATGATATCATATTATCTGAATTCTATCGGTAACTGATACACACTTTACTCCGAAATATAAAGTCGTATTCGATTCTCCTAAATTTTTAAGTCTTATGTTTCTGTAGTCATTATCTTCATGAACCAAAAGTTTTGACATAATCTTGAGTCTCATAATGTTTTAACTTTAAGGTAAATGTTTTGGTTGAGGTGGGCTCCCATACAACAAACGAGATTTTATTCCGTTTTTTGCTCGACATTGATAACGGCAACAGGTAGACGCTTTAAATATTCACAGAATATTTAGTTATATATTTACTTTCAAAATAAATAATTAATTTAAAATAAAATAAATCTTTAAGGAATGCTCAAAAATCTTGATTTTTTAGATAATGGTACGGAACCCTTCGTGTGCGAGTCCGACTCGCACTTGGCCGGTTATTTTATGTACGTTTACCAATTATTTTAGTATAAATAGCGAACTAGGACAAACTACTAGCATGAACGCGTTCACTTTACTCGACCAATCTGAACCGTACGCTATAGAAATAATGATGAAATTATTCAGTATCCAGCTTTGTGCTACACACAATACACGCATCGGGTTTTCATCATCCAACTAAAAGGGCTGCCAAATTGCTCGTATATATGAAATCCTAGGATGCAAATTGTAGATTACAAATATCAACTTTACTGTAACCGCAATAAATTGTAATTTTCATTGTAATAGACGAGCAGTTATGAAAGTATCGAAGATCATTTCTAATTAAGAACAATTTGTTTTTTATTTTCAATTTTGTTGTCCTAATAAGTAAGTCTAAACAAAAAATTATAAAAAATAAATTATTATCAGTATTGAGATGGAAAGTTACGAAACGTTTTGTTCTTGCAGTTGCGTGTTTTGCACAATTTTCTTAACGTAGATTGATGTCTAAATTACCGTAATGAGACGTTTAAAACTGGCAGACTTCATAAATAAGAGATATATATTTGTTTATATTTGTACATAATATGAGTAAAGAGCTAAAAATAAGGTTGGATATTATCAAGCACCTACATTGATAACTTTTTTAGTTCTGCATATCAGATTTTTAAAAATAGTAATTTCTATTTTTTTTTTCAATTTCAAATTAGGCTGTATCAAAAGCAAAAATAGAAGTAATATTCATATGCTTTACGGTTTGTAGGACTTATTTTCGACACCTTTAGTATATTGCTTTCAGAAGACCTAAGAAGTAAGACCTAGGTACATACGAGTATATGTTGAGTAAATAAATTTCTGTAAGTTAAATGACTATAAAATTGGCGGTCACAATGACTATTATTACTATTATGGACCTTACTGCAATTGATATCATTTGGAGTCACATATTTCAATGACCCTACTGACATCAAGATAGTTAGAAAACTGAGGTTCAGGTGTCAAAGAGACCGTATAAAGAATAGTATATCAAAGTAATCGTAGTAACAAAATAGAAAGAAAGGGAATTCGTGTCTGTTTAGTCGTTTGACGCACACATAACACGATGATCGCGGTAAGTCCCATAATATAAATAAAATTCATATAAGTTCTAAACCGCAATAAAACGTATTGTACTATTATTAATCTATGCAATACCGCTCAAGATAAAATTATACGAAAAAGATAAGGGAAATTACACAGTTAAATCGATTGGCGTAATCGATAATCAATTGCATCGCCCACCGCTTTATCGCAACGTATAATTTGACGGCGTCAAAACTCGTATAATCTATGCTCTGACATCTTAAATGCCGCCAGAACGAAATTTATAATTCGTGTGAACGATAGTCAAAAACTCGAAACTAAGTCAAAAGTCTAATTATTTTTTCACCCGGTAGGAGAATAAAGTGTCCGAGCCGATTATAGTACGAATATTTAAAGGAGTGATTCAGTCCATCATTTAAAATAAATTTTCCCAATAAATGTATATCGAAATACGAAAATTTTTTGATTTTCTATAGAAACTAGATTACGTGACTACTTCAATTTGTGTGAGAACTTTTGACAAAAAATGCATCCATTAGGAAAGTTGTTCAAAATTATGAACTGAATGATCTTATAAAATATTTAGCTGAATCTAAAAGCACCATACTAATACCTATTTCAGAAAATGAAAACCAACGTAAAACGTAACTAGGGTTGCTATCCGTCCTGGTTTCCCCGGATTTGTCCTAGTTTACAGGGCAGTTACTCATTAGCAGTCCGGCTTTTTTTTTTTCTTTTCTTGAATTGACATACATAGGTTGCCTCGTGCGGCATTTCATACTTCGTCCAGGTTAAAAAAATATTTAAATAGTCTTGGGCCGTCCGGCCCGCGACACACGCACTGTGCCCGCACGCCGCCCGTTAGTTATCTAATATATAAAATTCTCGTGTCACAGTTTTCGTTGCCATACTCCTCCGAAACGGCATGACCGATTTTGATGAAATTTTTTGTGCTTATCCGGTATCTATGAGAATCGGCCAACATCTATTTTTCATCCCCCTAAATGTTAGGGGTAGTCCACCCCTAATTTTTTATTTTTTAGACAAAATTTTTAATTTCTATTTTTTTATGATACACAACATACAAAAATACATACAATCTATTTATATGGCAAAACAACGTTTGCCGGGTCAGCTAGTTATAGATAAAAATTTAAAGAAGATAATTATTATTGAGTTAAAACAGTTACCTCAAAAATTGTAAGACTGAATACTAAAATGGTCTCAGTACTTTTAAGATTTTTGTTAAAAATTGAATTAAATTTTGTTAGGTTTATTATTTTAATTTGGTTTTGTTTCCATAACAATAGTTTGTGTTTTATTTTAAGAATTAAAAATCGAACTGATTATTAAAACAATTTGTAAAAGATTCTGTTTTATTAGGAACATTTGACATGAAAATGATGATAGAATTTGCCTAAATTTAATTTTACGGTCTGAAAATAAATAAAAAGTGATTTATGACATTTCATGTCATTTCATCATTTTTAATCATTGACTATGTTTAAAAAAATCTGTTATCATGTCTGGGTTCTGGGCTCTAAAATCCGGGGTTTCCACGCATCTTCTCCTGGTTGCCAAATTATAGAGATGGCAACCCTAAACGTAAGCCACATTTTATTGCGGAATCATTATAGGTTAGATCAAAGAATATTATATAAATAAAACTCTCTACTAGAGTTCCCCAGGGATAGTTATAAAATATATCCCATGCGGGTGATGCGGGCGAAGCCACCAAAAGCTATTAATTAAAAATCTCATACATTCTTACTTAGGTGTTTTTTAACGACCACTCCTTGCAATAAGGTCGCTACAACCGGTAACAGAGCTAACCAACCACAACGGTTTCCCATATGAACAATAAGCTATTATTTCTCTGATATTAGAACTTATTCCCATTGAATATCAATCAACGGGGATTGAAGAGAATTTTTATTCCACTTAATTAGTAGCTGTGCATGTGATTACGTTAGTATTCCGTATTTTTAATACAGTAGTGTGTCTTTTTTACTACTTTTTACTCGTTACCAGAAAATGCCAGTAATAATTATAGGTACCTATATAACAAAATGTTTTAGTTTTCTTGTTAATCTTATGTTAAATTTCGTCATCTTTCTACAAAAATTTAGTAATTCATGTGCATAGGTACGCATATATCCACTCACAAATGATAAAATTTAATGCTAAATATTGCATACTTGTTCTAGAAGTTGATCAATTCGTTTGTATTTTTTTTTTGTTACCTCAGAACTTCATCATTAAAATTATTTTTCTTCTCATATCAAAGAAAAGACTAACAATTGTTGCTTATTTAGCGTATCTGTGAATTATGTTGGGGGCGAGCTCAATCAGTGTTATTTGTCCCTATGTATTTATTTTATTATTTGGCTTTGAGTTCTTTTAATCTCGCTACATAGGTACCCTGCCAGATATCTCGACTTCTTTTAGATAATCGCTTTGGTATCTTATACGATATCATCCCTCTATCATAAGCAGAGATCGGAATCACGGGTGCTATAGCTATCAAAAGTATGGATATGACTTTATAATCTATAAATAAAACAATCATAATTATGTGACTTCAGGATATATTTTAATCGAAAAATATATACTAATGCTGAAATCACGTAATTATGATTTTTTTATTTACTTAGTGCCCAATTAGATTCTCGAGAAATTCCGGTACTTTTAGTCATATCCATACTTTTGATAGCAATAGCACCCGTGATTCCGATCTCTGATCATATGTACCTCTTTCCACAAAATAAAGTAGTCAATTCATATTGCAATGTTTTTCGCGTGTAACTTTCAAGATTAGCATAGAAACTTGATTCTATTTATCAAATCAATATCAAATCGAACCTTCCGATCCCAGATAAGCCTTTCACGACCATTCAATACAATCTGCATTCGATCTAGGCATTGTGTTCGAACTTTCGTTTCGATTGTGTCAGATTTCTTACCTCGTATGACCCAGACCTTGTTATATAAGATGTTATCACGGCGAAAGTGCCAGGTGCCATACCGATGGTCCGCAGGCGTTTTCTTTCACAACCGGTTCTAATTTCATCTAATTGTTTTGAATGGCTTTTATTAATTGAACGTATGGATCTTGATGTTGGAATATTGAATTAAACATTAAAGGCTGTAATTAGAAGGTGTGATGAATGTTGCTATCGACGCGAAAGTGAGAGAGTTATGTACGCTTACGTATTGCAAATAAAGGGTGTTTATCAAGAATGAAATCTTTCAGAGAATAACGAGTTTGAAAGTAAAATTAATTTAAGATTCGATGATGTTCCTGTGTATAATGACTTCACTGATAGATAATATAATTACAACGAATAGTGTTAAGTATCAGTTGTGAGTGACTTCACTAATTATATTTATGTCCATTATCAAATAAAATAAAGTTATCAAAACTGTTTCATTAATGAATATTGTTTTTAATGTGGTATTTTTGTCACACATAATAAGATATCGTTCATAAGATTATTTTTTGTACTATATTATCTTTCATAAGATTATTTTTTGTACTTCCAATAAAATATTTTAAATTCACTACAAATATACTATGTTTGTACCTATGCAAACCAATTAGAAACTTCGTGAATTAAATTGTAAACAACACTATTAACTATAGGTACTTCCTTAAATTAACCATTTTCCCAACATTAAACTCTTATCGAATGAGCGAAGCAACTTCCGGCTAAAACGATAAAAATAAACATAATCGGTATAACCGGAAACTTTGCGAATTATTCAAGTACCAGCAGAACTGGTTTGCTAAAGCCGTTGTGACATCTTTTGTTTAGAAATTCATAGAGAAAAGAGAAAGATCGTCACCGTGTTAATGACCTCGGCTCATAATGTTTGACCTATAGTCTCATGTTCATATTTCGTCATAGGTAGTTATGTTTTAGATATAAGCGGAAAATTTTCGGTTTTGCAAGTAAAAAAATTGAATATGACTAAGCACTAGGCTCCTACATGGACGACATTCTACATGTACGAGTATGCTAAGCACGAACATTTTTGTATTTCCTAGATCTTTTGGCACGTGATTATTATAATTATGTTCTTTCTGGGATCAACCTTCACTTCTTATTATTGTCAATATTTTTAATTTTTTCGAGTTTGTGACATATTTCGCAGTCATGAGTTTTTCTGCATTAAAAAATCTAAAATCACGTCACAGGTACGGCGCTTCATAGAAACGGAGTATCATTTATGTCTGCTACTATTAAGAACGAAACTATATTACCTCTACATCCGTACACACGTGAATGTGTGTGTGTGTTCGCCCCTCAACATCCTCGCCAAGGCGAGAACGAGAGAGAGGCAGAGGTGCAGGGCTTGGGAACGAGGACGCGTATTGCACGGGACCCTAAGAGATTCCGTTCTTTATGTAGTAATTATATTGCCCTTCTGGCGAGTAGATGACCAATAGTGTGAAAATGATATTCTTTCGGCGTTTCTTCTCAGCAGTGGTCGTTACGAAGCGCTGGTATCGGTAGCTTTTCTTTAAAAATAAATTATATTTTAATATACTTCACACGTAACGTAAATTATACTTATTGACGTGTAAAAGTACCTGCAGTAAAAGTCTAATTACTGAATAAACATTTGAATCTTTGAATCTATTATGGACATCTATGACAATCGACATTATTTTGAGAAGTTTTATTCCCTTATCAGTATAAAATATTTTATTTTTGACACACGATACTAACTTTTTATTCCGAAATCAGTTGTGGATTTCGCATTTGCGGTATTGTTTAACAATTTCTAAGTAATTACCCATTTTCCTAATAGAGAAGATGCATAATGAATAGATTTTGATAAATGTCTCTGAAGTTAAACACGTGATGAAAAATTTCGCCACGAATGGGATTCGAACCCGCGTCCCGCACGTTAACGCCTTGAGTGCACTACCAATTGTCACAATTAATTAAATTAATAAAAAAAAAAACAATAAAATGTCTCTGATTTTGTAAGTATTTACGAAAAAAAGCCTTTAAGAACAATTATATATTTTCATAGATTCGTTAACTTTGATTTTTAGTTAATTGAGAAAGACAATTTTAAAAGTATAAAAAAGTCAAAAAATAATATAACTATAGGATTTTTTTAAATTATAGCTTCTTTTGTTAAGAGGCCAATCCTGTAAACGCAATATTTGACACAGCATCCAAACAAATGTTCGTACATCACGCCTACAAATGCGACATAAGTGACGTCACTCCTGTCCGGTCTTTCTAAGGCGCTCCGAGACGCCGTCCAAAGGCGAACGTGACTTTGATACCTTTATATTTTAATGGGATTTTGGATTAGCAAGGTAGTTTTTTCTTGGACCTGCCTATTTTTTGGAACTCTTTCACGAAAGAAAAATGCATCTACGATTTACACAAGAAAAGAAACAATTAAAATATTTAATAACCGAAGGCTTTATGCAAAATCTAAATTTGTACGTAAATTAAAACTCCACTTCCAGTACTTATCTGACGAGGATGTCTGATGTTATATAATGGCTACTTCCTCAGACCACTTCCTGTGAAGAATGCGATCGTATACATAACTTTATGAAGGTTGATGTAACTGATCTAGAGCTGATTATACTTGGAATAAATATAATATTTTACGTGGCGTTATGAAAATTAAAAAATTAAAAATATCTTTATTAGAAACAATAAGTATACAGTACATTTAAAAAAACATCATGTACGATGACACCTGCAGTAGTTAAAAAAAACTGTGTCGCAGGCAAAAGGGAAAATTATGACCGCTAGTGGCGTTATTTGATACCTACAACTTCTCAAAAATAAAAACATAAATTAGCATTAGTAAATACATTCATGATTTTCAGAGAGAAATAAATTAATAACAGAAATTCAATTTCTCCAAAGGGCTTCTGCGTGTTGAACTGTATTCCCTCATGCAAGTCTCTCAAAGGACTGTAGTGAAAAGTCTTGTCCATATCAGATACAGATAATACTTTAAAATAACCGACCAAATGTGAGTCAAAATCGCGCACTCAGGGTTCCGTACCATTGTATATAAAAAATCACGTTTGTTGTATGGGAGCCCTATCAAATATTTAATTCCTTTTTTTTTCAAACGTGAATATACAAATGAACATTCTGTGAATATTTCAAGCGTCTACCTATTGCCGTTATTAATATCAAGCAAAAAAAAAATTGCGTTTGTTATAAGGGTTTTATTGGCTCCTCTCAAATATTCATTTTATTCTATTTTTAGTATTTATTGTTATAGCAGCAACAGAAATACATCATCTTTGAAAATTTTAACTGTCAAGCTATCATGGTTCATGAGATACAGTCTGGTGACAGACGGACACACAGACAGACCGACGGACAGCGGAGTCTTAGTCCCGTATTTACCCTTTGGGTACCGAACCCTAACACTGTAAATGTAATAAGCAATATTAAGTAATATTTAAAATTATATTTTAAATCACCACTAAAATTTGTGTTGCCTCTTTATTATTTTAAAAATATAATACATTAATGTGTTCATGAAGCAACATGATGACAGTTTAATATGGGTTATCTCAATAGATAAACACAATTGTTTAACTGAAAGTCTTTTTCAAATATCGAAGTATTAGAAACTTACAAATGTAAAATTAATTGCTTGACCCATTTTGTTAATTGTGGCATGGAAGGGTATGATCATGCACCAGATACCTATACATTTTTCGAAAAAAAAAAACACTCACCAGGAAAAGTGTACCTATGAATTTTTTTTTTTATTAAGATTTTAAGATTATTCTAAAACTGCACCTGTATTTCAAGCGGCTGCGCACACTGCGCAGGCGCATGAGAAGGCCGGCCGGACGTTCTCACCCTTTAAAGGTCATCGTGGCTTAATAACCATTACTTACGCGTTAGTTTTATCTTTTCTTGACTACTAGTGCTACTGTTTTACTATTTCCCTGCACATTTTCATCAGTTAATGCCAAGGATGCTTCTATATATTTTTTTCAGTTTTTGTCTTATATTTTTTTAGGGAAGTTAATCATTTGGCAGAAGGTCGGGAGGATTGGAAAATACTCTACCGACAAAAACATAAAATAGTTTTAAAATAAGTACATTGATAATATTTTTTTTACCTGTCGCTACAATCAAAAACGCTTTTCTCCGTTATATTTAAACGTTACATTTTAACTTCATATTAGAAGATTTTACTTTATATTTGCTATAAATATATGAGTATGGTCGATACGGTAAATTTAATATAGCACTGCAAAGCAACCTTTGACTCTAAAAGATACAAAATGTCAGTAACGTGCACACTGCACATACCTGATTAAAATTATTCAAATATATAATTTTGTCAAACACGAACAAAGAGAACACATAATTTACTGGATATTAGACTTAGCTAGCATAATTATTTTAGTTTATGTATACTATAGTTATTTTATTATTATACTGCAGAGACTTATAGAACGTGGACTTTTTAACTAAAATACTTTTTAATAAAAATATCAGTTCATAAAAATTTGGACTTATTTAACTTCTCGAATCTCGGATGGCATTTTCTAATGCCGCCGTGTCTCAAGAGGTTAAAAATAAATATTAAATTGTAAAGTTACACGTTAAATTAATATGAATGACCAAAAAAAAATATTTATATTTATAAATATATTAAAAAAATCGTTACCTATATTTATAAACTCATATTGCACACAAAATTAATAATTTCATATTCTTGTTTTTCTGGTCTCGAAACCGCGTCGACACGAGACGATTATTAATTCGCTATTAATTATTAATTTAGCTTACATTAGCAAAAATCGAAACCTCAGTTTTTGCAACGCAATGAATATGGATGTGCCCGAGTTTCTGCCATCGCCGGTGGACAGGAGACTAATGGGAAAAATTTTGTGGTTATTAAAGAGAAAATGAATGGCCTACCGAACGTGCGAACATCCTTGATGGTCAGATTAGTTGGCTATAAATGGTTGTTATAATTAGAGAAACAAGTTAATTTCAAAATAGAGGGGCATTATCATCTCATTTCACTTCTTCAGCTAGCGACATTTTACTCATGTATTGTATGTTATAAAATATTATTGTATATGTTTTGGCGCTATTTTTAACCGAGTTCCAAAATAGAGGAGGTTATCAATTCGTCGCGATCTTTTTTTATTTATGTTTACCCGACGAAGTCTGAGAACATTAGGAAAATTATTATTTTGTTTGATTCATGTGGTCCCATAGAATTTTTATCACAATCGGTTCTGTAGATTGGAGGTGAAGTCGGTTTTCACTTTTGAAACATTATATAATGATATTGCGAATAACGTGCATATCGGACTTTTCGTCCTACTTTTTAATAATACCAAGAATTTATATTAGCTAATAAATTGATTAATGTTTTCCTTAAACGATGACTGGTAGATAAAGCATTTGCATTAGGTCCACTATTTGTACCATTAAGGTCAGTAAAGATTATACATATTAATAAGCCCCTCTTCGTGGGCCTAGGTCTATTTGTAGATATAATTTTATTTATTAGTGTTATGTTGATAGTAACTTAAATAGATAATATTAAAAAAATATATATTTAAAAATTAAAAATTGCTCCAATAGTAGACAAGTTGAAAAGCCATCGTCTTACGCGGTATGGTCACGTCATGAGGAGGGATGCCGAACACCTGATGTGAAGGAACGAGGGGCTAGTGCAATTATGGTAAATGACAGAAAGAAGTGGAAACAGTTGACATATAGAGCTGACCCCAAATAGGGAAGTGGCGAGGAAAATGATGATGATGATGTTGATGGTAATTTTGAGTTAGTATCCAATAAAACAAGTCTCGAATTTACCTTGGGACTAGCTGAATCTGTATGATTTGTCCGTATATTTCATGTTGCTAGGTGTTTAAAGCTAGATGTGATAAAAGAAACATGTACCTAGTGGAAATGTTTACTAAAATTCAAGTTAAGGATTTTGCAAGACTCTAGTACAAAATATTACTAAAAATAAGATTATAAAGTAGGAACAATAATAGGAAAATAAGTAATTGAGTTCGTCAGCAAGACTCGCGACAGAATAACAAATTTCCTTCCAAGAAGCACGATGAAATACCAGCGTATTTTCTTCTTATTTGTAATTCAAATGAAATATTTTGTAAGTATAATATTTATTAACTTCCAAGGGCAATTTTAGTCTTACAATTATTAATGGAATTTGAATCGGGGAAGATTATTTATAGAATATTAATAATTCATAGGAAAAATACTTTTCAATCGATAAACAAAAGTCTAATAAATGAATTTTTCGGGTCAGTCCAGTGCAGCTATAAGTGACCGTTTTTTCACAAATAGTTGAAGAAAAGCTTCACGTTCTCACTTTAAACTATAAACAGTAATTCACAAAATAGTTTGAAGGGTTAATAATAAATAATTTAAAAGAAAACACCCTAGGATCAAGATATATTTTTTATTTTATTTATTATATTTTTTAAAATGATATATCCGTTTCCTTTTAAATAATTAATTTCAAATTGGGGCACCACTATCACCTGATAAATTCTTGTATCTTCTTAAAACAAAAATATTCATAGAAGACTGAAATCTTACAAATATTATTAAATAAATCAAAATAATATTTATAAACATATTTCACAATAACTTAAATTTTATAACAGTTTAGAATTTCGATTTCATTTAAAACAATATGTAATTATGGACGTCATTTGTACAATATGTAATTCTGGACGTATCTAAATGTGCCAATCAGTATGTATAAAATTATAGTAACTGTTATACTCATACATCAAAAACATACTGTCCAGTCTTCAAGCTCTAACATACTAACTATGAATTAAAGTCCTTATAACCACAAAAATTAAAAGTCCTAACTCAATTTTCAATTATTTTTTTCATTTGATTGCACGTCTGGCCTTTTAACCCACAACATTTAATTCTACATACCCTACTATAACGTTAAGATGGAGCTGTAGTTTTTTTGCATAAATTCCAGCGAGCTGGCATTTTGATAAATCACGTTGAATTAATGTTTCTGTGAACATTAACGTAGGCTGCCCTGCTCTGCCTTGGGAAAGTCCTTGTGCTATAATCACTACTCTAGTTTTACATATTACATAACTCAATACTTTGAAACTTTGTTGTTATAATATTACTGTGCTGTGCCTTTTAGGCACCTCGCCACTAGCGGCCACAACCACGACCTGTGGTCGGTAGGACCAGATTAAGTAAAGAAATAAGTTGCAGCCACGTGCGCGACGTTCTATGGCTTCTTACCCGTCTGCGCCAGAAGAAGGGTTATGTTTTTCGAGAGTATGTATTGGCACATTGTTTGGCACGCTCTGCAGCCTGAACGGCTCAATGGATTTTAGCTTGAAAAGTGTCGTTAAATTCGTATTTACTGTGAACGTGACACTGGGTATATCAAAATAAAAAATAAAAACAAAATGGCGGATTTTTTGCCCCAAATCTAATGTTTGGCACGCACGTGGCCGTGACCGTTTAGTGCGAGAAAACTCTTAAACTTGCGCGCTTTGAACACAGGATTTATGTATAATCCGCTAGTTGCCAACAAGTCAAATCATAAACTTTTTTCTAAACGTCAAAACAAACATCGTCTATGGGACTTTTATGAAATAGCACGGCGTAACGTCATAGTTTCTTGAAGTAATAGCGTTCCTATTATCGGTTTTTCTGCAATAATAAATCTACACTCACGTTTTAAATGGATATGATCAATGTCAAGTGACATAAGTTTTTGTGACATTATATTCTTTTATCCAAAGAGCAAAAATAAATTTTATACCTCCTATATCTTTGCTTTTATCAGTACAAAAAAAAATTTGACTCTAGGATTACTACCATAGTCTCAGTCTCAAAGAAGCATCCATGGCAGCAGGTACAGGCAAAACGTTACCACGAAAATCGCGAGGACCTCGGTGGCCCGACGGGTGTGCGCATTACTAGCGCTTTCGCTAGTAAAGCGACACCGGGCGTGGTCCGCACTTGGATGGGTGTGACAAGTGACATAAAAAAATCTCGAGCTCCTCTGCTTCGGAAGGCACGTATAAGCCGTTGGTCCCGGCTATCATCGTTGTTTGGCAGTCGACAAGCTATGCCAGATGCCTTTAGGCAGCCTGAAAAATCTGACACCAGTGTTGGCCACTTACACATACGAAAAACGAACGAACGAACCACGAAAGTTTCCTTAGAATCGTATGCCTCTACAAATAAAAGGTACATTGCTACCTCCTATAATCAAGAGACTAGTTGTCAGTGAACAACTTTAGTACAAATCATTGCCAATAAATAGGTATACTACGACTTTATAACAATAAGTAAAACTAAAAGTACACATCGTATTATCCTAAAGTCTCATAAAATGCGATAGACTGGCTGGACTATGCTTATCGGTGAGCGCTGAAATACATACCTACAATAGATCGAATAAAATAAATCAAGTTGGTGGTTATCCTCTAGGCTTACGTGGTATTAAGTTACGAGAATGCAAAATTTATTATCTGTTATTTATGTCGTTGATAAAACAGTTCATAGTTTTCGTTTTTAAAATCCCAGATTTATTTTAAAAACATATTCTATCAATTTCATAACGTATTCGTAACTCACCTTAGATATTAGCGAAGCTTCTCGCGAACGTAGATCAAATCTGCAATTAAAGAAAAACAGTTATTAGCAACAACGTAAAAATTGTGAAGTTTTTTTTTTATTAACAGCTTTTTTACAACGGCTGCTTACAAATCATTGATAAGTTCCAGATATTTTATGTCACTGTGATCATTATAACTAGGTATGGTTGGTTTTGCGAAAGCGCTAGAAATGCTTCTCCCGCCAGATCACCGACCTCCTCCTGTGTGTGAAACATGAAAAAGTAACTCGTTATTACAAAACGTGCTATTAAAAAGCCGTTATAATCATCGAAGCTCAGTAAAACATATAGGGTGACGCCTACCACGGAAGTTATCACGACGGTTTCGTTGAGAACTAAATTGAGTAACGTTAACGTATCGTGATTACTTTGAACGAAAGTGAAAACAACGAAAGTAAGAGGCGCACGATCGCGGCCATCTTGACGAATCCAAAACCTGTTTGGGAGCTTAAGTTTCGGGATTGGGATAGAAATTATGAACATATTAAATGTTTAGTGGTCGTCATGTGTGGCTGTCACACAGTCACACTGGAGGTCCCGGCTTCGATCCCCGGTCAGGTCAGGATGGAAAATGATCTTTTTCAGATTGATGTTTCAGGGTCAGGACAGGGTCTTGGAAGTTTATCTATTTAAATAAATGTATTTGTTATAAAATATAGTATCGTTGAATTATCCCATAAAACAAGTCTCGAACTTACTTTCAGGCTAGCTCAATATGTGTGACTTGTCCGTATATATTTATTTATTTATAGGTCCATGTTTCTTCAGGCATGTATGCAAATATTAAATCATATGAGTATAATATGGTCTTAACATATTGCTAATAAATTATTATTGAACCAGAAGAAAGAGAAACGGTACCCTGGGGTATCTTGGAAGACAGAGCGTGACACTGACAATTAGTAATCAATAGTCAACAAATGAACTGGCCTTTATATAGCTCAATATAAGCATTGCCACACGACGTGGCAATGCCGCCAGCCTACTGGGCACGTGAACACAGAGCAGCGATTTGCCAGGGCTTTTTTTATTTATAAGTAGTTTAAGTTATTCGTTTAGTTTTAGTTAGGTTTATGTTTATTTTATTGATTAATAAAAAATGAACGAGTTAAATATCATATGAATGAATAACGCCTCTACATTCAATGAAAAGGATATTTTTCACTTATTCAAATAACTGACAATTGTTTTCAAAGATTTTTCCCAGTGCGAAAATGCATATTTATTTTCACACTGAAAAAAGTATTTTTAAATTCAAGTTGGTTTGTTTAACAAAGAAACAGCACAAGAAGTTTAGTCATGTCTTCTTTCTTCAATCTCTACATAGATTTATTCCATGTGAACAACATACGATACTTTAAATGGTAATTAATTCTCCCTTGCTCTTGAACATACGTGCAACATACAAACTATAAATAATATTGAAAGTTGCCGATGCATAAAGTGAGACCACACTTTTTCATGCGTGTGCTATGTAACTTGAATAACTTTCGTTGTGAACTAGACGAACAAAAAATATGTAGCCGCGCGGTTACGCAAGTAAATTCACTTTGATTTCTGTTCAAAGTAGGTTCCTATATTTTGGTTGGGATTAAGTCATAGACTTTGAGCGTCTTAAATCTTTGAAACCTCCCAGAAAAGAATTCCCAAAAAATATGCGTTAAATTAATTATTTGGTAAGTTTTTTGGTTTTTTTACTAATTAAAAAAATAAAATAAAAAATCCTTAACAATGCGTTAAGTGACAAATAAAATGCCTAAAAGAATACACGAATTGGCCATTTTCCGTAAAATAACTTTGAAGAAGATTGCATGGCGTCTTCTCTTACATTTCTTTTGTTTGTTTGTTTGTAACCCCTTTATTACACTAATAATTGTAAGTATATCCAGCGCTTTCTGCAACCTTGCTCAGGTCATCTGACCATCTAGAAGCTGGGTGTCCTGCGCTGCGCTGGTCGGCACGTGGCCGCCATTCGAGAACCTTTCTGCCCCATAGGCCATCGGTTCTTCGCGCTATATGCCCCGCCCACTGCGACTTCAATGAGCTAATCCGCTTTGCTATGTCAGTGACCTTCGTTCTCCTACCGCTTCCGCTTCCGATCGGTCGTTTTGGAAATCTTTGGGGGAGACCTATGTCCAGCTATGGACTTCCTGTGGCTGATATTATGATGATGATTATGTTAAGTATATTGTGTTGTGCTGTGAAAATGAGTTTCTTTCGGCTTTTCTTCTCAGCAGTGGTCGTTACGAAGGTTTCGGTAGCTTTTCTTTAAAAATAAATTAAATTTTTATATACTTTACACGTAACGTAACTTATACTTATTGACATGTAAAAGTGCCTGTAGAAGTCTAATTACTGCATAAACATTTGAATCTTTGTTGTAATTTTCTTGTTTTATTTCTTGCACCGCAACAATTTATCTGTTTTCTCTATGGGTGACTGAGAGAGAACGCTTTTAGCGTTAAGTCTGTCAATTGTTAACATTGTTTAATTGTGGATCAATAAGGTTTTATAAATAAAAAATAATATAGGTACAGACAGACTTCTAAAGCCTTGATGATAGCTTACTAAATGGGCCGGAACGAGCATTTCCAATTACATAAAGCAATTTATTAGTGAAACATTCTAAAGAAGTTTATTAGTATTATTTATTGATTAAATAAATGAAATTTCTCAACACATAGTACACACGCATTTGAAGCATACTTTATTCTTCACTACTACCCACTATTTAGAAGTGTGATATTCAACTTAATTCAATTTAGATGAATTGAAAGTTGATTAAAGTAAAGAAGGCTTTTGTTTTATCCTACCCGCGGCGAAATTTTTCATCACATGTTTTAATTTAGATAATAATTCGAGCATTGTAATGCTGTTAAAAAAACCAATAATATAAAATAAATGAAGCTCAGAATAACTGGCTACTTGGAATGCATGTAAGCAATTACAAGGGAAATGGTCATCAAACATGTGCAACTAACCTTTTAACACTCATCGACCAGTGTAATTGCTACAACATTTACACTAATGATCAAAACATTTTGACTTATCAATTAACAAATCGGCACTTAACATTTTAAATTACATTTGATTGGTCTGATTAAAGTTGATGTTGATTTATGGACGTACATCAATATCTTATTTAAAGTATATTCTTTTAAACCAGTTTTGTATAATTTAGCATGACTTTATTTGCTAAGCAAATAAAAAATACCCCGACACCATCTAGTGATGAGTGGATACATATTCCAACAGATTCTTCCTGTATCTTCCTGAAAGGCCAGCAACGCTTCTGTTAAACCCTGGTGTTGCAGTTGTTCATGGGCAGCGGTGATCACTTACCATCAGGTGACCAGCTTGTTGGTTTGCCGCCCCATGACATAAAAAAAGATGTTAAGTGAAATTGATATATAATACGTAGTTCCATCTATTATTTGCCAGTTAAATTAAAAAAAAAACTTTCTAGCGTAAACCCCCAGTCACTTTCATAGGCTAAACCAATTTTCATCAAACATTACATATGTTTGCTAAGACCCAGCGCAAGGGAACTTCCTTTCACGTAAATAAAACCGCATCGATTCTGTCCATCCGTTCGAGAGCTACGACGCCACATACAGACACACAGACAGACATAAGCGTCAAATTATAACACCACTATTTTTGCCGGGCGTGAAAAATAGGATTTGTAAGCCTCTCTTCATCAACGTCACCCATCTCGGTCCTGTGCTTTTCTCATCCAGATGCGACCCACGACTTCGGTTATGTCGTCAAACTATTTATTAATTTCAAGTAAACTCTTAATATGACGATATTCTGTTCCCATACTTAGCATAAATTATGCAGCCGATGTTAGTACGCATTGTTAGTCTCTTCGTAAGTTAAGCATTTCGAGCGTGGTCCGCACTTGGATGGGTTACAATACAAGTGGCATAAAACATTCTCGAGCTCCTTCATGCTTCGGAAGGCACATAAAGCCGTTGGTCCCGGCTGTTATCAATGTATCTAAAGACAGTCGTCAAGCTATGTCAGATCCCTTGGCTTGAAAATATAAACACCAGTGCTGGCCACTTATACACATGAAAAAAAACATAAATCGCTTATTCTCATAACTTTTACTCTTCTTCCGGCAGATGGGCGGCCGCGGGGCCCGACGCATCTGACGCCATTGAACTCGGCGCCATTATTAAATTCTAATAAGTACTGTAATCTAATGCCGACTGACAAGATAGTTAACGTAATATTGAAAACTTGTCGAGTTGAAGACATTTTGATAATCTGTTGTACTTAGGGTATACTTACTTCCGTTATTTACGTCTGTAGTTTTTTAAGGTATCATTGACACTAGTCATGACTGATGGAAAAAAAAATATTAAACCGCTTGTTTGTGTTGAAAATCATTTTGGATTCAATTCATAAATAAGATTTGAACTCTTAAAAAATCACTCGTCAATTTTAAACCAAAGTCTCTAAATCTACTGAACGAGAATAAGTAGTTTACATCTATAGAGTTAAACTTACTCTATAGAGTTCGATGTTCACTACAATGTTTTAACGGTTTATTTTTATTAGCCCCCTTTAAGAAAAATTAACCTTTGCGTATCAATATGTGTGGTTAATCCCTGTCTAAATATATATATATTTTAATATGTCGTAATGGGATTATGTAAGATGAGTATAACAAATGCATTACTGGCACGTAAGAAAAGAAGTAATTCGAATGTGTAAATTTGTGGAGTCTGATGGGAAAGATGAAAAACGTGAAAGATATAAGATTGACGATATTTATTATGACTCTCATTTTATTAACTTTTTAAGCGCTATTGACCACTTTATTTTCAAAACGGTCTCCTGACTAAGACGCCTTTTATTTATTTATTTAACTTTATTACAAAAATTGTAACAGGCGGACTTAAGGCCCAGGGGGGTTACTCCATAAAATAATACGATAGCCGTCCGAAAGTGACGTCCTATTTGTGGAGTAACCCCCCAGGGTTTTTTCTACCAGTCAACCTACAGGTGGGTGGTGACCATAAACGACTAAAGTTGTCTAAATTGTACTATTTTTATTAGGCTTAGCGTCAGGGATAAAGTAAAGTAAATAAACGCTGGCTTAGGCGCAGAGGAGTAAGAAAAAAATATGCGTTAAATTTAACCAGTCTTTTTCTGCGGTTCCCATCAGCCCCAATCCCACCTGCATAATGTATATCTGTTATATCTTAATCGTATAGAAAAATAAACAAAAATATTGTCTACTTGTAAACAAGGTACTTAGTATTTTCTCACGAAACTTGTATAACCTAATGAGCAACAATAGAAAACAAAAATATTTTAGTGCGAATAAAAATTCTGCGTAAAATAATTGTCTCTGCAATTTGAATTGCGTAATTTTATGACGTGCTACTCAATAACAGTTAACGAATCTGTTATCGTTATTTTAATAAAACTGTTACGCAACGTATTGATTTTGAACATGATAACGATGTGTTGAAAATGTTCTTCTCATTTCAAAGAACATTTCAATCACGAGAATCTCGTTATAAAAAATGTATATTACGGTATTTGCGACAATTTGTGCCTTATGTTAGACCTCCCAAGAAAAAAAAAAGCCTCATCCTAATGTTTAAACCTGAAGATAATGATCAAGATAAATAATTTAATTATTAATGTAACGATATGAGTTTCAAGAGGTTATACTACAGAAATAATATTGAGGAGCTCGGTGGCCCAGTGAGAGTGCTCATTACTAGCGCTTTCGTAAGTAAAGCGACACCGCGCGTGGTCTGCACTTGGAAGGGTGACCGCAAGTGACATAAAAAAATCTCGAGCTGCTCCATGCTTCGGAAGGCACGTATAAGCCGTTGTTCCCGGCTGTCATCATTGTATGGCAGTCGTCAAGCTATGTCAGATACTTTTAGGCAGCCTGAAAATCTGACACCAGTGTAGGCCACATACACACACGAAAAACAAACAAAAAAGTTATGAGTATTTAGTAAACAATTTGTATACAATCATTGACATTTAGTAATTTATGAATGGTACCCAAACTTCCTCATTGTCTTCTTTTTATTCCCATGCTGTCCCATATGTCCGTTTGTGTGTCTGTACCTATCTGTATCTTTATCTCAAGAATATTCAGTAAAGAACACTTTTTCGGTTTATTAATTTGCTGCTAAAACAACAAACTGACTAGCCCAGCGGATTAGTTTGTTAAAGTGGCAGTGGGTAGGCGGGACACATATCGCGTCGAACTGATGGCCGATACCTTGTGGGTGGTACGCTTCACTTGCCACCACGTACTGGCAAGTGAAGCGTACCACCCACAAGGTGGTCTGACGATCTGACTAAGGTCGCTGGAAAGCACTAGATGCAGGCCGCTTTAGATCGGTCATTTTGGAAATCCTTGGGAGAGGCCTATGTCCTGCAGTGGACGTTATGTGGCTGAAATGATGATGATGATGTTGAAAACAACAAATAATTTATTTGCTTAGATATATATGGCCCGGTAACAAATATGTTATCATTATGTAAATTTTATATACATTCATATATTTTACACCATAAATTCCTATCACTATACATATTTTCTATACATTCGTATATTTTACACCATAAATTCCTAGCTACAAACAGCTCTCAAAAAAGGCTATTGACACAATCTGTACCGGCTGCCTAAAAAAACAAAAGTACGGAGGTCAAAAAATGTTCGTTTGTGTGTTGTCACTAAACAATAGACTTGTGGCACCTACTTTTCATATGCATTGTGTACCTCATTAGTATTGGCTTCCCATCCCGTAAGAACAAGTGAGGCTAAACATTCTTTCAAACAAGACGTTTAGACATGGATAGACAAAATTAAAATTGGATTTTAGTTGGACCAACACGAAATAATTAATTAATTGTTTGGTCTGTAAAATTGTGTGTCAAAAATACTTAAAACATACATCTCGACGAGCGACGTGGTGTAATGGTAACCACCCCAGTCTGCCCTTTGGAAGTCCCGGGTTCGATCCCCGACCAGGACAAGTTAGAAAATGGCCACTTTCAAAATGTCCTGGGTCTTGAGTGCTTATCTGTAGGTTTATGTATTTATCATTTAATATTGTATGGTTCAGATAGTCAAGTTTCTTTGGGGCTAGCTCAAACAGTGTGATTTGTCCCTATATATTATTTATTTATTTTATCTTTGTCCGCTTTGAAATAGATAAATCAAAATAGAGTAATCAATAGTAATCTATTTATACTACCATGTCAATACCATGACTTCAATGTAAAATAATAATGTATATCTAAATATTTCAATGTGATTAAAAACAAATCTATTTAATAACAATTCATGTCAAATTAATATTTTCTCAACACGCCAGCTCTTTATCCCCCTTTTCCGGACAAATTTTATGTCTAACTCTTTTTCTCTTCAAGCCTTCAAGGCTCTAGAATGCTTTACCCGTTGACATCAGAGAAATTTCTTCTAAATTCTCTTTTAAAAGAAAAGTTCACGCCCACATTTTAAACTCACTTTCCTCATAAAGTCATCATTATTTAGTTCTTTCTTCTCTTGATAGCTACATATTTATATGTTAGTATAAGTAGATGTATATGTAAGTACCTATTGTATAAGTAGATATTTATTCTGAAATTTATATATAATAGGTATATAATGTAATTGTATATTATATAGTAATATTTTATAATGTAAGTATATATGTACTGCTTTTTTGTGCCGCATAATTTTCTCTGTTTATCCCTAAGGTTGACTGGGAGAAAATGCTCTTAGCATTAAGTCCGCCATTTGTTGAACTGTGGAACAATAAAGTTTGATAAAATAAAAGAAATAATATTTAAAGTATTAATTCGATGTATAAGATTTTTTATACAGTTTTTTTAGGAAAAGAAAATCATATTACATGGTCGTGGAACGAAAATTGTTCAAAACTAACAACCAACTTCAATACTAAACTGCACAACCAATTTCGATAAATTTTCTATGGGATAGCCTGGCAAGTATGCCCTTTAAAACAAAACAGAATTTCCTCAATTGGCCCAGGCAGGCGTCTTCGAGTAATCGGGTAACATTCATTAAAAAAAAAACAATAAAAATACATCCGAATTGATAGCCTCCTTCTTTTTAGAAGTTGGTTAAAAAAGAAACACGTTTGAAAAAAAGTGAATCCGTTACTTATGCGTAACTTCCACGAACATTTCCACAAATTATTCCATCTGGAGCAATTATACTCATTACAGCGAAATTCGAGGAATGCTCTTTCGTGACGGCATCGCTCATAATCACTTTCTTCGCGTTTTTGTGGCACATGACAAAACCTAGCTCATAGACCCATACATACAATAGAGTAGTATCCAGGGTCAAAGAGAAATTATTTTGTTGCTTGGGCCGGACCTGCGCCTATCGTCACGAAGCTTCGTGCTATTACACGATACACGCAAATGTGACCGGCCGTTATCGGGTATCGTCCCGAATATTCGGACTTCGTGTTAGTTATCAAAGGATTTAAGCACGCTAACAATTCGCTCTGCGTGGTCGCACTTGCCTTGTTCATTTTGACGTTTGTTTTCAACTTGTTCAGACGCGTGCTGTGCGACGGTGCCACGGTTGTTAATGCGTAAAAATGGAGTGGAACGATAAAATGGTGTTAAAATTTTTAGCTTTTTCTTTCTAGGTTTCTTTTTAGGTTTCAATAAATGCATTATGTAATTGTCAGCACACATGTTAAAGAAAACAAAGTCGTAATATGCAAATAAATTATTCTTGATTCTTGATTTTTGATGTAAATCTGCCTAGTAATAACGAAATTCTAATGATTATTTCAGCCCTGCTTCGCTTCTTTCCATGACTATATTTATAAGTAGTAACATAATTATACCTACATTACATGCCATATCCACAACCCACACTCTTTTCGTGCGCATTGTGGTCTGTTACGCAATCCGACAAATGAAAGGGCATTGTGACATGGGAACACGGGCTTTCTCGGACTCGACACACCAAATTGAAATACGTCTCTTACAATACAAGTCAAACTTTACAACAGTTTTGTCGAAAGTAATAAAAAAATATTATTGCAGTAAATAACTACAATGATGTTCTCTTTGGATAGACGAACAGATACTAAAAGTCATTAACTACTGCCATTTGTTAAACTTATCCTACAATTTTAGTTTGAGTTTATTACAACACTAGCTGTAACCCGCGACTTCGTCCGCGTAGAAGTCTAGAAAATGTTTCTAATGTGATTTTTACTTGTTTTTTTTTTTTACTTTATTAATTTCGTTACGACATATGAATTATTATGTTTGAATACTTCTTCAATATAACAATCTTTAAAAAGTGTAGGGATTTCAAGGCCTAGCGAGCGGACCCGAAGAACCTTGTCGAGCTCCCTCTCTCACTCCTACTCCCGCTCCCGTTCCAGCTCCCGCTCCCGCTTCCACTCCGCTCAAACATGTCATGTTTCTCCCTTCAAAAATGTCTAAAAAAATTCATACAAACTTGCAACCCCTATTTCACCCCTATAGGGATGTTATTTTCAAAATCTAATGAATGCATTATTATTTTCTACTAACTACGAAAATAAATAAAAAAAATCGTATCTCTCACTTTAAAAATTATGAAGTTTCATACAAACTGGCAACTCTTATTTCACCTCCTTAGGGACGGAGTTCCCAAAAATCCTTTCTTAGCGGACGTCTCCTAGTCACAATTTACCTATCTGCCAAATTTCATTTTTATTGGCTGAGTAGTTTTCGAGATTACGTGACGAGTCAGTGAGTGAGTGAGTGATTTTCGCTTTTATATATATAGAAGATAGAAGAAGAAGATAGATTAGTCTACCCATGACGGTATCAATTAGAACGCTGTAAAAAAAAGACAATTTTTTTATTTCGTTAATAAAATAAAAACAAATATATTTGAATTTACTTGAATAACTAATAATTTATTAAAGAAACAAACAACTGAATAAATAAAAGTAGGAAAATCCTACAAAATCGATGCCAATGTCATATTACTCAAACAAGAAATGTGAATTATAATAACTAATCAAATGTATCTAGTGCATGGCAATGGAATTATTTGTCATCGTGTTACTACAATAAGTTAATTTTAGTTAAACCGTGGCAAAGGTGGCATTTATAAATGTATTTAATTCCAAATAAAGATGTCTTCTAAAAAAGGGTATGTTTATATTAGTAGCATTCGCTTACCGCGAAAGCTACTAGTAGATACAATTTATTCAAGGTTTTTACTTTAATTTATACCATATGGTCTTTTGATTTTTTATCCAGAATTATTGACTCACTTACCAAACAGTTAATATTTTGTCATAGCATTTAGTATTCCTCTGTTGCTTTTCAACAGGTTTGAAATAGGTAGAGTACTTTTCAAAAATCCACAGCACGATGCCCCTTTACCATCTCTAAGGGTGCGTCCCGTTAATAATTACGAACTAACTGATGGGCACATTGGACACACCTTAATATTACTACAGGCTCTGTGAGCTGTGGACCCAGCGAGTCACCCCGACCTGTGTAATTTAATCAGATAAAAAAGTTATTCAGACAAAAACGTTGCGTCCTAATAAGGGTAACAAAAAATATTAATGATATTTTTTCGAAAGGCTAAAATATGATATTTTTGAAATTGCCAACTCCCATATTATCTTTATTTTCAAACATTTCGAATACTGAATCTACGAAGAAATTCCATTTTCGAACTTTCTCACAAAATTTCATAATAATCGGTTGAGAAATGCTACCTGTAGATAAGAACAGCCAGACAAACTTACGGCTAGACAAATTATTTTGGCCAATCTCAAACTGAGACGCTTCGTTCGCGCGGTTAATTAATTATTTAATAGTACCACTGTATATTTTCATCGCAATTTTATCTCCGCATGTTCTTGGTCTATACGCATTACCTTAGCTTCAATTCATTTCGACAACTTCATCTAACGGTGGACGTAATTGAACTTGTTCTGGGAAAAAGATCGCCACTTTAATTATATTTTACGGTACTTTGAGAACCGTAGCGTCAATTTTATAATATATTTTTATTCATACTCGCGTAGAGACTATTTATTAATAAAATATATTTTAACTAACTTAGGTACAGAGCTACCTACCTTAATCTCCGCATACAATTGCAACGAATAATGACCACTGTCAAAGTTTATTAGTTTTAAAACAAACTGAGATCCCTATGTGGGATAAGTCCGCCATTATATATGCTCTTTCAAATTTTATATATTGTAATGTTTTTTGATACAATAAAGTTATTATAAACAAACTTGAAACTATATACAAGTTGTTAGAATTCTGATATCCATACGAAAACCCATTTAGTTTTAAACATTGTTTTGATTTTCGTTTTCAAAATAAGTTTGCGATCTTTTTAGTTTATTTGTAAAACCATCATCATCATCATCATCTAAGCCGCATAACGTCCACTGCTGGACATAGGCCTCTCCTAAGGATTTTCAAAATGACCGATCTAGAGCGGCCTGTGTCCAGCGCCTTCCAGTAAAATAATACTTGGTAATTATTAATCCTAAGCAAGTAATTGAACTAACCCATTTTCACTATTTTAGCTAAACATGCCCACGAAGTGCCTTAGCACATAGCAAACTAACCACGGACCTAATCGCAAACGCTATTGCGCAAATTATATCGAGTGAGAGTCACACACAGTTTTCTCTGCAAATTAAATTGAACATTTAAATCCATTCGCACCGAGAACTGACCGCAAAATGATATGCATGAAACGATGAAAACGGTCAGTCTGTCGCGTGATTTGAAATCTCTGAATTATGGTAAAATGAGGTCTCTAAAACTGTCAACCAATTTCGTAAAGCTATCGTAGCTAATCATTGTTCTAATTATTAAATAGCCTAATTTTTAAGCGCATCGGCGCTTAAGGGGCTACCTGAATTTTTCGGGGTCCAGTGCTGCCCCCATTTGAATTAAATCATTAAAAAAGCTTTTCTAGGCACATACGCCAAAAGTGGCCGTTTTTCGCAATTGTGCGTAGAAAAGCTTCACGTTCTCACTTTAAACTGTAAACAGTAGTTTATAAAATAGTTTGAAAGGTTATCCAGGGTCTGATCAAGACAAAATTTGAAATGAAATCTCCATTTCTTTTCAAATGATTTATTTCAAATGGGGTCAGCACTGGACCCCGAAAAATTCAGGTAGCTCCTTAAGTTGAAGACTCATCTTAGATCGCTAAGATGAGTCCGTACATGCTCTTTTAAAGAGTTGAACAGCACTTGTGGTAGAAGAGTCTTTATTTATTTTATTTTATTAAAAACTTTACTGAGCCAAAAGCTACAATAGATGGACCTAATGCTAAAGCATTCTCTCCCTGACTACCTTCAGGAAAGGATAAACAGATAAGAAAATTTTCGTCTAAATAACCGATAAAAGATATAAAGCTAGATATCTTTGTGTTTATAAAAAAAATATTCTGTACATGAACACAAAAATCCAAGTTACAACAAGAGAACAGTACAAAGACGGACTTATTCCAGATAAGGATCTCTTCCAGTCAACCTTGGTTGAGTTGAATTTTACTTTTTAAGTTATTGTTATAGATGAAAGCTTGTCTTAAATTATATTTTTTAGAATAATTACTTGTTAGTCCCTTTAAATGGATATGAAGCAATTGGTGGTAAACTAAATTTACGCAACAGTCCTTTAATTAGACTATTTATCAGCTGTGTTCACACAAGTGTACACTGGGTAACGCAAACAGTTCGGTGGAATGCTACAGTTGTTATTGTGTAACGCGGGTATTGTGCCATATTATGGTAAAAGAACATTCGGGATATGTGTGTCACTGATTACGTTCAAAAATACAATATTTTGAACATGTTTTGTAAATTAATACGCAATATTCATGAAAATTCTAATCAAATCAATTTTGCTAAGTCTTAAAATATAAGTGAAACGTTCAAAAGCCGAACTGAGGCCATTTTTTTATTTTTGTTTCTGTGTTTTATTTTTTTTTTAGTACTTTTCACACATACCTATACAACGTGAAAGGTTATTACCTTTCACGTTGTATAGGTATGTGTATAGGTATACCCGTAATAAATCAAACCATAGGCTATACGAGTACTAGATCACTATAGTATAATTAAATTAAAATAACAGTCAAAAGCTAAAAAATATTTGGCACTTTCATACAAAAGTGTACAGCCGCCGGGGCAATTTTTATGGAAATGTCAATTTTTTTTTTTGTTGTTATGACTGTTATTTCAATCTCATTATACTATACTGATCTAGTAAAGCCCGTAATTCGATTTATTACAGATATGTCCCTTCCACATTGTATATACACGTTTTTATATAATTGTTATTTAAAAAAAATGGTATTATTGTTATTCACAATAAAAATATGCTCTGTCTGTTTAGAGCCTTAAGATCCAAATTGCTCTGTCTGCCCCGTGACGTGATAGCGATAGTGTAAGTATAGAAACTAAATTGTTCATTCAATTTACGTTGCATGATGTGATAAATCCAATGCATCTCACAGAGCTATGTTTTACTGATAATTTCGGATGCTTCAAGTGTGTTCAAAATAAAACAAAATTGCGAACAAATAAAGTAATATTTACATTAACGCCTAGAGAACAAAGGAAAACTGTAAAAGTGAGAGAACCGATACCGTGACACAGCGCTATCTGATATTTCCTGTTCAAAACGGGTTTGACTTGGAAATTAGCGTTTGCGCAATCTGCATATCGAATTCGTATGTATTGCGATTATTGTGTGAACGACCGTCCGTACACGTGTGTGATAAATAAGCATGTTTTTACATGTTAAAAGTTGCATGGTCATACAGAGGAAATACTCTTATACCTACCTTCACAGTAATAATTTTACATGTCACTCTCAACTCAGTGAGATATGTTGATTTGATCATTTGCAATGTATTATGCATATATAAGTATATATGTGTCTGTCATATTGTATGTACCATATTTTCAACAAATAAAGAAATTATTTAAAAAAAAACATCATTGATATAAATTTTATGGCAGTTTTGCAGTTAGGAACTTTTTTTTATCGGGTATACCACGATACCAATCCCTTTGTTTTCTGGGCATCCTAAATCAATTAATACAATAATATTGTAGAAATATAAACACCAAATTATGTTAAAATTGGTACGAGTATCTACTCGTTACTATTTAGGTTAGGTAACTATTTAACCACCTGAGTAGATACCCTAAACTACTAAACTATTTTAATTAAAGTTAATCTATACGTCAATCGTGTAACGGAAAGTTTGTATCAAAAAGGGAGAAAACATACTAATCAATGTGAACAACTTTTACTATGGGACCATCGCTGAAATCGTAAAAAGAAAATCTGCACCTCCATACATTTAGGCACGGTAGGTATTTTCTTATTGTATGGAAATCTACACCATATTTTTTACGATTTCAAGGATGATTCCATAGTAAAAGTTGTTCACATTAATAAGAATGTTTATTTCCTTTCGAGTTGATACCCCATTTCCGTTACACATTGTGTAATAAAACAGTAAAAAATGTGTCTGTACATTGAATACAAATAAAAAAGGGGGGACATAGTAGTATGAATTAAAAAAAAAATACTGTCTGTTGGTTTCTCTGTTTGTCTGTGTGTCAGTTTGTTTGTCTGCACATGCTAATCTCCGGAAATACTAGAGAATTCGAATGAATCTTTTTTTATTATATAGCCTGGGCAACATATAGGGTACAATTGATTTTGGAAAATGGAACACCTGATGCAGAACCATAATGGTCCAGCTCTCAAGCTCTCAAGGTATCAGCTATTAAAGACATAAAAATGACGCCGTAGCAAAAGTTGTTCAGCCTAATGAGTTTTTTTTTTTGTTGAGATATAAAAATTGTTGATCTGTAACATCTGATGCAGATACGCCGGATTAATAAAGTCCGCGCGAACGCAGTCGCGAGTATCAGCTAGTATTCTATAAAACAAAATAATTTTGATATAACTAACTGTAAGCTATAAATGAAACTTTATGACTAAGTTTCTGACTGATGACTGAATACAAGCTACACGTAATTCCACCTAATTCTTCAACTACATAATCCATTATAAATTCATAACCAACACTTATCACTTACCGATTACACACAATTACAGCAGTAATCAACATCCTTATTCGCTTGACCGACACGGCCGTGCGTGCCATCACGGCGTACGTTTTTCCGAATTCATTTTATTCGATATTCGTTAATTTTTATCGACAACGATGCAAGAGAACGTGATCAATCGACAGAAAATATTTCCTAGTAGATACACGGATGGGTTTTATCGAGTTATTGTGAATAGGCATTGAATAGGTGATGAAATTATTTTCTTTTTAATGTGTAAGTAGGGTAATTGATTTTGTAAAATCTTGGACATGATGACTCGAAGATATTAATTCCTAGCAGACACGATTGGGTTTCGAATTTCAATGGTAAAATTTTGAGTTAAAAAAAAAAGTTAAAATGTGATTCAGCACAAAATTATATGAAAGTCGAGTAAACGATTTAATAAAAAATAAACTTGTTAAAAATTAATAGATTTAGATTGCTTTTCTAAGGAAAGTGATCGTTAACAAAGATGGCAGCTCGGGCACATTAAGATAGGTACAGCGAAAGTAAAACGAAGTTGTAACATAAACTACACAAATGAAAGTAGCCCATAACAAAACAGTAAATATACCGATATTCTTAGTAATTACCTAGAACCTGCCTTTATATTACTAAAAAAAGAAATAACTAGAGACTCTTGCTATAGTAAAATGAAAGTTCATTATTTTTTTCCTTTGAACATCGAAAAATCAATAATATGGACTTATTAATTTCATTTTATTTCACTTTTTTTCTTAGCTTTTTGTTGTCCCACTGCTGGGCAAAGGCCTTCTCATATTTCGCTACTTTTTATTAGAGTAGAGTATCTCAAAATATTACTTACCTACGTTTAAAATAAAAATAAGTAACATTGAACAAATATGGCGGAATGATGCATAATAAACAAACGCTTTGTTTACTTGGCTGGTAATCAAAGCCTTACTTCTGGGTGTCATTTTCCTTGCATAATGGAATTTCTGAAGGCGTGGGAATGTCTGTGTAATTAACAACCACGAACCGTTGCTTAGCAGCTTAACGCAGGTTCTATGTATATCTTGATGAGTTTCAAACAAGAAGATGTATTTGTTTTTTCCCTAATGTAACCTATGGTGATGTTCATTCACAGGTTTTGCCTGTTCATCATATTATTTCTCACTTATGACCCTGTAGGTAGTCAGAATATTAAAGATAAACTCGCCTTTGAAATAGGCATGACGAACGGAAAAATATTTTTAACCCATCGGGTAAATTATTAAAAAAATATTGTACACGTATTTTTTCTTTTCTCTGAGAAACAAAAAATGACAAAGATACAGGGCATTAAAATTTCGCATGACGTCATGGTTACGTATGATTTTTACATAGAGGTGACGTCGCAAGCCCCCACTCCGGAACTTTGATTTTTCGTATCTTTGTGAATTTTTACTTTTTTGGCCAACTGAAAAATAAGGGTCCATTATTTTTGGATTATCTAAAAGATGGACTAATTATAATTATACTTTCCTAACCCGGTCATCACCCCTATTTTCTACAAAACTTGTCGAGAAAAAAAAATGAAACACAGAAGCAGAGATCCTTCAATTTGGTTTATTCGCCGACTAATTAGAAACAGAGATATTGAAAATAAATTTTCTCTTTAGGAATCTAGAGATTTTAACCTACTTCACATCTGCAATGTTTATTAACATCGTCTGACTTAATAGTCAGGAGTTGTGTTTTTTTTATATATAACACTTCTACAATAAACGCATATTGTGTATAATGACTATAAAATTGAAACACTACGTGTAGCAAATTGTTATAAAATAGTCATACAGGTCATAAACTGCCATGAGCCACATGAAGGAGCTTGAATCGCCTCCGTACTGAGGTAGGTTGATGAAGGCACAATCTGGCGTGCTGTCGCTACATTGACCAAGCAGAAGCACAGTGCCAGTGTGGTCAGGACGACCAGACTATGAAGCACCTCTTCTCATGCCATTTGTGCCCTACCAGCTGTACCCTGCTTGACCTATACTCTGCCTCGGAGGAAGGCATAAAAGTGGCAACGTATTAGAAGAAAAAAATTTGAAATTTGAGCCAGCGACACAATAGGAAGTCACACACAGTGGCGTAGCATGGGGGGGGCGGAGGGTGCGGTCCGCACCGGGCGGCACTTTGCCGGGGGCGGCGCTGCGGAGGTGGCAGTTAGAAAAAAAAAAATTTAGAAGAAAAAAAAATTAAAATTTAAAAAAAAAGTTAATTTATTTCAGTTTTTTTTTCATCATTTTTTTTATGTTACCAAATACCCAGGTACCTATGCAGGTTCTATGCATGGGTGATGCAAGCGCAAGGTTTCTCAATAACTATTATTTTGTGATCAAAAACTTTGCTGAAAGGAAGACTAGAAAAGTTAAATTTTAATCTATCAGTTGAGGAGTTGAGCTTAGAATGATACTCGTGCGCAAAAGAGCGTTCGTGAAATAGGCGAAAGGCGTTCGAAAATTTCTCCATTATTCTATTACGTTTTCTCTGTAATTTTTCTGTGATATTCTACCTATGTCAAAAAATGTTAATTTCACTTTTCAATTCAATAAATCATTCAATAAAACTAATAAAAGTACTCTTTTTTCCATGCCCAAATTTTTTATAATGGATTACAAAAATAAGAGGGCGGCAAATTTGGAATCCGCACCGGGTGCTAGTGACCTATGCTACGCCACTGGTCACACATATATACAGGTCATTCAGAATTATTACGAAACCCACTTTACATTGATATTTCATGTCATAACTATTACAGCTATTATATGTAACTCATACCGGAACTAATTACGAGTTTACTCCAAAATAATACTCCCAAAACTCTTTAAACTAATGCGAAGTAATAAACTACTTTTCGCCAATCATCAAAGTAACATAAGTGAAAAATAATGGCGTTCTCTAACAAAATGATAGTAAAGTCAAAGTTCAGAGAAAATTACTGAATGCAATTACATGTTACACAATTCTCGTTACTAGTTACATTTAAACGCATGTTGCCAGAAAACGTAACTTAAATGTTTAGTGAACAATGTGACACATCATCTAGTGTTAGTGTATGGACACGATATCACCGATTTTGGTCATCTTTTCTTGTGTATCATGTTACACAATTCTCGTTACTACTTACATTAAAACGTATGATGCCAAAAAAATTAACCTAAATGTTTGTGAACAATTCGACAAATCATCTTCTGGTGTTAAGTGCATTGACACGATAGCACCGATTTTGGTAATTGCTCTAGTCATGATGATCTTGCGTTTAAAAATTCAATTATTTTTTCTTTCGTTTTGGTAACACTAACCTATTTCTGCTTGATTTATTTGTTGACCAATGTCTATGTTACGGTCAAATAACTTTATTTGAGGGTGTATTATTTAAAAAGAGGAGTCTAAAAGTCTAATTGCATAAGCGCCCAAATGTCATATTGGTATTTATAACTATCCAAACTAATTTCTATCAGAGCATTGTAATGCTATTAAAAACCAATAATTTATATATTACTATTTTTTTACTAATCTGTGACTGTTGTGTCCCATAACTACTTACGACGACCTCCGTGGCGTAGTGGTCACCATGCTAGTCCGCCACCCAGAGGTCCCGGGTTCGATCCTCGGTCAGGGCAAGTTGGAAAATGACTTTTTTCACATAGTCCTGGTTCTTGGATGTTTATCTATATATGTATTTGTTATAAAATATAGTATCGTTGAGTTAGTATCCCATAACACAAGTCTCGAACTTACTTTGGGGGTAGCTCAATCAGTGTTATTAGTCACTATATATTTATTTATTTATTTATTATTATAACTGGGTAAAAACCTCCCACTTATTCTTCCACTATTTTTTTTTTCGTCGCTACTTATTATCATTCAGGTAAGAATTTATACTAATATTATATAAAGAATGCCCAATGCACATTGAGACACTACATTTCTGGTGGATAAACTATATATTTATTATTGTATCATTTGACTTCAGATTGTGCTGATAGAATCCAAAAATATTTCATCTATTGACTTATAACTACAGAAACAAAACTGCACTGGTTGTTACTTATTCCAACACAACTTAGGTACGTACCTACTTGATTCAAAGAACTTTATCAAGAAAAATCTACTACTATGACGTGACCACAACATTAGGATTTTACTCACAAAGATACCAAAATGCGACACATGACTCACGATGTTAGTAGGTCTCCGACCATATACGTAGACAAACCTTTGTACATGAAAAAGTCAACATGGAACGGTTAATGGAGAAAGCGAGTCTTCCTCTTCTCACGACTCGACAAATGTTCATTTCTTGATGATTGAACACACGGAAATGACATCTAATGACTTCTTCTACACAATGTTAATTATATGGCGTATGGCCAATTGTTTGCGACAAACAAGTTTCTAGCGGGATTTGCGTAGATTTTATTGTTGTTCAATTTCAATTTGAAATATTATAATAACTGAAAAAATGTAGCTGTTTGAGGACCTTGGCCTGCATCTGTTGTTTGAGTATATATAATTTATGTTATAATAATATTTAAATTACTATTCATTTTTATTTAGAAGCGTAATTTTTATCAAAAACATTTTTTTTTTCTCTATTTAGTTAAGATAAACTTAACTGAATGTCATTCTTACTACTACTACCACTACAACTACTTTACGCAAACTAAAATCTTATAAAAAGCCCATACAAAAAACACAACACTACATCAACAGCTTCAGTATCACTTTGGTTTTACAAATTACAAATAAAAAGAACAATACTTTATATGTCAGACGAGATAGAGATTGGTAGCTCGTTGATGTCTTTAGTTTGTATTTGAAATAAAATACTTAAGATTTCCCATATTAGATTCTTTTAAGAACATAAGTAACTTATTATTGTGTACTGTATAAACACAAATTAAAAAATATTTATTTTATGAGACCTTAAAACTCTAGTCAAAAAACGACGTCTTTTTAGTCCAAAAATTAACAAAGACAAATATAAATAAAGACTGTTATTTTTTTTCAGAATTGATTGCGGTTTTAGCTATCGAATAGTTAAGAATCATTAACTATTAACGAGTATCTTAATCATTTATTTATAAATTTTTTTCAGCTTACAGAGCGGAATTAACTTAAGCAGTGTACAAGTTTTTCCTTCCAAAAACTAACATTTTATCAACATCATAAAAATCAAACATTTTCTGACGCTAAATAAGAAATCTAACAACTGCCTCTATTACATAAACATTAGACTATTATGCAAATTCACAGGAATGTAAATTATAGGCGCAAGCAAATGGATATAATGAGGCGTCAACGTATCTATAGAACGACGATTTCTATCGAATACTAGACGACGTTCGAATAGATGCATATATTGCAGTCATAACATTTATGGCGCACATGATAGAGTTGCAAATCGATTCTATCGATTATTCATCGAATCGAGATCTCGTTACAGTAATCGGTGAGCCATGACATCGGGGAGAGGTCGTTACAAGAGAGGTTTCGCTCGGCTTCATTAAAAAAAATATACGACCTTTGTAACTGCCAGCAGTAATCTACGTGGTCTTTATTCAGAATGTTCCCGAATTTGAATTGTGTAATAATAAAAAAGTTTTAACACTATATCTAAGGGCTGTAACAGACGAGCGACAGTATATGCCAGCGACCCTGGTCGACGACGGTCGGCGACAGTCGCTGTTGTCGCGAACAATCGCGCGACGGTCGCAGACTATCGCTGACAGTCGTGTCGTCGATGGGGTTGACGGGCATTGTCGCTCGTCTGTTAGAACCCTAAGACCTTTGAGACTTTGAGCCAACGAAAACCGCCGGGACCAATAATTTAAAATGGAGAGAGGAGCTTGAGAAAATTTTCTACTTGTGGTCACCCATCCGAGAGCGGACCACTCGCAGTGTCGCCTAACGTGCAAAAGCGCTAGTATTGCATACGGGACCCGCCGTGCCTCCTCTCCTCTTTGCTATTATTGAATGCATAAAGACTACTAATATATCAAGCTAAGCGTGGTCTTTAGGTCTGTCTGACCCGTCAAGGTTAAAGATGTATCTGTATCTGTATCTTCTACGGCGGAAACTAGTGGTTACATAAAAATCGCTTCAAATATTCATAACAAAAGCGACATTGACACCCAAACCGCAACAGGATCTGAAACTTGCAGCTCCAGTTGTCGACCATGCGGACCAGTAGCTACCCTTGACTTGAGAAAGTGGGGATTGATATGCGGCCTATTGTCGTGACTCATTGTCTCATTTGCAAGAAAATGGGCTTATTCTTGATGTTTGTTTAATAATTAATTAAAGATTAAACGAACTAACAAAGTGAAGTTTGAACGAAATTATGTGAGCAGCATCATTCGAAGCGATTTACATTAACAACATGTACTAGCTATGTGATCCATTACCCCAGGCACGACTTGTTTAAAGCTATGTCGATAAAACATTCATCCCCACTAGCATGCTACCGCATTAGTGGGGGTTGGTTGGCCGTAACATCGTCATTTAGTTGAAAGCACAAAAAGAAATCTATTTTTACAATCGATATAAGACGGGAATTTTGATTATTTCTTTCAAAAGTAATTAATACTTATGCAGTTCGAAATCATAATGAAAGACGCATCGTTATGGTATAAACCATAACGATGCTGTTGATACATGGCAAAAAGAACCTGTAACAAACAGATTTAGATACATGTGTATGTTCAAGTCTATATATATATCTACCTCATACAAGGTAGACTTACCACTTATTGTCTTGCCCAAAATGCCACACATCTTACTCACTGTAAGGGAAATCGCCGCGGCCAAGCATTGGTATGGTTTGTTATAGTGGGATAGCCTTTAGACTCGAGAAGAAGAAGGAGGTAGAAATGCCGAAAGGATAGAGTCTTAACAAGTTAACTGATATAATGATATAATTTTACTTCTCAATCATTAAAATGTGCTGATAAGTAATTTTTGAACTCTGGCAAAAGTTACTGAAAATGATGTAAAACAACCGATTTAGATTTGAGTCATTAGTACCTTTTCAAGGCCACTCAGAAAAAACACATATGCACGTAGATTGCAAATACTACCTTCATGCGCATTTGATAATATCTTTTTTCAAATATTACTTACAAATCTTATAATACCATTTTTGTAATGTCACTCCGCATGACACATCCGCATTTATCTTAAATTTACGGTAGTAACACAGAAGCCGGCAACAGGCGATAAAACCGTGGATACCGATTTAATACCGACAAGTAGGCAAAAGCAAGTAAACGCTCATAAAATCCGTATTTCAAAAGCTTCCGAGAGAAGAAAATACAAATCACTGAGATATTATCGCTGGAGGAAATTATCGAGTGAAAATTAATCTGAGTATAATTCTCTGCGATGGGTTGTAAAGTATTAAAGTTATTATATTAAAACGACTACATCCTATTTATTGGATAGTAATCGTTTCCACAGTTGCATTTAAAGAGATTATTATGACAAGTCGGAAAGAAAATTTAACATTGCAAGTCTGCAATGTTACTTGTTCCTATTTATAGATAAGTAATCGTCTTTAAGTATTTTTTTTTTGTTAAAGAAGAAGGTCTACATTTTAATCTTTAAATATCCTTTTCAGGTTAGTTTTAATTAAATTTTTATACTCGTAAAATACCAGCAAAGTATATGCATGTTTTAAACACAAACTTGTGCATTCAAAGGAGTGTCTTTAGTTGGCATTTGGCGTGCAATTGACATTTGTTGAAGCTGGCATTATGAGTTTTAACGTGTCAAAATATCAAATTAATAGAAGATTTTATGAACAAGCTTCTCAATAATTCTCGACGTAAAGGTTCTACAAGGCATTTTAATTTATACCTTTATAAATTCTTCAAGTAATGCTTACAGTAAACCCATCGTGTTATTATTTACCAATTTCTGTTCACGAAGAATGTATACAGGGAATACATCAAACAAAAATTGTACAAAGGCACTACTTATTTAAAAAGAGATCTCTACCAGTAGGCCTGTGAGAGGAGATGTTTATGTAAGAGAGGCATACAAGCGTGTTCATACATAGGTGTTTAGCTTTAATATCCAGGTACTTGAAAAAACTATTATTCAAGTACCTAGATATTACTTGTATAAGTACTTAGATATTAAAGTTACCTAATAAGAAAGATACTATCCACAATAAGATGACATCAACCAATAGGTAATTCATTTACTCATACGTCAGTGAAAACATGTTTTAGGTGAACAACCAAGTCCTAACTATAATTCACGTTTAGTAATAAGATTGTTAAAAGTCAATAGCCAAGATTGTAACAGACTATACTGTAGCAGCCGAAAAGCGGAATCCGTGAATCAAAACGGATGTGTAAATTGTTAGGCCGCTATTTTCAAATCTCCGTCGTGACTCCATTAACATTGTTATGAAACCTGAGGAAAGAGATAGGATCTGAGGAAGCTTGGTATTCCGGACACGTACGCTGGAAATGGCCGATTAAAACAAGGTCCTTGACTCCACCAAGATGTCTTTGTTTGGTAATGAAATTGCAAAATTGAGAAGGTGGCATTGAGATGCTGTGATGATAAAGATGGCGCAGTTCATAGCAATGAGTTGACTTCGTTTTATCAGGTGTCACATAATGTACTTAAACTATTTTTACGGCAAATTTATTCAATGACAATGAAGAAGTTTTCCAAAGGAACTTAAAAAGCAGAGTTAAGTAAAACAAATTTCTTTACTAACATAACAGTACATATGTTAGACTATATCTATCGAGTAGTATGTGAAATATTATAATATAAAAAAATCCATCGTTAAGTTGATATAAAAGACCTAGGGAGACCTTAAAGTACGTCAAAGACCAAAAGCTTTATAAATAGTGAAAGCGTTGCATAGCACACTATCCATATCAAACAATGCCACTAACTTTCGAGTAGTCAAATTGATCTAAGTTATCAATCAATAACTTTACGATCATATCTCAAAACTATAGATCACACAAAACTTATTTTCCACCTATCAACTAAGGATTGAAACATCGATAGAAATTTTAAATTATCGATAGTGCACTTGAGTCGCAATCACCGATCGGTCACACAGGCCATCGACCCAACACGAAATCTAACAATTTTCCACTTCGAAACGCATTTCGAAAACATCTGGCATTACCTTTATTATAATGGGATAAAGTTCTAATTTACATGATTTGCATCTCTTGTTTAAGGCTTTGCTCGGCTGATTCGTTAAAACGTTTGTTTAAAGAAATTGTTCGGTACTGTTAGCGGTTTTACTTTGATACTTTGTTTTTTTTTGTTGGTTGGACCTCTTTACAGGTTACGACCTGCATTATTAAGGAAAGAAACTATCTATGTTGGGAGAGTCACATGTCCAGCAGTGGACGTTGTCCGGCTGAAATGTTTATGAAAATGATGAATAAAGCTAATTTATATTAGCAGCGCACAAATAAGTTATCCTTCTTTTCGTTCCTGTTAGAACCTCTATCAAATTAATTGTCAAGAACACGCTATTTAAAAGAATTCCTAGGAAATCCTCAAAACTTGATAATATCTGTAATTTTTGACTAACACGTGTTACTGTTATTTGTTCAAGTAATCTGTTGTACAACTGCAAATAGTCAAAACATTGCAAGTAGGTACACTTATATCGTAATATTAGTAGAAGTATCGTAAATGCTATTAAATAAAAGTTTGTTAAAAAAACGTTCTAGTGCCAATAATTTATTTTGTTGCCAAATAAGTGGGCAACACTGGATGTAAAAAAATATGGTACAGTAAGCCAAAGAGATACCTGGGCCGACGCTTTACCAATATTATGAATTTTCTCCTAAACTCATAATAATATTAACATGAAAATTTATATTTAGAAAGACTAAATAAAATCTTTGTAAACAAACATCTTCATGTTAATTATATTTTGTGTTTAAGAGAAAATTCAAGATATTACGTAGAGGGCCGGCACTGATATTTTGGTGGCCCAGTGTACTGTCACAAGCACACTAGATTTTTTTTCTGGCTGTTGTATCTTTAAGGATAAGCACATCTTAACACAAATGTTAACAATTTTCCCTTTACATAACCTTGTAGAAACGCTGAAACGACGCCTGTCGACGAGTTCACAGCCGATCGAGCAGCGTCTAGATTCCGTCACGGAGACCTCCATACTTTTTGCTACGTTTCTCTTTTTCCGTGCTCACTGGCTAGGATGTTACTTGCAGTATAATTTACAGATAGATAACACATAAATAAACATGGCTTAAAGCCGTTTGATGTATCTTTTGTTTTATGTTTCTTTTTTAATTTTGTTATTAATAAAATATGTATTATGTCTTCTCTATAATCCGCATTTAAAACACCTCATCGATTCAAGTATGATTAGGGCGACAAATTTTATCCTTCAAATTTGTCGCATTTCGCGTAATTTACCGCAACAAACATACACAAAATTGAGCGACAAAATAACTTTCATTCATAAAACGTATTTTATCTCATGCCTAACTCCCGTGCAAGCATGGTTTTGACAGGTCAACGTAGACATATCGACGGTCGGCAACGTGAAATCATGTAAATTTGTCGCCGATTTGCTAGACCCACATATGACTCAATTTAACCATTTTCAATCGTATTTTAAACAGTTATTCCATTGAACTAATATTAAATGTTTATTTACATATTTAAATGTAGGTAGACATCTTTAAACAATGTATTATTGAAGTTTACAAACTTAAAAATATATTTAATTACGAAACTATAGCGCCATCTTTTGATGAATCCTACAATCACTCCGGCGGCGGTGAATGCATACGTACTTGGCGGTGGTATTTTCCTTTATGTTGATTGTACGACATGAGTCGAAACGTTCCGTTGCAAATTCATTTTTATAACATTTCATTTTAATAATTTTGCACCGTCGATAAACCCAGATAAAATACATATAGCGCGACGGATTAGTGCCACACTGCTCGTTATTATTACGAATATATGTAGAGTGAGATAGTGAGAGATGATAGCGTTCACACGCAATCTGTACCTATGGGAATGTCGAATTTTTGTTTGTCATTGGTCAGAAAATTTTAACGTATTTGGTAAAAAGCTGGCCTGAGTCGCCTCTTAAATTAATTGAACATTAAACCCGGTATGTAATATTAATGGATTGATATGGATATTAACTATTTATGCTATGATTATTAGAAAATTTAAGACACAAGAAAGCTGGCCGCACCTAGAGGCTATAGAAAAGTAAACTAATAATATTTCCATAATATTTAAAATACATTATGAAAATTGATGTACGATTTTAATCGCATAAGTATTCGAAAACGACGATTGGTTCAGTTGATTAAACCTGTATTTAATAATTCTAATAAATTCATCCCACGTCATTTTTAATAATATTAATTCAAATTCAAATTCAAATCTATAACTATAAAATAAAAATCTCACTGGCTGACTGATCGATCAACGCACAGCTGAATGCGCTGGGTCTTGAAGAATGTAATTTTGCACAAACATTCTTTAAATGACGTTTGTGTGCACTAAGAAGGGATTTTTTAATTCATCCCCTAACGGGTTAAAATGAAATTTGAAAGTTTTCATGAAACTTGGTCAATTTTAAAGTTAGAAATCTAAAATTTGATAAGTCTGCTCATGGTTTAAGACAAAACTTTACTTCAACACTTTTTATAAAAAGTTAATCATAAAGGGGTTAATTAGGGGGTGAAACTGTCATTAATTAGGCGGGCAACAACGTGGCAACAGTTAGTCTACCATAAAGTCATAAAATATCTAAAATAAATCCATAACTTAAAAACTTCTTTACAATGCAAATAGTCAAAACATTGTAAATACACTTACATCGTAATCGTAATAGAAGTATCGTAAAATGCTATAAAATATTATTGTAATGAATACGTTCCATGTTTCGATTATTTAATTATAGAGAGAGACGGTTAATAACATGCCTTTCATATTTGATTACTGTTGGTACAAACTTGATTCGGGGAAACTCGTAATTATAGTACGAGTGATATAACATATTCGTTTTTGAGAAATGTTGACTGTTTTTAATACATGTTGCACTTCTTTTTCTTCTTTAAAAACTAAGCCGAAAAAATGTTTTCAAGAAGTTTATCAAGTTTGATTTAAAAACGCAGACTAAATTTACTGTCACTTTAGTTAAATTGTAAACCATTTAACGAACTTGTAATTCATCCAAAAGAAGTTGATTAATTCTTTTGGGTGAATTTAAACCTATGTCCTACGAATGAAAAATAAAAAGCTGATAATGCTTTTATTGGTTTTCAGTCGTAAGTATACAGATTTAACATAGTTATATATGAGCATAATATATTGCATAAAATGCAAAATAATGCACAAAACCACGAATGCCATTGTCTCTTGACCTTTAGCATTTTGTGTTTATGATTTTATTCTCTAGCTTGTGTCGGAAACAGGTTTTATAATGTCACTTTAAGTGGCCTGTCTAATTATCGTCTAAATGAGACAACAGTTGCAGTATACAAATAGTTACTCCTGTAGCTATTGTTATCTGCGGTATAAGAAGATCATAGGAGGCTGAAGGTCACTCTGCCTGCAATGGGGCCTGGCAGGAATCCTCCTCAGAGCCGCTCAGCGTGGCTTCCACATAAGACGTGTTCTGATACTTACTTACCTACCTGTGACGTATCGTGTTTGTCTACGTAATAAATATTACGAGTACTTAATTCCATAATAGTTTCATAAGTGCATTATAGTGCTGACACTATAGTGATATTTATGTATTTATTGTAAAATCGGTAGGAAAATTCATATGCTTAGAATTTATCAAAACAGACAAATACGGAATCACCGAGCAAAAATTACGAAAATCAGTTATTTTTTAAGAGGACGTTTTTAATTTTATGTTTCACTGTTGGTTATGGTTTTCGACCGACAAACGCGATATATGTGGGCTTCCTTACTGTTTGAAATCTAAATAAATGAAACAAAGTCGGGTTAGTAACACCATATATAACTCAAGAACAGCTAGACCGATTTAGATTTAATTTGGTATAGAAATAGTTTGAGACTCAGGCAAGGATATAAAGTTTTTATCCCGAAATTCCCACAGAAAGTGAAACCCGCGGGCATAGCTAGTAATGAAGAAATAGATGATAAAATAAAGGACAAATCTCTGCTGTAACACTTATAACTTTACGTAAAGTAAGATTTAAAGTATGAATTATGGAAGAAATAGTTTTATGAATAAGATTTAACATACAGATATAAATTAGTCACGTTTAATGTGACAAGTGCCGTGCTTTCTAAGTCATGAAACAAATTGGGCCACAGCCATGTCTGAGATGAACAGAGATGAGATTCGCCTTACACGTATCTTTGTGAAATATCGTGGAAATGGGTAAAACGACGTGTCCATGTGCGTAGGGTTATCGGTTACTTTTAAGTAGGTAAAGATGAGATAACGGTAAATACTCTGACCTTCTTCATATTTACTTAGAAGCCATAGATAATAATAAAGTCAAAAACCTGTATATCTGCTTGTCACTAAACAATCCGTGACGCAGTAAAAAAATTCTAGGTCTATGCCGTGAACCCATCGAATTTACCCGCGCATTTCACGCTGTTGCAAAAGCCGCAACAATCGAAATCTCGAAATTTTATATGTACGTTAAAGTTAATATCGGCAGCAAACCTCGATACGGTAAGTACAACATTCTCTGCTTACCCGAAACAGTGTCCTCAAGATGCCAAAACTAGGTGTCCTCTGCGGAATGCACCACAAACGAGAGCGAATGGTGAACGGAAAATTCCTGCACTCCTTTAGACAAGCTTCACATTAGACGAGTTTGGCAGACATTTTAATTGTATTATTTAGATGTATAATATAATGTATACTGAGATTAAGTGTAAATCTGTATTGTAATTGAAACATAGCCCATCAGGCTGGGTAGGGACCAATACCGAACTGGGTTTCTTTCGGCGTAATCTTCCCAGCAGTGGTCGTTCCGAAACGCTAGTAGTTTTTAGCTTTTGCACTAAAATAATATTTTAAAAAATGACCTTCAATAAGAGATAAATTTATCCTGCATTGAATAATTTTTTTTGAATTTGATAAGTCGAGAAGAATTTGAATATTTCAAGTTGAGTTATACCTACAATGCAGTGTTAGGCCCCTGATTATTCGGAATGAACAATAGTTTTTGAAAGTTTTCCGCGAGTCATGATGATATGTTGGTTCCATGGTATGGACACTTTCAAGCTAATTTGGGAGCAAAGGAAATGCGTACAATGTATTAAGTAACATAGTCCCGCGCAAGTCGTAGAAGTCCACCAAGGGAATGAATGGACCTGGGGTTGCTATAGTTGCTAGTCTATTCTAACTAGCAACCTGCCACTGATTCTTATTTTTAGGATTCCGTACCCAAGTGTCAAAACGGGACCCTATTATTGAGACTCTGTCCATCCATCAGTCCGTCCGTCTGTCCGTCCGTCACCAGGCTGTTTCTCATGAACCGTGATAGCTAGACAGTTAAAATATTCACATATGATGTATTTCTATTGCCGCTATAACAATAAATACTAAAAACAGAATAAAATAAATATTTAATAGGGGCTCCCATACAACAAACCTGATGTTTTATAGATAAGGGTACGGAACCCTTCGTACGCGAGTCCGAATCGCATTTGGGCGGTTATTTAAATCTTTTAGACCAACTTTCTTAGCATGACCTTTGAGGATACTATCTGCTCTTCAACGCATAAAGAAGTAATATCGAAAATGGAAAAATCTGTAAATATAATATCTACATATATTTTTGTCGTATCGTTGCCAACGGACCGGACCTAAACAAAAATATGATATTAGAAAACCAACTTTCCATGTTTTACCATTTTCTCACTTCACTGATAAAACGTATCTACTCTATTTTTTATTACTCGCCCAATCTGTTCCTAGGCTAGGCTGATGTCTCAACAGATATGCTAGTTTTATGGTAATGATCGCCGGGTATTTTGCACGACCTTCAACTTTGATTCTGCAACGGCGTTAGGTCACTTTAACCCGTTTTCCTTGCAGACGTTGCTCAAATACTAATTTAAATATCGATGATAATGTTCCAAACTGTTATATTATTAAGGTTAATTTGTTTAGCATCGATATCTTTACTGTTATGTTGCCACGAAAGAGCTCTAGATTCCGAAATAAAGTTCAAGGTATGGACATAATGATACCGTTCAACCATGGCATGATAGTCTTAAGCGTTTTAAAATGGTTGCAATATGAAACTTAAAGACATAAAATTATTTTTGTTCGGAAAATATCTATTAATGCCAATTCAAAGTCTATGCAGGTAAAAATTGTGGTATTTTTCAAAACAATGGATACAGTGGTCCCCATCAACCAGATTAAAACTATTATTCAGAACCTGGGTTTCAATTAATGTATTTTGATAAGATTATATTAATCAATGGATCTTATATCCTCCGGCCCAAAATCGTTGATATATTATAGTAATTTCTCCATCCATCCAATCCAAGTGCTCCATCACCAGATATATAGACCACCTAAGTGGTCTACGTGGGGTGGAAGAGTGCCAGACTGAAATGGGACTGAGCCGGTCACATAAAAACCATGTGGATTCCAGGAGACGGGAAACGATCAAGGGGAAAGCCTAAAATTAGGTATAGGAAAGACCTTTCTGCTTTTGATAGAGATTGGAAAGAAGTAACTTAAGATCAAAATAGCTGGAAACAACAAGGGCATGCTTTTGCCCAAATATGTTACCTAAACGGCTAGAAAAAAAAGTAATTGCTATAAAATTAGGTATTAATATCAAATTGGTTGCCACACCACAGCGATACCCAGGCTTTCTCATTGCCCACAAGAATATAGTTGAGTAAACTTTATCAGTCTAATGCAATACGAGTATATTGCGTCACCTCTCATTAGGTAAATATTTGCAATTTCTTTATTTTTAATTCTGAATTTGTATTTTGAAGTTGAGCGATGGAGTAAAACTGAAGTGGAGTCAAATTGTATTGTTATTGTGAAATTGGCTCGGAAATTATACATTTTGAATGTAAAATTAGTTTGTAATATCACTACAAACCTTACTATACAACAAAATCTAGAGCACATCTTTTTGCACTAATATTCATTTTTCTTAGTTGCTGTCAAGTCTTAGTTGCTGGTACACAAGTTTTTGTACTTTTTTTCATTTGGCGTAGTACGTTTTGGCGTAGTACGTTATTTTAAACAACATTAGTTACAAAATCAAACCCAAAAAAAATTTAATGTAGGATAAATCTCTTTTTGAAGGTAATTTTTTTCAAATATTTCAATGCAAAAGCTAAAAACTAATAGTGTTTCGGAAAGACCACTACTGGGAAGATTTTCATTAGGAACACCTTGGTACTATAACCACAAAACGTCAAAAAACAGTTTTTTTCACAAACACTGGAGCATAAGTGGAGCTTCAGCTTTACAAGGTGATACAAGGTGCGTTTACAAGGTGATAAAAAAAGAAATGTGGTGTCGTGGGACACCAGGTAGGAACGAAGTTTAAAAGTTCTTGTGTATACGACTGTCGCGCCTGCGCACGTCTCATTTAACGAGGTCATCCTTACGGTTTTACTATCACATTTTTTTCAGTTCGGTCGCGCAGCAAAATCCCTATCTCCTCCAAGCCTGCCGTAAGGAACTTCGTTCCAAAAAAGTAACAGTAACAGTTTTCCTTTGGAAAATCCACATTCAATGATAGTTGTATAACTTTAATAATCGGGAATTGTGTCATGTGCGATTATCGCTGGCGTAAGTCGGACTGCGGCGGTAGTAATAACTCCAGCGTTCCCATGGGCGGCGCACGCGATTATAAGCTAATTGAACATTTTAAAATGACGTGTGATTAGACAACTTTAAGGTAACGTTATTGGAGGTACTAATAATACATGTATGTTTAGAAATCTTTTTAAGTAATGTTTTAGAATTTTTCTCCTAGATTTAGAGGAAAAAGAATCATTAATGCCAAATGAAAAGCGAAACAAATGCTAAATAGGATCAGTTAATTTATTATTAACCTTTTTAATACCATGGTTATTATGCTTCAAAAACTATTATTTATTATTTCTTGAATTTATTGATGATGATGATGATTTTTCTACCCTGAGTACATACACTGTCACGAATACGATTATGCGAGTATATTATATTATTGGTGATCTACCAATAATATAATTAAAATACTTACTGTCTTATCTATATGTAGATCTGTAGTGCCATTATTATTTCACCATGTCAGTAATGCAGTCAAGGAAACATAACAAAAAATTAAGTAAGAAAAAAGTCGGTCAAGTTGGTACAACGAACAATTTTCCCGTATCTGCTAGGTATCTCTCCTTGAATGCGCATGCGCGAAGAAATCTGCCGCTGCGCACGCGACGTTTTCACGAACACCACTCGCTGTCTCTATATGTACTCACCGGGTGTCTACATACACAGATAATCGAAAGTACAGAAATATAGTTCATGCTACAGTCTTATTTACATCTGATAATTATACTTAAAGCACTTTATAAGTGAAGATCAAAATCAAAGAAGAACCATCTTCTGAAACAGACACTTCTCTCGTTGTCCATCAACTTCTTCTTTGAAAAGGTTCACATGCTAACCTCACCCTACAAAGAGGATAGCATGTGAATCTTTTTCATTTTCCTCTATTTTTTTTTACGGATAAAACAAATAGAGTCAGCTAGCCCCAAAGAAAGTCGAGACTTGTGTTATGGGATACTAACTGAACGATACTATATAAATACTACTACTATATAAATATCCAAGACCCAAAATCCGTCATCATCTACTTTATTACCAAATCCTCATTCGCGCACTCAGTCGCGCCTCTTTTCCAGTGATATCTAAAATCCTATTATTTTCTGGTGGATATATCTTAAATCCTATTTAATGATCTTTGAAATCAATAAGCTAGGAATGTTTTTATTCAAAAACATTTTCGTTTTAGTTTTCCTAAGCTGCAATTTCTAGATGCCTCTTATTTTGTGTTCCATACTCCACACGGTAAACGAGTTTCAATATGGCCCAGCGCCCCAGCCCAGTAGACTTACTCCGCAAACGGATTCCGATTTGAAAGCAATACGAATGCGTATTTAATACACATTAATTTGAGGCGCAAATATAAGTTATGCAACTAGGCTGGGTAAAAGTACCTGAAGTATATCCGGTAAGGTATGACATGTTACTTGAAAAGGAAAATGTTGGAAGGAAATTTTTATTGAGTACATTTGTGAAGTAAGTCATGTACTTCACAAATGTACTCAATAAAAAACAAAGTTCGTTAACGATCGATAAAGTAATTGAAATATGAACATAAGTTTAATAATAATTAATTAATCAAGGATAACTTTATAAAATCAGATAGCTCAATGTACCTATATTATATAAATTCGAAATGCAGTGTGTATTTTTACAGAAAGTTTATTTACTAATTATAATAGATACTAGCACAAATATGCTGCATATTTGTGCTAGTATCAAGTAGTTATTATAATATCAATGAAATAAGAGGAAATTCAAATCGAGTCCGAGTCCTACTTGAAAATTCATCAATCCATCATCAATCATCGAAGTTGTAAATCATGCAACAAATTAAAACTTTGAAGATTCTTAATTTTAAATTACAGAAAATACGTATATTCAAATACATATAAGGCCATGAATATTCTCTTTTCCACCTGACAGCATTTGAAACTGACAATATAAGGTCACAGCACCGGACCTCAGAGAACAATGAACGTCGAAATGATTGACGTGTTTATTCTACAATCGAAAAGTTATCTTGTTTCAATCACATAAAGTAAAGTTTACCTTGTAAGCTTGTGCATTGTATGCACCATCTCTGGTGACAAGGAAATAGAGATCCTCTTACGTCGTGATAAGAACCTACCATGTCTAGACCAGATGAGGACAATGTACTATTGACCTATTTTAAATTCAGTTATGCTCAACTTAGCGTCAGTTATTTATGATTTCTGTCTCTGGCAAATACGAGACAATCAAAAAGTCAAAAGTCTTCCTGGAGACAAAAGATTTATCATATCATATTATTTTTTCATATATCATCATCATTCATACATATAAAAATAGTATAAATCGCGTATCTGTACTGTACAATACTTTAAATTTAATAAATTGATCAAAACTGAGCGTAAGTAAAAAAATATTACTAGAAAGCGTCGATTTTTACACGGACAAAGTCGCGGGCATCAGCGCTATCATCTTGTTATGAAAATTGTTATAAATAGCGAAAGTCTAGAATTAAGTCTCTATTTCTGATTCCTGTTGTCTATTTTAGCTCCGCTATCCGACTGAGCATTCGGGGGGGTCGAATCAGAGATAATAAGTTACAATTAATTCAGAGCCAGCCAAAGGGGGCGTCCATTATGTGAAGTGATCCAGGGGGCGGGGTCGCCATATGTTAGTCTAATTTAATCTGAGTCTCTCACATTTTTTGCTTAATTATTTGAAACAAAATATTAGGTGATTTTGTCGAGATCCCCTTTCTCCTTCTAACCCAGGTTGAGATTTGGTGAGACTTTGATTGACCCTCTCCCCCCCAGGACACCTCACGTAACTAATGGACGCCCCCTCTGATAAAGGTATGATAGTGTGTATGAAACAGGTATGTAATCCAGCCATATTCGATTATTTCATTCCTCTTACATGAATAGAAACAAGTTTTACTACGGGACTGACTTCGAAACAAAAAAAAAAGATGCCAGCCTTTACCTTTATGACAGGTACCTATAAACTGACGCCGTGCATACTAAGTAATAAGGTACTTTCGATCAAACTGCGGCCAATTCAATTGAGTACTTAAACTCAGGTAAACGTTTAACTCTGTTTTATAAAAAATAAACAAGCAACTAGGTATTTTGTATCACTAATTCTATAAAATACGTAAAAAAATTCTGAGCCGTGTTTTGTTTTACTTTTATTAGTTTTCAAAAAAATAAATAACAAAAAAGGCAATGAAAAAGTTACAGCCTTACATAAAAAATACATAACATGCTTAAAAATATTAGAAATAAAAAATTCTATATCTTCTAAGTAAAAGATGAAGAATAAATAAGGGTTAAATTAAAAAAAACATACAGCGATGACATTTTTCCACTCTCCAATCAAACAACGCTACGTAAAGAGCAATTTCAGTTATAACTTACCCATGCTTTCGAAGATTTCACCAAGTGTCGTAAGAGGTCTTTGTTTTGGGAAATGCAAATAAAATAATACAGTTTTTGACAAAAACATAAATGTTGTAATTTTTATGGTTAATTTTGTAGATTAAAATTTTACCGGACCGCCTATTTTATTAAAATCTTTACTAGATGTCTTAACATAAGTAAAGAATATCATAATGAAAAAGAGAAATTAAAACTGGTAGAATTTAAAAACGTTGTACACCTCAGAGAAGTTAACAGTCGAATGACAAATCTTCATATTTTTTTATTCTACAAAAAAAAACATCTTGTTGTTCATTTATTCTCTGTGACATATTTATTCAGTAAAATTGTTTATTTTCAGGATTAAATTGAACATGTCCTTCAATTTAACAAGAAACGCCAAAGATTTTCGCTTCACGACGCCAATCGACACAATACAAACAGACTTGACAAATCGACAGACAAATGCTAATGACAAAGACCTTCAGCCTGACTGTCACTAGTGCGATAAAGTACTTGATCATGACAAAAAGTGCTAAATCACGCCAGGTCTTTAAACAAACCGAGAATTTCACTAGCTAGGCCAAATAAGAACGTACTTAAATGTTTTTAAAGGGAATTTTCGATGACGCCTTTACCTAGTTTTATCGTTGTAAGAAAGATGTCTTGTTTTTTTTTATGTTATAGGGCGCCAAACGAACAAGCGGGTCACCTGATGGTAAATGATCACCGCTGCCCATGGACAACTGCAACACCAGGGGTGTAACAGAAGCGTTGCCGGCCTTTCAGGAAGATATAGACTCGTTTTTTGAAGGTTTAAATCAGTCTTTCCCAAAGTGGGATAACGCCCCCTTGTGGGCGCTGGAGGCTTTAATAAAGTTGGGGGGCGCTGATGTGATTTAAGCAATGAGTGATTTATAATTTCAGCTATTTCATATTTTAAAATTAACTGAAATTAAAGTCCTCTTACTACACAACATCCGTTTATTAGTTCATATTTATATCCTTTTTTATTGTTCAAATATAAACTAAAAATGTAATTAATATTTATTATTTTAAATGCGTTCACAACGCTATTTATATCGTTAAATGAATCAAACACTGAAAAAATTTCGTGTTTTAAAGTTTCGCAGGTGAGGTCCCCACTTCCGATACTCTTTATTATTGTAAAATTGTATTATTATTGCTATTTTTTTATTTAAAATTAACAATGTTGATTGTTGTTATTTTTTTATAAAAGATACTCTAATGTACTGGTGTATGTATTATCATTGCTCTCTCTTGTAAAAACGTCTAGTTTAGAATATAGGTTGAATTAAACTACAGGCCAGACAAATATGTGATTCATGTTTTTATGGTGAAAAAAATGGGGGGAGCTACAAAATAACAGATTTTTTAAAGTGGGCGTTTGACAAAATAAGTTTGGGAACCTCTGGTTTAAATGCACATTATTCATTATTTCATTGCACAAATATATTTTTTTAAGTTAAGTTTTTTTTTCCATCTAGGAATTTTGTTCTTACCTATTATTGTCGTGAAATAGTTAAATCGAACAATAAACAGATTTCTTTTTAAATATATTTAGATTTATTTAAATATTTGGTCGGTCGAAGTGAGTGGGGTATGGAGTGCGGAGGCCAAGGGGTTTGTGCGGGAGCTGGGAAGGCGGTTAAGGAATAACGGCAATGACCATCGCGCAGAGTCGTATCTTATGCAACGCATATCGCTGGAAATACAGCGGGGAAATGCCGCAAGCGTCATGGGCACATTTGCATCAGGTATGATTTGGGGCGGACTGTTTGACTGACGTACTCAACGTCAAAATTGATTGACATAGTCACATAGCATATAAATACTACGTATTAAATTGATTGGTAGAAAATATTTGGTAAAACAATAAATATTTAATTGGACTTAAAACAAACATACAAGCAAAATTAAAAGAAAACTACAGACTAAAACAATACTTGATAATCTTTGATACGAAAAATAGTAGTCACATATTTTGATACAGTCGAATTTTTCTGGAAATTATTATTTTTGTGCTCATTCGTACTCTTTAACATTTTTTTTTTTACTTTTTCTGTATCGCTGTATAGTTTCTCTATCTTAAATATCAGCATAACTTATTATCATACGATAAATCACACCGACTCGTCAAGTTCGCGTGTGTGAGCGATAGAAAACGTATACCAAATTATATACAGAGAAACCGCATACATAATACGGGCTTAGATTTCTAAACAACTCGAAAATATTGTAATCTATGCAAAAGTTGTTGGGAAATAGTTTTGGAAATTGACAACAATCGATGCACGTGTGTTTAGGTATAATGAAATCTGCAGATTTTGCGTGATAAAGCTTGTAGGAACTCTAGTAGGAAGGTAGCCTAGCTGGGGCAGTTGGGCTCCTACATGAAGAGGTAGGTAAGGTAGTGGAGAGCTTGAGAGAAACAGCACAGAGTTAATTTTGTTTATTATAACTTTACAATACTGATATAAATTAATAATACAGATACATTTGTAATCAGCTCGAGAGATGGTAGTGGAATGATGTAGAATGATGAGGAAGGAATCTAAAATTTAAAAATTGAATTTGAAAATGAAATTATTTTTTAGAAAACTGAAAAGAAGTTAAACAGGAACATGAAGGATGAGATTTATTGTAACATCGTTTCAAGCTTATTTTAGTATTTATTTATAAATTCACTTTTTTGTTATTCCCGCAGTAAAATAGTTATTTTTAAAACAATGTTTTTTTTTTTAAGTTGGCACATTCTTGCAAATACCCATAAAGTTTAGGTTCTTTTAGGCTCCTTTCTTTAGGTTGGTCAGCTAATTCTGACTAAAAAACTGTGATTTTTTAAACTGGTTACGAACTTTCCTGACTCTCGTAGAGAATTGAAAAACTGGTTCCAAAGTGATGGGAATTTGGTGATTTTGTTGAAAGATATTATCAAACTGGGCAGCCCGTTTGATCGCGCATCTATCGGTAATTTTACATGCAAAATACAATCATTAAAAACAAGTTTTAAAAAAACAAGTTACATTAAAAAAACGCTATGCATTTGATGGAATGACCAAATACCGATGGAACAGATAAACTATTTCAAGTCGAACCCATATTTTGAAAATATTTTTAATAACACTCACATTATAAGATTTGATAATATAGGATTACTTTTTAAACACCAGCATCATTTTCTGAGCAAGTTTAGTCCATGATACTGATCTTCTTTCCATAAAAATAAGTATCAGAAAACAAAAAAAAATCGGCTTTTCATAGCGCTCGGCCTCGGATTTTGTTTGGAAGGCGAAAAAATTGTATCGATTTTTAATAACTTTTTAATATAGAAAGCAGTTCAGTATCATGGGTTATACTTGCATGGTTTATTTAACGCTGTATAGCAATTTGCATCCAATTCCAACTAAAAATTTGGGGCATATATCTGTATGTTTACGAGATTTATTCCGCTAGAAACGAGTTCTATCTTTTTTACCTAAAGCCTTGAATATAACAAATAATTGCAGACATACCGACTTGAAATAATATTTTGGCAAAACAAGTCGCTGTACTAGTCAGAATAAATTACACACACGAATGTAGTTTCACACACTCGCCTTGACTTGCACCGAATGACGAAAATTATCTCTACATAAAAGTTGAGTTACCTACTTAAGTATCATTTAAAACCGGTATGTATAAATTGCTTTTGAAACAAGACACAGTGTATGTAAACTGTGGTTTACCGGTGACGTTGAGCATTCAATTTTATTCATGTATGCTATACTTATGTCAAAATACGAGTAAACTTGAAGAAAACCAGGGGACGTATTTTTGAAATCACTTGTCATATTACGAATGGTTTACGCGAGCGTTTCCAAACGGGCGCATTTTTGAAATGATCGCATGCGAAGGATTTGCAACGAGTGGTCTCGACCACTCGTAATTTTGACATTCGAGGCGTAGATATGTCAAAGAAACCTTTTATGGAAAATCCGTTCTGATTTATGCTGCTTTTTTATTCATGGTGAAATTCTTAGAAAATCATATTTTCGATGTTTTCTGCGTAAAACAATATTGTTTTAGCTGACACGACGGTTTAAAAAAACATGGCCAAATGGTTTTTTTGCGTGAGTTGGAAAACTACACGTTTTGTGTTTCGGTAAGTCCTCAAATAAAAAATAGCACTACAGGAGAACAAAACCAAGATAAAAATCTAACGTTTTGTCAATGTTTAAATAATAACTATTCTAGCGTAATTAGTAATAATAATAATCTATTTATACTGTTTCTTTATTTGTTTGTTTTTCGTGTAAGTAAACCCTGTTGACAGATATTTCAAGCTGCATAAAGGCATCTGTATCTGTTGTTGATTGTATCTTTTTTGGTACAATTAAAGCAATCATTTATCATATCTCAAAATCAGTAGATTGATGCATGCGGATTGAACCGTGCTAGTGAACTAGAAAAGTGCTAGTTTTATGAGACATAAATATGACAGCCAATACTCCTAATAGATAAATCGAGCCCGAATTACGGCCACGTCAGGAAACGAATCTATAACCTGATCGTGTGGAGTGTTGCTCTGAGGTTTCCTGGTCACGACTTGGAAAACCTGAACTTGAGAACGCTTAACTAGCTCCAAATACACGCAGGCACGTTTGAATTGGAACTCGGTAAACGAGCGTGTAAAATAATATTTCTAATAGAGGAATATTATTTTGTAAACGAAACAAAGACAAAAACAAAGAATTAACATTAGCTAATACTAGAGATTTTAACCGATTTGACTTATTATGAAAATCTTTACATTTAGGTTTCTATGTAAGGATAGTTTAACAAAAACATTAAAAAAACTCCAATCAATGTAAAATCCAACTTTGTCAGGCGACTCTATGATAGCCAAATGAATACAAAGGTAAACAAATGTGTAGTAAAAAATTAAAATAATAAAAACTAGTTTTCAACTAATCTTCGTTGTTTTTATACAACCATCCATAAAAATTTTTGCAAAAAAATTTATACTACGTAATCAATTAAATAAATAAATATATAGGGACAAATAACACTGATTGAGCTAGCCCCAAAGTAAGTTCGAGACTTGTGTTATGGGATACTTACTCAACGATACTATATTTTATCCAAGACCCTGGACAATTTGAAAAAGGTCATTTTTCAACTTGCCCTGACCGAGGATCGAACTCGGGACTTCTGGGTGGCGGACTAGCATGATGACCACTACGCATTACATAAGTTCATTACGAACTACACATACATACAAAAGAGTTTTCTTTTGAAATTGATGTAATTCTTTTTATTTACAACGATCTGTTTTGGAAAATGTTGAATGAAAACCCTTATAAAGTGATTGCAATGTGTTACAAAAACTTGGCAATCTAACGAACGGCGTGGATTTGTAACATTACGTTAGCAGTTAACTACGGGTTAAACTAACTGCGACACTCGTGTTTCGCACGCGTCTATTAGTCTTTATGGACATCGTTGTAACACATTTGTAGCAATTTATATTTGTGTTAACAGCATGACTCTTAACTTGATACGAAAAATACAAGATAGACTTGTATTATTATAAGATTGTGTACAAATTGTACGATAGTTTTTCTGTTTTCTTTTTTATGTTGCATGTGTTTTTGTATTTTTGAGGGATAAATTTTTATTTATAGTTGTCTGTATAAATATTTCACCGCTGACTCGAACTAATTAAAAGAACGATTAAAAGTCTTTTTTATAGACTCTAAATTATAAGTAACAACAGTAGATGTATGGTACTCGTACTTTTCCTTACTTTCTCTACTTCTGTACTCTTATCTGTCTTTTAAAATGGTCCCAAACACTAATATAAGAACATAGATAATATGATTTCAAAAAAGTCTATACTCTATTGATCTATTCCTAATATAATAGCACGTGTCGTTATTTCGTCAAAAGAATACTCCCACTCATTGACCTACTTTTTTTTCTTAAATCTGTGCACCATAGTGCCTTTGTACATGCACTTAGGTTAAGGTTTTACTCGATCAACAGTAAATCAAAGAAAAAAAGCACAACACCAATTTACAAACAACTGAATTCATACAATAGAACTTCCCAAAATAAATTCTTCAGTGTCAAAATAAGAAAAACTTTTTTTATATTTATTGTTTTTTTTATATATATTGTTAGTTATCGGGAATGAAGTATAGAAGTATATTAAAAAACCCTCATTTTCAGTCTCACTTTCATTTGAAGTCAGGGTTTTTTTTAATTTACCTGTCAAATAAACTTCGTTCTGTCAGTACGAACTAATTAACATTAGTTAGAACTACTATAATTAAAGTAGTATTTGAACAAAGTCCAGGATTTACTCGTAGCGTTAACATGTAAACAGGTCTTTGGAACATCTCAGCATTTCCATACAAATGACGGTCACTTTCGAAACCGCATTGAAATTCGGCAGTGCAAGCAATTCTTACCATTGTTCGCAGTTGAAAGAAAATGTTCGTTCGGAACCCAAGGTTGTGTTTTGTAAAAATCTTAGAGAAGCTGACAAGTTGTATAATCTAAGTGGTACGCAACAGCTTTGGTAAAGTTTTTCTCGTGTGTGTAAGTGGCCAACACTGGTGTCAGATTTTCAGGGTGCCTAAAGGCTTATGACATAGCTTGACAACTGCCATGCAATGATGACAGCCGGGACCAGAGGCTTATACGTGCCTAAGAAAATTTTATGCCACTTGTGGTCACCCATCCAAGTGCGGACCATGCCCGGTGTCGCTTCACTTGCAAAAGCGCCAGTAATGCGCACTCCCGCCGGGCCACCGAGCTCCACTAAACAGATTACAATGAAAAGATCGTTTTTCATATCAGCATAAATAAAAGTGGGAGCGAGGTGAGGACATCTCGTTATCTGTTTTGTACGCACGAATACTTATGACAGTGACATCACATTGCTATACAGGGTGATATTTTACTCACCAGCCAATTTTTTGGACCAGTTTCTGTCCTTGATACTGAACTAATTTTCAGAAAATAATTAACGAAAAACAAAAAGAACATTTCGGCTTCCGATACCAATCAGTGCTTGGCCAAACGAATTTTTAATGGCGGGATGAAATTTTTTTTACATTTTTTATATCATTTTTTTTTATAAAACTAGTTCATAGTATCATCAAATAAGCTCCAAAAATTTGGCTGGTTGTTGAAAAGTCATCCTTTATGTTCATTAATCCTGAATTTTCTGTTACTTGACAGTTTCCCTTTTCACCATATTTTAAATTATTGTTAACTTAGCTACTTATTTTTAAGCGGATTAAAATAATAATAACCTAATAGGCTATGTGATTCGATTTTGTTAATAAATAGCTTTGATTAAATTACAATTACATAAACGTAGACTTAGTAGATAGATATTTTAAGTAGTTACTATAAGATAAGTACAGCAACTATCAAGTTGTATAAATGTCATCATTTCTGAACCAAAAGCGAAAAGTTCAGCCTGCTTGCATCACTGCCTTAGTCACGATTTAATCTGGGTTGCCACTTATTATGTATGGAATTACGACCACGAATGACCACAACTGGATTTTCTTAAAGCAATTACTTATTGAGGATTATTGAGACATTACAATGCCTGAACGAAGAAAAAAATGTTGACTTGGCATGTCTTGTACATAGAAAATAGGGAACATAAATCTAGTATTTTTCTACATCTATGGTCTAGTACGCCCTTCTTAATATTTTTTTTACTTATTTAGGATTATTGAGACATTACAATGCCTGAACGAAGAAAAAAATGTTGACTTGGCATGTCTTGTACATAGAAAATAGGGAACATAAATCTAGTATTTTTCTACATCTATGGTCTAGTACGCCCTTCTTAATATTTTTTTCTACAAACTATGAAATGTACAAAACATATTTCAGTGCAAACCGCAGACAAAAACACTATAAGAACATTGATATCCGATGAGACAAAAAAAATAATAATTGGTCACAATTCTTTTTTTTAGAGTTATGTACTAAGTAACAAAGCAAATTTAAAATGCAATCATATTAACTGGAAATCCCAAGTTAAACGAATAAATTACGATTTCGGTAAAATACTTAAAAAGTTAAAAGCACCGCTGCGTTTAAAGCGAAATCGTGTAAGTTCCCAATATTTACCCTTTTCCGATATTTGTGGAAATGAATATTATATCGGAACTGCAAACAATCGGATTCCGGCTTTCGTATCATGCATGTCGAATTTTATTTCACTTTTATATTAATTTAAAAACGGGCTTATTGAATCTGGAAACACGACGGAATAATACCTTAGCGGCCTGTTCGGCATAACACAGGCGTGTAAACCTCTCGAGAGAAATAGTTTACGTGTAAATTAAACCCGCTTTAAAATCGATCCAGAATTTAAAAGTTTATTGAACACAGAAATGTTGACGAGTCTTGTGGCTTTATTTTATAATAAATAAGCTGGATTTTAAACGTTTGATGCTCATGCTCAAATTAAAAAATAGAATACATTAGGGTTTTTAAAATAGTTTGATATATTTTGTATAATTTTGTTTAAAAAATAATAATTTATACTCAGTGTTTTTTGTTATTTCCTAACTATGTAAACATACATTATAATACCAGTTTTCTCTCAAATATATGTTAGTCCTTGTCTGAGAAACTTGATATTTGCATAAACTGAATTTTAAATTAGATACATGTACGTCATCATATCAGCAGCTATTGTTTCAAATTATCTACTAACTAGCTAGCTTTATTAAATACTTATTTCCCTTATGTATTTATTATTTATTAAAGGACTAATTATTCTGTTGCAGGTTAATTAGGTAATAAAAGTTCCGTCGTCATTAAAAGGTTTTTTTATAACAAGGAGTATATAATAGTGCATAAGGTATACTGAGACGTAGACATAGCTATCTATGTCTATTCTATGTCTATGTCTATTATATAATAGTGGTTGTTTTGAATCACTACAATTTCAAGTTGCTAGAAGTTGTATTTGCACGAGAGGGATAAGACCAGCTTTGTACTCTTACAAAACTTTTAATAAAAAAGGTTTCTAATTTATAACTTCTCAAATAAAGTTACTAACATACAAACTTATAGGTATTTATTCAGACATTTAGAGAACAGTACGAGGTGTAAGGATTTCATTAAAACTTTACAGTTTAATTAATCGTATATGAACATTCAGATTTTAAATAATTTGTAAGTGAGCACTAAAGTGCATTCCTTGACTGTACTACTCTTCACTTGCTTATCAACTAATGGTAGTAAGAGTTTGGAAAGTGTGGAATGATAATTTGACCTAAGCTTCTTAGCTCTTTTACGACCCTGTTCTGTCGTAAAGAAAGTGTTTATGGCTGGAAAATTGAAAGTTGATTTCAATTACAATTTGTACGATGTAATCTTCATCTATAATACTCGTAGTTACATGCACTTACGGTGTCGTATAGGCATTCGTATGCAAGTCTCTTTAACCGACTACAAAGAAAATTTAGGAGGTTTTCAATTCGATTGAGTTGTATTTGTTAATTTTTATGTTTAAAACAATGTATTTTCAGATTTAATTTCAATAGTTTATGTTGTTAAACCAAAATAATTGAAAATAAAAAGTCATCCAAGTAAACTAAATTGCCTATTTTGCATTTATGACTATTGAATAGTCCATAGTCTCTCTCTTTATCCCTGTGGGAAAAACGGCGTGTTTGTATGTATTTATGACTTTCGAACGGTATATACGGGTCACTAAAATTCAAGATGTTTTAATTTTGTAAAATTTATAACCTGTTTTATATTAGGTACATATTTAAAATATATTAATAATCTTAAGATTTTTACTTCATAGACATATGGTCTATGAAGTAAAAATCTTAAGATTATTTGCTTAAATCCACAAGTGGCAACCCACAACCCACAAGTGGGAAACATATTTTCCATAGGTAGTATCAAATACACGTTCTTAATCCCTTGTACAATCTAAAACACGATTACAAATTGAATTAGCCTGCAACGAGCAGCCATCATCTTTTATAACCGCTGGACCATATCAGGTCATCAGACCAGGCTAAACGTAAAATTGATTTACATTATACATTTATAAGCATTAAAACTGGTTTACCCTTGAGTCACCAAGCCTGTGGTCTTTACATCATTTTTATAAGATATCATTAAAATATTTTAGGTTCTGAAAATTGTATACAACGACAAAACTTTTGAAAAAAGCATTTTTTTCTGCTCTTTGTGTTCAACATGTTTGTGTTCAACACATTTGTGTTGTTTCTGACGACCTCCGTGGCGTGGTGGTCACCATGCTAGTCCGCCACCCAGAGGTTCCAGGTTCGATCCCCGGTCAGGGCAAGTTGAAAAATGGCCTTTTTCAAATTGTCCTGGGTCTTGGGTGTTTATCTATATTTGTATTTGTTATAAAATATAGTATCGTTGAGTTAGTATTCTATAGTATAACACAAGTCTCGAACTTACTTTGGGTCTAGCTCAATCAGTGTATTTTTGTCTGTATAATATATATTTATTTATTTTATTTGTACAAACTTTTATAGATTTTGTTAATAAGTCTGTTAACCTGATTTTATTTTCAGCAGCTTTCTTACCAAAATAATGTGCAAAAGTAGAATGTAAAAATTTCCTGTGTATCTAATGTGAAGCGGCAAAATTATGGACCTCTATCACATCTAAACCCATTCTTGCACTATTCATAAAATTTAAGACAACATAGCAACAGTTTAACATGCTTTACTTTAAACTGTTTTTATTATTAAGTAGGTCTGTACCATTTGCTTTTTGGGAATATGGTGTGAAAATGTCATTAGATCATTCATTCATGGGAGCTTATATATGGTTGTATGGAATATTTTCGAGGTAATTCACATATTTGATCCATTGTCATGCTACAAACAATACTACACTATTACTCGTTACTATCAGTGCTATTGTACTACAAATGTATAATCACGAACTTTGAACATATAAATGATTACTAACTATTTGAGTCAAGGCTCTTATGATACAATAAAAATAAATCTAAAAATACCCAATCTTTGACCTATTTAGCACATTTTTCAATCTTGCAAACGTGTTATTTAGGAATTAAGTGCAATCAATCCCCAGGAGATCCTAATAGAGGGTTGCAAGCAAAAGGAATGATGAAATCAAGCTATTAAAAAGAACCATCAAATAATTTTGTATTTTATTCACACAACTACGTCTGATTTAAAATTGGAATTAAATTTTTAAATGTTTTATTATTCGACACTGGCAATGAAAAATTAAAAAACTTAAATTCGTGTTTATCGTGACACAAAATGTAAAAAGTCTATATTTGGAAGCGTTTGCTGCATTTGAGCCAATAGCATCGGTGAATGCGGTGGTGGCGAGGTTGAGTCGAGGTCGGACCGAGGTCCAAGTACCGGCCAAAGCGGCAACTCTAAACGGATTTTCTTCATAACTCACGATTTGTACAGTCAGCAGCACATCAACTTTAACACTTAGACTAGCCTCAGATAAACAGGAATTCACTCTGAATAAATTGCCTTTTGTAAGGATGACATTGGTTACTTTACAGACAATTTAAGTTGTTGGTTAGTATTGGTTACTATTACCACAGTACTTCATCGTCGTAAATAAATTGTATATCAACTCCATTTAATCATGTTCGCTTATATCACTCAGTCTAATTTAATAAGATATTAATTTAACCAGGTACTCTTAATTAGCCTCTAAAGACTTTGTACCATTCTTATGCTGTACGCGCAAAATGCATAATTGCTTAGCAATGTCGCACTCAATTTTTAGTCGACAGTACAAGGCCTTGAATCGGTGCATTAAATAGTATCGATTATGTTGTTTACAATAATGACTGACTAAAAATCTAATCGACTAAAAGGTAATTAGTCTGGCATTGTACAGCACTACCGGATTCTTCAAGTAATTTGCAAGTTTTTTAATCAATGTGTAGTTAGTTTTGTTCAACATTTTAATTAATGTCTAGTTAGTAATTTTTGCCTTGTATATTTTGAAGTCGTATACTAACGCTAGTACTATTACTATGAAAGTTAATTATTATCTCAAAAAATAAAAAGAAATCAAAAGTTGTAATTTTTTGTACATTGTCATACTCTAATCATAAAAAATGCACTGCTTAAGACGAAGTGTTAGCTAAAATGGCGCCCTCATTTGAAATAAATTGTTTAAACTAAATATGATGATAATTAAAAATTTTATTTGTATAAATGTCTCGAAAGACCTTTAAACTATTTTATGAATAACCTTTGAAATTATTACTAATAGTCCGTTTAGTTCTAAAACTGTTTTTTCGCCAAAAGTGGCCACTTTTGGCAAAAACCCGTTTTAAAACTAGACGGACTACCAATATTACTTTCAAAGGTTATTCATAAAATAGTTTAAAGGTCTTTCGAGACATTTATATAAATCAAATTTTTAATTATCACCATATTTAGTTTTAAACAATTTATTTCAAATGAGGGCGCCACTTTAGCTACCACTTCGTCTTAAATAATATTAAGTTAAGTTATATAGGTTTAACTACCAGCCATTGGACAGAACACAATAAAACCTTATTTATTAAGGTTGCTTTCAAAACGGGAACGCTGCAGCTACAGAGTATAAAAAGCTATCAGTTGCTATGGACAGAAAAAAATAAAACTTTGATAAATTTTTTTTTGTGTTCTGTCCAATGATTTTTAGCGCCCAATTTCTAGAAGTTTACCCTAGTACAGTACTACCGATTTAAGGGACGCTGACAATTTTTGTCAAAAGTTTATTAAAAGTCAGCTCTCCTCATATAGATAGACGCACTATATAACTGATATAAACTTAATAGAGTATTTAGTTTATCATTATGTTTTTAAAAAAGAAATTTTAATTTTTCACCCTCGCTCATTTTCATCTATCTCAAACAAAGGCCGCACGGCTTTGATAAATAAAATCATAACAATGTGGCTATTGTAGTCGAACGTGATAATTCGTGAATAGTAATTCCACAGCGATTTCAGCCCGTTTTCAGGCAGAATGCGTGAAACGTGTTCGTTTTAGGCTTCGAGGCAGACATCACGTTATTGTCATAATTGTAAACGCGTCTGGAAAAATCCATTGTTTATTTTTCTAGTTAGACTTTTCGTATATAAGCATGAATTGCAATCGTGACTGTTTTGAGGTTAAAAAGCGTCTTTAGTACTATTTGAAACTGATGAATTTTTGATAATATAGGTTTTTTATAAGAAGACAGAGCTCTTTGGGTCTAGCGGCTCTAAGCAGACAGACTCAAAGGCCACTTTTAGCGTGATGATGGGCGAAAAGGTAGAAAAAGAGATCCAAATAGTGATGGGTTAAGATACTTATTCAAATGGAAAGAGTTTTAGATGTAAATCGATGTTAATTAATAAATATGATACTTATTATTGAGCACGTTTTAAAGTAATTGAGATTATTTAAACCAAAAAAAAGGGAATTTGCAAAATAACACAAATTTAAATCATAGACACTACTCCGAATTTTCAAAAAAATCTGAAGAAAAATAATGAATACATCGCTTCTTTTCTTCTACGAAAGCAAGTTAAATTAGTTGAGAAACTCAGTCTTACTTAGCAATTAATTTTGCATTAATCAAAACGTTAATTAAAACTACAGAGGAATTTACTTCAATAGCTACACTCACTACTACGATTTTATGCGTAAACAAAACGGATAAGACCTCCTTGGTCCAATTACGGTGCCCTTTGCAGTGGGAGGCTTGACCGGGCTGCCTTGGACGACGCTCTCACACACAACAATTATAATAAAATATTATTCTGCCTCTATAAAGCTAAAAAGATGTTTTACGAGACAGTGGCAAAGCCGAAAGAAACACTTATAATGATCTAGCAGTCTGTGCATGATTGTATTTGCGTGTATTTCACCGTAGCATCTAAAATACATACATATTGTCACGCCTGCTTTAACAGTGGTAGGCAGATACTATGGACCTCCACTTGCTACGATTCTGACTGATCTCTCTCGCTTCATCTACTATACCCGGCACGTAAGTTGAACAAAAATTGCGGTCGTTGTTGTACGTTGTTTGTACTTTTAGAATCACATTTCTATAACATTTCTGTCCGAACTTCAGATAGAAATGATTTCGGCTTTGAGGAAAGACCAAAAAATCTCTTTTAACTCTTTTATCTCCAATTAAACATGCGCCGACGGCCGCCATTTTTGTTCAACTTACGTACCGGGTATTGTACATTCAACACTCTTTTCATGCATGCCCGCAAAGCCCCGTATTACATACTCATGACTTCTGCTTGTTGAAGCGTCTTAAATACTTATTCTTTTTCTATTACTGTAGTCCGGGTGAAATTTAAAGCTATTAAACTAAATATTGCATTGTTAAAGAGTGCAGCATGCACAGGGATAATCAACATTTTTCCTGATTCATATTAGATCTCAGATTTATTGTTACAAGACTCTTATTATTATGGTATTTGAAAACGATATCTAAAAGATTGAATATATTGTTTTGACATTTAAACAAGATATTTAAGAGAGTTACCAGCAGATCTTGACCTTTTGTAGTTAAAGGTCGCAAACACTTTAATTTTTAGGACAATATGTCAATTTTTTGTTTAGATGCGGTATTTGAGACTTATCGTTATTATTTCAAGAAAATATTAATTTCTTCTATTGTTCTAGTAGTAAAAAAAAATTATTTATATATACATTGTGGTAGATTCTATATTGTATCTATTTACAGTAAATCTGATAACTTGCATCGCCTATATCTAAAATATTCACTTCTCCCTCTACCCAAAGGTTGACTGGAAGAGATTGCTATGCGATAATTCTGTCTTCTTTTTTTCTGTTTTCTGTATTTTATTTTGTTTATGGTGAAATTAAGAAAATTTTTATTGTATTGTAGGTTGTGCTCCTCTTTTCTTCTCCAGCAGCTTCTCTTCTTGTGCAGATCACAAGCCAGTAACCTATCAATATTTTGCTTTTGCCACATTCACGCCCATAACGCTTAGAGCGACCTTTGGCTCTTGCGGTATTAAACTAGGCTGTCTCGTCTGTTAGGTATAGAGACGTATAAAAAATTAAGAGACTTCTCGTCTTGTCTTTCTACCAGACTTCATAACATACGAGTAGACGTAAAGTGACTTGAAAAGTAAAATACTTTTCGTATTCATATATACTTTTTTAAGTTTATCAGCGAAAGTTGTTCAATATCATTACGTATGAGTGCCCCAAATATATGCACTCAATACAAACAAACCAAAAAGCATCCTTATTTAATTTTTACTCATGAATATCTTTACAATTTGAACTAGCTATATTTTTTACACCTTATTTGCTTAGAGCCCATCAAACCCCCGTAGCAGCGTAGTCACATATTGTAAGTCAGATAACAAAAATGTGTTACATTGTTTGTCGAATAAAGTCAAAGAGCAAGGCCAATCTCAACGAGTTTGAAATACTTTAGGGTGGGTACTATCAGGTGTGAGGAAGTAAGGGGGACTGTACACGAACTTCGACAACGGATTTTGAAGTATTCGTATTCAATCAAAGCTTAAAAGCCGAAAGAAAAATGGGCTACTTCATACATACATATTTAGGTGCATAATCTAATCTAACCTAGCTTTATTTGTTACGGAGTAGACAAAGCATTTCAAAGTGATAATATTAACTACCAGGCTGAAAGTGACCTTTGGGCACTATAAACATTCATGAACCATATACTACTTCAGTTACAAAATAATAAAAAATAATTTCTAAAAAATCTTTTATGAGATTTATACTTATTATACTACTTCAACACTAGAAAATAAAGATACAACGAATTTCCAGCCACTCAGCAGAAACTAATAAAAAATAAATTCCTTATTCATTTCAATCTTCTCCGTATTAAGTCAAAACTGGCTCAAATTTCAATTTGGAGGGACATCAATGTACTTAGAAGCAATCATTTTTCTCAACATGTAACAATGTATTTAAATAATTTTTTTCGTATGGTTTATTTCGTCTAAGCTAAATACAAAAGTTTAATTTTCTTGTTTATACCATAAAGAATTAGAGAAAGTAAGTACAACTATATTTATCTACAAGCCATGTTTTAGATGACTTGAAAGCCTAAAACTATAGACGGGTTTTCGAAAGTGTGTATTCACCTTTGTGCCACCCCCGTGTTTGCGAAGGTGTTTAACACACTTCCATAAACTTTGGGACCTTTGTTCTGATAACAACTTAGTTTATAGACTGAGATAAACCTTGTTTACTATTCCCCGGGAGATAACGAGGAAACGCAGTCAAGCTCTGATAAATGTTCATTTTAAAATAGTAAGCTTTAAACTATAAAAAGAGATTGCAAAACATTTTACAAAAACTTTTTAGCTTACAGATCCCTCCAAATATGTCTCGAGATATAAAGATATTGTCTTTATTCCCGCAATGAACTGGCATAGGTTATTAAAGAAAAAAAGAGTTAAATTAAAGAAAGAAAATGTTCTATTCAGAATAAAATATGAATCACATTCGCAAATGCAAATTCGCATATGCGTGTGCCAGACAGAGTTATTATTTTTAGACTTTTTGGGAAATACGCTTACTTGTCTCTTTTTCTTTTAAATATTTTAATACTAACCTACAAACTACGCAAAGTAGACTATATCATTTGATTGGAAATAAAAGTGAGTGTACTGTAATTAAATATTCAATCAACGTCAATAATCGGAACTGCCATAATATTACGTGACAAAAACTGACGTGATATGAATATACTTATTCAATTACTAGAAAGGACTGTAAGCAAAGTGTCAATACAAAATGCTAATTATTTTTAAAGGTTTCTGTTACGATATAAGCAATGTAAGGTTTAAAACTAAAGCTACTTGACGTAAGTTTGTTTTTAAGTTTTGCTTTGAAGTTTTGACAGTTACACAACTTGTTAAAAGCATTTTTTTTTCAATAAGTTAAACAAGTATAAGCCAAAGAAGAGAAATGAAAGTCATCCTTATCGAAGACGAAAAATTAAAATAGCATTTTATGTACGAATACGAGTAGTTGCAAATTCTTCTCTACGCAAAGTTGCAAATCAAGAAAAACGTTTTCAGCATAATGCTGTCTTTCTCTACACATATCTCTATCTCATTTGCGAAGATAGGGTTGTCGTATAAACCAAATAAAATAAATGAAACTTTTGGATGAACTAGATTAAAAGTATCACATTGTCAAAATCCCAACCTTTTTACTTCCTAAACACAATAAGGTACTTTACTTAATAAACAAAATAAAATAAACATTTCTAGCTTCTAAAGGGTGAAGAAAGAAAACGTTTTACTAAGCCTATATAAAAATTCAAGTTTTAAGAACAAAAAAAAACTTTTATTAAGTAATCATATGCAAATTTGAGAGAAACTAATGACACAGATAAAAGCCCTAGAAGTGGAAAATAAATTACTGTGGTGATCATCACCATCATCATCATGACCACAATTAATTATGTTATTTTGCAATCGTATACTATTTTTACAGTGATTTAACCAATGACACAGATACAGCCAGCCCTAGAGAGTGCAGAATAAATTGCGGTGATAACTAATAATCTGGCGTCTTGTAACTCGTTCCACAGTGATGTCGTCACATCTGTCACCGTGGATTGCGCACGTTTGCACAACGCCTTTACTCAAAATTTTACATTCTTTGGTATACCACAGCCTTTTGGAGAGCGGTTGTGTAATTGTTCTGAACTGTCGAATACGACTGTTACTTAAATCTAGCGGCCAAACATCGGACCTTTATTGGTTCACTAAATGGACATAAGTATGTACGTACAGTGTATAGAAATTGGAGTTTTGCCTATTAATATTGAAAGATGTATTGAAAATAACTTGTTATGAAATTAAATTAGGATTTGGGTACTAACATGAAATTTTGAAATCTAATATTCTTTATTAATCAAACTTAAACATAATTCTATGCCGAAATCAAGAAATGACTTGAACTTTTCTTTTCGTCTATTTTCTATACCAACTTGAACAAAACTGGAAAATATATTTATTTATTTAACTTCATACAAATACAAGTATACTGGCGGACTTAAAGCCTAAGGCCTTATCTACCAGTCAACCAAACGGATGATGTGGAGAATGACAGGGGTAGTCCAAAACTTGTACATGGCGAAAAAAAAAGACTATATGTCAAAACAATAAACTACATACAAAAAAAATACCTACATATACTACATAAATACGTTAGACTTTTATCTATCTGACAGTTTTTGAAAAAAGTGTGCCTTCACCTGTTTCCTTAATGAATAGCGGGTTTTAGCCTTCCGAACATTAACTGGTAAATCGTTTCATAGTTTGATAGCTTGGACGATGAAAGGATGTGTAAAGAACCCTCTCTGGTAAAGAAGATATAAGTAATAATCAAAACAAATATCATCTTCAAAGTAGAACATAGCAGTTACTAACAGCATAGAACCTACTTTAGATATTTTCGAGAGTCTTAAGTACGAGTAGCTTATAGCAATATCAACTAAACATTCTAAATTTATTTTCAAGACATCACTAAAGATATCGCTTTCATTATTTATCTTACTAATTGTTAGAAAGTAGTGTAAAAACATTATTATGCCAATCTTATCAGCTTTATTAATTATCTAAATGTGCGAATTCTTTTGATCCAAGATGGTCTCTTGACTAATTGCTCCTAGTGACAGCTCCAGGTCGCATCTAACTCTATAAAAATACGTTTTTTTTTGCTAATTAATTAGAAGTTGACCTCGAAAAGTCTTTCCGAGTCAAAAGCAGTAGATCAACAGGTGATATTTAGATTTGCATGTCTGTTGACGGTGAGAACAGAGGTGATGTTTGAATATTAATATAATAGAAAATATAAATATATTGCTTAGAAGTAAAGTGTACCGGAAATGAGATGTTAGGAAAAAGCATCTTAAAATGCTCATTCCGCTCATTGCAAATAGAGCAATGATTTCTACCTGCCCATTATTGCTGATTTGTGTAAGTATGACTATAGTTTTTTATATGACTGATTTAGCATTTTTAATTCCCATGTAGAATTTAATAAAGGGAATGATATTAATGATATTTATTTAATTTTCAATGTTTCTTTTAAGTTTTTGTATTTTTTGAACTTCATGATTAAACATTTTAATTACCTTCTTTTATAATAATATGTGTAAAATTTAAGTACTGAAATCATATATAGTTAACTTTGGAAAAATATACTTATCTCTTTCATATTATATAATAGGAGATAAGAAATGTTTTAAACCAAAATTTTCATATACAAATGTAACTGCTAGTCTACTACTAGCGCTTTCGCAAGTAAAGTGACACCGGGCATGGTCCGCACACGGATGGGTGACCACAAGTGGCATACAATTTCTTGAGCTCCTCCGAGGTTTGAAAGACACGTATAAGCCGTAAGTCCTGGCTGTCATCACTGTATGGCAATCGTCAAGCTATTTCAGATGCTTGCCTGAAAAATCTGATACCAGTGTTGGCCACTTCCACACATGAAAAACAAACAAGTAGTACCAATTTACTGCTATGGCTCTACCTACACAACCATACAATAGCCTTCACTAATTTTCCCAGAAAATTTCTTATCATACATTTTTTGTTAACAAAAAAGTTTGTAAAACTCCTCGCCTAAATGAAAATTCCTAAGATTGCTGCTTAAAACGAAGGCCGTAAAACAAACGTACAATTAAACACATCAATATTCCTACTGAGTTTACTTAGAAGTTTAAGCTAAGTTCAACGTAAATGTATTCTAAACAGAAGCCGCACAGATGAGTCAGAGACCTTTTCACCCGACATTGTGATTCTGGACGCAAACCCGTTCTTCACACGTTTTCCTGGCGTTTTCGTCTGCCGCCTTTACTACTACTCTCTGCCGCATTTATAACTCTGTGTAATTGAGAATGAATTTTTAAAGTCATTTAATAACATTGGAAATACTTTAAGAGTTTTATTGACAACTTTTACTCGACTTTATTTGTATGTGTACTGTGTACACACATATATGTAATGACTTTTAAATATTTATTCCCAACTTGTAATTCATGGTGAGTCGCAAAGCGGTCGAACTCGCTTTGTATGCGCTTCTGCTAATCAAATTGGACTTGGGAGCTTTCTCCGCCACATGCAAGTTATACAATAAGCATAACTGTAAACATCCGCTTACCTTTGCTTAGGCAAGTCCGTAAAATTCCGGTAAAATTCAAAAGAAACACTAGCACTTTGATTTTAGCGAGTCGATCGACCGTCGGATCCCCGCACCGTTATTCACGTCATATGTGTGTCAAATAACGAGAAAAATTCCCACAATCTCCGATAACACTGTAATAGTCAAACACTGGCACAGCACTGTTTTGTTTTTAATTAGTTTGGATCACATCACTAGTTTTTGAATTTGGAACGGTGCAGGAGTGCACTGCGCGATGCGCGCGCGACTTTTCGTTGCGTTGCGTTGCGTAGCGGCGCACGCGTGTACGCTCGGCTCTCACTCGGTGGAGCGACTGGCGGCACTGCCTTCACCTTAGCCGCGCGGCCTGTTTCGCAACCGCGGTTTCCTTGCAGTTATCGAGTTGCATGGCAACTGTTACTGTTGGAAATGTTTGCCGATGCCGCGCCATAGGCGACCGATTGCCGCCGTATTTATTTTCTTGTAACAGACAGTTGACATTTCGATTGTACTCTTATAAATGGTAAATAGAGGCTCTGCTTAAGCTGTAAAGGGCTCACGATATTGCAGACAGAAAACGAAATAAAGTTTCCATAAATTAAGCCCTTTGACTTGGTTTTATTTAAGATGCTTCTTAATTAGCAGTTTTATTCAATTATTTATGCATTTAGATTTAAGATAACAACCAATATATTAAATAGTATAAGTTCCTCTTTGTAATGAAATATCTAAAGACAAAGTTTTAGAATGTCAGTTATAGGACTTAGGTTTATGTAAAATTAAAGGCATTACTTATTTAGATGAGACAAAATTAAAGATCTCTAGTCTTGTTCTGGTAGGCTTTCAATACATTATTCCGTTACAATAAAGACTCTACTATGTTTAAAACTTCAATTAGGTAGTATGAATTTTATTTACTTCATTGAAATTAATATTCCTTTCTTATAGATGAGCTCATCCGTGCTTCGGAAGGCACTTTAAGGCAAAGCTATTGGTCCCGCCTGTCAGTATAATACGAATCAGATGGTTGACGTCAAGCTATGCGCGTCTCGGAAATCTGACATCAGGGTTAGCTAGCTACAAAAACACTAAAATAGTTCATACCAAATTTCGTATGAACTATTTTAGTTTTCTTTTTTACTAGTTAGTATAAACGATACCATTTATACCATTAATATACTATTAATGATATAGATACCATCGACTCTTTCGTTTTTAATGGGCAACATTTCTAAAAGGCACCTTCTCTAAAAGGCACTTTTTGCTAAACGGTAACTTCTCTTATCGGCAACTTTAGTACAGGCGTAATCAATCAAAAATGTAATCCAAAAAGTACGGAAGTCCAGCGTGATCTATCAAAAGTGACGTTTTCCACATTTCGCCTCGTCTACTAAATGTCAACTGCATTCCATCATAACTGGCGTATTCTAATGTAACCGATGAAATGGAACCAAACGTGTTGTAGGCGGCTTTTTGTTGCGAGATACGGTTTTCTGTCTACTGCCTTAATGTTTTCTAAAACAGTTTTAGTCATGGTTGGTATCTAGAATAGATTCATATTTAAATGTTAAGTCAGTACTAAAATATACACTATTATAGTTCAATTCAATGCAAATATTTTAAGAAGTGGTTCAGTCCATCATTTTAGACAACTTTTCCCAATAAATGTATATCAAAATATGAAAAAAAAAAACACATCACATAGTTACAAGATTACGTGACTACTTCTTGACTACTTCTATTTTTTCTCATATTTCAAAGTACATTTATTCAGAAAAGTTGTTTATAATGATGAATTGAATCACCACCAAAATATTTGTAATTAATTAAAAATACCTTTGAAGAACAAAGAACAACACTTCTCAGAATTTGCAAAAGTTCACATCTATTGGATATTATGAATTATCTACTTTATTTTTATACATTTTTAGTTCATTTCATTATATGTTTACGAGCTATGTATTCTGAAAGTTAGGAAATAACTCCTAAACTTTATTTAAATTTTATTTTTTGCGCATAACAGAACGCGACTCAAAGGTGTCAATGTCTCAAACAAAAGATATCAACGCTCTGATAATAATGATAAAGTTTCATTTGTAACCGAGTAGTTGGAGGGACTTTTAAAACATTAATGAATTAAATCCTGCTACATAACAATAGAAATACAACAAAAAAAATACATACAAAGGTTAAATAAATAAATAAATAAATTTGCGAATAATTCATAAAATATGCAGCAAATTTAGATGGTCAAGGATGGAATACTGTCAATTTATTTAATTACGTCTCTTCCGACCTTATAGAGTAACAATTTTTAAATTAAAGTTTTTATGAATGAAATTAAAATTCTTTAAAAAAAAACATATTTATCCTCCTATAAAAACGAGCTTCACAAACAAATATTTAAAAATCTGAACAAAATATAATTAAATATTATTTACTTAGTTTAGTTTCTTAATTGGTAATCTATTCAAGAAGTAATTATTTTAATTTCATTTGCAATTCACCGTTTTGTAACTTATAATTTTAATATAGGAATTTAAGAAACAAACTCAAAATATTAAAACTCTATTTAAAATATTTAGTGCACGTTTAAATATTTGCGTACTAATTAAAAACTATTTCACCATTTTCTGAATTTGCATTAGGTTTTGTGAAATACTAGTCGCGTATAAATAACAGCAGTAAAAGTGGTTTGAATATTAAATAGCTTCTGAGTTGATGAATGGAGGTCTAAGACCCGGAATTGGAGCTAATAGATTCTAGTGAAACAATTTAGATAAGTCTAGGTGCTCTATATTGATAAGCTAGAGTTTTTTTGTGTTATCAAAAAGCTGTTACTAATTGCCTATTTGCTAGTAGGCATGTAACATTAATTGCTGTGTCATCATAAGGACGTGTGAAGACCCGCGCTTACCACGCATAGGACCCCGGACACGCGTTATGCTCGCCTTGTACCCACGCTCGCCACGCGCAATGTACACACACGTACACGAGAGCAAGGCGAGCGCGTGGCGCGAGGCGAGCGCGTGGCGTATGCAAGGCGTGTGCGTGTGGAATGCAATTTGACTTGTATTGATGTGTGAAAGGACTTAAATTGTATGCAACAAATTTCAAAGCGAGCTATACGCGGGTGTTGACGCGCGTAGTTTGTGCTTAGCGTGCGCGTGTCATCTGAACGCGGCCTAACAGACATAGCATATAGGTAATGAATGTCTAATTTTTTCTTGCTTTTTCGTGTGTGTAAGTGGCCTACACTAGTGTCAGATTTTTCAAGCTGCCTAAAAGCATCTGACATAGTTTGATGACGGCCATACAATGATGACAGCCGAGACCATCGGCTTATACGTGCCTTCCGAAGCACAAAAGAGCTCGAGAAATTTCTATACGACTTGTGATCACCCTTCCAAGTGCGGTCCACGCCCGGTGTCGCTTTACTTGCGAGAGCGCTAGTAGTGCGTCTAGGAATCAAAGATACAAAGTATGAAACCGTTTTTCTCCTTGGTCACGTCAAACCCAGACCCAAGACACTATTGAATTCTTGAAAATTAAAAGAAAAAAATTGTGTTAGAAAAATCAAATCAGTATTTCTTTCGCTCACTGCTGTGTATGCGGCCTATATTCGTCGATGTCACCAATCGTAAAAAAGAATAAATTACTAGTTAATTATAATATAATTTTTAATATGATACAAAAGTCTTTTGCAATGCGAAATCTTTAACTACACATTTATATTTTTTTCATAATTGGGTACTTCTCCAAACGAAAAAAAAATACGTCTTAATGGAGAATCCAGTTTCTAGAATGTAAATTTGTCATTCAAAATATTGTTCATTGTAGTTTGACATGCAGGCTATCTAGGACATTTACATAATGGTTCCTAACTTAATTTGAAGTTTATTTAAAAAAATCACGAACCCTCAAAAGTTGATCGATCTGGTGTGTCCTTACTCCAGATTTGTTACAATATTTTTTTATTTTTATTTTTTACTGCCCAATTTCGACCAGCTTAAATGTTTATAATATTTAAAAAAAATTTGGTTTTGATAAATAAAATTTATTTTATGCAAATTTTTCTTAGTTTTGTGACAATACACAAAGAAAGATGTGTCCGACAGTTTGATTACTCTGGAACGATATAAAATCGTCTGTACATCTCTAGTTTTTGAACGCATCGCCCCTCTTTCCCGTCGACTAGCTGTTCCCATTCGCATTTCAACATTTTTTGGGAGCTGTCGTTCCCATATTGGCGATTTACGAAGGTAAGTAGTTGATAACTCTGGTTTTGGTTTCCATTATATAGTATAATTATTGTTTTCTTTTTTAATTTAATTGTATCTACGATTGAAACAAGGAATTTAAAATTAGCTATTCCCAAAGCAATTGTTTTTTATGTTATTTTTATTTTTAATGTGGTAATTGTTATGTTATAATTTTGATAAATAAATATTCCTGTACTAACTATTATGAATAATATTCATTGTATTATTATTTGCCTATGGTTTATAGTATTCTTTCATCGATCTGGCGTTTAAATTGATAGTTCTGGTCTCAAAATTTCAAAAATAAATATCTTTAAAATCGTTCGTTGAAAAAGAAGGCCAATAAGAAAAAATAAATTGTTTTAGGGTTACTTATCTAAATTAGTATATAAAACTTATTTACTATGAGTAAATAAAAAGCACCAGAGCGGTCAACAGAATAACGGTTTTATTTTTGGAGAAGTAGCCAATTACGATTATTTATACACATAAAACTGCAACATTCATGAATTCACTAACAATTCATAAAAAGACACAAAACAAATTATTCTATTTTGAAGTGATATTAATGACAAATGAGCTACTCTCTAGATACAGGTTTATAAAACTTTATTGGTGCTGCCTGTGTTCACAGTCAAAAAAAGTGTATAAAAATTTTTTTAACTGTTTTTTTTTTTAATCTCGGTCCTCTGCTGCTCTCATACATATTTTCATTGTTACAAACTTATTTTATTTGTCCTAGGCCACCAAATCAAGACACAAAGAATATTTAAAAAAAATATCATCATCATCGTCGTCAGCTTTCATGAACCCACGGTTGGGCATAAGCCTCTGTCTGCGCCATCTTGTTCTGGGCCCTAACCATCGCATCCAATATTTCGTCAACTTGCCTGACTTCGTCAACCCACTTACTTCTATATATTTTAAAATATGCCATACTAATTGCTAATGTCACTTCATACCCCCGACTGACAAATCGGTTCCACTGTTCCAGTAATAGATTCCAGCCATCATTAAATTCACATTTAGGCTTTTTCACATGCCAACCTCGCGTAATATCTGTCACTAAGGCACGATGAAGACATCATTATATGTGGTTTAAAAATAACACAGCCTTGTACAGTCGGCAGTAAAAATATTTGATCATGAATTTCATTTCTTATGAATGAATGACGGACAGACAGACGTATACTTAGACGCGCCTAGACGTAGAATCCTCTGTGTTAATAATCACTGATTATAGAGTGTCATGACATCACAGAGATTAGGTTATTCCCGATGAGGAATGAGGCAAGATACTGGACAAATATTTTTAGCAAATAGGTAGTTAGATTTGTAAAAAATATTGTTTACGTGTAGTATGTTTTTTACAGAGCAGTGACATCATAAGCCCCCACTCTGAAACTTAGGGTTCTCTATCTTTGTGAATTTTGACTTTTTTGATAAACTGAAAAATATTTTATTGTAACTGAAAAATATTATATATGTTATTTTTGGATAAACTTACTGACGGACTAATTAGAATAATACTTTTCTGACCATATATATCATCACCCCTAAAGAATACATATACAAATAAGCTTGAAGGTACATCTTAATTTTGCCTGTTATTAATAAACTCAGACTTTAGGACTCGGTTTAAACCATTATTCACCCAAATGAAGTTGACTGTGTACTAAGAGAAGGTAACATATTTCGGAAAGTCTTTTTTTTTTTCTTGTTTTGGGCGGGTACGTAAGTTATTCCGCGGTATGTTATAAGAAGGTATGTTTTTAAGACCTGTCCTGTAAGATTTAGATGTAAGACAAATTCAAAAAAGCTTTTCCTTTTTTACGCGCTCGTGCACAAAGCCTCAGCTTTGTGCACGAGCGCGTCACATTCGCCCTGACGAAGACCTCCGGATGAGGTCGAAATATGTCGGCCAGTAGCTGAGTCTTTACGTGAGTAACCCGTGCTTTATTAATAATGTCTGAGTCTCACGTTAGTTTTAGTCAAAAAAAATCCTTTTGCTTCCCAAATTCGTGTTTGTTATTTTTCCTTTGCTAATCTCTATTGATTTTGATTATCTACTTTTGTCGCCGACTGTACGTTTCACAAAAGGCTTCTAATGTTAATATGGACCGTAATTAATGAACAAATATCATGCAACTGTAACAAGACTAGGATATTTATGTATTAAAAATATCACTATAGCGAATAACTCATGGTCATTATGACATTATTACTTTGATTTATAGCTGATAGTTGTAAAAATATATATATTTTGTTTTTGTTCGTCCTTATTTTATTGTAAAACAAATACACGTTTTTCCAGCTTTATAGAAAATCACTTGTCATGTATTTGTATTTGAATATTTTATTATTTAACAAATTCTTTAAAAGACTTTGACTGCCTCCGTGGTCCAGTGGTCAAGACGTTCGCCTTGTGACCCGGAGGTCATAGGTTCAAACTATCCAAGGATTGATTCCTGGTTTGCCCTTTGGGTTGTAGAGGTCAGACGGCAGTCGCTCTGTGTAAAAACCAGTAACCTCGTCAAATCTCCTTGGTTAAGTAGCGGACTCCGGGCTCTGAAGCGTAACTGCTGAGGATACAACCGGGATACATAAGCTCGGATGATGATGATTAACAAATTTTTTAAAACCTCTTTGTATTTTTCTACACACAACATACAAAACTTCCTGCTGCAATGATGCGCATTGCCGTTTCACAAAATTGGTTGACAAAGTTGACATAATTGTAAAAGTTCGCCAACTATGCTGAACCCTGGTTAGTATCACGTACTTGGTTAATGTCATTCCTAGCACAAGGTTGCTGGGTCAAAGCCAAGACTGCGACTTTCATAACTTTTGGAGGCAAACAATTGAAGTTGGAGGCCGAATGTAACTTTGATAGTTATCGAATTATTACGAGTATATGAAGGTAAAAGTTTATATCCGCAGTTATAAATCAGTCCTTCTATGACTATTTGCTGACATTTTATTTTTATGTGAAAAAGTAAGTATTACAGCATTTTTTTATGTATTCTTTTTATTTTTATAGTTAAATACGCGAAGCAAGATACAATAATGAAGACTTTTGTCGGAATAATAAGTAACATTTTAATGTCTATAAATAATGACATTATGACAATACTCATAATCATAATTATATTTATTCCATAAATATGTTTACACTGTGTCATGTACATCCTCATTAAGATTTTAGTTTGAACGTCAGCAGAGATCACATAATGTTTATATTTTACCTATATAAGTGAATATACTTTATTGTACACCAAAATTCAAAATATACACACCGAAAAAAGATATTAAAATGTATAATGGGCGGTCTAATTGCTAAAAGCAATTTCTTCCAGACAAGCAACAAATAGAGAGAATCAAAGAGAATGTAGTGACACATTAGCGGACGTTTCGTTCGACGCTGCAATACAATACCAAGACATAAATGGGCAAAAAATAGTATTTTCTCAAAAGAATAAAAGAAGTCTGAAAAAAACATTATAATATGAGCCAATGTTCAATCGAGAACAAGGCAATAATGTAATAAACGAAATCTCGTTGTTTTGAAATTGTGTGTACTACTGTCGCACAAAAAGAAAACTAAATATACATGTGTGATGAACGCGATTGATGTCAGCGGCTCCACCAAATAACTAATGATATATTGCCTACTAGTACACAAACATACTTACACTAATGTACAGTACAACGTAGTATTTTCGCCGGATGTTACGCTGCTGCGTGCAAAATTACGTTTGTTCCCCTTGGTACCCAATGGTATCAAACGTTATTTAGCTTTTTGGCCCTACATTCCCATAGGTGCACATTCAAGTCAAGTAACGAAAAAGAAAAAATGGTGTGTTACTTTCAGAGAAAACTTAAAATTTTAATTCATCATTTCAGCCGCATAACGTCCACGGCTGGACATCCGTCGTTTGGGTGAAAATTTGGGCTTGTACAGCTATAAAACGAAATAAATACCTATGAATTAGGCTTTATAAAGATTAATAAGCCGTTCAATCGTATCGGTTCTTCGCGCTATGTGTATCGCCACAATTTTTAATTTATGTTTTCCAAAATTAGGTCCTTTTCCTACATATGTATTTTTGAGATTCTACAATAAATGTATGAGAGTCAAAAACGAAATCAGATCATACCATACCTACGTCATTGAGACAAAACTGGAAAATATTTTCGGACCAATTGTAACATTTCAATTTTTTTTTTAAAGTTCAGTCCTAAATGGAATTCAATGCTGGGGGGCCAAGGGGAATTAATGCAAAATTATAATGTGCCGACAACCGATAGTTCCAAATGGACATTTACATAATAGGCATTACGAATAAGTGCATTTATGTAAAGTACACTTATGATATATATTGTAAGAAGGTATTTATGTAAACTTTGTGATAGTCGCACGCGGAAGATTGGCTTGCCTTCGTACTTAGGAAATAATGTAGTTGTGACATAAATGTAGGTGTGAAAACCTGCTGTCTTGTTTGAGACAGCTAATCTTAAACATAGTTACGTAGGTACACAATCTATATATTATAATACTATGATGCAGATACAGCAGACTTAATTTTTTTTTATATACTTACTTATATGTTGCGCGACCGGTATTTTTGCCGGTTGTGAATAGATTTTTAAGATTCTTTTTTGTTTGAAAGCTTTTACAATATCTTGTTGGTCCTATATTAATTTTGTGAAGATATGGTGAAAAACTTTTAAGATTTTTTTTCTAGCCTGTTGGGGTGTCCCACTGCTGGGCAAAGGCCTCCCCTTCTTTCTTCCACAGATCCCTGTCCTTAGCCGCCTGCTGCCACTCCTTTTTGAAGCTGCTAATGTTATCGCACCATCTTCTCCGTGGTCTCCCTCTACGCCTGCGCCCTTCTGGCACCCACAAGGTTGCCTTCCGGGCCCATTTATCCGGAAGCATGCGGCATACATGTATTATATATTTATTTATAGCCTCCGCTTTAGAGTAGGTTTCTTTGTATTCATTTACTTTTAAGTGACTTTTCATTAGGTATTTAAACTAGTATTATAAAGGCGGATCCACGATTAAAGAAAATTAAATTTTAATATCCGCAATTATTTTCACTACAGCGGAAACTCAAACAGTAGTCATGTAATTGGAAACATCGGCTTCATTCCGAACACATTCGATTAACAAGTTCATTTCGTTAATTGTTGAAAGCTCTGTGCGTAAGTTTGAGATACTTTCTCTGCACTCGATCGAGTTATGATATCACTGCGATATTGAATCGGACTCTTTGGAAATTGAATAACGATTGCTGCAGTTACAAGATTAACCTAGTTTTAATTTACTTTAGACTTATTCTAATATGAGGCCTTGTAAAAATACATGGTCTAATATAGATACTTAAACTATTTTAACGGTGAATTGAGGTCATGACACTGAACAACTTTCCCCAAGGAATATATATTTAAATATGATAAAATAACCGACCAAGTGCGAGTCGGACGCGCGCACGACGGGTTCCGTACCATTGTTTATAAAAAATCACGTTTGTTGTATGGGTATCAGAACAAAATAAATATTTACATTAACAAAAAATTACATTTTAATTTATAAACTACCTATATTAAATACATCTGTGAACATGTCAACTGTCCGGCTATAACGGTTCGTGAGATACAGCCTGGTGACAGACAGACGGACGGACGGACGAACAGCGGAGTCTTAGTAATAGGGTCCCATTTTTACTCTGGGTATGGAACCCTGAAAATTGTCTTCCTATACAAGTTCGCCAATCAGCTGATCCGAGTTTGTATTCAAAATAAAAAAATAATTATTGTATTTCAATATATGTTCCTTAGGGAAAGTTGTTCAGTGTCATGGTCTGACTTTTATCTTAAAATAGTTTCAGTATATTTTGTCAGACATTATATAATTTGGTGCCTAAGGTACCTATTATGAGAATCGACTCCATCCATATAGGTTCTCACAATTAAAATTAATATCTTTTATATGCAAACCTTATATTCAAAGTTTTTATGATAATATCTCTTAGGAAATATATGGCAATATATCTGAGTATTTTTGATGCTTCTGTTATATGCAATGTTAATTTTATCATACAAACACGATGCCAAGCATTGTCAGCAAAACTATCACACAGATATTGAAATTAAAACAAAACAAGCAGAAGCAAAACAATGATACAAAAATAAGACTACCACGGTCACGCCACGCGAACTAATTCTAACCATACCACGTTAAAGTAACATATAATGGCGCTATCGTACACATTTTTAGGGCAAGGTTTTTATTTTATTTTAAACATATCTACTTAAATATACTATCTACTTAACTAGTACAAGTACATTGTATCTTCGTATAGAAAAAACGTAAATGTATCAGCTGCTTCTCTTCCTATGACCTCTGTAGCCTAGTGGCCATCATGGTAGGATATCACTTCGGTGGTCCGGGGTTTGATCTTCGGTCAGGTCAAGATGGATAAACATCTTTTCAGATTGATTTGGGTCTTGGATGTTTATCTACGAGTATCGAGTATATATATGTCTTTACCTATGAAATTGCCGTTTTGTATGAAAAAAATAAAACTATTTCTTTTTTCATGTATTCTTTATTTGTATTAATCGAAGTATTCACCCATGCAATCAACGCATCTTTGCCAACGCAGTGGCAGTTTATTGATGCCCTTCTTAAAGAAATCAGCTGGTTGTGAGGCAACAAATTCCTCAAATTTGGTACTGCCTCTCGGGTATTGAACTTTTTTCCCGCCAAAAAGTTATCCAAATTCTGGAAAAAGTAGTAGCCTGTAGGCGCAAGGTCTGGTGAGTAGGGCGGATGACGGAGAGCTTCCAACCCCAGTTTTTGCAACTTGGAGACCGTCTGCTGTGCAGTATGAGGTCGCTCGTTGTCGTGCAGGAGCAATGGAGAGGAGCGATTGACCAATGCTGGTTTGAGATGTGCCAGCTTCTCCATCATTGTGTTCATTTCTTCACAGTACACATCTGCAGTAATGCTCACCCCGTTTGGTAAGAAGCTGTGATGAATTACACCGGCGCTAGACCACCAAACAGTGACCATCACGTTTCTATAGGGGTAAGTTTTCGTTTAGGGCATTGTTTAGGTGCTGAACCATGATCCAACCAACTTGCTGAGCGCTTGCGGTTATCAAACAGAATCCATTTTTCATCGCAGGTAACAATGCGGTTCAAAATTCCTTCATTTGTGAGTCTGTTGAGCAGTGCAAGGCACGTCTCGACGCGTACTTACGCGCTGGCGATCATTGAGTTCGTGGGGCACCCATTTGTCAAGCTTTTTTACCTTGCCAATTTGACGCAAATGGACCAATATTGTTTTGACGCTTCCACAATCGCCTTTAATTCGTCATTGTCAACCAAAATCTTTGGACGACCGCGAGGTTAATTTTTCAGGTCGTAATTTCCAGAACGGAAGCAAGCAAACCAATAACAGGTGGTGCGTTGGTTTGTAGTGTTAGCTCCGTAAACGTCGTTGATGTTGCGTGCCGCTTGTGCCGCGTTGCTGCCACGCCGGTACTCAAATTCCATAATTACTCGAATTTTTAACGTATCCATGATGACGAAAAAGATTGTAATGCGATGAAAATGTAACACTAATCAATAAACAAATGACTACTATTGGAAAAAGAATTTCATGTTTTTAAAATAAAATTAATTTGAAATTAGAATTCTTAGCCAAACAAAAATTATTTTGATTTGAAATGGCCAGTACTGCAGAACGGCAATTTCATAGGTAAAGACCTATTATGTAGGTATTTTTTATGAAATATAGTATCGAGTTGAGTTAGTATCCCATAATACAAACCCCGAACTTACTTGGTGGGGCCAGCCCAATCTGTGTGATTTGTTCGTAAATATCTATTTATTTAATGACCGAGCGAGCGAAGCGTCTCAGTTTCGAGATTGGCCAAAAATGCTTCTGTCAGTTTGTCAGTCCGTTTGTTTTTGCCTACAGGTCGCATTCTCAACCGATTCTCGTGAAATTTTGTAAACAGGTTAGAAAATTATATCGATCTTTTTTTTTCAGATTCAGTTTTATAATTATTTTAAAAATGGCGGAAATATGGGAGTGGTAAACTTAAAAAATATCATATTACAAATAAAATTACGAAAAAAAATCGAAAATTTCCTGGAACTTTTTCGTAGCGACTTTTTTGTTTAACACCTTTTTATCCGATAAACTACAACGGGTTGGGGGTGACTTGTGAGGTCTACAGCTAACAGAGCCACATCAGTTAATTTATGATCTAGGCGATACGGCTTACAATCCATCACTATTTTGATTCCCTTTTTATACATTTTGCCAACCAACATCCGCCTTGGATCTTACGAGCTTAGGCTCTGTCTACCCCTTGAATACAAATACACAAAATATGTGTGTATGATCCACATTCCGTCAGAAGAAGTTAAAAATCCACGCCTGATATAGGTATAAAGCAACTATAGCTATTGCCAATTGGGTCATTGGTCATAGGAACGTTGGTTTCTCATTATATTATTTAGACCCCTCTTTCATGTTTGTTGTTTGATGTTCACGACACGACATGCTTTCATGATCCACAGAACAGCGGCAAAACAACTTGCCACCAACACATGTGATGTAAAATTATTAAGTAACATTATTATTAAAAAAACTAGTTGCGCCGCGCGGTGTTTCCCGCGGAAAAAGTAACCTATGTGTTAAAAGGTGTGACAGCTACCTGTATACCAAATTTTATCGAAATTGGTCCAGCCGTTTGCGCGTGAAGAAGTAACAAACATACACACACAAACTTTCGCTTTTATAATATTAGTGTGATATACCGATTCCAATAAATAATCTATTATGAAACTATGTTATTTATATTATTAAATTACATATTTACTTAACTAAAAAATATTTCGATGTCAATCAAAAATGACGTTATGAAATTATGTGATTACATGTGTTTGTCAAAAATCCAAACCAGTTTAGTGTTGTCACCACATTTATGCTAAGTTCTAGATATCAAAACGTAATAGAAATAGTAGATTCTGGACAGCACTTATTTAATATTTCAAAATGCTTTATTTTTTTACTAATTACACTGATTAAGCTGACCCCAAAGTAAGTTCGAGACTTGTGTTATACGACACTAACTCAACGATACTATATTTTATAACAAATACAAACATAGATAAACATCCATTGTTTATGTATATGTAATGAAAAAGGCATGTTCTGGATGTTGTATTGTAATGTGTCTACACTATTTTTTCAATAGACTTGTACGAGTTTATAGAAGAAAAAAACGTGAAGGCAATTATTAATTTTGTAAGATCCGAAAAGATACCTACCTACAAATTATTTATTACTTTTCTCGGACCTCTACATACAATACAATCTATAAGCCGAAATGCACAGGAAAAGAATCTGCTGGTAGCTTCAAGTTCTTTCTTTCCTTCCAAACCAGCAAGGGAGAGCGACTAAACCACAGCTGCACTTTCATATATATTGCACCATTTGCGGTCCTCACATACAATGCAATCTATTAACCAAAATTGCCAACACACAGGAAATAACCAGCTGGTAGCTCCAAGTTTTTTCTTTCCTTCCAAACAAGCAAACGAGAACCACTAAACCACAACTGCACTTTCATAAATATTGCACCATTAGCCGAGTAGCGTACAGACGTATACCAAGTATTTGTTTTTGAGTGATTGCGTGCAGACAATGCCGTGGATGTATCATGTATTTGGGTCGATCGCAACACTCGATAATCACGGACAGAGAGGCTGGCGTCAACGCATCCGCGAGTTGGACAACACTAGTGAACACGGCTCCAATTACACACGACACAGAAATGACTTAGTATCGAATGGTCGCAAACGCCTATATAGAAACTCGTTTAAAACGCAATTGGAAACTCTTAGCACTAGAAACGCTGGCTTCACATCTTCTAAGAAGAGCTTTTAGGTCTTACAATCACAACCCGGGATGCAGACGAAGAAATATTACAAAAAAATGTGAAAAAGATTAGGACGGATTATGAACAGTTTTCCAAGCAGGACATTTATGAATGCAACCTTAAAGGCGCTAAGAAGATAAGAGAGAGTAAGCAATAGCACCACAGATGTGTATATCTCTACAGATCCATATCTTCCATGCTGGTCTGGAAAAATGAAAAAACTTAGAATGTACCAGCTGCTCCTCTTACAGCGCAGATCGTAAAAACCGATCGAGAGAATGAACGAGATTTGAAACATCTTAATAGGCGATGCGGCTAGCAACGCATTACTATTTTGGTTCTTTTTTTTACCATCACGCTAAGCGTGGCTTTTGAGTCTTACGGCCCTGAGCTATGTCTACCCCGTCAGGGATAAAGACGTGATACTGTATCTGCATCTATTGTAAGTAATACCATTCCTCAGTTATAGTAAATTACAATCCATTAGGTACTACTACGGTAACAACAGAAGATATGGGCACGGCATTTTGGTATACCTAAGTATAACTGATGCTCAGCAACAAAACGCTAGCTAATACACATCGCAAAGCCAATAATGATATTGATAATAATGATATTATTTTTTTCAAATCCTGCATCTTCCTTTATTCATTCTACTGAAACAATGACAATAAATATAAGATATCTAAAATTTTCTTTTTTTTTTGGTAAGTTTCCAACTCGGGACTCTTGAGATTAAGTATACTTTACGTCGACTTACCATAACAATATATGTAGGTATAATTGCTAATGCGTAAAATGGAAACACGCACCGGTGGGTGATGGTACACCGCCATTCACCATTTATTGAAACGGATTTAGTATCGCCCACTTATGTAATACCAATATTTTAGTTGTTTTGCTTCAGTAGGTACTTATCTACTTTAATCTGTATCATCTAATGACTACCAGTTTAACAAGACATCCAATCGTTCTCTTCAACTATCAATTTTACAGTAACATTAGAGAGACATAGGAGTTCAATTCATTGGTCATGATTTATTACTGACATCATGAAATAAGAGTTCTTTAGACTTTTGATGCCTTTAGTTTTATTTGTTTTAACTTAATGACTATAAGAGTAGCTGGTTTTTTAGGTGAGATATAAAAACAACCCAATTCTTGCACAATATGAGGAAATAACTTACATCTCTTCCCGATATGTTCTGGACTCAGATTTTTTAAATGATGCCCAATTTAATTTTATACTAAATCTTCAATTTTTAACGGTTTGGATCGCACAGCCTCTTTTCAAATTGACATGTTATAATACAACATCTTTCTCCTAGAGACTATACCTAGAGGAAAGAAGCCCTATCCGTCTAAAAGAAGGTCCAGTGACCCAAGAGTACTTAAACAAAAACAGAAGTGGCACCTTCTGTGTAATGGTGGATGATGACGGCATTAAAAACTTCAATACTATAAATGACTGTAAACAAATAATTAATAATACAATAAGATTTCAAACTATCTTCACTTTCATTCGTGAACACGATTCGGAACGCTTTCTTCCATCGTATTTGTTCGCAGTAAAATAAAATGCGTGACAGTTCGATACTTTGTATCGAATTTGTATTGGTTGTGTTCGTGGCATCACGAATTGGTAAATAATGCAAATCTAACAAAGGGTCAGACTTTTCAAGTCTTAGTTTATATTCTTGCTTTTCAAAATGCCTATTTTTCGAACATAAACGCGCAAAACATTAAGGGAACGATTGCGCATTTTACGAGTATCTCTCATAGGAATTCATTTATATGTACCTACTGTACATCTCTGTATCTATATCGCAGGCAATTTGTATGATTTGTCTGTTTACAAACGGCTTCGGCATTTTATAAATATGAGGCGCTATACAAATTGCCGAAGGCAGATTGTCAGCGTATTCGAAAGTATCAATGTAAGTGTGATAGTTGTTCTAAGGTAACCATGATTTACAAAAAAGTATTGTGTAAAAATATTATGTTCAAGTAATATATCTCAGCTAGAGATATATCTTCGCTACTTTGCTTAGTAGATACGTACTTCTTTACAGCCTATAACAATCTATCGCTGAACTGAAAGGCCTCTCCCTATAAAGTGAGGATTAGCTCATAATCAACAGGCTGGACATACGGGTTAGTGATCGCAGTAGATACCTAGTCTTTGCACAAAGGACGCTGCCCCCCTTTCTGTGACCTATAAACCTATACCTCCCTTAGTCAGTTCTACCAGTTGCTTGGCTGTAGGTATGTTTTTGTTGTTCAAATAGAACAGCCTGATTTTCTGCGATTTCTTGATCGGTTCCATAACACAAGTTGTTCGTAATGATGAGTACATTGACCCTTTTTATTTCAATATATACCATTTCTGACTAATATTGTAAATTTGCGCGCAGATCGAGGCGATGCGGCTAGCAACCCATCACTATTTTGATTCCTTCTTCCATCTTCTCGCCCACCGTCACGCTAAAAGTGGCCTGTAAGTCTTGCAGCCCTAGAGTCTGATGCTTAGAGTCGCAAGACCCAAAATGCTCTGTCTATCCCGTTAGGGATAAATACGTGATAGTATGTATATGTATGTATTATAAATTTGTCATAACAAACAAAACAGGCAACCAATTATCCCACCTCGGTGTCGTGCAAGACGGAGTGTATCCGCCATGCAAGCGTAGGCGCGAGTCGCCACTGCCATTTCGACGGAGGTCAACTGCGTTGACGCATGCTCTCGGAAATTGTATTGTACTAAGGGACATATTTACGGTGATAGAGTCCCGACAACATCTTGGGTGTTTAACAAAGCAACTGTGGGCCTAACAAAGATTCCTAAATAATAAAGAAACCCAATAGAAGGAGTTAAGTATAAAATAAATAAGAACTGTGGAATCAACTTCCTGCAGCAGTGTTACTGGACCAATACGACATTGAAACCTTCAAAAAACGAGTCTATATCTTCCTGAAAGGCCGGCAACGCTTCTGTTACACCTCTGGTGTTGCAGTTGTCCATGGGCAGCGGTGATCACTTACCATCAGGTGACCCGCTTGTTCGTTTGCCGCCCTATAACATAAAAAAGTATATATAATGTAATATATTTGTATCTTCGTTGATGTCTTATAATCTAACTAAGCTCAGCTGCATTGATGTATGCTCTAGGAAATTGTATTGTAATAAGGGACATCATATCCATCTTCAGAGTTAGTTCAGAATCTTAACATTTTTGGCTTTTTAGAGTCGGAAGCAAAACAAATAGGCACCTAATAGGGATGTTTTCAAAAACATTTATTTTGGCTCATTAGATAGCTTGTAAAAAATAAGGTATACGTATTTTTGTTCTCTGATTATCAAATAATACGAAAGATACAGCGCATATAAATTTTGCGTGATGTCACGATCAGCTATGATTTTTAACCAAAGGTGACGTAAATCACCCCCACTCCGAAATTTCGAAACGCTGTATCTTTTTAAAGTTTTACTACTTTGCTAAACGAAAAAATATGGGTCCTTTGTCTTTGGATATTTATTAGTTGACGGTATAAAAAAATAATATATTTATACCATTCCCCCTCTCAAAAGTTAATTTTATTCACTGAAAATAGTGAATAAAATGCTTTTAATCACTATTTTGATATTTGAATTTAGAAAATTTACTCTTAATTTTAGTAATTGTTCCAATTTTAATGTCCATTTTAATTAATTTAACCTTCTTTTTTCTTAATTAAATGTCTATTTACGCTTAAATTTTTCTTTTTCACCGACTTTCAAAAGAGGAGGTTATCAATTCGTCGGAATCTGATGTTTTATATATCTGTTGATCAATTTATTCGAAGACGTTTGTACCGATTTAGAATATTCTTTTTTTTTGAAAGGGAATACCTGTCAGGTGGTCCCATATTTTTTTTTTATTAAAACCGGTTGTAAAGTTTGATAATGAAGTCGGTTTTTAGTTTTGAAAAATGATTCTCGTAGTCATGGTCACGTCACTTGACCATGACTACGAGAATAATTTTTCAAGTCACTTGTATCACAGTCACTTGAATCACTCGCTACGCTCGTGATTCAATCATCGTGAATCACTCCCTATGGTCGTGATTCAGTCGTTAGAATCCTTCACCTGCTCGTGATTTATCTATGGCCCTCGAAGTAAATCCGTCCTTTATTCACTAATTGCATAATATACTATTTTACTAATTACTAATTTTTTTTTACATTAGAAGTCACCGCATTGATGTATGCGCGTAGAAATTCTATTGTACACACTGCTAATCACCTGAACCCCTGGCTAGTTTGCGCCAGGCGCCTGTGGGTTTAGCTATTTGCGGCACCTCCACTTTGCGGTAGACGGCAACATCGGGACGTAGCTGCAGGCCTGTGTCACTCCCCGTTTAGGTATCGAAGGGGAAAATTCAGTTACATGAATGGTTTGTCCAGAGCAATAAGAAAGAAATTGGCTTGCAATGGATGTCTAGGTATCTAAACCAAGAGGTGAGGAGTTCTGACGCGAGCTAAATTAAACCATAGCGCTAACCACATTAAGTAGATGTTTCTTTGAATTTCTTTTCAGAGTAATACTTCTGTACGTGAGTACCTACTAGTACTTATTCTGTGGTAGCTGGCAACCCACTAAGAGGAGTGGCGGTGACGCCCAGTCACCGGTCTTCTTGAATCAACGGTCGCTGCGTATGGTTGTGTCAATCCATATATTGCAACTTGTTACTAAATTTATAAATTACAGATTATTATTGTTTGAAGTACTAGTGATTATTAAAGCTTATTGATTTATCTAGCAAAAATAAATATGTTTTATGTGTAACTATGACTAATATTTTTTTTATACTGTGTGTACTAAGGGATAAATCAACTTCTTTAAAAATATAACCCCATAGTCCAAGCAACTTTGTTGTTATATTTAAGTTTTTCTTCTTTTTTGACATTTTGCAGTGATGTTCATGGCAGCCAAAATGGCAGCATAATTAGTGTGCTTACATACTTCCTAAATTGTTTGGATTTTGGATTTAAATAATAGTACGTGCTGAAAAATAATAAACAGTTTTACACCAAGGCTTTATTTATTAAAACAAATTCAACGAGCGTATCATTATTTTCTACGAGCAAGTAGTTAGTAGAACAGCAATAAGGGTTAAAAATATTCACCTAGATGGACCCGCTAGACCAATCTGCTAGTTAACAAGTAAATCAGATACTTTTTCGAAACATTGTATATTTGATTAATATAAAATAGCACGTCGTGATATCTTAGTTTCTTGGAGCTTGCTTGGAGAAATAGCGCTCCGACAGTTTTTTTTTAATTTTGAGAATGGATGTGATCAATGCCAAGTGACATTATTTGGTGACGTTTTATTCTCTTATCATAACAAAATAATTTATTTTTGACCCAGTATCAGGACATGCAGCGCATTTAAACTGCAATACGTCGCCGCGTGAATGCGCAGTTTTAATTAGGTATCATTGCATTTATCGAATAAACCATTTGACACGAACCTTTAATTTAATTACCTTGTTAATTGCCAATGAGTGGCAATTTAAACTGCACGTGCTGAAAGGGTTTTGTGATTTACGTAAAATGGGGATATGTTGTACGTGTACTGTACATACGTGTATGGTCAGTTACAAAACTATGTCACCAAATAAAATAAATTAGTGGAACATTTTTGCTGCTGACAGTACCTGGTCACATGACTGCGTTAGGGGTGCAAGCTAATGGAAAATATTTTTGTACTATTTCTTACATGACATTACCTACCCAAGTTGGTGATTTTTTAAATCTTTTCTTATTATTGAGGACCAAACTTTGTCGAATCTTATTTTGCCAGTTTTTGGTAAATTAGCTACGTAAAAAGCGCGTATAAATATAATGTTGTAGCTTCGAGGGATTTTTTGGTGACAAATATCCTCTGGATTTCATAAACGATTGCATAGTGGAAATATTATTCTATAAATGGATGAGGTCATTAAGTCTGTCAAAAAATATTTTTATGTATTACGTATTGTATTTAACAAGTTGCTAGTAATTTTAGTTTAATTTCATCCAGTATTACTTATTGTCCAAGTTAGCTATCAAAACATGTAGTTTTAATTTTCTTGTCGTGTCATGTAACGACCACGATTCAACAAGAAATTTAAGTCTTAGCCTCTCTGATAACACAAAGATTACACTTTTAAATGCTTAACAAGGACCTTGCTTTTACCTCTTATTTACCCTCTCCGCTGGAGTCCTGTGTCCGTAGCCTGGGAACAACTCTGACCCATGAGGACAAATTGTTACTGTTATTACGTCGTTAAAGTTCTCGTCAGTGGTACGCGGCTGACTGGGGACGCGTTACCAACTCCTAGCCCGTCAGCGACAATTTATAAAACAAAACACGTTCCAATTTTAAAAATTCTTTTCCTGGCTGGTTGTTATTTAGTTGTCTGTGTAATAAAGAAAATTAAAAAGAATTGAAAAAGGAATGCGCGCGAAAATAATTTGTATATTTTGTTGTCATATTTATTGAAAATGTTTTCGTATTGTGAAAGTTTTTATTGAGTGAAGTATAATTTTGGATAAAGTCAACAAACCATATTTTTGATTATGTAAGTACTTATTGTATTTTATATAAGTTAAATGTTATGAGCAATGTAATGCTCATTGCTAAACTCTCTTGACATAATATATACTGTTACTGAGGACTTATTTCTGCCAATATCTATTGGTACCATTATAAATACTCTATTAAAAATACTTCTTTTAGTCTTGCGGCTAAGATTTTCGCTAAACCAGCTACTAACCTTATACATCAGCAAACCCTTGACCTGTTTTATCTACACTCGAATTTAAACGAATCTTTTGTCTTATCTACTTGCCTACTACATCTCCTGAAGTTCGAATCAAAGATATCAGACCTATTTTCGAATAATCTTATATTGGTATCATTATTCTTAAGTAGATACACACGCTAGACTCCATCATCATATTAGACAATATTGAAAGGTTATGCTCTACCCGTAGAGCTACTTTGTACGGTTCTACATTATTAAGTGAAGTGGCTATTGATTTGCGATTTTTGCAAATAAATCAATAAATCCCACATCCGAAGTTTTAAGTCAAAATCCGATGTGTCAACCCAAAGCAATGCTCTCGAGACAACGGAGAAGTTACTTGAGCCAATTTAGTAGTAAAACTTGTCCAATCTTGATTGACCCCTGAACGAGAACATAATCCAAAAGGGGCGGGGCAAGACACGCTGGTGACGTTCAACCGGCCCACACTACGCTCTCTGATTCCGAATTTCCGCTCAATACCCTATGTGAAAACCACAGACTCAATTTTGTACCCTAAAGTTAAAGCAAAAAAGTCGAAATTAAAATCATATTTTTTTAAAGAAACTAGTCAGATTAAGAATTACAGGATTAAGTTTTGGCGATATTGATTCTTGACTCTATGGTAATAAGAGTTGAGTTTGATTAATATTGTTTTAGATAAATGAACCCAATCGAGCAAGATGATGTTGCTGCATGGAAGAGGACTAAAATTGATAATACTTTTTACTTTGCATCGAATAGCTGATGTTCAATGCAGTTTACCAGTCGATCTAGCTTCTGAGGAAAAAGGTTAATTTTGCTTTTACCGAAAATGCTATTTTACCCTCATTTTAGATGCTCGTGTGTTGCTTCGGAACCCGGAATCCACTTTCCGGCCTTTTCTTCTCTAAGTAAAAGTGGAGCAGAAAAAGTTATCAATCTAATCAATAAAATGATTTGGCAGACTGCAGTTGTTGCATGCGATGGTCACTGTTAATATCATACTTTTTAAAAAATTAAGTGATTCACTTAATTAAGATACAAGATGAGAAGTTTATGTTTTAACTAATTTTTATCAAATTTTAACTGGAATATAAGAATATTCTGATAAAAAAATTGGCATATACATTTTCACGAGTTCTACCAATTTCATATTTTTTAGTTTTGTTCAAGCTTATTTAAAAAGTTTTATTTTTCAGTACTTCCTCTTACCACTCTAGCCCTCACATCGACGTCCTCCATAGCCACCACAGTCAATGTATCATCAACCACATATGTCACCGTTATTCCACCAATCCCTCCAAGTGACAGAGATAGGTTCCTAACCTTCGCGGAGTCTGGTCATCATCGGACCTTCATGTTTGCTAAGGATAACACCTTTATACAGCTAGACGGGGATATTATCCAGAGATTTCAATTAAGGTAAGCAAATAAAGTACTTTTCACCACGTGTCAAATAATCTTCAGTATAACCCTGGTAAAATCAGATCATCATAGGACCTTCATGTTTGCTAAGGACAACACCTTTATACAGCTAGATGGGGATATTATCCAGAGATTTCAATTAAGGTAAGCAAATAAAGTACTTATCACCACGTGAAAAAGATTCTTCAATATAACCTTAGTAAAATCAGATCATCATAGGACCTTCATGATTGCTAAGGACCTTTATACAAAAAGATGGAAATAATAATATGATCCAGAGAGTTCAATTAAAGTAAGCATTTAAAATACCATTGTTCGATCTAACCTTGGTAGAGTCAGGTCATTGTCGGACCTACATGTTTGCACAGGAACACACCTTTATACAGCTAGACGGGGATATTATCCAGAGATTTATTTCAATTAAGGTAAGGAAATAAAGTACTATTTACCACGTGACAAAGAATCTTCAATATAACGTTCGTACAATCATATCAGCATAGGACCTTCATGTATGCCAAGGATTAGCACCTTTATTCAACTAAATGGAGATAATAAAATGATCCAGAGAGTTCGATTAAGATAAGCATTTAAAGAAGGTACCATTTTGCATTATGTCACAAAGAATCTTCAACCGTACCTTAATAGAGTCAGGTCATCATCGGACTTTCATGTTGGCTGAGATAACACCTTTAACCTGCTAGATAGATTTTTTATCCAGAGGTTTAACTTACACGTTAACTGTAACTATGTGTCTCGAGTCTTGATGATAAAATGAATCTCCTAGCTACGAGTAGGATTCGAAGGGATTGTACCGTGTAAGTTAGCACTTAAGTCTCTTAAAATTAGATCTCAACTAAAAGGTCCCAAATTATTTTTCTAACCAAAATGCAATTACAAATATGTGTACCAATTTCGAAACATATATTTTGGAACGAACCTCAAGCCAGAATATCAATAATATCCCTTGACAGTTACCTATATCCAGAGGCAAATACAATAATTAACAAGTTAATGATCATTAACAACTATCAATTCTAATACAGTTGACATTTTTACGACGTGTTATTCAAAAATCTTTCTATTTGAGTTGGGCACATTGTATTGTGTAATGACAACCTTTGGCTCAATTCAATAATCTTTAGATAATTGTAGGTTTCATAAAGCATTGCGAGAAATATTTAATGTAGTTAGAGATAATAATAGTAGTGGCGCAAATGAAGTTGCAAAAATTTGATGTAATTATATACGTTCCGAAATGAAATTAATGAAATAGATGTTTTGTAGCCTTAATCAAAGTATTGCTAAAGCTTTTGTAGTACTTATGAGATGACTAACATTAGAGATAAATTAAAGGTTAAAATCATATTATGTGACTTTATATTCTATAATGTTTTTTATTTACTAACTTCATAGTTAAAAAGTAAAAGTAGGATTTTAACCGATCTTGTTTTAGCTGTGGCTAAAATCACTAGTTGTTTAAAAAAAGAAGACAGAAAAAAGAGTATTTAAGTTATTTTTTATTTAATTTATATCTTCTTCTTTAACTCATTTTATTTTCAGACTATGCCGCGAAATTTCGTTCAAATTTCGCACAAGACTGCCCCATGGATTACTCGTTTATCATAATGTTAAGAATCCTGTGTTCAAGATGCAACCTTACGCGTTATACGTGATTGTAGAAAAGGGGGAATTGAAAGGTAAGAGTTATTTGCGACTAATAAAGGCAATTGGGTCTAAAATAAATTATTAGATACAGTTCATAAAATAAAACGTCACAAAATAGTGTCACTTTTCATTTATCATATCCATTTTCAACGTTGTTTTAGATTTATAAATGCAGAAAAACTAAAATGAAGACCATTATGTATTTGACTCAAAAAAGCATGACGCCACACTTTTGTATTCCATTCAAATCAGTACTTTTTTAAACAACTCAGTACACAACTGAAATAATTCGTCTGCTTAACACCAATTAAGATGGGATTCGGAGTGAATGATTTTTTTATCAAAATACGTGTTGACTAAAAATATGTAATATCAAAATTTTAAAATCTCAATATTATATCTTCATCGTAAAAGCTGATCGAGGTAAATGCGGTATTTGTGCAATTGTTTATTTTTTCAGTTGTGCACGTATTCGGGAAACATTTGACTTCAGTGACAGTTGGCCGAGCCCTAAACCGAGATCAATGGCACAACGTTGTAGTCACCATAGATGTCCACGGAGCTAGGTTGATTGCTAAAGTCGATCAACTCAAAGAAGAGGTGTACTTGAAGGTAAGATCTTTGTGCAGCTGTGTCTATATACTTATCGCGTGAAGTGTATGAAGCATGTTCCTACGTCTAACTAAGGTGCAAATCCAAGACCTTTTTGTTATTTTATAAATTAGGTTGGTTAAATTAGTGTTCTCTTTCGTATTATTTGTATAATAACGATTTATACATGATTTCTTTTTCACTCAGGGACTAAGTTTTGACACAAATTATGGGATCACTGACAACTTGACTTCAGTTATCCTTATTGGAGGTAAGTATAGTCCATTATAACGTATTCCGAAAGTAAAACCCGAAGGGGCAGTATAAGTATTACCATTACTTACCATTTAACTGAACTTAATCTAAAATAGTAAAAATAAAATCAATTGCTCCATAAGTTCAAATAAAACACGATTTTAAAGTTGATCCTTCTAGGAATTATTCATGTTTGATTTTCTTTTCACATTTTGACTCTTTATTGCAAAAAGTTTCATTGTAGTCTGTCCTAACTTCCTCTATATTTTTAGGTCTCAGCTCCGAAGAAAAGCTCCACGGTGTAAAGTACATAATAGAATCGTTCGTCGGCTGCATCAGTGATATGGTCCTCAGTTCAGGAAAGGCAGCCTCCGATCTCCTTCCCATTGTACCTCTGATTGCTACCAAGCACGAGAACGTTAAAGAAGGCTGTATAAACAAATGCCGGACAATGGAAAACCTCTGTTTTGAAGGGTCCAGGTGTATCAATGAGTATAATGGGTATAGATGTGATTGCTTTGGAACGCTTTATGAAGAGCATCTATGTGACGTTTACAGTAAGTATCTTACTTTTTGTGTTTTTACGATTTAATACAAATCAGGTCATGAACATTTGAAATATTACTTTGCACAAAACATTCAAAATGAAAATTCATTTAAGTAACTAATTTATTTATTGAATTTATGTACTTTTTGTGGACTTTCATAAAAAAATCTTTTTTTAGGTTAAAATTGTAGTTTATTTTCTTAAAAAAGCATCCCAAAATAATTCCTTAATTGTTAGAAACAGTGTTTTAAACAATCTATTTCATTTTAATCAATAACATTTAATACTAAATAAGAAATGTAAATACACTCCAAAGTGCGATCAGCTGTTTTAGGCGAATACGACGATAAATATTAAAATAAGTTAATGCCAGTCATCCATTTGCACTGAAAAACTAAGATTTATTCCTTCAAATCATACATCAGTGCAAATCCAATAAATCCCGATGTAATATCAGACGCAAAAGAAACGCAATTTATCAGTGCAATTTATAACTGCAAAAGCTTGAGGGAGGTAAAATGAACACCTCTTTTACACCGAAGCGTATGGGATTTCATACTGATACCGAATACGGTATTTTAGTCAATAATTTTTATTATTCATATCCATAAGTATTATATTAATCCGAAAATGAAAACATTTTTTTGATCTGCCCAAAAATAAGTAAGTTATAAGCTTTTGAAATCTGATGGAAGGGGAAACCAAAAAAAAAACAGAAAAAGGATGCACGTACAGCGGTCTTGACGTCACTGCTATTAGATCTCGCGCGTACGAAGGAGATAGTGGAATTTCCCGCCACGCTCCCACTTTTATATTTGAAATACTAATTACTACTTCACTGAATGACCAATTTTCTTGCTGTTTTGAAAAAACATTTTTATTCAGTGGTATTATTTTTGTACACACAATTTTAATTTTAAACATACACAGTAAAATAACCTATTTTGTTCTCAACCTGTTTTGTTTTTCTTGTTTTTTTTTTATCACTGATCCTTGTGTTTAAGTAAATAAATAAATAAAATAAATATTCTAGAAATTCAAGCTGTCATCATTGTATGGTAGTCTTAAAGCTATGTCAGATGCCTTTAGGCAGCTTAAAAAATCAGACATCAGTTTTTGACACTTACACACACGAAAAACAAACAACCAGTAATTATCCTCAATTGCGTTGCATAACATTTACAATAATTATGTCAACAATTAAAAATGTTATGTAAACTGTTATTATCCACCTCGCCTTAACTTAATTGCAAATCTAAAACGATTAACATTCGATATTAAACTGCAGGCGCTTTTTTTTTTAGTAACTTCCGTAAGAGGTTTGTCTTAATTTAAATCAGATCGATGGCAGAATACTGACTGACAATAAATCAATGGAAAAAGAATGTAGGTACGGACTTATCCCGCGTAAATTTCTCTAACAACCCAAAGTTTGGCTATTAGATAATACTTTTACCATTAAGTCCACCCATTGTGCTATACAAATATTTAGGTTAAATAAATTAACTTCTACCTTATTACTTTTGCCGGTTGACTGAAAGCGATTCTATTATGGGATAAGTCCGCCGTCGTCAATTTACTTTTTATTTTGTTATTGTATTTAATTGTGTGTTTTCATAGTACTATAAAGTTATTACAAACAACAAACAATGGAGTCAAACTTATGTATTACTGATTAAGAATGTTGTAAGAGGATCTCCAAAAAGAAGTCTTGAAAGCAAACTGCACGCATACAGCGTTATCCAACGGCCATTGTCTTGCCGGTCACCATTCGTCATCAGCATTGATTCTTAGTGGCTAACTGCGTAATCTATTATGTGTAGCATGATATATTAATCTGTGGTGCCATGCTATCATTTTTTTACTGACAAGTCTACAGCTTCACGCAAGGTGGACACTTTTTATGCCTCTAGTGCTAGTAGCGTGAAATATAATTCTTAAATAGGATGGATGTTACATGGGTACTCACAGTTGACCATCGTTTTATTTGCATAGTATCTATCGACTTTCTCGAATAATATTTTTATTACTCTTACGTCACAGCGGCCACGGTACTCACACTGCGAGGGTCCAGTTATGTCTCTTATCGTGTTTACGATTGGAAAGATCGGGTGCATTCGACTAACACCCGAGTCAGCCTGCACTTTAAGGTAAATATCATCGATTACGCAAGCTTATCGATTGAAAACTTATGTAAAATATGCATGTTTTATTTAACTGTGTCGGTTTGTTCAATGCAAAATCTTTAAATTGGTGGAGAAAATATGCGATATATTTTCGGATCGTCACATATTTTCCATACTATAAATAAGACGTAAATCTATAGCATAGTAATAATACTATATAAATCAAAAAGGTTTGATTCTAAATCAATTAATATGAATTTAGCAAAATCTGAAATTTAGTTACATACTTCGTTTCTGAATGACGTAACTAATCACCCGTCTGGCCAGCGTGGTAATTATGGGCCAATCCTCTTTTTATAAGGAAAGACCTTTAGTCCAGCTAAGCGAGCCAGCTAGTGGACTGTAAAAAACAAAGAACATAATGTTTTTTTTTTTCTTAATTTATACCGCTAGACAAACAAAGAAACTTTGCTAAATAAGTTATGTGTATGATGAGATGGCTTCTTTTGAATTGCACGATCTTCGGTGTCCTTGGATGACCAGTGACATACATAATAAATTATCATATTTAAAGAAAATAATCCGGAAAGCGCACCCGGGCTCTAATCAGCTACAGATGCTATTGGGAATGCTTTAAGATTAAATGAAGATCTCAGATCACGATTCATAGCGTTCATAAAATGAGAAAATTGCACGATTAATTTATGCAAACTCTTCTCATCATGTTTTGTTACATGTGTTTATAAAAAACGATTATAGCTTAGTAATTATAATTATTGTCGGCTATATCGATGCATGGTACAATAATTTCTAGTAAAAAAAAGTTATATGTAATTTAATGAATAGTCATTTTCTCATTATGCAAAATAAATACGAATTCTTGTTGTATTTGCATGAAACAAAAAGCAATATACATTTATTGCACATTGGATATTCCACGATTTGATATTCCATAGACAATATGACATTAACACTGCAATTTTATTCAAAAACTATCAAAACGTCAAGAATATAACCGTTTCTAAAAATTTATTATTGGCGAGTGCCTTAAATGAATATTTTTGCAGACTCGGTTCGATGACTCAGCGTTGTTCTATGCTAGCGGTCAAATTGATGACAAATACCACTACATCGCTCTCTCGATACACCAAGAAAAGGTCGCGATACAAATAAACCTAGGCGACGGCCCTATCGACGATTATATCGGCAATAACGTCAATGACAACAAATGGCATAATCTCACTGTAGTTTTACAAGAAAAATACGTCAACGCATATCTCGATGACGTGACTAAAGTATACGAAGTCCCAGGAGAAGCGAAATACGTGTGTATTGATCCAGAAATTTATATCTGTGGAGGTCCAGATTTATACAAAATGAAAGGGTTGAGATCTTTTAACAATTTCGCTGGGAACTTAAAATATGTTTATTACAATGATGTTTCCATACTTTACGAACTGAAGCAGAATAATACTAAAGTGCATTATATTGGCGTTTTGGACCCAGAGTTTGAGGATATCGACATAGAAGTGATTCCTATAACGTATCCGTTCGCAACGTCCCATATTTGGTGGCCCTTAAATCAGAGTGACAGTATAAACTTGATATTTGATTTCAAGACGAGCAAGAATATGGCGGTTCTAGCTTATAGCCAGATCACCTCTGGACAAGGCTATTGGGAGGTAAGATATTATTATGTTCTACTTTTAAGGCACGTAGCAACCTAGCTTACTTAGTATTTTCAATAACATTTATCTTGGCTTAAATAGGTAGGTACACTTAAGTATTCCTCGTTTACATTGGTTGAGTTGAATGAACACCCAGGATTACGACTTTACGACATAATAAAATTTTTCTCAATAACCATTTGCAACTCTTTGATGTATGATATTATTTTGTATATTGCTATTGCTTATTGGAAGAATACATCTAACAAATAAATGATTAACGATGAATAAATATACAGTTATAAGAATTTGGTTATTATTCAAAGTGAAGTACCGGTTTCCTATGACTCGTTGATGTCTTTGGTTTATTTAGTACAATAATATGAATAAATAATTAAATTAGCTAATTAAGGCCCCTAGTTTTCTAGACTTTCAAAACCAATTATAATCACGGCTGGTTGACTGGAAGAGATCCCTATACAGTGTAAATCCGCCGTTGTATGTAAAATTTTCTGATATGTATCTGTGTTCTTTGTGATGTACAATAAAGCTTTATAAACAAACAAACAATCAAACCGCATAACATCCGGTGTTGCCTACTTGCTGACTCAATATTTTTTTAAATAGTAAATGTTGCTTTCGAAGCTTGCATTGGGTATGGTTCCAAATTTTCTTATTTTGCCACTTATCTTAATCTTTACTCTCACTTTTAAGAGCATTGTTAATTTAATAACTTTATGAGGTAAGTGTATTATAAATCAAGGGTATTTTTGACAGTTTTAGAGCTCTTACGTCTTTAGCCTGTTTAATTAATGCTACTTTCGAGCGTTTAACAAGATTTTTAATCTTAATGCACTGGTATTTTTGATTGCTACATTTCCAATATTTGTACTTATTGACTTTCAAAATGTTAGTTTACCATTTATCTGGTTTATTTAATAATATATAATCTGTTTAATTCTAAGTGATTAACGAAACATCAAATCTGTACAGATATCTATCTGTGTGTGTTAGACAAGACAATTCGAATTTTTTTTTAAATATTTTTGGCTAATATTTCGATGCTGAGTAGTTTATTGGTGCAAATCCCTTATTTAGTTTTCGCATCTTTACCTATACAACGTGGAAAGAACATACCGTAATACATCGAATCGCTATACTAAATCACGTTTTGTTTTAACTGTTATTTTAATTTCATAAGTTTGATTAAACTTTTGTCCTAGGAAAAGTCAATCTCTCAAGTATAACTACCATATAAATTTTGGATTACTAATATACAACCAATAAAACTAACTCCTTCTTACAATTTTATTTCGGTTTCTTGGCAGGTCAGAATGGTAAAAGAGGAAATCAGGTTTGAGCTGGTATCCGACATAGGCAAAAACGTGACTGTGCTGAAATCCGTAAAATTCAACGTTAGCAGTGACTGGCATACAGTGGAGCTGGACTATCGCAAAGGACGGATTAAGTTGACGGTGGACTATCATAACAAACATGCGCAGATGTTTGGTGAGTAAGATTTCAACTGAATTTCGAAATTGAAAAATATTCTCATCTAGATTTATTGTATGACTAGCTGATGACCGCCTCGCGCTGGCCCTCGCGGCGAAGAGGAGCGTCCCCTGGCTGGCGGATAGGGAAACGGTCGGTAGTACAGCCTAGCTACGCTAACCGGCTAAGTCCGATGGACTCGCTGACCAACGACGGGTGTGGTCCTCCAGCATTTCGGGGGTTGTGCGGCGGGTTACCATCCCTCCCACGGAAAAAAAGACATTGTTATAAAACCGACAAAGAAGAATAAACGATCCGATCCCAACGACGACTTATGGCATGGAAATTTGGACCTCCGATTAGCACCATGGAACGTTTTAAGTTTGTATAGGCCGGGAGCGTTGTACCAAACAAATAAGGAACTGCAGCGATATAATATCCACATCGCAGCTTTACAGGAAGTCAGATGGCCTGGACAAGGAGAGTGCGTTGTGGAGAATGGGTCAATGGTTCTATACAGTGGATCTGACCACGGAAAGCACGAATATGGTACTAGGTTCCTGGCGAGCAAGAAAGCAGTGGGCAGCGTTCTCACATTTGTCCCAGTGTAGGAAAGAATATGTCTGCTAAGAGTTAAAAGTAAATTTAATAATATATCAATACTGAACGCCTATGCACCGTCAGAACAAGCCGATATTGAAGACAAAGATAGCTTCTATGAAGACCTCGAAGCTGCGTTCGATCAGATCCCGCACTACGACACCAAAATACTGATAGGGGATTTCAATGCTAAAGTCGGACGCGAAGAGGCTTACCTCCCCACAATAGGTATGTACAGTAAACACCCAAAATCAAACACATAAGCATACCGTTGTAACATATTTTGAAAAGTACTTTGATGTAACAAACAAACAAACATGTTAAAAAACTGTAGATCTCAGGGTATACGTAAGAATTTTGTCAAATTTAGAAGGGTGTTTAACTTTATGATTAAAATTTATCAATCATGTTTTTTACGACATTTTTGGAAAACACTTAAATATTATTATTTTTTTATTAATTGAAAACTTAATCGATTAAGCCCTGCTTACATTTGTTATTAACGCAGGTGAACAACCACCTTTACAGATGTTTTGCGTCTTCTACTGAGTAAAGCGCACAATGAGTGTTAGTGAACTACCTGCATTGCTTTTATTATTTTTTGTATTTGTTTGAATGCTCTCACCAACATTGTTTGAAATGTAATTATTATTATAATTATATACTAGTTTTAAGATTTCTCTGTAAGTGAAAATGTAATATTTTCTTTGAGAAATAAAGATTCTTTAACCACATAACGGCCTGAGACTGATATCCTTTGCATCTTCAAAATCGATGGTCATCAAAATCACAAAGCCATCCATCTAGGAACTTGGAAATCTCGTGACGGCAGAACAGTGAACCAAATTGATCATGTGCTGATAGATGAGAGACACAAAATCCCGATAGACTCAGACGCAAAACCCCAGAGCCAGGAGAAAAGATCTTCATGTGAATAGCATAACCTACAAGGGCGTCGACAAGTTCAAATATCTCGGGTGTACGATTACTGATACCAATCAGATGGAGGACGAAATCGACATCCGCATAGTCAACGCCCTAAGATGTACAGTAGCCCTTCACAAGGTGTTAGTGTCCAAGTTGATAAGCAGAACTACTAAAATTCGGATTTATAAAACAGTCGCTACGCCGATTTTAATGCACGGATGCGAAACTTGGACGCTGACTCTGAAGGAAGAGAGCAAACTCTTAGTGACGGAACGAAAGATATTGCGGAAGATTCTGGAACCAACAAGAGGAGAAGATGGGGCATGGAGGCGTAGGTATAACCGGGAGATAGATGAACTAGTGTCCGCAGCCGTTTTGGCGTGGAGCGCAAAACAAACATATATACATGTAGACATCTATACATACTTTCGCATTATTTATATTGTCATATGATTTCAAGTACCTTCTTAAAACTGACAAATACGCAACTAATGTATCTACTTAACTCTATGTACAAAGTTATCTACAATGTAGATGACAATTGTACGAAGTCTTCCCGTATTTTTGAATTATCAACGTATTTATTTATTCATAGTTCTCTATTATTCACTCTATTATTATTTTTATTGAACATTCTCTTTCTAATAATGGCACCAGAGATATCTTGCATTGACAACTTTAAACTATTACTTTCACTGAAATTCAATGCAACTGGTCACATTGCAACTGTACATTCTGTAACTATTCTGCAGTCTGAAGCTATTAAAGTTAAAGCAGGCGATCCAAGGTCGTCTGTTAATGTTCCAATCTCCTTCGCAAAGGTGACAAACATCGTAAACATTTAAATTGATGCACTTAAACAGCGCCTCTATAACTTCATTTACGGCATTTCGAATTACTTATTCAGCTTAATGACTAGGTACTAAACTATTTCAAACAACCAAGACTAAAATAACAGTCGATTTGAAATAATAACATAATCCTACACACGTAATAAAACGAAACTTTAATGCTTTCATGGATATGTAGAAATCTTATGGACTTACATAGTATTATGAATGCGAAGTTTGATAAGGATGGATGTATGTATCATGTATGTTTGTTTCCGCTTTAAAACGAAAACGGCCAAATGAATTGGAACTTATAATTTGGCATGTAGATAGCTTATTACCTTTATTTAAGGTTGGATCTCATTTGGCAAATTACGGTTCTGAGTGACGGAAAAGGATAACAGCATAGAAAAGTGCTACTCTGTGCTGACAAGTGAGATCCAACCCTAACACATACTTTTTAACCTTAAATAGTGTTGTCAAATAATTGCCTCCTAGACCAAATAAAGAAATAAAATTAATGAGCATCATTAGATCCGTGAGCGTGTATTTATTTTTATTTACGATTTATTTTTATTTAGATTTTATCATGGAGCATAATTATGTCAGGTATTACATGATGTCAAAATAGTTGTAGTTGAGTCGAAAGAAGTCGCATAAGATCAATTTACGAGTATTTATGTAATTTGCTTTCTGAAAGTTAGTCTGAAATACAAAGAGAATCAGCTGATTTCTAATTAACTTTACGGAGATGATTTTGATAGGATCCCAAGTGGCAATTACATATGGAGGATTTGGATGACGTAGAAAACACACTTATTTCAGAAAAAAGTTACAAATATGATAAGATCGTTTTATTTCTTAGAATAAGGTACCTCTCATAAAAGTTTTTACTCTTCTTGTCACTGTTTTAAAAATCCCTTTTCACTCTTGTATGACGTCTTATTATTTATTGTTTTTAGGTCTGGATTTCCAACTACAAGACAAGATAGTCATCGGCAGCGGCCTAAAATCCGCTAATCAAGGCCTAATCGGTTGCATGCGGAACATCAAAATTGATGGACTTCTTATAGAGCCGAGGTTAGAAAATATTATTATTTAAACTAGTTTCTCGCATCACCTTGTGAACAGTCATCGCTTTAATAGGACGATAACGTAACGACCTATAAATATTAATCCTTATTTTTTTATACTGTTGACATCTTGTTTATTTTTATATATTTATAAAAATCATTCAATAAATAAATAAAAAAGTATATTTCTTTCTCGCAAATGTTTTGACCTTGATATTTTGTTCAATCTAGGTTAACTAAGGTTTGTGTAAAGTACCTATTCTTTCTTCTTGTAGTGCCTTTCTATTTATTCCACCAAGAACATAAATGTGAAAATGGTAGCCAAGTTCAATATAATAATATGGTGTGGTTGTCAACTTTACTAACAAAAGAATTGTGATCTAAATATTTGCTAACTTCTGTAGACAATCCTGAAATTTATTTAAAATTACCTCAACATTTGATCTTGTCAGTTTATTGCCAACAAATAAACAGAACCTTACAATTTAAAAACAATTACTTTGTGGTGAAAAGTTGATTAGCCAATTATAAGATGACTAGTATGCAAAAGCTAGCCAAGTTAAATTATTTCCTTATTCCCATGTATTCTAGGTATGTGATCAATACTGAACGGGTAGTCGGGGAAGTGGCTATTGACGACTGCCGATATGTTGACCCATGCACGAGACCCAACACTTGTGAACATGGAGGCATCTGCTCTATTAGGGAAGATAGAGTGATTTGCAATTGCGATAATACAGGTAAATTTATATCACATTTCTCTAAAAATTAACTTAGATGAAAATGCTTGCACAAGCCAACATTTTATTAAATAATTCGTTTTGATGTCTACTAGTAGTTAATCTCGGCACAAAATATTTGTAGTCCGTATTCTACTAACTTGTAATTATACATATTCAATAGTCTTACAACCATGGATACTCAAGACCTATGTGAAAAAGAAAAAACAACACCCAAACTAATTAAATCTGGGGCAAAAATGCTGTAAACAGCGTTACAGCTGAGGATCGAACTAGGAATACCCTGAGATGAGAGAGACTAGTACTAGTAGTAGGGACTCATCAAAGTTCCTAGGACTAGGACATTACTAATCTCCAGGATGAGATTCAGAGGTTAACCTGTCAACTGGAATTTCTATCCCTTTATCTAGAAGTAATATATAATTAAAAATAATAATTTAAGAGTTTGATGGATTAAAAATATCAGAATCCCGGTTTTACTGACGTAATTAAATAAACTCTACGTAGGTTTGTTACTTATGAGCATTTACAGGATACATTGGTGAGAACTGTCACTTTGCCACGTTCAGAAAGACTTGCGAAGAGCTGGCCCTCCTTGGATACACTAGGAACGACGTCTACCTTATAGACATCGATGGAAATGGCCGATTCCCACCAGCACACGTCAAGTGTGAGTTCCAAATCGAAGCAGACTCATCCACAACGGTTGTGGAGCATAACTTGCCGAGTCAAGTGGTAAGTACATACTTTAACTTACATGGACCACTAACACACATAAAAATACAAAAACTTAACCTATTTTCTGAAAGAAATTAAGTTTTAGGTGGTTTACGGTAGGCTTTCACCAAGATAGTTCTAGATGCAGAATCAAATTGTCTACAAAATGTTGAATTTTTAAAATTATCATTTTGTTACAAACTATTTTTCAAAGCGGATGTGTGGGGTAGCTTGAAGATGAGACTTTAAAAAAAATCACATAGTTACTATACCTAGTAGAATAGTCACTAACCAGGCTTGACAAGAAGAATGCACTAACTGGAAACATACATTATAACGCTTTATCCTTAATAGAGTAAACAGACTCCAGAGCGGCAAGCAACAAACAAAGCTAGAAAACGTAATAAAACCAAAATTAGTTAGTGTATAAAGTTTTATATATTTTTCTTTTTTTTCAAGGATGTACGCTCAGCTCTTGGCCAAGACTTCAGCTTCAAAATAAAATACAGGGAGTTCTCGGCAGAGATGCTCCAAGAACTAATATCACATTCATTGTACTGTCGGCAATACATAAAGTATGACTGCAATATGGCACCGCTGGAACTGCACAGTGCAACTTGGTTCATATCCTCTTCCAATGACACCGTTGATTTCTTGGGGAACGTCAAAAGGTAAAATAAGCTTATTGATATTATCTGTTCAACAATTTATCTTGTAGTCTTTTCTCTTTGTCATCCAAATAGTGACACGTACCTCCAACTCGGTCTACCTTAATGCTATTAAAAGAAAGAGTCTATTCTCCATTGATGTTCGTGGACTCACTTAGTTTGATCATCACTGAGGTTTTTCTTTTATCTTATTATTGTTCCTATCCCTTCTCAAACATCATTTTAGTATTCCATTTTAACTAAGTATTTTTGATCTTTGTCAGGGTTCAGTACAATTTTGGTAACCTTATGCAATCTTGTGTTTGTGATGCGAATTTTATCAAATTGACTTGTGACTTCGTCGACCCAAAGAATTTTGGCATCATGTAGGTGTTCTTTAACAACTACATTAATAATTGAGTGTTCTGTATTTCCTGCAATATGTTTCTATCTATAATGCGTCCACACAATTATTTTCCCTGATATCTTTCATATACAAAGCAGTTTTTCCTACAGAGGATATTGTCCCTGCGGCGTCAACGCTACTTGTGTCAACCCCACACAATCATGCAACTGCGACGCCAATGAAAGTAAATGGACGTCCGATGAAGGCACCTTCGTGGATCCCAAGAGTTTGGGCATCACCGAAATGTTCTTCCTCCAGCAAAAGGACTTAACTGAAGAAGCCCAGGGCAGGATTACTTTGGGCTCTTTAGAGTGCGTTGAAACTAGTAAGTAATATTTTTTTGATTCACTGAATGAGTGTGTGAATATGAGTAAATGAATGCATGAAAAAGATGTAGTTATTTTTATCAAAAGACCCTTACCGCCACTCATCACGCTGAAGTTGGCCTTTATGTATTATTGTTCAAAGTTCCGTTTACACTGTAAGGGATAAGAAAGGGATTGGTATTAATGTTACGTATGGGTGAAAATCACTGTATAAAGCCTTAAAGAAAATCTGTGTTTCCAGTTGAATCCTCAGCTGTATTGTTGTGAAACCTGGGGTTCGCAAACTATAAAATACCTGTCATCATCAGATCTTTTTAGTCTCTACTGCAGGAACACGACCCTTTCTGTACTACAAGGGCTATACTTGACCGCATAGCAGCTAGATGATTTAACCTACACTCTCCATCATCTGTATTGTTTAGCTGGTATTTCCTAAGTCGTCTTCTCAGACATCCATGAGAAAACTTGGAGTGGTCCTATTCTACTTTGCTGGAAACCACACGGCAGAAAAATACCTTTTACTGATATAAAATTTACTAAACTACCTATCTACTTTTATTCAGATACCCAGCGGTACGTTGTCACATTCACAACCTCGCAATCTTACATTGAAGTCCCCGGGTGGCGCAAAGGAGACATTGCCTTCAGCTTTAGAACTACCGGAACTAGCGCTATTTTGTTGTTCCAACCACCGATCAGACCAAACTACCCTTCTTTTATGGTAGCATTGACTAGTGGTAAGTTTCCATAGATCTATGTTGACTTTCAGCACTTATTCTATTATTAAAATACAGTACAGGGTATGGCCGTTTAAGGTACCTCAATAATATACCTAAGAATAATGAACAGATAATTCTGAAAACAGTAACAGCTAGTTTGTTCAAAAAAAGTAAGTACTGTTAATCTTGTCTCCAAAGCGTTAAGACAAGCGCTTGGATTTTGTTTGCATTAGTTGTGACCTTTACACACATGCACAAAAAAGCGGCACCGCAGTGGCGGCAGTGCCGCTGCTGCTGCGGCGCCGTGTGTAAGTACAGTCACGAAAGTAATTGCTGTCTTGAGGCAATCTAAGAAGCCGTCTTCCTGATCTTTCCACTGTAGTAATTTCACGCCTTACATTTATAATCTTGGTGGCTGGTCGCGGATTGCCAAATAGGTCTTATTCCGTTCCATTTGCTCAATCAAAAATAAGCTTAGGGCGTTTTCGCTTAAATACGAAGTACCTATTTCTTTGTGACCCGTAACACAGGTTCTTTTGAAACCTTTTTTGTGGAGGAAAATATGTTAATAATAAGTTTGTTTTATTTATTTCCATAGTTTGTATCGACTTTTCTCGACGAACGACCTCCGTGGTGTAATTGTTAACATACCTTTCAGGTACTCACGAGGTCCTGGGTTCGATCCCTGGTCAGGTCAAGATGGAAAATGATCTTTTTCTTATTGGCCTGGGTCTTGGATATTTATCTAAATACAACTTGTAACAAAAAGGGGGTATCAACCCGAAAGAGAGTAAACATACTAGTCCATGTGAACAACTTTTATTATGGGACCATACTGAAATCGTTGTTACATTGACTAATATGTTTACTCCCTTTTGGGTTGATACCCCCTTTTTGTTACACGTTGCATGTGTTTAGTAAAAAATATAGTATCGTTGAATTAGTATCCCATACCACAAGTCTCGAACTTACTTTGGGGCTAGCTCAATCTGTGTCTTTACACAGAGTGAATTTTAAACCACTAGCCTTATTGAAGCAATTGTATGGTATGGTATGGTATTGTATGAATTGCTATGGTACTGAATTACTTTCCATAAAAACAATTAACGAAAAATGAAAAAAGTGTTCGGCTTCCCGTACAAAGCAGCGCTCGGCAAAACGAATTTAGTATGGGAGGACCAACTTTTTTTTATTGATTTTCATAACTTTGTTAAAGAAAGTTGTTTAGTGTCACGGACTGAACTTGCCCCAAAAATTTGGCTGGTGGGTAAAAAGTCACCCTGTATTTTTAAATATATAAATATAAGTAAATATATATAGGCACAAATTACACTGATTGAGCTAGCCCCAAAGTAAGTTCGAGACTTGTGTTATGGGATATAAACTCAACGAAACTATATTTTATAACAAATACATATATAGATAAACACCCAAGACCCAGGACAATTTGAAAAAGGCCATTTTCCAACTTGCCCTGACCGGGGATCGAACCCGGAACCTCTGGGTGGTGGACTAGCATGGTGACCACTACGCCACGAAAATCGTCAATTTATTTATCTTTTTTTTTTCTAAATCTGTACCTGTGTATACTGTAAATATAAGTCATAGTTAACTTAAGAACTTCAAACTGCGTTAACTACTTATCGACAGTGATATTAAGGTAACTTATTCTAGATGATTTAGATTTCAAAGTGTTATATTTTGTACCTACGTATTATGCGGCTATGCTAGATTCGAATACGATGAGAATTTAATTTCTGACTTTCAGAGCACGAACTGACCTTCAACTTTACCCTAAACACCGGAACAACTCGCAAACTAGTTATCAACTCGAAACGGAAGCTGAATGGGGGTGAATGGCACAAGATATGGATAGACTACAACTTCTACCACGTGAGGTTCATGTTAAACACGGAGTATCAGATGCTGAATTTGTTGTTGGAGGAGGAATTTGGGCCTTTTGAGGGGTCTATGTTTATTGGAGGTGCTACCGCGTAAGTTGCGAATGCATAGACAACTATTGACTATATAATTTTTCAACACGAAAAATCGACTTCATCCCAATCTACACAACCGATTTTAGTAAAATTTATATGGGACCACCTGACAAGTATAACCTTTTCAACAAAGAAAGATTTTTCCAGATCAGTCTAGGCGTCTTCGAATAATCGGTGAACATACATAAAAGATCGCGACGAATTGATAACCCCCTCCTTTTTGGATGTCGGTTAAAAACCATCTATCGAATGAGACAAAAAATTTCATAATCAATCTTACCACACAATATACAATCTTACCTTTGTTAATAATACTAACTGATTTGGCAAATTTATTTCTGAATTTACAGTCTTGCTGGTTAGGAGCTTAAATTCAATTTCTAGAAATAGTCTCACTTTACGTTTAACAAGGATTAGATAATCATAAAATTTAACAAAAATTACAAATCTTGCACGTTTTCAAAAGGTCGTTTCCTTCATTGTTTTTACAAAGTTTCTGTTTTTACGTGATGAAAATGAACTTCCTTCGAATCACTGTATTAACATTGACAAATCCAAAAATCAAGTTTACTTTCCAGTGAACACTTGAAAAAATCTGCTGTAAACCAAGGTCTAATAGGCTGTTTCCGAGGGCTGGTAGTGAACGGGGAGATCCTGGACATATACAGCTACATGTCGGTGCACCTGTCGGAGATCATCAAGGACTGCAAGCCATCGTGCGTGCCCAACCCGTGCCAGAATAAGGCCATCTGCAAGGAACTCTGGTCTTCCTACGAGTGCATTTGCAAGAATCAGTGGGCGCACTTAGGAAAGCATTGTGAGGAAAGTAGGTAACCTTTATTCTACCTTCTATTTAAATTCCTGCCACTTTTGACATTCAAGGAAATACACATGGTACAGTCTCATAAATATAAATCATAGTCATCATCAATATAAACATACTCCAGTCCTAATGTACTTTAATGAAAGTAACTAACTTTTCCTATTAGTTTAGATTAAGCCAAAGAACAACATGCACTTCTCAAATCTCAGGTAGTGAGCGGGCCGGCCACATTCATCAATGAATTTAACAGATATCTGGCTTAAACGAAGTACAACATAGTATATTTTAAACTTGTAGATATATGAAAATATTGAAAATATGATGGTTTAAATTTTCGGAAGATTAAATCTATGTTTCAGAGTAATTTTGTTGAATCATTGCGAGCTTGTCATAAACTGTTATGCTTTATTACTTTCAGATATAAACGAGAAAGCCTTAACATTCCAAACGAAAGAGGCGTATCTAAAGAAAAATTATTTGGTGAACAACGAAACTGACGCAGAAAAACACAGACTGAAGAAAATGATGACCGAAAACGTTCTGATGAATCTAAGAACTTACGACGATAACTCATTAGTTCTATATGCTAATGACAATTTGAACAACTTCATACATTTGTTCATACACAACGGAACCCAAATCATTTATCTTTTCAACCACGAAGATGAAATAATACAAATGAACGTTACCTATGATAAAATAAATAAAGGTGGAAGTGTCCAAATTGCAATCATACGAACAGAACACAATACAACTTTACATGTGAACGATAAAAATACAACAATAAATGATGTTGCTAAACTGTTAACAAACTATACAAATAAACCCTGGATAAATCCGGAGTTAGGTATGCAGCCAATATTAAAGTTACTTCGCAAACTCATTGATCAAGTGCCTTATACTTTAATTTAATTTAAAACTTTCGAGACAATATATAAAATTTTTGCAAATGTTCACTGAATCCGTTATAAATTTTTAAGTGGTGTAAATAGTTGAAACTCAAATTTATTGAATAAATTATTGTTGGAAAACATAGTAACACAAAAATATGGCATTTCACTTTATTTTTATCATTACTTTTTTCATTATAGTTAACGAACTTGTGAATGAGTCTGAATCATCACTTAATTTTACCTAAGATATTTATTTATCTGCAAACAATACTTACTTTAATCAGCAAAGCCGATTCAATCCACCACAAATCTTCCATGAAAATAAAGTAACATTCTTCAATAAAATATATTTTTCCGTTTTACTTTTTTTTACACTTACTATTCAATATTATAGAAGTGATTCGTCCCCAAAGACCGCCGGCTCCACCCACCGACTACTTTCAAATGAACCTGGGAGGCTACGACCCGTATTCTTTACACCTGGCCCCTAGAGCTACCCTCTTGCCTCAGGGGGGGTACGTGGGTTGTGTCAGGGGCTTCAAGATAGCAGATCATGTGGTGGATTTGTCGAAGAAGGCCCAAACGGATTTGGACCATGGTAAGTATGGTCATAGGTATACGCGAGACAATCAAAATTTTATATTCCCTTGCTCTTGTCTATGTCCTTGCGCAAATATTACTAAATATACTACTTTACACGTCAATATAGGTACACATAATTATAATTAATTTCACAATATTACCTATAATTTAGTCAATTAATTTCATCTTTCACAATCAATTTTCATAGTAGTCAATTATAAGTAGTTACATAAAAATATTTAAATTTTAGTAAAACAGAATATAATTATTCAGTCTAAATTGCAGTAGAGTTAGTTATAAAATAAATTGCTTGCAGATCTCACGGGAGTCCTATCAGAATGCAACATGAAGTGTGATAGCGAGCCTTGCAAGAACGGGGGGGTCTGCACTGAAGACTTCACCAACCAGGAGAGCAGCTGTGACTGCGAACTAACCAGCTACTTCGGAGAATACTGCATGGAAGAGAAAGGGGCTGATTTCAATGGGGAAAGCATTTTGCAGAGGAAGTTTGTGCTCCCAGATATTATTAACAAAGTACAGTTCATCATTTTCACTTTAATACTGTTTTATATTAAATTTATGTCCTTTTGTATTACAGTTAATAGATACAGGTGTTACTTTGCGGAAGTCAATGTGACATACTATATAATTTAACTTAATTTGTGCGATTCTGCCACCAGTTAGTTCACTCAAACTATTACCGGCCGGCGCCCACCTACTGTTAGTCCCAGCATACCTGCCACCAACAGCCCGTGTGCACCCGCTACCAACAGCTGATGCATGCTCCCCCATGCTGCTGCATCCGCTGCGGCTGCAGCAACATCGGACACCGCATACGCGACAAGTTGTTGATCGTTCGGCGGTCAAGCTGCTGGATGCTTAACCGCCGAACAATCAACAACTTGTTTGGTGCCTGAGAATGCCTTGTGGAAAGGCGAAACATGTGTTCCTGGTTCTGGTTTCTTCTTAATTCAAGTCATAAAGTATGGCACGTTGTATTATTCACTCTTTTGTATCTAATCCGTATTTTGGTTTCAAATTTCTCATAATCCACTTGCAATTGATAAAAATAGAAATAGCACTACACTATTGACACTAACGGACTATAGACATGGAATTCGCCCTATAAATCATCATTCCCTTTAGAGTGTCATCATGTAAAAGTGCGACGATTTGGAGGTGATTAATTTCTGAACTCCAAAAGCGAGAAAAAGAAGAGAGAAATGGAGACATCTCCACTTAACTCCGTCGACAAGAGCATGCTCTTAAAATAGAAAAGAAGACTTCAAAAATGGCAAACCATAGTCGTACATTGGCGCATAGCTACGTGTCCGCGTAACAGTGTCAAGCAATATTGAGGGCTGCAAAATTATGATAAAGTCTAATTTAGTTTGACATTAAAATAGGACGAAAGTATTGAACGATTGTCGTGTTATTTGACGTAGTAAAGATTCTGTTCTCTTTTCAGATTAAAATTAAATTGGCGTTTTCAAGCAATGACTTACGTCAGAAGAATACTGTTCTTCTACTAGTGCAAACTGAGAACAAGTAAGTAAAGAACAGTTATGTACACTAAGAGAATTATATGATTATTTTGCAATTATCATAAAATTTTCTAATATCAATATTGCTGTGGTTATTTTCAGACGCAGGTATTTCTTACTAGTTGCTATAACTCAAGACGGATATCTCAAATTTGAAGAAGATCGTGAAGATTCAGCCTATGGAGCAGAAGTCAAGAATAGGAATTTCCTAAACGGTAATAAAAATTTTTATTATTGTTCTGATTAAGATTGTAATTTATGTTTAATTTAAAATCATGTGCATACCAATACTTATAGATAAAACTCAATTTTAAATACGAGTATACCCACTGAAGTATAGAAAGCGACTTGAGCAAACTAAGATTAATACACTTAAATTCAAATGACTATACATTTTCTTTTTTTCGCGTTTAGGAGCCAGACACACCGTTTACTACACAAGGGTAGGAGATGAAGCGACCCTTCTAATAGACAGAATAGAAATACCTCTAGAGAAACTAGCGCCACAGAGCCTTTGGGAGGTTTTCGACGTAGGATCCAATGAGGTCCAAATCGGAGGCCTTAACACTACTGATCCCAGGTTGAAGATTTATAAGGGATACAATGGATGCTTGTCCAGTAAGTAGCGTTGTCATTTTTAAAATACCAATTATGTCGTCTGATTTCTCTAATGAAGTATCTATTTTATTTTGCTTCCGTTAACAGTCCTTTGATGTTTCAGTCCGTTATCCTTTTTTTATATGTTATTCTTTTTTTTATATTCCATTTTCTTGTTTATTTACTTGTGGTATCACTAGCTAACCTGTTTCTGATTTTGGGTGATACTCATGTTATGGCTTTGTTGACTGAATGAGAAGCATTGTGAATATATCCGTCTATTCCTTCCATAAATATAAATTCCGGGATACTTAGGGATATTACTTTTATTGTTTTTGGTTGAGTATCCCACAAGAAGTTAATATTTCCAAGATTTAGTGGTCATACTATATCAAATTTTATTTCTCCTTAGATATCTTAGTACAAGTGAATGACTACATCATGAAGCCTCTAGAAGAATATATGCTATTTACCAGATCAGACTCTGAAAAGGTGAACGCTGTGAATGCTCAAGGAGTGCGGAGTGCCCAGTGCTCTACTGATTTTGATGAAGCTTGGCCCGAGCATGACCAGTTGGGAGCTACACATAACGGAAGTTTTCTTATTGTGAGTTTATACCAAATAGACCTGTAGAAAACATATAATTGCTGGTCACGGTCACGTGAGTAGTTTCAAAGAATGAGTAAAGTAAGTTAGTATGGGTAAGGGTAAAGGTTTGATTAGTTAAAAAACAAGCTAACATTATAAGTTTAAAGTTATCCCACTTTTACTACTTAAACTCTTGAGGTTGCCCTTTACTGGAGTGAAGAAGAAGTACTCTTATAGAAGTTTTTGATAAGGACTCTTTATTTTTTCAGAGTGTAGACAAAACGTGGGTCGAAGACCCTCCATCCAGGATCCCATACGATTCACTCTACCAGCAACCTGATGCAGAAGAGGAAAATACCGATAAATTCTTCATAGCTTTGATTGTTATATTCTTACTAGGACTCTGTTACTGTGGCTCTCATGTAAGTAATGTATATTTGGAAGGAAATGAAATATCAGGATAGGTATGTATGTATACAGGAAACAAACCCTCAAAAACAAAGGAAGACTCACAGCTGTGATTAATTTTACCATAACTATAATTCGAAGAAAATTGTTATATATCGTCGAATGACGCAGACACATGTTCTTTGAATAAATCTACGTAACCAAAAATAATATTGTTTGAAGTTTGATGGATCGGATGCAAATTTTCATTCAGTCAATAAATTTAAGGCGGCTAGTCAAAATTATTTACTACTAGCTGTGCCCGCGACTTCGTCCGCATGAAAATCCGTTCAGCAGTTTCGGACATTCGGGTGTACAGTGTGCATACAGACACTGACATACAAACAAAAATCTTAAAAATCTTTTTAGTGTTCTGTAATTCCTTATATATCTTGCTCACGAATACATACTTTATTTATCTGTAATTGGTGCCCGCGACTTCGTCCGTGTGAAATTCAGTTTTCTTACACTTCCTTGATGATGACATGACAAATTTAAAAATTTTGTCAGATTAGTCTGTATATTTACAGTTCGATTTTTTTATTGTAATGCGGTATACTTTTAATATTGCAAATGTGACAATTTATAAGGATCTATAGATGTATGGATATAAGTTACTCATTCATACAACTTATGAATTGATTATAATGAACCCTTACAATAATAATCATAACCTTTGTGTATAAATATATAGGTACGCAGACGAAGTCAGCAGTCAAACGTAACTCCCTATCTGTAAAAGTCTCCGAAGCGCGAGATACCGAATGACGTTCACGATCAGCACTTAGTGGAGACTCCCTTTGACTGGAACTCTCCGAGGCGCGAGTCAGTGAATTTCGTTCTCGATTAACACTTAGCGTGCCTGTCTTTTGTCATTGGATTCTTGAGATCTACTCAACCGCTTTCTTTTCGCTTGTCTAATATTCTGAGACAGATTTGACTTTCTTCGTAGCATTTTTGAAAGCAAAGTACAAAATACAATAATATATTTAATTCAATAAATCTATGTAGCCAAGAATTTTTTAAAGATAATATCCGAAATACCTAACCAATCCACAAAGCAAGATCTCAACATCCGTATTGCTATAGCCAAATGTCAAACTTAGTTCAATAAATCTATAAAGCCAAGAAGCTTTTGAAGAGATCCGAAATATCTAACCAATCCACTAAGCAAGATCAGAAAGTCCGTATTTTCATAGCCAAGTGTCAAATTATAAATTAACAATATTATCCGAAATATTAACTAACCAACCCAAAAAGCATCAAAGCAAGATCAGAAGTCCGTATTTTCATAGCCAAGTATAGCCAAATATCAGTATACAATCAACAAATTCAACAACAGTCACCAACCAAATTACAAAAGAATCAAAAGGTTTTGCGTACAGAGCAATTTTTTTTACGGCGGCATATCCTTCTTCACCGGACAAGGTTTGAGGAGCGAGCCAGGGACTATGACAAATTTTGAGGTGCTGCATCACCCATGTTTAGCCGGAAGGGCCGAAGCTATGGTGCCAGAAGCTTACTTAGGACCATGGGGGTGAAAGTCCCATACATTGCGAATTTTTCGTTTTGTACGTTATTTATCTATTACTCTTATTCCGGACTAAATATCAAAAGAACTTTTAGTTAATTATTAGTTTTCTATAATTTGTATAGATGTCGCACTACATGCTGTCTCATTCTACCGTTTTACGGTATAGTAACCAATAATTTCGACGAATCCTGAATGGTGTAACGGTTAGGGAGTCCCATACTAATCAGAAAACCTCAAGTTCAATTCCCCACAATGGCTAAAAATTCAAAATCTTTTTATTAGTTTTTCTATTCATTTAGTGTTAACTTTATAAGCCATAATTTCGCATGTTCAGTACCAAGCCTGGATGGTGTAGTGGTTAACGCAATAGACTCAAATTAACAGACATCTCAGGAATCTCAGGTTCAAATCACACCTCAATGCAAATAAATTTTATATTTTATTTTATTTTATTTTGGAACAACATTAATAGATGACACTACATATGCAGGTTTGCAGCTTAAATTGTTGGCACAAAAGTTACGCGAGATGGCTCTCTATTTCAGTTATATTATAGTACTCTATGCTTAGGACGTACAGGGCTAAACAATCAACTTGTATTTATACTTTTTCACATAAACAACCATAGCGCGTTTTTAAGTTTCTTGAGGCGCCATCTGTTGTTATTTAATGTAACTATAAAGTCGCCCATAGAAAACTTGTCTTTAAACTTTAAATGACGATAACTTTTTTATCTGACAACAGATTTCGATGTTAATTAGCGAATACATACAGACAGACAGACAGACAGACAGACAAAAAAATCAAAAAAATCTTTTTTGTGTTCTGGTACTCTTTTTTTTATCGCCCACACCCATTTTTTGTTAATTTTAATAAATGTACAGACACGCGTTTCCTACTGTTTTATTATATGTATTGATGTATTGATTAGAGATAACACAAAAAACAGAAGAGTTACCATTGCAATTTCATTTATATTTACAAACGAATCCTCAATGACAGATGTGGCGAACGCACAAAGCACACAAGCTACGCCTGGAGAAGGAAACCGACGAGACTATAATGAGGAGCAAAGAAAAGGCGTCCAAGCTTCAGGAAGATAGTGGTGTCACTTTCTTACAAGTAAGTCCTTATAATATCTACTGCTAACTGAGCTGAAGTTCATAAAACATAATAGACGCAGCAAACGCTTGAGATGGATGTGTCGAAATAACCAAATAAAGTGCGGTCCATGGTCAAGTATATAGGTATGCTCGTGAGATGTCTAAACATATAATCTAAACAGGCATTAGGCTATTGGAAACCCCTCTCAACTAAGATAAAATCCTATGTTTAAATTTTTGCTGACTTCAAAATTCTCTTTACATATCTAGAAAAATCCTCTACTTTTATGTCAGTACTACAAGATAACCATCAACTGTTAGAAATTCAGAAAATTCCATCTACCAAATAAAATAAATGACAATATTTTGAAGTTACTACATCTTTGTATAATATATTTTTTCAGCTAAATAAAGATGAAGAAGGCAACGCAAATGGAGAGAAGAAGACAAATGGAGTCACTATAGACCCAGTACCAACAGTCGTTATTGTGGAGGTAGATGAAGAAAAACCTGCAATCAGAAGAGGCTCACTGAGATTTAGAGGTAAAAAAAATATGTTTTCTCAAACATGTTCGGAAATTTCGGCATTATTGTAATAAAAAAAAGACACGAAGTTTGTAATTCTTGACTCAGTCATTACTTTACCGGCCTAGGCCAGGAAAGTAACATGAAAATTCATTCCTGGCACTGCTCAAAACAAGCAGTCATTAAGCGTTGAATTTTATAACTTATCATACCAATATGTAATTGCTACCAATTATAAAAACTGCACTCTTCGAGCATGTATATGAATATGACCACAATTTTATTAAAATGTTGGTATAAAATTACCTGAAAATATGCTTAATATTATAATAATCTACGGTATTTAATTTTTTGCACAAAATTCACTTTGCGAAAATTCAATTCGCAAAAACGCGATTTCCTTTTAGCACTTAGTGAAATCGATTATATACTCTTTGCAGTTACCATTAATTGCTGTCGGTAAATATTTGCATATTTCTGGTTATTTCTTTAATGAGTTCCTCGCATTTATTGAGAAAAGCACTACACATGCCTCGGCGAGAATGGGATTGCCGGACTCGTAATTATTATCAAAGCCGAGCTTAAGTGAGGCTAGAAAACTACTCGTCCGGCAATTCCATACTTCTCGGCCTCTGTAGTAATGTACTATTTCTAATAGTTAATCAATAGATACTTTTAGGTCAACAACTAGGTTGCTGGATATAAACTGAGGACGCCGACGAACGATTAGTTCGATGTTACTCGTAGTCGATGACCATTTTAAGTTTAGTTCCAACGTTTTTCGCAATATGGCAGGATCTAACTTATATGTTTACCTTTAGTTTGAAACAGTAAACAAATAGATATGTAACTAACCAGTCTGTGCCCTAAGTAAAAATGTACTCGTATGGAAACAGTAAACAAATAGATATGTAACTAACCAGTCTGTGCCCTAAGTAAAAATGTTTTTAGCTTGAAATCAGTAGATCAAACTAGTACTAATCGAGGTTAACGAAATATTTTTACCGATTAACAACGTTATGCTCAACATTTAGACCTGTTGGAGAAAGACCGCGGATTTGAGCCGCTAGAAGAAAAAGACGAAACTATAGAAAACGAGGCAGAACGATCTCAGAATACTGGCGTCACGGAGGAAGAAAAGGATGCGGAATACTTATCGGATTCCAGCGATGAGGAAGGAAATGAAGTAGTAAGTTTAACATTATGAAGATTCTATGAAGTCTTTATTTTAGACTAGAATGATATAGGTATGATTATGGAGGACAAAAAATATTGTTAAAATATATTTTCGATATGAGTTTCTGTATATCATACTACTAAAGGTTTTGACACCAATACACTGAATAATTAATAGATATGAGAGCAAAACAATATGGGAAAACTCGCTGTTACCTCATACCCTTGAATATTTAAACTTATGGTTTCAGTGGGAACCTAAAGAAAATCAAGATAATCCACATACTACAAAGTTAAATTCTAAATAAAAACTCCAACGGGGCTAGAATATTACCTTGTGGTACGCCAACTACAGATTAGGTATATTTTGGAGCAATTTTACTTTGTTATATTAATCTAATTAGTGTTATTGTGTCTTTTGATGCAGTCATGGTTAAGAGACGAAAAGACTCCATAATGCAGATTTAATAAAAAAGTCTTGAGGAAACTTCTACACAAAAAAATATTAAGCTCGCATATTAGTTGACTGTCTACAAGTGTATATATAACATCAATTATAATGTTATAACTCTTTCCTTTCACAGATTTTACCCCAAAGAGTAATGAGAGATACAAAAGGTCCACCAACATCGACGTTGACAACCCAGCTGCCCTACAAAATAGATGAGGATGGTTCCAATGAATTGCTAACTCTTAGTGCTTAGAAGTCGAGCATTTGTAGTATAATAAAAGTCCTTTTATATCAGTGTTTGAAAATAAACGATTGTGTGTTTTGATATTTTTTACTTCCTACTGTCAAAAATATCAGTCTCGCAAAATTACAACACATTCTATCCAAGATTTCACTTTTACCTCTTAAGTCAGCCACTGCCACTAACCAGGACGGGATCAGGGTCGTCGAAATATCTAGCTCAAAATAATATCGATCGTAATAAATCTCGTAGTATATTATAATTTACAAGAAAAACAAAAACTCTGGAATCTTTTTGCTTATTCAGATCCATCTGTGGTTGTGGACGCACACCATTCTGCTAGAATCAAGTAGATAGATATCTCAAGATAAATAACTGGCCAAGTGCGAGTCGGACTCGCACCACGTATGGGACCACCTCGCAAGGATCATATGCCCTTTTAAACAAAAAAGACTTCCAAATTGGTCCAGGAGACGTCTTCGAATAATCAGAGAAAAAACATAAAAAATTAATAATATTGTTACGGAACTGAGGTTCGATATTTGGAGAAAAATGCCAAACGAAACGAAGTATTTATTCACTACGGAAGTCTAGGTCGATATGTGAAGATGGTCTTCCTGATGTCCAAGTCCAAGTCGCGTAGCAGCTGAGGTCCAGGTATCTCGCCGAGGTTGTCGCAGGTATTTCTACTTCTCGCACTTAATCGCTTTCATAGCTCGTACTAAACTGACGTAACGTAACGGGCACTTGATCGCCGTTTTATATGCGCCGATATGGAGGTCTACATTATTCTCGAATATTCCCCATACTTGAAGAATGTATTTCGATGTCGGGAAACGTCGAGGTTCTTGTATGTGTGTACGAGCGCAATCGGCCAAACAATTCTAGACTTTATGCCATAACATAAGGCCTAGTTTCTCTTGTAACATTTAGACGAATTTCCATATGATTCTTGCTCGCTCGTGACTTTGCCCCCTCTTAAAGACGCACGACCCGAGCGTCACTACTGCTGCTATACTAAAGTGCCAGACGGTCTATGTGCACTTTAAGTGCCCCTCTTTGTTGACGTTGGATCCGATAGGTTTACTACACGTCGTTTATTCGCGTGATGATCTTGAATGGACTTTCGCATCTTGTTTGTAATTTCGGTGATTTTCCTTTCCGGCGAATCGGGTTATGAAGCCAAACTAAGGCTCCTTTTTCAAAGCCACGTGAGTTCGCTCTTCGATCATATCTAGTTTTCATGTTTTCGCTTGCCTGTAAACCATTTTAGCGAACCAAGTCATAGATGTCCCATATTCGCTCTCGAAGATCGGAAACGTAATCTGGCACAGTATATGGGTCTTCTGGTGGCCTCCCTGTCAGTAGATCCACAAGTCTAAGTTCTTTGCCGAAATTTACCTGAGCTAGGGTCAGCTTCGTGCTTTCTGTTCCGACGTCCTAGAACACGGGACGAAAAGCAGTATGTATTTGTTCCAGTCTTTCTGATGTTTGTCAACCAATTTTGATAAATGTCTCTCCAACATCTAGTTAAATCTCTCCACCATGCCATCAGACTGAGGGTGATATGGAGTGGTTCATGTTTTACGCATCCCCTAAAGTTAGCAAACTTGAAATCGGGCAGAGCAGAGAGTCGGTGGAGAACGTCGGGCAGAGTACGATTGTAAAACTATTCGCATGAATGCATTCCCAAGGTGGGTTAACGTCGAGAAGCGGCCGGTTGTAAACTTTTCGCACAAAGGCATTCCCAAAGAAGGTTAACGTCGGGCAGAGGTCGGTTGTAAAACTTTTTGCACAACTGCATTCCCAAGGAGGTTAAACATCGCGCAGAGGCTGGTTGTAAAACTTTTTGCACAACTGCATTCTCAAGGAGAGTTGACGTCGGGCGGCGGCCGATTGTAAAACTTTTCGCAAAACTAGTTTCCCAAGGAGGGTTAACGTTGGGCAGAGGCGGTTGTAAAACTTTTTGCACAAATGTATTCTCGAGTAGGATTAACGTCGGGTAGAGAAAAAAAAACAATCAATATGGCAATTTATGATTTTTTAACGAATGTTATTACTGAAGTTGACAAAAGAAATCCCGTTTGTTCTATCAATTGTGATATGACGCAAGGTTTTGACTATGTCCATCATAAAATATTACTAGACAAACTTGAAGCATACGGAATTAAAGGTAATGTCTTACAATTAATTAAATCCTACTTATCAGATCGTCGTCGAGTAACAGAAGTATCTAAATTTGATTTCAAATTAAAAACAGTAAAATATTACACATCAAATGAACGATGTGTATCATATGGAGTTCCACAGGGTAGTGTTCTAGGGCCTCTCCTTTTCATTATCTATATTTACGATCTTCCTATTAATATTAAACAAAGTATAACATTATTCGCTGATGAAAGTACAGTAATAGTTAAATGCACAGACAAAAATCATATAAATTCGACGTTAACTCAACATTAACCTCAATAATAACATGGCTTGATAATAATAATTTGAAAATAAACCTTGATAAAACTAACATTATGCATTTTACTCAAAGACCTAAAAAGCGGACAATTTTAACATAGAATATCAGGGCAACATTGTATCGAATGTTCCATCTACTCGATTTCTTGGAATAATAATCGATTGTAGGTTAAAATGGAAAGAACAAATTAAAAGTCTTTCTAAACGGATTAGTAGTTCATCTTATGCCCAGTATAGACTATCTAATGAAGTAAATACTGATGCACTAATAACTGCATACTATGGCCTAGTTGAATCAGTCCTTAGATACGGTATAATTATTTGGGGAAATTCCACCGATAAAGATCTAGTATTTTAAATGCAAAAGCGCTGTATTCGAGCAATGTTCGGACTGTTACAAAGTAGAGATAGTTGTGAACCGATATTTAAAAAATATAAGATTTTAACACTCGCGTCATTATATATATTATAAACAGCTATTTTTGTAAAGAGTAAACCTCACCTGTTTCCTAAATTATCTGATACAGTAGAAAAAAACCGTTGTGAGGACAAATTGTGCATACATTCATCTAAAACTGCATTATTACATGATACTCGTAGTGTATTAGGTTTAGCACCGATAAAATATTTAATAAAATACCAAAACAATATAAAGAATTAAATTTGACTTTGTTTAAGAAGAAAATTAAGTTATTTTTGATACATAAATGTTATTATAGCGTTAAGGATTTCTTATCTGATAAACTGTAAATTGACTTTGCATACAATGAAAGAATTTCACACATTGTGGGTAGCATATATGTATGTTCATTCGAATTGTAAATCTCCTTCTTTTTTGAAGTAGTTTAAAAAAGTAAAATTACTCGGCAATGCCACAGCCACAGCAATAATCCTTTCCTTAAATAATGTGCTTCAAAATAAAATCATCTCCTAATCATTGATATACGATATGATGAATTTGTGAAAACTTACAAATAAATAGATAAGTAGATACATAATAAGCAGTATTGTAGGAATCCCCGTCCATAAATAATATAAGTATTTTATCTACACCCATGATATAAATCCTCTATAAAAGTTTCTGAAACAGTTAGCTTATTGCCAACATTAAAACATCCAGTGCCATTAGTAACCATTATATCACCTAAACGAGTGTTATAATGTTGTACTAGATTTCATTATGCAACGCAAACTCGATCCCTTCCTTACTCATCAAAAAGCCACATTATTTTTGAATTTTAAAAAAGAACATTGCCATGTGCACCCCGCGTCGTTCACTACTACAGCTCCGTAATTTGAAAAAGGAACTTATTACGAGTACTTATTGGTTATTCGAATTCACGTCGTGTCCCGCCATTTTTGTTCGATATTTACTAATATCGAATAAAAATTATTATTACCTATACATACATAGTTAGTTTGTAAATACTCAGCAATAAACTTAGGTACCAGGAATTCACATAGAGTTCTTACAACACTGAACAACACCCTATCGATTTAGAACCTTTTATAGAGGATTCATATCATGGGTGTAGATAAGGTTTTGTATGCAACTGTAATAATTAGGTATTAAAACACTCATGTGATACTATTATCACACTCAGTGGCGGCGCAAGACCTAAACTAAATGTGGGCAGTGGGCAAAGTACATTTCGCAAGGCCCTCCGATGGTGCAAGAAGAAGGGATTGTACTGTGAATACTGTGATTGGCTTTCTAATAAGGGGAAGTCCCGAGCTTTGCCCCGTCTCTGACCGGGGACTCCCTGCGACGCCAACTAATGTTGCCAGACTAAATATAAACGAATGATCAAAAGCGACAGTGATGAAATTTTTTTATGCGGGCAATTTATGAGATTTATTAATTTTAAAACACATGTAGAGTACATAGTTAATCAGATCGAGTATTACATTCTCATTCTGTTTGTGTACGAAGAGTGAATATCTTAAAGTTGAGAAATAATTTTTATTATGTGAAAAACCTTGTGGCGTGTACTTTTGAATTGTCTATACTTTTACAAATTTATTTTCTGCTGGCGCGAGGCCTTTTGAACTGCGAGGCCGTGGGCGGTGGCCCACACCGCCCACGCCTTACGCCGCTCCTGAAGTGCAATTTCTGTAACGCAGAGTCACCTAAACGAATGGTTTTCCCATACAAAAACCATACGTTTAGGTGACTCCGCGTTTCAGAAATCGCACTTCTGATCACATTCGTGTTTTAATACCCCTTATTATACTACAGTTGCATAAATAACTATTAAAGCTACCTGGTTAAATTGGTCTGCCTCTGTAACTGCCTGCGACCATTTTGCACCACTATCACCTTTAGGTGTACTGTATACCTATTTGACTAAGTAAATAAAATCTATTTTTAACTGACTTCCAAAAAGGAGGAGGTTATTAATTCATAGCGATCTTTTTTTATTCATATTCACCGATTATTCGAAATCATCTGGACCGATTAGAATTTTTATTTTGTTTGGAAGGGTATACTAGTCAGGTGGTCCCATATAAATTTTATCAAAATCGATTGTGGCATTTGAGGGTGATGTCAGCTTTTAGTTTTAAATTTCGTAAAACCTAACCAATCGTTTTGGCTTGGCATTACATAAATGTATTCATAAAGCAGAATGTATATTTAAAAAAGTATTTTGACACAAGATAAAAAAACTTCACTTGTCAGCTGTTTTTATCTATGGATGGCAGTCATTTTTGATTTCAGAAGGTCGATCGAAAATATTAATAATTATTGGCAAAATATGGACGAAATTGAGAAAGAGAAAATAGCGGCACTGCCGTCACAACTGCTGGTCACCACAATATGTCATCCAATGGAGTACGCGAAAGTATTGATCCAACTGGGCTACGAACCGTTGCCTCCTCGCCGGTCTACAACACTTTTTGGACGTCCTGCAATGGTATTACCTAATGTATTCCAGTACATCAAATATATCAAGACTTCAGACGGCTTCTTTGGTTGCTACAGAGGCCTGTCAGCTCGAGTTTTAGGGCTCGTAGCGTCCAGCCAACTGACATCAAAGGTAATTTACGCCTGTGGTATCGACCTGCCTGAAATCAACGATCCACCTAACATCGTGACTGATGAAGAGCCTAAAATCGAAGACTACATCAAGTTAGGCCGTCGAGATATGATAATGCATACAGCTTCTGTCATTGTATCTTACCCATTCCATGTAGTCTCTGTCCGAATGATGGCAGCATTTGTTGGCAAAGAGGAAGAATACAGCTCATTGATTGGGGCGATCTTGTCTATCTATAGAGATGATGGCATTCGTGGTTTCTTTTACGGTATAATCCCCAAAATACTTGGAGATTTGACATGTGTAGCTGTCACTGGAATTCTAGCCTACTACGTCAACAAATACTTTGTGAAAACTAAGGACCTCAGATATTACACAGTTCCTTTGCTCACTTTTATTACAAGCACAATCACATATCCTTTAGTGGTGGTGTCTACTTGCATGGCAGTAGCAGGTTCCAGCCTCAAGGTAGGCAACCCTCCTATGATGCCTGCATACCCTTCTTGGCAGACCTGCTGGAGGGACTTGCTAAGAAACAAACAACACAAGCGTGGCTCCTCCCTTATCTATAGGTACTACATTGCCCCGATAGCAGCCATGGAGTAAACCTCTGAACCCCATAAGAAATGCATTTATCTATTTGGCTTTATTTGCTAAGTGTTATTCCACAATCACCAAAGTAGCCAACCTCTAGTAGCGAGAGCAATATGTAAAGTGAATGTAAATAATTTAGTATAAATGGTGTATCATGTGGATACTCATTTTATTGAGTCAAGATGTGGTTATATTAATAAATATATTTTTCTTTGTCAATGGTTTATTATTTATTAGAAAATACATTAATTTAATTTAACTAAAGTTTGAGCTTTTATGAATTCATCCACTAAGTCTTTCTTCAAGGTAGCGATAGCTCTTCTGTATAAAGTGGAGGGCGCATGTATATTTCCAGAATCCATTTCAAACTTCATATACTCCATCCATATACTGACTTCTTCACTTCCATGATGTTGAATGGCACACTCATAGAATTTCCGGATATTCTTCACATTCAATTTGTCTTGTGCTTTCTCTATGTCTATCATTATTCTATGAACCTCTACTTGTGTTGGAGGAGTTCTGATTAAATCTTCATACAAATCTCTGGCTGCTTTTATTCCATTGTGATCATATACCTTTTGAAGAAGTTTGGGCTTGATAGCTAACACTACCACACTTTCGCAGTTCTGGAATCGCTTGTGTAATGTCTTCAACTGAAAAATATAATATGATATAAAATAAACTTAGTCAATTATGAATTAGGATTGCTAGCTTCAAAGTCAATTATGGATTAGGATTGCTAACTTCAAATAGTTTCACATGAACTATATACCTACATAAGTTATTAGGGCCCATGTTTATAAAATATAAGTATGATCATGATCACTTTCAATTGTATTTGAAAAATATCATTTGTAATCATCATCATCCAAGCGTATTTTCTCGGTTGCATCCTCAGCCGTAACGCTTCAGAGCCCGGGTTCCGCTACCTCACCAAGGAGATTTGATGAGGTTACTGGTTTTTACACAAAGCGACTGCCATCCTCTGCAACTCAATCGGTCAACCAGAACCAATCCTTGGATAGTTTGATGATCAAACACTACATGGTTGAGGACTCACATGGTTTATATGTGCCTTCCGAAACACGGAATCATCTTTCTTTTTAACCGACTTCAAAAAAAGGACGAGGTAATCAATTCGTCGCGATCCTTTATTTTATTTTTTTATGTATGTTCACTGATTACTCGAAGACGCTTGGACCGATTTGGAAAATTCTTTTTTTGTTTGAATGGGTATACTGTCCAGGTTGTCCCATAGTAATTTTATTAAAATCGGTTGTGTAATTTGGGGGTGAAGTCGGTTTTAAGTTTTGAAAAATTATTGGATAATCAGGTGTTTAGCCACCAATCCAAAGTTTGTATGGAGACACAAGATTAGTAAGTAAGACTATTTTATTCGAAACTTTGCAGGAGTATTCCTGGCAATAAACGAGTAAGTACATGTTTCAGGATTTTTCAAAATACAACCACTAAAGGGTTGAAACGGGGGTTCAAAGTTTGTATGGAGAAACAAGGCTAGTTTGACCTTTTTGAAGCATTCTCTCTCTCGATATAGCAAATGACGGGAACGGGAAATGGGAAGAGGGAGGTTCGCCGGGTTTGCTAGGCCTCATATTTTATAATATAACAACATTAACGTAAAAAGCCAGTTAAATATCCTATTAGAACAATTTTCGACTTCTACACGGACGAAGTCGTGGGTCAAAGCTAGTTACTAGATAATACTTACAGTATCCTGAGAGTTGATATGATCCAAAGTAAGGTTCCATAGAGAAAGTGTGTCATCTGATTTTAACACTTTGCATGCCTCTTGAAGGACAGATAACATTTTCTTATCATCTGTTTTGTTGAGCAACAGCTTTTCTCTCCAGATACACACAAGTTGAGGATTCGATTTTGATGCTGCATCTAAAATCTGGTAAAAAAAATTACTTATTTCACTGCTCCTTATGGTTCCTTATGGTTCCACTGACTAGGTTTTCCCTTCTTTACAACAAAATCTAAATACTTCCCGTCTTATTATAAAAGGCGAACTAACTTTAGTACTTGGTTTAAACCATTATCCGCCCAAAATAAGAAGACCCTACGCAATGTGTCACCATCTGTTCTGTTACTGTCAACTTCATTTGGGTGAATAATGGTTTAAACCAAGTCCTAAAGTTATTTCGAGTTTTATAATAAGACGGTTCATGTTTTCACACGCCCTTTGGAATCATGGGATATTAGTATGGCCAGCCTCAATACATTGCCTGCTTTGTAATAAATAAAATTGGCTGCTTTATAAAGGTGAACGCACACTTATCCGGGCCGAACGAAACGAATTTTAGAATTTTTTATATGAAATCCTATGAAACCTCGCACCGCGTCGAATTGTCCGAATCTGGAAGAAACACAGATATCCTAGACGAATAAAATTCGGCGCGGGTGATGCGATCGAATAGCCTGCATTTCAACAATGACGAGTGTGTGCATAAGAGCAAAGAGAGTTATGCAATCGAGTTACCAATTCGATTTATTTGAAATGTTACAAAAATGAGTGCTTCTAACATAATTGATTAATAAAGCCCTGACAGCAAAAATCTCGTCAAGATTTATTATAATTCACATGTAATTACAGTCCGACAGATGTAAAGGAAATGGAAACGATTCTTTCGGTGCGGTCGTTTCTTTCAGTGCTGATAGATTTGCGAGATTGCGAGGCCTTAAAAACTTCTATCGATTCGACGCGTTCGGCTCGGATAAATGTGCGTTTACCTTAATATACAAATCAATCTGAATTTTACGGACATTGCATAATGGTGCAATGTCCATAATTCAGATTTAACTTGAATTGTCTGATTGATTCTTAATTCTATCATAATAATGATAAAATTCAGATTGATTAATCAGACAATTTAAGACACTGCGAGTCTAGCCTGTGATAATAACATGGGTGGATGATAATTGTTGACATAATGAATGTTTTGAATTAGACTGCTTATAAAATTACCTCCTTTAGCTCTTCCTGCGATATTTCATCTATTTTCAGTAGTTCAATTCCAAATTCATACATATCATTAGTGAGTAAGCCATGTTCATGACCAAACAGCCATGCCTGTTTCACTGCATCTATTTTTTGATGCTTGGTGCATACTGATTCCGTAACGCCAAGTAAATCGTGAATGTACTTGGTGCATAAGGTTTGATCTGGAAACTAAATCATAAATGTATTATACCCATTTAAAAGACAATTGGGAAAATCGATGTTAAATCCTTCTAAATAGAAATTGAGTACATCGGTAGTCCGACTAAAAACTGGTCACGTAGAGCAGTATACTGGTATATGTTTATGTATATTTATGAATGTTTATGTAAGTATATGTCTTGTTGTAAGTATACATGTGTAGTTATTTTAGTTAGACTTAATGTAAGTTTCATTAATCCTACATAAGTACGAACTTTGTAAATTCTCTTTGTTGTTATTTTATATAATTGTGTGTTTTCATAGTACAATAAAGTTATTACAAACAAACAAACTGGTCACATTCGAGCAATATGTGTTCAGTCCTCCAACTGAGCACAGTAATTACGTAAGTCTGAGCGGGTTACTCTCATCACAGGACAGACTTGCATGCAATTAAATTTGTGGGTTGGTTGGCACGGTTCTTCTTTACAGCTCATATCAGTCCATGACTGAAGCCTCTGAATAATGGAAAGATTGTTCCACAAACATCATATAATATGCTGATAATTACCTTTTGTAAAGCCTCTTCATAAACACCCATAAAGTTCCTAAGTTCCTTTGGATAACTTGAATCATCATCTACAAATTCTTCAATTTTCTCCCAATGTGTTCCCTAAAAGCAGGACACCATGTTTGATAATATATACTTATTTTCATCGTTATTTATAAAAATTACAAAAGTTGTACAATACTTTAGTTAAGACAAAGTGGCGCCCTCATTTGAAATAAATTGTTTAAAGCTAAATATGGTGGTAGGTAATTAAAAATTTGATTTGTATCACTGTCTAGAAAGACCTTTAAACTATTTTATGAATAACCTTTGAAAGTAATATTGGTAGTCCGTCTAGTTTTAAAACGGGTTTTTGCCAAAAGTGGCCACTTTTGGCGAAAACCCATTTTAAAACTAGACAGACTATTAGTAGTAATTTCAAAGGTTATTCATAAAATAGTTTATAGGTCTTTCTATACAAAACAAATGTTTAATTATCACCATATTTAGCTTTAAACAATTTATTTCAAATGAGGGCGCCACTTTAGCTACCACTTTGTCTTAAGTATGTTCAATATTTGACATTGCAAGAAATAAGACAACATGCTATAACTAAGAGAGGCTTAAACACTAACCCTCACATTCATAAAAAATAACAAGCGTTTGCTAAACCTTTTTCAGTTAAAAACTGTTTTGTCCCTTTCCCTCTTTTGAATATTTGACGTTAAAAGAACGAGACTAAACACATTTTAACTAAAATAAGTTATGCAAACATTTATAATTTTTATATGAATAAGGGGGTTTATGTTTAAGTGGGCAACACTGGTGTCAGGTTTTTCAAGCTGCCTAAAGACATCTGACAGCTTATCGACTGCCATACAATAATGACTGCTGAGGCCAACGGCTTATACATGCCTTCCGAAGCACGAAGGAGCTCGCTAATTTTGTATACCTCTTGAGATCACCTATTCAAGTGCAGACCACACCTGGTATCGCTTAACTTGAAAAAACGCTAGTTATGCACACTCCCGCTGGGCCACCATGCTCCTTTATAAGCTTGTAAGTTTACTTATATAAGAAATTCACATGTTTGTTCAAACTTAGAGACTTCTGAATACTGGTAAATAAATAAATCATACTTGTAACTCCTTTGCAGCAATGTAGGACCAAACTTCCTTCTGGTCTCGTTTGGACCATATTTCCTGCTTGATGTCATCAGTAATAGACTTATCAGTGTCATACTTCAAGCATAGATCACATAGCTTGAATAGAAATGTTATGTCTCTTATGTTTTTGATACCATTTCTCCAAACAACATCTGCAATCTTCACTTGCTTGGCCTGAAAAAATATAATTTCAATCAATTTTAAGTCCATAAACCAGCAGATTTAGTGCTCCGTCATGCCACAGATATCATTATTATATGTATTTATCCACCACACGAGTGTTCACTGCTAGACACATGAGTCTTTGAAGATTTTTCAAAATTACAGAGTAAGATTACAGATATGGCACAAACAAATACAACTATAACCATTACATCACAGAGTGAGCTTCCAATGTCTACATTGAATCTTATACATTGCTGTAATGCTATTATCATGTCAGTAATGCCTTAGTTCTAGTAACTTAGTTGTACAGTAGTACAAAACTGATTTTAACACTGTCAATGCCAATGTGGTCCACTGGCGCCCTACAATATTTTCTATTGTGGCACTGAGAGTGTTAAACCTACAGATTGACAAATAAACCTCCACCAATACTGGCCACAAACACATTCTGTAGTTGAGTATTGTTACCTTTTCCTCATCAGATTCAGCTTTAAAAAACAGCAACAGCTCAATTTCAAAGAGTTCCAAGTAAAGAACAGTGGAGTCAGGATGCCGGTGTATGCCTTTTAGGAGGAACTGCTTGGCAGTGGAGAGATTCTCCTGCTCGATTCTCTCCCACTTGCTCGCTAACTGCCACATTTTAGGCTTGTCTCCATGCATCTGCAATACATGAAAATAAATAAGCAACACCCAATGGTGTGCCATTGGGTGTTGCTTTTAAGCTTGTATTATGGGTTGGATGGACATAGATACACCTAAACTGTATACTGTGGGGAAAGTGCAAGCCAATGAGAAAGTCTTTGCTTGTTCTAGGAATCATATAAGACTATTGCGGCCTACTGGTTATCATGCCAGGCTGTCACACCGGAGGCTCTGGGTTCAATCCCTGGACAGGTCAAAATGGAAAATAATCTTTTTCAGATTGACCTGAGTCTTCTATGTATTTGTCATAAAATATAGTATAGTTATTATGCTATAACACAAGTCTCAAATTTAATTTGAGGCTAACTCAATCTGTGTGATTTGTCCTTTAAAAAAAATATCATAATGAAAGTTGAGTATTATTTGGTCAAAGCTATAAAAAGCAAAGTTTTGCACTATCACAAATGATTCCAATGATATTTTGATAAAGTTATTAACATTGTACCTGCAGCATTTGACCTATGATTGATGAAATAGCTTGATCGAAACCGACACTTTTGCAAAACTTAATGTATTCAAAGTAAATTTCAATATCATTTTGAAACCTGTAAATGAACTGCTTAAAAACTTTGTTCAAACGTTTTGCAATGGCATATTCTATATCATTCCTCTTTTCCGTGAGTTTTGCTTGCTCCCTTCTGAGTGAGATGTCTTCTAGTAACGCAAGTTCGTAGGCCAAGTATTGAACGAAGTCTTCTTTCTGTTTGACTCTTCTTTGCAATTTGTACTCAAACTCTTTACGTTTACGAGATATTTCTCTGTAAATAATAAATTCAATAAGTTTACCACATTGCTGTCTTAGCCAAAACACTATAAAATGCGATATTGTATTGAAAAACACTTGTTGAAATTTTTAATCAACCTTATTTCTTCATCGTCAAATAAATTCGTTCGCCGCATCTGCTCCAGCTCATTTATCATTCCTTCAATACGCTGATTTACTTGCTCAGCCATTTTTAAATATTAGTAAGCCTTTTTTTCACAAACTAACTCAATTTACTGAAAAATATCACTAATGTTTACAAATTTACAATGCCTTTATGCCTTGATAATATTAACATGACTTTATGATTTTTGAGGTTATGATTTCGTTTTAATCTTATGTCAAATGACGTAGCAACAGAAAATACTGTACACAGCCATAGTGCGATGGCTTTTACCGATTTCAAAAAGGTTCTAATTGTGAAATGTAAAAATTATAAATAGGTAGTTATAGTCTTTCTTTTTATGTTTTATCGAGAATTTAGAAAGGTTAGGTTTTTAGAGTAGCCAGCAGACTGATGGATTTACAAAAACCATTAAAAATGTTTAGATCTGTGCTGTTGTGTACTTGTGATATATATATGTACAACGTTGGAAGCACAGACTACTCAACCTACAAGACCACGCTTTGCCGAGGCCCGGCGCTCGCCATGCCTAGGTTATATCATGACCTATGAGCGGCCTCGCCCCCTTTTTCCTCTTTATTCTGCGACTAACATTCGATGCTTGAACAGTGTGTGTGCTCTTAAAGAAAAATTAAATACAGTATTTAAAATGCCGTATTGTACCTACTGTGAAACTATGTCGAACGTCATGTGCAACTTCCAGTCTCATGAAAGACGGCATTACATTTCACCGGGAAGTAATAATAACATAGAAAAACTGTAATAAAATTTTGGAAATATAATTTCCAGAAAAAACATGTTCCGTTATTTTTAAGGATACCCGTTGATGTCTTTTTTAAAAGTCTCTTTCTCTCTTCGTGTGATTAGCATAAGGTTGTCTCGCTCTGTCTATTTGATAGTGACGAGACACAACGTAAATATAAGGAATTAATTATCGACATTTTTTAATATTTTATATTAAAATTAATTTTATTATATAGATAAACATTAAGTATATGTATTTCAGATTGCTTGATATTTAAATCTGGTTTGTACAAGACCGCCCCTATTAAAAAAGTGTAATGATTACAGGGTTTATTTATGTAGTTATGTATATTTTTATGCATAGTATATATCATCATCATCACATCAGCCTTAGGAAGTCCACTGCTAGACATAGGTTTCCCCAAAGTATTTTGAAAACGATCGATTGGAAGTGGCTTGCATCCATAATTTTCTTGCAACCTTGCTCAGGTCGTCTGTCGCTGTGCGCTTGCCGATAAATATAATGTGAGTTTATTTAGTCCGTCATAACTTCGTACAGGTAAACCTATGAAGATTATGTTCATAAAAATCACAAACCGTGTTTAGACGATTGCAATTACTTTATTTCATGTGTGTTTTAATTATATTATAACAAGAATTAGTATTTATGCATCGACCTTATTTTTTTGCTGATGATGTTACTATATAATAGAAATAAACATTTATTTATATTTTTCCATTTTATCGTAAACTCAACGGTGTTTATCGATAGCAAGACAAAGTCACCATCACTATGGAGTTACCGGTGATATGTATCTGCTATCGTCAATCTAGGCGTGACCTTGAGCGAGCCAATGAAAACTATCGGACCTTGCCCCGCACCCCGCCAACTTTTGGCGATTTCGTTTTAGTAATAAAGTCCGTGAAAGCGTGGTCTTTAGGTTATGTGGTCTGTGGTTGGAAGGGACATACCCTATAGGATAATGAAATTAAAATAACAGTCAAAAACCAACAACAAAATTTGAAACTTCCATACAAAAGTGAACAGCCGCCCGGGCAATTTGTATGGGACTGTCGATTTTTGTTTTGTTTGACCTTTTTTTAATTTCATTATACTATATTGATCTAGTATAGTCCGTGGTTCGATTTATGACGGGTATGTCCCTTCCGCATTGTATACAAGAAAAGACAGAGGCTTAATATCTGGTCCCATCGCGGAGAATTGTTAGATTGCTCAGACAAAAGATGAACTGGCTGAGCCGCAGAAAACTACACTAGAGCGAGTAATGGGTTTAATACATTTATAAAAAAAAACTATTTACAAAGAAAATAAGTACTTAGGTAATTTTATTTGTTACTGTTATTTACATACAAATCTTACACATAAGTACATTAGAGCTCGCGATCGATTTCGGGAGTCAAAGAAACAATAAATAGATAATTTCTATCGAAAATACATTTCTCGCTTACTTCCTAAATATATTTAGTTAGTCAACCTGTATTTTTACAGCAAAACATAGCACGACACAGTCGCAATGTAGAAACTTGATATTCAAATCAAATCAATTTCAAACCGTCGGATATAGAGTTCCAATAGGTAGATAAAGTACAAGCCATAGACAGTAAAAAACATTTTCGTACCATTTGCTCAAAAAAGGCACATTCTATGGCACAAAAAGCGAACATAACAATAGTCATTATAAATCTGTTAAAAACAGGGAAAGAAAAATGTACCGTAAAATGCTGCAACTTTGCCAATCAGCTTTAAGTTTGCCTAATCTATTAAAACCGACGTCAATTGACAACCATTGCTTGTTTTCTATTTCTATTAATGGTAGAAAGTTTGTCATTAATCTGGCAACTTATTTTAATATTTTTTGAATTGGTAACACTGCACCGTTTTTGTCAGACAGCTGTCAACGGTCGCAAAGAAAACGTGTATTTTAATGTTGAGTGCGTAACTTTTGATTTTCAAGGGAAAAAGTCGGGATTTAAAACGTTGTGCATACATAAAGGGTAAGTAAATGTTCTCTTTCTTCTGTTTTTAATGATATTTCTTATAAATATAAGTGTTTACTAATATGATGATGGTAGGCAATGTTGTAAAAGGTTTCTCGGACACTAGTGACACAAGTTTGCCTAGAGCTAGGGTTGTCACTTGCTACTCAATTATACTGAGGCGCTTGGATTTTATTCGCATTTGTCAATAATGATGAACTTATAAAATATTTTGTGGAAAGATGTGAATTTTGTATTAGATATTATTTTTTAATTTATTACCTTCCTTAAAAGTAGTTTTACAAACGTATATTTCTAAATGTTGAAAAAGTAAGTGAATAATAATTAAGTGACACATTTTCTGTATGAATGAAACCGTGGCTATATTTATTTATTCATTTGTTGACCACTTGGTCGCCTACCAGGCATTTACCTAAATGTTAGATACGTCGTTTAGTAAGACAGTTTTCTCACCGCATTATTTCGTGCGCGGCGTACTTCACTATGAATAAATGCCGCTTTTTCATAGTGAACTTCGCCGGACACAACAAAATGGCGGTGACAAAATTATCTCATGGCGCGCATGTTATCCTTGCGACGTCGATCGTCCTCTAAGTCATAAATAATAATAATTTAATAGTTAAAACGAAAAAAAAACGTGGTTTTGTTTATTTTTTAGAATATTTTTTATTTGTAGATATGACGCGACAGGTGTTGTCAGTTTCCGTAGAATTACCTAGTTCTTAAAAATTAATTATTAAGATTATTTTTTGTATAGTGGATTATGATATATATTTCTGTATTCTTTAACAGGTACGAAAATAAAGAAAAAATGGGGAAGAGAAGTAGAAGAAAGGTTGGAGCTCGCCGGTATGCTGATTATTCGCAAGAGACATTAGACACTGCTGTAGAGTTAGTAAAAAGCAAAGCGATGTCATCTTATGAAGCTGAAAAACACTTTGGTATTCCACGACGTACAATTTTGAACAAGTGCAAAAACAGGCACGACAAAGCCATTGGTCGACCACAAGAACTGTCAGCAGAAGAAGAAAGACACATTGCAGAAGTAGTTGAAATTGCTGCTGATTTTGGTAGCCCTCTTTCAATGCTAGACTTGCGAATAGTAGTACACAATTACCTTGAAAAATGTGGAAAGACAGAACTTTTTAAAGGTCGAATGCCTGGTGAACGGTGGGCTCGCAATTTTTTGAAGCGTCACAATTTTACACAGCGGGCTACGCAAAACATCAAACTTAGTCGAGCATCAAAGACTGTCGAAGAAATGACCACTTATTTCGAAAACCTGGAATCGTCGCTCAAAGATGTACCGTGCGAAAATATACTGAACTTTGACGAAACAAATTTGAGTGACGACCCCGGATCCAAAAAAGCAATTTTCAAACGTGGCACTAAACATCCGGAGCGCGTGATAAATTCAAGCAAAAGCTCTGTCTCGATTATGTTCAGCGGAACAGCCGATGGCCAATGTCTGCCACCATATGTCGTGTATAAAGCCGAACATTTGTGGAGCCGATGGTGTGAAGGTGGGCCACCAAATGCCCGTTATAACCGCACGAAGTCAGGCTGGTTCGATATGTGTTGCTTCGACGACTGGTTCAAAACCATTATCTTACCATGGGCCAGATCACGTGAGGGTGTTAAAGTTGTGATTGGAGATAATTTGGCGTCCCATCTAAGTATTGAAGTCGTGAGATTGTGTAAAGAGAATAATATTAGATTGGTATTTTTACCACCAAATGCAACACATCTGACCCAGCCACTTGATATCGCTTTTTTTGGCCCTATGAAAAAGACTTGGCGAGAAATTTTGCTTAAGTATAAACTCACTCACCAAACCTCAACAACGATTAATAAATGTGATTTTCCACAGTTGCTGCAAGAGCTTATGACAAATATTAATATGGCCAAAAAGTCCAATATATGTAGTGGGTTCTTAGGTTCCGGAATATTCCCTTTTAACCCGTCGAGGGTTATTTCAAAAATACCAGTCGTCGCGGCTGACGAAAGTGCTAAATTTGACGCTTGTCTTTTAGATTACCTACAAAAAATTAGAACTCCAACAACGCAGTCTAAGACAGGATCAAACAAAAAGTTGGCAATATCTGCAGGAAAGTCTATATCAACGGAAGAAGCAGAGAAAATGAAGAACGGAAAAACTACAAAAAAAGATTTGTCAGCGGAGAAAGCAGAAAAACCAATAAAAGGAAAGGGCAAAGGCAAAACGACAAAAAAAATACCTCTAGACGCAGCAAGCTTGCCACTACTACAACAGCCAAAATCGTTACAAAGTTTAAGTATGGAAGTAGTAAACAAATTATTACTTTCAGAGAAAACTGTAAACTATGGCATAGTTATTGTTGCAAAGGAAAGGACGGCGATGAAAAGCAAATTGCTAACGTCGAATGTTCGTTCCTTAAGTTCAATGTCTAAGACAGATAATGAAAATTTACCATTCGTGGCTGTACACACAGATGATGTGCCAAAAACTTTGCAAACAGCTAGTAGAATTCTTTCAAACTCGTCAAAAACATGTAAAGTGACGATTTTATCTGAAAAAGTAATTAAAGCAGGATCATCCACCAGTTGCGATAAATCTGATAATATTTGTAAAAATTTGAAAAACCAGCATGCCAACTTAAAAAATATTTGTATTAAAAAGGAGCGAGTTACTTTGGGAATAAATAAATCAGTGTTACAAATGATACCAATTCCAAAAAATAAAGATAATGTTCAATTTAATAGAAACAAGAAACAAAATAAATCAAGAAAAGTGAATAGTCAAAAACCCAAAGCACAAAAACCGACACGGTACCGGAGTTCAAGTACTACTAGTGTGTCGGATGATATGAGTATACACACTGACTCTAGTATCAATGCCATTGATTTGGAAGAAGACGACATAGATTCCAAAGAAATTCCAAGAAGTTCATGTAATGCTTTTGACTCTGACATACATTCCCTAAATGATCTAGATGAGCCTTTGTCACAAGTTTTATTTCCTGATAATGCCACAGATTCAAATTGCCGTGCTGATGATGTCCTTAGTTCAGCAGATCAAAGTAAGGTGTTGAGACAAGACAAATGGAGTCCAAATCTCAAAATATACAACAAGCCAATCGACAGTAACGCTGAGATGTCAGACGAAATATCAAATGCCAACAATGAACAGGTTTTCGGTTATTCTGTGAACGATAACGTCTTGGTGCGTTATTATAGTAGATATAAGAAATGGAAATACTACATTGGAGTGATTACGGCTTGTAATAGTGACCAAACATTTGACATCTCATTTTTCACTATGACACGTAATAAAGGCGAGCTGAAATTTAAATTACCTAAGAAGAAAATTGACAGAGACACAGTGCCAAAAGTATTGATTGGAAAGATAATTAAACTCGATAAAATATCTGATAAACCTGAAGAATACAAATTACATGACTTAGGAGACGCTGTTTATTTTTAATTTCTAATCTTAAGAAATGTTTTATATATATAAATTATATATACATATACATATTATGTTATATATAAATTATATATAAAATATAGGATAATTTTGAAGATTTACGAAGCCCATATAAGTTAATTTCTATGTTGACTTTATTTTGTGTTAATTTTTGAAGCGTTTTGTAATTAAGAGCCCCTTACCCTGGACTTTTCCATACAAACGTACCTAGTCAATCTTTTATTTTTTAACGACATGTCAGGTTTCGGCAATTTTTTGTAATTTCAAAGAAATTGCATATATCTAGGTTTATAACTGGTTTTCGATGTCAAAATATGAACTGGAAAGAAAATATAAGGTTTAGAAGGTTTCCATACTAATGTGCAAAAATGATATAATTAACTCTATTCTCTTTCTAGTTTATATTTTGACATCGAAAACCAGTTATAACCCTAGATATATGCAATTTCTTTAAAATTACAAAGTTTTGCCGAAATCTGACATGTCGTTTTGAAATAAAAGGCAGACTACGTTTGTATGGAAAACTGTAATTCTGTCTACGGTAAGGGGACTCTTAATAACAACATTATTCCTAACTTTTTTTTGTGATAACCTTTGAAGTAATTTAGGTTTTTATTATGAGAGACTGATTATGTAGGCTATATTTTGTTAAATGCCTAAGAAGTTAGGATTATTGTTACTTTTTTTTTTCGAAGAATTTATAATGAAAATTGTCATGATTATTCTTTTTCGCCAAAAAAAAAACATTAGTTTATTTGTAACATTGTTTTTAATATTTTTATACTTACAATAAAGTTCGTAAGTATTTTAAATTTGTTTTTTCTGTTTGGAGCAACCCTGACCATGCTTAATGGTTAGTATGAATACAATTTGCAACTTTGCCTGATTAAGCCCAACTTTGCCTACTTTTTAGAAAAAAATATATTATTAAGATGTTGGCCATCATCTAGACATCACGACATTAACACAAGATTTAGGTTTTACTTATGACTAGTTTTGAATGTAATAATTGCATATTTTTTCTGATTATTTATCCAGGCAAAATTACGCCATTTCTCCCCAACTTTGCCTACAACTTTGACAGTTCCTGGACATCAATCTAACATCAGTTTTGATATTATGAACCTTAATACGTGAGCCATAAGTCTTGAATTTGCTTAATTGTTGTAAAACCGGCACAGATAATAAATCTTTTCTAGCGATATTTAAAAAAAACGTTAAATTTCGTGCAAAGTTGCAGCATTTTACGGTACTGAATTTCATTCAGGCTCTAGACCAAGAATGAAAACAGGGAAAGAAAATTGTACTGAATTTCATTCATCCTCTAGAGGGAGAATGTGGTTTAAGTTTGGAATACTTACCGAAATTTATACTGAACTGAATTCATTTCTATATTGTTAAGCGTAAAAAAATAACTTTTTTTAATCGACAACATGTATCCGCAAAGTCCACAAAACCACTTTAAACATAAAACAAAAAACTAAATCAAGTCATGTCATTGTTTGTTTACACCAACTGTTTAGTTTTCCAAAAAGAAAAAGCAAAAGGTCATTTGCGTCTCACACATATAGCCAAGTTTTCTGCATACCTATATTCATTTACAACGTAAAACATTTTGTATCTTTTATGTAACTGGATAAAAATTAATTAAAATATGTCTTTTAATAAATGCTTGTCTCTTGATATTATTGTCTTTATTTTTTCGCAAATGGTACGAAAATTAGAGTATTTTCCTCGGTGATAAAGCTGTCTTTGTCTTGGGTGAACTTAAATCCGTCGCTACACTCAGGACTCGTCCTAAATCCCTCGCTTCGCTCGTGATTTAAGTATTTAACACCCTCGCTCCGCTCGGGAGTAAACCTCGAGTCCTTCGTTGCGCTCACGATTTAAGTCGTCACCCGCGACAGAAGACACTGCTTTATCCCCTTGGTTAATAATCTACTATTTCAGCTCTATGTCACATGCAAACTGCATTCAAATGCAGAATATTAGATTATGGCGGTATAAATTAAATCGTTATGGATTTTGGTGTTAGTTTGCGGAAATTTAAGTGGCGGAACACAAAATAAGATGAAGAGAGCAGGTATAAAAAATATCTCAGATAATAATAAATAACCGTCCGAGCTAATACCTACTACTGATAATACTAGATACAAAGATTCTATTGATCTGGAGTGCAGGTCGGTGGGATGTAAAATATATTATTTTTTGTACAGTGAGCAGCAAAAATATGTCACCAAATAAAAGCGTTTTCACATTGTTTTTTGTTTTATCGTGTGTGTAAGTGGCCGACACCGGTGTCAGAGTTTTAAGCTGCCTAAAGGTTGACATAGTTTGACGACTGCCATACAATGATGACAGCCGAGACTAACTGCTTTAAGTACCTTCAAAGCACGGAGCTCGAGAAATTTGTATGCCACTTGTGGTCACCCATTCAAAGGTGGACCACGCCCGGTGTCGCTTTACTTGCGAAAGCGCTAGTAATGCGCACTCCTGCCACGCTATCGAGCTCATTTGAAAAAACCGTTGCGCCTTTTTTGGCACGCCGACGGCATGCCAGCCAATTGAACGAATAGACTAATACACGTTTTTATTTGGTTACATAATAATATTTTTGCGGCTGGCTGTACAACATTCGCAGGTGGTTGTTTTCTTCTTGCATTATTTACTTAATGTTTATGTCTTCTGGGTCCACACTATAAACATCTTCCTTCATGCTATTTAAAAATCATTCATTGAAAGTACCTATTTACAAAACTTAGATGGAAGCTTAGCTCATCATTTAGCCGTAAACCTAATAACTCCCCCATCGCAATGTTCAATAACTCCTCTGCCTTTAAAACAATTCAGCCAAGTTTTCGAAAACGCCTTGAAGCTTTCTCTCTCAGCATCGGTCTTCGATACCGGAGTGACGTTAATCTCCGGTAAACACCTTCCGAAGTCTATTGCGGGGAGCCAAACCTGGAAATCTGAGTCTGGCGAGTATTTGAAGATGTCTTGACATCCGTCCAGGTTGATTTGAGGTACGGGCGGTTGGCGTTGCAGCAGTTTTTTCAGTGCGATGAATGTTAGTAGGTTGTTCTTGAGAGATATCGCTTGTAAGTGCTTGGCTCGTCCGAGAGATCTGAGAATGAAGGAAAATAAAACATTATTTTTCATTCACTTTTCTATGTCTGTCATTCTGCCAACAAAATCCATATATTGTCGCGAACGAAACATACATATATTATGCAAAAGTTTCGCGAGCAGCCCACGCAGCATTGCACCGTTGATTAACCAAGATAAAAGTTTAAATAGCGCGTCAGACTAGTGCTATCCCACTCGTTATAATTATGTGGAGAGAAATAGCACTCGATAAACTCTTTTGCCATGCTAAAGGGTCAGTTCAGACAGAGAGTAGCGTAGGTAAGAGAATTTTATGACATTCGAAAATAAACTTCAAACTATTGGCATGTAGTGCAAGACGCGAGCGAGTTTATACAATTTAAGCTATGGTAATACGGTCTTAATTTCAACTGAGTTAATTAATTGCTCGAGCATTTTTCCTCTCTGCCTGAACTGACCTTAAGCGGCCAGGAATCTAGAGCAATACATCATTATGGCGTAAGGCCTTAATTCTGAAGTTGTTAGTCTGGTTTCTTCACTCACACGCTAGGGTATATACGACTCGGTGTTTCCGGACGTTGAAACTGCACATTCGTCAAGTAGGGGCAATATTCGAGAATAGTGTATATATACATCTTTTTGTCTTTGTGATGTGGTATACAATATGTTTTTATAATTCTAACTAACTTTCTTTTTCAGTCATTTTGCGTATTATGTACGCCGATGTACAAAACAAGTTTCGTTCGGCCACATAATTTTCAACTCAAAGTGAAATTGTTCAAGTTCAGAGTGAAATTGTTTAATACAAACCTGAATATCCTCATAAACTGTCCATCAACCATTTTACAATTGGACAGTCCGAATCTCCTTATCTTCAGCTCTTTAGCCGAATCCATAAACGTCGCCAAACACCCCACGACACTGCCTCCCACGCCAATATCATCCAGCTCCAAATCCGTCAACACACTCGGATTCAATGACGTCACCAAACAACTGACCATCGCTTGCTTCACATCATTATTACTCAAATCTATAGTTTCCAAACTATCAAAATTCACATTCGATTTCACCGTTTCATTGATAGCGTTTTCTGTTATTCTACAATTGTTTAGTCTTAAAACTTTTAACTTTACATGTTGGCATAGTTTGACTATATTTCTGAATCCTTCATCGCCTATAGGATTTAGATTTAAATCTATATCGTCTAACGCTTGGCATACAGGTCTTGTGGATTTCTCGAATATATTTAGTAGATATTTAGTTCCTTCAGCTGTGATGTTGTTTCTGCTTATGTCGAGTTGTTGTAAATGCCGTATGGTGCATATGGATTCGGCGAGGTACTTGGTTCCGTCGTCGCCTAGGTTGTTGTTTGGGATGAGTATGGCGGTGATGTGTGTTTGGTGGGTGATGGCTCGGAATAAGGGCCGGATTTGTGAAGTGGTGAGTGTCTGAGCGCCGAGGGAGAGGCGGTGGGTCGTGTGACTTCGGCCTACGGCTTGGCGGATCTCTTCGGATGTAGCTGTGAAATAAAAAATAAAATAAAAACATACTGGAATACATAAATGTGGAAGATGAAAGGGGAGGCGTGTGCCTAACAATGGCACACCTTAAAAAAAAATCAAAAACATTCATTGAACATCAATCACATCGTACAAAAGGGTAGGATTCTGGGTCAACAATAAATTATTTGGAACTGATATAAGAATAAAAGGTTACAAAATAATGACAAATGTCTATTTAATATTTGTTTTTTCACAATGAACTTAGATTTATTACTGCCTTAAAACAATTAATATTAAAAGCGCTTTGGACTCTAAGAAACTATGACGACACTGTTTGGTAATCCATGCAAATCCAATAAAGTTTATTTTGACGTAAATGAAAAATAATCTGATTTGACTTCTTGGAAACTAGGAGATTAAATTGTAAAGTTTTAGCAGATATTATAACTTAGGCTCACAACATAATCAAAATTACACCAGTAAAAATAATCTGCATACGACAAAACATAGTCAGGCCATGCAGTCTCCAGGTTGTAAGATATTTTGGGACAGAAATTCCCAGTAGTTCCACTGGTAGGACAAACTAGGTAGGGCTACTGGGACTAGCTCTAATAACTTACCTATTCCCAAAGCGTCACAGCACTCCAAATATCTCTCTTCAGCAGGAGACGCTTTCCAGTTGGTGACGCAGGTCTTCAGCTCAGGAGAGGAGAGGACCAAACTCAGAGGATCGTCTTCTGAGAGGATCGCGCCGTCTGATGTCATCAGGCTGAATACTGGACGGACGCCTGTCAGTCTGTATCAGAACAAAAAGAATTTTCAGATTTATTGAGGTTTTTCGAAATTTTTCACCAGACGGCAGCACTGTGACGTCAGGTCCAATCGACAGTTGTGATTGGATCATTCGTTGACAAGTTCATTGCAGATTGTTGACGAGTTAATTGCATTTGACGCAAAGAAATTACAAACAATCTGCAATGCCTACGCCGTTCCCAAAAATATACCTAGAGTTCCCTTCATTCCTTTCTACATTATTACACTGGCAGTTTACGGGAAAGGGAAGGAGGGAATTCTAGGTATATTTTTTGGGAACGTTAGGTATTTAAACATAAGCATTATGAAAATATAAACCTTAAGTACGTGGCATTAGGTTTAATTTTTATAATGTTGTTTTTTTACGAAATAATTACTAGAAGTTTTTCTAGTTTATATAATTTCTTTGGTTAAATGTATCCATAACAGCAGCTTATTGGACCTGACTTGCTTGTTGCATATTTTAGAAAACCCTTATTGTGTCTTTTGACAACAGCATTTAACTTAACCAAGGCTATTAGCATTAACTCCGCCTTTCGTAACGTGCTGTTTTTGTAAATAAAGTTTAAGTATAGTTGTAAATAAAGTACTTACTTGTAATATCTAGATTTAACTTCCTCAACCAGCCAGCTGATTGTCAACCTGTTGATCGCGTCCAGTTTGAGCGATATCAACAGCACTTTATCCTCCACTTGCACCTTCACTGCCGCGGGCGTCACTATCTGCGTCTTTATTGGCCTCCCTTTCTTCGACGACTGCACTATATTTATCGGTTGCATCACATTAATTGCCGGCAAGACATTACTATTCAAACTCTGAACTACATTGAAACCATCATTGGTATTAAAACCGAAATTTTCACTCGACGATTTCCGAGGAAACGACGGCGTTGCATTAGATTTTCTAATAGAATCATTCTTTCGTGTGAATTCACTGTCGCTACCGCTGTTACTTGATTCTTCATCTCTTTTTCTTTGGAAACCTGCTTTTAATAATGTACTTTGGGTTTTCCATCTTCGTCTCATACTTTCCCTGCTGTCTTTTGATTTGGAATCATTCAGTTCATTTCTGATATTTCTCATAGATTCAGCAGCTTTCTTAGGACACACATTTTCACTAGAGTCAGAACTATTTTCGCTAATATCTACAACGTTACTGACTCGAGATTTACGTTTCAAAGTATTATTGTCCGTAAGTGGTTCAATTCTGTTTAAATTTTCTACAGTATCTTTGATACAGTCATACGAAGGTTTCTTAGTTGTGATTGTTGTTAGTGGGTCGCTGAGCTTTCGCCTTTTAGATTTGTTTATTCCTAAATCGTCATCTAGCCAATCATCATCCACTTCTTCAGGAGCAAGTAAAGCAGATTTAGGTTTAGTCTTTTTAACATCTACGTCAGGTAATTCATCATCATCAATATTTCTATTCCTCAACGCTGATATTGCACTTCTATATTCATTTACTGAACTTTTCTCTTTACTTTTAACTTTTAATGATTTGTTTAATTTGCTATCACTTGAATCAGAATCATTAGAATCGTCTGATGGAAACGCTACTTGATTTCTTAAATTCTGCGATAAATCCATATCTTCGTCACTGTCATCTTCTATAATATTGCGTCTTTTAAATATTGGGGAATCTAATTCTTTAATTCTACTAGTCATTTTAGAAGTGCTTGGCGGACTTTTATCTATGATCGGTTTTACTGGAGTTTTAGACTTAGACCTATTTAGAACATGTTCAGTTTTGTCAATAGGGTTTGTTTTATCTATTAAGTTGTGTATTTTATTGCAAATGTTACTGTACATGATTTCTTCATCCTTTGTCAGTATGGTACCGGTCCGCCATTTTTGTAGAACGTTTAGCGGAGTTTCGCCGAAGTCTGTCTTTAGAGAAGGTATAGCACCTTTTTCTAATAATAGTTGCACTACTTCTAAATGTCCATTGCTTGCCGCGTCATATAATGGTGTAATACCTGAAAAGATATAACTGATAATTTAATAATATTTTGCTATAACATAAGTAAGAATCACGGCACGGAAACTTGCTTTCCCTTAAAAAACCGCATCGAAATCGGTCCATCCGTACGAGAGCTACGATGCCACAGACAGAAAAATGCCATCGACGCCAAACTATAACATATTTTTGCGTCAGAGATTAAATCACTGAAACTTTTGTATGCAGTGTAGGTAGACACAAAAAATCACTATACAGACAGTCAAAACATTCGAGGCTGAAGTGTGCATGAGCCGAAAGTTAGGGCATAAAGGAATCAAAATTATAAAGAAATGTGTGCAAACACATTCATGATTAGTGGTCCACTAGACACAGGAAGAACACGGGCTAAGTCAATATATAATATATAAATAATTAAATATATACAGACAAATAAAAAAGACAATCAAACCCACCATCGCAGTTAGACCCTCCCCTGTCGTTGACATTAGCTCCGCTGTTGATGAGTATGTTAGCGACTTCTACGTGTCCGTGTATACACGCTTCGTGCAGCGGCAGCCAGCCAGCGTTGTCCCGTACGTTCACAGGGTGACCCTTGGCTATGAGTCTTTCTACTAACAACTTATTGCCAGAAATACAAGCCTAGAAAATAATATAAATATAATTTTTTTTATTGAAATAGTTGATACTTTAGTATATTTTTTGTAAAATCTTCATATTTGTAGCTGTGTATCTACGTAAGAATAAGATTCGTAGACACACGAACCAATGGTAAGTAATCGAACCAAAAACAAAGCACATTAATGTGTGTTAAAGCATAATATGCTATCTTTTACGGCTTCAATAAAAGAGTCTTGATATTTGGTATGAGAATGGCCCGAAAAAAAAAAATGGTGGCACTTACCACATGCAACTGAGTTTCTCCTTTCATGTTCTTTTTGATTGCAAACCCTTTGCCCCTTTTTCTAACTTCCCTCTTAGTTTCTGTTACATCCTCCTCGTTTGTATCGGACAAATCTGTAAAAAAAAGAATGTGAGTGTCGTGGAACACTCGGTTGGAACGAAGTTACTTTCATAGTAAAGACGGGAAAAGTGACGGGAAAATTTTACACTTTTTGTTAATAATAATAGGGCAGGGCAGTTTGTGGCGAGCTGTTGGTGAGCAACGACACGGACCCGAATGCTCCAGAGAGCCGGTCAGAGCCTTCGTCCCCGTCGCGTCTTCATCGCTCGGGGTGGAGACCCAAGAAGCTCAGCTCTACATTACCTTTATTGGCCGACCAGAGAGGAGTCGTTAGGGCTGTTGCTTCAGGGGTGGAAGTAAAAGGACATAACGCAGCGAGTAACTTCGGAGAAAGCGCAGCACACCTCTCGACACCCCTGAGTCGCCTGGACCGGTGTTGCTTCTTTGCTGGCAACTATTGTCTGCGCGTTTGAGGGGCCCATCTAGTGGGCCACCAGCTTAGATCATTTAATACAGGATAAACCTTACCTGTAGGTTCCCCTCTGACAAAGTATAAGATCAAAAATCTAATACGTTCATAAAAACTAGTTGCGTAATCGATTATGATCATTATGTGAATCGGTAAAGCATCGAAAGGACGGCTACAAGTGCTCGGCTAAAAATGCCATGTTATGCCATTTTCTTGTGTAAAAAGAGGTTAAACACATTTAATCTTCTAAAAGATGGCTTAACCTTTCATTTGTAAGCATAATTTTATTGAATTGACGTTGATTTCTATTTAAAAGTAATTTCTGAAAAATCGATGGATTATCTATTATAGTATTGATTACGAAAAAAATTATCGAATCACGTTTGCCACTGATTTCCTTCCATCATAAAATGATCTAAGATCCCATACGATATTCTCCCTTATTAACTGCCAAGCCACAGCAAAACGATCTATAATCGCATAACACAAACTGGACATATTTCGATAGGTATTATTATTTTTTCACTACCTTACGACACGAAACTAGTTCATTAACCCCCATTTTCCACGTATCAATTATTTTCTTAAGGATGAGCTAGTTCGGAACTCGAACTCGTCGGCGCACGTGGCTAATTTGAGTGCTATTTCGCTGAGAAAGGGATAGACTCTTATGAACAGTGCGGAACTATTTACACCGATTTATACGCACATCGGAACTACAGTCTAGTGTGTCGTATCCGACTTATCGCACAAAAACGTTACGTTACACGTCTAAAAATTCACGAGTATGCGTTTGGGAGAAGTGTTCTTGTGATAAAACAGCTGAATGTTTTAATTAAAAGTAAAGTTATTTAAATTTTTTAATAACCAAACTATGTTTGTACGAATTTTGTTTTAAAGATTTTATACTCCTTCTGGTATTTAATTGTGCCTAAAGTGGCGTAAGAAGATTTGTCTGAGTAACTGTCTGTATCCCCATGCAAGCCTTCCAAAGAACCGGGGTGAAAAGACCCGTGAATCTAAAGGAGATACATACTAACCCCTTACCTGTTACTGGGAGGAATTCCCCCCAGGTCAATTGTTTATCTATTGTTTTATTTTTACGGACAGGTAAAGGGATAATAGAGATACACAATAATAAATTAAAAACAATAAAATTTTAAAATATATAAATATAAAAAAAAAACAATTATTAAAAAATATAAAACAATAAAATAAAATAAAAACATTTGCGTGTGCTGGGTTTGAACCGGGATCATCGACCGTCTCAGGTATACACTCTTCCAATTGAGCTATCGGCGAGATAGTCAAAATTGTAAAATTACCTTTCACTTTGATTGGTGACGAAAAAGTCTTCGCTTTTTATCGCCTTGGCCCGTCCGTACAAGGAACTTCGATCCAAAAATGTTTATTTATTTAATTTATCATACAAGTGATACATTAATAAACTTCGAACATGGAGTCTCCATCCCATATTCACCAAATTTTTATTTATCTTATTTCTTGCTTATTTTAATGTTTCATGCAGATTTTTCATCTAGAAAATCATAGCCAATTTTTAAAAACCCTATTTCAAAATTGTTACCTGTCAGATCTTCAAGGCACACATCGTCGCCAATATGCGTCGTATCTTCCTCACAGCCGCCGGCAGAGCTCTGCTCATCTTCAGAATTGTCCAGATTATCAAAATCGTCATAGCCTAACGCGCGTAGCTCCGATTTGGTGTCCTCCATCTTGTCCGTCTCGAAGTACTCCTCTTGGTACTTTAGAAGATTCTTTAACACTCTTATTTCATACTTCTTTTTGTTCCATTCTCGAGCCTGAAATTGTGTAAAGTTTGTAAGACCACATGTCATACATAAGTTATCATCAGTTATGGAAATAGAATAAACTCAACGCTTTATTAGTTTCTTTGGAGAATAATAAATCTTTTTTCAGGAGCCAATTAAAGCTCCTATTATCAGTTTTTCTGCTTGAAAAAATCTACAATCACGTTAAAATGGATATTATGATATTTATGATCGATGACAAGTGTCATTATTTATGACGTTTTTTGAAAGGAAAATACTTTATTTGGTGCATTTAAAATATGTTTTATTCCCTTAACAGTAAAAAATAATTTATTTTTAACCTAGATACTACCCTATTATTACTTACAGCATTTCTCGCGTTGATACAAGCTTTCTCAATTTGCTCATAAGGTTTCTTGGCCAGGAACAGTGCCTCGGCAATGTTATACAGGGTGGTGAACGCCTCTTTGGGTACATCCTTTATCAAGTCATACTCCTTCTCATAGTACATGAGGGCTTCGTTGTAGCATCCCATGTCTTTGTAGGTTTGGTACAAGCTGGAATAATAAAAATAAAAAGATATAAAAATTACATTATCACATCTTTATTCCTGACGGGGTAGACAGAGCCCAGCGCCGTAAGACTCAAAGGCCACGCATAGTGTGATAATGGAAAAATAAATCAAAATAGTGATGGATGAGTTGCTAACCACATCGCCTATTAACATGATTCAAATCTCGTCCAAATATAATGGCTAATAAGTCTACAAAAAGAAATAAAATTAAACAAATGGAATAATATAATGGCTCATTAAGCTTAATTTGGACTTCGTTGTATAGAGACACAAGCTGCTGTGTAAATAGTAAAAGTAGTGTTAAATGTACACTAAATCCAATATGGTGTAACATTTTGTTGCAGATAGATGACGGTCATATCCGTTCTACTTTAAACAACTTAAAACTTTATACCTTTATGAACTAAGTTTAATTTTTACCTGACATAGATAGGAATGAGAGTCTTCCCACAATCGCCATTCAGTTCAGCATGGTCCAACATTTTCAAGTAGTACTCAACTGCAGCAGCAAAGTTTCGAAGGTGACACGCCCCATCTCCTAGCTTTTCATACAATTTCTTGAAAGCCAAGTGGTCTGTCGGGTCGGTTGATATGAGCAGGTCTTCCGTGTAACACATAGCGGCCACTGAAATGAGTTGAAGTCTTTACTTTCTCTATGGCCAAAATATGAACATAACTCTTCACAGTGTGTGTCTGTCTAAAGGTCAGATTTTGGACCAAACAAGGCCGAATGAGTGAGTTGACTGGTGTCAATGAGTTTTACACTAACAGAACAATGAAGTCATAAGTACATGTTTAACTTGTCATTACTGTCATCCCATAGCGCGCGAACTTCGCCTTACAATCACAGTATACAGATTGATCACTCAATTCAAGTTAAAGTCAAATTTGTACACACACTTAATTAAAATGTCACAATGAGTTTTTTGTTACATAGGGACAAATAACACTGATTGAGCTAGCCTCAAAGTAAGTTTGAGACATGTGTTATGGGATACTAACTCACGATTAGTCACTCTGCTGTATTTTATAATAAATACATAAATAGATAAACATCCAAGACCCAGGACAATTTGATAAAGGCCATTTTACAACTTGTTCTGACCAGAGATGGAACCCAGAACCTCTGAAATATTATTTATCTTACTCCTACACATTAACCCTTACTCCTTGCACATTGAAATAATCATAATCAGTGGAGTTAATTTTTAGTCTAGACTATCTATATACGATTATACATATACTGTACATACCAACTTTAAGATTAGATTCAATATTCTCTCTTTCTTCCTCATCAGGAGTCTTCAGTTTCCAAGCTTTGAGGAGAACTTGCTTTGCACTTTGATAATCTGACATCTTGCACAAAATGTCTGCTTTTGTGGACAATGTCTCGCATGTTTTTAACACCTGTGATATTATACAAATACATGTTTTAACTGTAAATGTTGAGTATATCTTTCAATTTAATATCACGAAGCAAATGGATCAATATAACTTTTCACCAGCACATGGAGCCACATAGGCCACATTTAATTCAATCTCAAAAGGGAAACGAGAGAAAAGTTAGGTCAATTAAAATGTGGAACAGGGTATGCAAGAGAAAATCATTATCTCAAATAGCTATCTACAGAAAATGATGCTTCATTTGTCAGTTTAAACTTGAAATCTACATAATACATGCGTTGGTGGTCATGCCATATGTGATTAAATATCTGGCCAAGAGCGAGTCCGACTAGCACACGACTCCATACCATTATTTATAAAAAAATCACGTTTGATATATGGGAGCCTCACTTAAATATTTATTTTGTTCTGTTTTTAGTATTTGTGGCAACATCATCTATGAAATTTCAAGTGTCTAGGTGTCACGGTTCATGAGATACAGCCTGGTGACAGACAAACAGGACAGCAGAGTCTTAGTAATAGGGTACCGTTTTTACCCTTTGGCTACAGAACCCTAAAGAGGGATAGGAAAAAAGCGTGACAAGTGACATTCTGCTGTTCATATGGACAGTCTCATACCTTATCTTCAAGCCGGCTAGCCACCTCCAAGGCCTTATTCAAGCAGCTTAATGCCATAGCATAATCCTTCTTCTTATTACAAAACAATGACGCCTGAGTTGTGTAGCAGTTGTGGAGGACTTCATACAAATCCTGATTGTTGCATATTGAAATGGCTTTCTTTATGCAATCAATAGCCTTGTCGAAGAAGCCTAGGTGCTCTTGCACGACACCGATGTTAAGGAGTAGACGGGCTCGCATGTCCATCAGTTCATGTTTATTAATTTTTCCCATTAAACTAGAAAGAAGGAATCATGTGGTAGCATATGTAAGAAACAGTACAGTAAGTACATAAGAAACATACAAATCAATCCTGCAAAACTTTGTGAAGCAATGGAAAATAATCCACTACTCCTATTGCACATAACTTAAGTAATCAAATCCCTTTTTGGTTGTAGATATTTGTTTTCGTTTCATAATCTGGGAGCATGAGACCAACTGTATCCAGTGAAAGCTTTAAAATAAAATCTCTTGAAATTGTAGAATCTTGCTAAACATTGTAAAGCATTGGAAAATAATTTAAAATAAAAACTCTTGAAGCATCTCTCTCTACTAGAGGTTTTATTTTAAGTTGTGATTTTAATTGTCTGATAATTTTACCTCTGCAAAACCCGATGGTGTACCATCCAGGTCTTGCAAGAATACTACAAAGAGTGGATATTGGACACAAAATAATTTTGCCGATAAAAGAGAGACATGGAAAGCACTCTACCGACAAAGCCCAACACTATAAAAAGAAGAATCATTTGAAAATTTGAACGGAGATAAAAATTGTGCAAATTTGCTCCATCCTGATTCCCAGAACATAGTTGACTTGCTACAACTTCCTTTCTCTACAACCATGGCAGTACTAAACCATCAATTATAATTATTCATATTCTTTTTCCTTATATACTTACTACAAACTAATTATTTCTTAGCCAATAATTATGTAAATAATATAAATAACATACACAACAATAAAAGTAACAAACAGACAAAAAATAAAATAAAACATAAAAACAAGTAAATTACTTTTCACACAAGACAAGCCCTTTCATGAATGCCTTCTCAGCTGCTTTCAAGGATGTCTTTGCCTCCTCATTGTCTGTGGTGCTCTGCCCTTGCAGCAGGTAGATTCTACCAAGTGTTGCCATGGCACGCTGTTCTTCCACTTGGTTCTTGAGCTCTTTAGCAACAGCTGAAATAGAGAGATATTTTACATGATAACAAAAATTTGAAATGCTCTTGAATCCGTTATTTTCCAACAAAGCAAATCAGACACTTTTTCTAAATGTCAAAACAACTTAATAACGTTACGTTTTCTATGGGATTTGTATGAAATACAAGCAGATGACGTCATAGTTTCTTGGAATCAAATAGAGCTCTTATCAGTTTTTCTGCTATAATAAATTTTAAATCATTTAAAAATCAATATGTTCCATGACAAGTGATATTATTTTCCGACTTCTTATTTTCTTATCAAATAAATAAATAAATACATAGGGACAAATTACACGTAAGTTCGAGTTATGGGGTACTAACTCAACAATACTATATTTTATAATGAATACATATATAGATAAAGACCCAAGACCCAGGACAATTTGAAAAAGCCATTTTCCAACTTGCCCTGACCGGGAATCGAACCCGGAACCTCTGGGAGGCGGACTAGCGTGGTGACCACTACGCCATGGAGGTCGTCAAAATATCAGTACAAAATAATTTATGTTTGACCCAGGAAAATACCCAATTGTAGCTTGGAACACTCAATTATTAAGGTATAAAAATGTAAGAAACTTTGTTCACATATTTGGGAGTTACAATACCACAGACAGATAAACATAAGGATACAACTGTCACCCTTTCTATGTAGTGGGTTAGAAAAACAGGAAAACAGGATTGCTATGATAGTATCATATAAGAAAATCAGGCTAACACGTTCTTTGTTTACTAATATGAGTTAAGTAATTATTAGTTACCTAAATGCCGTTCTTCGTACTTGAGTGCCTTTTCGAACTCTGCCATCAGCATATACATTTCACCGATCATTCTGTTGTTCGTGCCCCACTCAAGCCTGAGACCCAACTCCTTAGTAATCGACGCTTCATTCTTATACTCGTCCAGAGCATCGCTATATCGATTGTGTTTGTAATAATAAGTCGCTAGATCATTGCAAGCCTCAGCCAAAGCCCGTCTATTGCTGCCGTTCAAAGCTTTCTTCTTTCTCCGGAGAAGTTCTGAAAACAAACAAACAGTGAAACCCTCGCATTCCTATTAACCTAAAACTTGGTTTAAATTAAACTCTACTTACTTTCTTCTTCCATTTTTATTGGGCTATGTGCAAACCATAATAAACTCAAGTAAATATTACGTTCGAGTTGTATGTGGTATCACAATCACAATAATGTATTGAATGTAATAATTTAGCGCCAAGTGAATAATTGAAGAAAAGAAAAACACAAATCTATGAACACAAATTACACAAATATCAAAGACCTGTCAGCACAGCACTGACAGATAGAAACAAATCTGACATTTCATTGTGTGATGATGAGTGACATTGCCGTTTGATACCGTTTGTATCAGTTTAGTGACATTGGCATTTTTGTTATGTCACAATTTTAATAGACAATGATTTGAGATAGTGTTGTGCAATCAATTTCGATTAATAGTACTTAAATAGGATAAAATAATGAAAATTGCATAGAAACGTTGACAAATAAGTTAGTAGACCTCACTGTATTCAAAAAATTGCAAACTAAGTTTTACAAGGTAGTGGCACGCACCTAAATAAATTATGTACATACAAACTAGAAAATTACGAGTAGGTACTCATTTCGTAAAAAAATAAAACAAAATTGAAACTTAAACTTAATGCCACGTAAGTACTTAAAGTTTATAATTCCAGAAGGTTTATGTTTATACTTATCATTACCAAAAAATTTACCTAGAGTTCCCCCCATTCCTCACCCGTAAAACTGCCAGTGTAATAATGTAGAAAAGGATGGAGGAAACTCTAAGTATACATTTCGGGAACGGTGTAAACATTCTAAATTGTTTGTCATCTAGTTTGTATTATTGTAGACGCATGCACGGCATGCGTGCGGCATATTAACGGGTAATATTAGGTATTGTAATACGGATACCTATATTTTATGTTATATATGCCGCAGCCGCACACATGCGGTGCGTGTTTACAATAATACCGGTACTCATACTACTCATACTCAGTACAATACAACTCAAAAATTTTTAGCATCAATCCCTAGTTTGACTATCGATAGTTGACCTCGAAAATCAGTCACAACATCGATAGTCTCGATATTATAGTTAGTATCGAGACTATCGATAATTTGCAATTCTCTTGATGAAAGGTAAAACTGTCGATAGTATCGATACCATTGAATTTATATACTATCGATGGTATTGATAGCTTTTAATTGATACTTTCGACAGTATCGATACTGTAACTACTTTTTGTATGAAAAACTAAACTACTATCGATAGTATTATAATATCGATATTCGTCACCATACTATCGATAGTTTTAATACAAACCTTTACTATCGATACTATCAATAGGGAATATTCATGATTTTTTTTATTGTCTTAAATTAATCATTTACCTCTTTATAACATAGAAAAAAATATAAATAGGCTTAAAAATAGTGAAGATATTTTTCAAAGTCAAATTTAAAACATTAAATAAATTTGAGCCGTTCAAACGCCACCATTTTGCGCGCGCTTATGATGACGTCATTGGATATATCCTGTTAGTTTACTATAGTGGCGTTTCAGTTACTTAATACTTGTTTTCAGTTTTAATTGCTAAACAAATCATGAAAGAAGTTAAGAAACCTTCTTACAAGTATTGTATGGTACCGAAACACTACACCAGTATACACTTAGTACACCAAATAAAGTGTTTTTCGTATTCCACGCGATGCAAAATTATGAAAACAATGGTGTAAGATGATGAAAAGGGGAAAATATATATCTCTATTATCGGTTGTATTTTGTTGTGAAGATCATTTTAACGTAAGTATTCTATATTTATATAGAGATTAGTGTGAATTAGCTATTAAGCAGTAGAAGATTATAAGATAAGGTTTAAAACTAACCTAGTTCACAAGTTTACAAAAGTTCATTATTTTTTTTTTAAAGAGCTTCCTTATTTCTATTGCAGTTTTACGAAATTTTGATGATTTAAGATACAGCGAATTATATTGAATATAACACAGAAACAGAAAGGAGAAAAATGTAATCTACGGTTAAAGAATGGAGTTGTTCCTCGTATATTTTTATGTCAGAAACCGAATATGCCACCACCAAGGGAGAGAATGGCCGTAGTCAAAAGGCAAATAATAGCACTGGTAAATGAAGCTCTTTTAGAGTATGCTATAAAAAGTAGTAATGTTTTAGAAATAAAAAAACCTCGTAAAGTCGAGATTTGATGCAAAATATGCTGACATTATAAATGCATCTATTTTCGGTAGATTGTTCGATTGTGCTTTGACAAAATCAGTTTCTGTCATCGTCTTAGATTGACTATAAATATAATATATAGTCACAAAGTAACCACACAGAAATACAGTTTTAAACAATTTTTCTCACAAACACTGTTAGCACAGTATAAATATCGACGCCGATAAATGCAAGAGGTTGACGTCACATTTTGTTTCGACCAATAGTTACCCGTTGTGTAAGTTAGAATTTCCCTGCCTTATTTTTCACTTTTTATATAATATTTTCTGGGTTTAAATAATAACTACATAAAAAAAACACCTTTTAAATATAATGTAAAGACAATAAAGAATCTAGAAAAAATATTTGAGACTAATTTAAATAGTATGCATATTCTTCATTAAAAATTAAAAACTATAGATACTATCGATAGTCTTTTCGATATCGTTATTGTTTTTCGAGGTCACGATAATATCAATAGACTATCGATATTTTATACTATTGCTTGCAACGCTAGTGCCTCTTACTCTATGGCCAGTTTTGATAAACTTTTGTGAAGTTTTTTGTTGATTTGGGATTTATTTTGAATTGAAACTATATTAATACTAATTTAAGTGTGTATTAAATGAACTAGGTGTTTACGTGCATAAAAACTTATATTATTTGAGTTTTTATCCAGGCAATGCAGTAAAATAGCTGCCGATTCTTCAAGTAAATAGGTAAGTAAGTTGAATAAGTAGGTATCTATTTATTTTATTACTTAGGTAGGTACCTAATCTTTCGTGGTCAACCAAGAAAATTATTACGACTTGCTATTTTCATCTGGCCCTGGCCCTAAACGCGTTTAAAAAAGCCGGCTGGTTATGTTATGAAGTTTGAAGATTTAAAATAATAGTAATTAACACACTACTAGCGTTTGTATTTATGTTGCTACATACATAATTCTAAGGAGTTTCACTTTATCTGACAAAGTAAAACACTGATAAAAAGCCTTTGTCTCCTGTGGTCTTGGGTTTTCCTCTGTCTACCTTGATCAGTAAGTATCAAAGTTTCAGTCACACAGGACACACCATGGGTAGATCCGTGGCGGGCATGAAGAAGAATTTAAGTAACAAAAACCCTGTCCGATATTTGAAGGAGCGACTCAGACTGTCAATATAAACAACTTTTCGAAGAAAAAATCGACATATTCGAACAAATTGCTGGGTTTTCATACAAAAACTTTTGTATAAAAATGTCGATTATTTTTTTTCGAGTTTCAAGGTTGGTTTATATTGACGGTCTGAGTGTCTTCTACAAGGATGGGACAGGGTTTTTATTACCTATTGTATAACGGTAAATATGCGGTATCAAATGTAAGGGCTTTATGAGTAGATTATACAGTAATAAACTTCACTCCCATATTGGACAAACTCACAGACTATATGTAGTACAAAAGTTAAGTATAAATTGAAATGAAAGAAGTAGAAGTATGTGAAGTGGGAGAGGGAGTGAAATTAAACAACTTTCCCCAAGGAACATATATGAAAAATATTGTTTGGCTTTTTTATTAAAGTGAAAAATCGCAGTATCATACTGTGATTTTTCACTTTAATAAAAAAGCCAAGCTCTTCAAAGATCGCTTCTAATTATTTTTTTTATTTTTATTTCAAGAATTGAGTTTATTTAATGTTTTTGCTGGTAGGTTGGATTCAAAACTCTTAAATGACTTTGCTAAGCCAGGGTAACGGTAGTAAAATATCGGTTATTTCATGGTTGTAAGGACTCATGAGGTCTACTGTTCTAACAGAACCGCTAGTAATTATGTGTAAAAACATAAAATGAAAAGGTTATCTAATGGATAAGTAAATGAATTTATCTCAAAGAAACAAAGAAAAATGATCAGATTAAAATCACTAATGCAATCCAAATTAAATATACAGATTTTATCTTATTTCATGTTTGCTTGCTTATTTTATTTTTATCACATAATTAGGTCTAAAAACATTTTCCAATTAAAAAATTACAATTCATATGTTCGCATATGACAGGTAAACTGTGGTAAATACCCGGCATGCTTTTAAGTGGGAAATGTTATTATAACATGTTGTTGGAGGATTATAGAACTCATCCTTTTTTTTTGGTAGTGGTTAATCAATTTCGAGACATAAAAGCTCAGATCTTAGGTAACATTTTACAATAGAATAGGGTCAAACTTTAGCCCTCAAATTCACAAAAAATAACAACCATTTGCTTAACCTATTTTAGTTAAAACATGTTTTGTCCCTTTCCCTCTTTTGAATATTTCTCATCGAGAGAACGAGACAAAACAAATTTAAACTTAAATAGGTTTAGCAAACGTTTGTATTTTTTATGAATAAACCCCCTTATTCATAAAAAATAAAGGAGTTTAATAAATTACGCTTGGAAAATAATTATTTACCTAAACATAGTAAATAAATGTTAGGGTAAATAATTCTTTTCAGAGTGTATTTACTTTATAAAGATAACAAGATGTAAAAAATTTGGTCAGTAATTATTTTTGGGTCAACAATGATTAGTTTGAGTGATCAATAACTATTTTTGGACTATATCTGGTGATAAGTTAAATGTAAGCCATTTTTTTAAGAAAAATAATATTATTATCCACATTTGTCACAAGTAAATAAAACTAAGATTAAGAAAAGCTTAATCGAAATGACAGAAAAAAACTTAATCTTCCAACATTTTACCTGACTGCGCCAGAAAGAGGGTTACCTATGTTTTTCGAGAGTATTTGTATAATGTATGTTTGTATGTATGTATAATTGTTTGACACGCTCTGCAGTCTGAACGGCTTGATAGATTTTAGCTTGTGGGTTGTCGTTAGGTTCGTATTTACTGTGAGAGTGACACTGGGTATATCAAAATAAAAAATTAAAATATATCAAAATAAAAATTTGGAAATAAAGAAGGCAGTCTGGTTTTTAGTTTTTGTAATAATTGTTATCAGACTTCAAGAAAGAAGGAGAATATCAGTTAAATATGTATATATATATATATATATATATATATATAAAAATAGCATTTTCCAAAGTAGTCAAGACTTGTTTGAGTAATTGGGGAACATGGTCCGAGGGGAACATACATATATATATATATATACATATATATATATATATATATATATATATATATATATATATATATATATATTTAACTGATATTCTCCTTCTTTCTTGAAGTCTGATAACAATTATTACAAAAACTAAAAACCCGACTGCCTTCTTTGTTTCCAAATTTTTATTTTGATATATTTTAGTTTTTTTAATATTTTATTTCCCCTCGGACCATGTTCCCCAATTACTCAAACAAGTCTTGACCACTTTGGAAAATGCTTTTTTTGGGATTTGGGCTCAAAAGAGAGATGGGCGCAGAATCAGGCTAAAAAATATTAAGTCTAGGGTTAATTAAATCTTAATATTGTTAAAACTCATTTGAGATATAAATAAATATTAATTAAATATGGTTCGCCCAAAATGTTCCGTGAAAAATATCAACTATTTTCAGTCACTTTAGCTTTAGCGCAATCGTCGTTTCGCCACTTCTAACACTCGCCCTGATGATAATTGTCTAATTCGACTAAAACTAGCTGGTGTATCCATCCAGTCCATCCATCACAATTTTTGTATCTTACTTCTTCTTTCTTTACTTAACCATCGGAAGAAGACGTCGTTAATCTGATACGTCAAAACATACGAGTGGGCGGGCATTTTATGTAACACAATTACATACATTTCCTTCACTGAAACTATCGTCCTACATCCCCACTATATCCTTTGTGGAGCGACAGTGCGGCGCCCACTTCGGCGCCTATGGTGCGACGCGACCTTGTTAGGGTGAGGGTGGCTTAAAACACTACTGTTTTGTGGGTGATCCCTCGAAATCTGCGAATTAATCGTAGCGGACTAACAAATACTTATTAAAAAAATATTTATAGGGTTCTGTACAAAAAATTGAAAAAACGGAACCCTTATAGGATCACTCGTGCGTCTGTCTGTCTGTCCGTCAGCCAATTTGCTCCGAATCGACTGGACCAAATTAGGTAAAATTTGGTAGAATGGTGTAATCCTATGACCCAAACACAGATGTGCAAATTAAATTTTTTTTTTAATAATGGTCATTTTCGGAGTAAGTTTTACAAACTCAATTTCACTCAAATAAAAGGGCCCGTTATGAGGAACTCAAACATATTTTTGTTATTATTGTAAAATAAATAGTTCTGATTTTATTCATGAAAGAAGACGAAAGTTTAACAACCCTTCCATTTTTGCAAAATTTTAGGCTAATGAGCCTAAAACCCGAACTAATGAGCCTAAAATATTGCACAAAAAAAATACAAAATATGTTTAATAGCTTGTTGGTTACAGGAAAACTTATAAGAATTCTATCAATTGAAAATAAAATGGTAAACTTAATATAATATGCTCACTAATGGAAAATAGTTCACTAAAACACCACTGGATGGCGCCAGTAGTAGTTAACTCGCGCCTTACTGTGTGTGAGGATTTAAAATGTTATATTTTGTATTAATGTAAAAACTTTGGCATTGCACGGAACCCTCTCCACGCGAGTTCAACTCACCCTTGGCCGGATTCATAAAACAAGCGTTTGTCTAAAACAATTTAAACAATGGACTTTAAAGTGCTCAAGACAAATCAAACTAGCCCAAACTCGATGGAGTTGCATCGTTTCATTACAGAGTTCTTAATGGCCACCTTCCGGCTCCATCATCAGATCAGCTCCATGTCATCATAATATTCAAATGTTAACGTCAAGACCCTGGACCAATAGTGAAATTTGACGTTTGTAAAATACCAAACTATACTACCTTTATGCTACTATTTGGAACCTAATTACTACGTATGCGTGAAAAAATTAAGCTCAATCGGAAACTAGGAGTGGGTCCATTTTTACTTGCAAGATTTTGTTACAGACAGACATCGGGAAAGGTGAAACTAAATAAAAGCTTGCAAAATGTAAGAAAAGCTTATCCTTTACGTATTTTTTATAATACTTTTATTTTTCTTAATACTTGACTTTTTCAAGTGCAAATAAATTATTTGAAAGAAAAGGGAGATATCATTTAAAAATTTGTCTTGACCAAGCCCTAGATAACCTTTCAAACTATTTTATGAACTTTCAAACTATTATATATTTATGAGAATTGCGCCGCGTAAGAGCTAATGATGGGCGATGCATAAATACTCAATCAATCCATTTGAGAATTTACTCAGTAGATTGAGTAAATACCCGATAAATATCCTTATTTATCCATTTGGTGAGTAGATTGATTTATATGAGTTGCGACTCATATCTATATTCATATTCATTATTTCATGTTTTCATGACAATTTTGAAACTTAAATCTAGTATACACTTGCAATTCTTGTCGGAAAGTATGTGCGTACGCCATAATATGCTTAAAATGTAGGTAAACGTTATATGCGACGCTAAATTATATGAAAATACCATACTAATCATACACTGAAAGTAGACTTCTTTGACTAATTATCATTTTTTGGTGGGAGGTGTGCATAGACGTAATTTTACCTATAATAACTAAACAGACATCAAATGCGATGTCAATACTTGAGCACGCTCTATTTAGTCTATTTATTAAATCTAGTGAGTAAATACTCAAATGGGTAGATTGAGTACTATCCACTGCCCATCTCTTGCTGTCACGCGACGCAACTTGCGCCGCAAATAAAATAAAATTCTGCGAGCGATGCAGTTTCCGCAGGAATAGAATATTAGTCCTCTAAAAATATACATCCATTTGGAAGGCTGGAGGGTTTGCGACGCATCACCTGTGATACGAGCCGCTGGCACGGAATCGGCCGACGAACCGGCAAATCTGGGCCAAGAAACCATATTGCCCGTGGATTTCTGCCTGGAAATGTACGAATTGCTGTTTATGAGAATTCTTGCTAGATATTGTGGTGCATTGCGATAGCGCAGTCCCGATTGCCTAAAAATGTTTCGTCGAATGAGTAGAATAGAAGTTATAAGAAATTATAGTTATCCGAAATCTCAACAAGATATAACTACTTAATTTTAAAAACTTATACCCGATAGGATCCGACTACGGGAATATTCTTGCTGAAAAGTACGTTTATTCAGTAAATGCAAGCCCAGAAGGGAGAAACAGCTAGTAATATATATATTTTTGAATTGTCCTTATTGAGCCCTTCCTTTTATTTGATACCATTTGATACCCTACACGGTATGAATTAATATATTTATTTTATAGTTAAGTACTTAATTTTTGGCCTATAGAGGGCGTCATATTGGATTAATTGTGACCTCACATAGCCTACATAGGGCGCACTATAAGTTTCCGGAACTGGCCACTTACATAAACAATATTTAAAAATTTATTGCAACATTTGAAAATAGAACTCTTTGGCTGTAGATTGCAGTTTGTTTCATCTGACTGTCTTTTGTTTTTACCTTGTGGCGCCATTTAAAAAATTGTGTGTCTGCATCAACATGGATTTAACTCGGGAAAATTTTCGTAGTATGTTTTTCTACGATTTTAAGTGTAATTTGACAGCTCAACAGAGCATCGCTTGGCTTGAAACAGCTTTTGGCAATGAAGCACCATGCAAGACAACTGTTTATAGCTGGTTTGCAGAATTCAAGCGTGGTCGTATCAATCTCAGTGACGAATCTCGCGATGGTCGGCCGTCCACCGCTGTGACCAACAAAAACATCGATGCTGTGCGCCGTATGATTGAAACAGACAGGCATGTGACCTACCATGAAATTCGCGCATCCTTAGAAATAGGCATGAGTCAAATACAATTAATCCTACACAAACATTTGGGTGTGAGAAAGCTGTGCTCGCGGTGGATCCCACACAACTTGACCGAGGCTCAAAATACGGACCGCGTCACTTGGTGCAGTGCCATGCTAACCAGATTCAACGAAGGTGCGTCAAATTTGGTGTGGGATATGTCCCACACCAAATTTGACATATAACAGGTGACGAAACATGAATTTATTGCTACGATCCCAAAACAAAGCAGCAATCGAGCGTATGGGTCTTTCAAGATGAGCCGAAACCAACCAAAGTGGCGCGCGTGAAAAGTGCATCTAAGCGGATGATTGCTTCTTTTTTTAATAAAACTGGACACGTGGCTACTGTTGCTTTAGAGAATCGTCGTACAGTGAATAGTGACTGGTACACGACAATTTGTTTGCCGGAAATTATTGACGAACTCCGTAAAAATAACCGTAAACGCCGTATCATCCTGCACCACGACAATGCTAGTTCTCACACGGCCAGACAGACAAACGACTTTTTGAAGGCGAAAAATGTAGAACTCATGAGTCATCCTGCATACAGTCCCGACCTGGCACCTTGTGACTTTTTTCTGTTCCCAAAAATTAAGAACCAATTACGCGGTCAACGATTTTTATCACCAGAAGAGGCTGTCGAGGAGTATGAAAAACACGTTTCAGAGGTCACCACAGAGGAGTGGCACAAAAGTTTTCAAAACTGGTTTCATCGAATGAAAAAGTGCATAGACGCCAAGGGAGATTATTTTGAAAAACAATAAATTAATTTTGTACCTTTAATAGTATTTTTTCATATTCATTCCGGAAACTTATAGTGCGCCCCACATAACAATAAGGTACCATGGATATCATAGAAGATACGAGGGGTCATACATAAGCACATACATATACATAGCGGCGAAACACTTAACCGTCCTTAACCCTCCTTAGTCGGGTAATAAATAACAAGAGTGTGATGCGCTTCGATTAAGTTATACAGAGGACGCTGTTCCCATACTCTGTTACCTAGGTTTACTCCCCTAGTCGCCTCTTACGACATTTAATGTGGAAGAGGAATGGAGTATTCTACTCTGCCTGCACCATGTGGCGACTAGAAAAAAATTCTCCCCAATGCTAGATCATAATGTTCACATTTTGAATCTTAGTTGATGATATATTACTTATTTCAACAACGATACGCAAGTGCTGTGCGTCACGATCACGATACTACGTAACCAGAGAGATCAGTGAAACGAGCGTAACGATATGCCATAAAATCTGCATCAATTACGGAAAGTGTTAAACGGCATGCCGTATCGAGGCACTTAGGAATACTATAGATATACCTATTATATCGTGGGATCTTGCTATGGCCAGGATTCATTCGTTGGCCATTGAACTTGCGGATTTCAAAGATGACGTCCGTGGCGTATTGGTTATCACGTTTTTGGCTCTGGGTTTGAGTCCCTTGCCCTGCATAGGCAAATTCTTTTACCCATTTTCACATGTCTGTTGTGTTATGTAATAGGGATGTGGTCTGGATAAATAATATATTATTTTATTAAGTCCGTCAACTAGATTATCTAAAAATAAAGGACCCATTTTTTTCGTTTAGCAGAGTAGTATAAATTCACAAAGATACAGCGCTTTGAAGTTTCGGAGTGTGGGTGTTTTACGTCACCTTTAGTTGGAAATCGTAGCTGATCGTGACGTCTCGCGAAATTTTAGTGCGCTGTATATTCGTCATTATTTGCTAATCAGAGAAAATAAAAAATACGTATACTATCTTCTAAATAATCTATCTAATGAGCCAAAAAAATTCTTTTAGTCCACATCCCTATTGTGGAGGGAAGAAGGGTAGGCTTTTGCCTAGCCGTGGTACAAGAATAGCTAAATAGAAACTATGGACCTACGAGTCTCTTTGTCTGTGTCTATCGGACTCAAAACTCAATATTTTTATTGCAAACCATAAAGTACATAAGATGTTAGAAATGATTAATGGACCCTGACGAGCACAGCAATTAATACCTACGACACAAGCAAATATTGGGCCGTTGAGTGTTGTGCATTTCTGGTCATGATCACCTTTTACAGCTGAATATCCACCGCAGTTTACCAGTGACATGACGGCAATAGGATTGTTGAAATATCTAGCTCAAAATAAAGCTGTCTGTTCTCTGACGAAGTGTCGGATATGTGTAGAAAATCCGGTTAGAAATAAACCGAGTGAATATCATTTGCCTAAAATTCGCGGATCCGGATCGTGTTCTTGCTGTCAGAAATTCTTAATTGCGTTGCTCATTATTTTGCTCAGAATTAAATTCTCTAACTGTTCCCTCATCAGCGTTTTTACGTTTTGAAGCCCATGGGCTTCCGACATTACAATTTAGGCAATCTTTATGTGTCTTGCCGGATTTTTACGCCTCTTTTTAGGGTTCCGTAGTAAACAAGGAACCCTTATAGTTTCGCCATGTCTGTCTGTCTGTCCGTCCGCGGTTTTACTCAGCGACTATAAGTACTGGAAAGCTGTAATTTGCCATGAATATGTATATTAACTAGGCGGAAGAAACGGTAAAATAAAATATAGCAAAAATATTTTTTTTTAGGGTAGCTCCCATACAAGTAAAGTGAAAAGTCAATTCTTTTTCTTTGACTACCCAATCATGTTGGGTATCGTTGAATAGGTCTTTTGAAAATATTGTGAGGTTGTGAACACCGTTTTTCGATTTTGGGAGCCATTTCTGAAATATTTGCTTCTAAAGTGAAAAAAATTGTTAGAGTCTCTATCTGCTAAACGGTTACATATGGACACGTGAAAAAATTCACAGCTATAGTATATATAACGAAATTTAAAGGAAAACTATCAGAGCTAAGTAGGGATTACAAATTAAAAAGTTATAGATGATTAACTTATAAAATGTATTCGGAAAAGGAACATTTCATACAAATTCAATAGAAAATTAGTTTTTAGACGTTTTTAGTGGCATGAACTCAAATTTGGCGTTCGTAACTACGGAACCCTACTGCGCGTGGCCCGACACGCACTCAATTCAATTCAATTGGCCAATTATTTACATATCATTAATTATTTAAACGAATAAATATGCAACGTAGAAGGGACATACCCGTAATAAATCAAACCACGAGGTACACTACATCACTGTATATAATGAAATTAAAATAACAACCAAATAACCAAAAATAAATTCGACATTCCCATACAAATGCCCGTGAGGCTGCACACTTTTGTATGGAGATGTCGAAATCTTTTTTTTCGTGTTTCGGCTGTTATTTTAATTTCATTATACATTAAATAGTAAATATATAAATAAATATATATTTATATATGTATAATGAAATTAAAATAACAGCCGAAACACGTGATCTAGTATAGCCTGTAGTTCGATTTATTTCAGGTATGTCCCATCCACGTGTTAAGGCATAAATATTTCTCTTAATATTTTTTCACTTTTAGTCCTTCATAATTATACTCGTAGTAGACCTCGCGACTCTGTTTTAAATTTTTTACGTTTTCGACCTCCACGGCTCCGCTATTTTTAAAAACTGAATCGACAAGAACTCCATATTCTTAATTATCGTACCTGCTCACAAATTTTCATTACAATCGGTTGAAGAATGCGACCTGCAGAAGAAAACAGCCAGACAGTCGCAGCTGAAAAGGAGACGCTTCGCGGTCGCTTGGTCAATGAATATCTATTTATAAGTTTGACGCTAATGTCTGTCTGTCTATCTGTCTGTATGTCTGTCTGTGGCATCGAAGCTATCTAACGGATAGACCAATTTTGATGCGGTTTTTTCACGTGAAAGCAAGTTCCCTTGCGGTGTTTTTAGCTATGTTTGACGAAAATCGGTTTAGCCGTCAAAAAGTTATTGGGGTAAACACTTGAAAGTCGGGGTTTTCTAATTTACCTGACAAACAATAGATGGTGAATGACAATTCAACTTGACATCGGTTGGAATATGTAAATAAATATAAATATTGGGCATACAAAGAGATCATGAAGTCAGATATGCAATATAAACTGAAGAAGAAAGTGATGGATTCATGTATCCTACCATGCCTAACATACGGAAGTCAAACATGGCTATTTGATTCGACAGCAAGAAGGAAACTAACATCGTGTCAAGGAGCAATGGAACGCAGCTCCTTAAAAATAAAACTTAAAGATATAGTTCGTCACGAAAATATTCGAAAAAGAACAAATGTTATAGATGCTCTAACATTCGCCCGACGTCTGAAATGGAAGTGGGCTGGACATTTTGCCGCTACTCTGTCAAAAGGTGGACAAAAACTGTGACTTTGTGGAAGGGCCCACATGGCCACAGACGCGTTGGTAGACCAAACGGAAGATGGAGAGACGAGATAGAAGAAATCGCAGGGAAAAAATGGGCAATCACTGCAAAAAAAAAAAGAGACGAATGGAATGACATGGAAGAGGCCTTTACCCGTCGAAGGGTCCAGCTGACGACTTTGTAATGAAATACTAAATATTATACAAAACTAATTAAACGAAATGAATATAAATAGTAGTTAACAGATTGAGAAATAATAATAAATAATTATTATTAATTAATTATGTTTTGTAAATTATTTATTTTAAACAGAATTATAAAATAAGCTATTCATTATACGGTGTCTATTTTAATTTATTATTTTAAAAATTTATTGTTATAATGTTATAATGCTTTTATTTTGTGTTCTAGAAATAATTCGCATGATGTACCTTATTGTGATTGTAAAACGAAGCATGTATTAGTCACTAGAATAAATAGGCTTTTTTTTATTTAAAGGTTGGAATATGTAGTTTCGTCCATTCATCACTAGTTGGCGTTGTCGGGGTTTTTTTTATTTTCCTGGCAAATATATATGTTAGTAGATATCCCTTTAGATAGGGTTTAAGCAGCATGCAAGTCTTTCGATTTTGCTCTATCTTTGAATCATGCTTCTTTGAGAATCATCAATTCCTGTGCCCTTTATATTTGACAGCTTTAATGGTGTATGTTAACAAGACTTTCTGAGGATCGTCAACAAATGTAAAAATCCCTTTTGCTTGATATCTTGTAATATCATACAGAGTGCAGACGAGTATCACGTTGCAAACGGCAATAAAACCCAGTGACACGATATTTGGTCTCGCAGCGAGTTTACTGATATTTTTAATACGTTATTTATGGGGCAGTAATGGGGTTATCTTGCTCAACCCCACGATACGACCTATTTCCGTAGTGGTATCTCTGAATTAATATCTAGTGGCGGTAAACGCAATGTTTGCTCGATACAGCCCCGAATTTAAACCGTTCCGAGCGACTGGCTGACTAAATCCATTTGGTTATTCTATGCATTTTTAAGTCTTATTTACCGCTGTACATTTATCTGATGTTGAGCGTGAAAATTCGGCCTTAAATTCAACGAACCGGGTAGTACCGTTGCTAGCAGATATAACACAATTTTACATATGGATATGTTTGTACTGGTTGCTTTATTCTAATTTAGCGAAAAACTAACTATTTAACAAAAATCCGAATTCCTTAGTGGCTACGGTAGTGTTTGTGCGATATAAACTATCCTAGCGCTTCATATGCCCACTGCCAAACCCATTTACCACCATCCATCTCGATTCGTTAATAGAAATAAAACCTCTTCAAATCAAATGCTAGATCCGTGATTGATTTGTTTAAAAGATGTTGACACAGTCTGTCAGCCAGATTGATAGAGCTCCTCGCTGCTCACTCGGAGCCAACTCTACCACTCATTTTCGAAATCCTACAGCAGTGAGGCGATTTATTGTAAACATACGTCAGACTAATAAAAGCAGAAGTCAGTCTACTAAAATCAGTAATACTTTTGTTTGTTTGTTGAGAGCCTCGTCTTATCTTTGATTTGAAGTCCATTGAGTTTAAAATGTTTTCGAATTAAGCGTTTCTTTTCAATTCATGCCAGTCGTGTAACCTTTTCTTAATCTTAGCGCGTTCCCGCCTACATTCTCAGCTGTGCTGCTTTGGAGACCAGGTTGCGCTTTTTCGCTTTATCTTCTTCAAATACAATATGTAACAAAAACCCTGTCCGATACTTGTAGGAGCAACTTTTCCTATGGGAACAATGCTTGAAACTCGAAAAGATCGTCATTTTCATACAAAATTGTTAAACCGGCCCGGCAATTTGATGAAAATGTCAATTTTTCTTCGAGTTTCAAGCATTGTTCCCATTGGTCCCATGGGAAAAGTTGTTCATATTGACGGTCTGAGTTGCTCCTACAAGCATCGGACAGGGTTTTTGTTACATGTTGTATAATATACATGTCAATGGATACCAAAAACCTTGCGAAATGGAGGAAAAAATTGTATAAATGATTTTTCATCTCATCTACTCAAAAAACGATATTTTCATCCCAAAACATTTGGAGCTAAAGTTACTGGTTATTCTCTCGGGACTAAAACGTGAAAAAGAAGATCTCTAGGGATTAAAACCAATTTGAAAACAGAACACGAGTTTAATCTATGTAGAATCAAAAATAATGTTGGCAGTCCAGCAAAAAAAAAAGAATTTTGTTTAAAAATAAAAAATAATTGGCACAGACTTCGTGATTTTTTTAATTTGGAATACATATCGTTTTCAACATGGATGAATGTACTTAGGTTAAAATTTTTATGTTCTTTGCTTCGGAAAAAGAAATATTTCCCGCAATTTTTCCCTTTGATTCAAGTAATTACAGAAGTTTTAGGTTATTTGTATCGAAATGTAATTATTTATGTAAATGTGAATACTTTTTCGTGAGTGAGAGCCAATAGTGAATAGTTATCAAGTTTACGTATAAAAAAAAAAAGATATGAAGGACCACGCAAACAAAGTTTTAAGTGAACATTTTATCTTAAGTTGGTGGTCTTCGAAAAAATATTTCTTAGTATTTATTGTATGAAAACGACACCAAACAAAGGTTAGTATTAAATTGTCGGTTGAAGTCTGTTAGGTATTGTTGGTGTTCTACTGTTCTTTATATTCTGTTTTGTATGTGCTAGTTTTTCTCATAGATGGAGATGAAAAGTAAAGTGTGCTACTCGGGTACGGTACTCGCTACACTCAGGATTCCACCATAGAATCACTCGTTCCGCTCGTGATTCAACTGTGGAATCCTTCGTTTCGCTCTGGATTCAAAGTAGCGCCCTCGCCTTCAAAATATTACCTTAGCCCCTTGTAGCACAATCTATTATATTTAGCTTTACAACCGCCTGCCTGACGTCAAATCTCTTTGAGAATGAATTTGTGCGAAGTTTTTCTACGGCCGCCGCCCGACTCCCGCCGTAAATCCTCCTTGGAAATGTAGTTGAAGTAGTCTTGCGCCATCCACAGGAAAAGATGGAGTGGTCCTATTTTAGGCTGAAAGCCACACGGCTCAATAAAATCAGTTACATCACAAAGTATATGGCTTTATACTGCTGGTGTTTGTAATATAATATTATATAAAAGCAAAATGTTTATTTCATCGCAACAGACACAACATAGAATGGGCATTGTTAAGTTAAACTTGTTTTAAATAAAACAGACGTAAGTAAAACAAAATGCTTTGAATTCCCATTCATGAATACCGAGCACCGTAAATAGACTTGAATTTAATATGGAATCGACTTGGAAACACAGCAACCTCAATTCGCTCACTTACCAACAGCACTTCCCGAAATATCCTGGATCAACGGCCGGGGATCCCGGTATTATTATAGACCTTATTTATTATGTATCCAGGGAAGACCAATCCGAAGCACTGGCAGTAAATGAAAATCGTTACCACTCGGAACTGGATCAAACAGGGTTGCCAGCTTTACAACATGACATATCCGGTCACTGCGAAACTCTGTTTACTATTTTCAACAGAGAATGATTATGATGGACAATACCCATTATGGATGACCTAATAGACCTCATTTAATATGTATCCAACGAAGAGTAATCCGTAGCACTGGCAGTAAATGAATGATCTTAAACACTCTGAATTCGATCACAGATAGTATTCGGAATTTTTTCACTTGCCATAAAATGCAAAGCGTTTGCTCGGCACTTATTTTATCTTATCGAGTGTGCTAATAGCTCACTGGTGTAGATTTTTCGAGGTCTGAAGGCATCTGACACAGCTCATTGACTGTCATGTAATGACAACAGTCATTATTACACATAAGTAAACTAGTGAAGCAAGTGGCGGTAGTTGAATACGACAGTACAGGACTACAAACTCGAACAAGTCGCAGCTAGTGAGGTTCAACCTCATGCGTTGACGCACCGCCAGTGTCTAAACCGCTTGGCTATCACCGCTTTTACATATTTCTACCAAATCTGCAAGGCTGCAGCCCTAAACACTGTTATAGAGGCCCTGGATGAATCCGGGTTCTGAAGAAAATGAGGAAGTGAAATGTTGCACTCAAGTTTCACAGGAGACGTTCTGTGAAACTTGAGTGTAACATTTTCCTTTCTTATTCTCTTCAAAACATACGTTTTGTTGCTATATTTAGTCACTGTCTTAAAAGTCATTTAATTGAAGTATTCAACGGGTAGTTATATAGTTAAGATGATGAGTTTAAAGTTTTACAGATAACAATTCAGTAAACCATCCCCACGAAAGTTACTCTGTAAGTACATTGTGAATATTTTATAAAGGATGCTACTGATAATCAGAAACATTTACGATTTTACCGGCCCAATGGACTGCATTGTTGTAAATTACCAGAGAACTTCACTCCGGTAAAAAAGAAAACAAATGTGTGCGTGGGCGCATTAGCGATACTTTTTATCTGCTATCTCCAACTGTACCAATCTGATAAGTTTCGAAACCGCGCATGGACTAGTTCGGATTATGGTTAATTTATTCAGATTGAGAAAGTAAAAGGTACTTAGTCACATCAGCTGAGTTCCAAGGAAATACGTTGTCATCATTATTCAATGGGCTGTATGGGGGGTTAGCCCACGCGATTTGTGTCTGCGTTGTAAATTATCCTGTCTGAGCTGTTCCGCGTTATTGCCTGATTTGGATTTATTAAATTTCTCATTGTTGTTTTGCACTTTTCTTTCTTTCTTATCGATACTGGATTCAGTGCGTTCAAACTGCGTAAAGGTGTCTGATGAAACTTAATGACTGTCTTCTAATGACAACAGTTTTTTAAACACTAGTATAATAGTCTGCAGTTTTTCTCACGATGTTTTCCTTCCCCGGAAGAAATTACATCACCATAGGGGCTAGTACAATCAACTTTTAATATTACATTTTGTTTTATTTAAACGATGATTTGCAAAACTTTGATCCCGGATTCTTTCATTCGAATATTATTACTTATTAGGTTCGTTACACTGTTTACGTAAACGTGATATTTTTACATATTTACCTTTTCGGTTACGTACGACATTTGCATACTGATCGCCAGCATGACCATACACTTTTTACAGATTTCGTGTTTTGATAAAAGCTGGTTCATTTTTTGTTTTCAAAAAGCTTGCGTAATCGTTTAAATCCTTTTAAATACTTCAACATTCGCGTTTTAGGGTTCCTTACCCAAAGTGTAAAAACGGGACCCTATTACTAAGACTCCGCTGTCCGTCTGTCTGTCTGACTGTCTGTCCGTCTGTCACTAGGCTGTATCTCATAAACCGCGATAGCTAGTCAGTTGAAATTATCACAGATGATGTATTTTTGTTGTCGCTATAACAACAAATCTAATATATAAAATTCTCGTGTCACAGTTTTAGTTGCCATACTCCTCCGAAACGGCTTGACCGATTTTGATGAAATTTTTTGTGCTTATCCGGTATCTATGAGAATCGGCCAACATCTATTTTTCATCCCCCTAAATGTTAGGGGTAGTCCACCCCTAAATTTTTTTTTTAATTTTTAGACAAAATTTTTAATTTCTATTTTTTTATGATACAACATACAAAAATACATACAATCTATTTATATGGCAAAACAACGTTTGCCGGGTCAGCTAGTCTAATATATAAAATTCTCGTGTCACAGTTTTCGTTGCTATACTCCTCCGAAACGGCTTGACCGATTTTGATGAAATTTTTTGTGCTTATCCGGTATCTATGAGAATCGGCCAACATCTATTTTTCATCCCCCTAAATGTTAGGGGTAGTCCACCCCTAAATTTTTATTTTTATTTTTTAGACAAAATTTTTAATTTCTATTTTTTTATGATACAACATACAAAAATACATACAATCCTCAATTTTGGCAAAACAACGTTTGCCGGGTCAGCTAGTACAATATAAAAACAGAGTAAAATAAATATTGAAGGGGGGCTCCCACACAATTTTTTTTGCTGTTTTGCTTGATATTAATTACGGCTACAGGTAGACGCTTGAAATATTCACAGAATATTCAGTTGTATATTCACTTTGAAAATAAATTCTTGAATTAAAATAAAATAAATATTTAAGGAGGGCTGCCATACAACAAACGTGGTTTTTTATTGATCCGACTCGCACTTGGCCGGTTATTCATTTTGTTTTGCAACGGTAGCTTTTCGTCTACCATAAGCACTCAATTCAAGAGATAAAAGTTCTCCCGGGGTCGTCAGTCGTCTAAGATTTGACTAAGTAATTATTCAACAGTTAAACTTTATCCAAGTTTGCAGCGACCGCGGAGGCTATATCATCCTCTCGGTCACCTCTCAACTTCATTTCTATTTGTTTGCGTATGTAATCTACTTTATTTAACTTAGTCGGGGATTTTTTTGTGCCCAGTTTTTTCATTTGGAATTTCAAAACTTGTCTTTTAGAGCTATCTAAATCAATCATAATGTTCATTTAATAGACTTGTTTTAAAGTTGAAATAATAACGATATAAAAGTAATGATATCTAGGTATTTTATGCTTAGGTAGGTTTTAAGAATGATGTGATATGAGTCATGTGACTCACAGGAAAATAACAAATAACCATCAAGCCTGCGTTGTTTTTAACAGTTACTTATAGTAGAGCAGCTATAAAGATTCAAGTGGGCATGAAACCATGAAAATTGCGTGGTCGGGCACGTTTTTTGCAAAATGTTGGTAATTCTGACTTCACCAAAACCATATTTGGATGCAGTGGGTTCAGTGCTCTGCATTATACCGTTCACCTTACGTCAACTGTAAATAGGTACTGTTATTATTAATGTTGATCTCCAAAATATACTAAAGTTGTGGGTAGATAACATTTGAATTGAAGTCGAGTTTCTCATTACTAGTTTTCTTGCGTAGCTATTTTCTATGCCTCTTTAAACAAGTCAACAACGAGTAAATTACATTTCACGCACCTTTGTGCATCGGTAATATGGGTGAATTTTCACAAAGACCTAGAATTTTTTGTATAATTTTAAACTGTACAGTACAAGTGTAGCTCTTGTCAAAGATAATATAGATAATTAACTAACGTAACAGATACCCAACGCCATAGAAACTATTGGACTCGTAAGTATGCAAAACTGGAGTTGCATGCCTGCCACACACAGATGGCAGCACTCACGACTAGCAAAAAAGTGGCAAAGAAGTGTTGAATATGTTTTAAAAATATTAATTGCATTTCATAATAAGTTATATTTAATTAAGTAGAGTACTACTTTATTTAAATAATAGTAATAAAAGATTTTAATGTTTTAATAAGTGACAAGGAGAATAATTATATTTATAAGGCGATGGGTACTTGGGTAGGCTAGCATATTGTTTAAACTTCAATGAAGCCTTGATGTATTTCTCGTACACCATACATATAAAGTGTGAACAATATGATAACCGATTGAGCATCCGCCTTCCGGTCGGCTAGTGCTGTAAACAATGCCGGTACACATTTGGAGTCGGTCACCCCTAAAGGAGTCTATTTCGCTACGCGGCCGACAGCCTACATTCTCTTGTTCGCCGATTGTTCCGGTCTACGTATAGTTACAGATTGTAGATACGAGTGCACAAATTGTGAGGGGTAAAAATGGAAAGAATTTGAGTTGTATTTGAAAAAAGACGTCAAGAGTGTCCCTCATTTTCAAAATGAGATTAGAGATTAAAATAAAATGCTACTGGGAACTTACCAGTAGCATCCTGACTGTGCTTCTTCGGAGCTCGGGTAGTAATTTAAATGTAATCCGACCATACCGCACAACTTTAATCAAATATGGCCCACAGACCGCTTGTAAATAAAAATAACCACCAAATAAAAAATAAAAACTTCGTTTAAGGTTTCATATAAAATGTGGCGCAGTGTTTCATTATTAGTGTAAGTTAGAATAAAAAGCTTTAATATATTATTCGTTGGTTCAGTAAACTAGATCACATTGTTCTCTTTATCCAGTAAATAAAATAGAATATTGAGTTAAAATTTGGCGTCAGTCTATAAATCTCTGGGTCTATCTCAAGGTCTGAGAATTCTTAAATAAAAGATTTTCGGTCTGCCTAACTAAAAGAATTCAATGAATTTGAAACCATTCGAATGTAAACTATATTAAAACAAAAAGACATATTACAAAAATTATTTTAAAACTATAATTATTAAACTAAAACTAGTTACTAAACTGATAATAATAATTTTTATTTATTTATTTATTAAATCTTTATTGACCAAAAAGGTACAAAAAGTGGACTTCCATTCTCCCAGTCAGTCTTTGGGAAAAACAGAAATACGTTTATGAGGGATGGGCGTTTAGACTTATTCTTATTATTATTATATTTTATATTTTTCTAATGTATACACTTGTTATCAAAAACTATTCAAACTATTTTGTGAACTACTGTTCACCGTGAAGCTTTTAAACGCACATTTGCGAAAAACGGCCACTTTTGTCTAAAGTGCGTAGAAAAGCTTTACGTTCTCACTTTAAACTGTAAACAGTAGTTCTTAAATTAGTTTGAAGGATTATCTAGGGCTTGTTAAAGACAAAATTTTAAATGTTATCTCCGTTTCCCATCAAATTATTTATTTCAAATGGGGGCAGCACGACCCCATACAATTCATGTATCACCTTAAGAGTAACATAAGAATAATACCTTAGTATATGTTATATGTGTTGGAAAATGTTCGCAAGTCATTGAAAACCTTAACATTTTTAATGAACAAGAAATTGTTAAGATCTGCCAAAAAATAAGAACCTGCGATGCAGCAAGCTTTTGAACAGCGAAATTGAATCAGGCAGTGATTCATTTTCGTATAACTATCTACTTAATAACTTTCAAACAATTTCCAAGATGTGAATAGGTAACTCTAGTTCATTAGAAGGCGTGCATACTCGAGCAGACTATTCCAGAAACTCCAGTGACACGTATTCCTGCATCATTAAGGCCGTATCCATTGCCCCAAATGCAGCTCCGCGGAGCACCTGAAATTTTACAGCCCATTGAAAGCTGCAGACACAAACCCGCATCTCGCAGCCTAGTTTGCGATCACGACTTCAAATATCGTTACTGTATACTAAAACACATTTTTTGGGTGTAATAGTTGGTCGGTGAAGGAAAATTTGTAAAACCATACATAAAGAGGAAAATGGTGTTCGGCCATCGATTGAAGACCGATCGACTGAAGTTAAAAATAATGTCTTGAACTTCGGTATTTATGGGAACTTTTCCAAAAAAAAAATAACAAAGTACACCAAATTCAGATATCGTTGTCTCCTGAAAAAAAAAAACCCCAAATGTACAGTGGTACATACCTGCATTTTCTCGATGAAATCGCTGAAAGAGCCTGCCTGCAATCCAGACTGCAGATAGTCAGATAGCATAATCCATTAACCAAGCCGGTAACATCGTTACGAACCACCGCCGCATTTACATAGGGACAGTCGATGAAAATGTATTTTCATTTGCGTCCAAATTCTATGCAGATTTTGTTCCCGCTCTCCAATTTGCTAGTGTATGGCATTAATTTTGATGATCCACACAATTCCACAGTAATCAGTAACCATAACCATGCAGCTTACGAATAAATTAAAATGACTTGTTATTCAATTATTTGTTTAGGTAGGCTTATTAAAATTATAATACCTGGTTTTGTCTGATTTATCAGTTTCGAATCCTATAAGTACATTCACAGTTACAATTCACAAAGGCTTTGAGAGGGTTTGTGCATTTCAATGCCATTCACGCGAAGGCATAGATTGTCGTGTCTCAACACTCTCAGCTCCTAGGTCCCGACTGCAGGTGCATTTGATGATCTAAATGGATTCCCTCCTTAAATAGGTAACTAGAGGACATGATCCAGGTCAAAAGATAAGGCACGAGAAGCAGGACGCCTCCAATAGGTATTTTTCGGTTTGGTCAGGCTTCTATAAAAGAATTAACTTATTGCTTTTGAAATGATGATCAATTCTTCGACGTCATAGAAAATCAACTAGAAGCAAAACTCATAGCCATTTTAGAGTCGGATAGTAGAGAAGAATTACTGAGCGTGAAATTGAAGTATTGTTTGCTGCAACGTACATTTTGCTCTTAGTTCCTTTGTGGTTGATCGGGCATGTGTGTCGCAGTTGTACGCTATTTTTCAGTCGCTGCACTGTTTTACTTGAAATAACGAGGATATTATCGTCAGGTACCTACTCTCTATTCTCGGAAGTCGTTTGAGACAATGTCGTGCGCGATAAAGAGTTTGTAACTAAAATGTTGTGTTGGATAATGGATAGGCTTATATTACAGGAATCTTTTGAGTTGTTTTGGTTAAACGAGGAATGAAAATGTCATGACGTTTATATGATAAGCACCTACTTTAAAGTATTGGAATAATCCGATGCGCGGAATATTTTCGGTTTTTAAAATACCGCACAAATCCAGGATTTTGTGTCGAAAATCAGACATTCTCGTATTTTTACGAAAATGCTGTAATAAAAAATTGTTAAGTGTAATATTCTTTAGTGTTTTGTTATCGTCGGTAAAAACACTTCATAAATGACCTATCATCATCATCATATATCAGCCACAGGTAGTCAACTGCTGGACATAGGCCTCCCGAAAGAATTTTCAAAACGACCTATCAGAAGCGGCCTGCATCCAGCGCTTTGCTGCAACCTTGCTCAGGTCATCTCACCATAACCGATACTTGTACTAAAATAATATCGTTAATGTTGTTTGAATTCGTAGGATACGTACCTGTGATACGTATTCAATAGAGACTAGCAATGCTGTAATCTACTCTCGGGTTTAACGCATAGGTTCTTGCTGTGTATTTCCCGTTTGATATTTGCTTTCCAAATGATTTCCTATTCAAATCTCATGAGCTTTTGTTTAAGGCCGTATCTGCAAATGAAAGGGCGTCTGACTCGAAACTGTCGGTAGTGAATCAGGTGTACAGTCAACAAAATGCGCTTTAGTACATCCATTTCTAATTTCAGACCTTCCAACATTGGCATGAGAAACTTCTTGATAAAAGTGTTTGGTGTTGACTGTACGTTATTGGAAGCCTGACGAGGGTCCTAGCGCTGCATTTGATGTTATTCAAAACAGCATTTATTTCAGTCTCTCACCTTTTTCAGTTTCCATTGAAAGTAAAACCGTAAGCGAGCAACGAATGGCGAGGAAATAAATATTTTCATACTTCTAAACTGTTTGCTTTGACTGTAGTTTCTTTTAAAAATATGTAACTACTTTATTGGATTGAAATCAAAGTTTTGTATTTATGTAAGTAGGACACCATTATGAAGTGTGGCCGTCCATTTAGTAGACTTTTGCAAAGTTATTATAATTTGTGATTTGCAATTTGACAAACTCGTTAAAGTTGAAAGACGTCTTTTGCCAATCTGTGATTTGTTGATACCCCAAAAAGTCAGAGTAAACAGATATTTTATTTTCCAACTGAAAAGTATTTTTAAGTAGAAATAAATATCTTGAACCCGACGGAAATAAAGCTTGTTATATTTAACTAGTAACATTTAAATCTCATGCATATCCAATTAAAAAATCTGGTAGGTACCTCCATCAAACTATTTAGCGAAGAACGTATAGCATCCTCACACCTTTCTCTTTACACGTCGATGTGTGCACCTTTTCATAGTCAGCAAATCCGGAGATCGAGTGTCTTCGTCGCCCCGTGGGCCATGTGAAGTGATTCCACTCCGGACACCAGGTCAACGAGTTCAAACGGTGACCTAGATATGAAAAAAGCTTGTAAAATACGCCCGCTTTAACTTAGCAGGCTTAATCCTTCAGCTGAAGCTTTATGCGGTAAAAGTTTGGGACAAAATATCGTTTAATTACATAGATTTTATTAAGTTTTTAACCGACTTCAAAAAAGGAAGGTTATCAGTTCGACCCGAAAGTTTCTTTGTATGTGTATGTTACGCGATATCTTCACCAAATTGAGAATAGGGATTAAGGACTTGTAAAAATTTCAGTCCCGGGACCAGTTTCGAACTTTTCAACCCAGTCCCGCCCGGGACTCCCGGGAAATTCGAGACCCACACATTTCTTTTTATAAAGTAGGCATAAAACAATACGAGCGGCCTTCCAGTCTTACTTTTCATACAAACGCTCGTACGTGATTACGGCGTTGTAAATGATTATACTTAAAAAAAAATTGAACTAACAGGTATCTTGTGTGCTATTTCTAGATTTCTGTCGAAATAAAAAATTGAAATTTAGAAAAAAAAATTCAGTATGAGCCTCCAAAAATCTGCTCTTTTGCACAAATTTTAGATTAACTTCGACCGTTCATAAAGTACTCATTAATTGTAAAGCTAAAGAAAATATTTCGACACAAACCTCGGAAATGTAATAAAATTTAAATAAAAAACAGGTATATTACACCTGTAAGGCTTACTTATAAACACGTATCACCTGGAACAAATTTCCGCACCCTATGCATAGTTAATATTCGTTCAATTGATAGTTAATTGTAAAACTAATTTCGCTCAATCTAATGCAAACCGAGCCCTCAGGCGCTATCTCTCTCTTTTTCGTTTGCCTCTTTTTCTAGCATTGCCTTGGATGAAACAACAGGCTTTTCAAACTATGCTTGCGTTGACGAGAGAGCGGCCGGGATGGGCCGCCTTAACAAAAAATTTTACAGCACTAAAATACATTAACAAAACTCGTTATTCGTTTGTAAAAGATTAAAGAAAAATTAAACTAAAAAAATACAAATTGTGTAGTGTAGGCCTACTAAAATAGGTTAATTTCTCAGACTCACTGAACTAAAAACTGAAATTGCTGTCCCACTGAAACGTAATTAATTATTATTTAATAATATTATTAATGAGGATACAACCAGGAATACTTTCGGATGATGATGGAAGACTTATGACTTATTTATGCTATAAAATATATGAATAATGAATAACCATATATACAAGTAAAATTGACTATAACTTAAACTTATTTCTTCTATTTATTAAGCACATATTTACAAAAATAGTTATGGTTGAATTTTATGTTCAGGAAGGCTACCTCACTTTTCATAAAATAAATGTTGAATTGGTGATTAAAAAAAATATGTAGTTTATCAAGATAATACTATTTGCATTGATGACTTTGATATTGGGCTCATTCTGGCTTCGCCCGAACCAACATTTTTTATTCGTCTCGATTTTTGAGACTAGCGTGGCCATGGATGCAAACAATAAAGTAAATGATGAATTTATCTTGAAAACGACTGTCATCATCGCAAATTGTAATTAGACCACCGATTGTTCGGAATTCTCGTGACACGTTCGAAATTAAATTTGTCTACCGTCGAAATTTTCCGGACGAATTATTGTCCCTGAAATGAAACGTCACCCACAAGCGCAGGTCGCAAAATTCCAATCATCTCTCTTGATTTTCTATTTTGTTTTGTTTCATTCACAAGAGGATTTCAACTTTCGGAGAATTTTCCTCGGAGTTATTTTATTTCCATTCATGCTTTCTTATTTACTCGAGTAATTCAGATAAAATCAGACAAGAGACGGGACCCTAGTAAAATTCATAACAAATAACAAGAACTCCAAGCGTCTAGACGAATAAGCTTAATTTTATTCCCGAGTTTAGAAATGTACATTGTTTTCCAGCTCTTACATAGATAATCAAGCAAGGTTGTTTGTGTGATATATTCATTAATTGTTATTTATTATCTAGACCAGTCTAGACAATAGATTTATTTGTCCCGAGTGATGCAATGAGGTGCCACAAGCAGTGCGCCTCCTACGCTGCTTTAGAAAGGAGTTAATGAGAAGAACAGTGCGATCGTATCGTAATGGAATGAGCCTTTCAGACCATTGTCTTTATAGCTAACATTTGTTGTGCATGTGTACAGCTCTGCTAATGACATTTCTTCGCATAATGGTGATTATAGTAATTGTGGGATGTGCTGAGCGTTACAAAAAGGTGTTTGTTTTTCTTATTTTCTTTCGCTCATAAGCGTGGTAAGTTCTAATGTAAGTACTTAATGTAACTAAAATATACAGGATTTGTTTTCGTTCTTAAAGTTATTTGAAGGTGTTTAGTTACTTAGTATAAATTGAAGTAAAATGGTAGATAATATACCGAAATCTTATCAAGCATTTGCAATTTCACCAAGATGAATTTTTGCTCAGCTTTACGTCAACTTATTTGAACAAACTGTATGAAGAAATCTTTTTTTGAAGAACTTTTGAAGGAAAACATTTCTCGCAAGCAATGAACAATATTCTAGGAACATATAATCCTATCGCGGGCATAGGCAGGTGCGGACGAAGTACCGCCGCGGGCGCTGCTTACTGGGTCAACAGGTCCTCTTGAGCACACAGCGGAGTCTCTCAACCACTTATTTAGAGGTTTCTCGTGCTATGTGCAGAACAAAGCTGGAGGATTAAGGGCTTACTACATACCTCAGCGGCTTATGCTTTAAATAGTAATTCAAATTTCTGATGAAGCTTTTATGCGATTGTTCAATTTTCTTAAAATTTCATCGTCATTTTTTGAGGACGCCTTAATCCCGCATTTTATTAATTTTAATTTATTGATTCATGTTTACTTGAAAATTTATAAATAAAACTGTTGTTAAAGTAAACAAAGTACATAGGTGCTACTTATTTGTAAAGAATTTTTTTCCAGCAGACCTGTGAGAGAGGAAATTGTTTTTTAGCGAGAGAAAGCCCCGTTAGCGCCTTCTCATGTCAATCCAATCCCGGGTGTGGTCCACACTTAGATGAATTACAACAAGAGACATTAATAATTCTAGACCTCCACAATGCCACGGCAAGTTTTTGGTCCTGACTGTCTTCATTAAATAGCAATTGTCAGGCTTGATCCGATACTAGGACACAAAAAAATTGGTCACGGTTCAATTATATTCCTTGAGTGTACTTGAGGTGAAGTAATGACTATATGAATAACTTCTCTTTTGTAGATGTTGGCTGTCATCAGTTTTGATTTATTGCATTCTGCAGTCAGTAGGCTAGTTATTACGCCGTCTGCGTATTCGACCGGATATCCGAAGATCTATTGTTTTGTCTGCTACACTGTCTGAGAATCCCGACTAGGCACCGCACTAGACTTTTAATATATAAGGTGTAACAATATATACTGAAACTATTTTAAGAGTGAATTCAGTCCATGATATTGAACAACTTTCCCAAGGAACTTATGTCTAAATATGAAAAATAATTTTTTGCTTTCCATACAAACTGGCTTTAGCTGATCGGTCAACTTGTGTGGGAGGCCAAAAATTACTTTTCATATTTCGAAATGTGTTCCTTGGGGAAAGTTGTTCAGTATCATGGACTGAATTCACCCTAAAAATAGTTTCAGTATTTTTTGTTACACCTTATATATGTATGTATACATTATGATCCAAAAGTCGGATGTTTGGCACAAAGGTCAAATTTAGCAGAAATATTGAATTTCCAATCGGACCAACTAAAAGGTTGTATCGTTTAGAAAGAAAAATTGTTGATCCGTTTCAATTGGTCGGTTTAGTTGGTCGGAGTGGACGTCCATGATATAATGTCATATAATTTTTTGCATATGGCCTAAAAGAATCCCCAAATTTGGTCACCGTTTTTTTTTTTCCGTTTTAAGTTTCAACCGCAAAAAAAATTAAGTGAGTTAGATGAGAAGTTTTTGGACATTTTATGTTATTTCTGCTACCAAACAAGCAATATAATCTGAAGTAAACGTTAATATGAATCCACTATTTCAAATGCGTAAACCGCATCTAGCTGAGCTTAAATAAAGTTTTAGTTTTTCAATCCTTGTGCTGCTAGATCGCAGTTAAATTACAGTTTTTCTTTGTGCATTTTTAGATTTTGTTCTCGAGCGTCGCTGACTGCCATACGGCTAAAATTGAGAGGATGGTTAATTTTGTGCAAGTTGGGCGTGCTGCGTTCACCCGCGCAGTATTGATTTTTGTTATTTGCATCCCGTCTGCTCTCTGTATTTTGTGGCTATTGTTGGACGAATAGTCATTTATATATCTCTTTTAACCCAACAAATTCGGACGTTTTCAACCGAGCGGCCGACTGAAACCGTTTCTATATTTGGAGCGAAAACAAACAGAACGAAAGAGTTCAACTCTTCGTTGATTTTTATCTACGAGTACTTCGGCGACTGTTTGTTTGGGAGTGCTGTTTATTCAAGGAATGCCATTTTAATTAGTGGGTTATTTGGATTCTGGTTAGTTTATCGTCGCAGCGGAGATGCCATGTCGAAAGCTACCTGACATACCTTCCCGTTGTCTGGAAATAGGCGTCCACGTGTGCCTGTATTTAGGTCGCGCGCGTCCGTTCCATTTATAATCTTTGCCGTTGCCGTCGGTTCATCACTCATAAACCCCATAATACGACAGGGAGGGGTTCCTTATGGCACGATTGGTATTCTTTGTTGCGTTTATTACGAGCAGAGATCGTATATCAATGCCGTGATATTGTTTCGGCCATATTTTTAACGAATGTCGCGTGCTCCTCGCTTAATTTATTGTGGGAATTTCCGTGTTGGGCCTCGCTTGACAATTTGCAAATGTTTTCAGCTTATTAATTTTCATTTTGCGAAAAACCATTATGAAATTTTAATAAGAGAATAATTAAAGACTATAAAACGTTTCCTTCATGGTTTGTACTATGCATATTTCACTGTTTAGTTTAATCTATAATTATTACTTACTAAGCCATAAATGGTTCATATACTGTACAGACAATTAAGTACCTTTGTACCTACAAAGGTACTTTCTTACATTCAACCAATGTCGATGCATTCAACTAACTCTTTGTAGTAAATTGTAGCAGACAGCATTGTAGACACTGCTACGATGTCATCATTACCATTATAATAAACTACCTCACAGAATCCCTCCATAAACAGGTACTAGGCACTCAGACTACCACTAATGGGGTGATCGATAGCTTCCGCCCTCAAATTACCGCGTAATCTCCGACGGTAATTACTCAATTTACTGAAAGAGCGATACCGTCAAAGTGCCGCCGAAGATGGGCTCTCACCTGGGATTTATGGCTTAATGAAAGCTCCACTCTCTAAAGATATTTTATGAATAAACTTCGTATTTAATCAACTTGATTGATACATTTAGTTTAGATCTAACAAAGTTTAAACAAAGTTAGTTAGAAGTAAGTTAGTACATATTTACTTGACCATAAAATATATGCATATTATATGACTAAGAAAGGAGCAAAGACGTTACTGCTAAAATTTCATCATGAGACTGACGCAAGCAGGACCATAGAAAATGACACGTAAAGAGAGACCTATGCACGGCATTGGGCTGATAATGAAGTTGATCGACGGGATTTTTTACACCCAAGGGCAATTTTCATACACACTCAAAAGAAATAAATGCGTAACATCAAAAAGAGGTTTGTTTATATCAACCTCAAAATAAGATGAATTGCCTCATATCAATAAAATTATATAAATCTGCGAAAAATTATTTAAGGATTTATAAAATTATTACGTCAACGGGTGAATAGTACTTTAATCCTCTGTTGACATTCAAGTATCAGTGACTGTTCCAATGAAAGGCTTAAAAAAGCTTAGAACTACTTTACATCGCTTAGTGTGGCAAAGGTAGGTCACTGAACCCTCGGCCTGGCAAGTGTCATTCACTGGCTGAAATACTCCAATAGAATTTGCCCCGAATGAAAGGTCGTAGGCGTAGCCTAGTACCTATTTTGATTTTGTTGTACGGTCGGTTAATGTCTATCATTGTTATCAGTGTCCATCCAGAGTTCAAAGATTCTTTTATTTGCTAAAATGTGATCAGAAATGTATGAACTTTGAACTTGATCCATCCATATACTTATTATTATGGTTAGAAATTACTCAAAACGTTGTGTAAACAATTGGGGTGATTTTAGCTTTGAGGCGATTTTAGATTTAAGCTTTTCGTGCAAAAGGCCCCCTTTTTGCACGAATATGTATTATTGGTAAATGTAAGCGGCTAGTCGATAAAATAACACTCGTTTGTTAAAAAATATACATATTGCATGACGTTTGGCAGAAGTGCAAAAAAATAAAAACTAATTTTAATTGTAAGGCGATTCGCACACTGCTGCTTAGCGCGGGGCCGGACTGTATGCAAGTATCTCAATTTGTATAGAAAACACACATAGGACAACACTGTCACCGCGTCTACGCGCGTCGTTTTTGAATGGCGTTTTTGAGTGTGCTAAGCCAATCGCCTAAGACACTTTTTGGTGACCGTACGGTTTTTGAGTGACTTCTAATTACAAAACAAGTCATTATATAAATTAAAAAAATTAAAACAAGCTTTTATCTAAAGTGCTCCTCAAGACGAATCGAACGAGCCCGAACTCGATGCGGTTACGTGTTTCATTACAGAGTTCCTATGGTCACCTTCCGGCTCCATCATCAGATAAGCTCCATGACATCATAATATTACATTATCACACGATATACGTATGCGTACAAAATTTCAGCTCAATCGGAAATCGGGAAGTGGGTCTTTTACTTGCAAGATTTGATTACAGATCGACTGACAGACAACGGGACGGGTGAAACTAAATTAAAGCTTGTAATAAAATGTAAGTTTGGCTTAAGTAGTTCAGGACTTGACTATAAAACTAATTGATTAATACTTATAAACAAAGTTATGTTATTTAAATGTTTGCATGAGAACGTTTCTAATCAGGCACTCAGGCTGTATCTAAATTACAAATATAATAATAAATATAGTAGCAATTTTAAAAGTTTGTTTACTTTTTTTGTTGCGTTTTCAATGGAAATTTATTATTAGTTGCTAATTTATTTTCTAAGCTCATTATCTATTCAGCAATTACGAATTGGTTTTAGAGCTTATTAAAACACAAAAGTCAAAGAAATACTTGGAAATTAGGTCGTAACTCGAGACCGGTGCATTATTTTCGCTTCAGGTGAATACAAGTATTCCATTTGTAGTAATTCGTCTAGACATTTAGCTTGCCCTTTTCGTGATTCCCCAGTTCGTAGACCCGTCTGCGCCCTCTTGCCGTTCACCTATAGGCCGAGTTTATTCTCCCCTGTTGTTCGTTCATTACTATTGACGCTTGAACTCTGATCGTTTACTCCACGACCTTGATCTTCTCAGAAATATTTCGCGTCTTTAGATTTGATTACATCGCTTGTGTTAGGCAAGCCACATCATTTCGCTGCGCTAGGTCACTGGGTGTGGATGACCTCCTTTGGAGCTTTCGCCTCGCAATGTCAATCGGTCCTTTGGGATAAAGTTGAGCCTGAAAATATCAATGTGCTCGTTTGAAATAGGTCTTCGAATATTCCAGAAGGTTTATCCATTTGACATTTTTTCAAGAGTATCGCACCGAAAAATGTATACATGTGATATTTGCAGTTAATTTAAATGTTTATCTACTCGTATAAAATACGGCTAAATTAATATTTGACTTACGCGATAAAAACCACATTGCGTGGGAAAGTATGTTTCCACAGAGGAGGATTTCTTCAAATAATAATTTCACTGTGACCATTATAGCTAAGTTTTGAGACGTTAATTATAATTATTATATTGAATGAATTATCTCAAAGAGCGTAATTTAGGAAAATTATAATTTTACAAGTGACTTTAATCTTGTAATGTGATTATTTGAGATAAAGATGTGATGTAGAGTGTAGTACTCCGTTGAATTGATAATGATGCGGAGGCTTTAACAAAACCGTCACGGAATATTATCGCTTTGAATGTCTCGTTTTTGCCATTTGAACGCGCCGTGAATGAACTATGATGTCATACTTTTTAAATAAGATTTACTCTGAGTTCTCTTAAAAAAACAATCCTCTTAAAGATTTCTTATGTTGGATTTTTTAAAATCTATGTGTTAAGTGTTACTCCTTTATTGTCCACTGTCTTTTACGTAGGAATTTCTAGTAAGAGATGAATTAACTTACCAATCTCTTGTTTGTACTATACTAACTAATAAAGTAAACGCTAATTAGATACTAAATGTTTTGGTGATTGAGAATGTTTGTCCAGTTAAACAGATAAATTTATCTATAGTTGGACTCAGAGCACACATTTGTGTTAGAAATGTTTTTGTTTTGATGATCTTGACGAGTTTTGAACTTTTTCTTTTTGAGTGAGACAAAATTATGTCATCATTGAGATTTTCTCAACATTCTTTTTATCTGATATACAGTCTAAATTAAAGCAGCCATCTTTTTTGCTTTTAGGCTGCTCAAAAAATCAGACAATAGGAAGTCTTCTTATCTTAGACCAAACAAACAAAACTCTTGCCGCCATATTTATTTAAAGTATAAACTCCTCAAAATGGTACCTACCATTTTGAGGATTTATTACTTACTTACTATAAAACTTATTTGTGAGGGCAGATTTTTATGAATATGGCTATTGAAAAGTTTTAAATAATATGTCATGTATTTGCGTTTTTCTCCAATTTCTTTTAAGCTTTTCATTGACTACTAGTGTCGAGACGACATTAACGAATCCATATAAAAAAAAAATAGTAGCCACATTGCTTGTTACTCACACATTTCTGTAGATTTCTGCTGATCTTGTAAGTCTGGGTTGAATAACTGTCCCTACACGATGGTATGTGAAGACAGTTAAGAAAATGGCCACCCATCTGCCGCCGAGGAATGCAACCTAACCATGCACACTTTTCGTAGGGGAGGCAGTTCGTTGCACGTGCTCACATTATAACCGCATAAACTCCGGTTATTTTCGCATAAACCCAAACTTTTGTATAGAAAGTTGCACTGTTAAATTATCCATTTGATGGTTAGTACCTTTTCTGGATAACTTTCATTGCGCTGGCTGGATTTATGTTTCACTCGCCGACTCATTTGGATCCAGTCTTCTCGGGTGTCCGTTGTTCCCGTGGGAATTTGCTTGGCTATATCCTCCAGTCTTTCAATATTATCCTTACTATAATAATAATATAATATTATAAATGTGAAAGCGTGGATGTTTGTTACGCTTTCACGCAAAAACTACTGGACGGATCATCATGAAACTTTGTACACATATTTTGGGAGGTACTAGAAGTAACAAAGGGTACTTTTTATTAAAAAAAATAAAATATTTTTTACAAAAATAAAAAAAAAATTATTTGATAGATTCGATGCGAGCGAAGCCGCGGGTAAAAGCTAGTATATCAATATTTAGTGAACGTCTCGAATTAAATATCTAATGTATACAATTTTAACTCAAACCTAATAGTAACTATTGCTTTATTATCTATACAAATAAATCAATATAGTGATGAGTTGTTAGCCTCATCGCCTATTAACACATATTTTTCTCATACTACTCGCCTTTAATAAATTAATCACGCATAAATTTTTAGTAAAGTTTTATAGCTCTTTCGTTAACTCTTTCTTTAGATTACTCATCCGAACCACTGAATTTCTTTTTCCGTTTTGTTCATGTTTCAGCGATTCCTTATTAAAATCATAAACGGTATTGAGGAAGCTTATTAAGATTTTGTTGAACGAGACGAAACGAGAGGCTCGTTAAAAGATTCTGCCTTTACCACAAGAGGTGCTCACAATGGGACAAAATTAGGCATTTTTTCGCTCACTTACAGCGGTTTTATTGTTTGAAAGACATTTTTTTTCCTTTTGTTAACCTTGAGGAGGCTATTTTAGATGTTTTGTGTACTTAATCATTTACAATTAAGTATACATTTCCTTATTTTTTTATTTTATTTTATATTCTGGGGACAAATAATTTTCGTAGGACAAATTAAAAAACCAGATTTACAAACTTTACTGTGTCATACATATATCAAATGAAAAGGCCGTTATGAAGACTTCATTATGACGATTTTTGTTTTCATTGTAAAATAAATAGTTTTGATTTTATTCATGAAAGAAGACAAAAGCTGACTATCAGAGCTTACGGAAAATCTTTGGCATTGTACGGAACCCTATCCACGCGAGTTCAACTCGCACTTGACTGGGTATGGCAGGAACGAAAAATACTTAGGGAACGTACCCATACTACGTAATACCACTGTTTAACCCTCCTCCCCCCTTTCCGTGACCATCCGTAGCATACGCCAAGACTCCTCCCTTTCGGTGACCATCCATAGCATACGCCAAGACTCCCCCCTACCCTTCTGTTTTCACGTAACAATTGAAAAATATGACTTTTAAATCATTTTTGCAAACAAAAGAAAAAAAAAGGAATATTTGGTTTATATTAATCTGCTTGCCGCGTGACAACCAAGAGTGCGTGCATATCTATTATATACAACAGCAAGTGAAATATATTATATTTTTTAATTTGTACCAAAGTTTAAAAGGCCTGTTGTTTTAAAATTGCTGATTGCTGTGCGCTGTAATTAGCTCGAAAAAGTGTAAGATTTCCATAGAGGACATTGACTACGTGACGAAGACCAAATCCCCCTCCCCCCTGTGACCAAGCGTGGTATTTGACGTGGATGACGACCCCATCCCCCCCTAAAAGGGTTACGTGGTATGGGTATGTTCCCTTACCTATCTAACAAGAAAAAAACTAGTTGAAATAGGCTCCAGTAAAAATGTAACCATTCATATTATGACACCTGATATAATGAAGCCGTTTGGGGTTCTGAATCCTTTTCACCAAGAATCCCTCAATTTCCGCTGATGAACCTCTTCGTAATAAGTTCACCTGTCTACCTCATATTCTCTTTAACACCAGGAGTGACCCAATTACTGAACTCCACTGACATACGAAGTTTGTATACTTTAAGACGTAAGGCTTCAGTTATGGGAACAGGTAAACTAGAACTAAGCCGCAATTTCCTTTCCAATTTACTGGCAGTTTGGGTGCGGAAATTCGGAACTCTGGAAAAGGTATCGTGGAAAATTCTTTGGTAAATTTTAGATCAATACTAATTTACTTTCAATGTTGTGCTTTGTAATAACTGATATCCGTACAATGATATGATAAGAAATGTACTGAGATGTTCTGTATTCAGATTTTAAAAAAATCAAATAAGGTACCTATCTGATTCGATGATCCACGGACTTTACCTGTATATGCGATCCGTTGTATTAATAAAACATATAAATACTTAATGTAATTGAATTTGATAATATTTCAAAACTAAAAACCGGCATCGCAACCCAAACTACACAACTGATTTTGATAAAATTCTATGGGACTACCACCCTTGGGATATGTCCTTCCCAACAAAAAAAGAATCATCAAAATCGGTTCATAAACGACGAAGTTATCCGCGAACATACACAAAAAAGCAAAATGTCATCTATCAGACAAATCGAAGAAAATAAATCTTACATATTCACGTCGCTACAAATAACTCCAAACAGTTCGCTGATAAAGGAGAAAAATAAGAATATCATTCACTCAAAGGTGTATCATAACCATATCTCTTTGATATTAGCTTTTGCTTACACGTAACAGATAAAGGTAACGTGTGAGTAAGTTTTGTACAAGAAATCGATATGGATGATGGAGCGCCAAGGGCTGAGGGCCTGAGGCTTGAATGGCAATAAATATCCCTTATGTTTGGTTACCGCCTGCCTAAAAATACAACGAGCGATTTTGGACTCATCGGCACGTTTGCAGGCTTCGGGCGTGGTCTTTGCTTTTAGGGTTATAAGAAGTTCTAACGGCTGCGAAAACTGCACCCCTTATATTTAGCCTTGAACAGTAGTTCTCCTTATATTTAATTTTAACCTTGATCAGTTCTGGAAAAAGAAACCTAAAAAAACCTATTCAGGAAAAAAAATCCTAACTGATATGATTTGGGAATGAAATTATGTTGGTGAATATTCCGTTCGGGACAGCTAACAATATACAAGTGAGGGATGACACAGATGTGTTTTTTGTATAGGTATAAAAAAAACGAAATTACTAGATTATGTCATATGTACCTTTTACCATCATCACGCTTAAAATGACCTTAGAGGCTTGCGACCCTGGGTTCTGGCTGGTTAGAGCCGCAGGACCCAAAGTGCTCCGTCTGTCCCGTTACGGATAAAGACGAGATAGTATGTTGTATGTATACAATATGTAATAAAATCCCTGTCCGATCCTTGTAGGAGCAACTCAGACCGTCAATATGAATACCTTTTCCTATTGGACCAATGCTTGAAAGTCAAAGAAAAACACGACAATTTCATACAAATTGCGAAGGCCGGCCGAACACTTTTGTATGAAAATGACGATTTTTTTCCTTGAAGCATTGGTTCCATAGGAAAAGTTGTTCATTTTGACGGTCTGAGTTGCTCCTACGAGGATCGGGGACAGGGGTTTTGTAACATATTGTATTGTATATGTAACTTTTACAACATATGTGTATGTATTTACCACCCATTAATCATAATTTTAAAGCAATTAATTTCAAAATCACGAAGAGGTTCATTCTAAACAGTTTAAAATACACTTATTTACTAACTTATATTAAAATTTTTCGATCGGACATTTCTGCTATTACTGCACTGATTACGGAACCTTAACCTAAGCGTGCTGCACTATCTTTGCCAGTTCTTATTGCTTTGTCGGCGCAGGACACTCGAGTTTGGCGCAGCAGGGCGCAGTTTCTTCTCGTCACATCTGATCAACAACTAAAGGATCGTGTTTATTGTTTCTGCCTCTAGCATGTGCCGTGCTCAGTAATTAATTATAGTCCCGCTATTTTAGTTTATCGCTGTGTTTCTCTTTTTTTAAGTGTATCACAGCCTAACAAAAAGTTTAGTGTATTGCGCTATGAATCTGGGATACCTACATTACTCGTATTTTGTACCAGGTTCCCTTTTGATCCATTTCAAATCTTAATAATTTTAACTCTTCGTTTCGTATACGGTTGTGAAAGTAAATAATTTAATTACACAAGAATTAAAATTAAAAATTTTAAGTAACCCCTTACAGTACTGTACGGTAGCTAATTATTTTATGTTATTAAGTTAGTTTAAATTCAGGTTGTATTTTTGTTTGTTTAGTTTTAATCATGTTCTTTTTCTTTCATATATAGGGACGTATTTCTGTAATGTTTATTTCTATCTGTCGGGCATGAATGAATTTTATATTAAATTTTAAACTAAGAACAGTAAGAACATAGAACCATCTTAATCACGTCGGTCAAAAACTGCATCTTAATCACTCCGTTCCTTTAGTAGCTTTACGACGCCACAGACATACAGACACATCAAACTTATAACACCCCTCTTTTTCCGTTGGGGGTCAAAGAATAAAATATTGCCTATTCTAGTTGACAGGCACTTGACAGAATCAGACACTTTTACAGAAAGCATGTTACATATACCTAATGTGAAAAAAAAATGGCTTGTTCCTTGTTTTGTAATCCTTGTAAATACACAATAGGCAATCTAAATTATGTTAAAAGGGCGTCTAATTTTAGCTAGAATAGCTGTGCCGTCGTCGGCGTCCCTTGAAAGATACTTAAATTTATTGCTGGGCAGCATCAGCTGTGTCAGCTTTAAGCCTGATATGAGTCAATGGCGTTGAATGATTTACTTTGCCTTTCTTAAATTGTCTTAGTTTTCTTTAAATTTGTGTCTCCGTGCCGGTTTTAGCACTACCAGCGCCTTGGGCGAGATGTCTACTGCGCCCCCTACCCTTTCGAAATTACCGACCAAGTGCGTGTCGGGCCACGCGCAGTGTAGCTGTAGTAGCCAATGCCGACTTTGAGTTCACGGATCCTTAAACTTAAAAATGGTATACACAAACTCACAATATTTTTAACCGAGTTCAAAAAAGGAGGAGGTTATCAATTCGACCCGTATTTTTTTTGTTTGTATGTTACGCGATATCTTCCTCAACCGTGGACCGATTTTGATGATTCTTTTTTTTTATCTGAAAGCCTTTACTACCAAGTTGGTCTCATAATAATTTGGTGAAGACATGATGAAGAACTTTGGAGATATGAAAGAAACTCCTGATAGAAAATGTAGTCGGTTGTTTTTTTTTGTTAAAATTGAATTATTGAAAGACTTATTCAACGACACCCGACACCATGGGTTAGTCTAGTATATAATATTTTAGGTATTTACTAGTAAGTAGGCCTAGATCATTGAGCTAGGGGACATACGGCGCCCTGGGCGGTTGCCCAACAGCACCCTACCCTAAAACCGCTTTTTTGTCTGAATCTGCTTTACAAGTCCATCATCATTATCATCATCATCATCGGGTCTCTTTGTCTCAACTGCAGAAGCACGGCCCTCTCTGTACCAGAGCTATACTTGGCCAGAGCAGGCAGAGGACATGGCCTACACTTCCTCGCTGGCCAGACGGGTTGGAGAGGTCTCATTGATGTTTATAAGTTTTGTTTAGCTTGTATTCTCTAAGTCGCCTTCTACGACATCCACGGGAGGACTTGGAGTGGCCCTGTTCTACTCTACCGGAAACCACACGGCGTGCGGAAACCACACGGCGTTACAAGTCCTTACTATTCTATCATAATCGTAGATAGATTTCGATCTCAAAAGTCTGTAACCCGTTATCTTGTTGTTGTCGTTACATTTTACGCTTTCTTTCTTTCTTTCTTTAGAACATGAAAACTTTTGCCTAAGGCGACAAACCTGTGTTAATATCGTCATGTCAACTGTCTTTACTATCTAATTTTTGATTGTTTGGTATTCAAGTGATCTTTGGGTTTTAACTACTTATGAAGTATAATATCTTCATGCATTCCGTAATTCCGTATCTAGTAATTATGAAAAGGGCAATGCCAGTACCTGTACCTAAATAAAATTAATTCAAATTCTACACCTAAAACCCAATAGACTTAGTTATAGTGGCCCAGATAAATCTAATAAATTTAATAATAATTAGCCAATAAGTTTCAAAATCAAAAGTAGGTATAAAAACATTTCAGGAATGAGCCCCGACTTGCCATGGGAGTGGCCGGCATAATTTTACGATGCGGTTTGTGAATCAGCGACATTCATTAAAACGGGATGTGCTGTAACTGGACCATTGCTGGTTCTCATGACTAAGCTGGCGTGTCAAGGAACGTGTATACTGTAGTAGCCGTTTGCGATGTTGTTAACTCGGTCAGCATAGTTGGTCAAGGGTTGTCTAGAGCCTGGACTCCAGGTTCACTCACATAAATAATAAAGGACTAAAGCCAGGTTTACGTATTGACAAGTGACAAGTGCGAGTGACAACTAACAAGTGATATCTATGCACTTGTCACTCGTCAGTGCCTGTTCATACGCTTACACTTGCGCACTTGTAAACCAGGCTTAAAGCTAGACAGTACCTATGTATTTTTTTTAATTGTAAAATTTGTGAAAGTTCTATGTGTGAAAAAAATATAAAATAAAATGTAATATAATTTTTACACGGATTTACCGATATCTATTATCTAGTGGGCGGCAAGTTACTAGCACCACGTGCCTATTATAGTAATGAATATGGCAGGTGACGTATTTTACCCAACATCATTTCATAAACCATGGCATAGTTGACCTTTTCTTTGTCTTGCAATAGATCCTTCTGCTGCCGAAACCTATTTAAGGATAGGATACATATATTATATAATATATATTTAATTAGTATATCCAAAAATGGGTTTCGGCAGAAGCATCACATAACATCAACTTCTCCGAAGGGCTTCTATGTTATGGAACGGTATCGCCTACTCTCACGCAAGCCTCCCAAAGGATATTATGCCAAATTATACATACTTATTGCAAATGTCTTTGAAATATTTTATTAATTTATTGAAAAAACATACTTTCACGGATATAAAAAAAGTTCTTACTTATATCTCTGTAATAGTTAACAGTTTTTACCGACTTACCCTGTGCCCAACTTATTGAAAAAGAAGTTTATAAGTTCAGACTGGTCTGGTTTGTTGATCTTTTTGGGTTTATTATAAAGATAAGATTTTAGTTAAAAATATGTGGGCGTGTATTGTTCAGAAAACAATCATTCATTTCATTACGAATCACTATCGTAAGATTCGACAAATTTAAAAAGATACAAACCTATGTTGACGACCTCCGTCGCGTAGTGTTCACCATACTAGTCCGCCAACCAGATGTGACAGGTTTGATCCCCGGTCAGGGCACGTTGGAAAATGACCTTTTTCAAATTGTCCTGGGTCTTGGATGTTAATCTATATATTTATTTGTTATAAAATATAGTATCGTTGAGTTAGTATCCCATAACACAAGTCTCGAACTTAATTTGGGGCTAGCACAATCAGTGTTATTTGTCCCTATATATTTATTTATTTATTATGTTGAAATCCAAAATTATTTTCAGAAATAAATAAAAAAAACCAGCACCAAAAAAAAAACAGCATTAACACTTGGTACTTAAAAAACCGATTGCGAGCGGTTTTTTAAGTACCAAGTGTTAATATCGTTTGAAAGCGATATGAAACTGCTCATGGACTATTCACGATGATTTTACTTTTCGGATTTATGACATCTACACACGATACTAAAATCGCATAGGTATTGATTTTGTTCATGTTGGACATTTTTAAAGAAATACGCTCATTTTGATGTTCCAGATTAATTAGCAAATCTCGCTCTAGTTTTATTATATTTATTCATTGAGACAGCATTTCTGCCACATGTTTTTTTACGTCATCGGTAACATAATTCTATGAATCTACCAAATTTTTAGACTTTATATGTTGCAGAAAACATTGTACATTCGCAATAGCAATATGAATTTTTTTCTATAACCTGCATCTCGCCTCAAGTGTCCGCGTTCTACTATACAAACGTGATATTTTTTATTCCAAATAAAAGTTTTGTGTGCCCGGCACGCATTTAAGCGATCCCAACTGTTCATTATTGCCCAAAAGATTTATTATGGCTTCAACGTCTCTATCCTTCGTCTCATTGTTTATTTTCATAGCCTGTTTTGTCAATACATATCTGTTTTGGTCGGCTCTTATTGTCAGCAGCGCAGTAATGAATCCGTTTCAATTCGGTGAGCTCTTGATCTTTTGAAACGCTGCTCACTGACCATCGCGTTACATTTCTACGAAAGGTCGTTCATCTTTCTCCAAGTGAATTGTGATATCCTCAGCTTTGTGTACATTCGTTATCATATCACCGCCAGTGACACAAGGCTGGTTCGACGCTTCGGTGGAGACGGTGGACGTTCGACGCGCGCGTCCCCTGCTGCGTTCCCCTACCCCCCGCTCTCCGCCTAGCGGCACACTGATGCAGTCTCCCTTTGGCAGTCGACGGGTCTACACGCTGTCTTGATCGCAAAAGCCACTCGTGTTCGAGCTTTTGTCTACCTATTTTGTAATTATGTGCCATCTGTTCCTCTACGACTTATACCATAAATAAATACGCTGTTGTGAACGTGTGTTCGACTTCGCCGATTCTTGTTCTTGAACGGTGGTATCAAAGATTTCTGTTGTGTTAGTAATTCAGTATCGTTTATTCAACTAAGTTCGTGCTTGTGCTTAATATTTGGGATGTTGCTGAATCACTAGGATCTAAGGAATTAAAAAGGTATGTTCAAACTTACTCATATTTATATTTCTGTTTTCTAATTCTTTTTATTTTGTACGTATGATTCCTTTTAATCCTTCTTTGAATTCTATTTTTTTTTAAATTTTTTTCTTACGCTTTTCTACGTATTATTTCTATTATTCATTGTATATTTCTCCATTTTGCAGTAATTATTAATCATATTTTATATTATCTATTTTTCTATTTCGCAAACGCAAAGTACTGTTACTATTTACCTACCAAAGAAGCCTTATTGTAGGACTTTCAACCGTCATTGTTCAAGCTTAATTAACCATGATATAAATGGGATTGGTTTTAAACGCTGTATAGAATTGTGCCGTCTGTGATGACATAAATATTTAATTATCCCACGATGCCATAAACGGAGGGTGGCTTCGAAGTGCGGGAAAGAGATGGCTAACTCCAGAGGGGTTGCCAGTTGCCAGTTCGGAGTATTCGACGGATATATAAGTACTTATACTTATTTCCGTGTGAATATTATCCTCTCTACCTTCTATTTGCAGGGAATTTAGAAGTCATTTGTAATGTATTTGAGTTCGTTTCGTTTGGTGTTCGAAGAACACGTTGTTTAAAAAAAAACGCATCATTAACGAACGAAAACATTTCGTTATTATGACAACAGATGTTGTCATTGTCTGTCCTATAAATGTTCTTTATGAGCTACTGACGACATTAGTGAATGAGTTTCTGTTGAAACCTAATGGGACTGACGAATTTGTATCACAAATTAAGAAAGAAACAAGAAACAAAGAAAGAAAAAAAGAGAGATAGATTAAAATACAAACTCGACGTAAGAAAGAGTTCATTAAGGTACCATTAAAAAAAACGGTTTCAAGTGGTCGACATTGTTTTAAAGTTTTTATTTATGATCAAACTGTTCTGAGTCGTTACAGTAAATACCAATGTCATGATTATCCAACTGTTTCATCTGCCAGTGAAACGAACGGGAACTGAAACCCACCCACTCAAGAACCCATATCATGCAAGTTTCAACATGAGCATTCTAGTTTTGACACTCATTTCAAAACGGCTCCATTGCTTTGTAGCTTTGCTATTTTTGCTTCGTTGCGTTGAGTGAGGTTCCTGCTCTACAGTTATGTCTAGTCAAGCACAATTAGAAAAGAAGTGCTAATTTTGTGCATGCGTAATCATTACGTGCTCACAGGTTGTATAATCTTTATTATTAGTACAACTTAATTAAGATTAGAAAGTACGTTTTGTTACTTACTCATTGTACTTTCTCATAAGACAATACTTTCGTTTCACACATTCATCGAACCTGAGAGTTAATTGAGGTTGAGAATTAATTTTCGATTATTTTTTCAAACCAAGTCATTCAGAATGTTACTTTCTTAGCCAATTAATCTCCGGAATACAATTGCTTGTATCGTACTGTTATTAGCTGGAAATTCGATCCAATTTTACGCCTTTCTATTGTGAACAATCGTGAACATCAGTTTACAAATCTTCTAGAAATCGACTTTTACGGCAAATAACGTATATCGCACATACATACAGCATGGATCGCATAAATTTCTAATATAACCCAAGTTCACGCTTGGTTAGTCCCATTTGTGACACTCCAGCTTTTGCGCTTTATTGATTTTTCCAGATAAAAAGGAAAACAACATACCTAGCATCAATATGCTCTTAGTGTTAGCCTCTCACGCATCGCAATTCATATTAACGAATTGAAAACGTCCGGAGCTTAGTTGGGGTCACTAGCTGTCAATTCCAACTTCAATAACTCTTTCACACTCAGCCGTTCTTAATTTTATATCACTTGTATTTGGGGCCAAGACTGACGCGTTCACATGTTCGTAATTTCGACATCTAACTTTAAATATTATTATCCTTAAGTGGCACTTAGACCTAATTTATTCAATGATACACTCTGATTAGTTAAACGCGTTATTGATATGTTGAAATCCGGTTGCCGCTTCTACAATAGCATTAATTCGCTTTATTGTCTGCAACAAACGTCACTTATAGTTAATGTACAGGACGCTGACCCGTTCGATCTGTCTCGATTTATGTCCGAGTCGTTATCATTAAATGAAGTTTTGTGTGATTTATACACTCCTAGTTTCCTGTCATTGCAACGCGATATTGTCACCTGCCTGTTTCTTCCCGAAACATTTCTCTTGTTATGTCAATTTCTGAAGTATCATTCTTTTATGATGAGTCAATCTTATCCAATACTCGATTATTTTAATTAGTCATCAGTATACGCCTGTATACTTTCCTGGTGTAAATATTGTCATCGTCGCATAATAATTTTATAACCAAATATTATGTTCGTTGGTTTGTGTTACTTTGATAGGTACTTCACTAAAGTCAATAAGCTGGGTGACCGAGCTTTGGTCTGTTACTTTTTTTATAAAAATATTTTTTTAGCCTTTCCCTCCACCGAGTTTCATCAAAATCGTTGATTAAAATAATTCCAATAGAAGCCATTATCATTTAAATTAATTGCTGACAATAGACTGTTAACTTTAATTTGAAGGCATGGTATAAATTATGAGATGTACCTAAGACAAAGCGCTCCAAATTTCACTTTTAGTCAATTAGTACTGATATGTAAATTCGCCATAGAAAAGTCCTCCAACTAGTGAAACGTGCAGAATGTTTAACGAGTTTGGATTTTATCTCACTTGTTCCAAAATTATCGAATGCATCTGGGTTAACGATGTTATGGCAAGTACGAGACGATGTAACTTTTCGTTCATAAATTATTAATACCTATCTGTGGGCCACTTTTTATAAATGACTCAATTCCTTTTCTCTTCTGCTTTGACTCCTTTACATTATGTTTTATTCATGACATACATTTCTCCTCTCGGCTGTATTAGCTGTTCGAGGCATTTGTAATTTCATCTGGGAAATGAGCATCTAACAATCGGATCAAAGGCGGCTGACCTGTCTGCAGCCTAGCTATTGAATCTGTGTTTGTCATTAATATTTATGGGCTGCGCACTCTTCCACCGAGCGCTTCGGGGAAGTAGACACCTGAAAGTGTTTGTCCATTACACCATCCGCCTACCTTATTGGACGACGTGTTAATTACAAACGTAAAAGGATCCCCGATTGGCTTTTCCATCTATGTAGACTTGTTGTTGATCTTCCGAAATTGTTTCATTTACACGCCCACGCGTATTTTTTATCAAAAAATGTAATTAAACCCGAATCCAACTATATGCCCACTCTTTTCCCATATGATACGACTGCTTAAAAAAAATACTGAAAAAAGTTACTCTATGAAATATTTTACGATTTGCTTCTTCCTGAACTTCCTTTATTATTATTTAGTGTAGTAAAAGAAAAGAAAAGAAAACAAACAAAGCATATTATATTTAAAGTTTTCTGCGACACAATAATGTCAATACTTTCTACATTCTCATTCCTCGTCGTGAACCATTGTGGAAGCAATGTCGTATCGTATGATGAAATGAGGCCGGTACCCGACGAATGCGCTTCGTGGAGATAGTGTCTCATATCGTATCTTAGTCACCATTTTCTCAAGCTCACTATTGTTCAGAAATGTATAAAGTCGAGCCAGAGTCCACCATTCTAATATTGCATCCAAAGAGAAACGATTTTATAGGGCTCCAAGTACAGCATTGATATTATCGGAACATATAATAAGACTTTTATATTAACTCTCTCATTACATTCGACTAAGAATTCTATGCGTAAGACGAAAGTATTGCAAAACTACTGTGGGAGAAACCATGAGTTCTGACCCTCCGTACGTTGTCAGCATTGCTAATCTGGACGTCCATAAAGATGCGTGCATAAACACACCCACATCGTATTCGAAGTAAAGATAATTCAAACTCGTGGAGAATCGACAAATGATACGACCCCGAAAAGACAAGTTGGTGAATGCTCTTAACTTTCTTATTAGAAGGATAAGTGGACGAGTTCTTAACGATACCTGATTTGTGAATAATGGGAACGACAGACTCAATGTCGCTTGTCAGTTGATGAAGTCAAGGCTCGTGCAGATATTGATCGGCTGTCGCAACTGCTGTACACATCATTAAACATATGACAATGTAATGGGGATACGTCACAATGGCTCAGTGCAAGCAGGCTAACGATGAAGACGTCAAGATAACGTGTAGCACAAACGTTTGATATTCACGATGTGTATACTGACTGCCAAGTTATCAGAGAATATTCATTCTACGACATGCTTATATACCTTGTACGACTATGTTCTCTATTAAAGTTTAAGCAAGTTTGCAATGTTATCAAGATAAAACAGCTCTTTGTTTGTTGTTAGTCAAAGTTCAAGATAATTTTCATGCTTCGCATCGTGTTAGCAATTATAATTAAGGTAATTTCGGTCGTGACTTGGAAGTGTTGAAAACAGGAAAGATTTTTTCTCGTATCTGCGCGGACGGAAGTTTTTTTGATAGGTAGCGCACGAAGATTACCGCTATTAAAACACTTGTTGATTGCGGCTTAGTGATGACTTTCGGAACTGCAAGCAATTACAGTTGAGTAATCTACGTAAACATAGCTAGGGAGGTCATCGGACACATTGACGTTAAAATACATGCTTACTTTGTCATTAGACGATTGCTTCAACGATGATTGTTGCGTATTTTTGATGAAATAGCTATTTTAAAAATTCGTAATTGAGCAGTACCAATTCCGTTTCCTATTAACTTTAGAAACATTAATTGACGAAAAGTTAGTATTTATGAAAAAAATATATCTTATTTTATAAATAATAAGTTTGCATTAATATTGTTTTTGAGACATGAAACCAAATGGTATGGCCATCCCTTGCCTGTATAACATTTATCATTAATATTTTTTTGACATTTAAAGGTTAATTATTCGTACCAAAAAGATAGGGACTAAGTGGAACAAGTCACGAACGACTTACGTTAAGTGACCAAAATGATGCTTATTTTGATCCTAAAGGTTAACTTATTACCGTTTCAATATTTTTTTTTATAAGTTAGCTTTTATTTTCAAAGATAATGAAAATAAACCGTAGAGATAAATGTAATTTGTAAACCTTACTTGCTATATGTATAGTCTTGTTCTTCGAGTGTTACTTTGTCACATCACATAGGATGTCTTGTCCCTTGAATACTGCATTGGTCGCCCGTACTCTCAAGTCAAATGTAAACAAACGTCTGTTTATATTTTTCTATTGTAATCTATTTAGAATATACCTGGTTCCTTATAATTGTAAATCTCTGTGTCACATTGGTTGTCGTAACCACGTAACTACTTTAAATGTTAATCTTCCGTGCTGGCATCCTAGACATTTGAACTTCCAAGTTTAATGTTAATTGCTTGATGAATTCGCAAGAGCTTCGAGCCAAGTTAAATTCAATTAATGTCGCACTCGTCAGTTAATCTCCATCGCCACAACAGTAAAATCGCAGATTAAACGAGATTAATCAGTAATATTTGTTGTTGCCTATGCGGCTATGCGGGTATGTCATTCCAGTCCATTAATGGCTACTTTAATTTTCGAATTGTACTTTTTTAATTTTATTATTCAATGGTTTTACTAGAATTCAGTATGTTCTATAAAGATAGTTATACAAAAATGCTATAAAAAATGTTCTATTTACTTTTTATTTTAGTATTTGCTTAATACTGTTGCGTTCACTGTTCAGTTCTTATCTCTTTGCTGTATTTTTAAATGCAGTAAATAAGCGGTGTAGTATATTTATAACATCCTCTGAATCATCGTCGTTATTTCCAAAGCCATGAATCATTTATGTTACTAGATCGGTTAAGTAGTTACCTTAATTCCTACTAAAAGCTTCATCCGTGACTAATTATTGGTGCGTGACCTCCGTGTCGGGTCTAAAAGCATTGACCGAGTTCCTTACAATTCAATTATGTGATTATGTGTTGTATCGCTACCCGGCTATGGATTAATTTTATCAATAAGTTCAACCAACTGTAAACAGTAACACGTGCGGTAAATATAGTTTAGTTTCAGGTCAAACTCCTAAATACAGCCATAGATACGTACTGAAGTAGTTTAAAATTAAACTACCAAATCCCACTAACGCTAAACTGTTGTTTCAAGCCCCATTCTCTTATGACTTCGAAATAGCCGTGATAATTTATATCCTACATGGAAGAACATCGCTCTTCAAGGAGCTTAGTGTTCCGAAAGTCATTTTCTAAACATCAAAGGATCCGCCACGATTCTCAGCCGCATAAACGGCTGCTAGTGAACTGAATGGCTGGTTATTTAATTAACATTCAGTGCAACGATGATTGAAATGTGAAACATGGCGATAGAGAACGAAAATAGTCCCCAATTCTAAATAGGGAGAAAAGGGACGACTCGCCTCACGAATATTTACAGATTATATTTTGGAAGTCTCGAGTTTCAAACTCATTTCAAGTTTGGTCGGTCGCATAATGGTTGGTCGTAATATCTGTGCAGCGGAAACGTAGTGGTTGTAAGCAGTAAAACTGACGTTTGTTCAACGGTACCTTGATAAAACACCATAAAGTTTGAATGGCAGTGAGTCCCCGATGTTGTCGAGCGCTGACCTCTCCGAGTGGCCGTTAATCGAAATGAACGATCGTGTTTTATCATTCGTTCCTTGAAATCGTCTATTTCTTATCTTTTCAAATCCATCAGAAAATACTTATTAGATATTCTGCAAGCAATACCATAACAATACCAAGCTATTAAGATGGGTTATGCAACCATTAGTGCACAAAAGCTGTCTGAAGAGTAGTAAGAGCATTTGGGTCAAGTGTAACTGTACTTTAATTTAATTGTAAATTAGTTATGTGATGTTTTTGTGTTACTTACCTAAGCAACGGAGAATTTGTTTTGTGAAGACTATATTCATTATTCGACTTGTTATTTTTAATTTGCCCTGAATCTCATTTAGATGTTTATTTACAAGGTACAAGCTACTGTTTATTTTACAGTCCATGGAAATTTCTAAATGAATTAGCAAATCTTAGGCTGTTGTTGGGTAAGAAATTGCGGTAGACTTATCTTTGAGGTTATAGAAATCTGTTTATACCAGTTCTTATCCGTTATTTTAATGATCTAGCTAATAAGTCTTTGCCAAATGACTGACACAATACGCCAATGAAAAAATTAAACTCACCACATCATTCATCATACATACATAACACAAGTCACACTATTTCTTTTAAATATAGAATTTTGGATGTTTTTCAAACGTTCAAGTCTTAAAGTCTATTTTGAGCATGTTTTAAATTTTAATTTATTAAGTAAAAATTATTAATGTATATAAGAACAACCTTACCATTTTGAACAGCCTTTTTAAGAAAAAACCAACCAAGAAATGGACTTGGAAAATCCAGATGGAAAGTACCGAAATGAAATAGACTTCATAACAAGCAATCAACCTAAAGCGTTCCATAATGTCCAGGTGATAAACAAATTCAACTTCAATACCAACTACCGTATGGTCAGAGCAACCCTTACAAACAAAGCACAAAGAAAACAAAGAAATCACTTCAAACACAAAGCAAAGGCTTCAACTAATTATAAAAAGCCACAAATTAACACAACATTTAAAAAAACAAATGAAACACAAGAAATTTAGAACTTACAAATAAATGATATGTATAAGACGAAAAAGGAAGAAAAATTAAAGAAAACTGTACTAACATCTAAAACAAGAGACCTCATACTCGAAAGAAAAGAATTACTAAAGAACAGAAGAGATAAAGTAACAATAAAAAAAAATAACAAAACTAAGTAAAGAAATCAGTCACAACATAAAAAAAGACAAGGCAAATAAAAGAAAAAATGTATCGAACAACACATAACTAAAACCGGAGGTATAAATATAGCTTTAAAGGAATTAAAAGAGGAAAAATTATGGATCCCAAAAATTAAAAACAGTAAAAACAAAAAAGAAACTAGGAGACAACCAATTCTAAAAGTTGCGACAGATATTATCGCAAACTATACTCAACTGATAATACTTTGAAAATCAACATAGACCTCAATGAAAAAACAGAAGAAATCCCCCAAATCCTCGAAAGAGATGTCCAACATTCGATATACTCACAGAAGAAGGGTGAAGCTCCTGGAACAGATAACATAATTAACGAGCTGATGAAAGTGAGACTCCCAGAAACATTGCCAAGGCTAACCAAACTATTCAACCTTATCCTAAACACAGAAATTATACTGACACAATGGACGACAAGCTCGATAATTCTCATCCATAAAAAAGGGGACAAATCGGAAATAGGCAACTATCGCTCAGTAAGCAAACTATCTAACATATACAAGGTGTTCTCAAAAATAATATTAAATCGCATCACCAAGAGAATTACGAAGAACAACCAAGAGAACAAGCCGGATTTAGATCAGGATATTCCAGTTTAGACCACATCCGTGTAATAAAACAACAAATCGAAAAAAGTCAGGAATATCAGCAACCATTATACATTGGATTTGTGGACTACAATAAGGCTTTTGACTCATTAGAACACCACTGCATTTGGGAAGCCCTAAAAAATCAAGGAGTCGAAAAAACGTAAATAAGAATAATAAAAAATGTGAGAATAATAAAGCTCGAAACTTAAGGGGAACTATTTCCGATAAGCCGAAGACTGAGATAGGGCGACCCATTCTCACCAAAGTTTTTTTCATCGGTACTAGAAGAAGTCTTTAGAAAACTAGAATGGAACAATTTCAGAATCAACATCAATGGAGCAAAATTAAATCACCTAAGATTTGCTGATGACATAATTCTTATATCAGATAACCCAGAAGATCTCCAAAGCATGCTTCAGACCCTGGCACAAGAAAGCAAAAATATGGGCTTAGCAATGAATAAAACCAAGACCAAAATAATGACAAATAGATCAAGAAAAACGATAACAATAGACGAAGAGGAAATCGAATATGTAAACTCCTACATTTATTTGGGCCAACTTATTGCCTTCAGTGATCAAATGGAGTTGGAGATAGAGAGCAGAGTTGCAAACTCATGGAAAAGGTTTTGGGCCCTTAAAGAAGTCTTTAAAGGCAAACAGTATAACACATCACTGAAGAGAAAAGTCTACAATTCTTGCATATTACCAATATTAACATACGGCTGTCAGACTTGGGCAAACACACAAAAACAAAACCAAAAACTGATCACTTGCCAAAGAGCAATGGAAAGAAGCATATTAGGTTACACAAGGAAAGATAGAAAAAGAGCTATAGATATAAGTCAATAAACAAAGGTGGAAGACGTTACAACCAAAACGAAAACTCTTAAATGGAGGTGGACAGGCCATATCCTCAGAGAACTTAGGAACAAACGGACTAAAGAAATAACAGAATGGATCCCTAGATTTAAGACAAAAAGAAAAAGAGGAAGACAAAGAAAGCGTGGTCTGACGACATTAAGAAAACAGCGGGTCCATTATGGTATCGAACAGCCAAAATAAGAGAAGAGTGGAAAAAGCTGGAAGAGGCTTTTGTGTCGCAAGAGACACGCCAACAACTAACAACTGATCCATTGTAAATTATAATGAAAAGCAAATGACAAATACAAATACGTTGGCAAATAAAAGCTAATAAATAAAAAAAAATATTAATGTTTTCATATCATTTAAAACATTGTTGTTCCAAAGTAAAAATTTACTTTTAAGTACTTTTAGCAAATGGCGGACTTAGATAATGCTGAAGCTTAATTTAGGTTCCGTATGAAGTACTCGTAATCCGAATGCTTTCTACATTTTATTTCTTTATTTTCCGTCAACTTTGAATTATGGTAGGACAATGCGTTCCATATTGGTATATATATCGGTACATAACATTATACAGGGAATAACCAAATATACTAAAACTAATTCAAGGCTGATTTCAGTCCATAAATATTGAACAAATTTCCTCAAGAAACATAATATATTGAAATACGAACAATTAATGTTTGCCTCCCAATCCCATACAAGTTGAACGATCAGCTAATCCTAGTTTCTATAGAATGCACCAAATAATTATTAGAAAAACAAAAAACCCGCCTGCTTTTGACGACCTGGGTGTTTGGTGTTTATCTATGTATTTGTTATAAAATATAGTATCGTTGAGTTAGTATCCCATAACACAAGTCTCGAACTTACTTTTTATATATTTTTCAAGCTAAAATCCATCGTGCCGGTCAGGCTGCAGTGCGTTGCGTGCCAAACAATCAAACATACATCCATACATACTCTCGAAAAACATAACCCTCCGTCTGGGGCATTCGGGTAAAAATAACATATTTCGAAATGTGTTCCTCGGAGAAAGTAATTCTGTATCATATACTGAAATCACCCTTGAATAAGTTTCAGTAGATTTTATTACACGTTAAAATATATGGTTTGTATTTTTACTGAGTTGGTATTACTTACTCTACAATATGTATCAAAAACCCTGTCCGATCCTTGCAGGAGGAACTCTGACCGTCAATATGAACAACTTTTTCTATGGCCAAAGCTTAAAGCTCGATGAAAAAATCGTCATTTTCAAACAAATTGCTGGGCCGGCCGAACACTTTGAATGAAAATGTCGATCTTTTTACGAGTTTTTAGCGTTGGGCCCATAGAAAAAAGTTGTTCATATTGACAGTCTGAGTTGCTCCTACTAGGATCGGACAGGGTTTTTGTTACATATTGTATATGTACTTACCTATTTTGCAAAAACATTTTGAACTTCATTATAAAGTAATAATAAATTAATAGAAAGATTCAGAGTTAATAATCATTGGTTTCTTGTTCAAAGCAAGAGCTATCCTACTACTTACTTATACCTTCTGACCAGTACCTGTACATATACATAATATGTATTATTTTATAAAGCGTATAAGGAAATAATCATATTTTGGTAAAACTAATTAATTAGGTTAAAGAAAACGATAGCAATGTTAATAATTTTAACAGCGATAAATTTATATGTATACATATGTATGTTTATGTATACTGAGTTACAATGGCACAATGCCTATAGTAGGTTTTTGTTTGTTTGTTTTTCGTGTGTGTAAGTGGCCAACACTGGCGTCAGATTTTTCAGGCTGCCTAAAGGCATCTGATATGCTTGACGACTGCCATTCGGAAGTACGGAGGAGCACGAGAAAATTTTATGTCACTTGCGGACACCCATCCAAGTGCGGACCACGCCCAGTGTCGCTTTCGCGGTCACCGAGCTCCTAATAATAAATAAACTAAACTAATAGTAGGTATGTATTATGGAGTGAGGAAAATAATTTTTAGGGCAATGGAAAATATCGATTTCATTTTTACCCATACAATACTTTACCTAACGTTCTGGTGACATTGATAATACATAGGTCTAGCAGTTCCTGCGACTGCAACAATGACGTGGTCACGGTTAGTTATTTCATTCAGAAAACAGTCTAATTAATAAGTATTGACAGAGTCCTATTAAGAGTCCCCTTACCCTTAACAGACTTTCCCATACAAAAGTAGTCTGTCTAGCTTTTATTTTGAAACGGCATGTCAGATATTGGCGAAATTATGATATATTAAAGAAATTGCATATATTAAGGCATATAACTAGTTTTCACAGTCAAAATATGAACTTAAAAGAGAATATAGTGGATCATATCATATGGAAAATTTCTACACTCTCATATTTTCTTTCAAGTTCATATTTGACTGTCGATAACTAGTTATATGCCTAGATATATGCTATTTCTTTAAAATTACAAAATACAAATCTCACACGTCATTTCAAAATAAAAGTTAAGACTACGTTTGTATGGAAAAGTCTAGGTTAAGGGTACTCTTAAGTATACGAAATATGATTCCTGTCACGTTACAATTCGTTTGGTTTTCCTGAATTGTGTTGAGCAATATATGATTGAATTACTACTAATTTACAATTCAATATAGTACCATTTATAGCACAAAAAATACCAGTATTAACTTATGTTATAATTATGCTTTTCAGGTACCCACACGAGTCATGTAATCATCGAATCCAAACTGGTAAGCTTGGTTATGTTAAAGTATAGGAAACTGACCAACTGAACCACCTGCTAGATGCTCCGATGACCTGAGCAAGGTTGTAGGAAAGCGCTGGATGCAGGCCGCTTCCGATCAGTCGTTTTGGAAATCCTTGGGGGCAGTTGGGGGCGGCCTATGTCCAGCAGTGGACTCCTGTGACTGATATGATGATGATAGAGAACTGAGGGGTTACCTACTCCAAAACCGGTACGCAAGACGGATGCTACTGCGTATCCAAGTTTCAGTGTCAAGCAACATTGAACATTATAGTCTAGTTGGTTACTTTCCATGAATACAATTAACGAATACTCGTAACCAGAGAAGTGCGTGAACTTGCATGGAGAGGGCTCCGCAAAATGCCAGAGATTTATATAAGTGAACGTTGAGTTGACAACTTTACCTTCAATTGATAGAATTCCTATAGGTTTTCCTGTAATCTACAAGCAATTTACTTTTTGTACATACCTACCATATTTTGTATTTTTTTTTCTAAATTGTAGGCCTCAGTAGTTTCGAAGATCAGGGGGTGGGGGAGGGGGGGGGGTCAATTTACAGTAATAACAAAAATATATTTGGGATCCTCATTTGATACCAATACGTAACAAAAACCCTGTCCGATCCTTGCAGGAGCAACTCATACCGTCAATATGAACAACTTTTCCTATAGGACTAATGCTTGAAACTCGAAAAAAAATCGACAAGATCATACAAACGAGTTCGGCCGGCCCGGCAATTTGTATGAACATGTCGATTTTTTCTTTGAGTTTCAAGCATTGGTCCCATAGGAAAAGTTGTTCATATTGACGATCTGAGTTGCTCCTACAAGGATCGGACAGGGTTTTATTACATTATTGTATATGACACAGTAAGGTATGAAAATATTTTTTTATAATTTCCTAATTTGAGCTCCGAAAATAAATCTTATTAAAAAAAATATTCACTTTGCATATTTGTGTTTGGGTCATAGGATTACACCATCCTACCAAATTTCACCTGATTCGGCCCAGTAAATTTGGAGCAAATTGGCTGTGACAGACAGACGGACAGACAGACGCACGAGTGATCCTTTTCAATTTTTTGTACGGAACAAATGAAAAAAAGTATTCGGCCACCCAAACAAGTCAGCGCTCTGCCAGACGGACTTTGCATGGGAGGACGGTAGTTTTTTTATAGAATTTTAATAACTTTTTTTAGGAAGTACTTCGTGGGAAAATATCACCCTGTATATCAATTGCTTTTGACTACTTTGTGTAATTGACTCCGACGACATTGGACTCTAACAAAAATTTGTACCTACTTTAAAACCTATTCAGAAAGACCTATTCAGCGACAACCCACAACATGGGTGAGTCGAGAAAAAAAAAGATTTCCACTTTACAGGTGCGGGAGCTACACTTAATTTTTTTTTAAAGATCATACCACTTTGTCGTTGACTGATATACATCCATGCCCATGCCAAATTGCAGCCTAGTACTAATAATTTCTGAGTAAATCTGCGGACGGACAAACAGGCCGACAGACATGGCGAAACTAAAAGGGTTCCTTGTTTACTACGAAACCCTAAAAAATTGTGATGGTTTGCTAGCATCGTCTATTTATATGATTCGCATTCGCCCATTCCCTTGATCGAGCTTCTACTTGCGCTTGAAGAGAAGCAGCTGGTACCTTTTCGGTACCAGCTGCTTCTCTTCAAGCGGTTCGAAAAAGTTTTTTCTTTTCTCCTAGACCTGCATGAAAGAATTTATTTTTTATTATTTGAACATATGCAATTTACCTAAAAATGCCAAGCAAGAATCCTTATTTCTCTCTCTGCCAAGACGCAGACATAATAACACTTAGACGCAAAATTAACACTGCTGGCATGCAAAGTATAATGTATAAATCCAGGCGAGCCATGATTTTTACACGGCCTTATGCAAATTGAAACAAAACGAATAAGAAAAAGAACCGCTTAGACCAAGCTAGGGTAACTTATTACTCCAGTGTAATATATTTTTCATCTTGAGTATCTACTTTTGCATTTTACCCACCACTAAACCATAATACTAAAGTAAATATTTACACGGCCGACTTTAGCAGTGTACATAATTATAATGTGAAAGTTGTCTCTTGTCAATAATATAACCTAGTTAACATTGTGCATTATACATTCGTTCTTTATTCACTCTTGAACCATCGATTTATACCTACCGTGTTTGTCTCAATCCTTAAGTACTTTGGATTTAAGTAAACGAAGTTTTTAGTCGAAGAATTAATTCAAGTAGTACAATAATTATTTTAAATAATTACCTATATTAAATTAACAAATTCGTTTTTGGTCGGATCGGCCCTAATATAAGCATTCACGCAAGCTACGCGCAAGGTTTTAAAAAGATGAAAACAAAAACTTTCGCCACTTTCAGAAGAGTTAACGAACCATAGAAATGTTATTAGCATATTTTTTTTGTGTCCAGTACTTGTTTATGATAATCTATATAAATGTGGTGAGCTATAGAATTTCCATTTACATGGTAACCCCTGCGTGACGCTATTGAACGTGGATCATCGACCTGAAAGAAAAAGCTCCTACACGATGCTAGTGTATGGGTACTTTGCCCTTTATTTTATGGTATGATAATTCTGGCCATGTTAGCGGAAACGGCTTAGGCTACTTTGTGGTAACTGCTGACCTTCCCTTCTTATAATAATACTTTTCATTTTATGGTAGTAAGCATTTGAATTCATGAATTATCTTGTAAAATAAATGTACTTAAGTCAAACGATGTAATGTATATCAATGTTACTCGTTATTCGAATAATAATGATTGATTTTATTCCTGGTTACATTACATCATCGTTAAACTCAATTCTACAAGAAGACTTTCGAGTGCGCAGATTTTTAGAGCATCATTCAACATACTGATTACGAGTACATTTCCCATGAATTAAATATCGACTTCCCATACATTGACGCGATACAACGTATGAACATTTGAACCTCGTAGCAACTAGCAAAAAGTTCACACGAACGGTCAACCTAGCCTGCAATAGGTAACAATCACCAGCATGCCCTTTGAAATATATGATGGGTGGAGTCGTGAAACAGTAGACTGTAACGATCAGTTGAGTGGCAATAATGAGGCGTCTTACAATACGCGTCCCCTGTAGTGATCCGTACGATTTAACACTAGTTATTACGCAAGCTATTAGATCGTACGCGAACCGTCAACGAGAAGGATTCTCACGTCAAACCCCATCTAACAAGCAAGAATTACCGGTGATTGTATAGAAGAAATGTGCATTTAAGGCCTTCTTTGTTGCTACACGTTGTGTGATGATTCGTCGGAAAGACTTAAGATTGGTTTTCCACGTCAATACATATACATATTTCTGATTATTACATGCTTATACAACCATATACACCCGCTGCAATTGCACGTGTCAAACCTGCCAAGGTTATAATAAGTACTGGATAAATGTTTCGAAATAACATAGCACGAGTAACATGGATGTTAGATACTATAATAATTCTAGGCCTGTTACTCGTGGTGTCACTAGAATAGAATGATAAGAATAATATAAGCGTATCTTTCACGTGTTTATCAAAAGTTCATTGTTACAATAACTACTGTCCTCGTTCCCACTGCTAGATAACAAGTAAATGTTTTTCTATTTTGAATGTTTACCTTTGATTCGTTTGGCCTATGTCAAATGTAATTAGATTTTATCTCTGAATATATCTTTCATTCACTCATTCACACATTTTGTATTTTCTATATCAGCATATTGCCACCATATCCACAAACAAATTGCGTGGCTTCAGAAATGTTGGCTCCTTTTTACAAGCTTTCTTGTATGTATGTATGTTTGAGTTCAAATCTTGCAACACAATTTTCAACCAGTTATCCTCATCCGATTGTGATGAAATTTAGCATGTTATATAATATTATGGAATCAATGAGATGTTTTAATGATGGAGTCAGGAGATATTCGACGGAACTTAGTTATAAAACAACATAACCTCATTGAGAAGGACTCGTTTGATTTGTCTTGACAAGCACTTTATGGTAGACGATGCTTAGGGTCTGATCACGGAGACGGAAGATGGTCGATGGTCGATGAAACTCAGTAATGAATCGACGCACCTCCTCCGAGTTTGAACTAGTTTAATGTTAATAAGTACTTCGGCCTCACAATAAAAGCTTGTACTAAAAATGAAATTTTTCAAAAAATCTTATTACGGATGTAATGTAAATTTACTTCAATGTGTCTATCTACCTACATACATGCTTTGCAGCGCGTACAAACGTTCACAAATCTTTTCGAACCTCAAATTACTCAGTTTACGTATAGACCCAAATAAAATTTCCATAGTACTGCGTTATATGTCATAATTCATTTCTTTATAGCAAAAGTTTTGAACAAATTGCATTATTCTCAATATTATTTGCTGTATCTATTTATGGATTTTGTGACTATATCTGTATTACGTGTATTATCTTCATTAATGATATAAGTTTTGAAACAAAATACATTTAAAAATCAATAAAACATTTACTGAGAATGCGCATTTAAATTATTTTCAAATTTCTCCTTAATCGTTCTCAATCTTATAAGCTACTAAGGTATTGAATCTCATGTCACTAGTAGATGCAGATCCAAAGCCTTATTAGGTCCAATTAAACTTTTATAAGCTTAAATATTGCATATTTGTTATATCGTAAATTAGTTTTTTCTACTCCTGTACTGTTATCTGTCTTTTGAATGGTCCCGAACACTAATATATGAACATAGATTATATGATTTCAGAAAAGTCTATAGTCTATTCCAAGTATAATAGCACATGTCGTTATTTCGCCAAAACGATACTCCTAGCGATAGACCTATAACTTTTTTTCTTTAGATCTACCGTACTGCCAACGTAATAAAATCGTTAGTTTAACGTATGGTGCCATTTTTCAAACGTGGTGTCACTGAACAAACGGTTTTTTGTATGAAAAAACATTCGTTTAAGTGACTCCATGTTTCAAAAATGGCACTTTTGGTCACTAGGAAGACGTCAATAAAAAAAATTAAGTCTTCCATAGATACCTAGTATCTAGCAAACATATAGTAGTATTTCATACTTTTCTTTATTTATTTTTGGATTTATTTTAGTAAATGTAATCGTAGAAAAAGTATTGTATGCAACGTTGTATAATTATGTCAAAAAATGCTAGATGGTGTCTCCTTACGATGCTCGCCAAGGCCCGCATCGTAACCTGCGCCACTCGCATTTTATGAACCTTCTTGATACTGTTATACAACTGTTGCATAAAATACTATATTCTGGATTTATTTTATTTATAAAAGTAGCTTTTGGGTCTCACGGTCCTCAGCTCCGTCTATCTTGTAATAAGGATAGACGTGATAATGTTGTTTCATTTATTTAGGTTTATTCCATTATTCTAATTACTTGACTCTCCAAGTAAGATCAATAAATACGAATGAAAATGTTCACCATACTAAAGCCGGCATTTACACTCACAAACACACAAATCACTGCTGCTTTCTTATATCTACATATTATATTTTTATCAATTCTCTGCTACATTTCTACTTAGAATCCATCCATAATGTAAATACACCGGACTCGGGCTCACTCACCCATGTCCAATATTTACCTTATCATTATCACAATTCTACCAATATACACATTAAACCGATACGGCTAACCACTACTACTTAGCGAAATTGCTTTCATAATTCCACGAATCTCCATTTTATATGAAAATCCTAAGCGTTAGCTATTTCCGTTCATAAGTTTCGGCTTCGGGTAGTGCCGGTCATGAGAATCTATGTCTAACACTACACATAATAGATGTTAGATTCCTAACTCTATAGCAATAAGGTTTATTTTAAGGACCAGAGACATTTAAGGCGAAGGCGTGGCGTACCCTGCAGTCCCAATGGGACTCGTTTAGCGAAAATCGAGACGCGTCCAATGTTCTAGATTATGTAGTTCATTTGGTAACCTTTACATATTTGAATTTCTAAGATTGAATCACGTAACCTAGCTTGCCACATTTCGGTTTAAGTGCTTATATTGGTAATTTAAATTTCAAATTAGCTTAGGGCTTCTTTTGCCTGTTACACGGTTTAATTGCATGAATTTGTGATCAGTATGTGACTCTAAATGTTAAAGGAAAACACGCGGATATACTTTACTGCTAATATCATAACAGTACAGTTGAATAAACATGGCATCTGTGAGAGAGGAACGCAAAAAAATCTTAGTTGGTTTGATCGAGAATGAGAATCGTTTCGTATTGGATCTATTACCGTTAACCGCAGCAATAATGCACACAAAAATGCAACACCTGCTTTCTCACGAGATACAAAAACTAGGCCAATGGAGAATGAAAGAATGCCGCTTAACAACCTACAGTAATCTTACCATTTAAAAATCCTTCTCTGCGTGTAATTGTCAGCGAAACTTGTTTGTATTTGTGCAATACAGTTCAATGCAAATTTGCTCTCGAGGAATTCACTATCATGGTCCTGTTTTAAATTGTTTCTTTAGTTGCAAATCATGCGATGCTTCATCTTCTTTATTGTTAAGATTTCCGGAAAATATTTGACTGCCGACGCATTTGCATTCATAATGATGATGAAATACCCTATTCAGATAATGGAATAGTCTTTTTGTTCTAATGTTTATTTAACACCCTAATTTGAGTCTAAAACAATGGCGACATTACAGTATGGCTTCAAATTTACTTAATGATCTAGGGTTTCGTGTTCTCTTCCATTAAAAGGCATGTACAGGTATTTCTGAGAATAACTTCACAAACATTTCGAGAAACTGTTCATTCATCTGTAATATTGACCGGTCAATTTTGGCGGTCATGTTTACATGGAACATCAAATGTCGACATTTATTGTGAGCGACCAACCCTCGTTTCCTTGACGAGACAAATGCCTTCTTTATTGGAAACGTCCTGAAAATACCGAATCTTTAATTGTCCGTTTTTAGTCAATGTTATTGTCTTGTACGTTCATTTTATACAAGATATTAAGAAAAGCAGAGTAGCACTAGTCGTTAGATAAACAAAAAGTCTAAAGAGTCAACTTTATCATTAAGATTGTGGCTAGATATAGTGGAACAAACACCTGTATTATTAAATTCTGATGTTGTTCACACCACACAATCTACACGGCAGTGAATATATTCTCTGGTAGTGGCAAGCCACTGGCCTTTGACAACGTGCGCCTGAAATGTTTTCCAGCCGTGTAGTTACGCCTCATGACGCTCCCTCCCACATTTCCCGGCGGCAGACCTGCATTTTTAAAATTCATTCGTCGGAAAACACATTATTATTTTTACGACGCTTTAAGATAATTGTACGGAATTTAAATTTTTGCGCCATCTTTTTTCCTCTGTCTGTAAATTGCCCTTTTTGTACTATCGTATTTATGTGCAAATCTACACTTTTTGTCATCACGTTTTCCGGTAATTGGTTGTACAAAAAGATTTGTGCCATTAACAAAGTAGTCAGTAACTCCACAAACTGTAACTAAACTGTTGGTATTAATAACTATCTCGTTTGAATCAAGTTTAAATATTTCAGATACAGAAATATGAGTATTTCTAATTATTTCAGATCTCCTCCTCCGAATCCTCACAGAGCACAAAATGGACGTTTCACAATTGCCAGATGAATTTTTTCACAACGACTGTTCAGAAAAAAATAATTCTCTCTGCATATAAAAAAACGACTCGTTGAAAACGCTGACTCTCATTTCGCGAGCATTTATGGACATTCTAATGTTGAATTTACATTACATACCGTCCCGTAGGGCATTCCAGAAATTGGCGTTGTATTCCATACATGCATTGCGTCCACTAGTTCCAAACTGTTTTTTGCAAAAAGTTGTTTAATTAATTAGTTTTGGCCTGGCTTTTGCTATGGATTGTATAGTTGTTGTAGAAAAAATGGTAGCACATGTTGAGGGTGGATTCACAATTTCACATGAGTTGTGGAAGGGGCTTGCGTTTGCGTCGCAGAGATGTAATTAAGCGTATGATACGTGCCTCGCTGACCGGCTGCGCCCACTCTCGAAGCCCTGGTTAGGGCTGTCGTAATTAATTTATTTAATTACACTCACTTACAAGGACAGTTTGTTAAATTGTTCTGCGAATTCATTTTGTATACCTGCCAGTTAGTAAAAACGGTATAGCTGGTGAGTCGTAAAGGTCAGTAGTTACTGAAGTTATGTGGAAATTCAAAGAAAATTCTAAGTAGGTGAGGTAAGCATTTGGTATTTAATCATTACCTCGGACCAGTATTCAGCCGCACATGGATGTTAAATTATGATTGATTGTTATTTTCATGGCTAGTATTTTAGTGACAACGAGAACTACTAAGGTGGGTCAAGCTGATCATCAACAAAACCTAGCTTTATTATTATATATTTTACAAAAATCCAACCTAAAGTATAATTTAATAAGTATATTCCGGGCAAACAATATTTAAATTATGTACATATATGTGTATAAAGTTTTAATTTCTTAGATAGAACTTATTTTACTGATGAAATGATGAATTTTTAATCCTTGTTTCTTCAAAAGTTTGTCATTTGAGTGTGTGGTCAAGGCTTAGCATTGGCTGTGTTCAGCGTATTTAATAGGTCTAGAATCTACATTGATAAGTTCCTACGAAGAATAATAATTCATGTCAATAGCCGATGCGGCTAGCAACCCATCAGTATTCTTATTCTTTTTCACGCCCACCATCACCCTAAACGTAGCCTTTGTGTCTATGGATCCAGGCTATGTTTGTTTACGCCTCTAGGGATAAAGACATGATAATGTATCTGTATTTTCGATAAATATACCTCAATATGTCGCATATTCAGGTATATTTATTGGGAGTTAGTACAGAGATGGCGAAGGACAGAAAATTATGAAGAGAGTTGACATACAGAGCCGACCCCAAATAGGAAAAAGGCGAGGAAAGAAGAAGAATACCTCTATATGAAGCAGTCAGAGTTTTGAGCTCAAACCTCTACCTATTGCTCCATAGATTTTCCCTCTCATATGATAACATAAATCATCTAAAATAAATCTAAACGCTGATAGATAGCCCTGCCTAACCGCGTATCACTGAACGAGACGTGTGGTCACTTCGCAGCTGTGTTCAGCACATATGACGGAACTGTTGGACTAAATTTTATACAGTCATTGAATAGTTTCACAAAAGTGTACGAATTAAATCAAGTGACAGGATATCTCAGCAATACATGATCGTCTATTTTTTTCATGACTGAAAAGATCCAAGAGGAATTTACGGCGTAAAATTATCATTGGACATACTCGTAGATAATTTGATGCCGAGAAAGTCGATGTATATGTGAACGAACACGACACTCAGTGCATGGATCACCTTTAGCCATGTTACAACTGCCCAACTCCTTGCACAATGGCATGCCTAAGTGAGGCCAACGACAAAGTACACACAATAAGAAGATAGTTTGGGTGCTGTTTTATTTACAAAGTACAACTAGCGGTCGCTAGTTTAATAATAATAATAGTATTTCAAACGCTACGGATACTGCTCCTAACTGCGATTTAATAGTGCAACTTTCGCCACCTCAATGAAAAACGTGCGGAAAACCCGGATATCGCTAGTAGGAAAGACCCTTATGGTGTGCACGCCTGTAGTTGATGCTTCAGACGACAGGCAAAGGTAAAGCGAAGATTAATAGTCGAGAAGGGAGTAAATGTCTGCAGGTGCCATATTAATGTTGTTACAAGTGGCTAAGCCTGTTACTGTTACCTTTTGTCGCCTGTTGTTATGTTACATTAGTATTATTTTGATATCTCATACGTAACATTCGACTTTCAGAACAAGAACTTCACAACTCAGAATGCTGTTAATTGTGATTTGTGATGCGTGAATTTATTTGAGTTGTACTACAGAATACATAATAGTGCAGGTTATAATAGTAGATTGTGCTACAAGGGGATAAGGTAATGTTTTGAAGGCGAGGGCGCTACTTTGAATCCAGAGCGAAACGAAGGATCGCTCGTGATTCTACGGTGGAATCCTGAGTGTAGCGAGGGATTCATGTACATATATCGCCCGAGATAAAAATATTACCGTACCCGAGTAGCACACTCTACTTTTCATCTCCATCTATGAGAAAAACTAGCACATACAAAACAGAATATAAAGAAAAATAGAACACCTACAATACCTCATCAGACTTCAACCGACAATTTAATACTAACCTTTGTTTGGTGTCGTTTTCATTAAATAAATATTAAGAAATATTTTTCCGAAAACCAGCAAATTAAGATGAAATGTTCACTCATAACTTTGTTTGCGTGGTCCATCATATATTTTTATTTTTATAAATAAACTTCATAACTATTCACTATTGGCTTGAACTCACGAAACAGTATTCACATTTACATAAATAATTACATTTCAGTACAAATAACCTAAAACTTCTGTTAAAACCTAAAATTACTTGAATCAAAGAAATTAAATGCGCTTTTTAATTATGTATACTTATTTCTTTTTCCGAAGCAAAGAACGAAAAAATGTTAACCTACATTCATCCATGTTAAAGACGATATGTATTCCAAATTTAAAAAATCACGAAGTCTGTGCCAATTATATTTTATTTTAAAACAAAATTCTTCTTTTTTTTTTGCTGGACTGCCAACATTATTTTTGATTCTACATAGATTACACTCGTATTCTGTTTTCAAATTGGTTTTAATCCCTAGAGATCTTCTTTTTCTCGTTTTAGTCCCGAGAGAATAACCAGTAACTAGCTCTAAATGTTTTGGGATGAAAACATCGTTTTTCGAGTAGATGAGATGAAAAAACATTTGTGAGCAGCAATATGAATTAAACGGTAAATAGAGTCTTAAAAGGCCTTTGGCAGAAAATCTAGATTATATTATTCTAAAATAAATAAGAGATTGTTATCTCTTTGATCTTGACTCGTAGTTCTTACCACATTCCGGGTCACTGAGCCAGACAGAATAGAAACAAAAATGATTTACTTCCACAGCCGTAAATGTCCCGGAATGTGTTAAAAAGAACCGTAAAGTTATTTGTTTTGGTTTAAATAAGATATTTCAGACGTATTTCTTCTTAAAAAATGTTCTTATTAGTAATAATTAATAATCTAATATATAAAATTCTCGTGTCACAGTTTTCGTTGCCATACTCCTCCGAAACGGCTTGACCGATTTTGATGAATTTTTTTTTGCTTATCCGGTATCTATGAGAATCGGCCAACATCTATTTTTCATCCCCCTAAATGTTAGGGGTAGTCCACCCTAAATTTTTTTTTTATTTTTTAGACAAAATTTTTAATTTCAATTTTTTTATGATACAACATACAAAAATACATACAATCCTCAATTTTGGCAAAACAACGTTTGCCGGGTCAGCTAGTGATAATATAATATTATGCATATAAAGCAACATTCTCAGTTCCAATTTTGTAACCGACTTTTTTCACAATTTTCAATTGAGTAATTTTATTCTTGCTACATTACTTAAATGAACCACATTTGGTCTTACGCACTCTTTTATTACGTAGTTTCCCTGCGTGAGCCATACTTGGGTGAGGAAGTAGTCGATACGCCGGTCAAGTTGAAAGCGTAATGGCAGCTAATGTTTCCAAAGAAAACCATATCGCCCCATCGATCACGTCACACGATGCGGATACACGATGGAATACCATAAAGCACCTTTGAAGAGCGTTGTGAAATGAAAGTACGTTTCACTGTTTGTGGTATGCCTGGCAAGATGGCAATTTTGGTATAATATGTATTATGATAGCAGCAATGAAAGCATTGGATTTTGTGTTTCATATAGAAACTTGTCTCGATGAGATGATTGATATCATATATCTTCGTGATATCAAAAGACTAATGTCCAAAGCTGACCTAGCAGGTCAGATTCTAGCATTTATCTTTTGAGGGCATTGCTGATGCTTTCATATTATTATTAAAATCTTTATACACTAACCAGTTGAAATATTCGGATGCCCAATTGAGCTTACATAAGATATAATACATCAAAAGGGAGAAAGCGAACAAAGTAACCCAAAGCCATCATTTTATCCAGTATCTTTGAAACAATTTTACTTATTTTTATTTACATTCTATCCACGTAGACTAATCCGTAATTAGCATTCCAGCGTCTAGAGAACAATGCAATACAATCCACCCTTCAAAATGTCCCAGACGGTGTCAGTTAAGTATCTACTCATTATATATTACTTTATTTGAATATGTACAATATTTTTGAAAAATAAAATGTTCGAACGTGGGTAGAAAGACTTAACACCCACAACTTCGTCATTGTTACGCTGCGCCGGGTTGCAATGCTTATTTATGTTTGAATAATTCTTGTTCTCGCATCACACACTCGAGGGACTTATTTTACATGTGTGAAAATAACTGAAATGTCACCCAATTTAAATGTAGGCGAGCCCCGAAGGAGAAAAGGGAAAATTATTTTGTTATCCGAGCATATTACCGCTCGTAAACATTGGATTGTAATGTACAGTTGCATACCTTTATTTAGATGTTTATGTTCTCATCGAGTTTATTTTAATAACTTTAGTTAAATTCTCGCACTGCACCTTTTTATGTGTATTTTTTGGTTAATATTTATAATATTTTGACGACCTCCGTGGCGTAGTGGTCACCATGCTAGTCCGCTATCTAGAGGTTCCGGGTTCGATCCCCGGTCAGTGCAAGTTGGAAAATGGCCTGTTTCGAATTGTCCTGGGTCTTAAGGTGTTTATCTATATATGTATTTGTTATAAAATATAGTATCGTTGAGTTAGTATATCATAACACAAGTCACGAACTTACTTTGGGGCTAACTCAATCAGTGTTATTTGCCCGTTTATATTTATTATTATTTATTTATATTTTGATAAAACAAAAAATAACACGACTAAAGAAATCTTATTTTGAAAACAGCAAGAAAATTGGTTATGCAATAAAGCAGCAATTATGCAATAAAGCAGCAATTAGAATTTTAAATATTGCTATAAAAAAAAGTGGAAGCGTAGTGGGGACATATCGCTCCTCTCTCTCTCTTTCGTATGCGCGAGACCTAATAGCAATGACGTCAAGAGCGCTGTACGTGCATCCTTTTTCTGTTACTTGACAGTTTCCCTTTCCATCAGATTTTAATGGCTTATTATATAACTTACTTATTTTTGAGCAGATTAAGGAAATTAATTTTTTTTCGGTTTCAGATTATGTTACTTATTTTTATGAACAATGAAAAAATATTGATGTACCGTATTTCCCCATATCTCTCATCATTAGTTATAAGATTAATTAAATAATCCAATTGTATTTATGTTTTGTCATTGGACACAAATTATGTTTCATGAAAATGTCTGCTGCGCCTGTACTTTTAAGTTAAAAACTGTATTAAAATTTTCAAACTGAGGACCGAAGATGGGTCTTACTTTCTTTGACGTTGTTTTATAGGTAGCTCGCCGCCTTTATTTCACACTTCAAAAATTCGAGCCATCTCGGGCCACGCTTCCTTTGAACTCTGGCGTGGTGTAATGTCTGTGTTTATTTTCCGCAGTTTCCCCGACCGTTTGTTTACTGCATTATTGTACACTGCCTGATAAAGATTTTATATCCATCCGGGATTCGCTTTTATATTAGCTTTCTACTCTATTGTAATTTATAACAGACAGTACATATAGCATTGTCTGAGTCATGCTCTGTGTAGTTTACGTCATTCCAATAAACAAACCAACATTAACGTTTCGATATAAATAATGAATGTTACTTATTATCCTGATCAGAATGGCTCGTCACGGAAGTTAATTTAAGTACAGACTATAGTTTTACAGGCAATATATACACTTAACCATTACATTATACACATTATAGTCATGTTTCATGCATAAATTGAATAAATTGACAGAGCTTAAAGCATATGCACACCAATGCACATACTAAAAGGTTTCAGAAGAATCGTTGAATATGATAAGATAGATAGATAATGCATTTATTTTGTTCAACTGTTAGATATGTCAGAACAACGATTTCTATACGATACTCTGTGCACACTGATCAATTTTTCTGTTAAGATTCTTACAAAAGACTTCGACAAAAACGGGCCCGTGGTAGTCAGTAAAACTTTTAGGGGCCGGCTATATTACACACAATCCCAAACTTGTTCTAACTCATTTAGGATCAACCTCTGTGACCTTTATACGATGACTTTTCTTGAATTCATCCTAAATTCGGATGCTAGGCTAACGCCCAGGATTTAAGTAATTTTTCAAGGCTTTTCGAATCATCATAAGGGAGACCCCCTTATGATGATTCGAAAAGCCTTGAATGAAGCCTAAATCTTCATGTCATTGCCAGACCGATATTTTTTACCATTTTGTGTGTAGATGGTGTGAGGTGAGGCACTAATAAGTATTTTCCTCCATAAGCTTTTCTGCATGAACATGAGAGTATGGCACGTCTTTACTATCGTGAGACTGCTACCCGTCCCTGGCCTGGCCATCAAACGGCTCATTGTTATGCCTTCACTAACAGCAATCAACGGCTATTGGTCACGGATTCTCTAAAATCTGTTTTTCTTTATCGTCACTATTATTTTTGTTTCTATTGCGTGAGCGCCGTGTAGCCGGGTCCTGTTTGCGATTTGTGTCGATTGACTTTTATTACTTATAGACGTTTATATGCAATTTTTCGTAGATATACTAAAAACATGATACAATGTTACTCACGGGATTCATTCCTTATAAAATTTCGCATTTATACAAGATAAGGTAGGATTAAAATAATCTATATTGATTGTAGGGATTTCCCAACAACCATATAAGCTAGATATGTGTGACGTAGTTGGTGTCTTTATTTGTTTTTTGCCTGTTTACTGTGGTTTTTATTTACGCAAAGCTATGTTTCAATGTCTAACCGGACGTTACTCGGACTAAAAATAACTAAATTAATCATTATTAATAAAGCAGCAAAAAGAAACAAATACTACAAGTACTTTCACAATTTTATGGTGGTAGAATTACAGTGAAAGTTGTTACGCGAACCGAAATAAATTCAAATACTTTTGCTTTACATACGAAAGGTACGCCTAACCTGAGCACAAAATGTTCTCAACAGCCCTCCAGGGGTCGACAATAGAGTGTTTTATGTGCAGAACTATACCCACGAATTATAGGCCGCTCTCGTGGACGTCTAAATGGAAATTTAAAACTTATTTACGTATACTCCAGTCTACTCGAAGTGCTCAAAGGTGGGGATTCAATACGTCAAGAACTGGGCTGGGGGACATAATAATACCATTATCTAAAGACGTGGGGTGAAATGGACACAAAAGAATTGTAAGTATTACTTCATACGAATCGACTTAAAAGTGTGGTATACAAACCTGTTTATTTTGCCTACTTTCTTATTTACATTATTGAAAATGTGACACGTAATTGTTAAAGTAATTAAGATTAAAATGCTTCTTTAATCACAATTCAGAAATACAATCTTTCTTATCGGTATTATACTTATTATTTTTTATGAAATATGCTTAGATTTACAACATACTGGACTAATATCTTTCTTTGCATTTTTCTTCTTTCTCATGATCATTCGATCGTTCGGAATGAAATAAATACCAAGTTGCAAGGTTATATTAATACCCAGGTTATAACCACGTACCTACCACCTATTTTCATTCATTACTCAAGCAGGTAAAGAGACGGATGTGGAATCCCTTTCCGTGAAGCGATCGGAAGTTATAAATTCAAATCGACTATAATCGATAATTTGAGTTGAACAGGTGTTTGAAGTTGACCTTATGATGGTCAAGGTGTAAACGTTAGTTTTTCTACAATGTCTTGAGTTTTACTAGCGGTTCTTCTACCTGCTTAATTTTTTTATTCGATGGGATTAATAAATCATTCATTATATTAGATAAAATATGAAGTTAATTGAATCTAAGGCATATTTGCCACGTCGTACTATATAATACCGCAAGTAATACAAATGTACAGTCAAGTACCAAGATACCTGACCAGGCCCTCTACTTATATCTTGAATTTTCTCTTAAACTACAAAAATTATATTAACATGAAAATTTATATTCAGATAGATTTTAATTAAGTCTTTCTAAATATATATTTTCATGTTAATATTATTTTTAGTTTAAGAGAAAATTGAAGATGTAAGTAGACGGCCTGGTCAGGTATCTTGGTTCTTGACTGTACTTTAACTTCTGTTTCAGTCATATAGTAAACATTGTTTCCACTCAAGGATCCATATTTTGCATGAAATTTTATTCAAGTTTCCTGCAATTTTAAGCTAGATAAATTAGTAAGCAAACAAATTGTAGAGTTCCGTTACTCTAATGTAAGCAATATTAACCAAATGTTCACTTCGAATATTCAACTACCATATTTCTACACCACGTAAAAACCTAATAAATAACCGTCGCACACACGAAACTGTCTAATTAGTTAACGCCCCTTTCTCTTATTTTAAGCTCCATAATAATTTATAGCCACGATTTTTCGAACTAATTAAAATATATGAGAGAATAATTCACCACTCTTAGATCTAACGTCTAGCCTCAATTTATGCACGAGGTTGTTGCCAGGAATAGGATGCCATTTCGACTGTCACTTACCGGCGGATCCCAGAGGATCACATACACTATTTATTTCCAGCTCTTCCTCACGAATGGTTAAAAAGATCAGGAACTTTCGTCCCTTAGGTAAAGGCGGTTAGTTTGGTGTTGTTCGTACCAGGTAATAAATTGCAGACGAGCCGGTAAGTTTCCTTCTTACCTGTAGGTAAGTTAGGTACCTACGTGAGTTCTATCTTCGTGACTGTAGAATTGTCTCGAGTCTTACTTTATATACTAACCCTCAAATTCATAAAAATTAACAAACGTTTGCTAAACCTATTTTAGTTAAAACATGTTTTGTCCCTTTCTCTCTTTTTTAATATTTGACATTGAAAGAACGAGACAAAACAAATTTTAACTAAAATAGGTTTAGCAAATGGTTGTAAATTTTTTTATGAATAAGGGGGTAAATCTTTAGCAGCTTCTAACATTTCAAATAAAACTAATCTTTCTTCATTTCGCCCTGACTTTACCCAGTTATTTCATTTCCTTGGCAGATGCGCCTCTCGCTGAAATGCACGGATATATCTCCGATATTTCCTTATTTGATCCGACACTATCTGCAAACTGTTATCCGGAGTTGTATCCAATATCAAGAGCCGTATAAGTTGTTCGCTCAAAAAACAAATATTCCCTGACACGGGAAGACATTCCCTTATGCGGTTAGTTATAAACCCTCAAATTGCCGCATGGCGGGGAAATAAAACTGGATCCTTCCGCCGAATTCATTGAGTCACGTTCAGCTACGTCGAAAACAAAACACAATTTGGTAGTTTTTGCGGCTTATTGTGATAGCAATAAGGTTGATAAACTCTGTAAATAAGCGAAATACATATTTTTACACGTTACTGAATGGATGCAATACCTCTTAACTAGGACTATTTATTCGTATAATCTACTTTCATTCCCAATACCTTTTAAATTAAAATTTCTAACGATCTAGCTCTTTTGAAACATGTTTCATTTGTTAATATGAACAACAATATCCTCTAGCTAGATAATTCCATATCCTTATATCCTTTTTCCAATGCTCTTTTAAACCCTCGACAAAAAAGATATACGTCTGTCTGTGGTATCGTAGCTTTCGATCGTATGGACCGATTTCGATGTGTTTTTTGTTTTACGTAAAAGCATGTATTGCTCTGTTTCTTAGCTATGCTTGATGGAAATCGGTTCAGCGGCTAAAACGTTATGAACTTATGATGAGGGAAGAACGCTTGGAAGTCGGGGTGTTTTTAATTTGCCTGGAAAATAAATTTGTTGAAAGTTTCGTTTCTTCACACGTGCATAATCTGTTGTTTGTCACCTTATCTACATAATTTATTTAAGTCATAATTCGTGGCGAAATGGTCACTATGCTAGTCCGCCACCCAGAGGTTCCGGGTTCGATCCCAGGTCAGGGTAGATTGAGACATGGCCTTTTTCAAATTGTCCTAGGTTTCGGCTGTTTATTTATATATGTATTTGTTATAAAATATTGTATCGTTGAGTTACTATATAACCATAACATAAGTCTCGAACTTACTTTGGGGCTAGCTCAATCAGTGTAATTTGTCCCTATATATTTATTAAATTATGACAAATAAGTATTCCTTCGAAATGCCAATTTATCTAAATATCGTTTCTTTTGGAATATTTTATCTTAATCTATTTCCTGTAAATAAAACAAGGTATTTATTTCGTTCTTATTTACTCGAAAAGAATTATTGTTTTCTTCCTTAACTCTGTTAATTAATACATCTTCATTATCATTAGCAATAATATTTGCTTGAGAATTACTAATATGTAATTGGTATGGCGTTGCGTGCTCGTTCGGAAGTGGGCTACGCAGAGAAACCCTATGGTATTGATCGCTCGTGCCCCACGCGTTATGCCCATCGGCGACAGTGGGGCGCTCCCGACTTCCCGTAAACACTTCAATGGTTTCGATACAACTTTTTTCATAGCAAGTGTCGTAGGAACTAGTTTTTTGAAAGTGCCAGTGACAGTTGCTTATCACTCTTCAAAACCGATTTTTTATTGTAATATTGTAACAGGGTCATTAAAATTAAATGCCAAATTTACCTCATCGCCAAGAAACATGTTTACTGTTGTAAATAACGCTAACGATGAAGGCGATTTTATAAGGAAATTTAATGATAAGATGACTATAGTCAGTAACAGTTGTTTCGGTAAATGCTGTTTCAGATATCTAATTGTCTGTCTAAAATACATGCAAATATTGCTTATTAGGCATAAAAGATGCATGATAATTATATATCAAGCTCAATTAGAATTTTGCTTTTGGAAATTTTTGGCTTAGGGTTTATTCGAGTATTGATAAAATTTATGATTGATGCAGCTTCAGCTTTAAGTCTAGTTATAAAGTCTAATGGAATAAATCTACAGACTTTAAATATATTCACCATCATCAATCAAAATGTGGAGCGTGATCGATTCAAGTATTGGAACTATTGAACTGTTCTGAACCGGGAAAGTTTTATTGTGTCCGTAATACTGTTTAAAGGCCCTGTAATTGTAGATAATTAAGGAAGTTGTAGGTGCTGTTTGACTTCAGTCGGTTGCCATTTCTATGGAAATAATAGGCCCCGGATTTAGGGGTTTTATTGTAGCGAGAAGAAATTACTGAATAATATTTGCATGCGAAATTGTCGTTTGTTCAGCGTAATGTAATGACGCAGATAAACCAGCCGGCGAAGTTTTGTAAGCACTTCCCTTGTTCTCGGTAAAAATACTAAAACTGCCGGCATTCCGCGATAAAGCTGAACCAAGATTATGAAGTTTAATAGCTACAATACACATGAACGGCTGCAACAATTTCGTCAAACACGAACGAGTATTTACTTGCCCATGTTCCGGATTAATCTCTTTAATGGATCTTTGTTTTTGTTCTGCACTATATTTTCTTTGCTTCCGACGACGGAGATTTGCCCTAGTTTATAGTCCACTATGTGTTTTGAATTGAAACATTGCGCCCTGTGGCTGTAGCCGTACGGACATAAACATCCAGCGCAATGAAAGGAAATGGGTTACCCAAATATAATTCAATCACTTGGTGTTTCAAATTAGATTTTGATGATACTCTGGAACTCATATTCTTTTTTAAGTTTAACCTAATTTAATATTGAACTAATACCACTTAACTCTTCAAAGTCATGGTTGTTACAAATTTTATTACTTATGGGAGATTTTATTAATTGACCGTATACCCTAGGGGAAGTAGTATATGGATGGATTAATAGCAGTAATGGTATTAACAGCTTTAATTGAAATTAATGTACTTAAGATTCCAATCATCCGATATTACATAAAAGATACGGAAGTAGATTTTTCCGGTCCACAATGATATAGCGTCGCTTGTTTATCGAACAGCTTGCCCCTATGCGGGTGCATTGTTGTCTCATCCTGTACACGAGCCTTTGTGTTCCGGTGCTAAGCGCTGTTGACGTTCCGAAAAGAGATAAACAAGATAAAGTACTTGTTCAGCACCTATCCTGAATCTACAAGAAACGACCTGTCCAAGCGGTCTGCGGAAATTGCGGCAACGGAGAGGGTTACCCGGAAAACATCCGAGATATTTTGTTTTAGGGGAAGAAAGATTTAGGGCGTGAGATAATAGCCACTCCCACGTTTATCTTGTTGTAGCTGTAGCTTGTTGTTGTAGCTGTAGCACGCTTAATATATTGGACGATGTTCATCAAGACATAGTGGATTATGAATTGCAGGTTTGATATTTTTTTCCTTTTGCATAGCGAATAGTTTTCTGCTTATTTGTTGTGTGTCTTCATCTATTTGTTGTTAGGCAATTTTGTCATCGTTCCTGCCAATCTTATCATTTGCCTTGTCTTGTGCATTTGTCTTCCAACAATGTATAAATCTGTTAAATAAATCTTCGCACGGAAGCTCGGGTATTTCTGTATTTCGCTAGAACGCGCACCTCGACTCGGCCGTAATCGGTTCTATTGTTTACCGAGCCATTGTCAGACTTGACATGCCACATTCGTGTACCCAGTGGAACGCCGCACCATACCCATCGCGACAGAACTTCTATTACGTATACACACATTTGTGTAAACCTGCCTTGTGATATGCATTTATTTCTAACGCTATTGTTATCTACCTTTGTGTTTCTGTAACATTCCAGCTTCAATTTGAATTCTTGTTACTTACAATACTCGAAAACATTCTTCATTTGAATACTGAAAAATCAGCTTTCGTCAAGGGGAATATAAATTCTTATTTAACTATTCTATAATATAAATTCTTATCTAACTCTTATTTGAAATTTAATAAAAGTGACGGTCTTCCATTGTATTTTATTAACGGAAGTGAACTGGATCATCGACATCGGATTGCTGTAACGATAGGATGTTAATGATCCAATCCGATCATTCGGACTCGAGCCGACATCATGTACAAAAGTTACATGTCTCATAGCAATGCTTTCCGGCGGAAAGCGTCTCGTAATGCCTCCTCGCAGTTTCATTGGAGCGTGGTTTGTGTTTTAATCAGCCTTAATATACATATAGTGCCTGGCAGTTTTAAATTGAGAGTTTCCTGCATAATCAAAGCTGGTTCGCCATGCGACTTTCCTACTTCATTATAAGGAACATTTGCACGCTCCGTTGGAGTCCGTGACTTCGTGGTCTTCTGTGTTTTCACCGGGAATTAGTAAATATGTTAGCTGCAAACTATTTTCGACTAAAGACTCAAGTTTCTCAATTGTCGTAATGACAAGGGATGTTTTAGTTGGTTGGAGAATTGCAGTTTAAAAGTTTCAATTGCCTAAATCTCTCAAATGTCATTCTCGTGATATTTACATGTGGTTTACTAATTAGAAACATTATTCTTAGTGGTGTTTTTCAAATCCTTTTTAATGTTGATATATTTCAAAATTGCTTAAATAATTTTGTTATTGTGATCCTAATCTAAGATTTTCAAGGCAAACAATTTAATGTCTTAGTGAGATCAACAGGCTGAAAGTCCTTTGTGTTTTGAAAGTGCGCGATATCATATCTCATTCATTATAAACCGTATTTCACCATTAAGCTGTCCTGAGATAGCGAGGAAGTTAATCATAACATTTAGCCAGACTACCTATTGTCTGAATGCAGCTGTGCTTGACAACAGACGCTTATTAAATACTAAGTCAAGTTCATTAGAAACGACGTGTGTGGACTTGATAATAACGACTGACGGTTGTGTAAAACCTTAATATCCATGACAATACAGTCTATAATCAATTCAATTGGTATTGTGTGGCTGCTCAAATTAATTTTCATGTACACATAAATAATAGCCATATTTCTATATAAGGTACGATAACATCTTAAACATTATCATTTGAGATCACAGAGTAAATAATGTAATTGTATGCATTGCAGCCATTGCATGGTTTAAGCCAAGTATTTCAAACTATTCTAGTCCAAAATAGAGCTCTATCATATCGTGTTTAGATTCAAGATAGATCATCTCCAACAGCGATACAATCAAAACTGCTGCACCGTGGAATGAATTGCTTTCAAATGTTTCAAACTAAACTAGCGTTGGTAAAATCAAGTTTAATACGATGTTGTTAATGATGATTAGTACTCGAGTTACAGCCGTCTGCGGTTAACGCAACCTCATCACATTGCACGTGTGCTGTGGCGATCAAAACTAACTTCACGATAATGTAAACACAGAAACAGTTAGCTCGTTATTGTTTTAGTATCTACCACCTAATCGTCTTCACGAATAATATCGGTTTTTGCTCGGACTGGTTAATTTAACGACCATCCAATTGCTTTTAGATTAAAACCAGTTATTAGGTTTTTTGAAGTGCTTCTTCAAATAAGCAAAAAAAAATGAATTCTAGAATTTCGAACGGCATTCTTGTTATTCTCGTAAAGACGCAAAATATGTCAAATAACGAAAAACTAAACTCGGTAACGAATACGAAATATACGAAAAATGATGTTCACGTTATATAACTTAGGACAAATTAATTATTTTAATAAATTAATTTAACGACGGTAATAATAAAGTGAACAGTTAGGTCGTTATGATGATTTTAATAATTTACCACACCTACCTAATTATCTTCACGCCCAAAATCGGTTGTTTTTCGCAGACTGGTTTAAATACCACGTTTTACATTAACAGTTAGTTACTCTAAATGACCTTCCAAGTCTAAACCGGTGGTGATTTAGGTAGAATAAATAACTAAAAGGTGTTCCAAAAATAATGCAGCTTTAATAATTTATCTGGATGCAGGCCGCTCTTGATCGGTCATTTTGGAAATCCTTGGAAGAGGCCTATGTCCAGCTGTGGACGTTATGCGACTGAAATGATGATGATAATGTATAATTTTTCAAAACTAAAAACCAACTTCTACATATTCAGACCACACAACCAATTTTGATAAAATTTCTATGTCATCACCAGACAAGTAGTATTTTGAATTTTCCAAATTGGTCCAGGCGTCTTTGTGTTATCGATAAACATACATAAAAAAGCATTTAAATAAATAAACAAATAAATATATGGGGACAATAACACTGATTGAGCTGGCCCCAAAGTAAGTTCGAGACTTGTGTTATGGGATACTAACTCAACGATACTATATTATATAACGAATACATATATAGATAAACATGCAAGACCCAAGACAATTTGATAAAGGCCATTTTCCAACTTGCCCTGGCCGGGGATCGAACCTGGGATTATACATTCGAATTGATAAATTCCTCTTTTTTTAAGTCGGATAAAAAATAACTTCATCACAACTTTTAAATGCTCTATTTCTTTGTGAATTCCGCAGTAAAAACAGTTGTTGACGTAATACCATTATGATGTAATTAACCGTGTCGAACCGCGCCTGTGTACCAGATGTATAACGTCAAACTTAATTTGCAATGAATTGCCAATTGCACGCTTCTTCATTACTTTATTGTACTTCTATTTAAATTGAAAAGACTAGAAGTGATTGAAATGGTGTGTAGAACATGTATGTGCACCAGACAGAGCTAAAACCACATGACCTAAATCCGGTATTTAGATGATACGTGCTTAGATGGAAATGGCAATCTTAATGATTTACTGTTACGTAACCCATTTAGTTACGTATTTTATAATGTCAAGAAAATAGTGTTATATCTATTCAGTGTACAGGATCGATAGATACACCTATTTCATATTTGTCTTCCGAAATTGGACGGTGGATAAAAAAAGACATTTCCGCGTTTGCTTTGTGGTTCAAGTTCAAGATTCCGCCCGCCCGGGTTATTGACCGGCCTCGGAACATGCGCGACGGCGAATTAAGTTTTCTTCGCTGTACAATTTTCCCCCGAACTCCTACTAAATTGCTTTTCATTTACAGACGAATCCCTATTTCGTATTAACTGTAACGGCTCAAATTCAAATTACCTTATTGAATTCCAATATCAATCCGAATACCTTCACTGTAAATATGTAATATTGTCGTCTACATCCTGATTTTATATTTATAATGTTTTCTGTTACTCTGCTAAGGTTTTTATTGATTTTATTCTTTTCTAAACCATTTATTTGAACTAAGATTTTCTAAGGCTATTTATTGCCATGGGCTTACTGCTCACTACCCAAAGTGGCATTGATTAAGTTCGCGAATAAGCTTGGAACATTATTCTCTACACAATTTCAACTTTCATGTGGACACAGCTGCTATAGTGCGATAATACACGTGCTATTTGGGTAAATAATTGGATTAGCCTATGATTTGTATCGTTTTGAATAGGTGAATTTTAGTTGATTTCGGCAAGGGGATGTTGTATCGTCGGTTCTAGGTGAACAATGGTGCAATGGTGATGTTATTGATTGGTAGCAACAGGTCGTTGGGGCGTCTCGCCCCCCGCCGCCTTCGCACCACAACCTTCACTTTCGTCTTCGTGGATTTGCTTAACAGCTCTTAAAAGAAGTATTATGGCATTTTACCGCTTTTCAGGGAAATTGATGAATGAGTAGGTACTTACGGAGTGGCCTTTGTAAGCTAGGATCACCATTTGTTTAAATTTTTTGTTTCTTTTTTACGAGCGTGAATTCCAACAATTAATTTATTGAGCTGTGTTTTTAAAGCTGTTTTTATCTCACGGTTATAACTTTTTTTGCGTTTCTTGCTTGTTTGTTACGAAGTTATGATTAATTAATGTATTCTTAAAGTATACAAATTAATTACCAAGCTTTCATAAATCTTATCATGAATAATAATAAGTAATGAAAATCCACTTTACCTGTAAAAGCTTCCGGCGAAATTTTTATAAACGTTCATCTTAATTTTAGTGACATTAGATGATGACAGCGAATTTATCATAGACACATAATTAATCTATCAGCTTAATATCTCGCTTCAATTAAAGTTGTTTCCGTGGCGCTGATGGAACTGTTCTGTTCCGGTTCTTAATTAAAATCTTTAGGAATTGCTTTTGCACAAATTACTTTTGTTATACCTATCTGTATTTATTATAAGTTTATTGTTCAGTTCCACTATATTGCGAAGATCTCTAGGGTTAATTGCTTAATCGTCGTTTACTGAGATTGCTTTTCTCGTTTCAATCTCAACACGTGTTCACTCCGCTTGATTCGCACGATTCTCTCGCTCGGTAGTTAATTTGTAGTTCTAGGGTTGCTTTACTCGTGGTATAGTTACTGCGTCTGATAGGAAAATTTACCAAAAACATTACAAATTTCAATAATTTTGGTTAGTATAACGATACATTATTTTATTGTAAATCCCCGATATTAAATCAAATAAATATTTCAGTTTGATTCAAACAAAAAAGCTGTTCAATTTTGCTTCAGTTTAGATTTATTTATCCTTTATAACAATAACGCTCTCAGCTTTTAGGCACTACGACAAATGGGAAACCAGTTTTATTAGATCATGGCTTTACTACCATTGTATTGCGTGTAGATATTCACTTTACTCCACCTCTCCGGCTGTCGGCAAACTGTATGTGACACTGAAAAATGGATTGTTCACCCTTGTGTGGGGGCCACAAAAATCCCATTCTTATGTTATTCGCAGTTTACGTTTATGGCTGTTTATATTTTGTTACTTTTATTACATTTTGCTGCAAGCTGACGCCTGCATATTTTAGAACTGGTGATACTAAGGGTTTCTCTTCAAAATCGAAAAATATGCATGCGTTTTCACTGCTGGATATTGTAAAATGACTTCAATCCGTAGATGTTTACTTAATAAGGAAGGAAAAACATATTTTTTAAATGATCAAAAATATATTTTTGAGGTCATAGTCATTATTTGTATTGAAACTTTAATTCCAAGAGATCCGTTGAGCAAAGGTATATGTTCAAAATGATATTGACCTGATTTGACCTTCAAAGAGAGTGTCACTCACTCATGACGAGTGTTCATATATTTTGGCACTCCTCAACGGTCGTTTCATTACACGTGAATACAGATCACATATAAATTCAAGAAGTCAGCTCAATATCTCACGAAAGCAGAATACCAACGAGCGATGGAATCAGTTGGAATTTAAAACATTGGATCCTATTGGTTGTATGTCCAATACTCTTTAAACACCGATCGACCGGACGTTGTTGAGCATTCTGTAAGCGTATAGGAATTGTTGACAAAATGTTAGCTTTGTTAAAGAATTACAATACAGCGGAACTGTAGACAGTCTTGGAAAACAGCAGAAACATGTGACTTTGCGCATTGCGTTTTTAGGGTTCTCCAGAAGGAAAATATTGACATTTCACTTTAGTCCTTCTTTTGTTTTCGAATTTGAACGGCAAGATCTAAGATTTTTATATTTAAAAAAGCTTTAATTCATAACAAGGTGGTGCCCGCGACTTCGTCCGCGTTAAGTTAGTTCTCCAGAAGGAAAATATTGACATTTCACTTTAGTCCTTCTTTTGTTTTCGAATTTGAACGGCAAGATCTAAGATTTTTATATTTAAAAAAGCTTTAATTCATAACAAGGTGGTGCCCGCGACTTTGTCCGCGTTAAGTTCAGTTTTATTACGCGTCTATAGAAATAAAAAAAAAACAAGAACAATATTTACAGCCTGCTGGTTGTCATTTCCGATGCAAAAGTGTCAACAAAACTAACTTATGGCTTATCTTTGAACCAGAAATAAACTAGAGCGGGAGTCAATAAAGACGCGGAAACAAATTAATTTATTTACAATGAAAATTGCTTTGGACAGAAGTTACTACCAAAAGCCTCCAAAGGTCATGTATCAACGATTACTATAAGAGGTAGCCGACCTTTGTATTCAGGTGTGTGTACGAGTATGTTATTAAACTTTGACTTTTAGTGAACCCTAGCTTTGGCCTGACGATGTATTGTCAAAGGAAATTATGAAAGAAGGCATAGGCGTAGGCAATAACCTCAAAGTAGTCGCCTACGTAGTCATAAATAGCATTCGCCCTTATTGCATTCTCGTAGTTTCTATACAACGTTAGGGGTTGTATTTCAACTATTTCTGTAAAAAGAGCTAATTAAATAAATAAATGTATAGGAACAAATTACACTGATTGAGCTAGTCCCAAAGTAAGTTCGAGACTTGTGTTATGGGATACTAACTCAACGATACTATATTTTATAACAAATACATATATAGATAAACATCCATAAATAAATAAGATTTGAATATATGACGTATTTTATTTAAAAAAAGCTACAATCTACACAGAGCGTAATAAAAATCTAACAAGAAATGAAATGTTCATATCTGACTGTCAAAACTGACAAAAATTCCTGATTATTTCTTTTTCTTATATCCCAATCGGTAATTCAGAAAGATCTTTCCAAAATAAGATAACTTATAAATTAACAGTTTACAATTTGAAACATCCAATTTTCATGTGACGGAATATCAGTCAATAAACGCCTGAGACTTGTCACATGTCACTTTGATGGCTAAATCTTTTGCTCTTTTGAAGGAGACCTTAATCGTATTGTTTTCGCCCTCGGCTATGGTGGTCTTTTTATACAGTTAAAAAAATTTAGGTCTATGCTATTTTCATTCCCATTTCCATCTAGGCCGGCTAACACTCTGAAAGTGGCCTTTGAATGATAAGTAATTGGTATGTATGATCACAACTTTTAGCAACAGCCCGTAGTATTCGTAACAAGATTATTATTACATGGCGCGTTTCTATAACCAGTTGGAATTCAATTTTACCGGGTAAATATCAAAATATACACGCTTATACTTTGGATCCGAAAGAATCTGGCAGCAGTCATAAAGTTTGATATTCCTTGCAGGTGTCTCTACGGTAAAAACTTTCTCCAAAACAAATGTAATAACCGCCGACTTCGCAAGAATGTCACGTCAAATGAAATTCGCTTTTATGTAAATATTTATCATGCTTCATAACGACAGCAAATGCCTGTTTAATAAAGAATTTTGCCTGCATGAAGTTGAAATTAATGACTATAACTTTTTGTCCCCAAGTGTAAAAAATTAACCTAGACACGAATATGGGTTCAACGTAATACAAGTCAGTCGTAGGTCGAGAGATATTTGAACTTTGATATTACATAAAATATTATTACAATTTTGCAAGTTTCAGCAGCTGCATAAGTAATCAGATCAGTCTGGGATTTTACGCACCTTTTTGACACTTATTTAACATGAAAATAGGCAAACCGAATAAATATTATTTTGATTGTTTAATAAAATTTAAACGAGTTGAATTGAGATACAAATTCACAGTGAAATGGGTTTGACATTTTGTTTAATGTGAATGTGACCAACTTTGTTAAATTCAATAAGAAATCTATTATTGCGGTTAGAATAAAACGGCGTTATGCTATTTTAAAACAATGTTGACTTAACTTTGTTACATTATTTCATTCCATCTAAACGTCGCCAATTTTATTTATAAAACTTTTTTAACTAATGAAATTTATGACATAGTTGATCGACTGTGTTAATAGCGATCTAAGTTTGCGATGACGAGCTTCACTTTGAAGTAGATTAATTTTCCTCCAGTATTCATCAACTGGGTGTTGATGAATACTGGCAGGCATAAAATCCAACATACACTTCACGTAATTTCAGCTGAAGCATTGCATTCGCCGCACAAGTGTTATCGCGTTACGTCATAGAAATTCGATACGTTCGCTGCGTACCGAACAAAAAATCAGATTTTCACATTGTTCATTGTTCGCTTACACCTCAAATCACTGCCATCGCGGGCTTTATCATCCTGTTCAAGATAACCCTTCGTCGATACATCAACTATTATCACCCTTATCATCCTAATACGTGGGAACCGATGTTGTTTTTCAGATAAAGGCTGGGGCTTTGATAAAAGTGATTACAATTTGGTAAATATTCAACCCTGTTACGTTATCGGATATTAACATTTATTATTGTGTGCTCCTAATGTTAATAATGATATGTCAACTGTTTCCTCCAAGTGTGGATGCTCCTATGGTATTCTGATGAAGCTCTGCTTAGTTCAGATACCAGTCTCTCACAATCTTCTGCTAACCATCTTCCTATGTCGTTGTTACCATTATGATATTTTATGTTAAACTGTAAAAAAATCTTAATTTTCATTTTTAAATCGTAACTACTTTAAATTAATTATTCTATCTCAATATTGGGTAAAGTTATTCCGTATTAAATAATGTATTTTCTAACTCTTATCAGGTCGTACAAGTTCCGTTCTTTTTTATATAAGTAGCAGAAAGAAGATCGTAGAGTTAAAACTACGTAAGTAACTACAACAATAACTTTGACGTGGGTTTATTGTATTAGATTTTTTGTTCGAAAAAGTCGTGTTTTTAGGTAAAAATACAATGATTTAAAAAAGATTTAGTTTGTATATTTTGAGATTAAATCATGAGTAGGTATTATTATATCAGAAATGCGATACACTTGTTTTTGATTGTACGCTTATTTATATTGTGTAGGTAATGTTCGACTGATTATATCGAATTTGCTGCAGCCTATTCTAATTCATATTTACTTGTATATACAACGTTTAAGTACCTTATTCGGATTAACTAATTATATAAGTGTCAATATTTATCAGAAGTCTAAATCGCATTTGCCTGTATAAAGATAACACAGTATTGGTTTAATGTCGAGACCGAGAATTGATCAAACTTTACTATCTCTTGACTTGGCTATATTTCCAGTTACCTACGTATGTAAAGTAAAGGTAGGTACTTATTACATATTTTTATTATGCATTAAATTTTTGTTTCTTGTCGGGGCAAACGTAGACCATATAACCAACCAAAAGGCAATGTTTATTTTTATTTGTTTGTTTTTCGTGTGTGTATCTGGCCAATCCTGGTGACAGATTTTTCAAGCTACCTAAAGGCATCTGACATAGCTTAACGACTGCCATACAATTATGACAGCCGGGATCACCGGCTTATACGTGCCTTCCGAAGCACAGAAGAGCTCGAGAAATTTATATGCCACTTGTCCCCCATCAAAGTGCGGACCACACCCGGTATCGCTTTACGTGCGAAAACGCTAGTAATGCGCACTCCCGCTGGGCCGCCAAGCTCCTGAAGGGCAAGGGCAATAGAATACAATTTTATAAATTGCAACCTTAGAGAAAAATAGGATCACTCTAAGTCTCCTGTGGATGTCATAGAAGGCGATTTAGGAAATACAAAGGTCAAAGGGCCAAGAATGGCGTTGGTTGTACAGAGAGGGTCGTGCTACAGTGGAGACTAAATGATAATGATGCGATAATCGTAACATGAGAAATATAAATTGTTTTTTAATATCTCATCTCAATAAAACTTGAATTTACACATACATTATACACATTTATACACAAAACTCATTCTAATGAATGCGTTCATAAATACAATAAAAATTTCTTTTACCGTTTAATAACTCACAAAAGCCGTTGTATATCACCTGTACAGATTGCTAATTAAGTAGATAAGTACTTGTTAATAATTTGGCAAATTAATAACTGTTAACCTTGGGTGTTAGTTAACTACCACAAATTAACGATGGCGCCGTTGTATAATTGGATTAAAAAAAAATACTTTCCTTGAATCATATAATGTTGAACAACGTGTAGCTGGTCTTAGTTTTTGCCGGCCAGTGTACGTGTCAACACATGATAACTGACATTAACACAAAATATTGGTGTTTTTTGCAATCTGTTTTTTATCACTAAGATAGTGTTTGTGTGTTATACGTAGTATTAGCACTGTATTCTGGTATTAGTTTGATTTTGTGCTGATTGTGTTATTAGTGGGAATCGGAAAGATTCAGAACTAACAACGGTATTTTCGTTTTTTCACTTGCTTTGATGTTTAATTTTTTTGTTCAGTTTCTTCGGACCCTTAATGTGGTTTATAAAATTTTAAAAGGATTATTTTAAACGCTTTGGATAAGAGGTATTTTTTTTTATTTAAGTTACATGTCGCAGTAGCAGTTACGTATTTTACCATTTTTTGTGCCTTAATAATAAGAAACATTTTTTTTGTATAGATAGATGCATAGGCGGATTTTTAATAGCATACGTATATGGCGTGCCAGTGCGCTCAGTACAATATTATGATGACATGGAGTTGATCTGTTGATGGGGCCGGAAGATGGCCATAGGATAGGATCTCTGTAATGACACGATGTAACCCCATCGAGTTTGGGCTCATTTGATTCGTCGTGAGAAGCACATTGTACCTTTAAGTTCTTTGTCTGAGATTAAAAGCTTGTTTTAAAAAACATATTTTTTAATTTTAATAACAACTTGTTGTTTGTTTCTAGGAGTGTGGCGCGGCGTAGCGGGCGGGCCGCGCCATGGGCAACAAGTGCTGCAGCCGCCGCCATGACCCGGAGCGACCTGGCCTCGGTGAGTTCATCTTCAGACCCTTTAAATACGCTAGAAACAAATCTATAAGCAGTGCTAGTAGTCCGAGAACCTCAGAGAGCCATCGTGGCCGGGGTGGTGGAAGATGAGCTACGGCAGTCCCACTTAGCATGTAGGTATATTCGCGATAATGGCACGAAGCAACTACTAGGGTATACTGTATATGTACAGTCGATAGAACTTGAAGTGGTGACTAATCGGCCCATCAACAACTTTTCTTATAGATTTATTGCTGGGATATCATAAAAATTATCTGGTGAATAAGTTAACACTTTTGTAAAATCTTTTGGAAACTTCCACTGATAGGAGTTTTACTGAGACAATCCCAAACTAATATCTTACACTTCTAGCGTGTCCAAGATCTGTAAGTAAGTCAAAGATGGATAATTAGTCGATAGGAGAGATAGAATAGCTAATAAAATAACACGACAAAGAATAGGAAAACACTTTGGAATTAATGTGGATTTACAACGGTCATTTTATTCACTATTCTTCGCAGTGGCAACAGTCTATACTGCCTGTTGTTCTCAACAAAGCGTAAGCCGGGCCGGCCCGGATTACGCGCCCACCAGTATTTGTACACACGGAGAGAACTTTTACTTACTGGTTATTTGTAGATTTCACATTTTATTATTTGTAGCGTAACCTACAGCTGCAATTCCGAGATGGATAATTAGTTGATAGGAGAGGTAGTGCTAAAGAACTGTCCACACAACTCTCTAAATCACAAAAGCGCGAACAGTTTGGTATAAGGGCCGTAACACACGGGGCGCAAGTTGCGCCGCGTAACAGTTAGTGATGGGAGTTGCATAAAAACTCAATCAACTCATTTGAATATTTACTCAGTAGATTGAGTAAATACCCGATAAATATCCTAATTTATCCATTTGGTGAGTATTGATTTATATGAGTTGCGACTTATATTTATATTCATATTCATTATTTTATGTTTTCATGACAATTTTGAAACTTAAATCGAAAATACACTTGCAATTCTTGTCGGAAAGTGTGTGCATTTGCCATAATATGCTTAAAATGTCGGTAAACGTTAAATGCGACGCTAAAATATATGAATATACCATACTAATCGTACACTAAAAGTAGGCTTCTTTGACTAATTATAATTTTTTGCTGGGAGGTGTGCATAGACGTTATTTTATGTTAAAATAAGTAAACAGACATCAAATGCGATGTCAATATATGAGCACGCTCTATTTACTCTATTTATTAAATCTAGTGAGTAAATACTCAAATGGGTAGATTGAGTACTATCTACTGCCCATCTCTAGCTGTTACGCGACGCAACTTGCGTCCCGTCTGTTGCGGCACTAAGCCAGGCCTGACCGGATTACGCGCCCGCTATTTATTTGTACACACGGAAAGACCCTTTATTTATTGCTTGTAAATTTCCTATTTTGTTATATGTAGTGTAACCTAGAAACATCAGCAAGTCCGAGACGGATAATTCGTTGTTAGAAATTGAAGCTAAATAATAACACGGCAAAGAATAGGAAACGGTCCCCACTACTCCTAAAATTACAAACGCACGAACACTTTGGAATTAATGTGGATTTTTACCACGGCCATTTTATGTGCAATGGCAACAGCCTAAATTGTTTGTTGCTCTAAACAAAGCCATAAAGCGTAAGCCAGGCCGGACCGGACTACGCGCCCGCTAGTATTTGTTCACAAGGAGTAGTACATTATTGCAGAAGGAGGGCAGGAAATCCTATTCCCGCTGAGTTATGTATAGTGCTTTTCTCAATAAATGTAAGGAAATAATTAAAGAAATAACCTGGGACAAGATTCAGGGAGCTATCACTGGTGCGGCGAAGGCAGTGCTGGGTATGTCAAAGGGTGGACGCAAGTGTGACAAGGAAACTTGGTGGTGGAACGACACAGTCCAGAGGGAGACAAGGGTGAAGAAAGCACTCTTTAAAACGTGGCAAGCGTCCGGATCTCCTGAAGACCACGACGCATACAGGGTTGCAAAACGGGCCACTAAGAAAGCCGTTGCCCGGGCCAGGCGTAACCACGTACAGCCATTGTACGATAGATTGGAGTCGCCTGAGGGGCAGAAGCTTATCTATAAGTTGGCACGTTCCAGGGTCAAAGCGGCACAGGATATCTCCAAGTGCCGCTGTGTTAAAGACCCTAACGGCAACCTTTTATGCGAAGACCTCGCGGTGAAGGAGAGATGGCGCTCATATTTTCACGAGCTACTGAACCAGCAGCATAAAGAGGTGCAGCCACCGGACCTCCCTCCAAATCAAGGATTAGTGCCACCAATAACGCCTGAGGAAGTCCACTCAGCTCTTCGCTGCATGAAGGACCGGAAAGCTGTCGGAGCCGATGGAGTGCCCATCGAAGCCTGGAAGGCTATGGGTTCCCATGGTGTGGACATCTTAACAAACCTTTTTAACCGCATACTCTTCACCGGTAAAATCCCTGACCAATGGAGGCTGAGTATTATTACTCCAGTCTTTAAAGGAAAGGGATCGGTGCAAGAGTGCAGCAACTACCGCGGTATAAAGGTCATGTCCCACACCATGAAGCTCTTTGAGAGGATAATAGACTCTCGGATCCGACAGGAGTGTACAGTCTCGAAGTGTCAGTATGGATTTCGCCCCGGCCTAGGCACTACGGACCCTATCTTTGCCCTAAGAGTCATCATGGAGAAATACAGGGCAAAGAATACGCCTCTCCATTTCCTGTTTTTGGATATGGAGAAGGCCTTTGACTGTGTTCCTCGAGAGATGATCTGGTGGGCTCTGAGGGCCAAAGGGGTGCCAGAGATCTATACTGACATAATCCGCGATATGTACCGCGATTCCGAGTCCATAGTTAGGACTGCTGTTGGTGACTCCAAACCCTTCCCCGTTACAGTCGGGGTTCACCAAGGCTCGGTTCTCAGTCCGTACCTGTTCAGTGTGATATTAGACGAAGTGTCTGACAGCATCAGAGACACACACGAGCAACCTCCGTGGCTGCTTGTGTATGCTGACGATATCGCACTGGCGGATGCGGACAGAGGGAGACTGGTGCGACGCGCAAATGTGTGGAGGGAGTCGCTTGAAAACGGTGGTCTGAAGCTAAATGTGGCGAAGACTGAATATATGGCTTGCAATGCTACAGATCCCCCACCCGTACGCATAGGCGAAGACTTGGTCAAGCGTACGGACCAGTTTAAATACTTGGGATCTGTACTTCACGCGTCCGGAGACATCGATGCCGACGTCAAGGCCCGTATATCTGCCGCATGGGCAAAGTGGCGAGAGGTGACTGGTGTCATTTGTGACCCCAAAATGCCGGTTAGGTTGAAGGGACAGGTCTACAAATCCATCATTAGACCTGTCCTTTTATATGGGAGTGAAGCGTGGCCTTTGCTTGAGCGGCACAAGCAGGAGTTGCGTGTCACGGAGATGCAAATGCTGCGTTGGATATGCGGAGTGTCACGGAGAGATCGTGTTAGAAACACCCGCATCCGCGGCAGTCTTCATGTCCGTGACATAGCGGACAAACTGCAGGAAAGTCGCCTACGCTGGTACGGTCACGTCCTACGAAAGCCGGCAAGCTACGTGGGAAACAAATGTATAGCCATGCCGCCTCCGCCGGGGCCCGGCAGGCGGGGTAGACCGAAGAAGTGCTGGCTTGACGTCGTCAAAGATGATATGCGTGCTAATCGTCTTACAACCAAGGATGCTCAAGACCGTGCAAAGTGGAGAAGAAAAAGTCGGAAAGCGGACCCCGGGCTTCTCAGCTTGCAGCTGAGGACGCAACTGGGAAAACGCTGAGATGAGAGAGAAGAAATAACCAACTATGCTAATATTTTCCGAAAGCAATTAATGTTTACTGCAAAGAGTATATAATCAATCACTAGGTATGTGGTTGGAAAGAAAAGAAAGGAACTGCTTTCCTGCGTTTTTAATGCAAAGGAAATATAGCACTTGCAGCCCAGTCATATTTTACGCAAAAAATAAAATACCGTAGAAAAATATAGAAAATTCGTGTGATTTTATGCCAACATTTTAATAAAACTGTGATAGATAGACATTTTTAAATAAAAATGCTCAATGCGCTCACTGTCTTGTCGTTCTGAATACACTTCTTGCCTTTTTGTTTTGAGCAGCGGCCAGGAATGTATTTTCATACAAACTTTCATGGCCTAGGCCGGTAAAGTAATAAATGAGCCAAGAATTACAAAGTTCATGTCTTCTTTTTACTACAAAAATGCCCACATTTCCGACCATGTTTGAGAAAACACCCTTTACATATTTGCATGTAGATTAAACATTTGTTATTTGCAGCGTTACCTACAAGCTGCAAGATAGGTACAATTAGTTATTAAGAAAGGTAAAAGCTAAGGAAGTAACATGCTAAAGATGGAAAACTGGTCACACCACTTACTCCCTTAATCACAAGGGCACAAACACTTTATAATTAATGTGGATTAACAACAGTCATTTTATATACTTCGCAGTGGCACAGAGTACTATACTAGGCAGTGGCAACAGCCTTTATTGCCTCTTGTTCTAAACAAAGCGTAAGCCGGGCCGGGCCGGATTACGTGCCGCCCAGTATTTGTACATACGGAGAGAACCTTTACTTACTGATTGCTTGTAGATTTCACACTTTGTTGTTTGTTACAAATGCTACAATGCATACTTCATATTAGCGCGGCCCCGGTTGCTCAGCTGTTTTTTTTGTGAGCCCTTGGGCCGTGCCTTTCCTGCTCTTTCTTTTCCATATAAAATATATGTATTTTGAAATTTTGATAGCATTGTACGAGTAGTTACCCAAATATTTTTGAGTGTAGATTAGTATAAATAAACTTAAATCTTCACTCAGATATTCCTGATGTCTATATAATTTTGCCTACTTGCCTAATTCTCGTATCTATTCCTATTGTGATGATACCAAAAATCCAACTTCCTGCATCACACGGTTTTTACAGTTATTGCGAATTGTATAGAATCTTAAAATAGCGACGAGACGACGGAGCGGAACTTATGCCTTTAAGCAGTCTTCCTACGGTACGAGAGATAAGCAATAAGTATGCCGTCACAGCAAATAAAATCCCCGTTTTAAAAATTCTGATGAAATCTCATAGTAATTTTATGGACAATAATAACTTAAGGAAATAGGTATATAGGTATTGCTTTGCAAATACAAGTAAATGTTCTTTAATATTTACCAATACAGTGCGTTTGTATTTAACTGTGGATTTTAATGCTAATTATTCGAGACTAGCGTGTACAATCAACAGTACAGGAAGCTTTCCAAATATATTGCAATTTTGTCACTATTACAGTTCAATTTGTTGTTGACATCATGTGAGGGTGTTTCATAATTTATTCTAAGTAAGATTAAATACGGGTGCTAATAAATACTAATATAAAATATCCTTAAAAGTATCTTATCTAAAGTAAGGTTTGGCCTTCCTAGTTCCATCCGTGATTTCAGATCAACTAAGTTTTAAACACAATTTAAAAGTTATTGCTCTATATTTAAGTACTTACCGCACTACATATGAAATATTCATGTCGAACAATAATTTTAAGTTCAGGTAGGTATTCTGAAAAGAGAAACGTAAGTTGATTTACATTAAAAAGTCCAATACAATGTTTGTTTTTAATGAAGTACAAATATTTTAAGGGGTGACTCAGTCCATCATTTGAACAACTTTTCCCAATAATTTTTTTTTCGATATACATATTATATCGAAAAAAAAATTTGTTTCTCATACAAATCGAAGTAGTCACGTGATATCGTTACTACGGAAAATATTTTATTTTTATTTTCGTATTTCGTATTTCGATATACATTTTATGGGGAAAACTTGTTCAAAAAATGGACTGAATCACCCCTTAAAATATCTGTACTTAATAAAAAAGGACATTGTACATATAAAACATACTTTTATCGCTACAGTGCCAAGTATCACAAGACCCAAAGACCATGCTCAGGGAAGGTGGCTTAAAAGATTAAATAAATACTTACCTACTGCATATAATTCCGAATTGTTTGAAACTAACTACTCTTTCAACAAAAGCACGGCCCGTGTAAAGGCAGCTTTACGGCAGAACAATGCTCATAATATTCGCATGAAACTAAAACTCATTTAGCTTCAATTTGCATTCAGTTGTTTCTAGTTTACACGGACTATGCCTCGAGGTCATACTCATTGTTTAGAATCGGTTATTATAGTATCCCAATATTCATGTTAATTGATTCCGAATTCGGAATGAGGTATTGGGGTTAACTTCAGAAAAACGTGGACAAGCCAAAAGGCGGCGTAGCCTTTTCTCTTCTCTAAATATGGCCTTGATGAACGGTTATACAGATAAAATACCGCATTGTAGTAGTACACTTTCCCATCTTTGTTTTCAAACTAATGGAATATTCTGCGATGGCATCGATAAGCATTTTTACATTTTTACAAGTCTTTTCTTGTTTGTTATTTTTATGGACAATAATAACTTAAGGAAATGCTTTTATAGGTTTTGCTTTGCAAATAACATTCGAAAGTGGGCTGAATTTAAGTATAAGCTATTAATCGAAGGTGCATAAACCTTTGACTATAAAAAGCCTTGGAGAATTATTCAAAATCCGATTTCATTTATCTCTTGAAATAAAATTAACATTCAAATATCAGCAGAACTTGGATTCTTATCTTAATATTTTTGGAGAAATTTGAACACTGGTCTTTGAAAACACACCATGGCTTTCAGAAAGTAAATGTTATATTTACAATTTTTATTTATTATTTCCAGTATACCCTGGGTTCAAGAATGACACGGGCTTCACAGCGTGTCCGTCGCTGGAGACGAGGTACACTGGCGAGCCCAACAACCGGGGCATGCCCAGACCCCTGGCCGACATAGTGCGGACGAGAAACCCTGGGAAATGTAAGTGAAATTTCTATATTTTCAGCTTAAAAGCATATGCGCTACAACAACAAAACTACAATTTAATTTACACTTAAAACTAAGTCAAATTACACTTACATACGCAGATAGTTACATACATGAATTTTTAGGGGGCCAGTGCTACCCCCATTTGAAATAAATTATTTGAACGAAAACAGAAATATCATTTAAAATGTATTATTTATATGTTTTATATTTTTGTATCATAATTAATTTTACAAAAGGGCGCTCTACCACTGATGGAGCAGCAACCTTAGTTCAAATTATTTACGAAGCCTGGGAGAATCTACAAGACATTAAATGATGTCTCCGTTTCCTTTCAAATAAAGTTTCTGTTTCCGTTGTAAGAAGCGACTTAAAAAACCCATCTAGTGCAAAAGTTGTATTATACGATTAATGTTCTTAACTTTATCTATAAAAATCAGACATCAGTTTTGGTAACACTTGTAAAATAATACAAACATTCTTACGTTTTCGTTCTTGATTCCAGGTATAACAAACGGAGGGCGGCGGATCGTGAAAGCGCTATGTGCGTACACGGCCCGCGCGGACTCCGATATCTCGTTTCGGAAAGGAGACCGCATGGAGGTGCTGAGCGACGCCGAGCCGGATTGGTGGAGGGTGCTGCACCTCACCACGAGGAGGGAGGGCCTGGTGCCGGTCAATTTCGTCGCGGAGGAGAGCTCTGTCGAGTGCGAAGAGTGAGTATATTTTTTGCCAGCCTATATCAGTCCATTACCCTTTTTACCGCGAGACTTATCAGTTGCCACGCCCCCAGCGCGAGGTAAATATATAGTTAGTAAATCTATCATTAATAACTACAACCAAAAACTAATGTGGATACTTAAGGGGCTACCTGAATTTTTCAGGGTCCAGTGTTGCCCTCATTTGAAATAAATCATTTGAAAAGAAACGGAGGTATCATTTAAAATTTGGTCTTGATCAGACCCTAGATAACCATTCAAACTATTTTATGAACTACTGTTTACATTTTAAAGTGAGAACGTGAAGCTTATCTACGCACATATGCCGAAAGTGGCCGTTTTTCGCAATTGTGCGTAGAAAAGCTTCACGTTCTCACTTTAAATTGTAAACAGTAGTTTATAAAATAGTTTGGAGGGTTATCCAGGGTCTGATCAAGACCAAATTTTAAATGATATCTCCATTTCTTTTCAAATGATTAATTTTAAATGGGGGCAGCACTGGACCCCAAAAAATTCAGGTAGCCCCCTTAAGTTATGTGCAATAGCAGCATTTTCTTTTGTCGGAAATATCCGACGCTCGCGGAATGGGCACGACAATGTTTGTCGGATAAATCCGACGTTCGCGGTTAAAGGGTTAAATAACGGCCCAATACACTGAGAAAAACAAGTAGCTGAACTAGATTTGCTACTTGCGATTTGGTTAGTAGACACCAAACTTCATGTTAATTAGCAGAACCATGTAGAACTACAACTATTAATTCAAAGACATTTTATCTAGTAGTAACCTTGACTTCAGCAGTCATTCGATTTTGGTAACGTGTAGCAAACATTTTTGCTACTAGCTACCATTCTTTTTACTCAGTGTAAACAATAATTTGCCCGTAATCCCATTGCTGAAAGGACGGGTTGTTGATCACAGTAAGCATAGATGGTATAAAGTAGTTGCCCAGCGTATACAATTATATACCTGTTTGCCTATGCATCCCTTAGTTTCCTCACATTCCAATGGGAGAGGTCAGGCAGGGTGACAAATTGTATTCTGCTCTTTCTGTACTTATGAACTTTTCTTTGTTATTGATAATAATAAATGAGAGAAAATATAACCGGGCAAGTGCGAGTCGGACTCGCGCACGATGGGTTTTATTTGTTCTTATAGTGGCAACAGAAATACATCATCTGTGAAAATTTCAACTATCTAGCTATCACGGTTCATGAGATACAGCCTGGTGATAGACAGACAAACGGACAGCGGAGTCTATAGGGTCCCGTTTTTACCCTTTGGGTACGGAACCCTAAAAAGACTATGTGGTGGAGTGAAACAAACAGCTCTACACAAAAATGTGTAACCGTGTCTCTTTCGATCAATAAGGCTCTTACGAGACGAGCATATGTAAGACGGCGACAGTAGCGACTACGGCGATGGACGGCGCCCAGAGCCGCGAACAGTCGCTTGTCTGTCTTGGGCCTCAGGGTGAGGCGTAGAGCTAGCTATGCGGGATTCGATTAATTGTTAAGAGTCCGCATAGCTCTGCGCTTCACCCCAAGGTCTGGAGCCTCACCCTTAGTACTGTATATAAACTAATAGCTTATTGAATAACTTAGTTATACATGTGGTATGCTGAAAATTTGCTTTTGCATGAAGCGATCTATAAGTTGGTGGGAATGGCAAGTGAGATAAATAATTATGACTAAACATATCCTTAAAATAAAATAAATATATACGAATAAATCACACAGTATTGAGCTACTTAGCCCCTAAGTAAATTGAAAATAAAGTAGATCTACTAATCAGCTTGTTAAAATGAAATGCAAATCTGATATAAAATGTCGGTAGATTTATTTTGACAGGCGCTTCGTTAATTTTAACTCCTATGACAGTATTTTATAAATACTGCATAATTATGTTATGTAAGTCAATTATATCTTAGAGCTTGTAATTCATCTTTTTTTATAGATCTAGTCCAGTTTATAGATTATGGTCAACTTGGAAGCACTATTTTGTAAATAATGTAGCTTTAAACTGCTTCATATTCCCACTATGTTCAACCTCCAGTCAGAGCTATAGATAGAGCCCTGAGTATAATAGGGACGAGTGAAAGGAAAAGGCCTTTGCCTAGCAGTGCGATACCAATATAAGCTTAATTTTTTTTCATATGACGCATCGTTAATTTTTACCACATATTTTATTAAAATAAGTTAATATGCTTATAGGTAGTGTAAGCACATTTTAGATCTTGCTATTCATATTTTTTCTCAGAAACATCTCCGAAGCTGTATTTTGTTATACAGCTTCATATTACTATACTACTCGTATGTGTCTCATGGCTTTGTTTGTAACGTGGGCGTTCCGGACGAGTGATCATTATCAAAGTACCATCCGTCGGCTTCCCGTCTTGTGTAATAATAATAATATATCTTGACGTTGTTTATGTTGTTTTATCTACTTTCTCAACCAGTGGACATCTCGAATCGACCTTTATAATTAGTTTTATAGTCTCTTAAGTTATTCTGATAAAAAAGAAGAATATTTTTTATTGAAACAAGTTTGAAAAAAAAAGCAAAAGTAAATTGCAGAATTTTCCAGTAAAGCAATTAAAATTTTTCGTTTGTACCTGTTTTTTCTTTCGTCGCCTTTTTTCCTATTTGGGGTCGGCTCTGTATGCCAACTCTCGCCATAATTTTCTGTCTTTCGCCATCTCTGTACTAACTATTAACCCCCCATATCCGATCTCACGCATTCTTCCCACGTCTTTCTCGACTTTCCCCTTCCTCTATACCCGTCTACTCTCAAGTCAACTATATTTTTAGCCAGGTGTTCGGCATCCGTTTTCATTACGTGGCCATACCAGGTCAGGCGATGGCTTTTTAACTTGTCCACTATTGTCAATAAAACATTTAAATGGGCATTAGTGTACTAGAGTAATTAATCAAATTAAATGACTTTTATTTCTAAAGTAAAAGACGCACTGAACATCAAGTACCATGTAATTTTATCGGTATTTGTAGGTTTTTAAATATACGTTTTTAATATATTTTTAAATAGGTATATATGGACAAATAACACTGATTGAGTTAGCCCCAAAGTAAGTTCGAGACTTGTATTATGGGATACTTCTCAACGATACTATATTTTTATAACAAATACTTAAATAGATAAACATCCAAGACCGAAGGACAATTTGAAAAAGGCCATTTGCCAACTTGCCCTGACCGGGGATCGAACCCGTGACCTCTGGATCCGGCTTAGCATGGTGACCACTACGCCACGGAGGTCGTCAAAAGGTTACTTTATTGGTTTAATTAACATCTTATCAAGTATTGTTTATCTACTTAACTACTCACCTAATTAAGGGAATCTTGACAAGACAAACGCTTTATTTGACTCTAAATAAGCATCTGTTAAAAAAATAATATTTGGAACTTATGTAAAAATGCTACGAAGCCCTGGGTATGGAAAAACTTGCTTGGTTCGGTGATGGCGGTGACGGCCCGACCACCGACGTTGTCTAATCCCACTTTTTGCTAAAGGCAGCCGTCCTGTTGCAGTTGGTTCTTCCCCCACGTGTCAAGAAAAGAAGCCGACAAACTACTCCTTGCCGAGAGCAATCCAAGAGGAACCTTCCTAGTACGGCCTGCGGAACATAACCCCCACGGATTCAGCTTGAGCGTCAAGGACTGGGAGGAGGGAAGGGGGTATCACGTCAAGCACTACAAGATCAAACCGCTGGACAATGGAGGGTTCTATATCGCGACGAATCAGACCTTCCCGAGCTTGCCGGCGCTGGTTATGTCTTATACGAGTAAGTTTGTCTGTTTTATTTACTCATTTTCATAAAAATGAACAACCGTTTGCTTAACCTGTTTTAGTTAAAACATATTTTATTCCTTTCCCTCTTTTTAATATTTGACATAGTAAGAACGAAAAAATACATTTTAACTAAAAGAGGTTTAGCAATGGTTTGATGGTTGTTTGTTGGTTTTCGTGTGTGTAAGTGGCCAACACTGGTGTCAGATTTTTCAGGCTCCCATAATGGCATCTGACATAATTTGACGACTGCCATACAGTGATGACAGCCGGGACCAACGGCTTATACGTGCCTTCCGAAGCACGGAGGAGCTCGAGAAAATTTTATACCACTTGTGGTCACCCGTCCAAGTGCGGATCACGCTTATTGTCTCTTTACTTGCGCAAGCGCACTTCCGCCGGGCCACCGAGCTCAACAAAGGTTTGATAACTTGTATGAATATGGGGGTTAAAATAAAATTATTAGGGTCAGTTCACACCGAGACGCGACGCAATGTGACGTGGCGCACGATGTCGAAGGAATATAGAACTGTTTACTACACAAATAGATACTATAGTCCATTTGGTTAGGTATCTAAATAAATTTAAACCATCTTGACGTGTCTTTTTATTGAAATAGTCACTTCACAAATTAATATATTTACACATGACATATTAAGTATGTAATGTATAATTTGTAAATTAATTGATGTGTAATTTGCAAAGGTGTTGATTCATAAAGTGTATATTTGAATAAAAAGACATGTCAAGATTTTTGACCTTTATTTATATACCTAAACAAATGGACTATAACTCACTCTTACTGAAATGACTATCTTTTTGTGTAGCCACGTCGTGTCGCGTCGCGTCTCGGTGTAAACAGACCCATAGGTCGTCAACTAAGTTTGTAGTTTTGTAACATAGTGAAAAGAACCAGTATTTTTTTTTCTCATCAATGGGAGCTTTCCAAGCTTAGTTCTCGAGATTTCATATAAAAAAGTAATTTGCAAAATAAATTACAAAAATAAAGTAAAATGAGTAGATATATTTCAAGATAACAATTTAAAAAATAAATTTAGAGGAACGTTCAAATGTACATGTAAAAATGACTAAATGCTATTGAAAGGAACTCTAAAATCAAGATAAATCTATATCACAAATAAAATATAATCTAACGAAGACTTCGTAAGATCTCCTCGAAGTCTTCCCAAGGGCAGAAACCTTTTTCGTCCACTTTGCATTTGTTAATCTCCATTATAAATGACTGAGGTGGATTGTCAGCCGATATCTCAGTGCCGAATCTTAGTTGTTCGACTGACGGGTAAATATAATTGATTTTCAACAAATCCCGGCCTGAAACTTCGTCATACCACTTTTGAAAGACCAATTTACCACCTACTGGGGTCCATTCGTACTGATTTGGCAATTCGTAATATTTGAAACCCAAAGCCGACATAACTGAATTTAAATTGGAGTCGTGACCAAATAATCCCGTGAATTTCGGCGCAGTGTCATTCAAAAATAAATTTCTCATATAATCCAGCATAGGTTTAGCGACATGTTTAGAAATCGACGTGCTATTAAATCGTATGTTCTGATTTTCTTTAGTTATCTTTGCTAACATTTTCCACTGCTCTGGCGAAGTGATTTTACCCCAAGCAATATCTTCCAACTTGTGTCCTTCGTATAGACTCATCAGAAATACATCTACAATTGAATTTCCTAATGACAATGGCCCGTACACATTCGGCTCTTCTTCAATTTGATATAAAATATCATCTTTCCTCTTAGTCATGTCACAAAATGATTTAATTGTGCACAATTTTGATGATTTTATGTCAATAATACTGTTTATTAATTCGTATGCATCGTCGAGACTTAGTCCATCTAATTTTTGTTGCATTTCTTTGATTACCATTTCTTTAAACGAAGTTGTCGTGTTCAGCACAACAGGATGGAATACTGGATCAGTTGTAACGTTTTCTTTGAAATTGACTGTTATGTTACAGTTTTTGAACGCAGAATTAACAAATGCTTCAGCCGTTGCTCTCGTCCGTTCATATGCGTTGGCATAAATGTGAACTGATCGAGGACATGGCTCATCTATGAGGTTTTCGTCTGCCAGCCATTTTGCAAAGTATTCTCCCATGTAGCCTTCCAATACTGCTCCTTTTGGTGTCAAGTGCGCGGTTTTTGTCGTCCATTCCGGCCATTTTAGCTGCGTTAGTTCTTCAAGATTCGCCGTCAAGGGTGCGCGAATATTATGTCGACTTAGGGCCACAACTTGTTTTAAAATAAGAGCGTCGACCTCTGCTGACGCAAAAATCGTAAACAATGTAAACAGCATCTTGATACACTTTGTAATGCCACAAATTTCCTATTCTTCTATACTTCCATTGCACTTTTTATCGAGAGGTATAAATAAATTCAGTTTTTACGGTTGCGTAGGTCTGTAAACGTTTATCAACGCAGCTGCGGACGGCCGCAGCTGATCGTAAACTGGCTTATTGTAACTTATTCATTGGGTTCTGCGATATTGCAATGAACCGGTCGCAGAAACAGATAAAGGCCGAGTCGGACTCTGAGTATGTGGTTCCGTATAAAATGTTGTCATACCAGTTTGGTTTATTTTTTGAATAGTCTGGTGTACATACATAGCTTTATTATTTTAACTACATAGGTATTTATATATAATTCTTCTACATATATTTAACTTATTTTTTGTTTTACTTTTATTTCTTGTTCTATTTTACCTCATCATCGTAGTGATCATCTCTGTCCTTCTGCCATCCGAACTGGAGTCTGGACTCTGTCTAACCCGTTAGGGAAGAGTGAGAGAAGAAGAAGAAAAGTGTACTAAAGTTAGCACTTAAGAATCCCCTAACCCTAGACTTTTCCATACAAACGTAGTCTACGTTTTATTTTGAAATAACATGTCAGATTTCGCCGAAAACTTGTAATTTTACAGAAATTGCAATTATATAGGGTTATATTTATTGTAAGACCTATATTACCATGTTTTAAACAAATAAAGATATGATTATAATTGGTTTTCTATGGTAAAATTATGAAACGGGAAGATATGGGTCAAATATGTTATGATACACTATATTCTCTTTTAAGCACATATTTTTACTGCGAAGACTAGTATAAATATATGCAATTTCTTTGAAATGACATAATTTCGCTCATATTTGACATGTCGTCTCAAAATAAAACGTAGACTACGTTTGTATGGGAAAGTTTGATTCTGTCTAGGGTAAGGGGACTCTTAATAACTTGAGGGTCATAAAGTTGGAATCGCGTCACAACGTGAATTTAAATTCATATGTGGTGCGAGTTCCAACCGCACAGCTGGAGACCTTCACTCAAGAGGATTTCTGGCCGAGATGTGTCGTCTTCCGGCGTTATCGCGGGAGGCGTCAAAGACATTACGTACAAGATAGTGTTATTATATTTATGCTAGTCATAAGGTATTTATTCAATGGGCCTTGTTGTCTGAAATAAAACGATTGCATTTCATTCATTTAATTTTCAGAGAATGCGCTAGGGCTGTGCCACGTCCTAGCGCGGCCGTGCCCGAAGCCCGAGCCCCAGATGTGGGACCTTGGGCCGGAACTGCGCGACAAGTGGGAGATCCCCCGCAGCGAGATAGAGCTCATCAAGAAACTGGGGCAGGGCAACTTCGGAGAGGTGTACTACGGCAAGTGGCGTAACAATATTGAGGTCAGTTGCTGTTAGCTTTTACTTTCGCCTACAGGCTTTGCCCTAGTCAAAGTGACCAATCATGTTTTGTTTTCGCAAGTTACCTAATAACGTATAAACTGGAAGCTGTCCGAAGTTTGTAATTTATCGACTTGTCATGTCAATAGAAATAGAACACAGTGAAGGATTAATGCTAAGCTTCATCCAATGAGTCTATTAAAACTCATTTACGATTTTTAAAATGCTGTTTAAATAATTCATCGAGATGTTTATGAATATACCTACTCAGGTAGCTCTATTCTTACATATACCTACTCTTTAATGAATAGAATGTAAGAAATGGCGCCTAAAATAAACTAAATGGAAGGAAAATATTTTAAAGCCGTTCTTTTTCTAGTCGACTGCGTGTTGTGATGATGTCAGACGGAAATTAATACAGGATATCGGGTCGTCAACATAACTGTGTTTTGTTAGGTCAAATACACGTTATGATACTCTTACTTTCTCTTTCCGGTATCGCGCCATAACAACTAATATCATCATATATGGATAAGTATAATAAGTAATACGGGATAAAGATCTGCATTACTGTTTATACCATCATTATTAATGTCGATAAAAATAATAACCATGTTATTTTATTACAATAAAGTGATGATTTAATAACGATAAAAACAAAATAAGATATGTACGTACAACGTAATGTTATTTATAGAATAGTACAAAACGTCAATGTCGGAAGATCAGCTTCGATAACCACTTGCTGTGCAATCGACCGATAAATTGAAGTGACGTCAGTAAACATTAATTGCTTGCTAGCCCTATACTTGAATAAGTTCGGATAAAGTTGATAGCGGGTTGGGAATATGGGATGTACATTTTAATGTCTGCGATCTGACAATGCTATAAATATATTTTATTGAAAATCACTTACAAGATAAATTGTGACGCCAACGATAACGTGCTTATTTAAAATTATATCGAGTTGTTTTATTTAATTCCAGTACAATATGATAACACTTTTGAGAATTGCTTTCAATATTGGGGTATTGAGGTCGGTGAACTTAAGATTGTCTCAGATCGGCGGGTTAAGCTACCCAAGCCAAAGGTTAAGGATAAATCTGTGATTTTAGGAGGCTTTTTATGACCGTCCTTTAACTATTAACTACAATTTTACGTCTTTCCCTGTCTGAAGTTTAATTAGCATGCACAGCAAGCTACCCACTTGCGATTAGTAGACGTCAAATAAACTTTTTAACCGACTTCCAAAAAAGGAGGAGGTTATCAATTCGTCGCGATCCTTTATTTTTTTTTATGTATGTTCACCGATTATTCAAAGACGCCTGGACCGATTTAAAAATTCTTTTTTTGTTTGAAAGGGTATACTTTCCAGGTGGTACCATGAAATTTTATCAAAATCGGTTGTGTAGCTTGGGGGTGAAGTCGGTTTTTAGTTTTGAAAAATTATTGACGATACTTTAAGACTTAATAAATACTTTTGAATAGATGTAGGACAATAAGCTGTAGTATCGATAAAAATGTACTACATTGAAAACAACTGACGTCGATTTTTCAATTACAGGTCGCCGTAAAAACGCTGCGAGAAGGCACGATGTCTACTCAGGCGTTCCTTCAGGAGGCAGCTATCATGAAGAAGTTCAGACACAAGCGACTTGTAGCGCTATACGCCGTCTGCTCGCAGCAGGAACCCGTCTACATAGTCCAGGAATACATGTGCAAAGGCTCCCTGCTCGAGTTTCTCAGGAATGGGGAAGGAAAGTTCCTCAAATTCGAAGACCTCGTGTACATTGCCTCGCAAGTCGCCTCCGGCATGGAATACCTCGAATCTAAACTGTTAATACATAGAGACTTAGCCGCTAGAAACGTGTTAATAGGTGAAAATAACGTAGCAAAAATATGTGACTTTGGACTCGCTAGGGTCATCGAAGACAACGAATACTGCCCCAAACAGGGCTCCAGATTCCCAGTTAAATGGACGGCGCCCGAAGCCATAATATACGGAAGATTCACAATAAAGAGTGATGTCTGGTCGTATGGAATATTGCTAATGGAATTATTCACATATGGTCAGATACCATACCCAGGTCTTCACGGGAAGGATGTGATCGATCAAGTGGAAAGAGGGTACCGAATGCCCAAACCAGCCGGGCATTACATATCCGACGATATCTATAGACTGATGCTACAATGCTGGGACGCTATACCGGAGAAGCGGCCGACATTCGAATTCCTACATCACTACTTCGACTCCTTCAATGTGACCAGTGAGATACCGTACAGAGAAGTGCAAGACTAGTGCTGTGATATAGTGAAATAACTTGGACTACGTCAGTTAGTGAATACGGGAATTGTGACGCGTGTGTGGATAACGCATTACATGGTCAGGATGTACTTTTTAATTCAAGTGCAATAAGACGCTAGATGGTTGATTTTGATGTGATTTAAGTTTTCCATAAAGCAGATACTAGATGTCAGCACCGGGAAATCATTTGGCTCTGATTTTAACTCGTGAGATGATGTTATAATATTAAAAATTAGTTAATCACGTGGTATTGTCGACTATAAGAGACCGGGCTCACATTGGCCTGAATTTCAGACTGATTTATGTTCTGTTATTATCAATACAAAATGACAATGTTTTAAATTCATACCCTGAATTTAAGACAGTGTAAGTCCAGCCTATAGTCCGTTTGATAGGTACTTATATAAAGGTAAAAAATCTTGACATGTCTTTTTATATAAAAAAAAACTTTAAAATTGTATATATTTACACATTACAAATTAAGTATGTATGTAATTTATAATTTAAAAGTTAATTGATTTGTAATTTGCAAGGGTATTGATTTGTATAGTGTATTTTTAGTAAAAAGACATGTCAAGATTGTTTACCTTAAATTAAGTATCTAAACAAATGCATTATAGGATTACTAGATGTAAATGTCTGTCATTCGAAGCTTTGGTGCTGCTATCTGATGTCACTTAATTTAGTAAACCTATTTTATAAGGGCCGTTATTTTAGTTTCTGTGTATTTTCCTGACCATTCCCAAAGAATTATTTGAATAGCAACATAATACTAGATTGGACTGGATCTGGACTCTGGGTTGCTAAGATCTGACAATGCCACAGTAATGGCGTTCAGACACCATTGCCGATTCCATTTCTTTAGTATTTTTATACTCGAAGCATTTTAACAAATACAGGAATGCGTGAGCTTGTCATTTAATTGGTCTTAGGCTTCTTTCTCATTTCTAATGTCTTGTTAGCTAAAAATTAACGCGAGTCGCAATATTTGAATATTTTTACGAAGCAACGTTACGAAAAAATTCATTAACAGAAAGTACGATATCGTTCTTTAGGAAAGGTTTAGTCTATCTGAATTATTTATATTAAAAATTCTAAAAAAGAACATACGCATCAAGTAGGTAAGCCTTTTTTTCGAGTTCTAAGGTATATTCCTTCTGGATATTTCTTCACTTTTTTACTGTTGAAAGGCGTTTATTTTTAGCAAATGAGCCAAAACTTAATTTTTTCGATACAGATGATTATAAAGCGCGACAAATTCCAATCGAGCGTATTTTTAAGTATTTATAGTCTTGTGCAAGTTACACTTCTATGTTCTTATTTATTAGCAACTGTAGCCTAAGCACTTGTAGATTTATTTTGCATTTGTACAAAGTGAACTGTCTAATAAGCAATAAGGTTTCAAATCGATAAACACGATATTTTCATATTCTAAAGTGAGATGTGATATTTTTCGTCACTTGCCCACGAAGATGTATAGAGATCTCCAGTTCTGCTCTTTGTAACTTCAATATGATGTATTATTTGTTATAGCCAGCATGTTTTGTACGCATTTGATTAGTTGCGTTCAAATTCAAGCCTGTTGAAACGTAAAAGGCTCCTTTGCAAGATTTTGAACACTGAAAAAATCTGTAATAAATTTATAATTTGGTACTTTTGTATTCATACCAGTCCTAGTGCATGATACCGTTGATAAATCCAGATAAAGTTTATATCGCGTGACGTACTAGTGTCATCCCGCTCGTTATTATTATTGCGTAGAGCGAAGTAGCGATATACAATACAATACAAATTACAACTTTATTGCACCAAAAGATATTACATATTCTAATACTTATAAAATAAGGATAACACATGACGAGGAAAGCGCTCGATAAATGCTTTTGCCGGTGCCATGCTACGGGGGCAGGTGGTGTATTTGAATTTTTTTTCTTTGTTTTAGTAAAAGCAAAACGTCTCTTAAAAAGATATTTTGTTCATTCAACTCTCGATGTGCACTGCTATTGGATAAATATTTTCAGAAAATAGAACTGTTAAAAATGAGTGCTGTCACATATATACCTAATTGGATATTGGTATTGATTTTAGAATATATCTGACATTTTAAATAAATGGTATTGCTTTGAGTGGGCCACCGTAACAGGCCGTATTACGAGATTATTGCAAAGGGGCCAATACCCTCATGTAAAAAGACAAATAAACCTAGCTTTAGGACTATATACCAAAGAGTTATTTGTACATTAAGAGCGAAAGATTCAAGTTGGAGCATATTTAATTTCTAGCATAGTTAGATCTTGTGACCTGTATATTTAATTAATTTGACCGATATCCCCAATTGTGTAATTTTTAAAAATATAACAAATTGAATTTAAATATCGACTGATCACCCGCTGTTTTCTATCTAAATTCTAAATTAATTCATTGTTTTAACGCCTAATCTAAAACGTTCGTACTCGAAAATCCGCGGCATGCAGTGGATTTTTGTTATATGCAAGTTTTAAAGGATCTACAGTACGTTTTGAATCGAAAGTAATATCTAAGTGTTAGTCCTGATTGAATTAGTTATTAATATGTTTCAGTGGCGACACCTGGTTTTATACATTTTAGAAAAATCTTATTTACTATATACCTACCTGTCTGCGACCGCTATACAGTGCGAGAGCGGAAAAATTACGTGACTAAAGTTTAAGGCAACTTATACAATCATGATCAGCGTGGCATTGTATCTGAAAGATTTTTATCTACACCCATGCTATAATCGTCTATAAAAGTTTCTGAAACAGTTAGATTATTGCCCACATTAAAATACTCATTGTCATAATAACCATTATATCACGAGTGTTATAATGTTTTACTAAATTTCATTATGCAAAGCAAACGAGTGTTATAATGTTGTACTGAATTTCATTATGCAACGCAAACTTGATCCCTAAATGTAAGCCCCTGCCAATCGCTGGGCGATAGTTTCCGGTGCTGGTTGTGGCTTTAGGCCCATTAGCCTGGTCTCTGTCTGCCCCGCAATAGACAGAGACGTGGTATCAACCAGATGTATTAAATTAAAAATTGAAAATGTTCAATTCTAAAATGATGGTTCCGGAAGGTCTGTGAGGGAAAAAGAATTACGATACGAAATGTAAATAATTATTACGATAAATAATTCTATTATCATCTATACATAGTTTGTTCGTATTAGATACTCAGCTATACTTACTATGATTTTACATAGAGTTCTTACAACATTTTAAAATACCCTATGGTTTCAGAACCTTTATAGAGGATTCATATCATGGTTGTAGATAAAGTCTTGCATGCAACTGTCATAATTAGGTATTAAAACACTCATGTGATACTATTATCACACTCGGCTTCGCCCACATTTTTAATACCCTTTATTATACAACAGTTGCATAAATAACTATTGCGTTATGCGTAAACTTTGGCTGAAGTGTTTCGTAAGAAACTTTACTCCATTTGGTTAGGTATTTAAATAAATCATGACATATCTTTTTATAGAAATATACACTGAATTAAGTATGTAATTTATAATTTCTAAATTATTTGATTTGTAATTTGCATGGGATTTATAAAGTGTATGTTTTAATAAAAATATTTTTTTATTTAAGTACCTAAACAAATTTAGTATAGCAGTTTAACGAAAATTCTAGCTTGATATTCTAGTGTGGCGGCGACACCTCCAGATTAATAGTTGCAAAAAATGTATAAAGACTTGAAAAAGGTTGGTTTGAATTATATAGATGATGAGATTGATGAGTTATCTAGATTCCATTGCATGCCGTGCTCAGGTGAAAACAATGTGTTTCTCTCGACATGATATGAACGAACGCGCACGTTAAAAGTATTAAAGTATGCTTTAATCACTTTGTCCTAGATAATGTATAAAGCCAATGAAAATAGTGTCTTAATAACATTCCAAATATTCAAACACGTAAAATTTGGACACTTTTGTATTGAAAACGATTAGATTTATAAGATTTTGTACATACAATAAAATAAATGTCATTGATATAAATAAAGTTTTTTATTTACAAACATTTTACACAATCTCACTATAAATATAACTTCATTCATGTTAAAATTCGTCATTCATAAATTCACTAGTTACCAAACAACGCAATCGTCCTGCTTAGGGGTCTTAGGACGTACTACGTGACCACGTGAAGTTTTCAGTCTATCTCTGTCACAAACTCTACGAGGGACAGAGACACGGCATCATACACGTACGTATGCTATTTCTTTCGCACGTAGACTTCGTAACCGAATACGTCGCGTGGTCCCACTTGACGCGTACACCCTTATTAGGCAAAAGCCTTACTGGATCTGGCGGAGGTAGAATCGTGGCGCGGTCGACTTTTCATTCCATTTAAATATCATACAAAAATTACGGAAAAAATCGAAACTTAAACACGCTGAATGGTAAGGCAAGGCGTCAAATTCAAATTGCAATGGAATCGAAAGACGTTCGCACCACACCCTCCGCCTCAGATATCCAGTATGGCTTGCCTACTCATTTCATAAAATAAAGAGAAATACAATTGTGACATAAAGTAATAATGAAATAATTATATAAATGCAAATAGATAACAACATATAGCTGCATTCAGAGTATTTAAATAATTTCGAATATGAGCACAGAATAGCACCATGGATATTATCATTCGAAAAAGCTTGTCCGGTGGAGTAGGGTATGCCGTACGAGGCAACATTATGTACCTACGACAATCCTAAAAAATGTGTCTTATTAACACACTGCCGAAGTAACGCGGCTGAATTTCGGCGGCTAAATTCTTCGTGAAAAACGCCATGTAAGTTCGGCATAGGGCGTTGTTATAATTTAATAGCATTTGAAGGCGTAATACCGCCAAAGTTCAATCGCGCAACTTCGGAACAGTACATTATAGTCTTTTTTGACACTTACTGCTGTTTTCTGGTACGAAAATAAATTGCAAAATTCATACTTATTAAAATCTAGAGATCACAGATTCAAGTAAATAATATATTGGTCATATTTCAAAACAAATAATTTGTAAAATTATAAATAATAACACACATGGACATGAGTCATCATTAAAATAAAATTCATTTAAAAGATCCTTAAATTAACATTTTTTTCTAATTTGGCTAACTAGGCTTCTCTTGAGTAAAACAATATTTTACGTCTCCCATTACTGTAAGCAAAATTTTACGCCCGCTTTTGCCAAGGAAGAAGCAACCACCTGTGGTGATAAAGTCTCAGGACTTAAGACTTGCGTGGACGCAAGCTACGCGGCGAAAATAGGTAGTACTAGCTACTACCTATTTTCGATACATTAATAGTTCATAATTTTGGCTTATATTTTTCACAAAATTATGGTTTCGCGCGCTAACCCTAAAACTGAATCATAGTGTTGAGGTAAAAATCGTATTTGCTTTTTGTATGGTAAATTTCAGGTACACAATAGTCTTAAGCCCTCGATTCAAGCTAGTAAATGTCGATTTACACAGTGCAAGTTTCGTGCTTATTGCATACAATTTAATTGAAGCAATTAATGATTTGTATACGTTTGTAACGTAACTATACTAATCATACGTTTTGTTGATTGTGCACGTCATCTATTGCTTTCCCTTTCACCGCGAGACTATCAGTCGTGCTCCCAGCGCGACGCATAGTGAGTCGAAATTAAATACCTAAAACCAAAAAAATATGTGGATACTTAAGTTATGTGCAATACGAGCAGTGGTTTTTTGTCTGAAATATCCGACGCTCGTGAATTAGGCACGAAAATGCTTGTCGGATAAATCCGACGTTCGCGGTGAAAGGGTTATGTTCCTGTATCCATGGGAATCTTAATCCTTCAAGCACATAAATCGCAGACACAATTGAATTCAATTGTTCTTTTGACCCGATCGGGTAATTCGGTGCTTGAAGGGTTAAGGATGCCAGGGAGGAGTAAAAGAAAACGCAGCCACTTGTGTGTCCCGAATCTCCGATCGCTTTATATTCTATGACAAAGTGCCAAAACCTATTTTTGCAAATAGCGCCATCTACCGATTCATATTATCTCTATTATATATAATATTAAATTCAAGTCAATATAAGGTAAATGAACATGCTTGCAAAGCATGTGTGGAAGATAGCTAGTTTATGATTCCATCGGTAGATGGCGCTGTTTAATTTTGTTGATATCTAGCTAGTAGTTACGCTAGTATATCGTTCTGTGTGCTGATAGGTTAGACACTTGCACTGTGTAAATAGGCCTTACATCCTAAAATCGGAGACATTCTTTACTTCACCACCGGAGTGTTTTATTGTCATTGCCGTAATTAACATTTTGCATAAAAACAAACTAATTACCTACACTACACGGTATCAGCATATATTTTGATTTTCGTCTTGGCTCCTCTGTGCAACGATTGCAAATAACTCCAACAGCTCAGCACTGGGCCGGGCACATAGTTGGGGTTCTTCTTGCTGTAGTGGTTCAGGTATATCGCCAACGCGACCAACATGCCTGACCAGACATACCTGGAAATTAGCAAATAAAAACTTGAAAATTCAATCATTTGGAGTCGTAAATGAAATATATGTGTATATGTATATATTATTTTTTATAAAATCTGTTAATGGCTATACTTTTATATAATTACCTGTTTTTGACCGACTTCCAAAAAGGGTGGCCGGTTGTTTTGAAAATTTTGAAAAATTATATTATAAGAGTTTTTGTATTGGGCAGTGAAGGGGTTCATTCGGGGTTTGCTTTAAATATTTCGCATATTGATTTACTGGATTTCAAATTATGAAATTGGTCGTAAACAATATGTGAAATTGTTGAAGTTGGGACAGTTATAGAAAGGCTGTAGTACTAGTTATTTGTTTAGCGAACTTTGGTAGGCGTCTTATGACACGGTCTGCATTTGAGAAATAAAAGCTGGATAGGTAATCTGGAAGTTCGGAATAAGAATAAGCCATGAGAGTAAGTACGTCTCTCATAGTACTGTGCGTAGTACTTTCTCGTCAGCTCTCATACATACATTACATATATCACGCCTTTTTACCCGACTGCGCCAGAAGGAGGGTTATGTTTTTCGAGAGTATGTATGTTTGTATGTATAATTGTTCGGCACACTCTGCAGCCTGAACGGCTTGATGGATTTTAGCTTGAGAGGTGTCGTTAGATTCGTATTTACTGTAAGAGTGACACAATGGCAGTCGGGTTTTTTTTTGTAATAATTACTTGTTTAACTCTAACGGGGCAGACAGAGCATTTAGGGTCTTGCGGCTCTAAACAAATAGAGTCTAGTTCCGCAAGACTCAAAGACCACTTTTGCGTAAAGGAGGGCGAGAAGGTGGAAGGACTTAAAATAGTGATAAGTTACTAGCCGCATCGCCTTATAACATGATTCGCATTTTTACCCATTCCCTTGATTGGCTCTTACGATCTGCGCAGGAAGAGAAGCAACTGGTACATTCGAAGTTTTTTCCTTTCTTCCAGACCAGCATGGAAGGACAGCTCTCAAGTTACAAATATTAAAGTGCTAGAAAAAATATTGAGTGGGGGGGGGATGTGCTTGACCAGTCCAAGAAGCACCCGAGGCCGAAGTGTATATATAGGTCTCATCATCGAGATGGTAATTTGTTTTCTAACAAGTCATTATAAAAAAAAAGAAATTAACTATTAATTAGCTAATGTTGAGCACTTTAAAGAAAAGCTTTTTTTTTTTTTTTTTTCACGACGAATCAAACGAGCTCAAACTCGATGGGGTTGCGTCGTTTCATTACCGAGTTCCTATGGCCGCCTTCCGGCTCTATCATCAGATAAGCTCCATGTCATCATTATATAGCATTGTCACGCAATATACGTATGCGTGCAAAATTTCAGCTCAATCGGAAACCGGGAAGTGGTTCAAATTTAACTTGCAAGATTTGATTACAGAAAGACAGACAACGGGACAGGTGAAACTAAATAAAAGCTTGTAAAATGGTGCTTACTGGAAGACAAACGGCTTGCTGAAGAACAGGAAGGATAAAACGATGGAGAGCGCCTTCCTCATGGTGGTGACGGTGACTGCGATGGTGGCGCCGCTGATGCGGACCAGCGTCAGCACCGCCTGCAGGCCCATGTACCCGCCCACGCTCAGCAAGAAGATGTTCGGGTACAGTATGAAGGGCGTCTGCATAACAACAAGTTTTTTTCTTAAGTACGCCCTCACCCTAGACAAAGAATACCCCTAGACTTTTCTACGTAATCTAGCTTCTTTTTTGTTGAAATTTAATAGACAAAGATTACCCTTAGACTTTCCTACGTAATCTTGCTTCTTTTTTGTTGAAATCTGACATACAAAGATTACCTCTAGGCTTTAATCTAGCTTCTTTTTTGTTGAAATCTGACAGACAAAAATTACCTCTAGACTTATCTACGTAATCTAGCTTCTTTTTTGTTGAAATCTGGCAGACAAAGATCACCCCTAGACTTTCCTACGTAATCTAGCTTCTTTTTTGTTGAAATCTGACAGACAAAAATTACCCTCAGACTTTTCTATGTAATCTAGCTTATTTTTTGTTGAAATCGGCAGGAAAAAAGTTTACCCCTAGACTTTCCTACGTAATCTGGCTTCTTTTTTGTTGAAATCTGATAGACAAAAATTACCCACAGACTTACTTAATCTAGCTTATTTATTGTAAAAATCAGCCAGAAAAAGTTAACACCTAGACTTTCCTACGTAATCTAGCTTCTTTTTTGTAGAAATCTGACATGTCGTTTCAAAAGAAAAACAGCAGGGAAGGGGTGTTCTTATTTTGCCCAGCTGTGAGCAAAGGACTTCAATTTTTTGCCAGGCATCTACTTCATTTAACAGACTATGGAAAAATAGGAGCAAAAGCTATAAGGTATATTTCTTTGAAATGTGCTGTTTTTGGCCTATAGAGGGCGCCATCAAGAGATATATTGAATCTCCTGCTGTGGATGTCGTACAAGGAGACTAAAGTACTAAGCTCAAGCAAGGAGGGTTTAAATTATTGGATGTACTTATTTGTTTATGATAAGTGTTATTTGTCCCTATATATTTATTTACTCTTTAAAAATTAAGCTGCTGCACTCCTAAGAAAATTTTACAAGCGGCTGGTCGTAAAATCACAGCTAAATCATATAAATTGTTCCGGATTTTTCTTATCCTTCGACACAGGTTAGTACTATATTCACATACAGAAGTTTAACTCAGCAAAGAAATTTAAAGAAAGGTCAACTCAATGTGGTAAGCGCTTTGGTTTAAATTAGCTCACGTCAAAACTCAGCACCTCTTCGTTTAGATACCTAGACATCCATTGCAAGCCCATTTCATTCTTATTACTCTGAATTTACCACCCCGGATTGGTCGCCGCGCGCATAGTAATAATGTAGGTATATTTTCGATACCTAAACGGGGAGTGACACAGAGGCCTGCCTTCGAGTAGTAATAGGTAGTTGTGTAAAAAGATTTTTTTTTTTACCTTAGCACAATATTTGAATCCCTCAACTAGGATCCCACTCGCGCCAGTAACCGCCAGCAGATAGCCGCTGCCGATCGCATACGAGTAGAACACTACTTCGTTATTTGACGCTTGGTACTGCTTCATTGCTTTCTCCTGCACGTTGCCGATGATAGCGTCGCAGAGGAGGGCTAGTGATATCACTACGACCCCTATGAAGTTAAAGTTGGACGACGTTTTGGAGTCGGCTGGAAAGAAAGTTTTGAGGATAGGTACTACTCAAGAGGATGACAGCGATTGGCTTGACTTGTTAAATGGTAACTAGTATAATTAATAAGGTAGGTATTAGTTAAGTAGGTATGTGCAAAACTAAACTTACTGTAATTATACTATTTGGAGGGTTCAATTAGGGTCAGTTCAGGCAGAGAGGAGCGCAGCAGAGAGGATTTTTTTTTGGTACTCGAAAATAAACTTTAAGCTGTAAGCATAAACTGCAAAACGAGAGTATGCTCGAGCGATATCGAGACAGAGCGAACATTTTGTCAAGTTTAAACGTTTATATACTTTAGGCTATAGTAATACGGTCTTATTTTCAATTGAATTAGTAAATTGTTCGAGTATTTTCCTCTCTGTCTGAACTGATCCTTAGAGACAGCTTACCTAATGTGAACATAGTAAGTCCCACGCACATAACCACAGCAGCAACATAGTCTAGGAACGCATATCTCTTCCCCATTATAATAATACTACCAATCATCACAGGTATAAGCTTGCAGCTCTTAAAAATCAACTGAGTAGGGTAGTTTAAGTAATTTAAGGCTAGATTTGATAGCGACATGGTACCCAGCGTTAGTGCCGCCAATATCACGTAAATCCGTAATGGCACTCTGAAATTAATTAAAAATTAATGAGAAAACGAATCATTTATTTGTACAATGACTTTTTCGAGGACGGAATATGTACGGTACGCTTCAAAATGGAGTCATAATTTTTATGTTCTTTCTAGTATGAGAAATTATGACTCCATTTTTGATGCCTGACTGTACATATTTAATAGATATTATTTGATACGACAATATCTCCACTTACTTTATTAACCATGTATGTATGTACAATTGTACATTACTTTTGCTTACAAAACACATGAAACAATTGTACATAACTTTTGCTTACAACACACATTAAAATGTACTGAATAAAGGCCATGACACTAAACAATTTTTCCCCAAAAACATATAGGTATTGAAATATGAAAATCAATTTTTAGCTGTGGGAAACAGATAATATGTATGTTCTCTAACGACCTTCGTTGTGTAGTGGTTACCTAGTTAGTCCGCCACCCAGAGGTTCCAGGTTCGATCCCCAGTCAGGGCAAGTTGGAAAATGGGTTTTTTCAAATTGTCCTGGGTGTTGGGTGCTTATCTATATATGTATTTGAGTTAGTATCCCATAACACAAGTCTCGAACTTACTTTGGGGCTAGCTCAATCAGTGTTATTTGTCATTAAAAATGTTAGATAGGAACAAATGGATGATCACTGAAGATAGGGGCGTGTGGAAGGATAAGGGGAAGGCTTTGTCCAGCAGTGGGAAACAATACCTACAGGCTGGTAAAAAAAAGGAACAAATGGAAGAAAATGGAAGGAGGCCTTTGCCCAGCAGTGGGACACATAACAGCTCTAGTAATAATAGTTATACATATATGAAGTGATAGTATTTATTTGTATCATCATTGTCAGTTAATTCCATTCATGTTGCAGTCCATTCTTAAATTGCAGACCAATTTTGACCGTGAAGCAGGCTGCATCCATTACATACTACAAACATTTTGGGTCCTGCGGCTCTAAGCAGGCAGAGCCCAAGGCTGCAGGACTCAAAGGCCACTTTTAGTGGGAAAGGGAACCAAAATAGTGATGAGAACATGATTTGTATTTTCACCCATTCCTCGATCTGCTTTTACGATCAGCGCGGGAAGATAAATGGCTAGTACATTCTAAGTTTCTTGTTTTATCTAGTATGGAAGAACATACTACATGAATGTGATAAAATGTGATAAAACATCACAAAACATACTCACTTTCTGTGTATAGGATTCCTTATTACTGATTCTACGTAACTAAGTAGCATAGTTATTATAAACTGAATCAATGTTATGTACAAACTAACAGGTTTAATTCCTGGGGAGGAAAAAATTAGCTCTAGATAATATCCATATCCTAGATAACATACAAACACGAATGCTGTACAACATGCAAACTGTGTTAGATGGCTAAAAGGTGTCAGGTCCAAACATAGTATATTAATTTCTGTCTTCGGAGCATTTTTACTGTCTTCCACAGTTTCATCTTGAATATTTATTAATGTTTCCTTTTGGGAATTCATTTTGGAATGTGTGTATCACTGTTCCATTTTCTGTGTTTTTCAGCTGAAAAATAAAATGAATTAAAGTAAGAATGTGAAGCTTTTCTACACACATTTGCAAAAAATCAACTGCTTTTGGCAATGTGCATAGAAAAGTTTCACGTTCTCACTTTAAACTGTAAACTTGTGATTTAGACAAGTAGAAATAATTCCTTTCTTTCATTCTATTCCTTAATTATATTAACAGTCAATTAAAATATGGTCAAATAGTTGATGTATTTCACTGACTACTTTCTGACTAATCAAACAAATATAGTCAGATAGTTGGCTTCCTGACTACTCAGTACATGTCTATAATTATCAAATACTTTTCCAGCCGGAAATATGGACTAGTTACTGAGTAATGTGAGTACTAAATTTGCAACATCAAAGACACCAAAGTTGCCAGGTAAAGAGGCTAAAATTGTGGAAGAGAGGCCACACTGAGCCTAGTTTTATACCACCATGTGAGGAACTTCTCCTTGGTTATAATTTGCCACAGCCTGTTAGGAAAGAGCTTAATAGAAGGAGAGCCCAAGTAATTTGCAGCAAAGACAATCTGGTGAGGTGGAAAATACTGGACAGCTCGCACGATAAACAGTACGAGCCTGTCTTCTCTCCACAATCGCTGTCCCACCTTCTATCAATTTCCGAGGTGTCCAAACACCTGCACCTTAGATGATATTTAATTTTCGATTCCGAAAATGCTTGACGTGGCCCGATTCCGGTCCAATAAAGACTAATAGTCACTATCGTCGCGACCAGTACGACCTGAGAGTTGTGCGAGGATATCTACATTAATTTGTGAATCAGAAATGTAGATATTGTGATTTCAGCCTCACAACTTTTATGTGTACATTTATGGTTTCTTATTATCATAATAATGAGCTTACTTTTACTGAAAATACAGCGCTTGCTTTAGTACTGAATGAGTTTCTGATAAGAAAAATAAAATACCCACATCATTAGTGTGGATGTCATTCTTAGAGATTTTTTTAATACAAGACGTACCTCGTATGCTCGAGCAACGTTTGAATTATATTGTTTGTCAATACCTACGTATTACATATGCAAAATAAATAAAATTTAGTAAAAGTTTTTAACCAACACAGCAGTCAACAGCACAGCCCTGTCAATCAAATCAAACCCTGTGGTCAATTCCACAGAGTACTATAATATAACTGAAATAGAGAGTCATCTCGCGTTACTTTACTGCCAACAATTTAACCTGCAAACTTGCAAATGTGGTGTCATCTATCAATGTTATTCCAAAATAAAATAAAATATCTAATATAAAATTTATTTGCAGTGAGGTGAGATTTGAACCTGGGATTCCTGAGATCTAATAGTCCATTGCTTTAACCACTACGCCAATCAAGCTTGTTTCTAGGCGCGCCAAATTGTCGCTTATACTGTAACTCTAAATGAATAGAAAAACGAATAAAAGATTTTATTAAGTATATTTAGCATTTGAGGTGATTTGAACCTGTAGACTCCTGATTAGATTCTAACGCGTAAACCGTTACACCAATCAGGCTTTATTCCAAGTGTGCGAAATTATTGGTTATACTATACCGCAAAACCGTAAAATAAGAAAACATGTATTGTGACAATCTCCAAGCAGCCCTTTAGCAGTATTGTTTTGGCTGACGTCACAAAACCATTCAACCTTTTTTGTATGGACTATTCCTACCATGACGTCTATTTTGACAGCACGAAAACAATTATTGCGCGTCTCAAGTGTCAAATAAAGCGATCCTTAAAAATGTAGTCCAGTAACTTTTATGGAGAATTTTAGTTGGTTTTCTTGTGAATGTATGTTTTTTCCTTACTTTTGATTTTTACAAAACAGTTATTAGAGAATTGAAGTAACGCTACCATGGGAGTTTAAGGGGATACCTGAATTTTCCGGGGCCCAGAGCTGCCCAGAGCTTTGGAATAAATCATTAGATAGGAAACGGAGACATAATTTATAATTTTGTCTTCACCAGGCTCTAGATCACCCTTTTAACTATGTTATGAACTACTGTTTACCGTTTAAAGTGAGAACGTGAAGCTTTTCTACGCACATACGCCAAAAGTGGCCGTTTCTCGCAATTGTGCGAGAAACGGCTCGACGACGGCGTCGACGGCGACTCCGTTTCCTTTTAAATTATTTAATTCAAATAAGGGCAGCACTGGACCTCAATTAATCCTACTTAATACCTTTTATTGGAAATTTTGATTTCAAAATCAAAGTAAGATATATTACTTTATTATTTTATTACAACATAAGTGAAAACTAGTAAGTTTTTTGTAAGTAATAAATAACAGTGCTAATCCTTGTAAAATTTTTATTCACACACGATAACAAATAACAACACATTCTAAGTTAAGTATAAGTTATTTATTAAAATTATAACTACATACATTTATACATTTTGTCTTACAGGATTCTTTGGTTACTCTCTGAGAAGTACCATGATGACATCAATTAAAAAATGCAAGACAGGATTCACTGGAGCCTATTTTTTTATACAAACAAGACTGAGAGAGCCAGATGTTTACAGCCTCCTTTGGAACTTGTGATTGAACCAATGAAATGGCAGAATGTTGGATTCCAAGCATTTTACAAGGCTAGATCTGTTGCTAGAGTTGAACTGAGTTGTTAGGAAACGTTTACATTAAATTTGTTTGTGTTAATCATATGAAATTTATCGCTATCGTCGTAAAAAAGGCTTTTTTTTACGATTTTTACCTTAGTAACAATATTGATCTTCAACTTATTGAATATTGAAATTATGTAATACTTTTTGATTAAGTGTATTTTGGTTTATACATAAATTTATTGTCCTTAAATAGCAGTAATGTTAATATTTGACGTAAAATTATAATTAACTTTGATTAAATAAATAGTAACAAAATTGAACACAAATAGTAACCATGTCCAGAAAAAACTGCTTTTATACTTAAGCTGTAGATAATAAATCGATACCATTTATAAATAACACAAGATGAATAATACCTACACCTAATTTTCCATTAAAAGCCAATAAAGACATACTTTAAAAAAAAAACATAAAACAATTTTAGGATACAAAAATTTTGAGAACTGCTCCTATTTACATTTAGTTCCGAGGAACAAAATTCAGAGGCCGCCACCACACCACCACATCAAAAGTGTTGGCTTGAAAAAGACGCAAAAGGGCACTCTTTCCCAGTGCAAGTGGCAGAATAAGCTAGTCTGACAGCACTGTTATGTGACATTGACATCTACCTACTTAAGCAATAGAATGTACACTGTACAGCTATTATGTATTTTTTTTTTCCGTCACTGCTATAAAAGGAATATGAACCTACCAATTTGTTTTCAGGGTTCATATTGATTCATGTCGTGTAATGCTGCTGCCACAGTCGCCACAGAATTATAAGTTGCTGTTGCCTACATATCGGGCCAAACGAACGCCAATGAATCTCCTTTGTTTCAATATAAAAGAAACGAAATGCAAGGCATTTCGTTAGTTAGCGGTCCTATTCTTTTATTTTATTTAGCAATCGGTTAATACGGCAACCGAAACCATTTTCTTGGGTTGCCCTATTATTCCTATCAACTACATAAAATACCAAAAAATTTTCAACAACAGCTGTGAAAGTGTTGGTAACCCTATCGAGATTTTTCGTGTGGTTCTCAAACAAAATAAATAGAATTTCTCTAATTTTTTTGTGTAAATCTATTGTATTTCATATTACTGTTAAATTCCTAGCTACGGTGTGTAAATCTAGTGTTTGCTTTTAAAATCGTGTGTATTTGCGCGTTTTCTTTTGTTAATCGTGGCGTTCAACTTCCGCAGATTGCACAGTCAAACTGGATTGAAGATAATGATGGACTCTGACGCGTCCGGCGCGGATTTCTGCCGGTTTTGTAGGTCGGAGGCGTCCTCCGACCGCCCCTTGTTTCATCCTTGCATCTGCACGGGCTCGATTAAATGGATCCATCAGGAGTGTTTAGTGCAATGGATGAGATACTCGCGGAAGGAGATCTGCGAACTTTGCGGCCACCGATTCTCCTTCATGCCGATTTACTCTCCGGATATGCCGCGGCGGCTGCCTATTCGCGATGTAGTTGGCGGCCTGGTGACTTCAGTGGCGTCAGCTGTGAAGGATTGGCTACATTACACCTTGGTGGCTCTCGCCTGGCTGGGAATCGTTCCTCTCACCGCGTGTAGAACCTATCGCTGCCTGTTCTCGGGTTCTTTGGACCCAGTTATTTCCTTGCCCTTTGACATTGTATCAGCTGAGAATCTTGCTAAAGATGTGTTTTCTGGCTGTTTTGTTGTGACTTGTACTCTCTTCTCTTTCATTGGGTTGGTCTGGCTGAGGGAGCAAATTATGCATGGAGGTGGTCCAGACTGGATGGAAAGAGAAGTGTTGCCAGCCCCTGCACAGGAAGATATCCCATTGCCAGACAACAATAATGATAGAGTGAATGAACAAGCTGAGGATGAGGGGGCTCGCGAGGAAGGGAATGGTGAAGGTGTTGAGGATCCACTGGTTGGGGATGAAGCTAATTGGAATCCGATGGAATGGGACCGAGCTGCGGCTGAAGAATTAACATGGGCTCGTCTGTTGGGCTTAGACGGTTCTATGGTGTTTCTTGAGCATGTGTTCTGGGTTGTTTCCCTGAATACTCTGTTCATAGTTGTGTTTGCATTTTGTCCGTACCACATTGGAAGAATTGGAGCAGCTGTAGCAGGGTTGAATGCTGAAGGTCCATTTGGGGGTCCTCTGACGGCACTGGCTGGGTATGTGTTGGTGGGAGCCATCCTAGTGGTGTTTCATGGCATTGCATCTCTGCTACGTCTCAGGAGTGCTAAGAAAGCCCTGGGATTCTGCTATGTGGTGGTGAAAGTGGCCCTGCTCTCCGTAGTTGAGGTAAACAATTTGGAAATTCTTTTAGTATATTGGAATTAATAAAATCTAAAATTATTTTGAATAAAAACCAATTATTTGATAAACTACAGCCACAGCATATATCACTTCAATTAGATTAAAAAATTCTGTATGATTAAAACAATCTGTATTGAAAGAGAAACAGGTGGTACATTAAAAATATACATTTACTTTTTTTCCCCAGACCAGCATAGAAAACAGGAATATCAAGTGTTTTTTTCATATGATTTACTTGATTTATTACATACTTTTTATATTTTTCAGATTGGTGTAATACCCCTGGTCTGTGGCTGGTGGCTAGATCTGTGCTCTCTCTCAATGTTTGACGCCACCCTCAAAGATCGTGAAGCAAGTCTCCAAGCCGCTCCCTGGACCCTCATGTTTATCCATTGGCTAGTTGGAATGGTCTATGTATACTACTTCGCATCATTCATACTTTTGCTGAGAGAGGTCTTGAGGCCTGGAGTACTATGGTTCTTGAAGAACTTGAATGATCCTGACTTCAGTCCAGTGCAGGTAAATTAGCATATTTTCCTCACTTTTATTTTGTTTGTAATATTTTTTTTAATCTTCTTAAAATTTTCTTATCTTATTCTTTTTTCTATAATATTCTTCATTTTTACGAAAAAACATCCTGCCAAATGTTTTTATCGGAGTTCATTGTGCAGGAGGAAGCATTATAAGCGCTTACAAATTTATACCTCAACTTCCTCTGTGCGTTGGGACGAGGCACTTTGAGTGGGTTACTATCCTGGGTTAAAATAAATTATTTAATATTGTTAAGAAAATAAAACATCACAAAATAATTTCACTAGTTTTAATCATATCCATTATCAATGTGATTTTATATTAATTATTGCAGAAAAACATGATATTAAGAGCATTATTTGACTCCAAGAAACTATGACGTCAGTAGCCTGTAGTTCATAGCCTGTAGTTCGTACAAATGTCATAGAAAATGTTTGTTTTGACGTTTAGAAAAAAGTATTTGATTTAACTTGTTTGAAAGTAGCGAGTTGTGTCAGATACCATCATGTAGCTTGAATAATCTGACACTGCTTTTGCCTGTTATATTATACTAGCTGCGCCCTAGGGTGTTACCTGCGGAAAAAGTAGCCTATGTGTTATCCAAGTTGTCAGCTTCCTCCGTACCAAATTTAATCAAAATTGGTCCAGTTATTTGCGCGTGAAAAAGTAACAAACATACATACACATACACAGTACACACTCACACACACACACAAAAAAAAACACATAATATTAGTGTAATGTGATACAAGTAAACTACAATATTAGTAAAAGTGCCCTTACATGCGCATGTAAATACATAACTCTTTATTCCTAGGAAATGATCCACCTGTCGGTCTGGTCGCACATTCGCCGCCTCGTCCTCTCCGCCATGATATTTGGAACAGCAGTCCTGTTCATGCTATGGCTGCCTATCCGGGTGATCAAGTACGTCATCCCAGGGTTCCTGCCGTACGCCGTAGCGGTTCATACGGAGGCGCCGGTCAATGAACTCAGTTTGGAGTTGCTGCTGCTTCAAGTGAGTCACAAACAAATTGCTTAAATTTAAAAAATAATAATTTTCCCTCGTATTCATATTCATAAAAAATTACAGCCTTTTGCTAAACCTGTTATCTTTTATCCCTTTCTCTCTTTTCAATATTCAACAGGGTAAGAACGAGACAAAACACATTTTAACTCTTTCACCGCGAGACTTTATATCAGTTGCCGTGCCCCCAGCGCGAGGGGTATGAAATCTAAAATAAATACCTACAACCAAAAAGGGATGTGGATACTTAAGTTATGTGCAATACGAGCGGTTTTTTTTTGTCGGAAATATCTGACGCTCGCGGAATGGGCACGACAATGTTTGTCGGATAAATCCGACGTTCGCGGTGAAAGGGTTAACTAACAGAGCTTTAGCAAACGTTTGTTATCTATTATGAATATATGGGTATTTGATTGCTTAAATATTTATGCATGTAGAAATTTTTGATCTTATGCGTTACTAGTTGATGCCCACTAATTTGCCTGCATGAAAAATCCCTTTGGACCTCACATTTTCATGTGCTAATAGTAAGGAATGTGAATCCTGGTAGTAAGTTATCTATGTGCAAAATTTAATTCCAATCCATTCAGCCATTTTGGCGTGAAAGTGGAACAAATATCCATGCGTCCTTACAATCTATCGCAATTGTAATAATATAGTAGGAAAAGCCTCCTTTCTCGTTTTAAACTTAATGTTAAGGTTCTCTGCAACCAGCTGCTGCTCCAGATGCTGCTCTGAGATTTTCCACATCACTTTCATACTGTTGAAAGAAGTTCTAAACCTACAACCACCCCTTGTGCTTAAGCCCATACGGCCCAGCATCTGGTCCTTAAGTAAAACGAATAAGGAAAAATGTGTTAATTGCTGCTAATTAGTACATCATATAAATGTTTATTTAAATCTTCGCGTCAAAACTTACAACCTAATTACGATATATCGCGAATAGTTCACAACAAGATAATGAGCGTGATTTTTGTAGCCACTGTATGTTTGGAGTCAACATTTTGCGTGATATTTTTGGCTCCAATTAAAGAGAGAACAGAGGCGAGCTTGAGACGAAAGAGTAAACCTTTTTTCAACAGATATAGGCACAAAACATAGCAAGCGCCCGGAACGCGCGCTCGAGGCGCCACGTCGCGCCTCGGATGCTTGCTATGTTTCGTTACATACTGTTCCATACAGTATACAGTTTAACTGAGCACCATGTTATATGTTTCGTGCCATAAGCTGCGGTTTGAATATTACAAATTAGCTGACACACATACTCAAAGTATTGAGGAACTAGACAACTTAGAAACTAGATAATTTTATAGATACCATTGTTCACAAATATTTTAACACAGTATAGATGCTAGAAGTTTACCTAAAATGTTTTAAAATTAGACTGAAATTTGCTACAATTTATGTTTTTAAAGGTATACAAAACCTCTAGTTGTTTACAAATGTTTGATGCTACGATATATGAATAAATTCACATACACACTTGTAGTAGGGAAATAACCGGCCAAGGGCGAGTCAGACTCGCGCAAGAACGGTCCAGTACCATTATCTATAAAAAAAATCACGTCTGTTGTATAGGAGCCCTACTTAAATATTTATTTTATTCTGTTTCTAGTACTTATTTGTTTTTACAGCGGCAACAAAAATACACCATATGTGAAAAGTTCAACTGTATATTTATCACGGTTCATAAGATGCAGCCTGGTGATAGACAGACAGACCGATGGACGGACAGCGGAGTAGTAGTAATAGGGTCCCGAATTTTGCTCAACAAATTGCACAAGTTGTCCTTCTGTTGCTCTTTAATTTTGTTATTTTGCGGTCGATTAGCGAGTTACATTGACCTCCTTTAGTGATTTACCTGTGGTTATTTATATCCACAGAAATTGTTGGTTTGATGGCAAAGAAATCATAGAATGTCACACCTCTTGCGCAGCCTGCAAAAGTTTGATATGCTGGCAAACTGTTACTATTTTTGATTTCTGATTTAGTTATATATGTAGATACTTTGATAGGCGGAGTTATCAGGACAACAAAATTTCATGTGGATGTCGTAAGAGGTGACTAAAAAAGTAAGCACACATATCTCGTGCAACAACTGTATTTCCAAGTTGGGTTAGATACCGTGTTGCGATGTACTTAATGTTATACCACGTTAGAGTGACACAGCTGAAGGAAATGGATTGTACGCAATGTCCGCCCTTGATGTGACGCATCGCCTTGTAGAGATTTCAAACAGTTTTGTCTTTACTGCGAAGGTACAAACCTTCGCAGTAAAGACAATACTGCAAAAGTTTGAAATCTCGGGACCTAAAGTCATTTATATTACGTTCATTACCATAAACTAAAATGGAATGAAACAAAAAAAAACTAGAACATGTTATCCTATTTAGAAAATCCATAGGTGATAGCTTATCATGGTGTTCATCAACAGAATGAGCCAAAACTTACGATCTAAAATTCTACATGCACGGAATGGCGATGTTTATGACTTTTGGAAGATTTATTTGAATGTGTCTAGCACAAAAGCGCAAATTTTAGCATTAGCCTAATAAGAGGATACTAAATGGTACAAAATGTTTGCAAATAAGGAGTGATAATGTCAAACTTAATGTTTACGTTGGACAGGTAATACTCCCAGCGTTGCTCGAGCAGTCTCATACTCGGACTTGGCTAAAGGCGGGGCTTCGCGCGTGGTGCGCGTTGGCGGCGGGTGCGCTGGGCTTGCGCTCGTACTTGTTGGGCGAGACGCGCAATACTGAGCCCCAAGCGCCGCAGCATCCGCCGCCGCATCAGTTGGGCGCTGCTCATCAGGTAAGAATAATGAATCAGTGCGTCACCTGATGCTGCGGTTCTACTTAGATATTTGTCTCAGCACTGCTAATAGAACAATCGCATCCGGATGTGGCTAAAAGTGGGGTACTTGTGTGGTGCGGGCTGGCAGCGGGCGCGTTTGTACTTGTTGGGCGAGACGGTACCATTTTTGTCACTGTATGTATATTAATTTTTGTACTATCTTCTGTTCCAGGCGCTGATGCGTCGCGACGGACCGGCCGGGTTTGAACCCTACGCCCGCGTGTCGTGGTTCCCGCTGCGACTCGCCGCGCTACTTGTGCTCGTGTCCGTGTCGCTTGTAATGGCAAGCGCGCTCACATTGGTAAGCGGTCTTGTGTTTTTAACCGATTTCCAAAAAGGAGGAGGTTATCAATTCGTCGGATTCTTTGTTTTTTTTTTTATGTATGTTCACTGATTATTCGAAGACGCCTGGACGTTTGAAAAAGGCTTTCTTTCAGGTGGTCACAAATAAATTTTATCTAAATCGGTTGTGTAGTTTGGGGGTGAAGTCGGTTTTTAGTATTGAAAAACCTAAATTATACCAAATAATTTTTTTTGTACAGATTTAATTAATTTTTATTATTTTCGAATAATTTCAATTAATACTAGTATAGGTTGTTAAAAGCCCAGCGGATTGGCTTGTTGAAGGACTCACCCACAAGGTGGTCAGACGACATGACTAAGATCATTGGAAAACGCTGGATGCAGGCCGCTCTAGATCGGTCATCTTGGAAATTCTTGGGAGAGGCCAAGCTGTGGACATTTTTCGGCTGTAATGATGATAGGTTGTTAAATGAACATTAAGATATAAGTGCATTAAGGTGGGTATAAGTTATAACACACGAGGTGAAATTTTAGCCCGAGCCGAAGGCGAGAGTGTTATAGAGCAGAGTGTGTTTAACCAATATACGCACGTATATCGTACGACGTTTTTCAACACACTTGTGAGAAGTAAATACCTTAAAAACAGATTATTTTGATTTTAAATGAACTCGACCATAAAACTGTGATACACAAAGTAGCTTTCCCGTTTTACTTTTAAAAATCAGCGCGGTTAGAGAATATAACTTCACCACTTGCGTTTATAAAACACGCGTGTTTTATGAGCTGCTTTATATATCTCAAACCGGTGAAATTAGATTCACTTTACGAGAAAGTGTGTTGAAAAATCATAATTGATTTGTCCTCCAGGTGATCCCAGTGGCAATCGGCAGAAAAGTAATGGCGCTTTGGCTGCCCAAAGCGTCGGAAGGCGTGCATGAGCTATATACAGCTGCGTGTGGTAAGTTAATAACAATTGAAATTATTACTTTATTTTGTTTGATTTGAATGGTCATACCATACCTCATAATTTTTATCAGGGACAGGAATACCGATATTTTTTATCGATATATCAATATATCGATACTAATTTCGATAAAATATCGGCACTTTATTCAAATTATCGATATAAGACCAGTATTATATAATACCAGTACTTAGTATCGATATATCGAAATTTGTATCGATATATTGATATATCGATAAAATACCGATATCGGGTAGCGTTATATTGATAAAAAAATATCAGGGACAGGAGTCCCTGATTTTTATACATATCATGAGCTTAATCTGTCAAGTTTGTGTACTTTCTTCTTCGTGTTAGCGCGTTACTGGTTGTATCTTCATCTTTACTACTTTGGAGCCTGGGGTGCGTTTTTCCGGTTTTTCTTCTCTAAAACAATATCAATGGTCATCCATTGCCAATCCACACGGCACTTTTTGCAGTGGAGGTACATTATCTTGTTACAAAGCAAAATCTGGTGCAGATGGCACTAACACCACAGGAATGGTAGGTACTTCATAGAAGTGGAGTATCATTTATGCCTACTACTACTGCATACGAAAATATACATTCGGGCATACGTCAATGTGCGTGTGTTCGAAGCCCAACACGACAAGGCGAGAACGGGGGACAGGTGCAGGGGCGGGGAACGGAGAAAAAAAGCGAAGCCGAGCTGACCAGTCCCTCCCGGCAGCACCCGTTCACGAGTTGACGCACGGATCAGCCATCATTAAACTCAACCATATTAGAGGGAATCCAACGACGCGACCAGCGACGCCACCACTGGATTGGACATTTTAGTGAGCATGAAAAACCCGATCTCGCAGACCTTGTCAAGAGAAAATATTAGTAATATGTTGGTCACCTATTGATCGCAGAGCATTTACATGTTTTTACAGTAAGCTTATTATGGTAACAGAAAATACAGCTATCTTATGTTTCATGTGTGGAATGTAATGGAAAATTTTTATTAAGTATCCACGCGTTTTTATCTCTTAAACAATCATGTTTCAAAGAGCGACAGAAAGAAGTATGCTGGGAATAAAACTTAGAGATCGATACAGAAATACTGACATTAGAAAAATAACTAAGTTAACAGACGCAGCTGAGCTTGCCTGCAAACTAAAATGAAGATGGGCGGGTCATATAGCCCGCACCGATGATGGACGCTGGAGTGAACGCGTGCTACATTGGTGGCCTCGCGATTACTGCAGGAGACAAGGAAGGCCGCGTGCCCGCTGGTGCGATGACATCATGGCCGTCGTTGGACACACCTGGACGAGACTCGCGACCGACAGATCATGATGGAAGCAGATGGAGGAGGCCTTTACCCGACATTGGGTATCCAATTCCCCAGAATTAGACTCACAAAAATAATTAATTAAATATAAATTTTACTGACATATTTTAAATGATATTTGACTAATAAACAAGAGAATTAATTCTAATTAAATTCTGACACTGAAACTGATATAATATTAATAATTGAATATGCTTATAAATAATAAAAATAATAGTCAACAAATAACAAATAGGATAATGACATTGTTGTTAATATATATTCCAAGATATAATAATAAAGTGTACAATTTGTGAGACGTAGCAATCAAGGCAGAAATATGCATGAAAAATTATTTATATTGTAATGTGCGAATTGGAAATAAATGGCTTTATTTAAATAATCATTGAGATTATAGTACGCATGTACTATAATCTCAATAAAACTTTTTTAACATGTATTTTAAATTTAGCCATTGGTAGGTTAAGTAGGGTAAAAGAAGTGCAGGGTGATATCAAGGGACCGGGACGTATGGAAAGAAAAAGGAAAGGCTTTTGCCCAAAAATGGGATCTAAATGGCTACTAAAAAAATAAGTTTAGTAGTTTGCGTTATGTATGTAATATCTATATTAATTCTATGCTAAAACGATTCCTGCGCACCGGCACATAATCAATATAATTATTACCAAAGGTCGGAATTAGGTAGAGTTATTTATGTACTTACACTGATGCCATACAGCGAAAAAATAAAGTGGATAAGCCACAAATTCCAAAATTAATTTTAAAGAGCAGAAAAATCCCGTGGTTTAATTATTAAAAAGTTATTTACTTTTACACAATTTAAACCACTGCACGCGAAACGTTGCCAATACGTAAAAAATAATAATGTAAATACAAATAAAAATTGTATGTTAATTATCTTTGTTTTATTTGTCTTATCTATCTCTGAGGTTTTTATTATTATTTATTTGTAATATTGTTGGGAACACGGCATTGTCCATTAGAAATCCCGGGAAGATCCATATTAATATCAACATGTCGATGCAAGTACATAAATAACTCTACCAAAATTTCGACCTCTGATTATTACATACAGAGGCCGCTGCAGGCGCCTGCAGCGGCCCGCTCGACACCCTCCACAAGGCGAGAACGGGGGAGAGGTGCGGGGACGGAACAAGGACGCATATTGTGCGGTACCTTAGGAGATTTCGTTGTGTATGTAATAGTTGTATTAATTCTGTGGCACAGGCATGTACGTGTGCTGGGCGCTGGGGCGCGGCGGCACGCTGGCGGCGGGCTGGGCGCGCGGCGGGCGCAGCGCGCTGCTGGGGCGCGCCGCGATGTGGGCGCGGGTGGCGGCGCGGGCCGCGCTCGCCGCGCTGGCGCTGCTCGGCCTCGTGCCGCTCATGTTCGGCCTGCTGCTGGAGCTGGTGAGTGTACACTTAGATGTCGCGCTGCTGGGGCGCGCCGCGATGTGGGCGCGGGTGGCGGCGCGGGCCGCGCTCGCCGCGCTGGCGCTGCTCGGCCTCGTGCCGCTCATGTTCGGCCTGCTGCTGGAGCTGGTGAGTGTACACTTAGATGTCGCGCTGCTGGGGCGCGCCGCGATGTGGGCGCGGGTGGCGGCGCGGGCCGCGCTCGCCGCGCTGGCGCTGCTCGGCCTCGTGCCGCTCATGTTCGGCCTGCTGCTGGAGCTGGTGAGTGTACACTTAGATGTCGCGCTGCTGGGGCGCGCCGCGATGTGGGCGCGGGTGGCGGCGCGGGCCGCGCTCGCCACGTTGGCGCTGCTCAGCCTCGTGCCGCTCATGTTCGGCCTGCTGCTGGAGCTGGTGAGTGTACACTTAGATGTCGCGCTGCTGGGGCGCGCCGCGATGTGGGCGCGGGTGGCGGCGCGGGCCGCGCTCGCCACGCTGGCGCTGCTCGGCCTCGTGCCGCTCATGTTCGGCCTGCTGCTGGAGCTGGTGAGTGTACACTTAGATGTCGCGCTGCTGGGGCGCGCCGCGATGTGGGCGCGGGTGGCGGCGCGGGCCGCGCTCGCCGCGCTGGCGCTGCTCGGCCTCGTGCCGCTCATGTTCGGCCTGCTGCTGGAGCTGGTAAATGTACACTTAGATGTCGCGCTGCTGGGGCGCGCCGCGATGTGGGCGCGGGTGGCGGCGCGGGCCGCGCTCGCCGCGCTGGCGCTGCTCGGCCTCGTGCCGCTCATGTTCGCACTGAAACAAACGCACTGGCGAGTATCGAGGCGGGACGCGCAGCCGAAACAAATCATTTTGTTTTTATCGCGCGCTGGGCTTATATAAATAATGGATACGGTACAATTTATTAATAAAATACCACGTAGGCCAGCAATATGGATGTCGAAACGTCCACACCATAAAAATAAGCATGTAATAAAAAAAAATTGGAACGAAATAAAAAACAATTTCCTTCTATTTTATAATAAGTCGTTCTTTAAATACGTCCACCGCTAGCGCTGCCGCGGTCGCAACAAGTCGAGCTCTGGTGTGGCATACCACCGCAAATCACGCCGTCCGCCGAGCCTCCTGCCGCACCGCACCCCACTTCGCCAGAAGCTGTGACCAGGCCCCTAATCTTCGTTATTATTTCCTAATCAGAAAAAATGAAAAATAGCAGGTATGCTTACTTACCTTTTAAAAATGTGACAAATGAGCCATTTTTTTTGTTCACATCCATATTTTGTGATATACAATTATACTCATGTAACATAAATAAATATTACCTTATATAAAAAAAAAATAACATAATATGATGTCGCAAATATATCAAAATTCTAATTTATATCATCAAATTGAAAAGTCCTTCGAGCCGGATACCAGCTGTAGTTTTAGATTTTATTAATGAATATTTAAGTTTTGACATGATGTCTCGTCTCGTTACTTGTAGGTGCTAGTGATACCGCTCCGCGTGCCGCTAGAGCAGTCGCCGGTGTTGTTCGTGTGGCAGGACTGGGCGCTGGGCGTGCTGTACACCAAGATCGTGTGCGCGCTCACCATGATGGGCCCCGACTGGAGCATGCGCCGCGCCATCGAGAAGGCCTACAGGGACGGCATACGGGAGATGGACCTCTTGTGAGTCACAGTTAAATCATATATGGCTGCTGGGGATCGGTCTAAAAAAAAAATACTAAGCTAATGTGGTTGACATTGACAATACAGTAATCCTAAAAAAAATGGGGTGTCGTCCCTTTCCCAAGTTAACCGACGTTTATCGCTCCATAAAAATAATACAGTGTAAATAAGAAAGACACTACACGTAGCAAATCTAAGCTAGAGCGCAGTAATATGTAAAATACGCTATATTTTAAAATTATATAAATATTCCCATAGTAATGACGTCATATTTTTTTGTAAGTTATATCGATAAATAACTTACAAAAAAATATGACGTCATTACTATGGGAATATTTATATAATTTTAAAATATATAAATATTCCGATGTATTTGTTATTGTAGCGATGTAAGTTAGCAATAGTATTGCACTAAAAGAGGTACTGATACTATCAATAAGCCAATCGAAAGTATGGCATTTTTAGATTAAAACCATTGTTGGTTTGGCAACACTAAGACAGCCTTCTCTTTCTTATTTCATTCCTCTTGACCAGGTTTATACTGACTGAAGTGGCGGCGCCCATAGTGTGCTGGCTGGGCCTGGCGCTGGCGGTGCCGTACGCGTTCGCTCACAGCGTGGCGCCGCTGGTGGTGACGTCAGCGGCGCAGCGGAACCTCCTCGCGCGCCGGGTGTACCCCGCGCTACTGCTCATCGCCGTGCTGTGCGCGCTCACCGTATTCCAGGTAAACATGATGGGATGGTATAATAATAAGTCACAAATGTGAATATCAGCGGCGCAGCGGAACCTTCTCGCGCGCCGAGCGTACCTCGCGCTACTGCTCATCGCCGTGCTGTGCGCGCTCACCGTGTTCCAGGTAAACACGATGAGAATAATTTTTTAAGGGCGGACGGCGGTGTTTTCTTGATTAGATTTTTAAAACCGTATCAGGAAACAGCATTCCGTACTAACATTACACACATCGATTTAGTATGGATTTGATGCGTCTGGAGGGCCCGAATCGAAAAACGATTTCAGAAATCGAATCCGGAAAACGTATGTCCGGGATCCGGATACATTTATCGTCATTTGTTCCTTGGTCGAAATTCATTCAGAGTTTAGGGCTCTAACAGACGAGCGATCCCACTTGTGATGAAATGGCGTCATCAGAAGTGAGATCGTCATAAATGTATTAAATAGCTTGATTTTCAGAAAATTCAATGTAAGCGTATGATGATGATGTACGAGGGTTGTTGTCGTGGGTTCACTATCCATAAGCATAATAATTTAAGCCATAATGTAACATGGCATACTGTTTTTTTGGCATAATGGTTTTTAAGCATAACGTTCTTGCGCATAACAATTTACGCATAATTATTTGAAGTATAATGTGTCTAAGCATAATCATGTTTAGGCATAACATTATAAAGCATAGATTTATTTAAACATAATTATATCAAACCATAATTTATCAAGACATAACATTTCTTTAAACATAAAAATTATTAATAATAAATTTAATAAAGCATAATTATTCAAAACCATAATTTTTACATTTTAAAATGTTAAACACTCGTACGTGTATTTTCATTAAAAAAAGCTGTAATAAAATTTGAAAAACTAACTGGAACCTAACTGCCCTTCTGCCCTCATAGTTGTCATGGGTGGTCATAAAAATAATAATAACTTGAACCTAACTTTCCTTTTGCCCTCACAGTTGTTCCAGGTAGTCATAAAAAAAAATAACTGGAACCTAACTTCCTTTCTGCCCTCACAGTCGCTCCGGGTGGTCATAAAAAATTACTTGAAACTAACTGCCCGTCTGCCCTCACAGTTGTTCCGGGTGGATATAATTTTTTTTCATGATAATTGAAAATAAACACTTATAAATATATATTTTTTTCCTGTTATTCCTAAAAAAATTATGCCTAAATAATATTAGTCTTATAGTTATTATGCCAATGGAGATTATGCGAACTAACATTACGCCAAAATATTTTATGCCAAAACTGGTATGCCAAAGAACATTAGTACAAAACAAACTATGCGAAAAAAAGGGATCCCGTTGTCGTGCGGCTTGTGGCTTAAACTGGAGCTTCGTCACATATTTAAAAAACAGATCAGTCTCGGTTGAACGTCGGTAATAAGCACACGCTATTCGAGCTAAATCAGTAGTCGTCAACATTTTCGGTCTAAAACAAATTTTTCTAAATCACAAATTTATTCGGTGTATAAGCCCATTAGAGCCATGAATACATGCAGTAGATGTAAGGCATCGTTCAACGATGGTGTACAATGTTCTTCCTGTAAAAACACCTATGACTTCGGTTGTGCCGGAATCAGCGAGTCAGGCTACAGGAAACTGGGTGCGGACAGAAGAGCCGCTTGGAAATGCACAAGTTGCAGGAGTGCGGTTATTGGCAGCGGCGGATGTGAAGATGCGGTATCTCTTGACAAAATTTTCAATGAGATCCTTGACATGAAGAAACAACTCTCAAGTCTGCCCACACTGGTGGAAGATGTGAAAACAATAAAGAGTGAACTCCAAGATCTTCGAACCTCGTGCGAATTCAACAGCGACAAATTAAATGAATGCAACTGCAGAATCGAAGCTGTTGAGGCTAAGTTGTCAGAAGTAGACCTCCTTAAGGAAGAACTTAAATCTACACAAGAGGATCTCGCTAAATGCAAGCAATCTCTCGCTGCTAAGGAGCAGTGGTCACGACTCAATAACGCGGAGATCAAGGGAGTGCCCAGCAAAAAGGAAGAAAATCTGTTCGAAATCGTAGACTCAGTTGGAAAACACATTAAATGTCCAATTTCAAAGACATCCATTAATTATGTTGCTAGAGTACCGCTGCATAATAGCAAAGAGAAATCCATTGTGGTTAACTTCACTAATAGATATATGAAGGAAGATTTTGTTGCTGCTGCGCGGTCAACTAAACATCTAGCGGCCAGCGATATCGGGTTTCGGGATAGTACACAACGTATCTACGTGAACGATCATCTCACGGCGGAGATGAAAAACTTGCTGACGAAGACGAAGTCCACTCTCAAAGATAAGCTAGGATACCGCTATGTGTGGGTGAAGTTCGGTAAAATACATGTTAGACAAAATGACACTTCCAAGATACATATAGTTAATTCCGAAAACGATTTAAAAAGATTGTCTTAGATTGTTTCCTAACATGTTACGTTTTTAAATTTTCAATTAATTACATTAAACTAGTTTTTGTGTTACTGGAACAATATTTCAGCTACTATAAACCGTACTTATCTTATATTCCTAAAACTTATTTTAATTCTAACACTTTCCAATCGCAAATGTTTACCACCGCTGACATGCATTCCAAAACTTTGTACTTCTTTTGTCCGCGCTCAAGCGTCTTTTGTGTGGCTTATCGCACTGTTGTGCTTGTAGTGAATGCGGCTAATAATATATCTATCTCGCTTCCACGCGTGCGTTTTAATTACCGTGCGTATCCAACTGCTTGCACTATTTGCGAGCGAGTTTTAATCGCTAGTTATGCTAACTCGTATTTATTATATTGTTACCGTACACTTAAAGTAATTTGTTACCATTCTGTAGCTAATATTTATGTTGTTTTTATTTATGGATAATAGTTCACCATTAAGTGTTTATTACCAAAATGTAAGGGGATTGCGAACCAAAGTAGATTTACTTAAACGAAATATTTTGATGACCAATTACGATGTTGTGTTTTTGACGGAGTCCTGGTTGTTAGACGGGATCGCTGACAGCGAGATCTTTGACGACCGCTACGTTGTTTGGCGCCGCGATCGCGACTATTCCTTCACAAAGCAGAAAAAGGGTGGCGGTGTACTTATAGCTACTCGTAAAGATTTGCGAGTCGAGTCGCAACCTACCTTCCACTCGTCTGCCGAAGATCTGTGGTTAACATTAACATTTAACTCAGGGAAGCAGTCAAGTAGTAAACTACACTTATGTGTTTTGTACTTGTGCACGCAAAAATTAGGTAATTCATTCTCGCAACAATTAAATAATTATTTTAATAAGCTTAATGATATAGTTTTGCATAATCCTCATGATAAATACTTAATAGTCGGTGACTTCAATATGAGTAAAATAAATTGGCACTTAAATAACGAATTAAGCTATAGTCCATCGGACTACCAGTCTCTTGATGAATGTTTATTAATTGATGAATTAAACATGCACGGTTTTGCCCAATATAATGGTGTTTTGAACTGCCAGGGCAGAATATTGGACTTAGTTATCTCAAATGACATAGTCAAAGTGGCGGAATGTATTGACCCCTTGGTGCCGGCCGATTGACCCTCTTCATAGTGCTTTGTCAATGATTGTTGATTTTATGTCGGTGGATTGTTTAAAGCCGGCTCCTATCACGAAACGTCTATTTTACAAAGGTGACTATACTGCAATTAATTCAGAAATATCGAAGGTTGACTGGAATAATGAATTCTCTAATAGAACCATGGAAGGTTCTGTACAATATTTTTATGATTCTATAAACCATCTTATCCACAAGTACATCCCTTCTGTACAGTCAACCAATAAATCATATCCTAACTGGTACTCTAAAGCATTGATTAAAGTAATAAGAGAAAAAAATAAATTTTTACGAAAATATAACATTTACGGTAATCGCGCCGATCTCGAGTCATTTAAACTTCTTCGTGACAGGGCGAGGCACCTGGAAAGAGAATGCTATCAAACATACCTAGACAACGTCGAAAAATCAATCATTAAAAATCCTAAATATTTTTGGACTTACATAAAATCAAGAAGTAATTCTAAATCAAGTACTATTCCCAGCAGTCTCAGGTATGATAATATCCAAGCTAATACAGGTAGTGAAATATGCAACACCTTTTCATCTTATTTTTTCTCCAACTTTACTCAGGCTACTCCGACTTGTCAACCTGGCAATACAAGTCCTAGTTCGCGGACTGATATCCCGGTGTCACATATTTCTAGCATTGATGTCCAATTTGATGAGGTCAAGAAGCTTCTATTAGAGCTTGACACGTCTAAATCAGCCGGACCTGACAACTTGCCAGCCCACTTTCTTATTGCCACTGCTGCATCGATTTCGATCCCCATCACCTTATTATTTAGAAAGTCGTTGAAAGTTGGAGTTGTCCCAGATATATGGAAGTCGGCGTTTATAACCCCGGTACATAAAAAGGGACCAAAAACTGATGTTACGAATTATAGACCCATTTCAAAGCTGTGTATAATAGCTAAGGTTTTTGAACGTATTATATATAATCAACTATACCCAGCTTTGAAAAATTCCTTTGGTTCCTTCCAACATGGCTTTCTTAGTGGAAGGTCTACCGTCTCTAATTTGGTGCTCTTTAACGACTATCTCTCACAAGCTATGGAGGCTGGCAAGCAAGTCGATGTTATATACACCGACTACTCCAAATGTTTCGATCGTATAGATCATAATATACTTTTAAAGAGGCTGGCATCCATGGGAGTCACTGGAGACCTCCTCAGGTGGTTTTCTTCCTATATAGACCATAGGTCCCAAGCAGTAGTAGTCAAAAATTATATTTCTAGTTGGGTTGATATCCCTAGTGGTGTCCCCCAAGGTTCGCTGCTCGGACCCCTTCTCTTCAACATCATGGTTAATGATATTCAAAATTGTCTCCATTCATCTCAGCTGCTTTGCTTTGCGGATGATATGAAGATATTCTCTGCTATATCATCTCAAACTGATGCATCTGCACTTCAGGCTGATATTTCTCGGCTTGAGCAGTATTGTTCTTTCAGTGGTCTTGATCTCAATCCATTGAAATGTTGTGTAGTTACCTACACAAGAAAACTGAACATTATACCCACAAGTTACATGCTCAAGCAACAACCGCTTCAGCGTTCCACAACAGTGCGTGATTTAGGAATATATCACGACACTAAATTAATATTTGATACACATGTTGACAAAATAGTCTCGAAAGCCAACAAAGCACTAGGTTTTGTTCTAAGATGTGCGGCATCATTTAAAGATCTAAAAACAATAAAAATATTATATTGTACTTATGTACGTGCTCACCACTGAGTATGCCTCTCAAGCTTGGAATCCCATGTACAAGGATTACATAGATCGCATCGAAAACATTCAAAGGAAGTTTGTCAAATACCTTTGCTTTCGTCTAAAACTTGATTATAGTTCCGCAAACTATTTAGATCTATGTAAAAGGCATCACCTGGTCCCATTGAAGATTCGTCGAGATGTCGCGGATTTAGTCTACTTACTTAAGATAGCTTCTGGTATAGTTGACTCTCCTGAACTTTTGGCAAAATTGCAGTTAAATTGCCCATCCAGACCACTAAGATTCAATCCCCTTATATTTGTTCCAGTAGTTTGTACTAGCTATCGAAAAAACTCGTTTGCCTTACGCGTGGGCATAAGCTTTAATAATATATCTCGAACAGTTGACATAGACTTATTTACTACAAGCATAGCGACAGCTAAGCGGTTACTATATGAACATTTGCTTCAGTAGCGTAATGCTGACTTTATGTATTAGGTATATTTGTTTATTTGTTTTTATAATTTTATAAGGCTCCTAAATAGGCTAGCTTCATCATTTATTAGTTAAAGTGTGTGTCCATCCTTTGTTCAATTTTATTGTTAACTTATACAGTATCTATATGCGAGGACCTGTAATTGGCTTCTTAATATCTAAGTTGTTACCTTATTCAATGAATGTGCTGTTGGTCTTCCTATTAAAATAAAATAAAATAAAATAAAATAAAATAAGATTTGGGGATCTGCGAAGAAACTTTTGCGCAGCAATGAGTTTATTTTTTTATTTATCAACTTAAAACTCTGCATGTTGTGTAAAAGATGGTAGAAATAAATGAATTATTATTATTATGTTGGTACGCTTTTCAGCCACGGGTCCATGGGGATCCGGTCCTTTGAGGCGTTCATGGGGCCAAAGCAAACATGGCCTTTTAGTACCTTTTATCTAAAAAGTGAGATGGCTGCATCTATGTCTATCCCTTAATTTCTATGTAGGTCTATCCCTTAATGTACCATTGAGATGCACTAACTGACAGTCCTCCACAGCTGCCGAACTATTGCCAGAGAGGGATTTACTTGATTTGGGCTTTATGGATGGGATGTTAATGTTAATGGACCGGATAACTGGGTTATGGAGTGAGATACGGACATCTACCTAAAAATCTTCACAACAATTTTAGCCAGGTAGATGGTGATTTGCTGCTCGTTGGCTACACTGCCTGTGGGCACCCTAACTAGCCACGAAAATGCGGCCAGGGCGCAACACAATGTGAGCAGCTGAGGGTGTAGAGAGGTGCGGGTCCGGTTTCACCATCACGGGGCTTACCCCCGAGAGCGGGTTTCCCCGTTATTACGCCATTACGTGCAATACACTTCCACCCTGGAGCGTATGTTATGCTCTTGCGACTCCACTCTGGCCGGCCAGTTAAGCCAAGACGAGGCGGGGGGTGTGTAACTGTGTGTGTGTAAGCGCATGTGTGTATGGTCCCCCTGGAGGTAGGGTACGTGGTGTCGCCACTCACCATCAGCTCGCCACAAGCTGCCCTGCGTTGACTGACTGCACTGGGAATCCAGTGGGCGATGGGGTCGTCACGTCCCGACGCCTTTATTATTATTATTATTGATAAATAAGTAGTTGTAACGATTTGATGCATTTCTTTAGTTTTTATTAAATCTTGTTCACAGATTCGGCAGTTCCGCAAGTTATATGAACACATCAAGAACGACAAATACTTAGTCGGGCAGCGGCTAGTGAACTACGATCACCGGCGGCACAAACAGAGCGCCGTCTCTTCCAACTGAACGGAGCGACGTACGAGTGAGTGAGACAACGGTATAGATCGCACCTCTTGTTTACATTGCGTGTACTCGAGCCAAACCCGCTCGTAGGGTCCTTGAACTGCTACATTAAATTCAACCTTATATGGCTTCAAGGTAGAGTTAAAAATAAATTATAAATTTATGACTAAGGCGCTTAATTAAATTATTAGCTTACAGTTTATGATTCGCGCCGTAATATGAAAAAAAAACTTGTTGGCACTTTTTTATGATAAAAGTAGAAAACACATTAAAAATGCATTCTTTCATGTCTATGAACTTATTTTTTCGGGTATATTAGTTATGTTCTTGTATTGTACGTTGTATATACAGTTGTTTGCAAGCTGTTTTACAAAACTGAGCTGTAATGCCAATCAGCTGGAGGTTTTGTCAAATAGCGGATTATACAATCTGAGACGTATACACAATACGATTTTTCGCGAAGCATTTTTGGCTCAAGTATAACGCTAAAGTAGCTCCAATCTCCAGGGGCGTCAAATTTTTGTTTATCTGTGTCACTGTACTGAGCAGTACAGACGTCAATATTGGACGAAGTGATTTTAGCGTGTGGGAGTTTCAAATTGAGCGTAGTATAAATAAAATACAGATTTTGCTAGTCTAAAGTGTATAAGTATATTTTAAGTCTTTTTTCTGAGTTTACATCACGAAAGCTGATTTTAGTTAGGATTTTCAAAAATATGGGATTACAGATGGCAGCACAGTGACGTCATGTCCAATCGAATGTTGTCATTGGACCATCAGTTGACAGGTTCTTTTGCTCTGTCAAATGTATCCAATAACAGCAGCTTATTGGATCTGACTTCACTGTTCTGAAATCTGGTGTCCCATATTTTTAAAAACCGTCTGTTTTAGTGTTGCTATCTGGTAATTTTATTTAAAAAATTCCACATACTTTAAATACGATCACAGATTCTAACAATTAATACGAATCGCGGTATAAACAATCTGTGAATAATGATTCTGATTTAAAATCAGTTCATTCAGGTTAAGATTGTGAACTCTCACATGCTTTGAAGATATATGGAGTGATTAAGAGTTATGTTATCTCTAGTATTTTAAATGTTCAAGACGATTTAATTGAAACATTGAACATGCGGAACATTCGGGCGTAAAGCGTAAACTAAGACCAAACGTAGAACTGTCGGTAGAAATAATATATTTTTTTTCTTTTTTATTATTGTAAAAAAATTGTTTAAAAGACTATGAAGTGAGATTCAGAGGTTTCTATTCGATTGGAATATTGTATTTGATTCACAAATCGGTCACATTTCATTTTATATTTATTTAAGTACAATTTAGCAGTGAGGGAGTGCATTTGTAAAAATACGTAGGTGTATTATTTTGTTTCATTTTCGCGTAATATTTCCTTGACATTAATATTTTTAAATGCACTCATTATCAATAACTTGTTTGAACTTCTACATGTAAGACTGACATAGCCAATAAATAAAATACAGTATGTAAGGTAAACATACATTAAAATTTATGAAATCACTGCTAGCGCCTCAGCAGCATGGCACCAACGATCAATTTTATCCAGCGCTATGGACTATCACCATTTTGGTTTCGTAATAATATCTGGATATGAACAGTAATGTTAGGGTTGAACTAGTCGCGGGCTCGAACTCACCTACCTGACCTAACATTGTGTTTGGGCGAAGCAGTGAGGTGAAATGCACGACAATTCATAGTAAACCGAGCGCGTAAATTTAATACGTAAAATCCTTTGGGAAAAGGGATTTTATGCAAAAACTATTGCATTAATCAATTATAAATAAATTAGTAAGTAAAGTTTACTAAAATCTTCGATAATTAAGCGGTGCGGAATTTGTTTTGGAGATTTTACACTTCTTTTACTTCTTATTTCTGCCGAATAAGCAAAAAAAAAAAATCGAATATTATATGGCTTTTTAGTGGCTTTTTATTTTTAATTCTGTATCCGTACAGACAAAATGTATAATGAGACAAAACGATATCATGTAAACTTTGCATGTACAATGTCAAACAGTGGAGGAAATCCCCTTCGAAATTTAAATAGATAAAGTATAGACTAGTTCAACCTTAACTAGTTCAACGCGCGATAACGTATTTATATGTCATGCTGTGGGGGGCTGGTCTCAAGCAATGAAACCCCAAGTTATCGATAGACCCCGTTATCTTGTCGCATTGACATTAATTTCTGTAGGTATTGATACTTTTAATTTATCGATTACTAACTATATAAAGAAAGGACAGGAAATATATGAAAAATATAGGCGTGTTATTTATGAACTAATTACTAATAATAATTTTCCCACAGATATTACAAAAAACCTTATCCAATTCTACATTTTCCGTGTAACTAAAAGTTGTGTAAGGGTTTTGGTAAGTACCTATAAGAAGTTGATATTAAATGTTGCAATCCCTAAAAAAATGTGAAGTCTGTGCGACAAGATAACGGGGTCTAGTTATGGAATAATACTGTAATCGGGAGATTATTGGCCAATTAAGTGCGTAAGTGGCGCCTTCATTTCTTTTTTTTTTATAATGTGGAAAGTTATTTTGTATTTAAATAACTGTTGGATGTAAGTAGCATGTTTTACAACCTTTTTCAAGGGTTCTGTAGGATTTGACCATGGCTCATGGTATATATTACGCGTAAGTGAAAACCTTGAATGCACGGCCCCGATTTACGTATCAGCATTTCTATCTCCTCACCTCCTAATAAGTAAATAAGAGTTGGGTGAAAATATAAGGCAATGTTAAAAATAATGCATTTTTACTAAAAAACACTAAGCTGGTACTGCAACTACGGAACTTATGTGACTTAATTGCTAATAAGTACAATAGTAATAAAGTAGATTTTTAACTCCCGACAAAAAAGTGGGGTATTTTGACGCTTATGTCTGTCTGTCTGTGATATCGTTCCTCTCGAGCGGATGGATCGATTTCGATGCGGTTTTTTTTGCGTGAAAGCAAGTTACCTTGCGGTGATTTTTAGCTATGTTTGATGAAAATAGGTCAGCCGTTTAAAACTTATTGGGGGTTCACGCTTGAAAGTCAGGGTTTTTTAATTTAGCTGGCTAATAATCGATGGCGCTACAGATATCAATTCCACTGAACATAGGTTGGAATATGTAGTTCCGCCACTCATCACTAGATGGAGTCTGGGTTTTTTTTAATTTGCCGAGCGAATAAACTTTTCAAATAACATTGATTGTCATTATTGATTTCTTATCTTGTCGGCTTTTTTTGTTGCCAATAATGTAAAACTATTTTTACTGTGATACTACTCTCTTAAGTACTCCGATTTATCCCAGCCTCCCTACCATGCCTACCTACGCCTTATAAACATAATTATTTTTTTTTCTTGACACTAGATGGCGCTAAAGCTACATATTCAAACATTAAAATCTTTTATTACTATTATTTAAATAAAGTAGTACTCTAATTAATTAAATATGACTTAAATGTGTTGCAATAAATATTTTTAAAGCATATTCAACACTTTCTTTGTCACTTTGTTGCTAGTTGTGTGTGCTGCCATCTTTGTGTGCCTACCCGCAACTCCAGTTTTGCCTACTTTCGGGCCCTCCAATAGTTTCTATGGCGTTGGGTATCTGTTACGTTAGTAATTATATTATCTTTGACCCCACCCAACTCGCATTTACTTGACGGCTGCTATATCTATAGTTTTGTAAGCTGGATACACACTGAGGGCACGCGCCTAGCTTCGCCACGCCGCATTTCCAATTTTTTGAGCGATTTCAAATAAGGAGGAACTTTTATAATTCGAGTGTATATATTTTTTATGTATGTTCATCAATATCTTCTCCGTTTTTAACCGATACCATTTTTTTTGAAAGGTTTTGCTTGCAATCTGATAATGGAATTATCGAGAAATCAAATATTCAAAGCAAATGTATAGAGATTTTGATGTTTATGTCAATAAATCATGCATTTCCATTCAAAAATTGTGTTTTGGTGTAATGGAACTGACGAAGAAGAATACAAATTGAAGTCGCTTATTTTGTTTAAAATTATCGTATAAAAATATCTACGCGCGTTCTTGTCATTTCAGAAAATGCTTGGGCAGAGAGAAACGTGGCGCGGCGAGGCAAGGGAGCGTGCATTGTGAGCGTACAGCTGTTAAGTTATTGTGTAAGCTATAGCTTAGCGTACTTTTAAACTTCCACGGAACTGGCTTGTTTGGTGAATGGCTTTGCGCAGTACGGATTTTGCTTGCCAAACTTCTTTAGAAAAAGACTTTATTATTACTTAATGTATGATTTATCAATGGTTATTTAATCTGAAGGTAAGTTCAAATGTCAGGCGTATACGATCAGGTTTATTACGAAACGTGGAACCATTCAAATGGTGTTTCCATTCAGACTTCATAGAAAACAATTCGTTTAGTGACTACCTTTAAAAATAACTCTACAATAATTGCTGTTTATTATTATTCATAGCGAAAGCAAAAAGCTATTTTCGCGCTTGTCATGAACGAACCTTTTTTTGTGAGGGAAGTTAAAAATTAAAATCGGAGCTTATTCTTCTCATAAAATAATTACCATAAAATCTATAAATTCTATAATTTGAAATAAAATATAAATTTTCTAAAATTACCGTTAATGAAATTGCCTAATCTTTTTTAGGTATGTAAAATATGAACTTTTTTTATTCGTATGTGTTTGGATTGTAAAAGTCTATTTATGGCAGTGATAGATTATTTAGGGATCTAAAGGCGAAAATACAATACATTTTCAAAATGTTGAACCATTGTTGTATTCAATGAAAGGTAGCTGGTCTGTCTAAAATACGAGTAATATAAAAGACGATTTGATCGATGTGAAAAATAAAGTTTTATTTGTTTATGCAATTAAATTAGACTTGTTAAGTAGTTTTATATTTTTATTTATTTTATGTACACAGCTCAATATTGTATTTATTTTGACTTTGTTTCCTTACCTACTACAAAGGGGTCTATGCTTGGTAATTACCGCTGCAAAGTCTATCACAATCAATGGCTCGAACTCTTAGTTAATCTGTTATTCTTGTAATCGTCTGTATATACCTGTTTATTAATTAATGAAAAAAAAAGGTTTTAGCCGTTTGGCCATTTTAAAAATCAAAATGGCGGACGTAGGTTATGTTAAAAAGCGTATTTGTTTTTACATTGTTTACGACTTTTATATTTATACGTATGTACCAAGCATAGTTCTCTAAGACGACTGTATTTACCTAGACTGTAATGGATCTTTCTGTACTTCTAGTGTTGATTTACAAGTGACCTTCACTAGTAAATCAACACTAGCATCTATTTAGTAACTATTTTATTTTGTAAAACTGCCGGTTCAGAATGATGTAATTATGGTGAGCATACAGGACAGTTAGATGGCTCTAGACGCAGGTAATAAGCAATTTGTAAACAAATAAATTAATTATTGAAGTATATTTGTTTCTTTATTTTCTTCAGACACACTTTATACGGTCCACTGACCTGCGCCAAACGCTTTTCACACATTTAGTGATGTTGTATGATGCGGCTGGCGTGATTTTAGATTTAATCTAACGACCTAATCACACGGCAAGACAAATCTTCTCTATAAACAACGGGATCAATGAGAAAGATGGTGTGATATTTCCTGGCCGCGCCACTATTTAGTACCAAGACGCTATTACACTAAAAAGTGGCTACCTTAACACTACTTTCTTTTGCCTATAAAGAAAAAAATAGTACCTCAAAAATATTAGGAATAATTAGCATTAAAAGTGGTCCGGCCACAGAGTAGTGCTTGCCAGCCGCGCCACCCTGTATCACGAAAACCATACAATTAATACACAGGTGCTACTTAATTCCCAAGGGAAAAATGTTTAGGCATATTCGATTTCCCTTTTGAAAGGTTGACAAAAGGTAGCTCTTTTTATGCTATAGCACCTGTGAATTAATTGTATGGTTTTCGTGATACAGGTGGCGGCTGGCAAGCACTACTCTGTGGCCGGACCACTTTTAATGCTGAATATTCCTAATATTTTTGAGGTACTATTTTTTTTTAAAGGCAAAAGAATGTAGTGTTAAGGTAGCCACTATTCAGTGTAATGGCGTCTTGGTACTGAATAGTGGCGCGGCCAGGAAGTATCACACATCAAAATCTACTTATTGTGCATCTTCTCTATTGTAAAAAGCTCTGTTACACGTATGGTAAAACCATTCGTGTAACAGAGCTTTTATTTAGTCGTCAATATAATTTTGAAATGATAGGGCCCAATAATACGACCTAATAATACAGAAGAACTAAGCTTTGTTAGGACGTAATATCCCGCCCGTCGTTATATAGAAGTAACTTCATACAAAGCTATCCGTACAAAGACGGCGCAATTAAATTTGTAGTCCCGCATGGAAAGGGTTAAAAAAAAGTCGCAAAATCGTGCCAGAATTTCAGCACAATTAGAGGAACGTGGTCTTGGCCGGCGACCGGCAACAAACGCTACGGCATGTCCAAGTCCATAAAAAATTGGGGCCCAGGCGTACGAATTATACAACGTGGAAGGGACATAACCGTAATAAATTGAACCACGGGCTATACTAGATCATTGTAGTATAATGAAAATTAAATATCAGCCAAATCACAAAAAAAATTTTCGCCATTTTATTACAAAACTGTAAAGCCACTCGGGCAATTTGTATGGAAATGTGGAATTCTATTTTATTGGGTTGTTATTTTAATTTTATTATACTATAGTGATCTAGTAAAGCCCGTGGTTCGATGTATGTATGTCCTTTCCACTTTGTATACGAAATGAGCGTAGTTTTTTGACATGTATGAATCTTATGAGTCGCGTTTTGGTTTCATACAAAATTCTTGTTTTGCCAAAACGGCGACTTGAAATGAGTTGTAGGTAACTAAGTAACTCAAAACTCACAAAATTACAGCTTACGCTTTGAGTTCAGTTTTTTTATTGATATAAATATAGTGGCGTGTGTACGACATTATACGGCGTTTTGTGAACCAAAGATTTCCTTTAGCAGGATTGGTCCTTAGGGCCCAAAAGTTGATTTAAGTAGTAGAGCTACCCAGATTTTTCAGGGCAGTCTTTTGAGAGTCTTGGCCTCCAGCTCAATCTTGATAGATGCATTGGTTAAGCTACTATGTCAAGATTGGAATCTTTTTTGTATGACTTAAGGATGCTAAAATCATATTTGTATTCACATTTGCTCGATTCAGATGATAAAGTAAGTATTTTACTTTAAAAATGACTGTAATCAAAATTTTATGTTTTTTAAATTTTTATAACGTGGTCTTGTTAAATATAAATAAGAAAAGGGCTCGAAGAAATGTCATATTTTCACGCCAATTATTTAAACATTTATTTACTCTACAATGAAGACAAAAGTTCGAGAAAGTTTAGTTGGTTTTTCTTTTTTTTCTTTTGAGTCGAATGGCTATACAAAATCAAAATATGTTCATAACAAATTTGACCAGTGCTTGGCTACGGCAACTGCCCGATCATTTGCCTCATTGAGGTCCTGCATTGTGCAGGATGTAGGGCATATGGGACAGGACAGTAGATGTGTCATTGACTGGACAGCACCGCAGTCGCACTTGTCATTTTTTGAGTAACGCCACCTAACCCGGTTTTTCTGACATCTCCCTACACCAGTCCGGAGTCTATTCAAAGATTTCCAGACTGCCCAGGGGAGATTGGCACCTGGTGGGAGTTTCTCTAATGGCGGGAGTTGAGAGGGAGAGGCGGGAAATTTAAGACTCCATTGCTCCAGTCTGGTTTTTTCGGCTTCCTTAGTGTCGATGGCAGGCTGCCTGAGGAAGCTATTGCGGCTCTTCAGTCGTTTGGACGGTGGAACTTGTCCGTAGACTGGATGTCTGGTGTCGTGTGTTTGCTTGTACCTCTCCACAGCGCAAGCTACGTTTCGGCGCGCGCTAGGAGGGGCTATACCCGCCAGGGTGTATAGGTGGGGCAGAGGTGTTGGCTCCAAGGTTCCGGACACTGTGCGGCAGGAGACATTAAGTGCCACGTCCACCTTCTTGGCGTGTGAAGAGCGTGCCCAGACTGGGCATGCGTACTCGCCGGCCGAGAAACAAAGAGCCAGGCAAGTCGTGCGGAGGGTGTGGGGGGATGCTCCCCAAGAAGTGGTGGTAAGACGACGTAGAATGCTGTTGCGTGAGTTCACTTTGGACTTCACACTTAGTTCTTTAATGTTCTTTAAATGTCAAGGATCGGTCCAGAGTGACCCCGAGATACTTTGGAGTGTAATTGTGTTTAATATCTACGCCATCCCACGTGATATTAAGCTTCTTTCTGGCCCGCTTGTTGCACAGGTGAAAACAGCATGCCTCCGTCTTAGATGGATTAGGACGCAATGAGTTATTGTTATAATAGCTTGTGAGCAGGTTCAAGTGCTGTGTAAGGCCGGCCTCCACCGCCTCAAAGCTCTTTCCCTGACATGTTAAAGCCAGATCATCGGCATATATGAAGCGTTCAGTGGCTAGATGTTGTGGCTGATCATTGGTATATATGTTTTTATTTAATTGGTATTCAATAAGTTATGCAATTGTTGGTTAACAATTGCATAACTTATTGAAAAATTAAGTAGAAATATATTTCTAACAGGTATAAATTCTTGCATGTGTTGAGAACACACCATATTTTTAAATTAATATTTAATACATACCTTAGAACTTTTATAGTTACAGATAGTGAAAAGTAAAAGTTTGTTTTTTAAATTGCTAACGTTTTTACTGTAGATACCCAAAATTTTATTCCAGAATAATTGTTATCCAGACATTCGACATATTACCTATGCGAAAATTATACCAAACTTGACTTACTACCTAAACTTCGAAGTTAATAAACTCGGACTTCGTTTAGGCTAAATACCTCCTTCCCCCCCACCTGCATGAAAAATCCAGGTGTCTCTACCTCGAAAACCCATCTTAGGACCACAAAGATCAATCCAGCCGAAGGAAACCTTTGCTTCAGAATAAGCCGTAGGTATTCTTCTCTTTTTTGCCGAGTGCAGATGCCACTTATAATATAATAGGTAACTTGATCAACAAGAGTTACTTGTTGCCCATTTTATAAAAAAATAGGAGTTTCAAGGGTAAAATGTTTAAGATTCTATTTTTATTGGACATATAGATATATCTTTTAAATTTCAAAATAAGAGTACAATGGAAGTCCTCAATGGCCCCTTTCGGGTAAAGCAAAGTATTAACAATATTGCCTATCTACTTTTATCTGAACGGTCGGGATAAAACGAAGCATTCCACCATCGGAATTTATATATAATATTTATTCCGACGCGTCAAGTATGAAGCTTGGGGAATTTATGAAAAAACAAACGATCGTCTCGGAGTTTATAACGGACGTGACTGGTGTGCGAGGAGCGTATGAATTCAGATCGCGCCCTAATATGTAGGGCCTTGACTTGACGCTGCAATTCGACTTACAGGGACAGTCGCTCGCCTGTTATTACTTAGTACTTAGATACTTTTTAAGAGGTATTGTACGTGTACCCTAATACTGACACTACTCGTCAATAATAAAGGCGTAGTTATTTAGAAATTAATGAAAAAAAAAATAAACGATCGTCTTGGAGTTTATAACGAACGTGACCAAAGAGAATTCAAATACGTGACTGACGTGCAAACGTCATATACTTAATTTACTACTTCATAAATTTATCTATGAGCTGTTTCCTTGTCGATGGAGTGATTTCCACGTTTCTCTTTCCTTTGCTATCGTAATATGTTTTCAAATTTAATTTTTCTTTAAAATAAATTCGATCAAACTCACTATATAGGTACGTTATTCTGCGTTTTTTCATATGTGTTTTAGATGCTTCCATAGAGGTATAGGATTGTTCGTACCCGTAGGGTGCTCTTTGAAACTTTATGAAGTACCTACAACTATATACCTAAATCTTTTCCCTGCCCACTTGATCCTTTCCCTTGATGGTACTTGCAATAAAGCCTCAATAACACGTATACCGTCTGTACTGAATCAATCAATCCTCGTAAACTGGTTGGCCGAACCTCCGCGCAATAAAACAAATGCTCGGCGAATCCTTTCGGCCCACTTGTTTTACAGACGTCGATTACTGTCCTATAAAACGAACGGCCGACATTAATGCGTTTTATTACTGTTCGCCATTACTCTTTATAGATTCAGATAGCAGGGCCTAGGTAGAAGGGTTTGAAAAGGAATTAGTTCCTACATAAGTAGAAATACTTAAGTAGGTACAAATTCTTTACGATTTTATACAACATTTCTTTAGTGCAGTTATTTTTCTGCAAGTTCAGTCCATATTTTTTAGGTAAATACTGTACCTATGTAAAAAGAATTTCTTCCTTTTTCAAGACAACATGATGGACGAATCTCTTTACCTAAACAATGTTCTGAGGGACGGGTATTAAGATGAAACGGTTCCGTCTGCGTACCGCACCGCACTCGAGAAACCTTTACGTGCCTTATGGAGCACGGAGGAGGTCAACATATTAAGTGCCACTTGTGGGCACCAATCTAACAATAATAATAAATACCTATATACTTATGGGCAAATCACTTAGATTGAGCTAGCCTAAACTACGAGTAGATAAGAAACTTTGTGTTATGGACTTAACGTTTCTAGGTAGGTATATTTTGTAGCAAATCTTATGTAGACATCCAGACCCAAGACAGTTTTAAAAAGGGTCATTTTCTTATTTGCCCACACGAACCTAGAAACTCCGAAGTAGCATCTTGATTATCACGCCACGGTGGTCGTCATAGTTGTTGCTTCATGCGTACCTAAATATCTATGCCCTTCGGTGTTAGATACCTACACAGAAATAAAAGAAGAAATGTTAAAAGTTTATATTTAAAACACACAATCCTACAAGCTTTTACGTATGCTCTGAATTAGGGGCGTTTTGGCTTCATTTGTCGCGGAATTTTGCAACGTGATAAAAGTTAAGGCAGCGTGTTATTGGGCTGTTTCTGCTGTAATTCTATTCCGGTGCTAAATTCCTTATTTCATGAGAAAAGTTTATTTTGCTTTAAAACCCGACATGATTGCTAAGTAGTTAGACCGAAGTTTATAAAGCTTGTAACGTTTGGGGACACAAGATTAAAAACTTACTCTATCAAGAAAAAATAATGTTTGTTAGGATCATAGCAAGTGGAGGTCCCAGTCTACCCCCTTGGGAAACAGGCGTGATATTATGTAGGTATGTATGTATCAAGATTAACACTCAAAACTGAAAAAATCTTAATCTAAAGTATTAATTTAAATAATAATAAAGGCCTCTTCATGTTGGCTTTGACCCCATGAACGCCTCAAAGGACCGGGTCTCCACGGGCCCGTGGCTGAAAAGCGTACCAACATAATAATAATAAACCGTTTATTTCAGGCAACCTATTATTAAAATATTAATGGGCTATATTATAAAAACCTTACAGACTAACATACATATAAAATATAAAAATCTAAGATTCTGACCGTGCGGCATTGTACAAAAACGTTCTCGTTGGCTACGTGTAAGTGGCCAGCACTGGTGTCAGATTCCCAAGCTGCCCAAAAGGATCTTACGTAGCTTGACGACTGGCATATAATGATGACAGCCGGGACCAACAGCTTTATGTGCCTTTCGAAACACGGAGGAGCTCGAGAATTTTTTATGCCATTTGTGGTCACCAATCCAACTTGCGAAAGCTCTAGTAATGTTTTCCACCCGGGCTACTGAGCTTCTCTGTTATAGATTGGAATTGAGTGATAAAAAATTTCATCTGATAGCGAAAATAATATTGCTGTATATAAAACTATTTCTAAGATGTTGTAACGGTATATAATCTACCTAAGTTCTTAGGTACCTACCTAGAAAATTATGAAATCCATCAAAGAATTTGAGAAGCGTGTGTCCCGGTATGTTCCTGCCTACATAGTTTTAGTATAAAATGTGAGTAATATTATCTGAAGGTAATATTTGTTATTTGTTTCAAACAATTATTTTCTTTATGTTTACATTATTTAAGAATACCCTTACCCTAGACTTTTCCATACAAACGTATAGTCTAGCTTTTATTTTGAAATGACATGAGAGACTCCGGCAGTATTTTGTAATTTTAAATACAATATTATACTCTATATTCTCTTTTCAGTTCATATATTGACAAAAAGAAGAAGGAAAATCTAAACCCTCTGACAACCCAGAATAGAACAACCTGTCGAAGAAGAATGAGGAGAACCGACCCCACCCAAGAGGAAGAGTTCATATTTTGACGGTGAAAACTAGTTATATGCCTCAATATATGCAATTTTTTTGATATTACATGATTTTGCCAATATCTGAAATGCCGTTTTAAAATCAAAGCCAGTAGACTACGTTTGTATGGGAAAGGCTGTCTAGGGTAAGGCGACTCTTAATACATTAACAGACTTAGACTACATTTAGAAGATACCTAGGGTTGTATTTTGTTGACCATCTAAAGTAGGCACGGAATTAATATTTAAGTAGTTTATAGTGTAAAACAACCGGCCAAGTTCTAGTCTGACTCGCGAACGAAGAATTCCGTACCATTATCTATAAAAAGCCACATTTGCTGTATGGGAGCCCCACTTAAATATTTATTTTTCAAGTGTCTAGCTAGCACGATTCATGAGATTCGGCCTGGTGACATACAGACAGACAGATAGACAGATGGACAGACGAACGGACAGACGGACAGACGGCAGAGTCTTAGTAAAAGGATTCCGTTTTTACCCTTTGGGTACGGAACCCTAATAATAGCTATGTTTCCGAAAAAGTATACAAGGTTTTATGTCATAATATTTTAGTATATATAAATCTGTAACCTTGCGGTATTGTCGAACCTATACTAATCATACTGAACAATTTTCCCCAGAGAAGTTATTCATAATAATCTGAATAAGTACGTCTGAGAATTTGGCAAAGTTGTAAACTTCCCATCTCAGACGTAAATTTACACTTTGTATGGGTCGTAGGTATACCTACGTTCATTTGGGCCTGCCTTCGTCGTTTCCCTTCGTGTATAATCCTTCATTTGACGGCTAACAGCGAAAGGTTCGGGATTCTCTAGCATTTCTCCTGTGTTTCGTTTGAAGTACTTGCCTACTTACTTAAATACTTGAAGTTACGCTTAGTGAAAGACACTTTGAGACAAGTTAGGTATACTTAATTGATTGGTATTTCCGAAGGTTAGTACATAAAAGAATAAGAGATTAAATATTAACGTACTTAAAAAATTTCTTTCGTTTTAATCAAGATCTTCTCGATAAGCTTGATCGACTAATTCATAACTGTATCCGCTTTATTTTTGTCTTCGTAAATACGATCGTAAGGTGGGTGTACCATGGAAGGCTACGCTAACAAATAAACAGTTATTATTCGTTTATTTACTGGATAAATGAAACTAACAAATATTTAAGTAATACTTTAGTTTAGTTTTAGTTCAAGTACAAATAGAAGGTGAACGAGGCACAGAGTTGCTGTACTTCGTATATATCGCTATATAGTCTGTGGCTCTACACATTACGGCGGCGCCAAAAAGGATTTGCTGCAATTTTCTGTGCAAACAAGTTTTATCGCTTTTTTACATTCACCATGAAACCTTCGAAGCACATAATAAAATGAATAATAAATTAAATCAAATCTTCCATGCTGCGCACATAAAAGCATGTACCAGCTGCTTTTTCTCCAAATCGTAAAAGTCGATCATGGGAATGTTTTAAGTCCTAGAATTTTTTCTAAATAAGAATTGGCTTAGTCCGTAATGGAAAACTTAATCCAAATGTAGAATTAATGGAATAAAACTTAATAAATTAATGACTAAACCAATTCAACATCCAAATCATGAATTAGATGAAATAGAACATAATGTACTTAAATATAAAATATATATGTTTTTTTTTAATAATAATTTCTTGTAAAACGTTTTCAGAGATAGTAAATAAATAAAGAAATCACACCGATTGAGATGACACTTTTGTTATGGGACACTAACCCAACGATACTATACATATTTTATGATATATACATATATATATAGATAAAAACCCAAGACGTAGGACAATTTGAAAAAGGCCATTTTCCAATTGGCCCTGGCTGGTCATCGAACCGAGAATTTCCGGATTGGCGGAATAGCGTGTTGATAACGCCACGGAGATCGTCAGTAGAGAGGTACCTACCTAACCTACATTCTATGTTTTTTCGTACAGACAAGCTTAATTCTGTCTGTTTGAAGTCGGTAAAGTTCTACTAATAGCATAGGCTCGTGGGATTAAGTTTGTCCTGCGTCGTATTAGCGGATTACAGCGTGAGAGCCATTACTATGAAAAGTGTTAATGTAAAACTCCGTAAAATCCATTAGGCCTTGTTCATATTGGTCGAGTTTATTAAGGCGAGCTGTGCGTTAAGTTTGCCTAAATTTCATGGCCAAGAAAATCACACTATTAGAGCATTTTCACGAAGTAAGGGGTGGTCATGCCAAATGTGACAGTACGTGTTAAAGGCGTCGAAAAAAGCGTAACTAGGGAGAGGAGTTCAAAATGTCTATATTTTGCGTGACGTATGAGGATGGCCCCTTAAGAGTGGGCTGGCGCAAGCTAATGAATTAAACCTTGATACACTTTAAGTTTTATTATCTATACAATATGTAACAAAAACGCTGTCCGATCCTTGTAGGAGCAACCCAGACCCTCAATATGAACAACTTTTCCTATGGGACCTTCAAGCATTGGTCCCATAGGAAAAGTTGTTCATATCGCGACGGTCTGAGTTGCTCCTACAAGGATCGGACAGGGTTTTTGTTACATATTACACATAGGTAATATGTAACAAACCTACCTATGTGTAGGTACACATAGGTAGGTAAAGTTGGTGAGACTTCTTGATGTATGCAGTCAGTACCGCATACGAGCTGTGCTCAAGCGCAAAGGTCCGTTTCTGTTCTATTCCAGCGACGACGTGGTAATAGCCGTACCCATTGCATACTGTAATCTTTGGTGTCGCCCCGATTGGATGTAGACTTTTTGCAATCTAGGTCCAGGGCTAGGTTCGCACTAGTACCACAGCTTGCCCAATGTGGACGCTGTATCACTACGAAGTGTCGCTCTCAGCTGAATCCATTAGAGCTGCGGGCGGTGTCGCCGCAGGTCGCCGGGATATGGTATAATTCCCTTTAACATGCCCTGGACGTGTAGTTATTACAATTTTAAAGATATTTAGATATCCTTAAAAACTTTTGTGACATCTCAAATTTTAGAATAAATATGTAGAGCCCTTCAAAAACCAAACTATATCAGCTTCCTATGAGTCGCAGCTCGCAACGTAGTTTTTCCTATCGTAAAAACTTTTAAAATTCTCAAGACAATCCAAATCAGTTAATAAATAAGTAAATATAAGAAACGCTTTGCTAAGAAAAATAAATGTGCAAAATTCCAAGAGACATCATCGAGAAACTTTGGTTGGTCTTTTTCACCGCATTTTTTTTTATAAATTGTTCTATTAACCAAGCTTTTGCAAACATCATATACGACAATTTGATTTGCAAATAAAACCCTCCAGCCTAGCGGAATGCGGTTTGGTCAGTCGCCGCTTACCAGCAACAGTAATAATAAAGCAAGTTAAAAAGCGTGGGAACTAGCACGCGTGAACACGTGCCTGTACATAAATCAGGACAGAGGAAGAATTCGAAATAAAACAAGCGACTTCAATTTCTGGTCTTCGTCAGTTCCACTATATCAAAACACACTTTCTGATAAAAAAATGGGATCAACATACATGTTATATGGGTAAACATGGAAGTTGGTTCCATTTGACAAATAAAAAATAATAATTCACCAAATGTGCTAAAAAACGGAGAAATTATTGTGGAATATCCAAAAAAAACTACATTTGAATCATCCTTTTTTGAAGTTGCTTAAAAATAAATCAATATTAATGATTTATTTATGTTAACAGTAATGATCTTACATAACTAGGTGTGACGCCTGTGCCAGGAGGCTCCGCTCTTCTTTATTTTTAACTTGCTTTTAAGATCGTTTGATTATACTAATAGACACGACGAAAAATAATGCATAAGTAGGTACACATAGGTATTCAATACAGATCTCCAGTGCAGCGTTGCCAGACCGTACCAAAAAGTACGGTTTTCCGTACTATTCATCACACAACCGTACCACAATCGTACCTCAGTGTAGACCGTACCTTTTTCGTACCTTTTGCATATTAGTGGTTTATTTTTCACTACAACCTACAAAGAGTAAAAAAACAAAAAAAATCGCCTTCTCCTGTTTTGCTCAACATTCTGAATTTGAGTTCAAAAAACTTTTTTCGTACCATTTGCTCAAAAAAGGCACATTCTATGGCACAAAAAGCGAACATAACAATAGTCATTATTAATCTGTTAAAAACAGGGAAAGAAAAATGTACTGAATTTCATTCATCCTCTAGAGGGAGAATGTGGTTTAAGTTTGGAATTCTTACCGAAATTTATACTGAACTGAATTCATTTCTATATTATTAAGCGTAAAAAAATAACGATTTTGAATCGACAACATGTATCCACAAAACCACTTAAACATAAAATAAAAAACTAAATCAAGTCATGTCATTGTTTGTTTACACCAACTGTTTAGTTTTCCAAAAAGAAAAAGCAAAGGGTCATTTGCGTCTCACACATACAGCCAAGTTTTCTACGTACCTATATTTATTTACAACGTAAAACATTTTGTATCTTTTATGTAACTGGATAAAAATTAATTAAAATATATCTTTTAATAAATGCTTGTCTCTTGATATTATTGTCTTTATTTTTTCGCAAATGGTACGAAAATTAGAGTATTTTCCTCGGTGATAAAGCTGTCTTTGTCTTGGGTGAACTTAAATCCGTCGCTACACTCAGGACTCGTCCTAAATCCCTCGCTTCGCTCGTGATTTAAGTATTTAACACCCTCGCTCCGCTCGGGAGTAAACCTCGAGTCCTTCGTTGCGCTCACGATTTAAGTCGTCACCCGCGACAGAAGACACTGCTTTATCCCCTTGGTTAATAATCTACTATTTCTTCCAACCAAATGAGACTTAGCTGTTTGGATTACATTCCTTGCCTTCCTGTCTCAGGAGCGATGAATTAAAAAAAAAAAAACATTACAATCAGAATATAGTCTGCGGGACCATCACCGATGTCTATACTCAGTGCGTTGTAAAAATCTTCCTGCGTATATAGTTATTTCCTTCCTGTTAATGTAGGATAAAAGTGCAACGAAACAGATCCCGTTTTCCCGTTTAGTTCGTTCGTAAAATTTTTAATAAACTACCTGATGACCTAATTTTAGCATTTTTCGTGGATTTATAAATGTATGACTTTCAATTTTTAAGTTTGCAAGAAACTGTGGGATAGCTTTGTCTACAAGCTTTCCTAAAGCCTGATAAGTATTTGCTAAAAATATAGCCGACTAAAGATACGCATTTAACTATATCTGCGAACACTCTCGAACTATGGGTCCATAAAAATTCCAACGCTAACATTATATAAAGGAACATAAATTGAACGATATTTTCTGAGTAATAAAGTCTATTTTTATCTTTTATTACTGGACCATGTTTTGATAGTGCTGTCGTTTGTAATATGTTTGGAAAAGTACTGAAAGCAGAAAGGAAGGACGTTTTACTTCTAGTGCTTACTCTACTTAAAAAGCATGGTTTGTCATCTGTTTGATTGCGGAATTAGGTAGATGATTGGGTCAAAAATAAATTATTTGGCAGTTTGTAAAATAAAACGTATTTTGAAACGTCACAAAATAGTGTCACTTTGATCATATCCATTTTCAACTAAATTTTATATTTATTAATGCAGAAAAACTGATATTAAGAGCGCTATTTGACTCCAAAAAAGCTTTACATCACGCTTTTGTATTTCATATATATCCCATAAAAAAATGTTTGTTTTGACGTTTAGAAAAAAGTGTCAAATTTGACTTGTTGTCATCTAGCGGATTGTATATCCACACATATTTCAGTCTGGTCTTCGATAGTTTCTGGCTCCTAAGTTCGTTTTTAGCACATAGAAATAATGATGTGTGCTTAATGTTCACCTTATTTGTTTCTGGTTTTTGATGCCTCGATTCTTATTTCGGGCCAATCAATTTTGTTTGTTTGTAAAAGCTTTATTGTACACTCATAAATATAAGAGAACAAGCACAGTACAAAGGCGGACTTATCCCATATACCAGAAAGGAATAAATAGGTTTTACGAAACAGGGTAGAGAGTGGGTACAATATGATAACATATAAAATGTTATTTAAAATGAATACTTACAGATTTATAAAAAAACTTTAAATACAAATATATAACTAATATACTACATGCATATATATCAACTCAAATCACACTTTTCTAGGAGCTTACTAGTTCTGAATTTATAAAATGCAGAGACGAATTTGTTCGTTTCTTCTTCTTCTTATATTTAAGAGCTAGGCTCTTGTCGATGGAGAGCTTTCCACGTCTCTCTTTCCTCTGCCAAGTTATTTACCTCCTTATAAGTTTTCACGTTTTTTTTCATATATTTGATCGATAAGTTTTCCTTCTATTTTTTCTTCCATTATTGTTTTAAATTTTTTTACTTATATTAAGGTAAGTCGCTGTAAGTTACCAAAACTACTGTTTCTTTTGTTGGTTCTTTGGGTACCTACATACCAACTAATTACATATTTAGATATTATTGTTCTAATTTAGTTGTTAAAATATATGCAAGTAAATACGCCATGCGTCGTTCAGACAAAGCCCAGGGCGTACAACCCAAAGGCCACTGTAACTGAAAAAAGGAATTTAAGTAGTGATGGGTTGCTAGCCGCATTGCCTATTGATTTGATTCAGAATCTTGCCTATTCCCTCGATCGGCTTTTACTATATGCACGGGAAGAGACGCAGATGATACACTTCTAGTTATTTCCTTTCCCTCAGACCATCATGGAACAAAAAGGGGATTAAAAAAAGTAATATAAATTACGTAATACTTTTATAAGCCAGTTATACTTCTGAAACAAATCACGAGTTGAATAATGAATAGAACAATAAAAGGACGACATAATAATTGTATTTACCAAAGCACCTGGGGCTAAGCTGTTCGGTAAGCGGCCATTTTTCAAATTAAAACTTGATACTCCGACATGGCGGGAATAAATAACTCGCTAAAGAAAAACTATGTCGTAGCAAATACAGTCTTATTTATCATCTAACTTTGAACTAAGCAAGAAGACTTTAGGTAAAGAGTAGTTACTTATAGCACTGATTTAAAACATACCTAAGTTATTGACATAATTTCGTTGTACGAGTATTGTGTTACAAATATACGAGCACCAGGATCGGTATTAGGACCTCTACACTATCTTACATATGGGAATAATCTTACTAATATTTTGAAAAACAGTGACACTTCTCTTTTTGCTGACGATACTTGTTTGATGGTTGCCGGCCGAGACATAAATGAAACTCTCAAAATTATTACAAGAACATTTTACTATACTATGCAAATAGGCTCACGATATTGGGCTAGTGTTAAAAGCTGACAAAACTATAATCATATATATAGCTCCAGTCATAATAGAAAGCACATGATCAAAGTCAGATTTTTTAAATATAATTTAGGATTAATTTATCTCTTATTAAAGGTCATTTTTTATTAAATATTATTTCAGTGCAAAAGCTTAAAACTAGCGTTTCAGAACGACCACTGCTGGGAAGATTACGCCGAAAGAAACCCACTTCAGTATTGGTCCCTACCCAGCCTGATGGGCTATGTTACAGTTAAAATACAAATTTACACTTTACTCTTGTCTTCATAAACAAATCTCGATGAACAACTGCAACTGTCCCGAAATTGAACTAGTAGATAGTCATAAATATCTTAGACTTACTATTGATAGTCGCATCAATTTAAAAAATCGTATAAATAACGTTTGTGACAAATTGCATGCTTTACTAGCCAAGTTCACGTTATTAAAAAAGAAAGTACGTAAGTAAGATTATCCTTATACGAAGCACTGGCAGAACCACCAATTGACTACGGTCTGAGCAGTTATGGTGTACCTTCAATACACTCATCGACCTTACTCTCCACTTGCAATTAAGAGTAACCATTAAAATAAAGCAAAAATTTAAAGATAATTATAGATAATTATTTACATTTTGCAATGTTATGCCAGTCTAAAGTAAATAAAATAAAGTCTTTTATAGGAACGATTCTTCAAAATATAGAAAACTAACAATCTATATATATATATATATATATATATATATATATATATATATATATATATATATATATATATATATATATATATATATATATATATATATATATATATCTTATTTTATATATATATATATATATATATATATATATATATATATCTTATTTTATATATATATATATATATATAAAATAAGAAACTGAATGACTGACTGACATATCAACGCACAGCCCAAACCGCTGGGTCTAAAGACTCCAAATTTGGCACATAAATTCCTTGTGAGGTCTAAGGGTGCACTAAGAAAGAATTTTTAAAAATTCACCCCCAAATGAGGTGAAACGGTTTGCCAAAGTTTGTATGAACAAACAATCTCTATCTATTAAACGGTTATATATGGACATGTGAAAAAATTCACAGCAGTAGTATATATAACGAAGTTTAAAGGAAAACTGTCAGAGTTAAGTAGTGTGTACAAATTAAAAAGTTATAGGCGACTATACAATTGCGAAAACGGCCACTTTTGGCGTATGTGCGTAGAAAAGCTTCACGTTCTCACTTTAAAATGTAAACGGTAGTTCATAAAATAGTTTGAAGGATTATCCAGGGTCTGATCAAGACCAAATTTTAAATGATATCTACGTTTCTTTTCAAATGATTTATTTCAAATGGGGGCAGCACTGGACCCCGAAAAATTCAGGTAGCCCCTTAAGAAATTGCTCTAATCACCTTTACAAATTATGTGCGCATGATTTACTTTGTCCTTTCCTATGTCCAGACATCTCTTCATTCTGCTTGACGCAAAAAAAGTTTATATTAACTTGAGATTTAATTTATTTTTCATTCCATCGCTCCGAGTTCGTAATAAAAATACGGAAATGTTTTAATATCTGTACGTCTCCATCTGGCTGGGCCTTCCTCATTATACGAGAAACACTGACGTTATTTATTCTGGAAAGAACACGTTTAGTTAGGTTGGTATTAGTTAGTTTATATTTTTAGGGTTCCATACCTAAAGGATAAAAACTGGTCTCTATTACTAAGGCTCCACTGTCCGTCCGTCCGTTTGGCTGTCTGTCACGCATGTATCTTATGACTTCTCATGAGCCGTGATAGCTAGACTGTTAAAATTTTCACCGCTGATGTATTTCTGTTGCCGTTGTTATAGACAAACAGAATAGAATAAAAATTAAAGTGGGGCTCCCATACAACTAACGATGATTTTTTATGGATAATGGTACGGAACCCTTCGTGCCCAAGTCCGACTCACACTTGGCCGGTTTTTGTTTTAATTCTAAACTGTAGTTATTCTAGGCATGCAAAGAAAGTTGTAGGTATCTGGGATATATTATATATAATGTACAAAAACAAAAAAGTCAATTTTATAAATACAAATACACTATCATCGTCTTTACCCCCAACGGGTTGGATAGAGTCTAAAGCCGCAAGATCCAAAGTCACAATCTACGTTTAGGGTAGGTAATGACGAAAAAATAGAATCAAAATAGCGATTTTTAAATGCTGGTATGCGAGAAATGAAAAAACTAATCTGTTTCGCTTTGTAATGGAACCCTTACTTATGTATATAATATTATATACAAAGTAAAACACTGCGGCCTACTACAGTAATTCCAAATCACAGGAGTTATGATCGTCTAGAATATTTGTAAAACCTTAAGTATAGTACATTATCAGATACCTCAAGCTGTTCACTCTACTCTGAATTATTTGCTAGCTGTAGAAATGAGGATATCGATACTAGATATTATTTATTACGTAATTTGATTCCTTATTGAATAAGTCTTATTACAGAATTGTTCTTTCGTATATGTTATGGTTTATATCTTTCAAATAATTGATTTCGTAAACCGAAGGAAAACATATGCGTTCCCTGATAATTCAGGTAGATCGATCTATATTTGTAACCAATTAGGTCATAGGTTTGCTATAGCTAAAGTACATGTTGTATTGTCGTACAAAGTACGATGATAGGCGTTGAGAGTCTTGGATATTTGGTTAACCAATGTAATTTTATAAATTCGCTTACGCGAAACAGGTATGTTGGTCGCGATAAAATCGTGAAGAGCTCTTATAATAATAATATTTTCACAAGACTCTAATTATTTTCGAGTGAACTCGATACATCTTGGCGATGCAAAGTCAGTATATCTGGTTTGCAGTGTTGTGAGGAATGAGATATTATATCGTCATGGACAGCAGATTTCCTCTTTAAGATAAAGATGTCACGGTTTGACACCTTTTGCACTAACATGCAAAGAAATAATATATAGTTTTGGTTAATAAGTCCACTCCGGCGAAAGTATGTCTGATTAATATTTCTATTACTCAAACATAAATTTTCCAACCCTTAATAGCCTCGGAAAAACCAAATTTCCCGATGAAATTTGATAATTCTTACCACTTATTAACCTTTTCGCGACTCTAATATTACAATGTAGGAAAGCAATCAAGATCTAAATGATCTTGAGCCAAACAAAAGAAAACAATCCTACCCGTAACCTAACAAGAATCCTAACCCTATCTGCTCTGTAATTACCAGAGCTTTCACGGAAATTCTATTATTTTTACTTATTTCCTAATTAAACATGCGTTAATGGTTGGCGTGAATAGATGTTTGATAACCTAGTTACCATAGATCTCTATAATCTCAATGAACACATAACTATCAAATACAATAATCTGACAACCCTTTAGATATTCACTATCATACATAAAACAAAATTTATCGGGTCCTATATGTATGTATCGGGTATGTGACCCTTAATTGTAAACAACAATAATAGTCTTACATTTAATCCAACTAAAGAAATCCAAGTAATCTATAAGATATACATATATATATAAATATATGTATATATATATCTATATATATATATATATATATATATATATATATATATATATATATATATATATATATATATATATATATATATATATATATATATATCTGTTCGTTCTATCGTATCTATCTTTAGCAAATTAATTAATTTAACCGTAAGCAAAACCTCACTATATTCCGATAACCTAACCATGAATCTACCTAAACCGACCTATGAGCAATCGCAACTGCTCGCCTATCCTAAATCTAGTCTATTATAGGACCTAGTGTGAACCTAGGGTCTGTTATTAGCCACCACGCTCATAACAGTTGTGTGAGAAGTTAAACGTGTGTGTGTGTAAAGCGACTTGTGTAAGATATGCAAAATGAGAACTAATCTAGGGATATATTAGGATAAGGTTAACCCTCTGTAAACCTACAGGTTAACCTAGGATACCTAGGTGAAAGGATAAAGGAGGACCCAGAGCGCCCGAATGCCAGTCTCAGCACCCAGTATAAATTACCTATTCAGTACTTTCAAACGCTCCAGTGGAATTTTGGGGATTGTGAGAAAGGTATAAATAAAATATTTAGGAAATCTAGAAGTCTAGATCCGTCATTTCACAGTACTTTTGTTAGCTCTGTTGACCCCCGAATCTTGACGCGTCAACGCCCATTACCATGCAGAAAAAATATTGCATCTCCAGCTGCATTTACATGCATGCAATAGCGTCTCCAAGACAACTTAATATATTTACATTCACATAGAGATCTTCCGCAATCGTCATTCTATCGAATAATATGACATATTTATAATTTATTTATTTGATCAATGTAGCACGATACATGAATCAACTGTATCTTGTGATTTCATATATACCTATAGTATATATTTGAATGTACAATTATAAATATGTCTGTGTATAGAATTCGATTTCCCGGAAGTATCTTTGCGTTAGTAGTCTACCCGACCTGTGTCCGCTGGTATCAGCGAAAATTTAGACCAGAAAAGCCGATCTAAAGGTATGACAGAGTATAAACTCGCATTTACACAACACGGCGTAAATATAAACCATGTAATATTGCATAATTACATTTATTTATCACGCAAAATTTTAGCAAGTCAAAACAGCTCTGCAACTCCGCAAACATTCCAATCTTTTTTTTACAACCCCTCTTAACGCCCTCGTCTTCGCACAAAAAAACTTAGGTTCATAACAAAAACATCTTTATGATCGTGTGACCGTTTCTACATGTCTTATGTGACCACTACAGCTTCCCGCTCAAATCGTAAAAGCCGATCGAGGAAGTTGACAAAAATGAGTGCGGCTAGCAACCTGTAATAAAATGCTGACGCATTCTTATCCAGTTTGGGCTTATTTGATTTGTGAGTTTGTCACAAGTACTTTGTTCTCTCAACAAAATATTGTACAAGAAATATTTTATTTTTAAGAATTGTTTTTTTACTCATTTTACTATTTAAGCTTTGTATCTGCTATCTATAAGATATAAGTCAGTGACGATTCGAGCTCTCAAAACGGCCGTTTTGTGTCAATCTCAGGAATTTGCCTCTTTTCTTTTATATTTAAATGCCGTCTATTGGTATTTCAGCATTTGTTTCCATTGTTAATTGAAGATGTTGAATTTTTTTTTAAATATTGTTAGTACTGTTTTTTTTTTTTTGTAAGCGCCAATGATGTAGATAAGGTAAGGTATTGGAGAAGAAAGATAATATAATTAACCTAAAAGAAGTAATGTTAATTATATTATTTATTATTAGTATTGATGAAGAAATATAATATAATTATGTTTAGTAGAGAAGAAAGATAATATAATTATATTATTCTTCTTCATCTTCGTCAGGATTTCTTCGAATTCTTTCCCTTACTTCTTTGACCACCTTTTTCGTACGAACACTACGTGGAAGGCCAGATCTTTTTCTGTTACAAACAGAGGAGGTCTCATTGTACCTATTAATAGCCCGGTACACAAATATTACACTAATACCAAGCGTATGGAGAGTTTTAAAAATTGCATTTGGTTCATACCTACTTTGTGTAATGCAATCACAGCGATTCGATTTTTTTTATCACCCCACTCCATTTTAATATCGCAAAATATTGTACAATGTATTGGCGCCAAAATAAGAAAATAATGAAAAATCATATAAAAATAACTTCCAAATTCAAATGTATTATTTTGTTTATTTTTAATTGTAACAGTATTTATGGCCCGTCTAAGTAAGTGCATGGAGCGAAAATAAAGAAAGAAAGATTTACTATAGATTACGGTGAGATGAGATGTTTTTGAAGTGTGTAAGCAATATGATAGGACTGATTTTGAGGTGTGATCAGGGCCGGATTTAAGCACAGGCTTCATAGGCTGCAGCCTAGGGGCCCGCACCACAAGGGTGGGTTTTTCTTATACTACTATGTAAGAAGGCAAACAGGCATGCGGCATACACAAGAAAAGTTAAGAAATTAGAAAATCGGTTCATAGATATAAGATATTTACTATTATTATGTTTTTTTTAAATGTATCTTCACTGATTATTCGGAGACGCCTAGACCGATTTGGAAAATTCTTTTTTGTTTAAAAGGATATAATTTGTCAGGTGGTTGGTCCCTTACAAATTTTATCAAAATCGGTTGCGTAGTTTGGGGGTGAAGTCGGTTTTTAGTTTTGTAAAATAATTTTTAACCGACTTCAAATAAAGGAGGAGGTTATCAATTCGTCGCGATCCTTTATTTTTTTTTATGTATGTTCACTTATTACTCGAAGACGCGTGGACCGATTTGCAAAATTATTTTTTTTGTTTGAATGGGTATACTGTCCAGGTGGTCCCATAGTAATTTTATTAAAATACGTTGTGTAGTTTGGGGGTGAAGTAGGTTTTTAGTTTTGAAAAATTATATATGATAAGATATATTTCTTGCCAAATTGAATAGACGTGGGGCCCAAACCACAGCCTGAGCCTAGGGGTCCACAGTTCTATAATATAATTATTTTATTATTCTTCTTCAATACCAATAACAATTAATAAGAATATTATCCAAATCAAAACATGTGATGAAAAATGTCTGAGTACTATATGTGATGAGAAAATTCGTCAGAGTATTTCGAAGTCACAAGTGTCAGGTTGCACAATTGGTAGTGCACTTACGGCGTTAACGTAAGGGACGCGGGTTCGAATCCCACTCGTGCCGAAATTTTTCATCACATATTTTTATTTGTATAATAAAACGAGCATTGTAATGGTGTTAAAAATCAATTACTACTTATTTACTATTAAAATCGTATCCATGTGGCATGACGCCAAGAAACATTAAAATTTGACTTTGATACTACCACGCCACATCCACGCCTTTGATCAATGTTGATCGAAGATCCACGAGATCACCAATTCGTATGCTCAACGTGGTGATGCAAATCCTCATTTTGGGGGAGCAGGACTGATACAGACTGTAAATAATTTTTTTTAATGAAAGAAAGATAAGAATCAACATTGCCGAAAGAAAATGATTAAGTACCATTACGTTAAAAGTGGCCTTTGGATCTTGCTGCTCTGGGCCCTGTCTGCTAAGAGCCGCGAGACCCAAACTGCTCGGTCTGTGCCATAAGGGATAAAGACGTAAGCGTATCGTATTGTTGTTTTTCGTGTGTAAGTGGCCAACACTGGTGTCCGATTTTAGGCTGCCTAAATTAGGACTAGGTCAAAAACAAATCATTTGTTCCAGTTCATAAAATAAAATGTCACAAAATAGTGTCACTTTTCATTGCTCATATCCGTTTCCAATAAGATTTTAAATTTATTAAGGGGCTACCTGAATTTTCCGGGGTCCAGTGCTGCCCCCATTTGAAATAAATCAGATAATTGGAAATGGAGACATCATTTAAAATTTTGTCTTGAACAGACACTAGATAACCCTTCAAACTATTTTATGAACTACTGCTTACAGTTTAAAGTGAGAACGTGAAGTTTTTCTACGCACATACGCCAAAAGTGGCCGTTTTTCGCAATTGTGCGTAGAAAAACTGGACCCCTAAAAATTCAGGTAGCCCTGTAATGCAGAAAAACTGATATTAACAGCGCAATTTGACTTCAAAAAACCAATAACGTCACGCTTTTGTATTTCATACAAATCCCATACAAAATGTTAGTTTTGACGTTTCAAAAAAAATGTCTGATTTGACTTGTTTTCACCTAGTGGATTATTGTTATAGTCATAGATTTAAGAAGTAAAAAAAATCTTGGTCTATGGTTATAGTATAAGTCGTAGAAACTTATTGCGATATAGGTATATACCTGATAATTGAAACCTACACTACATGGCTTCAATCGATCGTCTGCCATGAAATGCCTAAGTAGGTAGGTTTGAATTGCCATTAATGACATAATCGCTTTAGCACGTTATCATGTTGTAGGATATTAAAAAATATATGTTTCTACTTCTATATTACATGACGTGGCGTGCCTCGCCTTATCGATTACTAGAATACTTATTAGCTCTGAATGAATACTTAGTCATGATATTTCTTATTCAGTGTTTTATTCCCAATAGAAGAGCGTGGTCAGTTTTCTATCACACCGCAAACCACTCAACGCATCTATCACACCCAGGGCCCGATTTAAGAACTGTGGATCCCTAGGCTCAGGCTGTGGTGTGGACCCCACGTCTATTCAATAGGGCAAGAAATATATCTTATCATATAAAATTATTTTACAAAACTAAAAACCGACTTCACACCCAAACTACACAACCGATTTTGATAAAATTTGTAAGGGGTGGTCCTTTACAAATTTTACTACGCTAATCTAACAAGTAAATACTTTCAAACAAAAAAAAAATTCCAAATCGGTCTAGGCGTCTCCGAATAATCGGTGAAGATACATTAAAAAAAACTTAATACTTAATAGTAAATATCTTATTTCTTTGAACCGATTTTCTAATTTCTTGTTTTTTCTTGTGTATGCCGCATGTCTGTTTGCCTACTTACAAAGAAGTATAAGAAAAAAGCGGGGGCCCCTTGTGTTGCGGGCCCCTAAGCTGCAGCCTATGTAGCCTGTGCTTAAATGCGGCCCTGATCACACCTCGAAATCAGTCCTATCATATTGCTTACACACTTCAAAAACACTCCCTATCTCACCGTAATCTATATCGTCTTTCTTTCTTTATTTTCGCTCCATACACTTACTTAGTCTGGCCATAAATACTGTTACAATTAAAAATAAACAAAATAATACATTAAAATTTGGAATCCGTTATTTTTATATTATATGATTTTTCATTGTCTTTTTTTATTTTGGCGCCAATACATTGTACAATATTTTGCGATATTAAAATGGAGTGGAGTGATAAAAAAAAACCGAATCGCTGTGATTGCATTACACAAAGTAGGTATGGAGCCAAATACAATTTTTAAAACTCTCCATACGTTTGGTATAAGTCAAATGTTTGTATACCGGCCTATTAGTAGGTACAATGAGACCTCCTCTGTTTGTGACAGAAAAAGATCAATGGAGACTACTTCAAAAAAGCTTTTTATATTTTAAATATTTTTGTATTAAACTAACACATTGTAAAAGTAATAAATGTTTATTGCAAAAGAAAATATTTTTTTTTTCTTTTTTACAATATTTATGGCTAGACTAGGTATACTTACGAGTATATTTGAAATATAACTTATAAGTCTATTTTAAATGAAAATTCCCGTAAGCGCCACTGTTACATAACAGGCAGGTGGTAGGTATATGGGACAAAAATGCCCGTTGGATGTACTGGTAGGAGTTAGGACCAATAAGTAGGTCTACTGGGACTAGCTCTATTTTGAAACACGTCATGTATGTTAAAATACGTCACTTAATATTCCTTGGGCCATATAAGCTTAATGGATTTACAGATTCAGATAGATCCATTATGTATACATGGATATGCAGATACGGATACGTCTACCCTGACGGGGTAGGTAGAGCCGAGGGCCGTAAAACCTAAAGGCCACGCTTAGCGGGATGGTTGCAAATGCACTCACTGTGAAATCGAAGAGCTATTAATTTAATTTTATTTATTTTTACACACTTGCTCGTAAAGTGGATTTAATTTCATCGGTTTTAGATGTATAAAGCAGCTTATGAAACATGCATGTGTTATAAACGCATCAAACAGAGAAGTTATATTCATACCGCATTATTTGCTATTTATATGCTTAATTTTATTTTTCAATCTCGACCTATCCCGCCGCTCGACGATACCTAGTAGGCAGCACGCCTCGCTGATTTAAAATCTGAAAGTAAAACGGAGGGAAACCAACAATGTGCATCGCAGTTTTTTAGTCGCGCTTATTTAAAATCAAAAAGTTCAGTTTATAAGGTATTTTTCCTCGCAAGTATGTTAAAAAACGTCGTACGATATACGTGCGTATATTGGTTAAAAACAATCGGCTATATCGCAATGTATTATTATTTTATTTAGAAAACCAACACAGTTCTTAAATCTACATAAGCTATAGTACTTAAATGTCTACAATAATAAATAAAACTTTTGTACCTACATACTTTTATGTCCATTTGCCGCAAATTTTGTTTTTAACATTTCATACTAGTGATGTTGCGATAGTGATAGTCTATCAATAGTATCGTGATACTATCGTGACCTCGAAAATCAGTCATACTATCGATAGTTCTATCGAAACTATCAATCCTTGACGATACTATCGATACTGTCGATATTGTCGATTGATGAAAATAAGTAATACTATTGCTAAAGATCAATAGTATCGATAGTATTTTATTTTTGCCATATCGATAGTCGAAGATTTTACGATACTATTGCTTGCTAATAAAAGTCAATATAGCTAATAATTATACAGCTCATCTATCATAGTTTTCTTAACATTTGGACAAATTTCAATAGTATCGCCTCATTTTTACTCTCGATACTATCGATAGTATCCATAGTATTACAGCATTTCGATATTTTCTATAGGATTATTCACGCTATCGACTATTTTTCAAGGTCAACTAAGAGTATCGATAGGAAAACTATCGCTATTGCAACAACACTATTTCATACATGAGTGTAATCCAGGGAGCATATTCTGTTTTTAGGGCAGTCGGTTAGCAAAACATTGAAGCTATGCACACGGACAAGACTAATGACTCGCTCCAAAAGAGTCTGCTTTTTGTAGATAATGCTTTCTGCGAGACAAAAGGTTCTCATTGCGCTCCAAATGGATTCTGACTACAACTTAGAGTGGATTTCTCGGGAGATATATATTTCCCGAGTAATCCACTCTAGTAGCTTACACATGTCGTTTACTTTTCGAATGTTTTTAATCCTATACGCACACAACAAATAGTAGGTTTAAAGATTTTTTTAATTTCTCATTAAAACACTTCTTATATTTAAAATTTAACAAATCTACAACGTGCGTGTGGTTATTAAAAATAACAAAATAAAGGGAAGGTAGAACAAAAATTAGTGTCAGACGTTAGAGCATTCGCATCACACTAACAAAAAAACATCGATACCACAGTCCTCACCAGACAATCCCGAATATAAAGCATAGTGAAGCGTACTAGGCAACTAGATGTGTCAATTTTGGCATGTTGGTATTTACTGTACTTAACATATGTTTATTATTATTTTTATAGATTCAATTAAAAGTAAAAAATACTAAGTGGCATTTTGAGGTGAAGTTTAAGACTTCGCGAGTCTGTCTTTGCATAGCTCGACCTCTTGCTTGAATTAAATAAGTTAAAAATTTTGTTCAGCCAAAAAGTTGCGTCTTGTAAGGTCAATAGATTTTTTGAAATATTTTAGAACATTCTTAGAAATGACTGAAATTTTTTTTTACGTTTGCTAACAATATGGCTGCTTCATTTTAAATTTCCAAATATTGAATCGACAAAATTCTATATAATAACCGAACTTCTCATAATTAGGGTTCCGTACCTAGAAAGGAAAAAAATAGAACCCTTATAGGATCACTTTGTTGTCTGTCCGTCCATCCATCTGTCTGTCTGTCAAGACTCTTTTTCTCAGGAACGCGTTGAGGTATCAAGCTGGAATTTATATCAAATACTAGGTCTACTGTTCCTTGGAGCTGTGAAAAAATCAAACTTCTAAGCCTACGCAATCATCAAAAGGTACAGCACTCGCAAGGGAATCAAAACCTACAGGTTACTTCCTGTGAAATCAGAATCTTGATATTTTGTACGAAGCAACGTTTTATAGCACAGATAAATGAAAAATTGCGATAACTTTAAATTTTTTGTTACATAGTATAATAAATATTCTTAAATTAAAATATTTTTAATATTGTCGTGATGGGTGAACTTTTACTTATATACCTACAGGTTTGTACGGAACCCTCGTTGCGCGACTCGCACTTGTCCGGTTTTTTTACGAGAATCGATTGAGAAATGCGACTTGAAGTAGTGAACAGAACAGCCAGACATACGTAAGCATTTCTGCACAAGCTGTGACGATGACTCTTCGCTTTCGCTCTGTTTTGACCCGAAAACCATTCAAGTGCAGAATTTTTGTCCTAATTATCATACTTCACGGAAATTCTTTCTTTCATAGACATATTTTATTTCATTACCAGAGTATAATGCAGTGTTTTATGGAAAGCATTGAAAATATTTCTTTTTAATGTGATACATAAATAAATATTAGTTAGTACTAAAATACGAGTATTCTTGTTGACTAAGCTGATAATACAGCGAAGTAATCTTATTTTTAATTCAGCATTTATTGCGTGCATTTTGTGTTTTTATTTTATATAAGTGTAAATTGCCTCATAACTTTGACATATGAGGTCTGCTGTAGTTCCATATTAAAGCGGGCCATACTAGGCGCAACAGATATCTGTTGCTGCATTCGTGGCCCCCACGGTGTTGCCAGGCTGTTTTAGGGTACCCACATTTTAGGGAAATTGGAAAATAATTAGGTAAATTGAATACCTTTTTTCCATGCACAATTTTTGATAATTGAAAGAGATAGATTTGTATTGTTAATAAATAAAAAATATCGACAGCTATTCAATCCTATTTATAATTGCTAAGTTATTTTATTAAATAACAATTTAGTTCAAATATAGGCCCCGGACCACCTGTACCATTGGGCAGGTAGTACCAGCAACATGAGAAGTTACATTTTATCCTAGTGGTGAAGTTGCGGAAGAAAATTTGTGATGAAATAATTATATGTTAAATTAATAATTAGCAAAATTCATCATATTTGTAAAAACATTTTTACTATGACTTACAGAGAATATTGTAATGTAAAATGATTAAACGTTATTTATGTTTGAGTGAAACCAACATCAATGTATAGTTAGCGGACGAATTTACATTTAAATTACTATTCTATTTATTTGCAAATAAACATTTACAACAAGATTTCAATTACTTACTGTTAAATATTGAAATTGCTTAACAACATAATTAATTTGTTGTTGTAATTGTTAAGTTTGTGTAGCGACAGCGGAAAGATCTTTCTCTACGTTACGAAAAATCTAATAGTGGCAAAGAGCTTCAATGGTTGAAGAACGTCCAACCAGACTGGCACTTCTTCACGTCCATAAAAACTTACCTATTTAAGTAGATGAAGTGATAACGCGTTTCAGAAGAAGACGTACAAGAAAAATTAGTTTTTTTTTTTTAAATAAATGTGTTTTTAACTACAGTAAGAACTAACATACGTTAAAAAAAACCTACTTTTGACTTGTATCTATGATTATAAAAATTAAGGTTGAACTAGTCGCGGGCCCGAACTAACAGGTGGGCGCGGTCTAAAAGCATGCTGTCTCACCTAACATTCTGTTCGGGCTAAGCAGTGAGGTGAAATGCCCGATAAATAATTCATGGTAAACCGAGCGCGTAAAAACATACGTTAAGTCCTTTGGGAAAAAGGGTTTTATCCAAAAATATATAAATAAACTTTATTTGTAATTTATTAATGCAGTACGCATTAATAAATTACAAATAAAGTTTATTAAAATCTTCGATAATTAAGCTGTGTCGGTGTGGACTTCATTTTGGAATTTCTTTTCTTATTTTATAACTTATTTACGCTGAAAATTGCATAAAAATAAGCAAAAATACGAATCTTTGATGGCTCTTAACTTTTTAATGGCTTTTGATTTTACTATTCTCTATCTGTATAGACAAAACTTGTGATCAGACGAAAATATACAATGTCAAGCAGTGGAGGAAATCCCCTCCGAAATTTGTATAGAAAAAGTATCGACTAGTTCGCTCTTAAATTATAACTTCTTGTGACTTGATCACGACTATGTGATCAAGTCACAAGAAGCCCCTCCCCCAAAGCTGGATCCGCCCTTGTGCCTGCCAGTCTTCCGAGCCATTATCAAAAACATTTAGGTACACTCGTGTTGTTTCTTTAAAAGATTCAAAGAATCTGTAAAAAATCCTTAAAGCGTGCACCGTAAATGTCATAAATTTATAGCGTTGGGTGATCCGATTCAGTGCTGGCATCCCAGCGCACCGTAGCCAGTGTCTACAGCGCGGCCGTCGTAGCCACCCGCGTAGATCTACGGCGTAGCGGCTACGAACACACGCGGCGTAGCAGCTACGAAAGTATACATCTTTTGTGGTTCTCTCCTAAAGTAGTGGAGTGGAGGCATTTAGTACTGACACCGTTTTTAAGTGCTGTGGGAAACTGTGTCGTGGAGTACTGTGTATTTTAAAACTTTTTTGTTGTTTTTTCGTTTTGATGTTCTACAATTGAATTTATAATTAGAGCAAGTAAGTATAAAAGTCTATTTTAAATATATGTATAGTAGCAAAGAAGAAGATTATGTAGTAATCATCAGTTTGATAAAGTCGTTATGACATACTTACGTTATTTTACGAGCACGTGGTGGTCTCATGTCGCCTAATAAAGATAATTTGGTCTAGTTTGAAAGTGAAATATTGTCGCAATTATTCCCAGTGAAATAAAAATACATGTACTCTTTATTATAAGAATGTCATATAATTATTATTTTATTTATACTTAATGACTTTTTTTTGATAATTTTATTTAATGTGTGTTTTACATTTTATTTTATCAAAGTATTAGTACATTATCAAGAAAGGTCTTCATTTCAAACGAATTAAGATTAAACTGGTAAAGAAAGTTTTTGCTATGAGAAAATATTCAATACACTATTAATATACAAGGTATTTGTAGCAATATTACCGAAGACGTTTAGAATTAGCAGAGTTCTACTCAAGGTCTTTTGTTCAGGTAGGTACCTAAACAGATAGTTATTCTTGTAGTGTGGGTGTTTGATTGTCTTGTCGTTCGACACATGTCAAGTGTCTCATCACCTACAACCTACAAATAATTTATTACTGCGGAGCGAAGGACCCATTGTTTACGACTGAGTCATGTGAAGCAATTTGGTCGAAATACACGACCATTTATAATATAAACTGAACAATATCCAAAATCTAAATATTCTATCAATTTTCTACTTCGACTAATAATTCACTTTATGAATATATGATACGAAATATGAATAAGAAAATCACCTAAGTAGAGGTTATATTATTTCTAACAAAAAAAAGCCTGCAATTACATAAACGTATTATTTAACTGTCATTTCCAAAACTTTTTTTTTTAAATCTTATTTTATGTTGTATTACTAAAATATAACTTTTATGTTATTAACGCAAAATCACAATAGTATTTTATGCAACAGTTGTATAAGAAGGTTCATAAAATGCGAGTGGCGCAGGTTACGAAGTGAGCCTTGGCGAGCATCGTAAGGAGACGCCATCGAGCATTTTTTGACATACTTATACAACGTTGTATACAATACTTTTTCTACGACTACATTTACTAAAATAAATCCAAAAATAAACAAAGAAAAGTATGAAATACTATCATATATTTGCTAGATACTAGGTATCTATGGAAGACTTAATTTTTTTTATTGACGTCTTCCTAGTGACCAAAAGTGCCATTTTTGAAACATGGAATCACTTAAACGAATGTTTTTTCATACAAAAAACCGTTTATTCAGTGACTCCACGTTTGAAAAATGGCACCATATGTTAAAATAACGATTTTATTTTGATGGCAGTATGGTAGATCTAAAGAAAAAAAGTTATAGGTCTATGGCTAGGAGTATCGTTTTGGCGAATAACGACACATGTGCTATTATATTAGGAATAGACTATAGACTTTTCTGAAATCATATAATCTATGTTCTTATATTAGTGTTCGGGACCATTTAAAAGACAGTTAACAGTACAGGAGTAGAAAAAATACATTATAGTACATGTAAAAGTCATATTTTAGGAAATTTTAAGGCAATCACTGCAGTAGTAGGCAAGTTAAACTTGCTAATATTTTGCCTATGAGATAAATATCATCAATTTCCGAACGAAAAAGTAAAAGTTCCTTAATATTTGAAATTAAAAAAAAGTGTAATAGGCACGTATATTTTCCTCATGGTAATACCTTCTAAACTCGAAGATTTTTTTGGATATATTATACATCTATACTAAGTTTTCTTTTCAAATCAGTATTCTATGAAATTATATCGTCTATATCTAACAATAACAATAACAATAGCTCATATTGATTGATTCTAGAAATAGTATAAATTAAATAGTTTCCTCGTAGCTGTAAAACGATTCCAAGACAACACCGGTATGTTTGTAAGAATATAATTATTTTTAACCGACTTCAAAAAAAGGAGGCCATGCCATTGTAAACTGAGTACCTGTATGGAAACATAAATTAATGTGTGATTTTCAACAAAAACCACTTTTAGTGTGATAGCTGGCGAGAGGATGAAAAAAGGTATCATCATTTTATCATCGCATATAAACATGATTCGCATTTTCACCAATTCTTCAATCGGCTTTTACGATCTGCGCGAGTATAGAAGCAGCTAGTACATTCTAAGATTTTTCTTTAGTTCCGGACCAGCGCAGAATTTTAAATATATTTATAAGTACACTTAAAAAAACATTTATAAAAACTATACTATGTACTACGTTTACTTTTTAAGTGTTAAGTTAGGTAATACTTATTTCTAAAAAAAATTCTTCCAGCAGACTCGCACCTCGGAAGTTAGTTTTCAATGTCTTTTTAACCCCCGACGCAAAAAGGAGGTTGTTATAAGTTTGACGCTAACGTCTGTTGGTCTATCTGTCTGTGGCATCACGCTAACGTCTGTTGGTCTATCTGTCTGTGGCATCGTAGCGCTCGAACCGATTGACCGATTTTGATGCATTTTTTTAACGGGAAAGAAACTTCCCTTGCGGTGGTTCTTAATAATAATAATAATAAAAACTTTATTATTATTATTATTAAGAACCTTATATGTTAAGTATAGTTCTTATATAATATTTGATGAAATGAGGGGTTTATGCTTGAAAGACAGGGTTTTCCCTAAAAAAAAAGATGGCGCGGCAGATATAAAATCGTATCGGTAGTGCCGCTACTTGTTACCCAAGTAAATAAACTTATTCAATTCTTTATCTTAGCAACGAAATGATCTAGCTCGAGTTCGAACTTAAAAATGTCTCCGTATGATCTACATGAGGCTCTGATTAAATATTGTGTTTGTTCGATTATAACTCGAGTAGGTATACGATATTTATCGAACAAACACACGTCTTACACACATACATATACAAACGCGAAACTTGCAAATTACTCTGAGAGAACTTCGATGCATCAAGTGTCCTTCTGTCAAAATCGCTGTACAATGCGACACAAACAAGTTAAACAAAAATGGCGGACTTCAAAGCATTTTTGTACAAATTCCCGACACGCAGGGTGAACCAAAAGAGCAGTTATCGGCGTAGGTACCAGTAATGCGCCGACGACCGCTATTTTGGTTCAACTTACGTGTCGGGAATTTGTACAAAAATGCTTTGAAGTCCGCCATTTTTGTTCAACTTATTTATGTCGCATTGTACATAGTTTATTTATCAATAGATGAAAAATGCCTTTTAAATGGATTGATGAGCAAGTGGATCCGCGAAGCGATGACTTTTGTACTCTGTTTTATTGAATTATGCGTACTATGCTATTATTGATTATTTAAAAGATAACTACGAACTAACACGAGAAAAGCGTGTGGACACTTCCTATAAATTTTCTATTATACTCCACACATAAAACATAAGAACAGTATTCTCTGTAACAATAATTAGCTTACTGTAAAACATGTAAAAGCTCTGCGATCAATAGGTGACAAACATATAACTAATATTTCCTCTCGAGAAAGTCTGCGATATTGGGCTTTTCATGCTCACTAAAATATTCAATCTGGTGGTGGTGTCGCTACGATGCGATGAACAAAAATGACGGACTTAAAAGCATTATTGTACAAACTACCGACACGTAAGTTGAACCAAAATAGCGGTCGTCAGCGCATTACTGGTACCTGCGCATATAACCGCTATTTTGGTTCATCAAATGCTTTGAAGTCCGCCATTTTTGTTCATTTTATTTGTGTCGCATTGTAGTTTATTTATCAACAAAGATTTAAAATATACAAGTAGTGATTTATCAATAGATGAAAAATGCCTTTTTAATGGATTGATGAGCAAGTGGATCCTCGAAGCAATCACAAGATATTGATTATGACTTTTGTACTCTGAGGCGGGTAACGGTTTATTAAAAATATTTTATTCAATTTCCGTTGATTTTACTTTCAGATTATTATATTTTTAGACCGCTCGTTCTAGATACCTTAAAAAGTAAAATTCTTATTTATACTTAAACAGATTCAGTCGGATTTATCCTGAATAACTTTCCTTGAATATAAACGAAGTATTGAAGATATAGAAAAACGGAGTTTTTGAGTTATGGGAATATTGTTAATAAATTCTTAAATAAATAAATAAAGTCACTAGTGTAGGTTATGTACTGAATCTAACCTGAAAGTAGATTCGTATATATTTTATATTCCATAGACTACCTACCCGACCTACCCGAATCACCTTCATGTATGTTCCGCGATTTTTTGTAGTTTAGACAGTAGAATTCTTTTAGTTTTTTTTTTGTTGAAATTATTACCTAAAGTCGGTTTCAATTTTTTTATGTTTTTCTCTCTTTAATGTTTTGGTTTTTATAGGAATAATGAATTGTCATAATGACAGTTATTGGCTAAAAAAATTGGATATGCCTAGGTATTACGGAACTTTCCCAATATTTTATCTAAAGTTCAACATTAATATTCGAATTAATTAGTAGAAAATGTTTAGTTCTTGAAAAAAATAATAAGGAAGAGGTGCCAGGGAATTGTTCTTAAAAACTTCTAAAGATCTTCAACAGTAAAAACATCCAAAAAATTGGTACTTTATCGGTCGAGTTTATGTGTGATTAGTCTTGAAAGCAATAAAGGTCCTTTATTGCAAAAAAATAAAGTGATATTTTATTTAATACTTCTTCTTGAAGTAGTCAGAAATTAAAAGCCCCGTGTTACTTTTGGTTCCATAATATAAGTTATTTTAAATTATATAAGTTTAGTTACTTACTCGTAGTTTTAGTTTTAGGCTGTATTTTATTTAGTTAATATTGTATTAGTTTTCTAGTTTTTTTAATAAAGTTCTTTAAGATAAAAATATCTAGAAATGAGATAGGTACTTATTTATATAAAATGAGGAACTTTTGTTGCGATATGATATCCAGTGAAATATAGAGGGAAGGGTTTACAAGAGGAACTTTAAATCTCGTAGTAATATATTTCGGGCGAAAAAGGTGCACAGATAAAATAGGGATGATATTTCCCTTTTCATTCTGAATAGGGTTGCATACTTTTTGCTGCTATTTCGTTATATTGGCTTTATTTATGATATGGAACTCAGTGGCGTGCTTGTCCTAGGCACCCAACAAAGATACAGCCGAAGACCAAAAGGAAGGTAAAGATTTTCTCGTGAAAAAAATAAAAGAAGTTTGCATTGTGTTTGTGCTAGTTTGGAATATTGGAACCTGATTTATTTCTTTTCACCTCTTTCAAAAAAGAGGGGTGTTATAAGTTTGACGCTGATCAGTCTCTCTGTCGTATCGCAGCTCTCGAACAGATGAGCCGATTTCGATGCGGTTTTTTTACCGTGAAAGCAAATTCCCTTGATTTGTTTCTTAGCTATGGTTGATAAAATTTGGTTTAGCCGTTTAAACGTTATTGGTGGCTAACGCTTGAAAGTCGGGGTTTTATTAATTTGCCTAGCAAATAAGAGATGGCACTACGGATATGAATTGGAATATTTAGTTCCGCTACTAATCGCTAGATGGAATTCTTGATAGTCAAGGGTTTTTAAATTTGCCAGGTAAATAAACTTGTCACAAATTATAATGTACTTAAATAGGACTTATAGCATTTTGGGCATGCTTTGGAAAGCACGTTAAGCCTTTGCGTTGGGCCTGGCTTATCATTGTATGTATGATAGTCGTCAAGCTGAAAAATCTGACACCAGTGTTGGCCACTCACACGAAAAACGAAACGAAACGGTCTCCATCTAACAGTAAAGGCGCGGTAGTGACCTAAAAAAACCTTGTTGAACCTCACATCTTAATTTCTTTTGTTCAAAAAAGAACATAGAATGTAATTTCTGCAAATTAGGAAGACGTGTCAAAGACCAATATTATTTTAGGTCATAATTGATGTTTAATTTTCATAGGAATTCGGACTGTGATTGTTTTATTACAAAAAGGTAAATGGGTGATTAAATTAAGGCAGAGAATTTTGACTGCGAATAATTTTATCCTTCATTACTTTGATTTTATTTATTCTTGTACACTTGAAATCTTAAAAGTAAAATTTATTTTGCAACTTATTTCTAAAAAAACAAAAACTTAAAAAAAGATTAAACTTAACAAAAGATTTAAATCAATAAATTCTATATATGATAATGTATTCTGTGCAATGCGTTTAATATTTAAATGATTTAATTAATATGAAACACGCCAGCAGTGAACGTGTTAATTTAATGCGATCAAATAATTTGCAAGTATAATAATTTCAATATTAATTACATTCAAATGGTTTACAATAAATTGTGCATGGATTTCTTTATGTATCGGAATGTACTCGGGAAATATTTACAGGGTGAGTCGAGATGGAAAAATGTATAAAATTTTCCTTACTTTGGAAAATACATGGTAAATTTTCGTCTTCTTTCATGAATGAAGTCAACATTATTTGCAAAACTTATTTTTTTATTTCCTAATTTGTCTCTCGAAAATGACCCTTATTTAAAAAAATATTTATTTGCTTTGCACATCTGTGTTTGGGTCATATGTTTACACCATCCTATCAAATTTCAACTGATTCGGTCCAGTAGATTCGAAGCAAATTGGCTGTGACAGACGGACGGACAGACAGACGCATGAGTGATCCTATAAGGGTTCCGTTTTTTCATTTTTTGTACGGAACCGGAATTTGTTGTATAGGAACCTCACTTAAATATTTATTTTATTATGCTTTTAGTATTTGTTATTATAGCATAGAAATAAGTACATCATCTGTAAAAATTTCAACTGGCTAGCTATCACGGTTTATGAGATACAGCTTGGTGACAGACAGAGACAGACAGACGGACGAATGGCTGGACAGCGGAGTCTTAGTAATAGGGTTCCGTTTTTACCCTCTAGGTACGGAACCCTAAAAACTAATAAAAATGAAATTTTTATTAAACCTACACCCACTGATTAATTTAAATTAAAAAATCAATATATTTCACGTTTACAGCTTATATTAGTCCAATGCTAGACTAAGACCTTTTTCAATAAAGGGAGGATTTGCCCAAAATCTCCACGCTGGGCAGACCGGTTGGTGATAGCAGATGGAATAAAGTGTTTGCACAGACGTCGCTGCTCTGCTTTTAGCCGCCTCAGAGAGCCTAATCGGGAGAGGCTTTTTACCCCTTTGGGTGGTGACGAATTGTACGCCGCCGTCACCACGCGGCCAACGAAAAAATCACAGAACGTATAAAATGTGTCGAATTACCTGTCCAGAATTTTTAGGAACTAAAATACTTCTACATAAGAGCTATAATTGTGGGTACTCTATAGCTCTTACAGAAATATACGATATACCTACATAATTATTTTGATGACTTTATTGTACACCACTTACCCAATTAATCACAGTTATTGTAGTATTCGATGGAAAACTAATAGGGATGTTGACTGGGTCAACTAGATTATCCAAAAATAAAGGACCCATATTTTTTCGTTTATCAAAGTAGTTAAAATTTACAAAAATACTGCTCTTCGAAGTTTCGGTGTGGGGGTGATTTACGTCACCTTTGGTTAAAAATCGTAGCTGATCGTGACGTAACGGCAAATTTAAATGCACTGTATCTTCCTCATTATTTGCTAATCAGAGAAAAAAAAATACGTCGTATACTACCATATTGTTAATAAATCAATCTGATAAGCCATTATTTTTTTAGTCCATATCCGTATTCTAGCTGCTGATACCTAAGATACCTAAGAAAATATAAAACACAAAAAAAAACTTCACTAAGGGAAAATTTCAAATTAAATTGTGCCTTTGGTACTTTTACTCGTCAAAAAGTTTTGTATGTACACGTATTATTTACATTAATACTTATTTTTTTTAAGCCTCTACTGTTCCACTGCTAGGCAAAGGTCTCCCTCCCCCATCTCCTTTCAAATATCTCGATCGTGTGCCACTTCCAACCATTCCCTTTCAAACTGTCGCAAATCGTCACACCAACTTATAATACTTACTAAAAAGTATTTTTCCATTTAATGCAATAAAGTACAGGCTGTCTATTTTTTGTATGTGAAAATAAAGTCCTTGCTTAAACACGGTAAAATTTTATTTCTTTTTAAATTCATAAAGGCGTCTATAGCCAGGGTACAACCAAGACGCTTCCAACAATACTTCATTCGTCAATATACCTTAGGCGTCATGGAAGATATGAAGGAAAAGATTAATACATACATAGCGGCGAAACACATAACTCTTCTTTCCTTTTGGCTTTGTCTTAGTTAGGTAAAAACGTATGGTATTTCTAATTTGCAGAAAGCTCAATAGTATTCCAACAATAGAATTCAAATGTAACGAGTATTACTATGCTAATGTTGGGTGCACTGCACAAATACTGCACTTGCAGTCTCATTGCTTTCCGTTTCATTTAAATTTAACTTTTATAAAATGTAGTAGTTTTTCTTTCTCTGTGCTTCTTTCGGAAGCAAAGAGGGTACTTTTTTTTTATTTGGAGAATGATATCAAGTTTTGCATTTTCTTTTCCCATGCTCGTGTACAAAATCAGACATATTTACTTGAACGCTCGGAGGCCTGGCGGGGGTGCGCATTTCTAGCGCGTTCGCAAGTAAAGCGACACTGGGGGTGGTCTTCATACACATCTCTCGAGCTTCTCCGTGCTTCGGAAGACGTATAAGCCGTTGGTCCCGATCATCATCATTACATAGCAGTTGTCAAGCTATGTCAAATGCCTTTAAGCAGCCTGAAAAATCTGTCACTAACGAAAACAAACAAATTTGAACATAATAATCAATAAAAACACTCTGTCCATTTCGTCTTCGGCATAATTAGGTGACCATAGAAACGTTTTTTTTTTCAATTATAAATATATACAGAAAAATCACACAGATGAGCTAATCCCAAGGCAAGTTTGAGACGTGTGTTATGGGATACTAACTCAACGATACTATATTTTATAACAAATACATATATAGATAAAACAACCATTTGTAGCAGGAGCGAGGTGATATGCTCGACCGCCACAAAGGGAAGATCTTCCCGCCAGGCATGTTGTTGCGCCTGGGGAGCCGCGGTTTCCCAGGCGCAACAACATGCCTGGCGGGAAGATCTTGAAATGGCGGGAAATGCATTTAAATATGAAGAAGAAGAAGCATTAGCGCACCCCGGGCTACGAAGTAGCAGAGCTGAGGATTCAACCGGGAACGCGCTAAGATGAATAAGACTATAAATACAAGTATACAATTTTTCATCTAAACATTTGATACCAAGCTATGTGTATAATATATTCATGTGTATCATGAACCGCTTTACTTATTCAGTGGACCTCAGGTGTGAGTCATTATTTCAGAATTGAGCTGCCCCCGTAGCATGACACCGTTGATAAACACAGATAAACTTTATATTACTCGACGGACAGGTTCCATCCCGCTCGTTATTATAACGTAGAGCGAGATGGTAATAGATGATAGCGCTCGATGAACGCCGTCGCCGGTGCTTTGCTAAGGGTGAAGGTCACACTATTCTTAAAGGTGCTCTAAATTAGGTATATTTTGTCTGAATCATTTCTCTCCACCATATACGTGAATACACGTTACCATGTAGTATTGATGTATTTTACCATACAGTGCATTACTTATTCAGCGCACGGTCAGGTGTAAGTCAGAAATGTCTATTTAAATGTTTATGTCAAAAGTATCATTTAGTATTGAAGTGTACCATAAGCCTTATTACTTTTTAGGAGACGTTCAGGTGTGAGTCGAGAATGCGTTGCTCAGCCTATTCTGATACAAATAAGGTGTTCTATAAACCATTTCACTCCGGATTTGTACGTGTCTCGCTACGTAAACCATTTCTTTACTTGATCGAATCAGAAACGAGGAAATTCGTAGAAGGACAAAAGTTAGTGACATAGCCCAGCGGATTTAGCTCGAACTAGCTGTGGGCGGAACACATAGCACGACGAACTGATGGCCGATGGGGCAAAAAGGTTTTCGAAAGACGACCACGTACTGGCAAGCGCAACCACAAGGTGGTCAGACGACCTGATCAAGGTCGCTGGAAGGCGCTGGATGCAGGCCGCTCTTGATCGGTCAATTTCGTTCGTTTGGAAATCCTTGAGAGGCTAATAGAGGACGGTATGCGCGATGATGATGATAATAATTTCTTACCAGCATATGCTGAGTATCATGGTGTTAATTATTTGCAAAAACCAGTCTTTATTTCACTATGTCATTCAAAAGCAACCAAGTTGCCGTTTTTATTTTTTCGATATTCCCAGTTGTTTCGTTTTTTTCGTTACCAAATTGTGCTTCTTGTCATACGTAAATATACAGTGTAAAAAAAATATAATTAAGTAGTTCTTCGTTGAAAAAGTTGTTTAGTTTGGCTCATACCATACATGGCTATTAACGAGTTTACGCCATATTTCTCCACCTCCACATGTAAGTCGCTTCCCATCGAGTTCCCTTAGAGGTTTCTAATATACATATACGCATTTATTACTACCAACAATTATATTTAAACTAAATGTATCGGCGCACTGCTCATAAAAATGCCCATTTACTAGTTTCATAAGCCGTACACTAGCCATGACTGGATTGTACACACCCACATATTCAAAAAACAAAAAAATTACTCACAATAAGTCATAAATAAAAATATGCGAATTATAAGCCGGACATTGGGCGGCTTGTTAACCTTTATAAAACCTAATTGTGTATTTATTTAATTCGTTTCATATTTATTTATATAGCTGTCCTAACCCAAATTCGCACCCAATGTCAAGGGTACATAGTATAAATTTTTTAGCCATTTAGGTCCCTTAGTTGGGCAAACGCATTTTCCTCCCATCCCATTTTTGATTCTAGTTCTATCTTTTGCTGCTTCACTCCATTCTTTATCAAGTATCATATTGTGTACGTGTATATTGATGTGTATCATAAACCGCATAACTTATTCAGCCGACGCTCAGGTGTGAGATGGGAATGCGCTGATCGCTTTGTTCTTATACCGAGGCAGATGTACGTGACCTTTCTTTTTGTCTAGTCATGGTTAAGGTAAAAAATAATGAAGGTAGATATTTGCGAGAATGGAGCTTTTTACACAACTAAGTCCCCCAGTCCCGGCTTATTTTGATAACACAAGTTTTTCTATTTCACTCTATGCCTTTTCGGTTTCAAATCTAGTTAGTTTTGAATCAGTGTTTTTGCGTAGGTTTCTACAGACCTAATAATGATGATGATACTACTCGTATGCATTTCGTAGATTCATATTCATTTAAGTTCAAATTTAGAAGTATTATAATTTTAGATATTTTTTAAAATGCATCTAAACTTAGCATTGGATTGGATTTCAACCCTTTTTTAGGCGAACAATTAGCCGATAGGAACTTGGCCCCTTTTTTAACAGGTATGTTTTTGGTGGGATCGTTTATTTCTCGGTCACGTTGGTCTTGGACGACCTTGAATCGTGTTATAAAGGACATCAATCACCCCAGCGACCTAGGTCTGACATGTTTAAAACTTTAAATAGATTATTTAATTTTCCGGGGTCCAATGCTGCCCCCATTTGAAATAAATCATTTGATGGAAAACGGAGACAACATTTAAAATTTTGTCTTGACCAGGCACTAGATAATCCTTCAAACTATTTAATGAACTACTGTTTACAGTTTAAAGTAAGAACGTGAAGCTTTTCTACGCACAATCGCGAAAAACGGCCACTTCTGGCGTATGTGCGTAGAAAATCTTCACGTTCTCACTTTAAACTGTAAACAGTAGTTCATATAATAGTTTGAAGGGAATATTACTTGACAGCTCGTTGTAGTGAACTCAGCTGAGTATATTGGAGACGATAGGTGTCGATTTGGCTTTTATACAATTACTGTCTGGCCAATTTGTAGTTTAAGAGGTGTGAAGATACGTGCTTTGTATTCAACAAAGGACAGAGATTTTCGGTTGAGGAATGCGTGTTGATCATTGTCCTTTTTTCGTGTGTAGATATGGAATAAGATAATATATAAAACAGAGAAACTTTTTGAACGAACGAGCGAAGCGAATGAAGTCTATTACTTACTTGGACTTTACCGAATTTACTTGAACAATTCGGCGTTTTTATGTATGTTTTTCGAGGATAACTTGAGTAATTTTGATCGTATCTTTATCAAATTTAGTAAGCGTGTAGATAAAATTAATTCAATTAGTAAGTTAAAATATCAGCCAAATCTGTCAAAGGGTTGCTGAGATATGGGGTCGCAAGTTCGCAGTATGGGGCGAACTACTGGTGATATAAATAGTATCAATTTCACTATTTCATTTTACTGAACCTTAAGTAAAGTGCTTACTTACTAGGTACCTAAACCTAGTTATAAAGCACATTTATTACTACTGGTCGTAAAGACGGTTCCCCGTATTCGTAAAAAGTCTCAGTTATATAGTATAACGCTACTGATTTAAGAAGAATTGTTTCTTCGTCTGTCCATTGAAAAATGAATTCTGCACTCCTAGAATTGGAAGTATACTCACTATATGAAAAAATTCTTGAAATTATACTTCGAGGCTTATTAAATCTGTGTGATTTGTTCTTATTAATTCATTTATTTATCTTAATAGAAATAGAAAATCTTTATGACCTGATTTTAAATTGGGAACGTACAATACCCGACACATAAGTTAAACAAAAATGGCAGCCGTCTGCGCATATTTAATTGGAGATATATGTGTAAAAAGAGATTTTTTGGTCTTTCCTCAAAGCCGAAATCATTTCTATCTGAAGTTCTGATAGAAATGTGAATCTAAACGGACAAACAACGTACAACAATGACCGCCATTTTTGTTCAATTTACGTGCCGGGTTTTGTAGAAAGCTTTCTACCGCCGGGTGCCGTGTATTGTAGAAATTCTAATTAGAAAAATGCTTTAATAAGCCAAAAGTGACCGTTTTTCGCAATTGTGCGTAGAAAAGCTTCACGTTCTCACTTTAAACTGTAAACAATAGTTCATAAAGTAGTTTAAAGATTTATCTAGAGCCTGGTCAAGACAAAATTTTGAATGATGTCTCCGTTTCCTTTCAAATGATTTATTTCAAATGGGGGCAGCACTGGACCCCGGAAAATTCAGGTATCCCCTTAAAAATAGATCAGATTTTTTTAAATATTTTTTATTAATAAATAAAGGTAATATACATAGGATGTAAATAAATATTTTAACAAAAAAGAACTTAAAATACTTAAATTAATTAAATCTAAACTAAAACCTAAAGAAAAATAAAATAAAATAAACTAAATATGAAATACTTCCTCAAATGCATCTGATTGAGGCAAAGTACCCAAAACACTCGCAGCGTTGCCTCGCTGAATAGCAAGGCTAATTCTTTGGGCAAGGAAACTACCAGCTCTGAAGTCTCCTTTTGCCTCAACCAGACGCGTAGACAAATCTTTTATAAATATTTTTGCCTCTGGTGCCCATGGACCTAATGTCTCTAGCGACACCAGTATAAAAATGTAAGAATTAGAAATGTTTGAATATTTTCTCTTTTTAGATGATTCTGCTGTTAGAGCTGCGGCTCCTGGATGTTTTGAAGTTTTGGGTATGTGACAAGGGGCGAGAGTGTCCACGCATGTGGCGTCCCATAACATGCACTTCCCTAACTTCCAAGGTATCAATGACATACCATCAGGTCTTTTACCGTCAGTGCTTAAGATACCGTTTGGCTCAAGAACTGATGGTATATTGGCAGTGGAAAGTGCACGTTTGATTATATCATTAAGTGCGGTATGGCGTGAAAATCGCCCTGAGCTCCTCTGGCAAGAGAGGCCATGATGCCCTAGTGTGTTGACCCAGGCACCACAGCGGCAACGGTGGGGCTCATTGAGTTTTACACCCAGCCTCAAACCTACTACTATGGACAGGGTATTATTGTCAACGAGGGTCCCGGTATTGGCAGAAGGGTAGGCGTGCAACCAATGGCTTGATTCTTTTTGTGATACAGCTAATAAACGAGATTTATCTACTGCGGTATCACAACATTCTAAAATCATATCGTGTACACTTTTGCATAGGGGTTGATCCCAGAGTCGTTGCGACTGAGGCGATGTGGGGAATTGATCGTGAAATAAGTTGTACCAAACCGTTTTTGCTTCAGATACACCCGAGACCTCTACAGTGGCACCCAAAGTAGGGTTGAGCATTTTACCAACCAGAGGGTTCGAGGCATGTGCTGAAGACAAAAAAGCTGGTAGTGATGTTGCTGTCACCTTCCTGACATCAATTCCACCGAATCGGACCGGTGGGGATGCCTGTTCCCATGCGAGACCTTCCACCTGACAGTTATGGACTTTGGTCAGAGAATTTTCAATGATGTCGTCTAATTTGGATGATAAATTATTAAACTTCCAAAAATGAGCGCATATGAGAACGTAGGTGAATTTTGGCACGAATAGGCAAAATAAGGTAAATTACATTTATAAGTTTAAAAAAATATATTTTTTTTAAATAACATGACAGTCATCCGATAGTTTCGTCGTATATCTATGTCAACCCAATATAAACTTTGTTATCATTACGTTGCGCTCAGTGTTGCTTGCGGTTTCTACCGGTAAATATATCTATATATCTCTAAATATATATAACTCAAAGGTGACTGACTGACTGACATAGTGATCTATCAACGCACAGCCCAAACCACTGGACGGATCGGGCTGAAATTTGGCATGCAGGTGGATGTTATGACGTAGGTATCCGCTAAGAAAGGATTTTGATCAATTCTACCCCCAAGGGGATAAAATAGGGGATGAAAGTTTGTATGAAAGTTTGTCAATTTTAAACCGATCGGGCTGAGACTTTGCATGCATAAAGCTACTATGACGTAGGCATCCTCTAAGAAATTATACCCCTACGCGAGCGAAGCTGCGGGCAATAGCTAGTGAAAAATATAATTCATAATTTTGTTTTTTTTTTTCTCTTTGTGCATTTCAAACCTGAATTCATAAAGTAAATATTTAGAAACAGTTTTGCCGTAATTACGCGATTAAAATTTTATAGGACTTTAACCTTTACTTATTGGAAGGTTAGATATAAACATAAAAATAATCGTTTACGAGGATTGCGATCGCAAAGATCAACGTCGCGACTGCTGTACGTGACGTGAAACGCTTGCGAAGAAAAATAGCGGAATGTACAAAGTGGACCATAAATGTATTAGCACTAAGGTTGATAACAAAAAAGCGTTCGTTTTAGCTTAGTGGCGTGTCTTTTTGCAAGCGAATAGCGGGAGGGTGTACTTCCAATATTAGCGAGTTAATTTTTACTGTTGTCTTGGCCCGTGTACCACGTAAACATTGGACCGTCTCGTCTTTGTCTCTGGACCAGCTCTGGGCAAATAGACATAGTCTAGGAATTATAGTTTTATCTAAATGTAAATTTAAGAACTACTTTATTGAAAGTGTTAGATTAATGTAACAAGTAGTTAATTATTTTTTAAAAATAATTTTAATACAAGCTTTTATCTAAAACAATGAACAGTGCTACTCAAGATAAATCAAAATTCAATTGTGCCCAATTTCGATGGGGTTGCGGCGTTTTATTACAAAGTTCCTATGGTCATCTTCCGGCTTCATCATCAGATGATCAGCTCCATGTCATCATAATAATATATTACATTATCACGCAATATATGTATGCGTGCAAAATTTCAGCTCAATCGGAAACCGGGAAGTTGGTCAAATTTACCCTACAAGATTTGATTACAAACAGACAGACAACGAGACAGGTGTAATTAAGTAAAAGCTTTTAATAAAAGATACGTATAGTTTACAAGTATATATTAACCTACTGATTTTACAAAACGAAACTCCACTCTTCTTATCTCGTGTGCAGGGTGCATACAGCGTCAGGACAGGTAATGAACGGGAGGTAGTAGCTTTTGCAATAAAAAGGAGTTTAAAAAAAAAACCGGGCAAGTGCGAGTCGGACTTGCGCACGGAGGGTTCCGTACCATTATCTATAAAAAATCACGTTTGTTGTATGGGAACATTAAATATTTATTTTATTCTGGTTTTAGTATTTGTTGTTATAGCGGCAACAGAAATACGTCGTGAAAATTTCAACTGTCTAGCTATTACGGTTCATGGGATATAGCCTGGTGACAGAAAGAGACACAGACGGACGGGCAGCGGAGTCTTAGTAATAGGGTCAAGTGTTTTTACCCTTTGGGTACGGAACCCTTAAAATTAACGTGACCAATATTAGATAAATTTATTCTATAATGATTACAAAATGAAATCGCTACATTTCATACTCAATTCCCGCTGTCAGTCAGACTGGCTCCTTATTGGACATCGTACGGCCCATGTGCGGCCTCACGTCAGAAACAGGGCTGAGACGGGGTAAACATATAACGTGACAAGCGTAGGAGACCACAATGCAAAGGATCCGACTTGAATCAAAAGTGCTGGACGGACGCTCAAAAAGGGATTTTGTTGGGCCTAAAGCTATTGTCTTTGATACACGAGTACTATTCTAATTATTTTATTCTATATATATTTGGATTGTGCCAAATAATTATAACCATGTTTTTTCATGGGCATACGATACCATGCAACTGTTTATTGTGCTGTTATTTAAAAATAATTTAAAATATGAGAATATTTAATTTTTACAAGCTTTTATTTAACTTGCAATGTATCTTGTATGTATAAATGTTTGTTTAGGTCAAATCTTGCAACTCAATTTTCAACCAGTTATCCTCAACCGATGGTGCTGAAATTTTGCATACTTGTGTAAGGTTCTGATGATGGAGCCGGGTAAATTCAACAAAATTCAATTATAAAACAACAATACTTCATTGAGTCGGACTAGTTTAATTAGTCTTCACGGGCACTATGTGGTAAACGACGTCTAGGGTTTGGTCACGGAGACGGAAGGTTGATGGAACTCAGTAATAAAACGACGCAACTCCATCAAGCTCCGTGATCAAGCTTGAGCTTATTTATTTTGTCTTAATAAGTACTTTTTGGCCTAACAATAAAAGCTTGTACACAAAATTGATCTTTTATCAAAAATCCTATTTGGGTAATACTTACTTTCTTCGGCGCTACATCCTTTTGTGGGTCTTGGCCTCCACAACGATTCGTCGCCTTCTCCCTATGCGGTTTATTTTTCCATTTTCCGTAGGTCTTCTTCGACTCTATCTTTCCAGCGCTTCCTGGGTCTACGTTGGGTCTTTTCGGTTGTGGTGTCTTATTAGTTACAATTTTCACTGCCCTGAAATCAACTATCCTTTCAAAGCGTCCCAAAGAGTGATCAATCCTACCGCCAGAGAAATTAATCACGAACTATATGAGTTCATCCATCAGGAACGATTGTGCGCCTTTACGACTTGCAGTACCGGACAATCTTTTCCTAATGGATCAAATCATCAAGTTGGTGCTTCATTCTCTGGCGGTAGGATTGCTCGCTCTCTCGTATGGGACTAAAAATTGACGGAGAACCCTTGTTTCAGAAATTGCTAATCTATTTTTATCCTTTTGAGTCAGCGACCAGGTCTCACATGCATACGTCACAACAGGTCGGATGATAGTTTTGTAGATGGTCATTTTGGGATTTTGCAAAGAGGAGCTTGTAGTTGAGCATGCCTTTACAAGCGTAGAAACACCTGTTATCGGCAGGGATTTTCGCCTTTATCTCTTCCTCAGTCTGGTTTTTTAGAAGTTACATTAGAACCCAGATATCGTAAGTTATCAACGCCTTCAATTACCATACTGTTATTATACAGTGTAATTTCTCTATGGACTTGGCTTGATGACTGCTGTAAAGATACTTGATTTTGTCCACGTTTACCTCCAATTAAGAGATGTTATAGTCAATCAGACCTTTCAGGTTTATTTTTTATATAATGGCTTCTAGTACCAGATTGAAGATAAATAAATAATAAATAAATAACTATATACGGACAAACCACACAGATTGAGCTAGCCCAAAAGTTAACTTAAGATTGTGTTATGAGATACTAACCCAACGATACTATATTTTATGACAAATACATACAATGTCCTTTTTAATTAAGTACAAATATTTTAAGAGGTGATTCAGTCCATCATTTTGAACAACTTTTTCCAATAAATATATATCGAAATACGACGACTGCCTCCGTAGTCCAGTGGTCAAGGCGTTCGCCTTGTGACCCGGAGGTCATGGGTTCGATTCCCACTGGGAAGCATACTTTGTGAAAAGTTGTTTCCAGTCTGGATAGGATATTGCAGGCTTGAATCACCTGATTATCCGAAAAGAAAGATGATTCCGTGTTTCGGAAGGCACGTAAAACTGTGGGTCCCGAACGCCACCTAGCGTTTGATCATCAAACTATCCAAGGATTGGTTCCTGGTTTGCCCTTTGGGTTGCGGAGGTCAGACGGCAGTCGCTCTGTGTAAAAACCAGTAACCTCGTCAAATCTCCTTGGTTAGGTAGCGGACCCCGGGCTCTGAAGCGTTACTGCTGAGGATGCAACCGGGAATACGCTCGGATGATGATGATGATATATCGAAATACGAAAAATTTTTTTGCATTTTTCATAGTAACGATATCACGTGACTACTTCGATCTGTATGAGAACCTAAATATTTTTTTTCGTATTTCGATATACATTTATTGGGCAAAGTTGTTCAAAATGATGGACTGAATAACCCCTTAAAATATTTGTACTTAATTAAAAAGATATTGTATAGATAAACACCCAAGACCAAGGACAATTTTAAAAAGGCCATTTTCCAACTTGTCATGGCTGGGGATCGAACCCAGAACTTCCAGATTGGCGGTCTAGCGTATTGACCATTAACGCCATAAAGGTCGTCGATACTTAATCGTAGATACTAATCATTGACAAGGAGTCACCTTGTCGGAGACCAGTACGAATCGAAAAAATGTTGATCGCTCGTTTTGGATAGTAACTATTGCTATTTGAGTAATACAGGTTCAATACTTACCATGTTGCTTGAAATGGCTAAGCAGGAAAATAAACAACAGTAATAAGGTAATTTTTGATTGTCTGGAAATTCTTTTAATATTCTATTTATTCTGTTTACTTTGCATGAAGTAAGGATGAGAAATTTTATGTAGGTAGTCATAATGTTAAAAAAAAAAAAATTGATCATAGTGAATCAAAACCAATAAATTCTTATAGGTCCACTTTTCCGCCTTTTTCACTTTTCTCAGTTGTTAAGATAATTATGTCCTGTATTTATTTATTTTGTGCAATAAAGGGTGTTGTATTGTATTGTATTCATTGACTATTCAATAATAATCGAAAAACAATCTACCTAATGGCGTCAACGGTCGACGCTAAACCAAAATATTCCCTAATTTCCTGAGATTAAACAATATATTACAAGAGTCCCAGCACAATAAATTAACTCAGATGTTTTCATACTAATTGCTTTGGAACTTTCTTGAACTTTTGTCTCGAACTTCTCAAAGAAACATTTTTCAATCTTATATAATATTGTCCGTTGCTTGTGTATTATCTCTGTAAACTGTATATTACCAGCGAAACCGATTTCAGGCCAAACTAGTTTGGTCTAGACCAAATCGATACATCCTAAGCGTATCAGGATATACTAGTTTAACCCAGGACCATCTAGTTTAGCCTCAATACTTTAGGCTTAACTAGCTCGGCTAAGGCCGAACTTGTTTCAAATTATTCAATATTTTTTTAGCGGCGTTTTACAATTTTTTTGTTATTGGTAAAAAATGTTAAACTCGCGTCAGGGCGTCAGGACACGTGACTCTGATCGAAAATTCGTAAGACGGATGGAGAGTAGACAGCCGGCGCGGTGTAGGAGAGGAAGTATCCCCCTCTCTTTCTACGGCGCGGCGAAAATGTATGCCTGCGCCTGCTGTTTCGTTTAGGCGGCGCAGGGCGCTTGCGCGAATGTTCATTTATGTTACAGCGTGCCAGGCGCATCCATGGATGGTGACAGTGACAGCTGATGGCTCGACCGTCTGTGTAGTGGCCACACTGCTGTGTATTCGTAAAATTCGTGTATATAAAGTGTTTAATTAATGTAATATAAATTGTCATGTTTGTGTACGATAGCGCAATAAATGAATATTGTATAACGGGCGGTAGCGTCCTCTTTGCAACGACTTTATACCATCTACTGCAATCACAAACCTGCCTGCCCAGGGAAACCTCTGCCCTGCAAACCTCTCTTAATGGGGAGTGACCTATAGTCCAGCTGTAGACTGGCTTGCAAAGAAAGAAAGGAAACAACTATTTTTTAGTTTATAACAAAATGATGTACTCAGTCGTATATAAAATATAACCTTTTGTACGTTTAAATACATCAAACATATACCTGTTACCGTATTCAAATCACACAGGAGAAGTATTTAGACGTTATACGCTCATGCCATTTGGAAATCCAAGTGCGATTCACTTTGAAGTTATGAATATTATTGGCGAATTCAATTCACGTGTAATAAATAACAGATTTCCCTTGGGAACTGCTGGTCTCCGTGCCTCGGTTTGTGGGTTAAGTTGAATCATATTATACAAAGTGGAAGGGAAATACCCGTAATAAATCGAACCACGGGATACACTACATCATTATAGTATAATGATTATAAAATAACAGTAAAAGAACTAACAAAAATTTCGACATTCATCCCAGGCGGCTACAAACTTTTGTATGGAAATGCCGATTTTTCTGAAAAATTTTGACTGTCTTTTTTTTTATTTCGTTATACTATAGTGATGTGGTATCTATAAACCATGGTTCGATTTATTACGGGTATGTCCTTTTCACGTTTTATAGCTGGTAATTTTTTTGCAACATCCTTTGTTTTTGTTCTGATACTCTTTTACGAGTACCGCTTCTGTTATCCTGCAGTGCTTTTTTTTATACTTGCCATGCTAGTCGAAATGGCTAAGCAGAAAAATAAACTTTATAATCTCATGCAACTTATTGAAAATGCAAGCATTTAGACGTTAGACGCTCATGCCACTTATTTCCTAGAGCGATCCCCTTTGAAGTTATGACTATTATTAGTGGATTCATTTCCACGTGCAACAAATAACAGATTTCCCTTGAGAACTGCTAGTTTCCGTGCCTCAGTTTGTGGGTTAACTTGAATCATATTATATTGCTGGTAATTTTTTCAAACGATTCTTTGTTTTTTGTATTTCGATGCTTCATTTGCGAGTATTGAGCCATTGTTGTTAAACCTTTTTATCTGTAATCATTCTATTTTACTCCTAAATTTACCAGGCTAGTCTAAATGGCTTAGCAGAAAAATAAACTTTATAATCTCATATCTCTTGCAACTTACTGAAAATGCAAGCATTTAGACGTTAGACACTTATGCCAATTATTTCCTAGGTGATTCCCTTTGAAGTTATGAATATTATTGGCGGATTCAATTCCACGTGTAACAAATAACAGATTTCCCTTGAGACCTACTGGTTTCCGTGCGAGGGGTTCATATCTGTGCGTGGGGTGACTTGAATCAAATATCGCTTGGACATTTTTCTCACAATTTTTTTTCGGAATCTGGAATACGTCATTTAATAAAAATAACACTTTACTTAAAAGGACTAAGAAACGTATCTTAAACATAGTTATACCTTTTCTGACGACCCTGCCAGTGCTGCTTTAACTTCTATGTAGCGTTATATGCAACAGTTTTATTATTACTGCGCTACTTCAATTTTAATAGAGTCAAACAATGACTGATGGTTAAATAATAACCCACGATGTCTAAGTACTTTTAATTTGAATGCAGGTAGAAAATGTTTGACGATTAGAGTTGGACTATCTTTGAGCTCTACATGAAACAAGTTTATTTGCCTGACTTTCCGAAGAGATTAGCCCCAATAACTTTTGGACGGCTTAATCGATTTTCATCAAACATTGTTAAGAACCACCGCAAGGATACTTGCTTTCACGTGAAAAAGACTGTATCAAAATCGGTCTATCCGTTCGAGAGCTAAGATGACACACACAGATAGACATTGGGGTCAAATTTATAACACTCCTCTTTTTGCGTGGGGGGGTTAAAAGTATTTTAACCCCCCACCGTCCGATGACTATTTTGGACTTTCAATAGTAATTGAAAGTCCAAAATAGTCATCGGACCCAAAATAAGGTTGGCCCAAGTTCCAAAGTACATCAATACGGAGGTATTTCCTTTGTCTTAATCAGGAATAGATTACACCCGAAATTAGTCTTATCGCGTACGAGTCAAATAGCAAAATGGCACGAAAAGATTAATTATCATCGGTCGAAATGATGTAGGTCTGAAATGTTATGTTGTAGGCTTTCGGCGTGGATCGTAGTATAAAATAAGGGAATAGGTAGAAGGTGTCTCATACAGTGAGGCAAGCAGTTAGACATAAGTACAGTTCTTTTAATTTTGCAAAAGTAAATGTATTTATTAAAGCCCAGTTTTTATTTCACCAGAATCGTACAATACGTATAATTAAACCAAAGAATATTCGAAGGATACGAGCGAATGTCGAAATCAATGAATTCGGGAGGTTAAACCACACCTAGGGCTGTCAGATACCGAAAATCCTGCCACGTTATAACTTGAACTTCTAAAGGAACTTACGGAAACGATATTTTTGTCTCTAAATTTGTTAATTTTACGGGGTGTCCTACACTTCGCTTGCCAGTGCGTAGTCTTTGGATGATGATGATGAGATGTTAATACCATCAGTTTTCTATTTTACAACGGACACAGCTTAGTGGTATCATTGCCTTTAGTCTAACAGTGGATGTACAGGCTGTAAAAAAACACTCGATGTTCTAGTCTTCAAATCGGAAAAGCTGATTGCCGAAGTTGACAGCCCTACGGTCTCCACACCGGAACCTACAGAACATAAAACAATTAGGCTCTCAGACCTACATCATTTCGGACCGAAGATCGACTCTCCCATTGTATTGGGTAAAACCAGGTAAAACGGAATCCTTCAACATATCTTCTCAAAAAGAAATGCAAAATAGATTTGTTAAAAACAAAATATCAAAACATATCTTCAATACTTTCTTTTTTGGTATTTTTTTAATTCAAATGATGAAGTTCCTTTATAAACTTCATTATCAGAAATAGTTAAGAGTCCCCTTACCCTAGACAGAATCAGACTTTCCCGTACAAACGTAGTCTAGCTTTTATTTTGAAACGGCATGTCAGATCAATGCGAAATTATGTTATGTCAAAGAGTTGCATATTTTAAGGCATATAACTAGTTTTCACAGTCAAACTATAAACTTAAAAGAGAATATAGTGTTTCATATCATATTTGACCATCAGTATAGAAAACTTCTATACTCTCATATTTTCTATCAAGTTCATATTTGACTGTCGAAAATTAGTTATATGTTAGACTACGTTTGTATGGAAAAGCTTAGGGTAAGGGGACTCTTAAGATTATTAGAAGTAGAAGATTACTGACTAGAAAATAATTAAAATTCAGACTGTAATGTACAACTGACATAATGTTTAGTACAGCCGAACAGATAAAAAAACACATCTTAAACCCTAACAGGGTAGAAGGAGCTTAGGCTTCAGCAGACAGCCTTAGAGATGTAAACCCAAATATAAAAAAAAAAAATAATCTCCCAGGCGAGCTTGGTAGGCAGTTACGTTTAGACAGTTTAAATAAGAAATGCATAAAGTTTTCATTTTTAAAGGATTTTCATTTGTTCTAGAGTCCTTCAAACCAAAGGTGTCAGCCCTACGATCCACGCCGGAAGCCTACAACATAACAATTCAGACCTACATCATTTCGACCGATGATAATTAATCTTTTCGTGCCATTTTGCTATTTGACTCGTACGCGATAAGACTATTTCGGGTGTAATCAATTCCTGATTAAGACAAAGGAAATACCTCCGTATTGATGTACTTTGGAACTTGGGCCAACCTTATTTTGGGTCCGATGACTATTTTGGACTTTCAATTACTATTGAAAAGTAAGCCAAAGTATTTATCAAGACTAATCAAATTAGCCCAAACATGATGAAGTTGCGTCGTTTAATTAGAGAGTTCCATTGAATATATTCTGTCTCCGTGATCAGACCTTAGACATCGTATATCATAAAGTGCTCATCAAGACAAATCAAACGAGTCCTACTCAGTGAGGTTATGTTGTTTTATCATAGTTCTGTCGAATATCTCCCGGCTCCATCAACAGCTTATTGACTCCATAATATTGCATTGTCATCCGACTTACACAAGTATGCTAAAGTTCAGATCAATTGGTTGAGGATAACTATTTGAATATTGAGTAGTAAGATTTGACTTAATACAAGATAAATAAAAGCTTGTAAAAAAGAGGAACTGTATTTTGACTCCATGTAATTTTAATTACTTAGGATTCTTAGGAATCTGTATTATATACGGCTCATCTGATACTAAGTGGAATTCTAGACGACGTTACCGACGGCCCTGTCCGGGTAAAAAAATGTAATATACTTACTCAAAATTCCAACCTCAACCCAAACCAAAAATCCAAATGTATGGTACTTATTCTACTTATATAAGGATTTTCATTTTGTTAAAGTAAGCTATCATTTCCATATAAATGCATACAGGACGTGGCGGAGAATAATGTTCGGGCCTTGTATGAGGTATGAACCAGGCTCCTTGACATGTTGATAGGCGCTTTACCTATAAAATTGATTATTAATTGTAAACAAATAAAAACAAATCTTCGAAATTTATTGTTTTTGATTTTTTCCTTTGTATACTTCCAGGTCATACGGAAGTAGGTTATCACTTTGATCATGGACAAGTGAATCAATAACTATTATCTGTTTTTTTAAACGGTTATATATGTAATGATGTTACAATAAACCTCATCCTTCATGTTCCCGTTTACCTACTTTTCCATTTTCTAAAAAATAATTTCATTTTCAAATTAAATTTTTAAGTTTTAGATTCCTTCCTCATCATTCTGATTCCTTTACCATCTCTCGAGCTGATTACATCTATATCAGCATTGTAAATTTATATATATCAGTATTGTAAAGTTATCATAAATAAATAACTCTCTGCTATTTCTCTCAAGCTCTCCACTACGTACCTTACCTACCTCTTTATGTAAGAGTTCCAACTGCCCCAACTAGTGCGCGGCTACCTCCTTACTAGGAGCTCCTACACATAATTAAAATTGCATTCAAGATAAGGTAGAAGACTTAATATGTGTGTGCAAAATTCATGTTTTTAGGTTGAATGGATTTCGAGTTTTAGAGGGGTCAAAGTAGCTCGAAATGGTTGGTGTAAATATACTAACTATACAAGGCTGCTGCGTCGTCAGTTCCTTTCTTTGAACTTGACTCTGAAACGCTGCCGCGTGTCTAGTTGTGGCCAATTAGCATTCGAATACCATTTTTTAGTAAAAAAATGCATTATTACACTTTCATGACTCATGGGGCAGACAGAGCGTTGTTTTTCTATCAATACAATGAAATATTCCTATGAGACCGAAGATTTCTCGCTAGACGCATTCCTCCTCCTGCTCCGTCCTGCTCTGTTGACCTCCGTGGCGTAGTGGTCATCATGCTAGTCCGCCACCCAGAGGTCCCGGGTTCGATCAACGACCAGAGCAAGTCGGAAAATGGCCTTTTTCAAATTGTCCTGGGTCTTGGATGTGTCTCTATATATGTATTTGTTATAAAATATAGTATCGTTGAGTTAGTATCCCATAACACAAGCGGCGAACTTACTTTGGGGCTAGCTCAATCAGTTTTATTTGTCCCTATATATTTATTTATTATTTATTTACTTCCTTTCGTGCTCGGGCACTAATTTGGGTAAGACTTTTACCTCTCTGTGCCTATCCGTAAGTTACTTTTAAGAAAATGTTTCGATACCATGTACATAATTACTTACAAGTAGGAATGTGAATTTCAGACGTCGCACCGACGATTTACACGGCCATGTTCGGATAAAAAAAGTAGGCACTATACTCAAAATTCTTATAACCTTACTAAAAATACAACTGTATTCAAGGATTTTCATTTCGTTACATTAAGCCATCATTTCCATATAAATCCATACATGACGTGGCGAAGAATACCGTCAGGCAAAGGTATGAGGTATGAACGCGGCTCCTTGACTGACAGGATGAATGGAATGCGGCCGATGAAAATTCAAATATCAGTTTATTGTAAAAAAACAACCGGCCAAGTACGTGTCGGGCCACGCCCAGTGTAGGATTCCGTAGTTGCGAATGCCCCTTTTGAGTTCACGCCATGAAAAACGTCTAAAAACGAATTTTCTATTGCATTTGTATTTGCAATAGAAAATTCGTTTGTATACCTTTTCCGAGTACATTTCATAAGTTGGTCGTTTATAACTTTTTAATTTGTAAACCCTACTTAGCTTTGATAGATTTTCTTTAAATTTCGATATATATAATACTGTTGTGATTTTTTCACATGTCTATATATAACCGTTTAAAAGATAGAGAGACGACAATAATTTTGAAATACTTATTCAACGACACAATGGGTTATGGGAGAAAAAAGAAATTGAATCCTACTTAACTTGTATGCGAGCTATCCTAAAAAAAATGATTTCTCTATATTTTATTTTACCACTTTTTTGGCATGATTTATATATATTCCTATACCAAATTACAGTTTTCTATTGTATTTATTCTCTGAGTAAAACCGCGGACGGACAGGCAGATAGACAGACAGACAAACAGACATGGCGAAACTATAAGGGTTCCTTGTTTACTACAGAACCCTAAAAATGAGTGATGTAAAAAAAAACTGCCACGGGCGCAAAGATTTAGAATATACGGTCACGACTGTTCCCTGATATTTTTTTTACAATAAAATACTTCCGCGCGACAGAAAATTTCTCTCTAGACCCATTCTCTTTTTTGCCTAGGTATTGGTACAGAAAGGTATGTCTTACCCAAATTAGTGTTACTTTTTTGAACTCAAATTATTATGGTATCAAGAATTTACACAATGCCGAGTTACTTTTGGACTACCGCAACGTCTGCAACCGATGTGTGTCCACATATTTCTTTATTAAAAATGTCTATACTTAATAGTCAATTTATTATCAGCGGTGTAAAAAAATACTAAGGTACTTAGAGCAAAATATAGATATTCAACGCACGTACCTCAATTACAAAGCGATCATTGCAAATGACCCAATTAAAACTTGCTGAAAGGCCTCACATGGGGTTTAAGCGGCTGTTTAACCAGTTGCCTAGAGGCATGAGGAAATTAGGGTGGGACATATTGTCTCAATCGAGAAATTCGAGAATATGTACTTAGCACACATTACGGTTGGATCTCACTTGTCAGCACGGAACAGGCGCTCTCTCTCGCTCTGGCAAATGACGGTTCTGAGCGACTGAAAAGGAAAGCAACATAGAAAAGTGTTGTATCGTGTTAACAAGTGAGATACTCTTAGAGCGCGATAAGTGGCTACTGATTGTAGTATGTATAGTACAGTCATAAACGTTACATTTATTGCTGGGCTGTAACGCAAATTACGGATGGAAATTGCCTTTGCAATAATACTTACTGCAACGGCCACATTACACATGACGACATTTTTTAAGAGTGTGTTTATAGAAAGTTAACGATATTGATTACAATCCTCGAGAAACATATGACGAAGGAGAAAAATCTTACTTCGCATATATTTGTTTTTAGGTCATAGCATTTTTTTGAAAAGAAGAAATGATTTTACGTTTTATGGTGAGATTGCTCTAAAAATTGGCCCACTTTATAATAAAATGTTGCTATAAATTAAACAGAAATGAGTATTTACGAATATTTATTGCGAGCTCACCACATTAATCTGAATTATCCTTGGCCGAGTATCTGTTTCACACAAAACCGTTTGTCATTGCGGCCCGCTCAAATATGCTTATTCCTTAACCCTAAAACGATGCGATGTATTACGAAACGGAATTTTATAATGATCTGTGTTTTAGGAGTTCCGAACTCGACCCGAAACCATTATGGTAAAAAGTTTCGTTTAAAATTTAAATACGGTGCCAATTCTTTTATTTGATTGAAATTTATCATATTTGGTATTTAATAAATTGAAATTCCAAGCTACATACAATTTGCGAGTTTCCTTTAATAGGACCAACAAAAGTTACAGTTTGATAAAGGGTCCTTGTATGTGTAGAGAAGTCTTTTTAGGATTCCGTAAAAAATGAAATATCGGAACCCTTCTAGTCTGTACGTTTGTTTGTCAAAGCCAATTTGCTCCGAATCTTCTGGACCAAATAAGGTGAACCCTCTCCACGCGAGTTCAACTCGCACTTGGCCAGTTTATTTAATTCGCTCACGATCACCACGCTTGGCTGGTGTTTCGCAGATGGCACCTCTCTGTCGCCTCTCAAAATACCAATGGGGGCGGAAAGGGGGTAGTGAGGTGGAGTATTCTACTCTGCCGTCACCACACAGTGTAGGGTTATAGCAAATACTGGAACTATTTTAATGTAGATTTGGTTCTCTCCTCTCAGCGTATTCCTTGTATGCTTTCTGGCTTTTTCTTCTCCACGTCGCACGATCTTGAGTATTCTCATTTGTAAGACCATTGGCACGCATATCGTCCTTGACGACGTCAATGCAGCATTTTTTGGGTCTACCATGTTTACCGGAGCCCGGCATGTAATAAGGTAGATTCGGGTCATGATATTGAAAAAAATCCTTTAGGGAAGTGCGGGTGTGATATTCCTTAAGTCCATAACCAATTATTATCATCAGACGAGCCGTATGGCTGTAATACATCTAGTCTGTTTCGCTTTAGAAAACAAACTGCAAAATCTTCAATTTATTTACCATCACTTTTATTATCATTATCATTACAACCACCACTGTAAACACGTCAAGTGAAGCTGCACTTCGCTTGCTCGAAAACGATGCTCGCTCAACGCCCGTATGTTATCTTTCCACTTTGACTAAACTTACCTTTCTTTTAATGTAGACAATGCGCGTGTTTTATTGCAGATGTCCATAGGATAACATATCAACTTACCATCAGAGCCTTATGATATTATTCTAGTCTATTTCGCTTCAGAAAACTGCTGTAAAATTTCAAGTGATGCTGCACTTCGGTTGGCCTTACCTCGGAAAACATTGCTCGCTCCGCGCCCGTGTGTTATCTTTCCACTTTGACTAAACTTAAAACCTTTCCTTCAGTGTAGACAATGCCCGTTTTTTTATTGCTGACGTGCATAGGATAACGTATCAACTTACCATCAGAGCCTTATGATATTATTCTAGTCTATTTCCTTTACCTCGAAAAACATTGCTTGCTCCGCGCCAATGTGTTATCTTTTAACTTTAATCAAATTAAAAACTTTTCCTTTAGTGTAGACAATGCGCTTTCTTTATTGCAAGAGTCGATGACATAACGTACCTACCCATCAGGGAAGCCTTATTATATTATTATTGTCTGATTCTCTTTAGAACACTGCAAAAACTTCAAGTGACGCTGCACTTCTCTTGCTCTTAACTACCGCAGAAAACAATGCTCACTCACTTTGACTAAAATAAAAACCTTTTCTTCAGTCTAGACAATTCGCGTGTTTTACTGCTGGAGTTCATAGGATAACGTTTTTACATACCATCTGGAAAGCCTGAGAATATTATTCTAGTCTATTCTGTTTTAGAAAACTATAAACTGCAAGTGACGCGGCACTTCGATTTCTCTTGCCGCGGAAAACAATGCTCACTCCACGCCCGTGTGTTATCTTTCTACTTTAACTAAAATATAAATCTTTCCTTCAGTCTAGACATTTCGCGTGTTTTACTGCCGGAGTCCATAGGATAACGTAATTACATACCATCTGGGGAGCCTTTTGATATTATTCTAGTCTATTTTGTTTTAGAACGCTGTAAAAACTTCAAGTGACGCTGCACTTGACTTGCTCTTACCGCGGCAAACAATGCTCGCTCCACGCCCGTATGTTATCTTTCCACTTTGTTGTTCTTCGTATTGTCTTATTGAATTACCTGCAAGTTTTACTCCGCTTCGGATTGTAAATATTAGTGCAGCGAAAATTTTGCGCAATTATGGTAAACCTGAACTTCTTCAACACCAACAATATATCCTTATTTGGGCAGACATAGCATTTTGACTCTAACGGCTCTAAGCGAAGCGAATACTTTTAGCGAATTTCTAGGGATATAGTTTCTGGTTTTAAGCCAGGACATGACATTTAATTTTTAAACCAAGTTTTACCTAAATCTCTTCAGCATTTAAAGCCGCTTAGTCATTGACTTGGCGAGAAGTTGAAAAATCGATTAGTCAGGGGTTGCTAACCGCTTTGTCTATAAACATGATTCGCATTTCCGCCCATTCCCTGGCTCATCTTTTACGATCTACACGGAAAAGGAAGCGCTGATACATTCTAAGTTTTTTCTTTTCCCCTAGACCAGCACAGATGAATCCTGATGAATTTTATCAAATCAAATAATTATTATTCATATCAAATATATATATATTATATAATATAAATTAACTCTTAATTGTATATAATTAAAATCGCCCATATTCGTAAGGCATAAAAGCAACTTAATATACATAGCTTACCTCAAAATATTTATTGAAGGCTATAGCTGTAGATCATTCTATGTTGTTGTTCTTCGTAGTACTTTATTAAATTACCAGTGAGTTCCCTTTCAGCTCGGTCTTGGTAAATATTTTTGGAATGGCGGGTGAAACAATCCAGAATTTCAAACGGTTACTGTGGTTTGCGGTTATCAGTAACGAATCCGCTGTGTTCTGTGCTCTATTTTAAATGATATTCTCATGATAACATCATTCCCATGATCGACTTCTACGCTTAGGGAACGCATTTTTGAAATCACTTGTCACATTACGAATGGTTTGCGCGAGCGTTTTCGAACGGGTGCATTTTTTAAATGATCGCATGCGAAGTATTTGTAATTTTGACTTTTGTAGCGTAGATATGTCGAAGAAACCTATAATTTTTATGAATTATTTAATTTTATACTTGGTGAAATTTTTAGAAAACCATATATATATTTTCGAAGTTTTCCGCATAAAGCAATATTGTTTTTCGTTGACACGACGGTTTCAAAAATACGAGCAATTGATATCTTACGCGAGCGGTGAGTAGGACAACTACAGGTTTTGTGTTTCGGTGAGTCCCTCAATGAAAGATAGCACTCCTGGTCGGAAGGAAAAACATTAGTATATTCTACGTTTTTCCTTGCTTTAAGAACATATATATTTATATATATATAAACTTAATTGTCATTTGTCAATGTGCGCGTCGAGCTGCGCTCAGAGTTACAAATTTACACTTTCCACACATCCCGAGTAGTTTATTTCTCATAATTTATTTAACATGTTTACAACCCATTTGAAACAATTTAAAACATCAGAGTAGGTATCGTTTACTAATAATTATGTCGCAGTGTCTTCTCGTCCAAAATACCTCAGTATCTTAAAACGAAAGTGTTTAATCAATGTTTGTTTCCAATGATGACTTATGGCTCTGAAACGTGGTCTCTTACTAAGGGTCTCATAAAAAGGCTCAAGGTCGCTCAGCGCGCTACAGACAGGGCTATGCTCGGTGTGTCCCTACGTGATCGAATCAGAAATGAGGAAATTCGTAGGAGAACAAAAGTCACTGACATAGCCCAGCGGATAAGTTCGTTGATACGGCTGAAATGATGACTAATGATTATGTATTATGTACGAAATTTTTAACATAGATAAGTTTTAAAAAGCGGCTGTAACTCTTAAATTAATAACAAAGCTAAGGGCGCGTTTAGTCGACACGCGCATGCCAAGCCCACGCTTTGCGCACGACAAGCGCGGTTTATTTTTTTTTGCATATAATTTAAGTCATATTACACATCAATACAACTCAAATTGCATATACACAGGGTGGTCACAAGGCGGAGGCAAGGCGAGCGCGTGGCGTAGGCGTGCGTGTGTTGACTTCGGTTAAAGCAATAAATTTCCAAAATTTCAAAGCGTGTCATCCGAACACGCTCTAACTCATGAAAATCTCACAGAGTCACTACTCAAAAGACCCAAACAGCCTTTGCAATGAGTCTTAGAACGTCGTACATTTGAGATCCTTTTTCACTTTCTCATTAGCGCACACGGGAATGAAAGCGGAGCCGTGAGATAATCCCGATCCAGATCTCTCCCCATTAACTGGCAGGTCAAGATTAATTCACTATTGAAGGAGGATATATGGTGTTCCTTATATGTACATTAAGTAAACACCTATAAATATACAGGGTTACTGGTAACTAACTCATAACCTCTTAACATCGAAATCAGACTCCCCAGCACATTATAGATCTGCAAGAAAAAAGGCGAATATTGCAGAAAAAAAAATTGGCCTCCCATACAAATTCACTGATCACCTAGTCGAGTTTCTATGGAGAGTCCATTTTTTTTCTTAGATTTTTTTAATTTTTTTCTTGCAAATTTATATTATGTTAGGATTCTGATTACGATGTTAAGAGGTTTTGCGTTAGTTACCAGTAACCCTGTAGAGTATAGGAATGTTATAAAGCGTAGAGAGTGTTTTTTCTTCAGAAGTAATTCGTACTCATATTTTATGTGATAATATTAAACAAAAAAAAAACTTCAATTTCTGGTCTTCTTTATCAGTATTTCTTTACTAAATTACACATCACACTTTCTGAATGCAAATGCTTCATTTACTAACAAAAACATCAAACTTTCTATATTTGAGAAGCCTGTGCTTAGAATATTTGTGTTCCCTCAATTTCTCAAGGATTCCATCATCAGAACTTGACCTGGTGAGAATCGGACAAACTTGCGTGTATACCCATCAAGTAAGTATATGTTTTTGATAAATTTACACCACATACACACATCTATTCCTAGAAAACTTTTTTCTCTAATAGGACTAGAAATAATGGATATACCTGTCATCAATTAGTACAATCTTTTCAGACCTCAGCCCCTTCATGAGCGACCGACTACAGACCTTAAGTGTATATTATCTACATAGTAGTATAATTAATCATTATTAATATTATATTTGCCAAATAGGTGTAAGAATCTTAATTCATTATCAAACAAACAAGAGCAATGTTACCTTTACATTTACCTTTCTATTTAATTAATTTTGCAACAATGGATGTTGTCTACGTAAGTCTATGATAGTAATTAATATGTATGCTAGTAATAAGGTATTTATTTTTATATGAAATCTATGTATGTTAGTCTGTAAGGTATTTATAATATGGGTCTCTGGTATTGTACATAATTGTAAGTACAATACTATTGCCTGAAATAAATAAATTATTATTATTAATAATGCATCCCCGATGGTCCATCAATTCGAATTGGATTAATTAAAATTAACTAGGTATTCCAAGTTAGTGATAGGTGCCTTCACGCCACTATATATTATAACGACCTCTGTGGCCTAGTGGTCACCATGCTAGTCCGCTATCCAAAGGAAATGACAAGTTGGGAAATGGCCTTTTTCAAATTGTGCTGGCTCTTGCTGGATGTTTATCTATATATGTATTTGTTATAAAATATAGTATCGTTGAGTCTCGAACTTACATTAGGGCTAGCTCAATCAGTGATATTTGTCCTTATATATTTACTAGCTTTTGCCCGCGGCTTCGCTCGCGTAGGGGTGTAATTTATCAAAATCCTTTCTTAGGGGATGCCTACTTAAAATTGACAAAGTTTCATACAAACTTTCATTCCCTCTTTTATCCTCTTGGGGGTAGATTTGATCAAAATCCTTTCTTAGCGGATGCCTACGTCATTTAACATCTACCTGCATGCCAAATTTCAGCCCTATCCGTCCAGTGGTTTGGGCTGTGCGTGGATAGATCACTATGTCAGTCAGTCAGTCACCTTTGAGTTATATATATTTAGATTTATTTATTTATATTGATTATTTTGGTTTTTTTCGCAGCTCTCATGCAGGTATTAGTCAGTTGCTGAAACGAACTTATGAAGTTGTTTTGTTTTTTAAAATCAGCGTGAGTGTCCAATACTGGTGTTAGATTTTTTAGGCTGCTTAAAGGCATCTGAAGACAGAGGAGCTTGATAAATTTTTATGCCACTTGTGGTCACCCATCCAAATGCGGACCACGCCCAGTGTCTTTACTTGCGAAAGCCATAAAGTACTGTAAGCGAAGGCGCCAATGATGCGCACTCCCGCCGGGCCACCGAGCTCTTCAAGCTTATCGAGTGAAGTTCGTTTAAAATTACCTAGGTACTGGCTAGGCCTAGTACCTGGACGACGAAGCTTTGCTCGATGAAAAACACTGAGAATAAGAAGTTCTATAAAAATGAAACCTAGCTAGACTTTTCAACCCTGAAAACCACTACGTATGTTCTACTAATTTTCATCGAACTCGCTAGAGGGGTTTCAGAGATCCTGTTTGTAAATGGATGACAAAAGCATGTATGTAAAAAAGCTGATACAAATTATAGCTTTTTCTTTGCTAATTCGGAATTCCACGTTCGTTAAAGCCTGCATAAATATGTAAACTTGTAAAACCACGTGATGCCTGCGGCAGTTTTGGGCGGGTATCGCGTATGTATGTGAGATTACACTAAAATAGTGGGCAATACTAAGCCCCGAATTTTCGACATTGATAACGCCAATTGTTTATTTTACACAGAATTGCGAGGGCTTTTTGGACGTTGTTTAAAATTTTTCATTATTTAAAATGTATCGTACCGGTCAATGTACCGGTCAGGACAAGTTGGAAAATGTTTATCTATATATGTATATGTTATAAAATATAGTATCGTTGAGTTAGTATCCCATAACACAGGTCTCGAACTTACTTTGGGGCTAGCTCAAACAGTGTTATTTGTCCCTATATATTTATTATTATTATTATCGTAATGTTCTGTAAAAACAATGGTAAATTTCTATCTAACTGTCTAAGGTAACATTTGCATTTTTGAACTTACAAAATTCAGCAAGTTTTATTATAAACAGGTAACAGGATGAACAAAAAATAATTTTAGATTTTTTATATTTTCTTTTATTTATATTTATTTATTTCAAAGCTATTGCATTTATAGTTTCGAAGACTTACTTGGTTGGATGCAGAAAGGGGAGGCCTTTGCCGAGCGGTAGGACACTGAAACAAGCTATTAAAAAAAAGACTTACCTGACACGAACTTCCGTACATACCACGGGCTATACTTGATCCACTATAGTATAATGAAATGAAAATAACAGCCGAAACACAAAAAAAATTTAGACCTTTCCTTACAAAAGTCTGCAGTCGCTATAATTTATATGGGAATGTTGAAAATTATTTTGGTATACCTTGGTGATGTAGTACAGCCCGTGGTTTGATTTATTACGGGTATGTCCCTTCCACGTTATATGTACGGAAGTTCGTGTCAAGTAAGTCTTATTTTAATAGCTTTTTTCAGAGTCCCACCGCTCGGCAAAGGCCTCCCCTTTCTGCTTCCACGTTGTGTAAGTGCGGCGACAGTGTTGATGACTTGGGCCACCACGGCCTCTCTCGTCGTAAAAGCGCTGGACGTTGAAGGCGTCATGCTGCCCTAAATAATTTAATCCACCGGGCTCTTGCTAGCATCCACATACCAGCTGTTATAGAACCTAGCGGCCTGGTTAGGGATGACGGCAAGAGACCGGATGGGATGACTCTTATGCCTTGGAGATTGGAACGGCCCCTTGTGTGGGACGCTACTTGTGTCGACACTCTGGCGCCGTCTCATCTCTCGGTCACAGGATCTAAAGCCGGGACAGCCGCAGCTGCTGCAGAAAACCTCAAATGGCGCAAATATAGTAGCCTCGGCAATAATTACTTATTTGAGCCGGGTCACCCCAACGGTTTGGAACTTTGGGGCCGTGGGGACCATCGGCGCATAAATTATATAACACTGTCGCCCGAAAATTGACTGAAATAACGCGTGACTAGAGGGCTGGCCTTTATCTGGCTCAAAAGATAAGCATTGCCATACAACGTGGCAATGCTGCTAGCCTTCTGGGCACGTTACTACGGGGCAGCGATTTGCCAGAGCTTATTTATTTTTAAATTAGTAATTTAAGTTATTAGTTTAGTTTTAGTTGTGTGTTTAAATGTGATATAAATATATGGAATTTAAAGTGTTTATATATTAATTGAAACTATACATATGGCTGGCTTAATAGGCAGGTAATCAGCGTCGGCTGCAGCGATAATACAGTTTCCGGCTGACCTGCACACCAACAATAGCCGACATCAGCCAGTCACAAGCTACCACACAATGTTGCAATGTACCGAAATGCCTAATTATACTATAACTACAGGTGATGTCGGAATACGGACCTACAATCGACTTTAACCACCAGCAAAATTTTTGCAACATGTTCATTCAATGACAATGGGCTATTAAAATAGTTTTAGATAAAAAAAACTCATTCTTCCATAAAATCTATTTAGCTTAGTTGATTCGTATGGGAAAACTTTGACATCACATTTAAACTTATAACTTGACAATAATTTACAAATAATAAATATCACACAATCTTGCTTATAAATACTAAAAATAATAATAATATACATATACTATTAAATAATATTTTGTAAACATTTATATTTATAAGTTAACTGCATGTCATAAATGTCGCTTGCCGTTCCACTTTTTGTTTTGCGATACCCGACAGGGTTCATAGTGTACCTATTATAGAAGACAGTGACTTTTAATAGTTAGAACTGTTGTACTTTATGACATGCAATAAATGATTTGAATTGAATCGAATTGAAGTGATTTTTAATTCGTTTTCTTGTTTTTATGATAAGTTGTTCTATCTAGACTGAACTTGCTCCAAAATGTGTCTTGTGGTCAACCTGTATAGCTGCTTGTATTAGTACTGACTGATGCTGTTCAATTCTTTATCATATTTCAAAATTTAATTTCTTAGAGTAAATCTTATGATTCATTTTTCGTTTCATTCAAGAATTGTCTCGCATTTCTGAAACAAGTGTTTATGTACGGAATTTGCATGCTATTGATTTTTATCCCTATACCCTCACGCATCATTTCGAAATAAGAGGCTAAACGACTTCCCCCTACATACATTTAAGACTCCATATAAAACGCGATGTTGACCTCGATCTTTAAAAAATGGCGAAAAAGGCAATCGCTACTCGCGCCTCGAGACGACAATTTGACAAATTTAGGGAGAGATCGCTGTTCAGATTAGAACACACATTAGACACAAATTGTGAAGGTATAGATGTGAATCTGCTTGGTAGCGCGTTGTACTGACGAGGTCAATATCCTTAGCTATTATATAATTTGTTGTATATTCTGATTTAGACGACGATTTGTCAAATTTAGCGAGAGATCGCTGTTCAGATTAGAACACACATTAGACACAAATTGTGAAGTTATAGATGTTTATCTGCTAGGTAGCGCGTGGTACTAACGAAGTTAAAATCCTTAGTTATAATATAATATTTTTTGTATATTCTGATTCTAGACGACCATTTGTCTAATTTAGAGAGATATCGCTGTTCAGATTAGATTACACATTAGACGCGAATTGTAAAGGAATAGATGTGTACCTGCCCCGATAGTGTGAAACTCCCGATGTGTATATCCTTAGAAATTGATTTCTTATCTCTATACTGATCTAAGACGACGATTTTTCAAATTTAGCGGGATATCGCTGTTCAGATTAGCTTTACGAACAAACATTAAACACAAATTAAAAGGAACAAATGTGAGTCTGCATCGGTAGCGTGGTATTGGCGAGATTTATTCAGCTATTGATTTAATTATCACTGATTCTGATCTGAAACGACCATTTGTCAAATTTGACGAGAGATCACTCGTTCACAATTTTTGTTTTATGATTCCGAACACACATTATACACACAAATTGTGAAAAACAAAAGTGCATCTTGTGCCCTGTGGTTTCCGGTCTAGTATATACTTTTTCTATCTATCATGTGCTGTAGTAATAGGACTAGGAGTAAGCACAAACTAACAATGCTACAGTGGAGTTAATGGCTTTAAAAATTCGCATAAATTCATTCGCAGAATGGATAATGGCGTCTTATTGAAAAATCTTTCTTCACCACTTCGCGCGTTATTCATAGTGTTTGGGTATAAATTGAAATATATTTTCCTGATGTAACTGTTTTTACTTAAATATTAATATTTTAGAAAGGCATGTTCATGTTTAGTACATGCGTAAGTTAGATATCGTTCCATAAGAGTATAGACTTTGTTGTTATCGACTAACAATGCTAATGAAGGGACCGCTCGACCGGTCTAATCTCTCAGCAATCTAGATTTTTGTGTGGGATGTTCGGAAAATTGGGCTCGAAGTGGACTATGCAAATTTCCCTTTCTTTACCAGTAGATAATCTAAAATAAGTTTAAATAGGATCCTTGATCATTGACGACTTCCGTGGCGTAGTGGTCACCATGCTAGTCCGCTACCCAGAGGTCCCCGGGTTCGATCCCCGGTCAGCAAGTTGGAAAATGGAATTTTTCAAACTGTCCTGGGTCTTGGATGTTTATCTATATATCCCATAACACCAGTCTCGAACATACTTTGGGGCTAGCTCAATCAGTGTTATTTGTCCCTATATATTTATATTTATTTATTTGTTTACCTTTTACTCTAATAATTTTCAAACAACAAGTAGGTAACATGATTTCAGAAAATGCCCACTTCTACAAAAAAACCTATTCGTATACATATCTCGACTCGATCGAACTCAACTCGAAATAAAAGATCTCTTTAATACTTATCTATAAAGATTTCTCGATAAATTGAGTTATTCCAACATTACTAAGCAATAAAGGTATTCAATTCAAAACAGATCAAAGAGATTCCAAAGCTGTAGGACATCAAAATGTCAAAACGAATAAAAAAATAATTTAAAAAAGAATAATGAAACAGTGCTCAACTATAACATAACCCAAAAATGCTGAACGGCACGACGGACCGGGGCGGGGTTTCCCTGCAGTCGTCGCCTGTGAAAGTGTCAACTTCTCCAGTGAGAGCGTCGCCTAGTCCAGTGAGGGCGCCATCTTCGCCCTTAAAGTCTTCATTGTCGACTGGTAGAAATCGGTCGCCGCGAAGGTGTCAGTTTGCGGCGCCAGTGGAGGATGCGAGGGACAAGTGTGGGACGTCGTGGCTGTGTCGGCGGGGGGCGGGGATCGGGGAGGAAAGTGACCCGGAGCGGTCGCCGGGACCGAGTGCGCCGCTGCCGCAGGGTTGTGAGGAGTCAGCGCCGCCGCCGAAGAACTGCTTCAGACTGGTTATGTTGGGGTAAGTGACGTAGATTGGTACCTTATATGTGTTAGTCTTATGTTATTGTTTACAGGAGGTATTTTCCAGTGCTTTACGATTTGGAGAAAGTTATCGATTGTGACGCGTGAAGAGTTAATATTGTGTCGAGGGTGTGAACTGTTTTCGATTTTTTTCACTATATACGAGTATTCTTGTAGATTGTAATTAGCAATAATTAGCATTACGCACTATACATTTCTGTAAAAATGCATTGGGAAAAACCTTCCTGTATTTAGGGTTCCGTATCCAAACTAAGCCAAGCTAGTGGTGCCCTAAAAATAACTAAAATCCCATCGAGTTTGGGCTCATTGCTTTTGTAAGTACCTACTTAGGCCGCATCATTATAGCTTGTATGAAAATAAGTTTTAAAAAAAAAACTTATTATGAGCCAATTATGAGCAATATATTCGTGAGTTTCCTCTTTTTGGGTTTATATTTAATTTTAACATATAAAGCGAGTCTACCAACAACTTGTCTAGATTAACTTTAATATTCATTGTAATTGCCCTTTATATGAACCTATATTTCTCAAAGGTTCAAGAGTAAATACTTATTTCCAACAAATTTTCTTCAATGTTTGTATTCTTGGTTTGTTTACTTCAGTTTCTATGAGAATTAACTCATATACTATGAATGCCTACGTAATTTTTATAAAAGAAAATATTATCAGAAAATAAATGGTTAGAAAACAAATTTCTTTCAACAGAAGAAGAAAGGAGAAAAATGGAAAGAGACTGGGATAAAAGAAAGAAACATAGATGTACCAGATGCTGCACTTCCCACGCGAACTGCGTGGGAACCAGGGTTGCCAGCGGCAACCCTGGTCTTTGTTTACTTAGAGCGCGGAAATGCTTGTACTCACTTTCATATTTTAGTATGGGCGGTTCAAATTTTGAAAGGATATGCAACATATATAAATAGGAAAATCATGTATAAATAGGAAATTGAAAAAAAAAATAACTTTTTTACTCTTATTTTTATTAGTTCGGTAAAACTTTAAAAGCTGTTTTTATTTATTTATTTACAATACATGTAAATGGTGGACTTAAGGGCGCAGGAGCCTTTGCTACCAGTATTTTTTGTAAGTATATAAATTAAAAAAAGCCTTTTTTTTTCAAGTTTTTCTTAGTTTTTCCTAACGCGACTGCGGCTTGGCATTGCATACGTGTTGAATGTAAAACACTGAAAGCTGTAGGTAAATCTATCAATTTCGCGCTCCAATGATCAAAGGTACATTGTGAACTAATCTCGCACATAGCTCCATCGATTTCGAGTTTGCCGGGCTCCTACCAGTGGTTCCGTATCGTCTTAAAAAGAAAATAACTTTAAATGATAATTATTTTTTTTATTTTAAAGCCTATATTTAGACGATTCAAATTTCTTGCCTGTTGCATACCATGTTTTTTTTCGACACTGATTGATGAGCTAGCCCCGAGTTAGTTAACACAGCCAACTTGTGTTATGGGATATCAACTATACGACATTTTATAATAAATACTTATTTAGATAGATATAAACCATAGATTCAGGTCATTCTTTTGAAGCAATAGATAACTTGCATGGTCTAAACGAAACGAGAGCCATACAAATCATTTATTGCTTCAGTAAAATGGTATGCAACAGGCAAGAAACTTCGCCATTTATCATCTTTCGGCCGCATAATATCCACAGCTTATGCCTGTAAGCCTCTCCCAAGATTTCCAAATTGACTAAACTAGAGCGGCCTGTATCCAGCGCTTTCTAGTGACCTTTTTCAGGTCGTCTGACCACCTTGTGGATAGGTGTCCAACCCTTCGCTTGCCAGTGCCTGGTCGCCATTCGAGAACCTTTTTGCCCCAACGGCCATCGATTCGTCGCGTTATATTGGATTCATGTCATTCACAATTTAGCTCCATTTGTTATCATCAATCATACAATAAAAACATGAATAATTAAATTGTAATGAAAACACATAGTAGTGGTCTGTTAGGCACGTGGTATATTCGGCAACAGATATGTTAATCACGGCGGCACACAACGGCATCCGCAATTTAGCCCCATTTGTCAACAACACATCATCATGATGAATTCGAAGAATTTAGCTTTTAGCTAGGGTTTGAAATCAGTATCGCTTTATCGTCATGGAAATTGAATACCAAATTCATACTACAAAACAACACAGAAAATAGAGCAAACTATAATTTACGTTAAAACCCTTTTGGTTAATAATTTAAGTTAAGAATTTAGAATAATGTTCATAAGAGCTAAGCAGAGAAAAGGCAGGAAAATATATAAAACCTATATTTGCACGTATTAATTTAAGAATACAAAAAATCACACTTCAAAAACAGAGTCAGAAAAGCATTTGTTAATTTAGATGACGTATTCTTTCCAGTTATTTTGGTTTAAAACAACAAAGTACTGAACCGATTTTCATAAAATATAATTATATAGGACCTGTCTGCAGACTGTAATTTTCTTTAAAACAAAAAGCATTTTTGCGTATAAGTTTACTAATGACGGCGTTCGGGGCCAACTTCTTATAACTAAATTCTTCTTATTTTGAAGGTTGAAAAGAAAAGTATATGATACAAAAAATATCCAGTGTGACCTACAACAGTTTTACAAGAAATATGTCTATTACAAAGTAATAAACGAAGAACATATACTCAAACACGGTAACATAAACACAAATGGTAACAAACCTCCAAAGTATCGACAGGCTTGATGCTTCCAAACCGTTACCTTCAGATTTTCAAGCCAAGAATTTAATTTCCCCCTCGGGCTGAATTTCAAAGAGTTAATTCTCGGCAAACGTTCTCGAATTTCAGATTTACATACATTTGAGGAAGTCGACACCTCAACACTCGGTTCTCTCATGCCAAAGACATCTCGACATGCCAAAGAGCTTCAAATAAATTATGTTATAGAGTCGGCTTGCGATCTAAATCCTAATCTTAGAGGTTTAGGTAGGTCTATCTAACAAATTAGTTCTACTTGCTAGTATTACCACTAGATTTGCCACCAATATGAAAAGAAAGAATTAATTAAGAGATTATTTGTAGTAATAATATTTTGCTAATATATGTGTATAATTATTGCAAAGCAAAATTGTTGCCACAGTAAATGTTATAATGATATGAATTATTTTTAGAGTAAATATTCTGGATACATATCCAGGGTAATTATATCCAATATATATTACTAGCTTTCCTGACATGATCGTAATAAAATATGTTTTCATATAGTTTCTTTCATATGTTTTGATATAAAATCAATGTAATTGTGTAAAAAATTTTTCAGTTATCAAAATTAATCAATCAATTTCTTTGGAACATACGAAAAATAACTTGGTTTGGATGTAAGACCGGAATTTAAACGAATTTATTCGATTTTAGATATGAAACTCAGTTGTAATTCGAAAAGTTGTAAGTGAAGGAAAATATCGTGAGGAAACCCCGGCACACTAGTGAGTAATCAACTTATTGGTGTGTGAAATGGACACTACTTGTATATCTAAATCTTTGGAAATGAAGAAGGTAATATGGCAAAACACTTAATTATCTCTGCCGAAAATGACACTGACATTTGCTTAGATATTAAATGAAGAAGTAGGTAGTAGGAACATTAAAATGTATACCTACCAATTATTTTTCAACGTTGAATCCCTTGGCCTTAAAATATGGTAAGCGGTGACCTAGTATCCGAAAGAGTTTTAAAATGTGTTAAAATTTAAGCGGCTATGAATACAAACCAGCGCTATTCTAAGATGACTTCCATCAAAATGTTACATTTTAAGAGTAAATTTGCTTTAGGACCGAGCTTCATTTTGAATTTAAATAAATGCATTATATACTGATTGCACAACAGGTTTAAAACGGTTTGGAAACTTTAGTGTTTCAGTCAAATTTTTAAAATTCATTATGCTAATATAGCCGTGGTTCGATTCATTACGGGTATGTACCTTCCACGTTGTATATATAGACACACACACACACATATATATATATATATATATATATATATATATATTATGGACGAAGCATAGATTTATAAGTAAGAAGATGGAACTAGCTTAATGTAAAATGAGACCAGAAATTAAATGTCATGCCTGACTTTTAAAAAGGTTGTACCTACTATACGACACATGAATTCGATATCGATAAAATATGTATTTTGATTATAAATTAATATTTTTGTTGTTATATGATAATAAATAAATACTAAAAACATTTTAATCTCTAATAACTTTTTATTCATTTTTTTTTCCTAAAATGGCGTTATTTTTCTAGTTTATTTTTTGTGCGAGGAACTGTTTTATTTGAAGGCCCATGTTCTGGTGATGGAGGTAAAATGTCTCTATTATACTCGTATTTACATTATTCTGAGCTAAGAAGGTCTTCTGATTTTCAATTTCACCTGTAAACAATAATTATTTTACGAACGTGACGACTTGACAGATATTTGTAAAATACTAAAAATTTACAATAGTTTTCTAAAATTGATATCGTTGATTATCGTTAAATCAAGCAACATTCTAATAAATTTTACCAAACAAAATCGAAACTCGATATAAAATTTCCAAACATTTTTACTTAAAAAGAGTTTGTACTGATTCAACCAAAAGCAATTAATTTTTATCGATATATATTTTCATGACATAAAATGACGTCAATAATTAGTCAAGCCCTAGCAGAATCATATAATTTTATATTTTATGCAATAAATTACTGAATTCCTTAAATAACTAATAAATATTGTGTTATCTCTAAATAAAAATATAAAATGCATGATTTTAAATGGTTTTTTGGTGCAGTTGCGAAGAAAATATTGACAAAAAGGTAAAGAACGTGTTTAGCAAAATTACCTGTTGTTGTATCACAGTCGATAAAGCTGCACGATTTCATCTTTGCAAGGTAAGAAAATTTATGAATTAACACAGTTTACAATTAGAAAAATCCAATTTTCGTGTGACACAATATAAGTCCGGTTTCTAGAAGTCGACTCATTCAATAGTTGGTCACAAGTTATCTTTACTAACCGCTATCTTTATTGCTCTTGTGAGGGTGACCATTAACGTATTGTTTGTCTCACTTTGCTAGTTCTGTATATTTACGTAGTAAAAAAAATCGTAGATCTATGGGACGAAGTGATAAATTGGGGATTTTTAAATTTTTTATTAATTTTAATTTTTACTGCCCGAATTATTATTTATAATTAGAATTTCTTTGTTTATCACATTGCTTAGACATAATGATTATTAATTTGGATTATGATTATTGTCATGGGGCTTACGGGCAATCGATAATACACATAACAAACGCGTGACAATCACGCGGCTGATAAAAAAAAAGACTCAAGGAACTTGTATCCAGAGCCCCAAAAAACACAAATGAAAAGACTATCGTAAATGGTCGTTTTATTCCGATTAAAACAATCGACAGTTTTAATCGAAAAATGCAAAACTATTGAAGGGCCTATCGAAAGTAGGTATCGATAGCTCTTTCAATGCAATATTATTGCTAACCGACATTGGTTCTAAATATTCATTAATTACCATCGAATAGTTTCGATATTATCGATCAATGCGACGAATAACTAACGTTAGTATGTATAGTTTTGTTTTTCATAATACAAGAACTATAGATAATATCATTAATATCGAAAGTTTTGAACGATCGATTGTTAGCTTTATTTCAATAGTATCGTCATCGATGTGGTTAACTGTCGCCGAGAGGCAGTGACAGTAGATGTCGTGGACATTCTGTCGCAGCAACAGTCAGTAATAGTCCACAAATAAAAAAATGACGTCAATGTTTCATCAATGTGTCGTCAAGGTCATACATGTGTCATCAGTGTCATCCATGTGTCGTCAATGCATCGTCAATGCATCGTCAATGTTTCGTCAATGCGTTTAACACACAAGATAAATTATTCTTTTCTGAAATGATTTTATGATGTAAAAGAGCAGGATTCTCCAGAAACAGGTTTATAAAAATTTAATTGATGGGTCCATGCTACCTATGTTCAGTGTCAAGAATTTTAATGATTTTTTAAATAACATTAAATCAGTCGGCACATTGACGACGTTTACGGCAAATTGACGACATATTGACGAAATTGATTTATTGGCAGTCCACAACATCGACTGTCGCTGCCTCTTGGTGACAGTCTATCGATAGTGGACTATCCAGCGACAACACTAAAGTTTGCAATTTTCATTGAAATCGAAAGCGAATTCATATGGACGGACAAAAAAGGTGTTATTTATTCGCTTGAAGGGGTTTAAGATCGGGTCGTTACCAACCGATTAAGTGATTCACATGGAGTTTTTTTATAACTTTGATAAGTCCAAAATTATTCGATAATTGCTGACTTTTGGATAGGACATGACATGACAAAATCGATTGCTTACGTCTTATGCAAATAAAAAAAGGAAAATTTATTGTGTCAATAACATACTAAAAATTCATTCAGATCATATAACATGTAGAAGTGGAAAAACATTGGTTTTTTTTTATGGTCGAGTGCATATGTACATACACCATGATATGATAAAAGATGTTGGTGCCTAAAGGTACTCGTTATTACAAATGTTAAATGGCTTCCGAAGGCAGGCTGTTGGAACTACTCAAATATTTAGATGAAGAAGCAAGTATGACGAACTTTAGTCCCTAGGGACGCAAGACGACTCTGGCGTGTCGCGGCTCCAGTACTGTAATAAACATTCGGAGTAGGCTGGTAGGTACTTACTAAGTTTATTAAACTTATGTTAAGACCCACTTAAATTATCTGAATATCACCTAGCTATTTTTAGATTTTTTTGTTAAATATGTTTTCTTTTATGTGACGAAAATTTACGGACAAATTACACATAGATTGAGCTAGCCCCAAAGTAAGTTTGAGACTTGTGTTATGGGATACTAACTCAACGATACTATATTTTATAACAGATACATAAGTAACAAAAACCCTGTCCGATCCTTGTAGGTGCAACTCAGACCGTCAAAATGAAATACTTTTCGTATGGGACCAAAGCTTGAATCTCGAAAAAAAAATCGTCATTTTCATATAAGAGTGTTCGGCCGGCCCGGCGATTTGTATGAAAATGTCGATTTTTTTCTTCGAGTTTCAATCATTGGTCCCATAGGAAAAATTGTTCATATTGAGGGTCTGAGTTGCTCCTACAAGGATCGAACAGGGTTTTTGTTACATATTGTATAGATTAACATCCAAGACCCAGGTTAATCTGAAAAAGATCATTTTACATCTTGCCCTGACCGGGGATCGAACCCGGGACCTCCAGTGTGACTGCGATGTGCGGTGTGACATTATAATACTGGTGTGCTTTTATAATACTGGTTCTTGTTTATTCATTTTATTCTAAGAAGGTAAGGAAGATTGGTAAAATCTGATTCAGTAAACTACTTACTTATATTATAGCTATATATACTTATTTATAGCTGGACTAGTAAGTTCGTTCAAACTGTGAACCCGCGAACCCATAATTTCGGTGACTCCTTGAACTGTTTGAACTTAAAAGTTCTCTTTATTTTGCTACTTCTACACGCCTATCAAATTTCATGGCCCTCCTATTAAAACTACTCAAGTTATCGTCGGACAAAATACATACATACAAACAAACGCCGGATTTATTCAAATAGATTCGGAGAACTTCGCTCACTCGTTCAAAAAGTAATCACTCATTTGTATGAAACGATGTATAATTAAACTGAGCAAAAAATTACAAGTCTTCATTGAGTAGTGTAGTAGAGTGTCGTGTAGTCTTCATATTTGGTTCCTATTTAACAAATAAGGCGAAAGTCAGAAATAGCGAAACAGCAGGCTAGACTGTCAGTCAACTGTCTAATTCTGCAAAGAGCGAAATGAAAACGAACACAAAACAGAAACATGCTCATACAGCCGTTTACTTTCGTACTTTATGTTCGTAATTCTGCATTTTATTGCCTGTTGTAGCTAAGTTACGTTTTGAATGTATCTTTCTGGAATTTGTGTGCGTTTCCAATTGTAGCTTTAATTGTTCTGGTTCGTCGCCCGGAGCCTGGACCATTATTACTTCTTAAAAAGACACTCGAAAGAGGGAATTTGGTATCTATCGATTTATTTTGAGGTAACTGCTAATAGCTAAAGCGAGTTGAAATAGAAAAAAAAATTATATACATATGTAACAAAAACCCTGTTCGATCATTGTAGGAGCAAATCAGACCTTCAATATGAACCACTTTTCCTATGGTACCAATGCTTTTGGTTTGCAATGGGATTCGGAGAAAAATCTCGTCATTTTGCCGAGCCGGCCGAACATTTTTGTATGAAAATGTCTTTTTTTTTTCGAGTTTCAAGCATTGGTCTCATAGGAAAAGTTGTTCACATTGAGGGTCTGAGTTGCTCCTACAAGGATCGGACAGGGTTGTTGTTACATATTGTATAGTGTACATACAATACAACACCTAGTGGCAGCTAATCGAACCACTTATTGACCTACATTTAAATCTCAAGTATGATAGTGGCGCTTGTGTTTAACAACACGACAGTCATCCGATAGTGGCGTTTTATTTCAATGCCAATTAAAAGTAGACTACATCATTATTTTGTAGCGCTCAATGGTGCTTGAAACTGCATCTACGTCACAGGTATGGCACTTCATAGAAGCGGAGTATCATTTATGCCTACCCTACTACAAACGAAACTATACATCCGTGCACACGGCAATGTGTGTGTGTTCGCCCGCAGCCGCCCGCCCGCTCAACACCTCGATAAGGCAAGAACGGGGGAGAGATGTGAGGACGGACGGGGAACGGGGACGCATATTGCGCGGGACCTTAGGAGATTTTGTTCTGTACGTAATACTTATATTAATTCTGTGATTACGCGCCCACGTTGGGCAGCATCAGGCGTGTAAGGTCGCTTTAAAACTTATAATGGTCCATTTTGTTTAAATTTTCTTTAAATTAAAACAAAATTCCAAATTGAAGCTTTAAGTATGCTGGCATCGAGTGCGGTGTGTAGGTTGAAGAAATGCCCTTTGTAAAATGGAATTTAACAGAAGCTGTACTACTAAGCCCTGCACTTATCGTACTTGTAAGCTTGGAGCAGCCCAATTACAAAGATAACGAGCTGATAGTGCGCGGCACGCGGCGGATTAACCTCTCTAGATCATTCCGATAACCTGTCAATGTCAATGGTAGCTTCTGTTCAAAAAAATAATTCTATTTTTTTTCCATAATTTAAGTCCTTTGTAGGTATTTTTGGGACGATGGTGACATAGTAATAGAGGAAGAATTTCAAAAAAATTACCGTCGTTCCGTCTGTCTGTATCATTCTAAATCTTTGGTCTGTATATCACTAGGCTGTATCTCATGAACCGTGACAGCTAGACAGTTGAAATTTTACAAAGTTTACAGATGGTGTATTATTTTTGCCGCTATAACAAAAAAATACTAAATAAAAATATTTCTGTCTTATTGTTTTGGGATGAATAGACAATGGCCAATAAAAAGGCAGTAGAAGCTGTAGATAGAACGTTCCGAGACATTCGTCGAGATGATAGGCCAATTAACAATGTCACATTTTTGCTGTCGTTAGATTTTCATTAAACCCTTCCAGTTGTAAGTGAGGGCACTAAGGCAGATGAGTGAGCTTAACTCCTCATTAAAACAGTCTTATCAGTGGCCTCAAATAAAAAAGCTCAGATTGACAATTAATATGAGAGCCCAACTTGGCGGTAGTTCACATGCCCAAGAGTTTTCAAGAATATTATTAAAAGTTGGGGAAGGTCTTTTTCTTGAAAAGAATGGTCAGGTGAGAAATACTTGACAAAGTTGTTTCCTCCGAAGAACTTTTACGTACAGTATTTGCGGACCTTCAGAGCGTACACAACAGGAAAATTCTTGCTTATGTGATCGCGCCATATTGACAACAAAAAATGAACATTGCGCAGTGATTTGACGACCACCGTGGCGTAGTGGTCACAATGCTAGTCCGCCACCCAGAGTTTCCGGGTTCGATCACCGGTCAGGGCAAGTTGGAAATTGGGCTTTTTCAAATTGTCCTGGGTCTTGGGTGTTTATATATGTATGTATTTGCTATAAAATATAGTATCGTTGAGTTAGTATCCCATACAATTACTTTGGGGCTAGCTCAATCTGTGTGATTTGTCCGTATACATTTACATTTATTCATATATTTATATTAATGAAAAACTTATGACGCAATATATTGACGATGAAGTGGTTTATACTTTCTTCAATAGTGTAATTGATCAGGACGATGCCACCAATTATCGTTGATGGCATGTCCAAGTTGAGTTTCTAAATTCACGATTCACGTGAGTGGTCTTTCTGCTTACAAAATAAGACTTAATGTCGGTGTGCCGATAATGCTAATGCGACTCCACCGAAACTGTGTTAAAATAAAGTCGACTTAAAGTCAATGCTTTGCAGCGAAATATAATTGGATCCGAGATTCTCATTGGGAATGGTACCAGTTAAACTGTATTTATTCCGTGTAAGCAACTTATGCCCAACAATTTTCTTTTTAAATTTAAGCATACACGGGTTCCTGTGACCATTTGATTTGCTATGACAATAAATAAGTCGCAGGGTCAGACGCTTAAAGCCGCTGGTGTCGCCGCTGTGTTATGTGGCTTTCTCCAGGGTTAGTAATGCTTCAGTTCTTTTCATATTGGCTTTCGAAGGAAAAACTCCCAATATAACATATAAAGAAAAAATTCAAACTATATTTACAACATTAAAAAAAAATGACTTGTATTTTCGCCGGAGTTGTAAAGTCCACGCGAACGAAGTCGCGGGCATCAGTGTTCAACTAATTGACCGAGCGAGCGAAGCGAGCGAGGTCTTCTATTTGAGTTCGGGCGAAAACCTATTTTTTTGTATGTTTGTATGTATGTATATAACGCGATTACTTGAGAATTGAAGCTCCGATCAAGATGAAATTTGAATTTTAAGATATGTAGATCATAGCAGTAGAATTTTTAAGTTCGTTGGGCATCAAAATCGGTTCAGCCGCTTTTGAGATATACGCATTTTGGTGAAAACAAGTATTGCTAACCGTGAATGAGATTTTGATGAAACCACCCGGGAGGTGAAAGTCCCACAAATTGTAAAAGTCACACCCGTTATCTATTAATCTTATGTCGAAATAAATATTAAAACTAGAATTAGATATTTGACCGAGCGAGCGTAGCGAGCGAGGTCTTCAATTCGAGTTGGGGCGAAAAACACATCTTTTTTTTGTATATAACGCGATTACTTGAGAACCGAAGCTCCAATCAAGATGAAATTCAATGAGATTTAGATAAAACCACCCGAGAGGTGAAAGTTCCACACATAAAGAATTTTTCTTTTTGAACGAGACGTTATCTATTGATCTTGTTCCGGACTAAATATTAAAACCACAATTAGATATTACTTTTTTGTACTTTATTTTGTTTTTGGTACAATAAAGTTATTACAAACAAACAAACAAAAGATATTACTTTATAAGTATTACTACAGATGTCGCACTAGATAGATATTAGTTTGTTAGAATTTGTAGAGATAGCGCCCTACATGGTCCGGTCTTTTATTTATTAGTCCGTCTATTCCATAGAGTACTGTATCATAAATAAAAGTCCTTTAACCAATAATTTCGCATACGGAGTAAAAGCCGAAATGACAAAACGGTTTACGCATTCGAAACAATTCGTCAGACCTAAGATTAGATTCCCTTTGAAGGCAAAAAAAAAAGTTTTTCTACGAATTTAGTGTTAAGAGTATACTTGAATTTTTTTGGGTTCAGTCCTGCAACCATTTAAAATAAATTATTTGAACGGAAACGGAGATATCATTTAAAATTTTGTCTTGATAATGCCTCAGATAATCCTCCAAACTATTTCATGAATAACTTTTTACAGTTCACAGTGAGAACGTGAAGCTTTTATTCGCACATTTGCGAATAACGGCCATTTTTTGCAAATCATTCTGCTTAATTGCAAATAGAATTTTACAGACACTTAACATTTACAGATGACGCATATTTGATAAACTTAAATTGTTGGTAGAAAAATGACTTTCAAATATCAATTACACATATATTTTACAAAACGTCACTAAATGTCGTTGATACGAAATTGATTTCTCTGAATCACGAGGCCGGCTACTCCCTCAACAAGATAGTGCCAATTGTGATTAGTGTAAAGTTAGACAAATATATTGGTCCTCAAATAAATGGTATGGTTTTCATTCCAACCATGACTCGTTCGTGGAAGTGTCATGAACGCAATTTCCACAGCAGTAACTGTGCAGAAATCGAAAGGACTAGTCGTGGACATTGGCCTAAAAGAGTTGGCGGCCGGATGTCCGTATACGTTGCTTTTCCAAGATCGAAACGTCTTCGGATATTATGTTTGCTCCAGGTCTGGATCGCTTAGAAAAAAATAAAAAATTAAACTGTCGCAGCTCAGAATACAAGAAAGGAGGTAAGAAAATCGGTTTTCTGCAACGGTATCGAACCACGCAATGAATGAATAATATAGCACCGTTTCAATGTTAATTTACTATTCGTATTTTTAACCCCGGACAAAAAAGAGGAATGTTATAAGTTTTACCCCAATGTCTGTCTCCCTGTGTGTCTGTCTGTGGCATAGAAGTTCTCGAACGAATGTTTCCTTGCGATGGTTATTAGCGATTTTTGAGGGTTGAACGTTTAAAAGTCTTTGAGTGAAGGTTTTTTAATTTGCCTGGCAAGTAAACTTGTGGAATAGTAATCGCGAGGTCTAAGTTCGCGGCGAACTACTAGTAAAGGAGAGTGGACAATCCTTAAGAACCATTGATGAAATAGTCTATTTGTTTTTCGTGTGTGTAAGTGGCCAACACTGCTACCCCTTTTTTTGTTGGGTTTAATAAATAAGAATGGACAAGGCATGTTGTAGGTACTCATCTCACCACGAACACTCAGAAAACGATATAAGTACCTATCGACGGTGTCGCTGATGCTTTCACCTTTTCTTCGTGTGGGAGTATGTTGATTGTTGATATACGATTTGGAATATTATTTATTTAATGTAGGTCCTTAAGGCCCAAACGTCAGTCAGCCCTAGTCCCCGATAGTCCTAAGCAAATTTGAACAAGATGTTGTTTGGCAAATTTGCTTGGATTCATGAGCAAATTTACACCTAGTGGGCTAAGGAATATTGTGGCGAAGAAATTGTAAAAAGCCGCAATAAGCAAATAAGTTTTTATAGATTAGGGGTACAAGAATTTATAGAAAAAATATAGAATTAAAAATTCAACAATATTTATCATACGATTAGTTGATTGATTGATAAAAGTATAGCACGCACTCGTCCATACAAAAAGAGAAAACGTTTTTCCACACCTTAATGTTATTTATTCTCAATGATTTTAGGGTTCCGTAGTAAACAAAGAACCCTTATAGTTCTGCCATGTCTGTCTGTCTGTCTGTGGTCTTACTCAGATACTTTAAGTATTAAAAAGCTGAAATTTGGCACGAATACGTATATTATTCATGCCAAAAAAGTGGTAAAAATTTTAGGGTACCTTTTTCCCATACATGTAAAGTGGAAGTATTTTTTTTCTTTCTCCACTAACCCATCGTGTGGGGTATCATTGAATATTGTAAGCATCTCATTGAACATCATTTTTTGATTTAGAGATTCTTTTCCGAAATATTTTGTTTTATAGTTCAAATATTGTTAGAGACAATTATTGTCCCCCCCCTCCCCCGCTATCTGTTACTGCTAAACAGTTGTATATGGACTATGGACACGCAAAAACATACAAAGCTATAACGAAATTTAAACGAAATCTATCAGAGCTAAGTAAGGTTTACAAACTAAAGTAGGCGAGCAACTTATAAGATGTACTCGGAAAAGGAAAGTTTCATAGAAATTAAATAGACAATTAGTTTTAGACCTTTTTTGTCGCGTGAATATATAAATTTGCAAATTTTGATAATATTTAAAATATAATTAAAAGATAACTTCTTTTATGTATGGACGGAGAACGAAAGTTTAAAAACTTTCGTCCTCTGTTTCAACGCGCTTTAGCTATAAGCAGTCACCTCAAAATAAATCGATAGATACCAATTTCACTCTTTCTCTCGGGCACCTATTTAACAACAGTTTTTGCATACTAATTAAGTTTTCTGCCAACAATGTTAATAAGGGTTAGCACTATAATTATCCCTACTTAGTAAACAATGAGAGTAATAAGCATTAATTTTAAATACTTCTGCACTTTAGCTGAATGGTTTAGCTATATTTATTCGTAGGTATATTATTTCATCATAAGAAAGACTGACATAAGAAGAACATGATCTTTTTGTACATGGTATACACATAAAATAAGTACCTATCATAAATGTAGTACTTACCTATTTAATCTAAAAAATAATTAGGGTATTCTCTTAAGTTGGATATTTAATACTCAATTGTACATCCCAAAAAAATATTATGAATTCTGATTTAAAAAAAACTTGTTATGGCACACAGGTAAAGGTATAAAATGTCCGTACATATAATGCTGTTATTTTCTACGGATAAATGCTTATGAAGTCTCGGGCAAGAGCTAAAAAGACTGCTCATCTGGGTTACGCATCGTGGATGACATAAGGTGTTTATTTTATGGTCTCGAATGTCAAGTAAGCAGTTTAGCTATACATAGCTAAACTGTTTGCATAAATAAAGCTATAACAAGGGAAGGAACTCAGATGAGGCTAAAAATGACACATATCTGAATCGGAGTGAAACCAGGCCTGTGTCACTCTCCGTTTAGGTATCGAAAATATACTTACATTATTACTAAGCGCGCGGCGACTACTTCGAAGGGGAAAATTCAGTTGCTTTCACATTCACATGAATCGTTGGTCAAGAGTTATAAGAATGAAATTGGCTTGCAATGGATGTCTAGGTATCTAAACGAAGAGGTGAGGACTACTGACGCGAGCTAAATTCAATCATAGCGCTAACCCCAACAAGTAGATATTTCTTTGATTTATTTCTTTGAGGGAGAGAGAGAGATAGAGAGAGAGAGAGAGAAAGAGAGAGAGAGAGAGAGAGAAAGAGAGAGAGAGAGAAAGAGAGAGAGAGGAATAAAATATTCGTTTACTCAGTATTGATCCTTACTCGCCAGAAGGGCATTGTCATATGATGTTCGATGACGTTCGTAGTAATATCACCGCATAAGCTGTAGACAGGAAATACAGCAAGCGATAAACGTATCTGCGAGCGCACGTTTTATGAACACCAATAAAAGACCTCTATTTGGATTGGCAGTATTGTGTCGTACGCCGTTTTGTCACTAAATGTCTTATATTAGTTATATATCTTATACCAGTCCACTGTTGGACTTTATTTCTCTTGCAATAAACGAAGGATTAGCCCATTATCACCACACTGCGCTTCGTACCTTATTAGTTCTATTAGCGCGATCCTACGCTCTTTTCTTTCTTTCTGGCCAATATTGAACTTGCACAATATTATATTTTTAGGGTTCCGTTATAAACAAAGAACCCTTATAGTTTCGCCATGTCTGTCTGTCTTCGGTTCTACTCAGAGAATATAAGTACTTGAAATTAATTGTGTAATTTGGCATGAGGATGTATTAAAATCATGCCGACAAAGTGGCAAAATAAAATCGTGAAATAAAATTTTGGTTTATCTCCAAAAATGTAAAATGGGAGTCAATTTTCATTTTCTTGACTAACTCATCGTGTGTATAATAATCAATAATTAATAGTCGCTCTTTCAAAAATATTGTAAGCTTGTGAACACCATTTTTTGTTATAGGGAACCATTTTTCAAATATAGGTGGTTTTATAGTGCAAAATTTTTGTTAGAGTCGTCTGCCCCCCTTCTATCTACTATACGGTTGTATAAAGACACGTGTAAAATATCACGGTAGTAGTATATATACCAGTATAACGTTGTTTGCAAATTAAAAAGTTTATAGCTAAGTAGGATTCACAAATTTAAAACTTACAGAATGTACTCAGAAAAATTTTTTAAACGTTTTTAGTCCCGTGAACTATGAAACTCTACAGTACGCGTGGCCCGACACGCACTTGGCCGGTTATCATAATTTCTTGTTCACGTTAAGACAGTCCATGTATTTTTTTAACCTATACTTTACCTTTCCGAATATCTCGATTGTGTGTCACTTCCAACTATTTCTTCTCAAGCTGTCGTAGGTCATCACACCGCTTCTTAAGTAGGCTCAAAATGAGGTAGGCCTCATCATCATCCGAGCGTATTTCCGGTTGCATCCTCAGCGGTAACGCTTCAGAGCCCAGAGTCCGCTACCTAACCCAGGTAATTTGACGAGGTTACTGGTTTTTATACAGAGCGACCTCCGCAACCCAGAGGGTAGACCAGAACCAATCCTTGGATTGGTTTGAGTAAACACTAGATGGCGTTCGGGACCCACAGTTTATAGGTACCTTCCGAAACACGGAATCATCTTTTCGGATGATCAGGTGATTCAAGCCTGCATTATCCTAACCAGACTGGAAACAGCTTCACAAAGTATGCTTTCCAAATCACAAGGCGAACACCTTGTGCACTGGACCACGGAGGCAGTCTTGAGCCTACCTCTCTTCCTGCAATCATCTTCAGGAGTCCCCTTTTGTCATTTATTAAAGAGTTCATTTTGTTATTTATTAAAAAAGTAAATATTCCTCACCAGGTCAGCACGGGTCGGCAAGACCTCCCTGGTCTCGCGGTTCCTGGGCACTAAGTTCGAGGACAGCTACACGCCCACCATCGAGGACTTCCACCGGAAGCTGTACAGGATCCGCGGCGAGGTCTACCAGCTGGACTTACTAGATACGTCTGGAAACCATCCATTTCCAGCGATGAGAAGACTATCGTTTTTAACAGGTAAGGATGTTTTTACCCGACTGTGTCAGAACGAGGGTTATGATTTTCGAGTGTGTGATAGAAATATATCTAAATACCATACGTACATAAGGTATGTATGTATGTTTTTATGGGACGCTCTGCGGCCTAAACGGCTTGATAGATTTAAGTGTGATATGTGTCATTAGATTCGTCTTAATTCTGAGAGTGACATTGGGTAGATAAAAAGGCAGTTTTGTTTTTTTAGGGTTCCGTACCCAAAGAGTAAAAACGAGATCTTATTACTAAGACTCCGCTGTCCGTCTATCTGTCACCAGGTTGTATCTCATGAATTGTGATACCTAGGCAGCTCTAATTTTTACAGATGACGTATTTCTTTGTTGCCTCTATAACAAAAAATACTAAAAAAATAATCAAATATATATCCCATACCACTAACGTGATTTTTCATAGATAATGGTACGGAACCCTTCATGCGCGAATCCAACTTGCACTTGGCCGGTTTTATTTTAGATAATTACTTGTTTAGTCCTGTGTTTGTTTATGTGACAGAGTTCAATTGCCTTATGACAAATATAGAATTAACATTTTTCAACATTTCATTACATTGATAAAAATTGTTTTAAAATACAATATCGTTGAGGTGAGTATCCCATAACACAAGTCTCAACCTTACTTTAGGGCTAGCTCAATCTGTGTGATTTGTCCTTATTTATGTTGTGTTATGTTATGTAAATTCTTTATTGTACAAAAATTAATCACACTAATATTATAAAAGCGAAAGTTTGTTGTGTGTGTGTGTGTGTGTGTATGTTTGTTTCTTCTTCACGAGCAAACGGCTCGACCAATTTTGATAAAATTGGGTATGCAGGAAGCTGACACCTTAGATAAACACATAGGCTACTTTTTATATAAACCGCGGGTAACACCGCGGGGCGCAGCTAGTGTATATGTATAATGTTCGGAAAATTATCAAAATTATTAATATGTGAAAGCAAATTTTCGCCACAATGAGGTTCGAGCTCACGCCTCTTAAGTCTACCATGAGTGCACTTTCAATTGTACGACCATGAACGCCTTATGGCACTTGTGGTGACACAGTTAAATGACGAAGCCCCTTTTTAAACCGACTTTCAAAACGAAGGAGGTTATCAATTCGTCGCAGTCTTTTTTTTATTGACCGATAATATAAAGACGCCTGGACTGATTGGTAAAATATATTTTTTGTTTGAAAGGTTATACTTTCAAGATGGTTCCATAGAATTTTTATCAAAATCGGTTGTGGAGTTTGGGTGTGAAGTCGGTTTTTAGTTTGGGAAATTTATTTCATATGTAGATATAAGTTCCGAAATTTGTTCAGTAAAAAAACTGCCATAAATAGGCAAGTATACTTTGTTAAGCATTATGTACAGTCAAGTACCAAGATACCTGGCCAGGCCCTCTACATATATATCAAAATTTTCTCTTAAACTAAAAATGATATTAAGGGTCTACATGAATTTTCCGGGGTCCAGTGCTGCCCCCATTTGAATTAAATCATTTAAAAGGAAACGGAGATTTAATTTAAAATGTTGTCTTGACCAGGCTCTAGATAACCTTTCAAACTATTTTATTAACTAATATTTACAGTTTAAAGTCGGAACGTGAAGCTTTTCTACGCACATACGCCAAAAGTGGCCATTTTTCGCAATTATGTGTAGAAAAGCTTAACGTTCTCACTTTAAACTGTAAACAGTAGTTCCTAAAATAGTTTGAAGGGTTATCTAGGGCCTGGTCAAGACAAAATTTAAAATGATGTCTCCGTTTCCTATCAAATGATTTATTTCAAATGGGGGCAGCACTGGACCCCGGAAAATTCAGGTATCCTTAACATGAAATTTTTTATTCAGACAGATTTTAATTAAGTCTTTCTGAATTTAAATTTTCATGTTAATATTACTTCTAGTTTAAGATAAAATTTAAGATATAAGTAGAGGGCCTGGTCAGGTATCTTGGTACTTGACTGTACGATGTACATGTATACTCCAGCATGACCTCAGATCTTGACCGTGACCGCAGGAACGTTGCGCACAACTCTGTATATTATACTGTGGTCTGTGACATGGTACAGATTGTTTATAATGTGATGCAACGCGATTGTTACTCGATTCTTATTTCGATGTCGTCTTTTCTCCTGCGCAATTTTGTTTTGTAACTGGCTGTGCGGGAAAAATCCCTCGGCGTTACATTCTCGAAGTTTTAAAAAACTAATTGTTTGTTTGTTTTTCGTATGTGTAAGTGGCTACAGTGAGACTCCAATGCATTGAAGTGAGAGTTTTCAGGTTGCCTAAAGGCATCTTACATAACTTGACGACTGCCATACAATCATGACAACTGGGACTAACGGCTTATACGTGCCTTCCAAAGCACGGAAGAGCTCGTTTTTTTTTATTATGGTCACCCATCTAATTGCGGACCACGCCTAGTGTCGCTTTACTTGCGAAAGCGCTAGTGATGCATTCTCCCGCCGGGTTACCGAGTTTCAAGTTATTACCTTTAAACATTCTTACTCCTTCGGGAAGAATTTCTGTTCACAAAATGAGGTACCTAATCAAAAAGTTGTCTATTTAGTTATTCATAAAGAGGTTCCAAGAAAACACCATTTATTATTCACGTACATGTTAAATTCATGTAACAGTCCAAAGATTTTGTTCTAAATATGGCTTACCACTTATGGAGGTCACAATTAGAAATGGGCGTTATTTGTGTAAGACCTGTGCGTAATTTTGTGGGTTACCGCTGCGGTTTCTATCCCAAATTCTACCGTAAAGTTAAATTATCCGTACCATGTAGTTTTAGATTTAGGGGACAGGAACATAAAAAATTAAGTCCAGGTCCACTTTTAAAACTACGAACTTGTAAAAAGTGTCTTATAATAAATAGAGAAGATGTATTTTTTTTTCATTGTGCTATGGAATGAGTTCGTAAAAATAGGCACGTCCATGAAAAACTACCTTGCTAACCCAAAATCTCTTTAAGGTATAAGGTTACAAAGTCACGTCCGCCATTGGACGGCGTCTCCGGGCGCCTTAGAAAGAACGGACAGGAGTGACGTCACTTATGTCGCGGTTATAGGGTTGATGTAAGAACATTTGTTCGGGTGCTATGTCAAATATTGTGTTTAAAAGAATGGCCTCATAACAAAAGTAGCTTTAATTTTTTAAGAAAAGCCTATGGTAATATTATTCTTAAACTTTTTATTACTTCTAAACTTGACTTTTTCAATCCACTAAAAACCAAAGTTGATTAGTTGGTAAAAAAAATATAATTTTGCTTAAAGGCCTACGTAGATGCTTACAAAATCTGAATTTATCAAAATCTACTCATTATGCATATTCTAGTACACTTCACTTTCTTCCATGCTGGTCTGCGAAAAAACGAAAATCTTAGAACGTACCAGCTGCTTCTCTTCCTGCGCAGATCGTAAAAGCCGATCAAGGGAATGGGCGAAAATGCGAATCATGTTAAAAGGCGATGTGGCTAGCATAACAACCCATCACTATATTTATTGCTTTTCCATCTTCTCGCTCACCATTATGATAAAAGTGGCCTTTGAGTCTTGTGGCCCTGGACTCTGCTAAGGGCCGCAAGATACAAAAGGCTCTGTCTGCCCCATAAGAGATAAAGATGTGATAGATTGTTTGTATATATTTCACTTTCTTCATATCTTTATTTGCACGATAGTAAAGTAAGTCTCAATAAAGTCGCAGCGGGGGGAAATTTTATTTGCTTGGCAAATTGAAAACGCCCTCGACTTTCAAGCGTTCACCCCTAATAAGTTTTGAATTGCTGAACCGATTTACATCAAACATAGCTAATAACCAGCTCAATCAGGTCAGCTTTCAAACAAAAAAATACATCAAAATCGGTCCATTCGTTTAGGCGCTACAATGCCACAAACAGACATACTGACACAAATACAAGTCAAACTTATAACACCCCATTTTTTGTCGGGGTTTAAATTGACTCATTAATCTACCACGTAATATATTTTGAAATGGTTTTAAAAGCAAACTATAATATTATGGAAGAATAAATTCAAATATCATTACTGCACAAAGCGGCCCAACGAAATTTCAGTCGCAGCATCATAGAGCAGCCACTAATTGGTCTATCAATCCGTCACATGACAACAAGTCTCATCAGACACTTTTTTCTTATCCTTAAAAAAACGCATTTCATATGGAGTTTGTGTGAAATTAAAAAATGTGATGTCATGCTTTTATGGAGTCAAATAGCGCTCTTAATATCAGTTTTTCTGCATTAATAAATCTAAATACACGTTGAAAATGGATATGATCAATGAAAAGTGACTCTATTTTGTGACTTCTTTGTATGAACTGTTCCAAATAATTTATTTTTAACCCAGTCATCTACCCAATTAACAAGAAGTGACGTCTATAACCATAATTGCTAAAAATAAGATGTAGTTTGTAAGTTGATTAAACGATAATAAGGTTCTGCTTTGTTTGTTCGTTTGTTTTTTGTACACATAAATAAACTTTATTGTACACATAAATACAAAAATACACAGTACGACGGCGGATTTGCCCAGAAAGGGATCTCTTCCAGTCAACCTTGGATTGAACAGAATAGGTTTTTATCACAATTTTAAACTTTTTAATTACTCCAGAGGGTGTTTGAAAAAAAAAATCAATATTTTTTTTTATAATATATATCTACTTACTTACTTGTGGCATTTTACTAATACACCCGACTAAATAAATAATAAGTTACACTGTGTTTGAAATTATATGTACTTAATGTTTGTTATTAATGACAATATAGTTTTTAAATAAATTATTTAGTATACCGAGGGCACAAGGTAAACCGAGGATAAACAAAGAATATGGAAGAGAAATAAAAAAGTCGTCAAAGTTATCATTGGATTCCGGATACTTTGTGTCAATGTTGGAAACTTTCTACCGTACTTTAGCAACTTTCTATCAGTCACATTATTTAGATACTTACTTTTTAAAACAATTTTGGGGATTGCACGGGAACTACCAATCCCCTAGTTTCCAACAAGTCAAATCAGATACTTTTTCTAAACGTCAAGATAATGTTTGATTAAAAAAACAAACATTATCTATTGGTTTGTATGAAATAGCACATATTTTATTGTGACTTCCTAGTTTTGTTGGAGTCATTTTTTTATAATTTAATAATGATGTATATAAAATCACGTTAAAATGTATATGATCAATCAATCAATCTTAGTGTTCTGTTTCTTCTTTTTTTGCTTACCAGCATGGAAGGAAATGTATAAAAAATCGCAATATTCGCCCCTAATTATGTACCAGTTTGGCTTAACGTTATTAATGTAACTGACTTAACATAGCTTATCTGGTAATAATAATAGGTTTTAGGCCAGCGTTAACTAAGCCAAAGGTTGTCCATTAATGATTTTCAGTCAATTGGTGTGATTAAATAGCTTGCAGAATTAATATCATATAGTTACGTACTCGCATTTTATTATTTAATCTGATATTTTAAAATGTTGCGGTTTTGATTTTATAAGAAAATCTTCATCAGTTCGAGTGTTAATCTTTTCTTATGAGTATCGAGTCAACACCAAAGATAAAACTGGGCTCTGTGAAAATATTCAAAAGAAACATCTTAATTAAAAAAAATCGTCTGCTATATACAAAACCTATGCTTTCCGTAAGGCAATAAAAAAAATGCAATATAGAGTATACTTTACGACCCATTGCACCACGAATGGTTCGTTCGATTCATTCGGTTCAGATGTTTTCTGATGCCAGCTCAAAATCCATACATTCTTTTAACTTTGTTTTCCATACAGATTCTTCTTCAAACATAAAAACGCTATCCACTCAATGGATTCACAAACTATCGTTTTTCTTTTTTTTTAAACTTTGATTGTCAGTCAAATGAATAGAATAAATATAATCAGTATACCTGCTATCCCGTCCCAGGTGACCTGCACATCCTAGAATATTGACTTGAGGCGTCTAAGTTGCTCATTACTGGGTTGATCCAATATAAAGTGACAAAGAAATCAATCGACACCCAAAGACAGTAAACCTATTCGTAAATTCATATAAGATATAAAAAAAAACGATTTCAACGCCAAACTATACAATCGATTTTGATAAAAATTATTAAGGACCACCTGGCAAGTATGCCCCTTCAAACAAATAAGAATTTTTCAAAATTGGTCCAGGCGTCTTCGAGTAATCGGGGAACTGACATGAAATGTATAAACATATATATTTACATTCGAATTGATAATCTTCTTTTTTGAAGTCAGTTTAAAATACTACTTCGATAAAAATTTGGGTTAACATGATTAACGTACACGCTTTCATCTCAGCGTTTAAAAATTGACACTGACGTTATTATAGAAAGTAAACGTAAATAAAATGATACGAAATTAATAATTACGGAGTCATTGGGCCGACGAGCGTATGTCGGTTAATGTTAAGCACATTTCGGGAACAGCCCCACTAAATTCCCAATTTGCCGAGGGCTGCCGAGGTCACGTACAAACATATTAGTTATATCGTTTCTATAACTCAACACAGCATAGTAAACATATAACATTTAGTTTTATTACATACAAAATAGTATAGTTCTTTCTTTTATCGGGCAAGCGTATTATTTCTAATATTGGTGTCAGAGTTTTTGAGCTGCCAAAAGACACGTGACGTAGTTCAATGACAGAATGAAAAAAAAAGATGATGATCTACAGATTTGGCCGTTGCCTTCTACGTCTTCTTCTTCAGCCCGTTATAACTCAATGCTGGGTGTAAGCTTCTAGTAATACACGCTATTTCGTTAGATCTTTAGCTTTCCTATTTCACGTGCTCGTGATTCCCGCCTCCAAGCTAGAACTCTTCAAGTCTGGCCCGCTAGCAATGACAATAAAAATTTACAATTCCCTACCTGACAGTCTATGAAATGAAGAAAAAAATTCAGACTTCAAAAATAAATGGAAACAAATTTTAATTAATAAAACATACTATGCAATAGACTAGTTTTTTAATGTTAAAAAAATAATTTGAAATTGATGTTCTGAAAAAAAAATCTGAGATTGACTACGTTTATGACTGACACTAAAAACAAATGATAAACATTCGTAAAAAAATAAAAACACTTACCTTAATATTTCAAATATCTACCAGTTATATTTAAATACATATAAACTAGGTAAAATACTAGGTTTATATTTATGAATTAACCTCTGCATAACATAAAATCCGCTTGCTGTTTTATTTTTCTTTTGCGATACCCGACAGGGTTCATAGTGTACCTTATTATATGACAGTGACTTTTAGTAGTTAGAAATTAATAAATTTAACGTATTTCAGGCAACTTCAACCAGCTTGTCGGTCCATCTAGTACCTAACTAGTAACTCTACCAACGCCCTTGCGGCCCTAGGTTAGTGCAGCACTTCTTTTCGCCAACGCTCGTCTCTGGTTTCTTTCTGCTATCACCTTGACTATGCCGGTGATGCTGGTGATGTGGTGTGGCTCTCTCAAATTTAATGGTATACTCCAGTATTTGAGCATGTCACAATTTCTCAAACGCTTCTATCGGACTAGTCAAGAAGCTTGAAGATGTCTTCTATACATGAGTTAAATAGTTTAGGGGATATAGTATCTCCCTGCCTCAGTCCTCTCTCTACAGCAACCGGATTAGTGGGCTTGTTTAGCTATGAATGGTCAATGACGAAAAATAAAATATATGTATAATACAAATAAACATACATATTGCTTGTGACTGTAAATCAAGGAATGGGGTAAGAACTTAATTAGACTTATTAAACTATAAGATTAGGCATCACTTCCATGGTAGTCTGGCAGAAAAGAAAAAAGTTAGAAAGATCGAGGGAATGGGCGAAAATGCAAATCATGTTATTAGGCGGTGCGGCTAGCAACCTATCACTATTTTAAATCTTTTTCCTCCTTCTCGCTCACCGTCACGCTAAGAGTGGCCTTTAAGCGCGGCCTTCCCGTCTTACTTTTCATACAAACTCTCGTACGTGATTATGGCGTTGTATCTTATCTTTCTTGAAAACTTTTGTACTCACAGGTATCTTGGGCGCCATTTCTAGGTTTCTATCGAAAAAAAAATTGAAATTAAGAAAAACAAAGTCAGTATAAGCTTCCAAAAATCTGCTTTTTTGCACAAATTTTAGCTGAACTTCGACCGTTCATAAAGTACTCATAAATTGTAAAAGTAAAGAAAATATTTCGATATAAACCTCGCAAATTTTATAAAAATTTTGAATACGAAACATTTATTTCACATCCTCGTAAGGCTTACTGATAAACACGTATCTCCTGGAACAAGTTTTATGAAATTTCCGCATCCTATGAATAGTTAATATTCGTTCAATGGATAGTTAATATTTAATACTAATTTCATTCAATAGAATGCAAACCGTGCCCTTAGGCGCTATCTCTCTCTTTTTGGTTTGCCTCTTTTTCTAGCATTGCCCGCGATGAGACACCAAGCTTTTCAAACTATGCTCGCGTTGAAAACAGAGCGACCGGGAAGGGCCGCCCTAAGTCTTGTGGCCCTGGGCTCTATCTGCTTAGAGCCACAAGACCCAAATTGCTCTGTCTTCCCCATTAGGTATAAAGACGTGATAGTATCTATTTTGATAGGTAGCTATACTAATTTACTTACCTCAGACCTGTTCCAACCCTCACTTAGCCCCTCTCAATCAACCTGGATCAATCCACTTGACAACTTATCGCGTTCGTTCCCATCTTCTTAGATTATCGGAAAATCACATTTTTTCCAAGACTCTTCGTTCAAACCTAGACATCTTTTAAGTCTTTCAATGTCACTAGGCATTGCTTAATTGGCTGAAAGTCTAGTCTCAGAACAAATTAGCCAGGAACTAGCAAAGGCGGCCTTTTATTAAACCGTCGTCCTAAGAAATGCTCTTTCTCATAATATTAAAGACAAGAATAAAGCTGAGAATATAAATGCCACGATTAAGAGCGTTTACACATCCCGCCACCCGCGCCGCGGCAGCGGTTTTCGCCGCTGCGGCGCTGCACGCACAAAACCAATCGTATTTGTTTCATTATATAAACTACAAACAAACATCGTTATATAGACGGTTGAAGGTCACAGTAGTCTTATTAACTCAGAAACGGATCGACACCGTATCGCCTTTTGCCGCGCCGTCCACCAGGCGTCCACCTGACGTTGGCACATAACCAAACCGTATCACCTTCGGTACGATGACCGGCTACGGCTAGGTGACGCCGCGCTTACCGCACACCGACCGCTTTCACATGTCAAAAGATGACAACTGTCAGAATTCTAGGGAATAATAGGTACAAGGGTGGACGATGAGACGTAAGCTCGGGTACGGAGAGACGTAGGCGCTTGGACGACGTGCCGTAAGCGCGGGGATCGCAAGTTGACCGACCCGCGAAGCGGTTCATGAGCTGATCCCGAGGCGGGACGATTACGTTACGAATCCGAATAGCGTGCTTTGCAGTAGGGAGTTTCATACAAAGAATACCGAACTGCTCGAGTTGATACGTTTACGCTCCGTTTACGAATTGATAAGTCTTCTGTAACCTCGATAAATAAAAAGTTTCAATCCTCACAAAAAAATTGACGTCATTGCGACAAGATAAAGCCTAGTTTACATTTTGACAAGTGGCATGTGCGAGTGACCTGTGGCAATTGCAAGTGAGAAGTGGCAAGTGACAATTGTTTAGTGCGTGTGAACAGGCAATGACTAGTGGTAAGTGTTAAATGTTAAATGACAAGTAACTAGTGAATATAAAACCTGTTCTATTCTTTGACAAGTGGCTCCCCCCTGCGCTCCCTTGCTTTCCTCACACTCACCTATTGTTCTGCTCACTGCAGCCGACACGTCACGCACGACAAATAGGCATGTAATGAGCTTACTGTATATTCACTTGTCATTGACGTGTGAACACCTACTTGTCACTTGACAGTGTTTACTTGTAACTCTCACGTGCCACTTGTCGAAATGTAAGCCAGGCTTAGAGGGGTCTAGGGGGGGGGGGGGGAGTTTAAAGGATCAGATCCTTTCACACGATGCAGCAATAAATTATTTGGTTCTATTAAGAAAATAAAACGTCGCACAATAATGTCACTTGTCATGATCTTATCAATTTTCAACGTGATTTTAGATTTATTATTGCGGAAAAACTTATATCAAAAGCGCTATTTGATTCCAAGTAACTATGACGTCATTAGTCTGTATTTCATAAAAATCCCATAGAACATGACTTGTTGGAAAGTAGAGAATTTAAATCAGTGAAGTAACGACGCCGCTGCAGTTGCGGCAAAGATCGCTGCCGCGGCGGTGGAATGTGTAAACGCTTTAAGAAAACTTGATAACGATTCGACAAAGTAAAGTGTAGTTAATTATAGCTAGTGCGTACTTTAGGTATATTTATATAGCGTAGAAGGGACATACCCGTAATAAATCAAACCAGGGGCTATACTAGATCACTTTAGTTCAATTAAATTAAACTAACAGTCAAAAACAAAAAAAAAACATTCGTTATTCTCATACAAAAGCGTGCAGCCGCCCAGCCAATTTGTATGGGAATGTCGATTTTTTTTTGTTTCTTGACTGGTTTTTAGTTTCATTATGCTGTTGTGACCTAGTATAGCCCGTGGTTCTATTTATTACGGGTATGTCCCATCCACGTTGTATATGCGTGTTGCTGCACGTTAGTGTGCAAAATAGAGGTATATACCGTCTATACAGGGTCACTTTTTACATCATTTGGAGCAAATTCAGTTCATAGTACTAAACTATTTAAAAAAAAGTTATTAAAAATCGATAAAAAGTTTTCGTTCTCCCATCCAAAATCCGTTTTACGATTACGCTGTTTGGTATGGGAAGCCGAATGTTTTTTTTTTCGTTATTCTTTAATTGTTTTTATGGAAAGTAGTTCAGTATCATGGACAGTACTTGCTCCAAAAATTGGCCTGGTGGTTAAAAAGTCACCTGAGTAAAGGCTAACTAATTAAATAGTAAATTAAACTATTATTCATCCAAACGAAGTTGACAGTGACTAAAGAGAAGGTGACATATTGCGGAAGGTCTTCTTGTTTTGGGCGGATAATGGTTTAAACCAAGTACTGAAATAGAGCCCATTTAGACGGTGTATTACACACCATTCCATTGAAGCAATAGATAACTATCATGGTCGTCAGCCATACAAATCATTTATTGTTTGGCAAGTAACTCGCACCGTCTAAATGGGCCTTAAGTCTACGTTTTGATAAAACGGATAGAGTTAAGAGGCTACCTGAATTTTCCAGGGTCCAGTACTGCCCCCATTTGAAATAAATCCTTTGATAGGAAACGGAGACATCATTTAAAATTTGTCCTGACCAGGCACTAGATAACCGTTCAAACTATTTATAAACTACTGTTTACAGTTTAAAGTGACATTGTGAAGCTTTTCTACGCAAAATTGCAGAAAACGGCCACTTTTGGCGTATGTGCGTAGAAAAGCTTCACGTTCTCACTATAAACTGTAAACATCCTATCAAATGATTTATTTCAAATGGTGGCAGCACTGGACCCCAGAAAATTCAGGTATCCCCTTAAGGTGAGGATACAGTCACATCGAAGTTCAACAAGTTCAGGTCAAAGACCTCACAATGCCTCGAAAGGTAATGAATAAGTGACGACGAACAACTTGCATGGTAATCACAAGTCGCTAAGTGGCTTATTTCAAATGCATATCGTCAATTTATATCCATGAACGAGGAGCTTACGACTAACATGTTAGTTTTAACTACAGCGAAAGGAATTTCAGTTTCCCCTAAGTTTGAATATTTGAAGATACCTAACCTAGTTACTGTAAGAGCTAAACTCATTATACTCCTCTTTTAAAGCAGACGAGAAAATTCTACTAAGTGGTAATACAGAGGATTCTACTTTATGTAAGATTGCTCGTAGATACGTCGCGCGTAGACCCTCTACCACGTAGACCCTCTACATCGCAAACCCTATCGTAGATACTCTACGACTTAGCGTCTACAGGTTGCATAAACAATAAATTAAGACAAGGATATTTCGTAACAAAAGCGCCAACTTTTGTTAAAGTATTTACTAAAAATAAACAAATATTAATTATGAAAAAAAAAATGTATACGCGGTTTTTTCGGATTTTCTCGTTTGCTTAAAATCTTGTATTCGGGTCATGAAAAAAAAAATCTGAGATAATATTTTTTACTTCCAAAGAAAAATTGATTTATCAATTAAAAGTTGAGATTGTAATTACCATCCAAACACCGACGTGGTATTACCTGCTTAGTATTCCGAACTTTTCCCGCTTTTAATCCGAAAATCACCGCTACAGTCAGACTATTAAGCGAATACACGATTAAAATACAAGGTACAAAGAGGTTTTAGTTGGAAATCGGTGGTAAATTTTTTCTGTTACAAATTTTATTTCCTCTTTACTTTTGTTACTATCCAACTTTTTTTCAGCTCATCTAACCTCGTGTCAGTAAGTATATGTACGTGTTTTAAACGCATGTGTGTGGTCCGTAGGTGTTGGCACAGAATAAGTACTAGTACTCACGTACAGAAGTCTTAATTAGAAAATAAATATCTACTCAATGTGGTTAGCACTATGCTTTAAATTAGCTCGTGTCAGAAGTCCTCACCTTTTCGTATAGATACCTAGACATCCATTGCAACCCAATTTCATTACTCTGGACAATCGTTTCATGTAACTGAATTTGCCCCTTCGAAGTGGTTGCCGCGCGCATAGTAATAATGTAGGTATATTTACGATATCTAAACGGGAAGTGACACAGGCCTGGTGTTGGCAAATTACACAAAAAAATCCTGAATCAAATAGTTATATTTCGTTTTGAAAGATTCTGGTCTTTATATTTATGACTAGCTGGTGACTGTGACTTCGTTCGACGACAAGTTTTGTCCCGATTACATTTTTACTGCTTATTACATTTTTACTGCTCCATCACCCAAGTGGTGGAAGAAACAGTGCCAGAGTGAAATGGGACTGGGTGGGTCACGTTTGTCGAATGGCGCCGGACAGATGGGCTCACATAACGACCATGTAGATTCCAGGAGACGGGAAAAGATCAAGCGGAAGGCCTAAAATGAGATGGAGTAAAGATCTGTCTGCTTTCGACAAGGATTGGAAAGAAGTACCTAAAGATCGAAATAGCTGGAAACAACAAGGGGAGGCCGTTGCCCAAATATGGAATCTGAATGGCTAGTAAAAAAAAAATCATATATGCATGGTGTATTATCCTCATTTGTGTCAGACATCATCTCATGAAGGCTTGAGAAATTTCATTATATAATTTTCAATGGTTTTTTGAAATGTTTTCCGCAGGAGATTTTGTATCATACTATTACAAACATCTGATGGATACAATATTTTTTGTAAAAAAATATTCAGTTTTTCTATCCGAGGATTTAAAGTAGATCGATTTCTGAGAAAATGTAATACTTAGGTACCCAGGCAAAGCTAGGGCGGATGCTTGCTTAGAATATTTATGACGCACTTACAAGAAGATTGGTCTCGCAGTTTATAGAGGTATTACTTGTCTAGATTACTAGGTACCCTGAAGATGCAGTATATAAGTATACATTAAGTTTTGGGGGTCCAGTGCTGCCCCATTTGAAATAAATTACATGAATGGAAACGAAGATATCATTTAAAATTTTATCTTAACCAAGCCCGAAATAACCATTCAAACTATTTTATGAACTACTGTTTATAGTTTAAAGAGATAACGTGAAGCTTTTCTACACACGTTAGCCAAAAGTGGCTGTTCGCAAATTTGCGTATACAATATTGTTAAAATTTTGCTAAACTCAAAAAGGTCATATAAGAAGATAATACAATTTGATCTTATGACCAAATTGTCCTCTAACTATTCAAATGAAGAATTGGAAATTTAAACAAAAATAAAACAAAGAAAGGTATTCATATCCTATTCTTATGAATGGGCTACCTGATTTTTTATACCCAATATTGTCTTCATTATGTGGTAATGTGTTACACAATGGGTTGTTATTTAGTCGATCAAAATAAGCTTAATGATAAGCTCCTCATCCCATCAGAACGTTGAAAGACTTCGCGTTAAATATCCGTGTACCAAGCAAAGTGGCTTTCCTTTTGGGAACTTAGCTCGTTGAGATGCTAATTCAGGTTACGTTTAAGTATGAGTATTTATAGAACAAAATGGCGGTAGTATTTAACTTTACAGGAAATTTCCAGCTTTAAGCGAATTTTCAAGTGCGACCTGCGTGGCGTAATGGTCAATACGCTAGTCCACCAATTCAAAGGTTCTAGGTTCGATCCCCGGCCAGGGCCAATTGGAAAATGGCCTTTTTCGAATTGTCCATGGGTCTAGAGTGTTTATGTATATATGTATTTATCATAAAATATATTCTTGGGTTAGTATAACACAACACAAGCTTAAGCTTAGTTTGGGGCTAGCTCAATTGTTGTGATAAGTCCCTATATATTTATTTATTAACTGTCAAATGGGGATCCTTTTTTCTGCATAATATGTTTTGACCTAATGTTCTTTGGCATACCGGTTTTGACATTAAATATTTAGGCACAGTTGTTTTTTGGCATACGGGTAATATTGGCATAATGTTAATTCGCATTAACTCCATAGGCGTAATAACTATAAGACTAATAGTATTTAGGCATAATATTTTTAAGAATAACAGAAACAAAATTAAGTTATTTATAACTGCTTATTTTTTTAATTATCATGCAAAAAAAATTATGACCATCCGAAACAACTGTGAAGGAGACTTAGGTCTAAGTTTTTTTTTGTTTACCCGGCACAAGTGTGAGGGCAGGAGGGAAGTTAGGTTCAAGTTTTTTTTTTGGACCATCTGAACCAACTCTGAGGGCAAAAGAGAAGTTAGGTTCAAGTTATTTTTTTTATGACCACCCGGAACAACTGTGAGCGTATTTTCTACTCACCATTTTAATTGCCTACATATTTATTAGAGCAATAATGTTTTTAACACTTTAGGAGTCAGATATTTATTCGGCGTATTATGCCTATAAAACTTATGCCTAAACAGCATTATGTGTAAGCATATTTAGGCTTTAGAATAGTATTACTTAACAATAATAATAATGCTTATAGTTGTTATGCTATAAAAAAATTTGCCTAAAGAGTTATGCCAAATGAATATTGTGCGTAACTATTATTAGAATAAGTAAAAGTATGCCATTTTAAATTATGACATATAATTTTATGCGAAAAATATAGAGAACCATAAAATGGTATCCCAAACGAAAAAATATATCTTAAAAATCCACACTCTATATACAATAAACTATATCTTACTGTATCTTAGCTTAACGCGTTCCCGGTTGCATTTGAATGAATGAATGTTATTCGAATTACTGAACTATAACTTAACCAGAAGCAGGTAGATCAACATCATCATCCCAGCGTATTTTCCGTGTAAAAGTGCCTGTAAAGGTCTGATTACTGAATAAATATTTGAATCTTTGAATCTTTCCCGGTTGAATCCTCAACAGTAACGTTTCAGAGCAGGGGTCCGCTACCTAACCAAGGAGATTTGACGAGGTTACTGTTTTTTAAACAGGGCGACTGCCGTCTGACTTCCGTAACCCAAAGGGTAAACCAGAACCAACCCTTGTATAGTTTGAAGATCAAAAGCTAAATGTCGTTCGGGATCTACAGTTTATACATGCCTTCCAAAACACGGAATCATCTTTCTTTTTCGAATAATCAGGTGATTTAAGCCTGCAATATCCTAACCAGACTGGAAACAGCTTTTCACAAAGTTTGCTTCCCAGTGGGATTTGAACCCATGACCTCCGGGTCAAAAGGCGATCGCCTTGACCACTGGACCTCGGAGGCAGTCAACCAGAAGTAGGTAGATATTTTGCTTTATTTATGAATATTTTTTTGTTTATTCCCATGGTTAACTGTGTGAAAATCTAAAAATCTATTAAAAATATGTTTTTACTTCGGAACAATAAAATGTAATAAATAAATAAATAACTCTGGCTTGTATTACTTTCGACGAATTATAATTATACCTAATTGGGCTTCGTTACTAGGTACTTATTATTAGTTTGGTTTGGTTTAGGTCGAACTAAACGTAAACTCGCAACGAAGTTCCTATTTGTTTCGTGAAGTAATTTCAGAGTAAACAGGTATTTACAATTTATTTGTTTACTGACTTTGTTCATATAGCACATTTGAAGTTTTTCCCGATTTCTTGTCTTTAATACGGGTTTTCTATTTTTTCACTTACATTTTGCTCGCAAAAACCTCTTATTTTTAATAAAGTTTGTTGTGTATTATTACGATTGATATAAATTTTTTTCATGCATCATAACATTTACTCGTAAGAATATTTATGAAGCATTTTTATACATGCCAGACAACGTGCTGTAGTGTCATTGTCCATGGAAAATGGAAAGCGGAAAAATGATCATCGATTTTTCTTAATTGCCAGAAAGAGGGTTATGTTTTTCAAGAGTATGTATCCCACCAAAAACATATCTGTTAAAAAGGGGGCCAAGTTACAATCGGCTAATTGTTCACCTAAAAAGGGTTGAAATCCAATCCAATGCCAAGTTTAGATGCACGTTAGAAATATCTAAAATTATAATACTTCTAAATTTGAACTTGGCAGGTTTTCGTGCTGTACGTAACACTTGATCAATTGTATAATTAAATTTATTATTTAAATAATTAAATTAACCTATTTATATAATTAAATTAACCTGCCAAGTTCAAATTTAGAAGTATTATAATTGTAGATATTTCTAACGTGCATCTAAACTTGGCATTGGATTGGATTTTAACCCTTTTTAGGCGAACAATTAGCCGATAGGAACTTGGTCCCCTTTTTAACAGGTATGTTTTTGGTGGGATTTCAATACTTTTTTTAAGAAATCGTACCTATTTTTTTCTTTTTATAAGATATCAAAACGTCGTAAATGTAGAAAGAAACGCTCATCGATTTTTTTTTCAAATGACAGACATGGGTTGCCTCGGACGGCATTTCCTACTTCACCCGGACAAAGTTTAAGGAGCGGGTCAGAGGCCCGGCTTCCTATATTTATATACTACTAGCAGCAGCGCAAAGGGCTCCCAAGGGGGAAACCTCGGCTTTGGGCGCGCTAGGGATGATGGCAAATTTTGGGGTGCTGCAACACCCATGTTTTGCCAGAAGGGCCGAACCTACGGTGCCAGAAGGGCCTACTTAGGACGCAAATCGTCCAGGTACTGCCGGGCGGTACCAAGGGAACAGGCTAATGTAGCCCATCGATTTCTTATCAACTTTTCATATATATTGCAGACGAAAAACACAATTTCGCGTTTCAATTATACCGCTAGCGCCATCTATCGAAAGTAATTTATAACAATAGAAGCCTGATTTTTTAGGTAAGCAGTATTTAATAATAAGCTATACAGTGTGTATTATGTATACATAACAATATTTTATATCCCCTCCCCCTCTTCTCCTCCCCCCTCCTCACCGTATTCTCATTGTATCACTGGTTCATAAATATTTTTATTAAAAATGTGATATTCGATTGAGCCAACTCACGCTTGACCGATTTTTTAACTTTCTTAATTTTTTGTTAATCTGCATATAAAACACGACTTGCGTGCCAAATTTATAACGCTAGAACAATTGGAAGTGGCCTAGAGGTTTTGATTACCGGTCAGTGAGTCAGTCAGTCAGTCAGTGCCAAAATTAGCTATTTTCACAGGGTCATATTTAAGGATCTACTGAAGCTATATCTATGAAATTTGACATACTGCTTTAGTACTAGTATATGATTACGTAGTTTCACATTTTATCTCTGTACTTGCAATAGGCACTGAGTTACAGGGGGTCAAAAGTGGTTCGAAACGGTTCGTATAAATAATGCACGGCATACGCGCGGCCTGTTGCTGGAACTTAGCCTGCGCACTACCGTGCGCTTAGTTAGATGCATAATTGTTTGGCATGTTCTGCGGCCTGAAGGGCTATGGATTAAAGCTTGAAAAGTGTCATTAGATTCGTCTAAATTCTGAGAGTGATACTGGGTATATAAAAAGGCAGTCGAATTTTTTTTAAATAAAAACTTATTTTACCAATTGTTTATCGGGTTAAATGATTTTGATGATCATACTTGTACATTGAACTCTAGATAAGTTGGAAAATTACTACAAGGGGCAAATAAAAGAGCATAACCGTCCTTCGGCAATCGGATAATAAAAATGATTGCCAAATTTTCTTCAACACAACGGTAAATGAGCCCACTGAACAAAAATACATAATGGCGCGTACTGTGCAGGATTCCCTGAAATTGCGTCGTTTGAGCTCATTTCATCTTAAATGGCACTCGTAATACTCCGCAGACGATGTATCAAAGGTATATCTCGTTGTTTTATAAAAATGTCTAGAAATATTTGGCTAGAGGTTTACGGAAGGAATATGCATTTTTGAAGCATCATTTATGTGCATAAGGCTAAGACAGGACAAGTGGCGCACACATTTGAAATAAATAGTATAATGGTAAGTACCTAATTGCGGTGATAATAGGCATGATGAATGGTAAAATATTTTTAGCCAATCGGTTAGATTATTAAAAAATATTGAACACGTAGTTTTTTTTTTCTCTAAGAGACATAAAATGACAAAGATACAGCGCATTGACGGCTACGTACGATTTTTACATAGAGGTGACGTCGCAAGCCCCTACTCCGGAAATTTGATGCTTTGTATCTTTGTGAAGTTTTACTTTTTTGGCCAACTGATAAATATGGGTCCATTATTTTTGGATAATCTAAAAGACGGACTAATAACAATTATACTTTTCTAACCCTGTCGTCACCCCTATTATAACATTTTGCAAATTGTTAGGAATTAAATAGGCCTTTAAATTGTTTAATGTATGACCTTTGACAGTTTTATTGGTAGTCCATCTAGCTTTAAAACCGCATTTCTGCTAAAAGCGGCTACTTTTGGCTAAAACAGGTTTGAAACTAGACGGATTAACCCAATTACAATCAACGATGGTTCATAAATTAATTAAAAAGTCTATCTTATGCGTAACAATAAGCAAAATATTAATTATCGCCGCAATTACGATTATACAATTTATTTCGAACTAGTTGATGCCTGCGACTTAATTTTGCATCAGGTTTTCCAGATCTTCGATTTTTATACCTCAATAAAGTTCTGCTAAGGTGTCATTTTTCTGTTTCTCATAAAATCTAGCTGGACCATTATGTTTTTGCGTCAGGTGTTCCATTTTCCAAAATCTATTATAACTTATAATTTATTTTGGAAAATGACAACCTATATGTTGTCCAGGCTTAAAAGCTACAGAACAAAAAAAGTTTCATTAGAATCCGTCTAGTATTTTCGTAGAATAACGTGTACAAACAGTATTTTTTTAAAAATTCTTACTCTATTACTATGTCTCCATCGCCCCATTTTTTAGGAAATATTTTCAATGTACAGACTACAGGCACATGTTTATTTACTGTATTATTTTATGCATTGATGTATTTATTGATAAGGGCCCCACTTCTACCCTGTCTTAGCCTTAAATAAAAATACGTCTTCATTTGCATGTCAGTTAATTGAGCCCAAAAACCTCTAAGATAACGATGTTCCAAACATACTTACAGGTACCTCTTTAGCTAAGTATACTTATACTTAGTATACTTATACAAATTTCAACAAAATATTGTTTGTAAATAAAATTCAAATGAAATATGTGGCACTGTGTAAAATTAAAATGTTTTAGCTTATTACCAAAGATCGGAATCACGGGTGCCAATGCTATCAAAAGTATGGATATGACTAAAAGTTCCAGGATTTTACGAGAATCTAATTGGGTACTAAGTAAATAAAACAATCATAATTATGTGATTTCAGGATAAGTCTATTTTTTTCGATAAAATATATCCTGAAATAACATAATTATGATTGTTTTATTTTTACATTATATAGTCGTATCCATACTTTTGATAGCAATAGCACCCGTGATTCCGATCTCTGCTTATTACTTAAGAATGGTTTATTTGAATGCCTCATTCCCAACAAACACATTATCAAATGAATTATTTGATATAATTCAATTCTTTGATAAATTTGTTTATTCTATCAAATAATTGAATAACGATGAGCTAAGTATGAATTTACATTTTAAAATTTTAAATCAGCATTCGCCCAAATCAAGTTTACAGTGACAGATACGCTAATATCATTTTACAAGAGGCCGACTTGCTTAGGGCGGAAAATGGTTTAAACCAAGTAATAAAGTTAGTTCGTGTTTTGTTATAAAACGAAATAGTTCTGTCCAATTTTGTACAACCTGTTAGAGTCGCACTAGCCAAGTAGTTTGAAAGGGTGACAGGTAATCCAACGAGGTTTAGCAAGCTAATAGTTAATTTTTTTTTTCAATTCTATTTATTTCTTTTTACTTTTTCTTTTTTTCATGTTTTTAAAAAAAGCAATCCGACTGCAATTGGATGTTCCACGTCACACCTTGCTGGCTAAGTATTCAACTCTTATAACATTTTATGGGAAAGCTTGTTACTTTTTATGGTAACGGCCTCTGATAGGATTTGGGAAAGGTTATCAGTCTGGTAATGATAACTTCCTAACATAATATTTACTTTTACGCGGCGATACCATAGCTTTGAAGGTAATTTTAGTCAGTGTTGGATAAGCCAATACATATTGGTTTGTTGTCGTTCATTTGAAAATATGTGTATGTATACATTTAATATATTTTATCAACTAGTACTTAGTATTTTTTTTCTAATAAATTATTTATGTTTATAAATTATTAAAAAAATCACTTTAATTTAACTAACAACCAACATTACCCTCGCTTGAAACGAACACAAAAGGTACGTTTAATTAGAGATGGACAATTCAATTTTGATTTTTTCTGATGTAATTATCTGTGGTTTGTTGCTTTAAAATGACTTGCATACTCTTTTTCCTGGAATATTTTAAAGCACGTATTTTGTAGAAAGCTAGTTAGCTACGCAACTTAAAGGTCGCTACACACGCTTTGAAGGGTGTTTGTGTGATGACGTAGTGTAGTCGCTGTGCAGTATAGACATTATGCGATGTCGTCGTTTATCACGAATGGATCTTTTGCGTTATAGTCCATATCCTACTAACCCCAATATGTGGTGCTGTAGTTAACACGGAGTTGTGAGTAACAGCTCCGTGTTAATTACAGTACAAATAGCTCTGTATCTAATGACCAGCGACCTCGTGTCACAGCCTGTGACACGAAGTCGCCGATCATTAGATGCAGTGCTTCAGACTAACGGTTTAGACAGCCGGCGATCAATCTTGTAGCTCTAGTTAACTATCACTTAACGAATTGCTTCAAGATAGCGAAGCAAGCGAATTGTTAGAGTCTATTTGAACAATTTGCTGTTTGTACAATATACTTATATATTCGTTTGTTTATTCGACTATAACGCGAGTATCTTTGATGAGAGCTTCATAAAATTGTTGTAGGAGAGGAGATGTAGACAATAATTTTCTTTTTTAATTTCGGACCTGAGTCACATTGGTCAAGAAATAACTTTTTAAGATGTGATATTCGTGAGTTTTCAGTTCGGGTTGAACTTAACATAAATTACGTACGTGTATTTCGAAAACTCGTTAGCTAGCAAACTCAAAGCTTGCTACACACGCTTTGAAGGGTGTTTGCGTAATGACGTAGAGTAGTGTAGTCACTATGCAATCTGTGCTGTAATTAACACGGAGCTGTGACACGAGGTCGCCGGTCATTAGATGCAGTGCTTCAGACTAACGTGTTTAGACAGCCAGCGATCAGGCTTGTCTTAACTGACAATTTGTCTTAACTGAAATTAACTGACAATTTGAATATTTCACGGTGTTATTCGGCCGAAAGGTTTTAAACAATTCTTTAAGTATTTATTTGGCTCTGTAGTCTAAGATTACCTAAATAGTCTTTTTATAGCCTTTGGATCCCTTATCGTTTTCCTGAAGTAATTTTCTATTTTTTTAAACACTTAAATGATTAGCTCGGTGGCCCGGCGGGGGTGCGCATTACTAACGCTTTCGCAAGTAAAGCGACACCGGGCGTGGTCCGCACTTGCATGGGGTGGGGTTTTCATTCCACAAGTGGCATGAAAATATCTTGAGCTCCTCCGTGCTTCGGAAGGCACGTATAAGCCAATGGTCCCGGCTGTCATCATTGTATGACAGTCGTTAAGCTATGTCAAATGCCTTTAGGTAGCCTGAAAAATCTGACACCAGTGTTGGCCATTTACACACACGAAAAACAAACAGCACTTAAATGCATCGGTAAGTGTACTGAAATGACAATCAAAATATGCTCCAGGATATTTTTATTTAAAAAATACATTCCTTTTTTACATCTTTGAATTTGTAATAAAATTATCTCTTCATTTTCATAAATGATTTGTTCCGAAAAATGATTTTGATTAAATGGAAAAATATTGAACGTACATACTAACATATAAGTATATACTACATCGAATCACAACTGCGTGCAATATTTTTCCATTGCACCACAATCTTTTTCCGGAACAAACATGTATTCAATAAAAATGTAGAACATTTCTTTGTGTGTCATCCATATTTGTACATTTTATTTATAAGTTTAAAGCATAGTGCAGAAAATTCGCATGTGCCGTCATGTCTTCGGTAGTATAGTGGTCAGTATCCCCGCCTGTCACGCGGGAGACCGGGGTTCGATTCCCCGCCGGAGAGTTTCTTTTAGCCTTTTTTTTGCCATAAAAAAAACTGTTTGAAAAAACTCTAATAAACCTTTTTGAACAGACTGTACATTGGCGGATTCTCCGAAATTATTTTTTTGTATTATTCCAATTTATATTCGCCAATATATTTTTTTTTTTACAATATATTGGTTAGGCATTTGTCCTCAATCTCACCTGATGGTAAGCGACGATGAAGACTAGGATGAAGCATGCCTATCCAAAAGATAATAAAAAAAAGGATCATGTATTTATTCTTTACAAGACAGAACATTGGGCCATAAGACTCAAAGGCCTCTTTTTTACGAGATCATGGAAGAGTAGGTCACCCATCACTATTTTGATTCCCTTTTTCCACCTTCTCGCCCATCATCACACTAAAAGTAGGCTTTGGATTTTGCGGCTCTAGATTCAGTTTACCTAAGATCCAAATGGCCCTGGTTGTAAAACAAATGCTGGTTTGTTGCGAAATGGCAATGCAAAAAGGCATTGTTTCTATAAGAATTTAGCAGTCTTTTTATGGAACGTTGCATTCTAATAACGATGGCCGATACCTTTATTTACAAAATAAAACCGAGACAGTTTCAAATGAGAGCCTGCCTCGCAGGCAATCAAGGCAGCTAACGACCCATTTAATAGAAGCTAGTCTAACCCCCTTTTATGAAACAGAGCATGCAAGACATCGCGTAGTACTTTTTCATCATTTCAGACTAAGAACTTATAGATAAATTGTTTAAATTCTTAAGCTTCATCTAAAAACATCGTTTTTTTAAAATCCTCTATGGTTTTAACGATTATCATGGTTTATGTTATTAAGATTCATAGACTTCATACGTTATTTTGCCATTTGATCATGATAAAACTCCAGTAAGTACTTATCTCGATTCGATTGTAATGGAGACAGACTACAAAAAATCATAAAAATGCAGAATTAATATTTCATAACCGCCAATCACTGGCTGAATTCAATTTATCGATGAAAAGAAATTCGTAAATCGCATTGAAAGTCGTGAAATTTGCGAAATACTGAGCGGCATTATTCTCCCGACGTGACTTTTTGAAGGGGCTGTAGTATTTTTATCCCTTGATAATTTTGTCAACTTCTAATGTTCAAAAAAAGTCAAATTTCTACAGTACTTCTACTTCATCGTGCATAATACTTAGTATTAACTAAAGTGAGTACTAAAGTAAGTATTCTTATCTTAAGTTTGCTCCACGTAGTCGCATTAAGTATAGTTTTTAAATTTTTATTTTTTTATTGACAAGGTTTTTTAGAAAATATTTATAATCATGAAATATTCGATGTTATCAAGTAGTAAAATGTTAATTAACATGAAAAAAATCTTATTCAGTAAACCTAAAATCAGTGAACATGAAAATCAAAATGAATTCAATATCGTTTTAACTTCGTGTCTCCAAAGTTACATTGTATTAGAAACTTTAAATTTATTTTGTTCTAAGAAATCCTAAGTCTTTACATGGATTTTAGTGTCTTACTACTAAGAACGTTCAATTTGTACAAGTAGAGGTCACACACTAGAATAGTATAGAAACATAACTCTTATGTTGGACGCTTTTACACAATTTTTGTAGACATGATTGCTCTCGATCGAACCATTGTAGGTACCTATTCATAAAAAGTATGCGCAATGCTACTATTTAAAAAGCATTGTTTTTTTTTAATTGCATTAAAAAGTCATCACTTCGTAAAATGGTAGCCTACCTACGCACTAAGAGACTGATTTAGCATGGTAGATTTTTTTAATGCATATTAAGGTAAGGACGAGGAAACTTACAGAATGAAGTTTCTAAATCATACTCGTACGAGTATGTGCCGAATATGCGCACGCTTTAAGGTTAATAGGTAATTTACTTAGATTTTTTTAACAAAGATGCCTATTTTCATTGACAACTAACGTAGCATAGTAATAAAATACTACAAAATTATCTTTGAAATAGAAGTGTTAAACCAAATAGCTAAAAGAAATTAATGCTGAATGAATCAACTAATAGATAACTATATGTATTTATGAACTACAAATTAATAAATTTAAAGTAGACTCTTTTTAAACGCGCCATAGATTCAAAGATTCAAAGATTCAAATGTTTATTCAGTAATTAGACCTTTACAGGCACTTTTAAACGTCAATAAGTATAATTTATGTTACGTAGGTATAAAGTTTATTAAAATTTAATTTATTTTTAAAGAAAAGCTACCGATACCAGCGCTTCGTAACGACTACTGCTGAGAAGAAACGCCGAAAGAAACTCATTTTTACAGTATTGGTCGCCTACTCGCCAGAAGGGCTTTGTCATGTAATTGTATTATATAATAAGTATTTATTTTTAATTAATAAATACTTATTATTGATGGCTCAGTTCAGATTCTTCGAAAATAAACGACGATCACCTCGATAATCAATGATTTATTTTATATGCGTGTTAACAGTCCAATGACAAAAAACAAGAATGACAGCTCTCCTCTGATTTTCTACGGCCAAACATTATCACAGCTTATAAATATTCAATCACTTAAACAATGAAAATAATACGTATTAATTATTGTTTATATTAATTATATTTACGAATCGACTTATTAATTATTATTTGACATTTTAATACTTAGATTTATACATTTGCTTCATAATAAATCAGTGACTCAAAGTAAACAAAACATGATACTGTCTGTGGACAAGTGGTGAGCTAACAATCGGCCATCCTCTTTAGGGTGAGTCCTCTCACATCGTACTAATTATTTATTTACACAATTATTTCAGGTAAGACCCATTATATCATTTCTTACACGTATAAATCTGATTTTATGCTTCTGATTTTAATTCTTATACAAATTATAAGCCCTATTGAAAGAAACATTAACATAAGAAATAATTCAAATTAATACATTTTGTACCTAATCTAATTCTAATTTCAGGTATCTCGTCCGATCTGCGAACATCTGTGCCATACTCATCGCCTCTGCACTGCTCGCTCAGACTGATACAATCCAATGCTTATCGCAATCATGGTCAAGTTCACATTCGTATCAATTGGATGCACAGTCTGTTGTGATCTGCGGTTATCTATGCATACGCACTAACTGCTCACAACCTATGCCTCCAATGATTAATCTTACATAATAATTACATCGAAACTTAGTTTCCTCTCAATCACTGCAATCATTAAAAGGAAAAGGAAAAAGTCAACTAAATATAATGAAGGAGTCATTATATTTAGTTGACTTTTTCCTTTTCTTATCGAATCTAACTTTTGAAATATTTTGATCTGTTTCTATTTTATCCCTTGTTTTACTTCTTAATTCCTTCAAATCGTCCTCACTTAAACGGTCTACAGTTTCATTTATGACATCACTCAGTATATTTTCCGAAGTATTTGTTATTTTATATCCAAATAATAATTTTGAGGGACTTTTACCGGTAGTTTTATTTATCATAGTATTAAGTCCGAGTTGTACGTCGTTAACGAATTCGTCCCAAATTTTATCGTCTTTACCGTGACATTTGGCACCTAGAGCATCGGATATAGTCCGATTGAATCTCTCCACCTGTCCGTTCGCTCGTGGAGTGGCAACTGCGTTTAACGTGTGCTTAATTCCTACGCTACTAGTAAATGATTTAAATTTTGCGCTTGTGAAACATGTAACTCGATCTGTTATTAATCTAGTAGGAACTCCAAAATAACTAAAAACATTTTTGAAAATTCGAATAGCTGTTGTAGTTTTAGTGTCCCTTACGGGTTTTATGATAATAAACTTTGTAAAGGAGTCAATAATTACTAGCAGATATGTGTTACCCCTCCGCGAACGAACGAACGGACCTCAATGGTCAGCATGTGTGGTGTGAAAGGGAATATCCGGTTTTGGTATAGGATGGAGCATACCTTCCTTCGGACCACCTTGCTTTGTGATAGGCACATTCTAAGCACGCGCCTACGTACTTTTTCACGAATTTTCGCATTTTTGGGAACCAGAACGAACTTTTGAGTCTACTTAGGGTCTTCTCGTAACTAAAATGACCTACATCATCGTGGTTCATGCGTAATAATTGCCACCTAACTGATCTCGGTACTAGCCACCTAATACTACAGTAAATGTCTGCTACATTTTTCGTATTTTCATCTAGTAAAATGTTTTTTATCCTTTTTGCATCTTCATCATCACTTTGAACTGTCGCTATCCAATCTTTAATTTCAACATTTAGGACGTCTATCACATGGGGCCTACAACTTGAGTCTGGAGATTCATTGATGGGAGCGCGGCTGAGCGCATCTACATGAGACATTTTCACGCCGGGTCTGTATTCGATTTCACAGTCAAATTCTTGGAGCTGAATCCACCAACGCCCTATCCTCGGTACAAGATCCCGTTTGGTCATAGTCGTCCGTAACGCATTACAGTCGGTGATTATTTTGAACTTTATGCCTAACAAATACACGCGAAATCTATTTAACGACGATACGACCGCCAGAGTTTCTAGATCGTATGAATGAAATTTTTGTTCGTCACAAGTGGTCTTCCGACTATAATACGCTACGGGTCTCATAAGCCCGTCGATTCTTCTCTGCATTAGAATGCCTGCTACACCATGCTTCGAAGCATCGGTGTGCAGCTCAGTCTCAAGTTTAGCATCATACAGCGCAAGAACCGGTCTTTCTACAAGTTTATTTTTCAAGGTTTCAAATGCATTAGCATGGTCCGCTGTCCACTTCCAAGTGAAGTGTTTTTTTAATAAGTCAGTCAGAGGTTGTGCAATCAAAGAAAAATCTTTCACGAAACGCCTGAAGAAGCTGGCTAGTCCCAAAAATCGTCTTACCTCATGAACGTTACTGGGAGTGGGGAAATTAGCAACTGCGTCAGTCTTTCGGGAGCCTGGACGAATGCCCATACCACTTACTTCAAATCCTAAGAAATCTATCTCCTTATAAAAGAAAAAGCATTTGCTCAGTTTAAGAGTAAGCCCCGCTTCACGAATAGCCTTTAAGACCTCTTCTAATGTAACTAATCCCTCTTCAAACGTCCGTATAGGAATGAGTACGTCATCCATATATATAATAATATACTCAAGTTTAGACAATACCCTATTCATCGTCCTCTGAAAGACCGACGGAGCGTTGGCCAAACCAAACGGCAGTCTCTTAAATTGGTATTGGCCATCTGGAGTTACGAACGCTGTCTGGTCTTGTGAGTCTTTTTCTACAGGTATTTGAAAATATCCTGACGCTAAATCAAGAGCGATAAATAAGGAATTGCCAGCTAATCTATCTAACTGATCATCAATCGATGGTAAAGGGTAATGTTCCTTCTTCGTCTTTTTGTTGAGAGCCCGATAATCTATGCAAAGCCTCTTATCTCCTGTTTTCTTCTTTACTAGTAGGACTGGGCTTGCATAGGCAGAATTCGATTCACAAATAATGTCAGCGTCTAACATCTCCCTTACCATTGATCGAACGAGTTCCCTTTCGGGATATGATAACCTATACGGTCTATATACTACCGGGGTCATGTCTGTTAATTCAATTTTCATTTGTTCTACATTAGTGTAACCGATGTCCATTAAATTATTTGAAAAGCAATCTTCATATAGTAGCAACATATTCTTTAGTCGTTCAACATCATTTTCTGCTAAGTGACAGCCAAAATTTAACGAATCCTTCACTCCTATATCATTAAAATTTATTAAATTAACAGTTTTACATTCGTTCGTGCGTATAGCTCGCGTTATCAATACACCATCTTCTAATTCTACCAGTACGTTAGAAAAGTTGCCTACCAATAATGCGCCTGTACCATTGACCATTGTATATTCGCCAGGCATCATATAATATTCTTTACCAGGGTAACCGCTCAAAGAACCATTTACATACAACATACCTGAATAATCATCGTTATCGCTCTTTATTTTGACTATCTTCATACCATTTGGTGGGATAATAACACTCTCAGCCATAAGTAACCGGAGTTTTAGGGACGTTATTCGCTCAAAAATTAATTTATCATTTGTTTTTGTGATCACTATTCCTGGTTTCTCAGTAAAACTATGACCAATAAGAATACCATATTTCATTACACTATTATCAACTACATAAACTTCAACCATCTCCGTTATATTGTGTATGTCTATACATACAACAGCTTTGCCTAATGGTAAAACAATGTTGTTTCCTATGCCGCGCATAACTGGTAATTGGCCAGTCGTTGTCCACATAATTCCTAATTGTTCAGCCTCACCGCGACGTATCAGGGTGCACTGACTACCTAGGTCTACATACCCCTTAAGAAGTTGGCCATTCAGTTTCAAGTCGATTAAGTATTTATCGTCTGTCATACTTATTGTATCTAGTTTCATAACCGATTTTTCTTTAGAATCTGACTTATTGTTATCAATGGTTGGTAATTTTGGGCAGTTAGTAGTTAAATGTCCTAATCTGTTGCAAATATTACACTTAAGTATTTTCTTTGTACACTTGAAACTGTAATGGCCTGTTTCGTTGCAATTATAACAAATTATAGGACCAGTACTCTCACGTGAACGTGGTAATTTAGGATTGGTGGACTGAGTAGAATTTGTGACTATTTTCCTGTCATTGAGAATCTTTTGTCTATTATCCGAATCACGGTTTTGTTGTTTTATTGACTGAAAATATTCTAGTACTTGTTCGGGCTCCTTACATTGTACTGCTTTCGCACCTAATCTTAATGATCGATCGTCTAAACCATGCAATAAACAGTCAACTGCACGTTTACCTTTTATCTCACAACGATTTAACAGGTTAATCTTATCGTAATAATATAATTCTAAAGAATCGTTATATTTAGCTCTCTTAGACAACATCTCATTTAATAATTCCGCATAGTCCTCACTACATGGAAAAGAATCAAGCAACTTGGCTTTCCACTCGGACCACGAAAACGACATTGACGGTAATGATTGGTACCACATCTTGGCGACGCCGCTCAACTTAGGCAGTGCATAGTGAATGATTTGATCATCACCCCATTTATATAAGCGCGCACATTCTTCGACTTTGTTGAGCCACATGTTAATTGTTTGGCCCTTTGTCATGGGGTCAAACTCAGGTATTACATTACCTAACATAGGGAACTTATTTCCTTCGGGACGATTATTAGACAAAGACTTAATCAATTCCGTCAACAATAAATGAGCACTATTATCATTAAAACTGGAACGACTAACGTGTGACTCGGGTGACAGCGCACGGGCGCGGTGCATACTCGCCGACCGGCGCGTGCTCGACGCGTGACGTGTGGTCGACACGCGATGCATGCTCGACTCGCCATGCATGCTCGACGCTCGATGCGTGCTCGATGTTCTGCGGGCGCTCGATCCTCTGCGGGCGCTTGATCCTCTGCGGGCGCTCGATCCTCTGCGAATGCTCGATCCTCTGCCAGTGCTCGATGCTCGGAGTATACTCGACGCTCGGCGTGAACTCGTCCTCGTAGACGTCGCGTGACGCGTATTCACATCAAAATCCGTCCGCCGCGTGCAAGATCTTCGACGTCTACTCGATTTTCGGCGAGTGCGTGATTTTCGAAGTTCATTCGACTTTTCGCGTGCCCTCGAGGTCCGACGTATGCTCAATTCCCGATATTCCTTCTGCCTATGTTCTAAATCCTCACGACTTTCACTTTTTCTCGCTTTCTTCAGTTTTTTCTGCCGACTACGACTTCTGTTACGTTTGCGAGGTGGTGTATTTCCTTCATTTTTATCTGAATCGTTACCCATTTTTCAGGATGTATCCGGCGAAAATAATATGTGGGCTTGATTATCCCACTTCTGAACTGATGGCTCAGTTCAGATTCTTCGAAAATAAACGACGATCACCTCGATAATCAATGATTTATTTTATATGCGTGTTAACAGTCCAATGACAAAAACAAGAATGACAGCTCTCCTCTGATTTTCTACGGCCAAACATTATCACAGCTTATAAATATTCAATCACTTAAACAATGAAAATAATACGTATTAATTATTGTTTATATTAATTATATTTACGAATCGACTTATTAATTATTATTTGACATTTTAATACTTAGATTTATACATTTGCTTCATAATAAATCAGTGACTCAAAGTAAACAAAACATGATACTGTCTGTGGACAAGTGGTGAGCTAACATTATATAATACAATGTTGACACATTATAACATGTAATGCTTGCCAACAAGTAAACAAATATAAATTGCGTAATAAACCGGCAGCACCCGTTCACGAGTTGACGCACGGGTCAGCCATGGGAATCCAACGAACCGACCAGCGACGCCACCACCGAATTGGACATTTTATAGTGAGCATGAAAAACCCAAACTCGCAGACATTGTCAAGAGGAAATATTAGTTATATGTTGGTCACCTATTTTACAGTAAGCTTATTATGGTAACAGAAAATGCAGCTATTTTATGTTTTATGCGTGCAGTGTAATGGAAAATGTGTAGTACTATACGACACATAAGGACTTTCCTACGTTTTTAGTTCGTTAGAAATAAATAGTTCATAAAGTATTTTTATGTACTCTCTTTATTTTGTGTAGATGAGGTCGTTACGACCTTTCAGTAATTACGGCTATATTTTGACCTCAAGAACTCATTAATTAGTGCCTTTTGAGAAAATGCACAAACTGTTACTTGATAACATCGAACGGATTAATGGTTATTGTGTTAACTATGATGATAACTGATTCTCTTTTCTTGAGAGTAGGGGAACTTAAGACGGGGGTCTCCAATTATGTATTTCTATGTAGGGTGCCAAATAAACGTACATAAGTCGCAGAAACTACCGGAAAGGCCATTGTCCCCCCAATTCTCCTTTATAGAGGCGTCAAACCAGTACTACTAAAGTATTTCAAAACCAAGTATTCTGTCTCCCCCTTTCCCCATCGCAACCTTATAAAGGGCTAGGGCTTGCGTTCGGCCTAGGGCCCCTTATCATGGTTAATCGGGACTTCGGGGGCTCCAGCTATGCATTGCTTAGGCGCCCTGACAAGTTTACTTAGGCTCTTGCATATGCATTGACTTATAAGACAGTAAATTCGGATACACAATGATCTCTGTATAAGAATAAAGTAACTATTACATTTACTAAAAGAATAACAAAAGTAACATACATACATACCTTGTTAATTGAATATCACGTAGACCTTTTGAGAGGTAAAGATATTTAATTTCCTAATAGGAAGTACAATGGTTGGCTTTTAGTAAGAGTACCTACAATACCAAACGATTTCCCATTGTGGATATCAGAACTGAAACTAAAAGTATCATCGTAGGAGTGTGTATTCTTTTAATAGAAACTAGCTGATGCCCGCGATTTCGTTCGCGTGGATTTTATGACTCCGGCGTAATAATATAAATAGAAACTAACGTGGATACATAAGAAAATACTTGCAGCCGTGTAATGTTGTCAATATTTTTTTTATTTCATATTAATTTGTTTCTGCATCAGGTGTTCCAGATCTTCGATTTTTATACCTCAACAAAAAATGTTTATCAGGTTGAAAAACTTTTGAAAAGGCGTCATTTTTATATTTCGAATGTTGCGCAGGCCTAACAGCTATATAACAAAAAAAGTTTCATTTGAATCCGTTCAGTATTTCCGGAGATTAGCTTGTGCAAACAGACAAACTAACAGACAGACATTTTATTAAATTTTTTCTCTATTACTATACCTTTATCGCCCCAATGTTTTTTTTTCTAAGATATTAAATGTACAGACACATTTTAGTTTCTGTTTTGATTGTTTGTTATATCTTGAATATACAATCAAAAACACACAATAATTACGTAAAATAACAACATAAAGAGTAAATTGACAACTTCTTATAATATGTATTGATTATTATCGCATAGAAATTGTATGGTTTTGGCACTATTTTTGAAAATTTACGAATAGGTATTTTTCCATAAATTTCTATTCATCATCGTCATCATCATCAGGTCTTTTTGTCCCCACTGCAGGAGCACGACCCTCTCTGTACTACCAGAGCCATACTTAGCCAGAGCAGCCAGAGGATATGGCCTTCACTCTCCACGCTGGCCAGACGGGTGTGGGAGGTCTCATTGATGTATAAGCATTGTTTCCAAGTCGCCTTCTACGACATGGGAGGACTTAAAGTAGCCCTATTCTACCCTGCCGGAAACCACACGGCTAATTTCTATTGAATGGATTGAATGTTAATATTTTAAGGATATTCCATTATACTAAACTAGACTTCGTACATACTTACCTTTACTACCCTCAAAAAAAAAAAACTAACTTACATTATAATCTAAAAATACTGGTTTTAGTAACCTGTTACAATTTGTAGTGGTGCAAAAAATTAGCTAGAGTCCAAAAACTTCGGTTTTTGTGTTCTAGCAGGCATCTACGTGAGGGGTTTAAGGTTGTCATACAATGTTGAAAGCAGTGCCTTTCGAAGCACGGAAGAGTTTGAGAAAATTTTTGCATGTTAACCAAACACCCCTGGCTTGGTCCGCACTTTTGGATGGGTGACAAGTGGCATAAAATATGCAAAAACGCTAGTGAAGCGTACGCTGCCATTGGGCCAACAAGCTCCTCATATCTCGTAATTATCATCATCATCATTTCAACCGTTTAACTTCCACTGCTGGACATAGGCCCCTCCCAAGGTTTCCGAAAACGACCAATCTACAGCGGCGTGCATCCAGCATTTTCCAGCGACCATGGTCAGGTCGTCTGACCACCTTGTACAGGTGTCTTACACTACACTTGCTAGTGCGTGGTTGCCATTCAAGAACCTATTTGCCCCATCGGCCATGGCTATGTGTCCACTCACGTAATTATAATCAACGTGATATGTTTCTTTCCCAGGTGATCTCTTCGTGCTGGTCTTCTCCATGGACAGCCGGGAGTCATTCGAGGAGGTGATTCGTCTCCGGGAACAAATCCTGGAGACCAAGGCCAGTGCCACGAGTGGGGGCAGCCGGGGCAGACGCCAGATGCCCCGGGTACCTATGGCCATCGCGGGAAACAAATGCGACAGAGAGCTTAAGTAAGAATTTTGTTAGTTTTTTCTTCTACGGCCCCAATTCTGATAAAAAATATAATTCGCTTTACGGTTTTCTACAGCGTTAATGGACTACCACTTGAATGGGCTAACACCTACTGTGCCCAAATGGAATCCCAAGGAAAAATCACTTTACTTATTTATACCTTCGAAAATGTGCTGTTGTCGGCATCACCAATATTTATCGTAGTATCGTAGGATCTGATGCAGGGAATTGGCGAAAATGCGAATAAAGTTAATAGGCAATGCGGCTAGCAACTCATTACTATTTTGATTCCTTTTTCCACCTTCTCGCCCACCCTCATCCTAAAAGTGACATTTTAATCTCCCTGGCCTGGGTATGATCTGCTTAGAGCCACAAACCAAAAATGGGATAAAGACGTGATAATATGTTATAACTGTAATGATAGATTTAAGTTTGTTGAAATAAATAAATAAAAATAAATAAATAAATAAAAAAATAAATGTATCTTTTATCAGGACTGTCCAGCCAGAAGAGGCGTCAGCGTACTGCAGCACCCAAGACACCGCCTGCGTGTTCGTCGAGACCTCCGCCAAGAAAAACTTCCACGTAGACGACCTTTTCTACGAGCTCTTCGTGGTCGCCAACCTCCCCTTAGAAATGGCCCCTAATCACCACAAACGCGTCAGTGCAGCCTTCGGAAGCCCCTGCACCTTACCCCCGACCAGTAGTCAAAGTAGTAGAAGTAAAAAGTGTACATTATCAATCAAGAGAAGATTGTCAGACGCTTGCGGCGTTGTGGCGCCAAATGTTAGGAGGCCTAGTATCAGGACAGACCTTATGATAATGAGAACAAAGACTTGTGCCAAAGGGGACAGCGATAGTGCTAGCGGGAGTCCAAAGCTCAATCTCAATAGACTGGTCAGGACGACAGGACAGCAAGACAAAAGGTCCTGTGTTATTCAGTGATATTGGAAGTATTTTTGTTAATGTCGAAGTTTTTATAGCCACGGAAAAATGTAAACATCTTCGCTGTCCGTAAATGAATAACATACGTGAAACAATTTTATTTGTTTAGGTCCTATATATGATTCATGAGACAGTTAAATTGTTAAAATATATTTCTTTCATGCTGCCCTGGAAAATATACGACACGTCAGAACGGTCATTAATGTAATTATATATACACACATTCTTATCTATGATCAGTACTGTCAGTGAATCACCACTGTGTATTTGTTGTCTCGTTTCAAATATGACGACACAATCTCACTCAATTACAAATATTTTATTTGATATCAACCGTATTGCGAACAGATTCAACGGCTCTTTGGTGAACTTGATGTTAGGTGTTTTCTGGTGCTCCCGTCATAACCTATTTATTCTTCGGTATAAAATATACATTATGTTTTAATATCCAAAAATAGACTTGGGTAATTTTATACCCCATAAATATTCAAGTCAGACACAAATATACAGAACCATTTTACTCGAATTTTAAATATTTATTAAGGACTCGAATTACAAAAATTAAGGCTACTTCGAAGTCAATCAAGCAAATTGGTACAATTTACAACAATCCCGATTCAATTCAGTCTATTTTGTCAACGAGGTTTAATTAAAACCCAATGAAAATTAAGTGTTGTTAATGGTATAGTTGATAATATTGTTAGGTTACTGAGATTGAGAGTTTTAAAGTGTTTGCCTTGTCGCTTTAATGGCTGTTAGAATAAGGCTTCATTCACATTGGAAAGTATGGGTGCGGTCGAAGTTTGATTCGCTTAGAAAATTCTACAGGAAGTTAATGAAAGACGAAACCATGCTTGAAAGGCGTGCTCAGTCAGTGTTATATGACGGCTTAACGAGTATCTATGGAAAACTAAATGTTTTTTGTATTTACAATGTTTTTCGCACGCAAGATGTTCACTATTTTTTGATTAAAACTTACGTGAGACACAGACATTATTATCATGAATTAAACAGGACGCACCGCTAACATCAGTGTGTCTCGAGCGACATTGTGTTCATAACAAAGTTGTTAAGTATCAAGATCTGAGCAATCTCAACAATTTTAACAATTATTTCATCTATTTGAAACACTTTCGAAAATTGACACTTGTCAAGATAATTGAGTCCACCAACCAGATCTAAAGACACTCGCTTCGGTACTTTTCATGTGAAGGAATCGAGTGAGGCCTAGGCCAAGAAAAAACGTGCGTCATAACATATTTTTTTATAGATGTGAGCAATGTGTTACTCGTACGTTTATCTTGGTATCCTAGACCCAGTGTTTATATTATATTAAAAATATACGAAAGTATGAAGTCGAGCTTGGATTGTGCTAAAATATAAGAAGAAATGTAATCTATTAAAATGTTTAGATATTTCAATCCCTATTATTAATTTTATCTCCTTTTATGCTGTTCATATCATGTTGCTACCTATTAGTGTATCTATGTATACTCTATACAAAGTTTGAAAATATATCATTGTTGAAATGGGACCAAATGAAAAATGAAAATTGCGCTCATTTCTTTGTTGTTGATTAAAAAAGCAACGCTTCTGAAAATATAAACAGTAGACTTCTGCGTACTTTTTATTTATTAGTGTAAAAACTTAATTACACCTTTTTTAATTTTATTGCTTAGTTATTTGAAAAGTAAGGTCTCTTGTGAATTTAAATGAAACAAAAACTATAGTTAAATCAAAGTAATACAGCCTCAATTGCATTTTCAAAATATTCTACATGTAAGTATCTAAGCATACCTTTTATTACCTATATGTTATGAGTCATTTTACAACATATTTACGAGGTAATCTATACAATATCTACCACAGAAATACTTGCAATTCATTTTAGACACCTTTATGTAAAATTTTTGCCTAATTATTATATTTACTTATTTATGTAGATAGCCTTTCACAACAACCCCCAATATTTAATATCTAGATCTATATAATGCTTCTTACTATAATATATAAACTATGTACCTATATCTTTTTTTTTTATAAATTCTCTTAAAACATACATTCTTGTATGTAATACTAATAAATAATTTGTTTTAACACGTTTTTTTATTTCCTTTGTATTTAATACAACCGACAACTGAGTAAGTGGCCAACACTAATGTCGGATTTTTCAAGCTGCCTTAAGGCATCGGATATAATAGCTTGACGACTATTGTACAATGATGAATTGATGACAGTTGGCACTCGACATTCGTTTGTATTTTTATTTCCTATGTATTTAATACAACCGACAACTGTGTAAGTGGCCAACACTAATGTCAAATTTTTCAAGCTGCCTTATGTCATCGGATATAATAGGTTGACGACTATTGTACAATGATGAATTGATGACGTTGTTCGGAAGTTGGGACTCGACATTCGTTCGGAAGCGGAGCACCATCCAAATGCAAACCACGCCCGGGGTTACTTACCTTGCAAAAGCACTAGCAATGCGTACTCTCACCAATAAGTAGGTACCTAGGTACCTATATCATAGTGATTGTGCACCTGAACTGCGCAGTTTTGTACGTCGTCGATCACACCTTAGATTTATCACATCAGCTGTTTATCGTTGCGTGTGTTCGTGATTTCTTTCTACGTTGACACAAAATATATGTTTCTTTTTATGTTGTACACCATATGCCAGAAGTAGCTACATATATATCCCGTGGAATGTTATATTGCCATGTCGCGAATATCGGCAGAAAATGGCACAAAAATGCGCAATTTGCATGCAACACGGGTTTTGTCATACATTACATGGCACGGTGCGATGTCAGATATTTCAACATTAGCATTTTTGTTTAACATGCATCCGTTACTTTTAATTGCGATTTACGAGTATAACGTGTATATACGTTATGATTAATACTTTTTTACATACAACAATGTAACAAAGATATTTTGTTGCAATTTACATAACATTATATTTTTTTTTACAATTAACATTCTGACGGTTACAATTTCTATTCAAAGACTAACATTGCATACATATACGTGTATTAATACGTGTTTGTCAACCTATCCCTTATGGGGCAGTCTGTCTGCCTGCATTGGGTTTTGCTAGTGATAAATAAATATTTCCAGAAATTTTAGGGAAAATTTGAAATAAGGCGTAAAGTCCGCCATTTGTACACTTTTTCTGTGCAATAAAGTTTAAATAAATATTGGGAATATTCCCGTAAATTTACAATGGAAAATTCCACTAAATTGGAAATATTTCTAGCGGCACATCTCTAGTTTTGCCGCTCTAGCAAAGGCTAGTTTTACCGTGATTGTGGGTGAGAAGTAGCGTTGCATAACTATCGATAGTTTGACTATCGATATTTGACCTTGAAAAACAGTCACAATATCGATAGTCCTATCGATATTGTGACTGTTTTTCAAGGCAAAGATAGTATCGATAGACTATCGATATTTTATACTATTGCTTGCAACACTAGTGATAAGATGGAAGAAGAAATCTTAATAATGGTGGGTTGATAGCCGCTTCACCTATTACTATGTAATTCATATCCCATATAATTTTATTGAATAAAAAAAACCTAATACAAAATGTAGTGAATTAGTAAAACATTTGCCTAATGATAATGCCTGTGTGATATTCACCAAAAATGTTTAGATACCGTTCTATTTGCGAAAAAAATTAATCTTAATATTTCCAATTAGCCCCTCGGACCAGTTCTGTTTATTACCATTCTCGCTCATTACTTTACCCTGTCCAATTTTACCATTGCCAGAGCTCTTGGATGATATTAGTCATTTTTTGAGTTTTTTTTATTTATTTTATTTTATTAGAAAAACAAACAGAATACAATCACATCAGGACCAAGGTACCTAATTTCTACATATCTGTTCTAGACTGTACTCCAAAACTGTGTTTACAGCAAGTTTATAAATAGTTGTTTTATTATAAAAAAATGTACCTACTTTATATAAACATTGAATTAACTAACTAATTAATAAGTGCATTGAATAATACATAAACATTAAAAGATAATTAAAATATTATCTATTCATGAATTCATTTGTTTTGTTACTACTTACTTATTTACTACTATTTACTAACACTGATGTCAGATTTTTCGCATCTGACATAGCTCATCTAGTGACAACAATCATAATTACACAAATGAACTAGTGTACAGATCTCACCATGATGAAGGTAGTTGAAACTGACCGCAAATGAGTAGGTACACAACTGAGAGGTACAAGTTGCGCCTGAGCATCGAACTCATAAAACCTTACAAACCGAATTCGGACAGCTAGTGCCTAAACCGCTGCTTGCCCGCCACCATTTTTAGGGTTCCGTACCCAAAGGCTAAAAACGGGACCCTATTACTAAGACTCCGACGTCTGTATGTCTGTATGGCCATCTGTCTGTCTGTCACCAGGCTGTATCTCATGAAGCGTGATAGCTAGACAGTTGAAATTTTCACAGAACATGTGTTTCTCTTGCCGTTATAACAACAAACACTAAACAGAATAAAATAAATATTTAAGTCCGTCTCCCATACAACAAACGTGATTTCTTATAGATAATAGTACGGAACCCTTCGTGCGCGAGTCCGACTCGCACTTGGCCGGTTTTTTAAAGTACACCGCGTCTAATTTAAAACAAGAAATAACTTGTTCTGGGAAATGTAAGTCTGATATTCAAGTTACACTATAACATTTTTGCCAAATTCCTTAAGTACTTTTAATCTTTTAAGTACGTTTTCATTAATTAAGAAAAATAAGTTTGGCGAAAGATTGACTTTATTAAGACTCGTATCAGTCCACTAACGGTTACCTGGCAGAAAACAATTACTATAGTGATTTGCATCTATTCTATTTACACGTACAACCAAAAAGATAAGTAAAACATATTATATAATGCCAATGCATATTTATAGGTAATGTGCACTGAAAAAAGTTACCAACAACTAAATTGAGGTAAGTTAAAAAAAAAAAACAGGTAAGAAGCTTGACGCTTCAAGAAATAAAGAAACTGATGGAATCACTTAATTTTTTCTTAAAAATCTTTGTTGCTATAACCAACGCCACTCCACTTTTCCCTGATATTAAAAAGATATTATCCAGACTTTACAAAAGCTTTCAAGAAAATCATAATGTACTCGTGTAAGTAATTTATTTCTGCAATGTTTTAATATTTTCTGAACTGAAATTGAAAATAATAGCTGTAATACAAAGTACTGAGCTTGAAGCTCTCAGTATCCTACATTTCTTAGGGTTCCGTACCCAAAGGGTAAAAACGGGACTCTATTACTGAGACTCCGCTGTCCGTCTGTCTGTCTGTCATCAGGCTGTACGTGGGACACTCAGAAAGTTTTACGAAAATAAAAAATAGGGTTCTAATAGTAATTTTTTTTATTAAATCTTTTCAAAGTACTCTCCACCAGCCTCTATACAAAGTTTCATGTGTCTAAACCAATTTTCGAAACACTTTTTCCAGTCCACTGTAGGCACCTCGTTTATAGCCTGCTCAAACGCTGGCAGCGCATCTTCCGGCGACGAAAATTGTATCCCTTTGAACATATTTAATTATCCTTAATAAAAAGAAGTCACGTGGCGCTAGGTCAGGTCTGTAAGGAGGGTGACCCCGGAGTTTGACCGGCGTGCTGTCCAGGAAGTCCCTCGTTTTGAGCGCGGTGTGGGCTGACGCGTTGCCGTGGTGGAGTAGTAGCCCGCGGAGCCCTGTGTTTGGTCGCTTGTTGCTCACTACAAAGAAAACTTCTGGCAAGTTCTGGATCGTAGTTATTGATAAATCCAGGACTCATCACCTGTAATGATGTCGTAAACACACAGAGACGATCCTCCTTCAAATTTGTTTATCATATCGCGGCACCATTCCAAACGGGCTTGCTTCTGAGCATCTGTAAGGTTGTGCGGCACCCATTGAAACTATCCTCATTACGTAAAGTTGCACGTGTAGAATCTTGTAAACTCTTCCTGATCCAATCTGCAGGATGTGTTTAATCTCCTGATACGTAACTCGCATATTTACGTGGATTAAATTTTTCACTGGTAGCACGTTTTCTTCCGTAACAGCCGACCAATTCTTTCCTCATGCCCCAAAGTTAGTCGACCGCGCTTGAATTCGTTATACCAACGATAAATGGTTGCCTTGGAAGCGCCTTCACCGATAATTGCCATTTGAAGCCTATCGTACGATTCATCCAGTTTCAGGCGACACTTGAAATCGTAAAAAATCATAGCGCGACATAGACACGATAATGTCGTCGCCACGATAGTTTAGTCCGCATAAAATTAGGAGGGAAATTTTAAAATTGGAACGTACCTATTTTTACTTATAAATAATTATAGTTTCAAAATTGATTGTAACTGGCCAGTCTCACATACATAAAAACTTTTTTCGCAATACTTTCTGAGTGGCTTGGTATCTCGTGAACGGTGATAGCTAGACAGTTGATTTTTTTACAGATGATGTATATCTGTTGCCGTTATAACAATAAATACTAAAAACAGTATAAAATAAATATTGCGATGAATCTTCCATACAACAAACGTGATTTTAATAGATAACTGTACGGAACCCTTTGAGCGCTGGTCCGACTCAATTTTAGCCGGTTATTTTATCTAATTTAGTCTAAATAAAGTCAGTTTGATACAAAAATTAATTATTGCTTTTACGCAATTACTTCAAATAAAGTTCGTTGTAATAAAGTGCAGACTTGTCACGACCATACCTCTAGATATTTAAAGTTCAGTGTTATAAAATCATGGTAAGATTTACATTGAATTATAATTATAACTCAATAAGCTTGATTATAATTATAATTTATGCGATAAGTTCAGGACATAATCAAAGTGAGACACCTAGATGAGACCAACACTGGACCGAAATGGGTGGTGTCGACGAAGAGAGACCTATGCTCAGCAGTGGGCGGAAGAAGGGCTGGGATGATGAGCATCTAGCTTTTATTGTCATGTCAAAGTATATAAAATAAAATAAGACTTAGTGGTGTTTGTGATGTTTTTTATGTAGTGATGTGAAATGAAGTAATGATTCTCAACTAGATTCTACAGCACTTTTCTATTTATATTAGGCTCTTGAAAGTTTTATTTATGGAAAGAGTAGAGAAGAGCACACAGTGACTGTTATTTGGCAGAAATAATGAAGTATTTTGCCATTGCCTTCTCGATTTCACTCACGAAGTAGTAACTTAAATGGACAAATCACACTAATTTGCTATTGATACATATGTACAAAGTAAGGTTAAAACTAATGAATACTAAGTCAACGATACTATATTTTATAATAAATACATAGGTACATATAAATAAACACCCAAGACCCACATTTGGCTACTTTCCAATTTGCCCTGGTTGGGGATCGAACTCAGAACCTCCGGAGTGTTGATGTTGTTGTTGTTGATGTTTCTTTCGTTTAGTGGGACAGTAGGCTAAAGGATATAGATAAATAGGCGATCGTCAAATGTTTGATGGCTCTAGACTTGAACTGGGTAGTTTCGTCCCATAAGTTAATTTCCGATAGTAAGCTGATTTTTTTTCAGAACCAATCTAAATAAATTTTCTACAGCAAATCAGTATGCATCTCAGGATTTCTTTGAACCAATAGCATCTCCCGGGATATTAAAACACCAATCAATACCTCAGCTGCACCTGTTCTAATTGAACCGCCGACTCCGCCGAGTTTACTCCTTCATGATTGCCAACCATTAAACTTGAACTCTGATTTCAAAATATTTGTTTACATGTTCAGCAAATATCTTTATCTTTACATGTACTGCAAGTTAAAAAATTCAAGGTCTGTCTGCTGCCATAGATTTAGGAGGTACAAGATATTGTAGAAACGATTTTTTTTTTGTGTGACCTTATAAGCGGTGGAATTGTACCTACTACACGAACTATCGATAAAGCAGTTCGATATTATATTTCCACGGTAAATAACTTACAAATTAACACAGTTTACAATTTGAAAAATCTAATTTTCGTGTGACGGTATTCGAGCCAGGGTGATAACGGCTTATATGTTTTGTATTAAAACTTGTCTCATTGTTGATCGCTATTTCTTTTGCTCTTATGTGGATGACAGTTATAGTATTATCTATCGCACTCATGTGGTTTTTTACACAGTAAGTAAAAAAATTTACGTTTATGTTTACTGCAATATCAGCCATGACGTACGGTGCCGAGTGCTGGGCCATAAAGAAAGCCCACATACAGAAAATGCACGTAAATGAGATGAAGGTGCTAAGATGGGCAGCAGGTGTAAACCGACTCGATAAAGCGCGAAACGAGCACATCAAAGGAAGTTTCAAGGTCGTGCCTATAGCAGAAAAACTCACCGAGAGCCGCCTACGATGGTTCGGTCATGTCATGAGACTCTCTGAAAACCATGTTGTAAAAACAGGCTTTACAAAATAATAAGAAAAGTAGAGGACGCTTACTAGCTACCTGGCGGTCCACGGTAATCAAGGACTTAGATTTTGCTCAAACAAATGTTTCGACAACCCAGGACAGACAGTCCTGGCACCGCAGAACGAGGAGAGCCGACCCCAAATAATGGGAAATTGTTAGGACAAAGAAGAAGTGTGCTGTAACATCAGGTATGGCAGCACTGTACATTCCAACAAGTTCCTTCCCAAAATCTGAACATTCCATCTTTTCCTATGCATGTCGTAAGGGATGACTAAACATCATATAAACATCATGGTCTTTGGAATCTTTAATGTGTTTTTAAAGGTATTTTCTATTATGTAACTACTGTTTATAAAGTACCTAGTTATGTGAAAAAATTATATATTCATGAATATGTATTTTTCTTATTGAGTTATATTGACTTACACTTTTAGAGTGACCAGCCACCAGAGGTACAAGTGTACAACAAAGTTAAGCTATGTGGTTACATAAAAATGTTCTTACACTTAAGAGGGTTGTTACGGTTGGATGGTGGTTAGGTTATGGTAAAATTAGAAGCCTTGGTTTCGCTCGTAAATGCTATTTTAATTAAAAAATCTATCTGCAGCGGCAGCATGCAGCACATTCAGATTTTTTTGGGACATGGAGGTCATGATTAGTTTTTCGGTAAGTATTCCATGCCCGTATAAGAATAAAGAAAACAACCACATTTTAATATGTTATAAGAACTTAAGTTTATTTGTGACTTAATTATGTTATATACTAACATATATACTTATCTTGAAAAAATATTAACTAGACGCACTAATTTCGATAGTTCATAAAATATAATTTAAAGGTCTTTCTTATGCCTAACAATTTTCAAAATGTTTATTATCACATTACAATTAAACAATTTATTTTAAATGAGGCCGCCACTTCTGCCCTGTCTTCGCCTTTACTTTGAAAAAATAACACTTGTAACGTGTACGAAACAAAAAGATTTCACAAAAATTTCCAGACCAATAGCAATCGATCTCGTCCTAATCCAAAATTATGCTCACTTACAGGTAAGTGGTAGGATTAAGTGGTATCAATCTACAGCAGACAGGTCGTGGATGGTGATGGATGGCTCAAGAAAATATCAATTTCACGCCTCGAAAAAATTGCGGCTAGTCGGTAAACCCAATATACAAGGCTTTACGCAAGAGAACTCGAATGTTAGCATGTTTTCGCAAAAAGATTAATAGACTTATTTGTCAATCATTTTCAAATGGAAAGAAAGTATCTTCAGGAACTGAAAACCTTTTTAAAGAAATCTACATGTCTAGATGGTTGATTTTAAATTAACCCTTAGCAAACTAATGGTGAGTATTCGAGGTATAATTTATTGAGATAAAAAAAATAATACAGGAACAGATAAATAAAATTTAAGTAAACTAAAAGACTAAGCTATAAAAAACCTATACAGCTAATGGTTGTAAGTAAATGAAATAAATATAAATACCTACAAAATATATTATACGTCTTTATCTCTAACGGGGTATAGTCCTCCTTGTCGTTTTCGACAACAGCGACCTCGGACAAAATCATTGGTGGGAGCATGGTTTCTACCGTGAGCCCTCTTGACCGAATTTGCAATGGTTTTAAATGTTCTGTTACACGGCATACAGTACAGTTGGCCGGCTTAGTTGTACGTGTATGTATAGGAGGGCTTAGATCTATCTTTACGTAGTTGGCCCTTAGCGTCAAGTTCACAAAGTCGGCGTCTCCGTTTCCCGTCCCCGCACCTCTCCTCCGTTGTCGCCTTGTCGAGTGTGTTACGGCAAACACACACACATTGACGAGTGCACGTGCGGATGTATAGTTTCGTTCGTAGTAGTAGTAGGCATGATTCTCCTCTTCTATAAAATGCCTAAAAAAGGGAGTCAAAAGAGATGATGTTGCTAGTCGGATTGCCTATTTAATATGTACATTATAAAAGATATTCATTAAAATAGTATTTTTAAAATAATTTTTATTTAGTTCCTAATAAATCATGCAAAAGGCTTTGTTTTTTTTTTTGTTCATATTCTTATACTTACTTCCTTTCGTTTGCAAGAAGCAATGTAACAAACATTATATTTTGACATAAGAGAATCGTATCGCATAACATTCCAATACAGAAATACGACCTGTGAAAAGTTACGAGTAATTCGTTAATAAATTGCAATTTTCTTTTTTCTTCTCCCGAAAGAGATTTGTTGCTTAATGGGGAACGACAAAGGGATAACTCCAGCAATAAATAATATCCCGCAATTTATTATATGACCGATCTCAACAGGTAGGGTCGTGCTGTCGTCTCTGATATTTCACAATCGCAACCGAGTGCTTTCTTTATATAATCTTTATGTTATATACTTACTTTTGCCCGCGTCTTTCCCATATATCCCTCAAAACCGTTTCACAAAAATAAATTCAACTTACTCCTTATTATTTTATCTCTTCGACTTTTTTTACATTGATCTGTTGCTTTTAACCGACTTCAAAAAAGCAGAATTATCGAAAGATTTTTTTTTTATGTTCCCCGATTACTCGAAGACAACTGGACTAATTTGGAAAATTCTTTCTAAGGTTCCGTACCCACAGGATAAAAACGGGACCCTATTATTAAAACTTCGCTGTCCGTCTGTCTGTCTGTTACCAGAGAGTATCTCATTAACCGTGATAGCTAGACAGTTGAAATTTTCACAGAGGATGTATTTCTGTTGCAGCTATAACAACAAATTCTGTGTATGTAAAAGTGTAGCTTTCATACAATGAACGTGATTTTTATAGATAATTGTAAAGGAAGGCTTTGTCCGACTCGCATTTGGCCTGCTATTTTTTATTCAAAGGGTTATACTTGTCCGCTGGTCTCATAGAAATTTTATCAAAATCGGTTGAGTAGTTTGGTGTTGAAATCAGTTTCTAGTTTTGAAAAATTATTCATGAAGCACGGACGAGATTTTTAGACCCGACTCTGAGTCGTGAAAAATCTACGAAGAAGATATTCTATTGCAAAACATAACATAATTGACATTACTTTATTTTTTACTGCATTCCAGGTGATTGAGAGTGCCTTGTAGAAAGAACTAAATAGTATTCTCAGTTTTCTTCATACAAACACATACATACATACACACTCACACACCTTTCTCCACTTAGATATAGAATATAGGCCTGAAGTCAAATTTGTTAGTTGTTGGTTTACTCTCTTTTCTTGTACCTAAATATTTTTGCTTTGTAAAATAATATTATATTAATAATGCTTGTTTTCTATTTAAGAAAAAACTATAGATTGTAAATCCGTTATTAGCTGTGAGTGCTGTACTTAGTAAGGTTAATATTGTAAATTATTTAAGAGCTGTGGATTTTGTGACTATAAATAAATCAAATCAAATTCACAGATTTTTCGCAATTGAGCAGCCCTATTTACAAATTGACCGGATAATCAGGAAAAAAGAGCCAGTGCGTGAATCGGAACGGTTTTAAAATTCCGTCGAATATTGAGGCGATCCCTGATTGAAATGGGTTTTCTCCATAATGAACGTCACAAAAGGTGCCCCGGGCGCCGAAGCAACATATCTGAGGATGCAACCGGGAACATTTTATCTTATATTTTCTTAGAAGACTGAGAAAGACCGAGAAAAAATAGTGTATTCTACAATTTCCTATTTTTAAACCCCGATAAAAAGAGGGGTGTTATAAGTTTTACGCTAATGTCTGTCGGTCGGTCTGTCTGTGTCATCGTACGGACTTTTCACGTGAAAGCAAGTTCCCTTGCGGTGGTTGGGAAATCCTTTTTTTTCCGCATAATTTGTTTTGTCCTAATGTTCTTTGGCAAACCGGTTGTGGCATAAAATATTTTGGCATAATAGTTCTTAGGTATAATTGTTTTTTGACATACGGGTAATTTTGGCATAATTGACTTTTAGACTAATTTGTTTTGGCATAATGTTCATTCGCATAATCTCCGAATTAGTCGCGAAAGGTACGTTATTTTATGGTTGTGCAGTAACCATCACAGGAGCGAGCGAACGAGCGTCGTCAAAGTGACAGAGACAAAGTGACCAATTTGGCGTAAATAATTTTATGCTGAATATTATGCTTAAATAGTATTATGCTTAGATACATTATGCTTAAAATAATTATGCGTAAACTGTTATGCTAACGATAAGTTTATAAACAATTATGCCAAAAAACAGTATGCAATATTACATTATGACTTAATTTTTATGATTATGGATAGGGAACCCGGTGGTTGTTAGCTATGTTTGATGAAAATCGTTTCAGCTGTTAAAAAGTAATTGGGGTTTAACAGGGCTGTCTAAATAAAAGATGAACTACAAAATATCATTGAAGTTTTTGAAAACAGAAATACAAAATATCATTGAAGTTTTTGAACAGATAATATTAAGAACCGGCCAAGTGCGAGCCGGACTCGCGCACGAAGCGTTCCGTACCATTATCTATAAAAATCACGTTTGTTGTATGGGAGTACCACTTAAATATTTGTTTTATTCTGGTTTTAGTATTTGTTGTTATAGCGGCAACAGAAATAGGTACATCATCTGTGAAAATTTCAACTGTTTAGCTATCATGGTTCATGAGATACAGCCTGGAGAGAGACAGACGGACAGACAGACGAACTGACAGACCGACGGACAGCGGAGTCTTAGTAATATGGTCTCGTTTTTACCCTTTGGGTACGCAACTCTACAAACATGCCTAATGAAAACCTATAAAAATCGTCACCCTGTTTTACATCAGCCGAAGCGGAATTTTTAAACGTTAAATCGTAGGTAACTTCCATTAACGGTTTTTGTCAGAGCCACCTGCTTTTAATTCAATTCAATAGTCTCTCGCGGTTTGGCTTCAGTTTTCATTCAAACGGTGCAGCGAGGGTCCTCCACGTGACCCGCTCCAAGTCGAAACTTTTCGGGGTCAGCCGTTCACATTGGACGAGTAATAGATTTCATATGAATAATAAAAGTATTTTTGTTTGTTTACTGTAACCAAACTTCGAGTATAATGACAATAATAATCATAAAATAAATAAAAATATAAAGGGACGAATTACACTGATTGAGCTAGCCCTGAAGTAAGTTCGAGACTTGTGTTATGGGAAACTAACTCAACGATACTATATTTTATAATAAATACATATATAACTGAACTGAAACTGAATATTTATATTTATATATATATAAGTATAGATAAACGTCCAAGAACCAGGACAATTGAAAAAGGCTATTTTCTAACTTGCCCTGACCGGGGATCGAACCCGGAACCTCTGGGTGGCGGGATAGCATGGTGACCACTACGCCACGGAGGTCGTCAAAATCACGTATTCACAACAAAAAGTTTTACAAGATAAATTTAGCCCTGGCTCTCGGACTAGGATAACCTGTAGCCTGTATCCCGAGAACCAGTTCATCCCTATTATAAGTTCTAGATACAATAGAATTTTTGTTGTAAAGATTAAATTTTGAATTTAAAATAGATGATTACAAAATAATAATGACATAACATTACATAAAATGTGTATAAATTTTATTTGCATGCATAACCATTTCTTACACTAATTTTGAAAAAAATATGTGTTTAAAATATGAAATTTGAAAAAATTTTGTGTTTAAAGTATGTTTCCGTAGGTCTGCAGTGCAGGTTATAAAACATGTTTATTTGCTAGGCAAATTAAAAAACCCTCAATTGTCAAGAACACCATCTAGTGATGAGTAGCGGAACTACCTATATGACTTGTAATCCGTAGCGCCATCTATTATTTTTTTTGGGAAAGCCCTGACTTTCAATCGTTAAACCCCAATAACTTTTAAACGGCTGAACCGATTTTCATCAAATATAGCTGAGAACCACCGCAAAGGAACTTGCTTGCACGTGAAAAAACCGCATCGAAATCGTTCTATCCGATCGAGCGCTACGATGCCACAGACAGACTGACAGACCGACAGACATTAGCGTCAAACTTATAACACCCTTCTTTTTTCTCAAGGGGTTAAAAATACTTTTTTGTTTCGGGATTAATTTTTTTACTTTGTCTTAGTACATCGGTAGAATATACACTACAAATAAGCAAAAAATCAAGTATTATTTTTAAAATGGTCGTGCAAGGAATTTGCCTCACTTACGTGTGCATTCCCGGATATTGTTTACCGTTTTTGGAAAATTAATTATAGAGGTAGATTTAACACATAAAGACCATCCTGTCCCATCATCTTTAATACATATATACTATAATCACGATGTAATCCATGACGAGGCAGACAAAACCCTAGATCATAAGACTTTTTATAAGATTTTTATACATATTTGTTTCGCTTTTTTTTTCTTATGAATATCTACTTATTAGTCTTTATTTAGCTTAGCTTTTCTAGGCACAATTGCCACTTTTGGCGTATGTGCGTAGAAAAGCTTCACGTTCTCACTTTGGACTGTAAACAGTAGTTCATAAAATAGTTTGAAGGGTTATCTAGTGCCTGGTCAAGACAGAATTTTAAATTTAGTCTTCGTTTCCTATCAATTGAATTATTTCAAATGGGGGCAGCACTGGACCCCGAAAAATTCAGGTTTCCCCTAAATTCACCTGGGCCAGAACACTCGCTCAATGTGAAGATAGTTCAATGACGGGATCCAAAAATATTCCCATGCACAATGATACCTCGCTTTTATGAGCTCTTTTATTAATTTAAATTGAATGCAACTGTGAAACTTTAAGCATTTTTTTACAAGCGTAGGAGGATGCTTTTTCATTGTAATTATTTTCTTTTGTGTTACTTATTTGTAAAATGTGACACTTTTTTAAAAGTTATTTATTTAAGTCACACAATTATTACATGCTTTACTTACATTTTAAGCAATACGAGTACCAAAAAAAACCTATTTGGGTTTATACGTGGTAAGGCGAGTTACTACAATGTTATACAGTAAATATATAGTTTTTAAGCATTAATTTACATTTGGTACTATCTTTGAAATTACTTATTTCCTCAATAATATTTATTTACTCTATACTTTAGGTACCTCTTTTGGGTAGGTTTTTTTAAAATCTAGTAAACGTAAATCAGAATAAGCGCTTTTTTACAATCCCTAAGATTACCAATATACCTACATAGTAACGCCATCCTACTCACTTGACTCTCATTTATGATTTTTACCGGCAACACATTACTAAATTAAAAGTTTTGGAGGAGAACCAGCTGTCATTTTTTTGCCCCTAGACGAATAGGAAAGTATATAACTTCCTATAACTTGTAAGTAACTAAAATCACTCAACTTTATATCACCGAAACGCCATAAAATATTATCGAAAGACATAAAAATTTGATCACCGTGTCCCATGTGTTCTCTGTAAAATTATGACATTATGGCCCGATAAACTTTCAGCCCTATTCAGCGATGACAATGCGACGATGTAAGGAGTATAACCTTTGCATAGCGTCGTTAATTTTACGCTGGATACGTTCCAGATAGGCACACGGATATAGGAGTACTAGATGTGCCTCTAGAAAATTGTACACAATTCTACTTACATCTACGGCATTAGAATAAATTGTGCAGTGTATATATTTTTTAAGTTTCGAGCTATTTAATACTACATTATCTCTTCAGTGGTCGTTACGAAGCGCTGGTATCGGTAGCTTTTCTTTAAAAATAAATTATATTTTAATATACTTTACACGTAACGTAAATTATACTAATTGACGTGTAAAAGTGCCTGTAAAGGTCTAATTACTGAATAAACATTTGAATCTTTGAATCTTTGAATCTGTTTCCAATAATAAAACAATAGATAAACAATTGACCTGGGAGGAATTCCTCCCAGTGACAGGTAAGGGGTTAAGAATAAAACTTATACTCATTACACACTAATATTTACAAATAAAAAAGCCCGGTAATTCTTTACCCTGCGGCAACGTGCCCAGAAGGCTGGCAGCATTGCCACGTTGTATTAGAAATAGAAAAAGAGGCAACTTTAGTTCATAAAAATTGGCTGTTTTTCTATTTCTTGGGTATTTCGTTGCCTCATAGAATGTAGAGTGAAAAAAATACACTTTAATAAACTTTCGTCTAAGACGGGTCTTCCCTATGGAGTGCGGAGGTCAGACGGCATTCACTCTGTGTAGAAAATGGTTTTTAACCTCGTCAAATCATCTAGGTTAGGAAGCGGACCCCGGACTCTGAAGCGTTATCGCTGAGGAGGCAACTGGGAATACGCTCGAATGATGATGAAACTTTAGTCTAAGAGCTAGGTCACATCTAGTTCCATATTCCATGGTACTTTACCGTCAAAACATAGTTTGCTTGAAGGCGCCGGTATTTCACGCCAATATCTTAACCGAAGCCTTAACTTAGAACCAACTATTGTCATGCTAACGAACTGATGTATCGGAGATTGGATGCCATTAGTTACTTGCCAATGCTTACAGTAGTTATGTATTTGCGTTATCGGATATTAATTCAACGATACCAAATTTTGTAAAGATACATACATAGATAAACATCCAAGACCCAGGTCAATCTGAAAAAGATTATTTTCCATCTTGACCTGACCGCGGTTCGAACCCGAGACCTCTGGTGTGACTGCGTGGCATGATGACCACTAGACCACAGAGATCGTCAAATATGTACTAGTTCCGCCACTCGCCACTAGATGGTGTCGTAGGGGTTTTATTTTCAAATTTGCCAGGCAAATAAACTTTTTCGTAATTGTCAATAAAGAACCAAAACATTTGTACCCCCCTGCTATATAATACAAACGTAAGCGATCTCTTTTGAACTTTCAAAGGGCCTTGCCAGCTAAATAGTTCTGAGTAACATCTATTTATTTAATTTTTTTGAACTAACGTTGAAACACCGTTGTTATCAAATTTTGGAATATTTTGCTGTTACTTTTGCTTTCCTCTATTATTAATCAAACAGTGGTATAATTTGCGTCAGACGTACAGCCGGCATGAATTGTTTAGTAAAGCTCGGGACTAATTACTGAGGAACCTCAGTTTAATTCGCTGTCGTTTTAAATATTCACTGCTATAGCTGTCTCTATGATTCAAAGATTCAAAAAGATTCAAAGATTCAAATGTTTATTCAGTAATTAGACCTTTACAGGCACTTTTACACGTCAATAAGTATAATTTACGTTACGTGTAAAGTAATTATTAATGGATTTAATTTATTTTTAAAGAAAAGCTACCGATACCAGCGCTTCGTAATGACCACTGCTGAGGAAAAACGCCGAAAGAAACTCATTTTCACAGTATTGGTCGCCTACTCGCCAGAAGGGCTTTGTCATATTATTATTATTGTCTTTTAATTAATAAATACTTATAATATAATAATATGTTGACACATTATAACATGTAATGCTTGCGAACAAGTAAACTAACATAAATTACGTAATAAAAGATAAATAATAGAAAGTAGTCAAAAAAGCGAATCTACGATGACTTGTGTCTCTTTAAGATGCTTTATAGGTAGTGATACTTGTTTGTACTCGTAAAAGCTTTATTGTAAATACATAAATACAAAAATACAATTTAAGAGAAAAAGCATTGTACAAAGGCGGACTTATCCCAGATAGGGAACTCTTCCAGTCAACCTTAATACTTTTACTGATACTTTTTATTAGGTAATAAGTAGTGATACTTTTGTCCTTCCATGCTGGTCTAAGAGAAAAGAAAAAAACAAAGAATGTTCTAGCTGCTTCTATACCCGTGCAGATCATAGATGCAGTAAGGTAAAATGCGAATAATGTTAAATGCGCAACCCATCACTATTTTGATTCCTTTTGGGTTCCGTGCCCCAAGGGTTAAAACGTGACCCTATTACTAAGACTCCGCTGGCCATCCGTCCGTCCGTCTGTCGGTCTCCAGGCTGTATCTCATGAACCTTGATAGTTATACAGTTGAAATTTTCACACATGATGTATTTCTGTAGCCGCTATAACAACAAATACTAAAAACAGAATAAAATAAATACTTAAGGGGGCTCCCTTGTAACAAACGTGACTTTTTCTAAAATGTTCATCTTCTAAAATAGTGTATATTTCATTTTCACCATCATCATTAATTATTTATATATTGTATGTATGTTTATGTATGTATATACATAAAATAAACGTAGGTATATGTAGGTACATTTATTAGGATTTATTTAGTAATTATTCTGCGCCGCAACTAGATCTCTGTTTATCCTTATGGTGGACTGGGAGAGAACGCTTTTAGCGTTAAGTCCGCCAATTGTAAACAATTGTATGTTGTGGATAAATAAAGTTTTATAAATAAATAAATAAAATTATCATACACTCGCATTTGGCCGGTTATTCCATATTCGTCCAATATTATGATAAAAGTGGCCTATGAGTTTTGCGGCTCAGGACTCTGTCTGTCATATTAGAGATAAAGACGTAATAGTATGTATCAAACAAACACACAATCGTACATTTTGTCTGTCTGTTTATTATATTAGTCTAAATCAGTCTTTCCCAAAGTGGGCGATAACGCCCCCTTGTGGGCGCTGGAGGCTTTAAGGGGGGCGGTAACGGGCCCAGAATAAAGTTGGGGGGCGCTGATGTGATTTAAGCAATGAGTGATTTATAACTTCAGCTATTTCATATTTTAAAATTCACTGAAATTAAAATCCTCTTACTACACAACATCCATTTATTAGTTCATATTTATATCCTTTTTTATTGTACAAATATAAACTAAAAATGTAATTAATATTTATTATTTTAATGCGTTCACAACGCTATTTATATCGTTAAAGGAATCAAACACTGAAAAAATTTCGTGTTTTAAAGTTTCGCAGGTGAGGTCCCCACTTCCGATACTCTTTATTAATGTAAAATTGTATTATTATTGCTATTTTTTTATTTAAAATGAACAATGTTCATTATTGTTATTTTTTTATAAAAGATACTCTAATGTACTGGTGTATGTATTATTATTGCTCTCTCTTGTAAAATAGTCTAGTTTAGAATATAGGTTAAATTAAACTACAGGCAAGATAAATATGTGATTCAGGTTTTTATGGTGAAAAAAATGGGGGGCGCTACAAAATAACTGATTTTTTAAAGTGGGCGTTTGACAAAATAAGTTTGGGAACCTCTGGTCTAAATAAAATGAGTTATGTAAATAAAAAAGTCTGAGACTAAAACTCGCAGCCAAATTGTATCCAATCACCAACTAAAATGACAGTAAGTATTTTATGTAGTAGTCACTCATTTTGTATAAATTGCACCATGTAGAACGAGTAAAGCTGCTAAAATAATGCCTGATTGAAAAGTTTTAATTTGGATTTTCAACAACACTGGATCTATTCAGCTTACATTGTTTGTACGATCATTGCTTTTGACACACCTTTGTTCGATTTACATTTTCATCTATATTGTGTAGGTGTGTACTTACTGTTACGAAATAAAGCTATGGAAATTACTTTGTAAGCGTTAGCGTTAGGATTAAAATGTATGTTACTTGCTCATATGTCACTCACCGCCGTAAATCACACTAATAATCACCTTTTTTGCATTTTTGATCCATTCGAATTTTACTACGTTGCAATGCAACCTGGTTGCCACTACAAAGTTGTTTTGCGCAGAAAGGATTCGTTCTTGACGCTCTTTGGCTTAATGATCTAATGATCGTTAAGGCGATTCACACACTGCTCCGCACCCCGCTGCGTAGCGCAGGGCCACCATACGAAAATCACGCGCGTAGACGCGTAGTCAGTGTGTTGTACTATGCGTGTTTTCTATATAAATTGAGGTATGTATACAGTCCGGCCCCGCGCTACGCAGCGGGTGCGGAGCAGTGTGTCAATCGCCGTACTTAGTGTGAAAACTACAAAGATACTTCTAACTTCGACCGTTCATGAAGTACTCATAAATTGTAAAAGTAAAGGAAATATTTCGACGCAAACCTTGAAAATTTAATGAAAATTTTGAATGCAAAACATTTATTTCACATACTACAAGTATGTCCTAGCTACCAGATCGCACCAATCTTCTCATCAATCTGGGGCATTGATCAGACAAATAATAAAATCGTTGGGCGTTGCGTATCTAGAGTTAATATATGATAGTTTCACGCGCCCAACGATTTTATTATTTGTCTGATCAATGCCCCAGATTGATGAGAAGATTTGTGCGATCTGGTAGCTAGGACTTACCGAATTATTTTTTAGCTTTTAGTACATTACCTACATTATTTTTATTGTAATAAAACCGTTTAACATAAAAATATTTTTTTAATTAATTTATTTTCAAGTTTTTAGTTTTGCTCCTAGATGATACTTCTCATTCTACTGAGTTCATTTAATGCCTCACTATTCTACTAATCAAGCCCTTTCATTAGACATCTATATTGAGGTAGTTGTGGAAAATATGTAATCCGCCATTTTGTGGCGGCGGCCCTTTTAAATTTTATTTTTTTATAGTGAGCTCTATTCTACCAATAAAGCCCTTTCATTTGATACCCATATAGTAGTAGTTGTGAAGTAATATGTAATCCGCCATTTTGTATCGGCGGCCATTTTGTATTTACAGTCATAAAAAATGATTATTATTGTATTGTCATCAAGATTAAGAGTGGGTACCAAATATCAGATCGATCTGGTGTCAGGAAGGGGGTAAAATTCCAATTACTAAATTTGACCCAAACAAAAAACAAATACCTAAATGAACTGGCCAAGCTAAATAAAACCGTTTAAAAAAATGTTTATTATTGTATTGTCGTCAAGATTAAGAGTGGGTACCAAATATCAGATCGATCTGGTGTCAAAAAGGGGGTAAAATTCCAATAACTAAATTTGACCCAAACAAATAAATGAACAGGGCAAGCTAAATAAAACCGTTTAACCGTATAAAAACCGTTTAAAAATGATGTTCACAGTAAATAATAAATAAATAAATATACAGGGACAAATAACACTGATTGAGCTAGCCCCAAAGTAAGTTAGAGACTTGTGTTATGGGATACTAACTCAATGATACGATATTTTTATAACAAATACATATACAGATAAACATCCAAGACCCAGGACAATTTTCTAACTTTCCCTGACTGGGGATCGAATCCGGGACCTCTGGGTGGCGGACTAGCATGGTGACCATGACGCCACGGAGGTCGTCACAAGCTTACAATATGTTTAAAAGACCTTTCAACGATATCCCACAGGATGGGAGAGCCGAGAAAAAAAAATACTTTTACTTGTATGGGAGCTATTGTAAAAATTATTTTTTTCAATATTTTATTTTACCACTTTTTTGGCATGATTAATAAACGGTATATATAACCGTTTAGCAGATAGAGGGGGAGGGGGACATTTGACTCTAACAAAAATGTTCACTTTAAAATCAAATATTTCAAAAACGGTTCCCTAAATCGAAAAACGGTGTTCACAAACTCATAATATTTTTGAAAGACCTATTCAATGATACTGCACATGACTGATTAGTCGAGAAAAAAATTTACTTTTCACTTTACTTGTTTGGGAGCTAACTTAAAAAATTTTTTTCAATATTTCTTTTTACCACTATTTTCGCATAATTTATATACATACCCATGCAAAATCATAGCTTTCTAGTACTTATAGTCACTGAGTAAACCCGCGGACGGACGGACAGACAGACAGACAGACATGGCGAAACTATAAGGCACCCTTGTTTACGACGGAACCTTCATTTTAGTACGGAAGATTTTGGTACGGAATCATTCGCCTTGCACTTAGCCGATTTTTAGTATGTTATTTACACAATAAAAGACTAGTTTTATATGTTTTCATTGTATCAAAACTGGTTGTAAAAAAATATAAATATCTGCAAATTAAAAAAAAAGGAAATTCTATAAAACCCGTTTTTTTATGTCAACCACATACTACAAAATGATTGAGATCAGATAACGTTTAGGGGTGGAAAACGTTTCCTCCATATGCTTCTTTTTTTGTATGGACGGAGCGCGGGAAGTTTAGCACTTCCCTCTATTAATTTCATTATTCAAGTACATTTCACAAGCAATTTGGGTTGAAAACCGCGTGTCGTGGGTTGAAAAAAATCAAATGCACGCGATTTTGAATCGTTGTTTTAATTAACAAACTGCTCGATAATTGCGAGCTTTAACTATGGCAACTGTTGAAACTACTTTCGGCCAAATATTCCCTCCGAAAGTTAGTCCTAGCAATTTGACTAATTTTGTACTGGATGAGCTGAATCAAGTTTAATTTACGGCAATCAAGGATGATGGCAAGAAGTTTAACGACTTATAATCCATCTAAACCAAAACCGAATTTATCACAAAAAGAGAAATTTCCGCCTTCCTTCTTCAATATTTTTTTGGCGAAAATGTCGGGAAATGGTTTAAAAACGTTTTTCAATTTTAATTTTAGAACACTTGAAGCGATTTATTTAGCAAGTGGATCGTTTCAATTAAGAGTCATTTGTTATTTTGTGTTTAATAAAATTCGAAAATCTCTATCTGTTTTTCTCAAAGTACTCTCTTTTTTTAATTTTACCGTTAATCTCATCACATTCTTACAAAAGTATTTTCAATTTCAATTTATTTATTGTTTTTCCATTATGTTAGAAACTTTCAAGAAAAATTCGGGGCAGATAAAGGTAACCGTAGGTACAGTAGTAAAAGTACAGTACGGCTTTTAAAGTCAAGGGGGTCAGGATATAAACTTTCAAGAAAAAGTCGAAGTCAGATAGACTTCGACTTTTTCTTGAAAGTTTATATTACAGAGTCAGTTGCTAAAGAGGTAAGAGGTACAACTCCCTATTTCCATTTTAGGAACTTAGCAGTTTGCTGGCTCTAATTAATTATGCATAAAGTTTAAAATAGGTTGAGGAGCAGCGTAACTTTATAGTGGTTTCAAGGTTGGCAGTTCGAGTGCGTAGATCAAGTGACGAGGGCCCTCGACGTGAGAGGACGGTATCACGGTTAGCTAGCGTTAATATTGCGATATTTTATTGATTTGATTGAGAAGCTCGGTGGCTCGGCGGGAGAACGGATTACCAGCGCTATCGTAAGTTAATTGACCCCGGTCGTGGTCGTCCACACTTGGATGGGTGATCACAAGTAGCATAAGTACAGTCAAGTAGCAAGATACCTGACCAGGCCCTCTATTTATATCTTGAATTTTCTCATAGACTAAAAATAATATTAACATGAATAACATGAAAATTTATATTCAGACAGATTTTAATTAAGTCTTTCTGAATATATATTTTTATGTTAATATTATTTTTAGTTTAAGAGAAAATTGAAGATATAAGTAGAGGGCCTGGTCAGGTATCTTGGTACTTGACTGTACCGAAGTAAGTAGTAAAACTTATTTGAGATATTTTTTTAATATAAAAACTATTTCAACAAAAAAGTTTATTTCTTTTGATAAATCAATGAGTATTAAATAGCTCACTATGACTTATGATGTAGTATAAGTAAACACTGGATTGAGCCTCTAAACTAACCAATCAACTCTCACTGACCATCAAATAGATCATATAAACTTTTTTCTCGGTAGTTCAATAAGTAATACAAAAGAGCATTACGTGAGTTAGGTATTTATGACTAAATCAAGTTAATTAGAAACGATCTACGTACAACTGAGTAAAACCGCGGACGGACAGACTGACAGACAGACAGACATGGCGAAACAATAAGGGTTCCTTGTTTACTACGGAACCCTAAAAACAGAATAAAACAAATATTTAAGTACCAATAAAACAAACATGACACATACAAGTTACTTAGAAACGACCTACGTACAACGTTTGAAAATTCCGTGTTGCTAACGAAACTCCCGTTCACGTATATCAAAGTTTAGATTGACTATCAACACAATACAAACTATCGGGCGACTCCATTAGTATTGGGGCTAGCTAACTAGTGCCTAGTTCTAAGTTGATTTCCGCTTTTTAGCTTCAGCAAACTGGCTGCACTTGCAGCACACCACCAAATATACGTGCATTTTACAGTCATAGGTAAACATTTAGACTGCGGGCAATATGTCAGAATACGCAGATGATGCCAGTAATCTGAGAAAAATATGAGTTAGATTATCTAAAAATAATACTAAAAAATCAAAAAGATATTCCGAAGTGGAGGGCTATCCGCTATTTTCCAACAAGTCAAATTAAATACTTTTTTCTAAACGTCAAAACAAACATTTTCTGTCAAAGATTTAGAATATACAAGTAGTGTTTTCTGTGGTATTTGTATGAAATACAGGCAGATGACGTCATAGTTTCTTGGAGTCAAATAGCGCTCTTATTATCATTTTTTTATTGCATGTCTAAAATCACGTTAAAATCGATATGTTTAAAGATAAGTGACATTATTTTGCGACGTTGTATTTCCTCATCAGTACAAAATAATTTATATTTGAACCAGGAAATTTCCCAATTGTACCAAGGCATGACGTATCGCGAACTTGAAATGCGCTTTATCTTCAGCATTTAGATAGAATAAATAAAAATACAAGTACAATTATATATTTATTTATTAGGTTATCTGAAATGTTTAGCATCATGCCTATTGACTGTTCAAGCTTTGCTAAAAAAATCTTGAGTAGAGTAGATACTTAGGTGAAGTGCTCGATGGCCCGGTGGGAGTATGCATTACCAGCGCTTTTATTATTAACTTTAGCTACGAAAAAAAAGGAGTATATATTCCGGATCCTTTTTATTATTTTGTCAATGAGGTTTGAATTAAAGGAGTTGGTATTAAATATGCAAAAACGGTTTTACTCACGTAGCGTAGTAGAAAAAAGCCGACTATTTTTTATACATTTAGCTATGTCATCTCACGTTACTTTTAATAAAAACTTGAGAGGTTTCAAGGGACACCCGGATTTATATATAGAATTAATATTCTAAATTAATATGTCTAAATAACATTCAAACTCTTTTCTGCATTCTAGAATCAAGTTTTTATTATCTTCATAAATTTGAATAAACAAAAAGTGTCGTTACTACTATTTTTTTTCCGTCTAGGACGTGCGTCTAGTTTCGCACCGCGCGATTAGGAACTTCGTTCCAATATTAAAGTACATATTGGTTTGGATAACAATCTACTTGGTTGACTAATTGACTTTTACCGGTACAGTTGAACATTTATTCAAATATGTTTCCGTTGCTTTACTGTTGGAAATATAATCGAGATCATTGTTTAAGAGTAGTGTAAAAATATACCGAGACAACAGTGGTTGAGTGCTGCCTAAGGACATCTGACATAGCTTGACGATTGCCATACAATGATGACAGCCGGTACCAACGGTTTATACGTGCCTTCTGAAGCACGAATACAAATGAACAAATGAACGAATAATAGTGGTGATCAAAAGGTAATAGTGAAAAACTTAGCTTACCTTCATCATTGTGAAATATCCTCTAAGAACTAATACCTACACTTTCCTGTTATGGCGTCTTTATTTTTCCCTGGTATTACGTCACAAATACATTCGCGAATTCCCTAGCGAGACAAAAGCGTCGTTCAAACTGTGAGACGGAATGCAACGGACGGAAAACCGGAAGGCGAGGTGGGAGGAACCGGAAGCGGGAGAACGCCACGCCGCTGGACGCAATCACACCGAACAAAGATAAAATTCATTCGCTCAAATAGTTTGCAGACTGTCGGCGCAACACGAAGGCTTTTTCTTTGAAGGAGCCGCCGCCGACTATGTTGCGCGCCGACAGTATGCAAATGCAAATAATTCCAGCTGTTTAGGTGATTGAACAACTCCAAATATCTAACAAAAGTTAAAAAGAAAATAATAACAAATGAAGCGTGTTGAGTTGCAACTAGAAATAAGTATTCCATAAATATTAGAAAATGTATGTTTGTACGTCTTAAGCCAAATGTTATTAAAACAATTCTGCAGATTCGTGACAAAATTCATTAAAAAAAACGACGGGTTGCACTCCGGGAGTGCCGGCAGAAGTGAAAACTTGAATTGTGCATTTTTGATATTTTAGAATGGTTAGGGAATAATTTTGCACGAATTGTTTTAATTATCAGTACAAAAGTACTATCATTTATGTGGTAGAATACAATATTTATTTATTGCGCTATCGTACACAAACATGACAATTTATATTACATTAATTAAACACTTTATATACACGAATTTTACGAATACACAGCAGTGTGGCCACTACACAGACGGTCGAGCCATCAGCTGTCACTACCGCGCCGGCCGTCTACTCTCCATCCGTCTTACGAATTTTCGATTAGGGTCACGTGTCCCCTGACGCCCTGACGCGAGTTTGACATTTGCCCATTACAAAAAAAGTGTACAACGCCGCTAAAGAAGTTTTCACTTCAAAAATTTAGCGAAGAATACTATTAAAAAATTCAAAAACTCTTAATTTTCAAACAATATTTATCGTTGTGAAAATTAGCTCCACGAAGTTTATATAAAATGAATGTCGCATGATAGCGTCAACTGTCGCCCAATGTCAGCTATGACAGCAATTTTATTGGCGTCAATAAATACGCCAGTTACGGTATTAGCGGGAAAAGAGATATAGTTTTTAAGTACTTACCAACTTTAATGTACTTTTGAAATGGTATTTTTTACATTGAATTATGCTTATATAATATTATAATTAGCTGATCATTACACATCGTTGTAAGGGGAGGTCATGAGCTGCGTTTAATTCAGCTCAAGCGGATTCAGTCGTAGATACCGGCGCCAGATCCGATACCGCCCGATAGTTTGTTGAATATATCAATTGTACACAAACTAAATAATATTTTCATCTCATCTACTCAAAAAACGATGTTTTCATCCCAAAATATTTGGAGCTATAAAGTTACTGCTTATTCTATCGGGACTAAAAAGTGAATAAGAAAATCTCTAGAGATTAAAACCAATTTGAAAACTGAATACGAGTGTAATCTATGTTGAATTAAAAATAATGTTGGCAGTCCAGCAAAAAATATTCTTTCGTTAAAAATACTAATTCGGAAGGGTATGATTCAATATGCTGTAAAGATGAATTAAGTGATGTATTATCATTCCTAGTAAATTTAATATTACAGACAGGTATTTTCAAAGATAAACTCAAAGTTTCCTTGATAAAACCACTTCATAAAAAAGGAAACAAATCAAACTTTATACTAGTTGCATTACCTTCCATCTTTAACGTCTTAAATTTTTTTAAAAAGTGAAGCATGAACATTTTTCTGGATTATTTCATAAATATAATATAATAAATCAAAATCAATTCGGTTTTCAAAAAAATAAATCTACAACGCATGTTATCTTTAATTTAATAAATATGTATATCTTGAATAATGTTCATGAAAAGAAGTGAACGTCTGTACTGTTCTTAGACATGACGAAAGCATTTGATTTTGTTTCACATAAATTATTACTGGACAAATTAGAATGCAAAAGCATAAGGGGTCTGGGCTTAAATTGGATTCGTATTTGTCTGATAGAGTCCAATGTGTAGAAGTTGAACAAGTGGATAAAAATGCGATTGTTCAAACGAATACATCAGAAGCAAAACAAAATAAATTTAGTGTGCCACAAGGAAGTGCTTTAGGGCCACTTTTGTTTATATTTTATATTAATGACTTGATAGATAATATTGACCAAAAACAATCTTATTTGCTAATGACATATCAATAATAATTGCCACTGAATAAAATTCTACCCGACAACAACAAAAAATTACATTTTTTAAAATTTACAATTAGTAGTTGATTGCTTTAATGAAAATAATTTTAAAATAAATCAAAAACAAAACTAATGAATTTTTATAATTTAAACAATCAACCAATTGACATAAATTTTGACGGAAAAGTTCTAAAGAATGCAAGTAAATACGACATTTTTAGGTTTAATTATTGATACGAAGTTAAATTGGAAGCGACACATACACAACGTCTGCGTTATATAATCAAATTCGCATAAGCCATTTCTAAACTAAATAGAATAGCAAATAACAATAAAGCTTCAAGGCGGCCCTTCCCGGCCGCTCTGTTTTCAACACGAGCATAGCTTGAAAAGCTTGGTGTTTCATCCAGGGCAATGCTAGAAAAAGAGGCAAACCAAAAAGAGAGAGATAGCGCCTAAGGCCATGGTTTGCATTCTATTAAATGAAATTAGTATTATTATTAACTATCCACTGAACGAATATTAACTATTCATACGATGCGGAAATTTCATAAAACTTGTTCCAGGAGATACGTGTTTACCAGTAAGCCTTACAAGGATGTGAAATAAATGGTTCGTATTCAAAATTTTCATTTCATTTGTGAGGTTTGTATCGTATGTAATATGTATGTATAAATATTTTCTTTACTTTTACAATTTATGAGTATTTTATGAACGGTCGAATTTCAGCAAAAATTTGTGCAAAAAAGCAGATTTTTGAAGGCTTATACTGACTTTGTTTTTCGAAGTTTCACTTTTTTATTTCGATAGGAACATAGAAATAGCGTCTAAGATATCTGTGAGTTCAAAAGTTTTCAAGAAAGATCAGATACAACGCCATTATCACGTACGAGCGTTTGTATGAAAAGTAAGACGGGAAGGCCGCTCTTAACAGCGTATTTTGGATATGTAGAGTCTATAATTAGATATGGTTTAATTATGTGGGGAAATAGTACCAATATACAAAGAGTGTTTCGGGCACAGAAAATATGCATTAGGGCAATTTGCGAGATACCATCATATATTTCAAGTAGACCTTGTTTCAAATCTCTCTGCCATGCTTATATATTTTAGAAATAAGCATCTTCCTATGAACAACACGAAATTGTAATAGACTCGTATTTAATCTAGTGCCCAAAAGTTAAAAAATATATATAAAACTGTTATGCCATGTGTAAAGAGATTTATAATAAATTGCCATCTGCACTAAAAAAAGCTCCCGTTAAATAAATTTAAATCATGTCTGCGTAAAGGCTGCTTAAAACAAAGTTTTATACAATTAAGGAGTTTTTAGAATGTATAGTTAAAGATTGCGATTTCGATGCATGAATAAATGAATAATATATACGTTAGAAAACTTTAATTTGCATGCTGTTTAATATGGCTAAATAGGTTCAAGCTAGTGTTTTAAATTGTATTTTAAACACCTGTACTGTACATTCATTTATTGCAAATAAAATCTTATCTAAAAATAAAGAATTTTGTTGTAAAATAAAAAATAATTGGCACAGACGTCGTGATTTTTAGGGTTCCGTAGTAAACAAGGAACCCTTATATTTTCACCATGTCTGTCTGTATGTCTGTCTGTATGTCTGTCTGTCTGTCTGTCCGTCCTCGGTTTCACTCAGCGACTATAAGTACTAGAAAGTTGTGATTTGGCACGGATATGTATATTAACTATGCGGAAAAAGTGGTAAAATAAAAGACTGAAAATTTTTTTTCTTAGGGTACCTCTCATACAAGGAAAGTGAAAAGTCATTTTTTTTCTTGACTAACTAATCATGTGGGGTTTTGTTGAATAGGTCTTTCGAAAATATTATGAGTTTGTGAACAACGTCTTTCGATTTAAGAATCCGTTTTTGAAATATTTGGTTTTAAAGTGAACATTTTTTTTAGAGTCAAGTGTCCCCCCCTCACCCCCTCTATCTAAACGGTTATATATGGACACATGAAAAAAATTATATTTTTTAAAGTATTTATTGTATGAAAACGACACCAAACAAAGGTTAGTATTAAATTGTTGGTTGAAGTCTGATTAGGTTATGTAGGTGTTCTTCTTTTCCTTATATTCTGTTTAGGAAAGTAGAGTGTGCTACTCGGGTACGGTAATATTTTTATCTCGGGCGATATACATGAATCTCTCGCTTCACTCAAGATTCCATCGTAAAATCACTCGCTGGCTCGTGATAACAAAGTATTACTTTATCCCCTTGTAGCACAATCTACTATTAAATAGGATGTATAAACAGAAATACATTGACTCCCATGTTGGAAAATACGTGGGGCGCACTATAAGTTTCCGGAATGAATATGAAAAAATACTATTAAAGGTACAAAATTAATTTATTGTTTTTCAAAATAATCTCCCTTGGCGTCTATGCACTTTTTCCTTCGATGAAACCAGTTTTGAAAACTTTTGTGCCACTCCTCTGTGGTGACCTCTGAAACGTGTTTTTCATACTCCTCGACAGCCTCTTCTGGTGATGAAAATCGTTGACCGCGTAATTGGTTCTTAATTTTTGGGAACAGAAAAAAGTCACAAGGTGCCAGGTCGGGACTGTATGCAGGATGACTCATGAGTTCTACATTTTCGCCTTCAAAAAGTCATTTGTCTGTCTGGCCGTGTGAGAACTAGCATTGTCGTGGTGCAGGATGATACGGCGTTTACGGTTATTTTTACGGAGTTCGTCAATAACTTCCGGCAAACAAATGGTCGTGTACCAGTCACTATTCACTGTACGACGATTCTCTAAAGCAACAGTAGCCACGTGTCCAGTTTTATTAAAAAAAGAAGCAATCATCCGCTTAGATGCACTTTTCACGCGCGCCACTTTGGTTGGTTTCGGCTCATCTTGAAAGACCCATACGCTCGATTGCTGCTTTGTTTTGGGATCGTAGCAATAAATCCATGTTTCGTCACCTGTTACTATGTCCCACACCAAATTTGACGCACCTTCGTTGAATCTGGTAAGCATGGCACTGCACCAAGTGACGCGGTCCATTTTTTGAGCCTCGGTCAAGTTGTGTGGGATCCACCGCGAGCACAGCTTTCTCACACCCAAATGTTTGTGTAGGATTAATTGTATTTGACTCATGCCTATTTCTAAGGATGCGCGAATTTCATGGTAGGTCACATGCCTGTCTGTTTCAATCATACGGCGCACAGCATCGATGTTTTTGTTGGTCACAGCGGTGGACGGCCGACCATCGCGAGATTCGTCACTGAGATTGATACGACCACGCTTGAATTCTGCAAACCAACTATAAACAGTTGTCTTGCATGGTGCTTCATTGCCAAAAGCTGTTTCAAGCCGAGCGATGCTCTGTTGAGCTGTCAAATTACACTTAAAATCGTAGAAAATCATACTACGAAAATTTTCCCGAGTTAAATCCATGTTGATGCAGACACACAATTTTTTAAATGGCGCCACAAGGTAAAAACAAAAGACAGTCAGATGAAACAAACTGCATTCTACAGCCAAAGAGTTCTATTTTCAAATGTTGCAATAAATTTTTAAATATTGTTTATGTAAGTGGCCAGTTCCGGAAACTTATAGTGCGCCCTATGTAGGCACCTGATGAAAGGGACAAATCCTTCCCGCGTATTATTTTTTCACCGTGTCTTTTAATTCTTAATTTAGATTTAACTTGATTACTACATATTGAACGCTTAAAAACCTATAAAATATATGATGAAAAAAATCAAGCACATTACTAAAGAAAAATGAAATGAGAAAAATAATTTGGAGATACATTATAATAAGAAGTTGTTTTAAATAGAAACGTTATAAGTACAACCTCATTTTTCGCTTATTTACGCCCAAAGTTTCCAACTTAATTACTCTGCTTTTAATTAGGCCGGAAATTTATTTGTATTTTTTGGACTTAATAAGGTAAATATAATAAATAAGGTGGTCGAGCTAACTTTGTTTGCTTTTGAACGACGCTACTATACAACGCCGAGAGAATTCACCAAGATGCGATGTTACATACTGTTGCTGAGAATGACCAACTTTATTAAGGTACTGGACATCTAAAGCTTTTTTAAACAATTGTATTGAATTTTTACCTTTTACTTTTTCGAGCCGAATTGGCCATTTAATTTAATTGTGATTAACTTGGCCAATGTTTAGCTACGGTTACTTGATCATTTGGTTACTAAATCAAATTCGACGGGCAATGCTTAACGTCTTAGTAATTTATTGAAATTACTAAACTATAAAATTAATCCGGGAAAATTCAGAATGTGGTTGTTTCATCCGTATGTCACTTTACAAGTAGGTAAACGAGGCGGGTCACACCTCGGGTTTCGATATAGGGAAAGTTTGTGAGACTTCCGAGTTTAAATTGCGTTCGTTTTTGAGGTCACAATATTTGACATTGATGTTGACAACTTTGTAAAATATAATCTTTTTTCTTCGGGTCTCTGTTGTTAAGGATCGACAATTATCTAATCTATCCGATATAAAAATATTTGGTCTTAGAAAAAGAGTCTCTTTAAACTTACTGCCAAGATCAATGTCTTTTTTAACTAAAGCGATAGTTTTTTCTGCTGTTAGTTTCTGAAGAAGCAGCCAAGGAGTAAATTAGGCAAACGTTCAAACTAAACCACAACAAAGTTGTGCTTTAACGAACTGTAGAAGGCTGACACAATTAAGAAGGGTCTAGAAAGGTCTTTCTTTTCATTGAAGAACAGATTGTATTGCGTAGGACAGCGAATGATTTGGCTACACAATTTTTCAAATAGAGCTGCAGTACGATTGCTGTGAGGTTTTTAACACGTATTCTCTTTCCTTATTGATAATGTGTATAGAGGTCTTCATTAACTAGACCAGATAACTAGTGTACCGAAACTTTTAGCCAATCATATCCCGCCAACGCAGTTCGATAATAGCAAACATGCCTGAGCCTTGTAGGTACCTACCCTACTTATAAATAAATAAATAAATGGGACAAATTACACAGATTGAGCTAGCCCCAAAGTTAGTTCGAGACTTGTGTTATAGGATAATAACTCAACGATACTATATTTTATAATATATACATATATAGATAAACATCCAAGATCCAGGACAATTTGAAAAAGACCATTTTCCAACTTGCCCTGACCGGGGTTCGAACCCGGGATCTCTGGGTAGCGGACTAGCATGGTGACCACTACGCCACGGAGGTTGTCATATGAAACTAAGCTTTTTGAACGTGCTCGTCATCCGATCATCATCATCATCCGAGCATATATTTTCATTTCATTTCATTCATTACATCCTCAGCGGAAACGCTTCAGAACCCGGGTCCGCTACCTAACTTTTATGATTTGACGAGGTTGACAACCAGTTTCTACACAGAGCGACTGACGTCTGACATCCGCAACCCCAGGATAGGTTTGAGCTAATGATAAATGACGTTCGGGACGCACAGCCTTACGTGCCTTCCGAGTTTTTTGCGCATGCTGACTGACAATAACAATATAGCAGTTAGTTATGCAATTAGTTTTGAAACTTATAATAAAATATTTACCTAAGTATTAATTAATCATAAATTCAAGTTGACACATCTGTACATTTCTCATTTGGCGCTGCTAATGCTCAGTAGAGGCACAGACCGCTTCTTCAGAGCAACCCACTATCACTAAAATATGCACCGGGCACACCTTAGTTCTAGCGGGAGCTAGGTATTCTGTTAGAAAAGCAATTAACTATGTGTAGCGACCTGCTAACATTCACTTTGTTAGGCATTCTCATTATACGGTCATAACTCATGATACAATACAAATATGCTGGCTTGACGTTTTCAACATTGATATGCGTGCACATGGTCTTATAACCTAGCCAGTAAGTGAACCCCAAGCTTTACAGCACTACTGCTGAGGATACAACTGGATATACCCTGAGATGAAAGAGAGCTACCTACATTTAGTGGGATACGTCCGTTTTGCTGCGCGTTCTCGCAAGAACCCACTGGCAGCGGCCGAAAATCAGTCAGTGCCTTGCTCTTGTTGTGTAAGATACGTGCTGACTGTGATGAGCTGCTGGGCCTGGCTGCTGCCTATTTGTATCACTTATCAGGCGACTCATAATCAAAGTCAGGCTGTCATATTATGTTAATTTCGTTGTTTTTTGGTTTCTAATGAATTGTCTTCTTCTCCTCATTGCAGCGTGTTCCCAGTTTCATCTTATGTTATGTGTATGCTACAAAGCCTGAGATGAACTTTTCGGCTTTTCCGATTCTAAACAGTCACCCACATTTCAGTCGCCACTTACGACATCCGTTGAAGTGATTAAGCGGTTCTATAAATTTTCGGCCTGAAATACACATGTACTTAGTACCTTTGCTAGAATAAATATTAACATTAGAGATATTTGCGCGGTGACAGGCATGCGCAGAATTGCTATCCAACTTCTCAAATCAAATAATAATATTCCGCCAAATTACAGTCACAATTTCGAAGTTTTCCAGTTCGATGAACCCTTAATAGTACGATTTGAAACTCAAAGGGCAAAACTTCTGAACTCAAGATCATTGTACGGCCCTGTGCAAAATGTCTATGCGGGGTCTCGAAAGTAGAATGGAATTTAGCGATAAGGCTGCGCTTACACTGAGTAAGTAAACTGCTATTATAAGAGTTAAATGTATTCGTCTATACTGGTCATGGGAGTAAAAGGAAAAACTTATCTGATATCACGCGAAAAGTACCTTTTGGGCCTTGCACTATATCTCTAGGGTAGACAACCCCACCAGATTTAAAAACTTGAGTGTATCTGCATGTGTATTTTGGTATACAATATGTAACAAAAACCCTGTCCGATCCTTGTAGGAGCAACTCATTTTCCTATGGGACCAATGCTTGAAACTCGAAAAAAAAAACGACATTTTCATACAAAAGTGTTTGGCCAGCAAGGCAATTTGTATGAAAATGTCGATTTATTTTCCAGTTTCAAGCATTGGTCCCTTAAAAGTTGTTCATATTGACGGTCTGAGTTGCTCCTTCAAGGATCGGACAGGGTTTTTGTTACATATTGTATATATGAACAATATTGATACAATTCCAATTTTTCTCTAGTGTTACCGTCATTTTTTTCGATCCTCTTTTATATCCAAAATCTAGTTAATTAAATTCTATACTAAAGTCTAGTAGGTGATTAGTTTATTCGAACGACATTTGCTGTAGACAGGCAATTAGGGGCACATCTTTCTAGGTTTAGGAAAATAACAGACAATTTTTTTTTTGTAGGTGACAGTTCGTTATTATATCTTTTATAATATTTTATAGCGTAGCTTATTTTCTATGCTTCTAAGTACTAGAAAAACATTAAATGAAAACAAAAGCATTGAACAACTAGTTGACAAAAGTAAGATAAGTAGTGATACTCTTGCACTAAAATCATCATTCGGTTGGCAGGAAAATTTATACAGAAACAGACTTTACAAGCTATATTTTGATCTGAAAAAACCGGCTACGTGCGAGTTGGTTCCGCACACTAGGAGTTCCGTATCATTATCTATAAAAATCACGTTTTTTTATGGTAGCTCCACTTAAATATTTATTTTATTCGGTTTTGAGTACGGAACCCTGAAAATCACATAACGTGATTACGCAGTTAAAAATACATCAAAGCTCTCAAATAAAATTCGAATCAGCAAATTCTCGTCAAACTCTGAAAGCAGATCTGATTGGAGCCTCGGGTCCTCGGAAAAACAGCTAATTGGCTACATCGGCGGCCGATATCAGTGTTTGAATGACGGAAACAACAACCTGTTTAAGTAAAGGAACATTTATTAAAAGAAGAGCCTTTTAGACGTGATCTGTTTTACGATGTAATTGCTACAGTTTTGCAATATTTAGATTTTTAAAACATTGACACACCCGCAACCCAAAGCCGCGGCTCTGGGTTGCGGGAGAATTAAGACTAATTATTGTGTACCTGAGATTATTTATACCTACAAATGCGATATGTAGCGGTTTTTACCATTACCATTTTAGGTTAAAATCGGTAAAAACCGATGACGTTTAAATGTTGCAGAAATTATAAAAAACTTTGACCGTAGTTTACATTGTATTTTATTTATTAAATCATCCATTTTTTTTTTGTAAAAGTATCATCGACTTTACCATGATTTTTTACGTTTATTAAATTAAAACGAATTATTAAAAAATCAAAACGGACACGTGCTATCACACGAGTCATACATCAAACTTTTAATATACCCGCCGATAACCATCGATTAAAGATAGAGTAAGTTATAAAGTAGACAAGCCAACGTCACTTGTATCAGTAGGAAAATAAATAATGCTTCTTACAAATTAAAATAAACTTAGAATGTTATAAATAAGTAACGGGTAAAAATAAAGCCAAAGAAAATATCTGTCAAATCAACTCTATAGTAATTAGATTATTACTAAAACTGAAGAAAAAGTAAATACTTATGGTGATTTTTTTACTTAAATTCCTTTGGAAGTAACTCACTTAAATAGTAAATTCTAGAATTTCCCAGCGTGCTGTAGTTCTTAATTTAAATTAAAGCATGTTGTCTTCTATTTCTGGCTGGTTTTCTGCCAATAAATGCGAAAAAAGTTGCCATTTGATGTCAACAATTGTGCAACAAAACAAAGTGACTATTATAAAGAGATATCACAATTCATATCCTATGATAATAAAGAACGGGTGGTCGCTTGCGTGGGATGCTATATGTGTGGACACTGTAGCTCCATCCCATGTACGAGCGACTGCTCGGAATTACTCGGAAAGCGGGTGCGGCAGCGGAAGCCATCAAGAGGCGCAAATATTCGGCTCTAGGGGAGCCATACATATCTGTGCCTTTTGCAGTGGAGACCTTAGGGCCTTGGGGTGCGGAAGCTCGTCAAATTTTTAAGGAAATTTCCGCACGCCTGTCCGACGTTTCGGGGGGCCGAAGGGCCGGCGCGCATTTCAGACAGCGTCTAAGTATTGCTATCGAACGCGAAAATGCCGCCAGTCTCTTGGGTACTTTGCCCTGTGACGGCAGCGATTTAGTTTAGTTAGTTTTTATTATCTAATTTTTTTTTGTTTTATTTAGTTTTAATTGAAGTAGTATTTTTGTTTGTTTAGTTTTAATTAAGTTTTTTTTCTTCTTTTTATATAATATATATTTTTCTGTGTTTATTAAAGATTTTTGATAATAAAGATATATCGGTATATTGAATTGACAAGTATACGCGAAGCCAGAGACTAACACTTACCGACATTTTAAATACCTGTGTTTGAAAATATGCGTAAATAAAGGTTAAATAAAGAATAGTCGCATCTGTCAATCAAGCAACAGGATTTGTATTGTAATTTGTAAAAGAGTGTCACGGCCCGCGGGCCCCATGTGGTCTGTGGGAGAATTAGGTCGAATCCAATTTAAAATTCACTTGCAACGTTCACGAAACGGGCTTTCAAACCCAGCTCAGCTGACTGATATACAATATCCACTCAGTGGTATACAAGTCATGGCGTGTACGATTTTTTTTATTTGGTACGAGCTGAGTGCGCGGGCCCCGCTCTCCGTTGGGATTTCGGGATAAAACCTATCCGATAGGTATGTCTTCCCCGAGTCTCAAACTATATCTAAACCAAATTTCATCTAAAGGTTCAGTGGCTTGAAGCGTGACGAGATAACAGACAGACTAAGTAACTTTCGCATTTCTAATACCAACTAGCAGGGCGACTTTTTTATGAAAAACATTTATGTACCCTCTTCACTCCCTGTATACCGAGTTTAATCAAAATCTTAGAAGCCGTTTTCAAGATCTTTATTATATATGTATAATCAGCAAAATATACAAAATAATAGTAAATTTAAAGTATAGGATATTGTATAGATTTATCTATATTTGTACCCACCAGTAAAAAAAATCATACACATACGTATGTCTTATTTGGTTCTCGGCCTAGAAAAAGAAATACTTTTCTCTTCATGTGGACGTTTAAGAGCATGGCAAAGAACTAAGCACAAGCATGTCGGCATTTTCGCACCAAAGCATTTCCAAGGAGGTTTGACCCCAGATTGGGCCGGCCGGACGTAAAACCACAGCTGAATTGTTTCACTACTCCGGGGTTTTCGTGCCTTTATTTAGAACTCAATAGTGACTTTATTTAAAACTCAAGCGGTATGTACCTACTCACAACGTAGTTTTTAAGGGTTAAAATTTCACTGACAACCAAAAATTATATCATAAGTATCAAACAAAGTTTATTTAATGTTAATACGCGATTTTAAAACTCAGAAATACGAAAAAAAATTTTTTTTCATTATTTTCAGTTGCTAAAAGGGTTGAAAAATTAATTAAAATCATAAATCATGCATAAATATTAAAAAAAAACATTTATTTTATCTAATTAAACACAATTACTTAAGCCAGAATGGTTAAATCTGCATTATTACCCATTTTTAACAAAAGGGATGGATTTTATCCCTAAAATGCAAAAAGCGCAATACGAACATATGTCACTTTTGAAGTAGAGGGTAAAACATATTCAATTCCAAATTTTCATCCAATTCAATGGAGGTTCAACGAAATCGGAGGTTGTAGCTGATTTTTGCCTTCATTGACTGTACTAGAGGTTTGAATCAAGATTGGGGCGGCCGGACGTAAAACCACAGCCGAATTGTTTCACTACTCCGTTTTCTTCGCCATTTCGCAAGGTCTTCCGCGTCTTTGGAGAAGAAATAGCCGGATAACGTTACCCGAGCTCCGAAACATGCAAACGAGAATGCACTGAGACGCGAAAAAGACATGTATGTATGTATAAATCTATTCTTAAGCTAGCATTATCGTCATCAGTAACGTGGAAAATTTATTCATAGCTACGTAATTCGGTTTCTATCAGAAACTCTCTGTCTAAGCGGTTCCTAATTTATTCGGCTTGTTGGTTCGAGAAAACAATTTATTTTATTTCCTTTTAACTTTTGTTTACAATTTGTTACACATGAGAGAAACGAATTTAGCGTACATTTTCGTTGTGACTTATGTTTCCGCGACATTTATGGTTATAAACGTATAACTGAAAGAATGAACGGAATCGACGCACAGATTTTGTCTTGTAATTAAGTATTTATTAAGAATGTATCTAGTTGTTTTTAATGGTGATTGAAGATTCTAACCAGATTATGTACTGAAGTAATTATTTATTTATGCTTTAGAGATTTAAACCTCCGTTACACCCCTGGTGTTTCAGTTGTCCATGGGCAGTGGTAATTACTTACCATTAGGTGACCCGCTTGTTCTTTTGCCGCCCTATAACAAAAAAATACAATCAAAGTAAAACTTAGTTGCTTAATCCGCATTATATAAATCTCCGGTTTCATGTGATATGTATGCCATTATCGTTGTCAAAATTCTGCGAATCCATCAATCATTGGTATAATGCGAGACATGAAAAATGGCACAAAACGCAGCAATCCATTACAATCGATCTCAGGACAAAACATGGGTTAGGTAAATTGACGTGTACATACAGGGATAACATTATTCTTTTAGTTTCCAAACTTGAGTAACTTGGAATATCCCAAAATCTGGCCTTTACTTTAAGAAGGTGCCTTATGGTACACACGATATTTTATGGGGCAGTTCATTCTTCTAAATAACTTTCTAATTTATATAAAAATATTAAAAACCACATATTTCAGCAACCCCTTTAGTAATTTGTCTCGTTCTCGAACGTTACAAAAATATATCTCTCTACTTGAATTTCAGATCAAAAAGTTCATAATCGAACAAACGTACATACAAATATTGGAATGTCTACTTAGATTCAGCAAAAATAACTTTATTATACATACCTAACTAGGTACCTAAAACTAACAAAGATATTTCTTCAAAACCTGTCAAACAAGTACTTAAAGATTTAAGTCTAAAATTGATAGCTGCAAATCTAAGTTACCGCAAAATAAGTCGTCGGCGAACTTTGGCAATAAATATCGTCGGATCAGCTCTAAGTAGCAGCATCTCCAAACATCCAGGGGCATTACTCCGAATAACAACACGACTATCGTCCGATAATCGAAAAGTATCGTCGCATTACAACGCTTAACAAAATCAGGTTTTATCATCATTTTTTCTATCAATCTACTTTTGGACAATGGCCACTGCGGCCTTTTCTACAGGGTGACATTTTACCCACCAGGCAAATTTTTGGAGCAAGTTTAGTCCGTGATACTGAACTTATTCTCTATAAAAAAAAATTATAAAAAATCTATAAAATATTTTCGGCCTCCCATGAAAAATTCGTTTGGCCAAACGCTGATTTGTATGAGGAAGCCGTATATTTTCCGTTTTTCGTTAGTTGTTTTATGGAAAGTAGTTCAGTATCATGGACAGAACTTGCTCTTAAAATTTAACCGGTTGTTAAAAAGTCACCCTGTATAGTTCGTTCGCTGAAATGGTGTCCATATAGTCGGCGCGCCAGAAAGGAATAGTACCGATGTCACCTTTGATGGCGCACCGACAGTATTTGAAAAACATTTTACGACGCTTTCGTTTTTCGACGCGTTAGTAATTAGTTTGCAACTTTATTTCGTGGCACATAATTTGACACCACAATGAAGACGAGGCTATAGCCTCGGCAACGTGTTGATGTCGTGTAGCTTTCGGAGTAGAGTCCCAGGTAACCGAGCCACATATAACTAAAACGTTGGGTGATTGCCAACATTTGATACTTTGCAACTGTTGCGTTATACCGTGTGAACAAAATGATACAGTATTTCGAAAGTTGTAAACGTAAGCACATTGCCAGGGCCACTTTGCCAAATTAAAGTTGTAAAAATAAAATGTTTAAAACACAAAGTTGATGAAAAATAGAATTGTACCAAAAGCTTGCAATGATCTTAAATGGACCTACGGCATATACAATATGTAACAAAAACCCTGTCCGATCCTTGTAGGAGCAACTCAGACCGTCAATATGAACAACTTTTCCTATGGGACCAATGCTGAAAAAATCGTCATTTTCATACAAAAGTGTTCGGCCGGCCCGGCAATTTGTATGAAAATGTCGATTTTTTCTTCGAGTTTCACTTTATTGTACTTCCCCGAGCTGTGAACTAGCAATACCTAACACCATGACCGGTTGGAATCATCTTCGATAAAAAATTATTGTATTCTTTTTTCGCGCATTTCTTTACATGCTTATCTGACATCATGATCATAGATCAATATGGCGTTCACTGCTCCAAGTTTTCGTCAATGTACGCAAAATTTGAAAATGTAAAATTTAAATGCATTTTTATTACACTTATTGACTGAATATTTTTTTTTCCAAAATGGGTGTATGGAGTATCCAATACCCTTTTTTATGTTATAGGTCGCCATACGAACAAGCGGGTCACCTGATGGTAAGTGATCACCGCTGCCCATGGACAACTGCAACACCAAGGGTGTAACAGGAGCTTTACCGGCCTTTCAGGAAGATATAGACTCGTTTTTTGAAGGTTTCATTGTCGTATCGGTCCAGGAACACTGCTGCAGGAAGTTGATTCCACAAGTCGGCCGTACGTGGTAAAAAGTTCCTTTTAAAATGTACGGTGGTTGATTGCCAACTATCCAAGTGGTGTGGATGAAATTTTAATTTCAGGCGGGTGGTAAGTCCCATAACCTCAATCAATATACTAGGTAAGGTAATCATGGAATATACTTACAAAACGTCGACCTGTCTTGCTCGTTCAATAACGATGTGGTGTGGTTTAAAAATCAATTATTGGGTATAATAAAATTATTTGATACCAAAAAAAATGTCACATAATAATATCACTTGTCATTCATCACAACCATTTTAAAATTCTTTTGAACGTATGATATTATTAAAAGTAGCGTGAGATGACAAAACTATATAAAACGGTTTTACTCGCGTAGTGTAGTCGGAAAAGGACAGTGAAACCGTCGTCGGGTCGCCGTCCCTCATAACACTCGCCCTGATGATGATCGTCTAAATCGATCGAAACTAGACGGCCTTTTCAGACTACACTAAGAAAGAAAAACTGTTTTATATATTTAGTTATTTTGAACGTGTTTTCAGATTTATTAATGTGGAAAAACTCATATTCAGGGCGCTATTTGACTTTAAGAAACTATGACGTCAAAATATGGTATTTCATACAAATCTCATTTAAAATGTTTGTTTTGAAGTTATAAAAGTATCTAATTTGACTTGTTCTAAACTAGCGGATTACTGTTACGCACCTAACTTGAAAATGTAAAAGCCCCAGAAAGTGAGATTACGAGAGCCAGATAGATAGACAAACTTTGTATCGGCTTTTTTGTTTCCATTTTATCACACCTCGAGTTAGGGCCCACAACTCTAATGAACTCAAAATGCCGAGATAAAACCTGCTAAAGGTTTGCCCGGGAAAGTTCTACATTTATTTTTATGTTTAAGTTATAAAATTATAAATTCGATTAGCATTTATCTTTTTGAAGACCTTGTGTAATACTATATTTTATTTAATAAGCTAATCATCATGATCATCATCACTTTCACCTGATTTGGTCCAGTAGATTCGGAGAAAATTGGCTGTGACAGACGGATGGACAAACAGACGCACGAGTGATCCTATAAGGGTTCCGTTTTTTCATTTTTGTACGGAGTCCTAAAAAATGTAAAAAACACTCTTTACGTAGTCCATTTCTTGAATCACGAGGGTTTTTCTCACATTTTATGAAATTTACATCAAGAAAATACGAGATACATGTCAAATACATACCTAATTTATTTTAAAGTCTAGATATTCCTTTTCAGACATTCAGAAACATAAATGACAATAAAATATCACGATTACTCGTCACTTAAAAGTTAAATAACATACATCTAAATATGTAAATTTTTTTCTACCTACCAATAAAAATCCTGCTTTGTGGATAGCCGCCCGTAAAAGTTAGATAAGGTCAGTTACGAATGGTCGTAGACTGATCGTCCCATTTCGGTTTACCAGTTGTATTGTTCTGATAAAGACACGATAGACACGGATTCGTCTTAACCCGCATTTTCCAGCATTCGTCGAATAAAATGTGTTTACAGTTAAACATGGACTTTGACATCTTTGTACGTCACAAGCTAGACAGAGTCACAGCCTAAGAATGTACTAGTACTCACGTACAGAAGTCTTCCTCAGAAAAGAAAGTAAAAGAAATAATCACGTAATGTGGTTAGCGCTAGGGTTTAATTAAGCTCGCGTCAGAACTCCTCACTTCTTCGTTTAGATACCTAGACATCCATTGCTAGCCAATTTCATTATTATTACTCTGGACAAACGATTCATGTAACTGATTTTTCCCCTTCAAAGTGGTCGCCGCGCGCATAGTAATAATGTAGGTATATTTTCAGCTTTGATTATATAGATTTTCAGTACCTAAACGGGGAGTGACAGTGAGGCCTGCCTAGGGTCACAAGACCTAATAAGCCATATTTAGTGTGATTATACTAAGCTTACTGGAAAGCAGGAATCACGTGTATTATAGCTAATCCGTCGTCTCTTAGGAACAATCCCCATTTACTTCTACAATAAGCCTGAGGAAGAAGCAGCTAGTAGGTATATCTAATGGTTGCTAGTAGCATAATTTTTTGCTACATGCTACCATAATAAATACCTAATAAATGTCAAGCCATTATACTTAGTTGGTAGCTCACATCTAACAAGCCGGCTTGACAGCAATTCACTTCCTCCAGTTCAATTTAATAATATCCCAATCCCATTTTGCTCTAGCGTCAAAGACCTCGGGCTCCACATTGATACAAACCTTCGTTGGGATGTTCATATTGCAGAGGTTTCTGGAAAAGTAGCGGGGGCTCTCCGCTCTTTGTACAGGTTAAAGAACTTTCTCCCTATTAATATTAAGACTATGCTGGTGTACTCTCTCATCTTTCCAATTTTAGATTACGCGGATGTATGTTGCTCGGATCTGAATTGTAACTTTCTCAACAAACTTGATAGACTTCTAAATAACTGTTTGCGTTTTATTTTTGGCCTTCGGAAGTACGACCATGTGTCGGCTTACCGGTCTCAACTCAAATGGTTACCTATCCGTCAACGTCGCAATTTGCATATTCTCACTACTCTATTCTCCATACTTTTCGACCCAAAAACTCCGATGTATCTCAAAAACAAGTTCACTTTTCAGGGTGATACCCATCTCAGAGTTCTTCGTTCTTCCAACAATCTTCTTCTCGATGTGCCTCGCTGCCGGAGTGGGTTTTTCGATCAATCATTCACCAAGCAAGCCGTGATGCTTTGGAACGCCCTTCCCTTTGACGTCCTCAAAGCCCCTAGTCGTCAAGCGTTTAAGAGGGCTGTGCGCGCTCATTATCTTCACCAATTGTCATAGAGTATTATAAATATTTATGTAGTCTATGTAGGGTTTATGAATTTATGCAATATTTGTGTATTTTTCCATGTATGTTTATGAATATATAGATAAGTATATAAATTAATAAAATTATCGTTAAATGTATTTTTGGTAAAACTTGAAGATGGTAATTAAATTATAGTTAAATTAGAATGTACCATGTCGTCCAAAATTAGCTTTTATCCGCATCACCTGTAGGTTGACTGGTAGAAAAGGCCCTGGGCCTTAAGTCCGCCTGTTACAATTTTTGTAATAAAGTTAAATAAATAAAATAAAACAATAATGGATTGACTGCTGAAGTCAGGGCTACTAAAGTGAGTGGACCATGGAAGGCCATGCTCTTTCGAAGGCCAATTATTAAAATTTCGTAGTTATTGCCATGTGATGACAAATTCATTCTATTTACACAAACACACATCGAACTGGAAATCACAGACGCGGCGGCGTATCACTGGCGCTACTACTCGTATTTTGGCAGTACGGTCCCTCGCTTCTTCGATATCAGGAATCGACGACGTTAAAATAAGGTGGGTGTACCATGGATGGCCTCTCTAACAAATAAACAGTTATTTTTCGTTTATTTACTGGATAAATGAAACTTACAAATATTTAAGTAATACTTTGTTTTATTACGTAACATATAAACCACTTCTTTTAATTGCAGATTTAATCGCCATTAAGTAACTTTTAGTGTTAAATGACTGATTTATTATAATGGCCTTCTAAGGAGCCTTGATCCTAGCAAGGCCATTTGGAAGAGTTCAATGAAATTTAAGTTCAATTAATATTGATTAAATCTATAAATAAAAAAAGTGGTTTATATGTTACGTAATAAAACAAAGTATTACTTAAATATTTGTTAGTTTCATTTATCCAGGAAATAAACGAATAATAACTGTTCATTTGTTAGAGTGGCCTTCTATGGTACACCTACCTTATAATATTATTCAAAGTAACGTGAGATGACATAACTATATATTTGAAAACGGTATCATTGCGTTGAGGACAGCGAAACCGTCCCGTCGCCGTCCCAAATAACAACACTCGCCCTGATGATGATCGTCTAAACCGATCCAAACTAGCGGCATTTTCCGAATAAACACTACGAGAGTAATGTCGTTTTTAAATATTTCGTCAGGGCTACTAGTAGTTAAAACGTGTTTTAATTAATAGTTGTAGTTTGGGACACGCAACTACATGGTTCAGCTAATTAGAACAATAGTTTGGTATCTACTAACCAAATTGCAAGTAGCAAAACTGGTTCAGCTATTTCTTTTTTTTCAGTGAACCTATTTACTTGTTCTTTGTTTATTTTGAGGTAAACATTTCCCAAGTTTTACGGTGTAAGGCGAAAAAGGAAAAATATCACATTATTAATTTGGGAACATAAAATTCTTTATCGTTTTTAGGAAATGAAACCGAGGGGCATTTTGGCCGACAGCCGTCCGACCCCCGTCAGCGATTGTTGCGTATAAAAGTGGAAATAAAGTTGCCGAGGTGAATTACAATGAATTGTAATGGAGGTTGTTTGAGTCGCTAATGTTTACTTCTTTTATTTTTTTAACTTAAGATTCTTTTATTGAGACTATAATCAACTTAATTAAAAAAACTTAATAAAATTAGACTTATAACTTAAATTACTTATAAATAAAAAATTAAACATGGTACAATTATTGTAATCTTAATATTTGTTCATACATAGTTTTAATATTTACAGCTTAATATAGTTCTCTATAAATATAAATTTTAATATAACAAGCAAATTTACTGTTGTCCAGAAACAAATTTTATATGAGTAGATTATTTTTGTAATATTTTATTATATGTCCTAGAGACTAACCCCTTATAAAAAATTACAAATGTTTGCTAAACCCATTTAAGTTAAGATATGTTTTGTCTTGTTCTTTCAATGTCAAATATTGGGAAAAGGAAAAGAGACAAAACATGTTTCAGCTAAAATAGGTTTAACAAACGGTTATATTTTTTATAAATATGAGGTTAAATGTTTTCTTTTAAATAATTTACTTGTTTGCCTCTTAAACACATCAAGACTTGAACTTTAAACTTTTAGTATGTTAGATGTACAAATACTTACCTACCCATACAAATAGTTTTGTTACATACGGTAACTACATTGGCGTACCGAGGAGGGGGCAGGGGGAGGCAGCTGCCCCGGATTTTGTTTACGTCCCTACTTACTTATCTACTTGTGTCCATAAAAGTTAAGAAAAATAACTTACTGCCATTTGCAATACAATATATAACTTTTAACAAGTTTAATTAACAGGCAATTAAAAAAAACCGGCTGTCAAATGTTCAGCTCCAATTACTTTTGAATGACTGACCGATTTTCAGAAAACAGCTACTGTTTCATTTAAAAATTTGTAAAAAAATACCTATTTTAATTTATGCTATGATTAGATGCTTACAAAAAATCTGATTTGATCTGATCTCCCATAGCCCAGAACCTGGTACGCCCATGTGTAACTATATAATATAAAAACTTGAGAGGTGTCAAGTACACCCGGATGGAATAAAGTAAAATATAAATATTTCAGGTCTAAATTACATTCAAACTCTTTTCTGCGTTCTAAATCAAGTTTTTATTATCTTCATAAATTTGAATGAACAAAAAGTGTCGTTACAACTTTTGGTCTTAATATTTTCCGTCTAGCTTCCTTTCGCAACGAGCTATAAAGAACTTTGTTCCAATATATTCATAGGGTTCGAATGAAATCACATGTCTACTTAAAGACGAAAGATTTCATTGCGATCTAGTTCAAAGATTGACCTAGCGTGCAATTCTTTATGACGGAAGCAGACACGTCGGCAACTCTTGTCGAATAACTCTTTTGTCTGCCGCCTCGGATAAAGACGAGTAATCAAAGCGAATGCGATCTCGAAGTGCACATGGTCTGCCTACGAAAACAGCGATTCAAACATTCTACACTAGTAGTTCGGCCCGAACTGTTAACTCGCGTACCGTAGTCGCCTGGTAACGGACGGTTGCTATGCCTAGGGGCATCACAGACGACGAAGAATTCCTCGTCGTCCGATATGTCGGACAACGTTGTCGAACCACGTGGCTGCAATGGAAGATGCGATGTATAATATCACTCGTCACACACAGCGAAGATATATATGTATATTTTATGGAGCCGAGCGATATAATCGATTAAAATACATAAGATTACGAACATTTTATAACCTCCTCCTTTTTGAAAGTCAGTTAAAATATATAGCATACGACGACCTCTGTGGCCTACTGGTCATCATGCCAGGCTGACCCACCGGAGGTCCTGGCGACGATCTCCGGTGAGGTCAAAATGGAAAATGATCTTTTTGAGATTGACCTGGGTCTTAGATGTTTATCGTTAAATGTATTAGTTATTTTGTTGTACAATAGAGTATCGTTGGGTTAGTATCCCACAACATAAGTCTCAAACTTATTTTAGGGCTAACTCAGTCTGTGTCATTTGTCCGTCTTTATTTACTAATTTAGCCGCCTGTGACGCTCTTACTCATACACATAAACATTAAAAATATATACATTTAAATAAATAAAGTTTATTCAAAAAGAACTAATTTAAAGCAATACACGTGCTAGAATAGAAAAGAAATCTTCTCCTAAATAACTTTCGGAAATCTTTATTACCAATTAAAACAACATTATTGTACACATTTTTTAGTTAGCCACCCATCTTTTGACAAATTAAATAATTTTCCTAGAGCAAAGTCACCTGTTAGATAAATTTTATATAAACGCTGTTCAATAAAGTATAACACCAACTTTGAATAAAAACAACAAAGAATGCATGCAAGCCTTTTCTGTTTCGTCCGTCATCTTGCGAACAACTTTAGCAATTTAAAAGTTCCCGACACGAGACTTTTCTTTTGAGAACATTTCTTTCGGCCAAATGAAAGTTACACGTTTTTCAGAAAGAAAGTAAATTAATTTATTTGGTGCAATATTTTATACTAGCATATACCCGCGACTTCTTTGGCGTGGATTTTATGTATCTGGTGTTCTAGATCTTCGATTTTTATACCTCAACTAAAAATGGTCATCAGGCTGCGTAATTTTTATGTTTCGTATAATTTAGCTGGACCATTATAGTTCTGTATAGGTGTTCCATTTTCTAAAATCAATTATACCCTATATGTTGTCCAGGGTTGACAGCTATATAACAAAAAAAGATTCGAATCCGTCCAGTATTTGCGAAGATTAGCGTTGACAAACAGACAAATAGATATTTTTTGAAATTCTTACTCTATAATTACTATATCTCTCTCGCTTATTTTAGGAAATATATTCAATGTACAGACACTTTTTTTTTATTGTTTTATTATGTGTAATAGATAATAGATTTCCGATATAAAGTTAATTCCGATATAAAGTGAAATTTAGGTCAAATTATTGAAGAATCTTTTCTTTTATGTGAATATCGTTATAAAGACTTTATTATTTTATTGAGCTAGTATTATAACAATCGCGATTGATAAAACTAAGTAAAGGCGAAGACACGGCAGAAGTAGCGCCCTCATTTAAAATAAAATCTTTAATCGTTAATGTGGTGTTAAGAAATATTTTGCAAATAGTTAGGCATAAGATAAACCTTTACAGTCTTATTATAAAAAAGGCCATAATCGTGGTTTAGTCCCGTATTATCTAAGTCGGGGTTTAGTACGGTAACAAGCGATAAATCTACTTTAGACTTTCTTTTATTACAAAACCTGAACCAAACACAGAATACGATAGATCCAACTTAGTCTGACCGGAAGTAGGAAAATCGTTCCATTTTTCATAATAATATATTTTCGTCGAAAAGATTTTAATTAAAAGCGAAATAAGTTTAAATAAAATTAATTTAAAACTATGCAACGTACATAATTTTATCAATAACCTCTTATTTATTGCTCTGATTATTAAATAACAATTATTAAAGAATAATAAAGTAATTACAGTATCAAAAAACGGAACGAAGCTAAGTTGACAACTTTGACAACGTAATTCTATATTTAGTCTGTGGGCACTCGTCTTAATAAACTGTCATGGAGCCTAACCTATGATTTTGTTTACATTTGTAAATTGTAAATAATCTTAACAAATATTGTTTTTATATGTGTGTTGTATTGTGTTATAAATATAAAATCGTGTTTTTAATGTTGTGAATGGAAATAAACGAACAAAAGTGTTGAAATTGTGTTTGTCATAGAAACTTGTAAAACAATAAAAACACTTTTATATCATAATCATGGCAGTTTTAACACATTTCCTGGATATAATAATAATTTATTATCAGCCATCAAGTAAAATTTCGGATTTACTAAAATTTCACAATAATTTTTATGTTTTGTTTTGATTTCTGTCACGGTTTTGAGGTTAATCGTAGCTTAAACTAGCCTCCTAGCTGGTTTATCTTTAGGCCGAGGATCGTCCTCAGAACAAAACATAAACTTTGTTTTATAATAAGATTTTCCTTGTTACATAGTTTAGATCGACTTTAAAACTCGATCTATCTATAAACCTTGTTTTATAATAAGACTGTTAAGGTTGAACTAGGCCTAAAAGCATGGGGTGCTATGGTCAGGAAACCTCCACGGTGGCTTGGTTCCTTGAAAGCTTGCTTCTCTCACTTGATCTCCTGATCCGGTGAGAGCAGTGGGCTGACAAGGGATTGGGCTGGTGCACCCTGGGCGGCAGTTAATAACTTCCTGCTATTTAGGGGTCTTGTTAGCTGTCGGCCAATATCCTACCTTAGGGGGGGGAGGGGGGGAAGCGAAGTCCAACAATGGGCTCTCGCTCATTTCGGGGGAGCCTTGTCTTCTCATTGCTTGTCTCAGGCGGTGGGAAGACAGGGTTCGTTTCTTCGCGCGGCGTGTGACTGCGGTCACCGTCGGGCAACTCGTTACCCCAAATTGATGGGGCCGAGGGTACTGTTCCGCTTACGGTCAGTACCGCGGGGAAGAAAACCTCACAACAAATAACCTTAATCTTAAGGTCTAGCGTGCCAATAAGATGTATGGTGGGAGGGGAGTCCCGTCCCAAGCGCTGGGGGGGTTGGGGATCTATCAGGGACCACACCCAGGTGGACATTAAAAAGTAGATTGAATGGGTATCTTTTGGATAGGCATGCTTCATCCTAGTCTTCATCGTCGCTTTCCATCAGGTGAGATTGAGGACAAATGCCTAAACCAATAAATTGTAAAAAAAAAAAAAAAAAAACCCTGTAACAAAGGAAATCATGATGGCGAGTCTTAAAAGCGTAATAACCCAGGAGGGTACCGGCGATGCCGGAGAATCCCTCCCTGCGCCCTCGGGTGCAGGCAGCCCCACCGTATCTGGGGGGGGCAAGAACCGCCATGCGGACGCAAGTCCGCTGCTCCCGAAAGGGAGTGGCTATGCAGGCCGTGGGAGGCGTCCTCGTCCTCGCAGTCTCTTACCACTGGTGATCGACAGCGGGGACGAGTTATCCGATTCCGGGTCCGGAATGTTGGTCGAAGGGAGTGTCGGAGGCGAGATTTCTCGTTTTTGGGCGCAAAGAAAAAAGCGCCGCCAGGAAGCGCCTATTGATGACAGCGACTTGTCGGGGTCGGCCTGCTATGCGGGCTCGACCAAAGTATCAACCGCAGTGCGGGGGCGATCTTGCTCCGCTGCAGGCAAGGCGGTCCTTCTGAAGCCAAAGTCAGCATACCGCAAGAGTCAGAGTGACTTGGCCTCAGCGGTGGCTGAGGAGGATATTGCTGAGCTTGCGCGGCTGGCCGATGCAAAGCGTGTCACCGGGGCTGGATCCGTCAATTGGTCGGAGTCGGAGGCTGAAAAAACAGCGGTGGATCTGCACGAGCAGGTTATGGCGAGTCTGGCGGTCGTCAAGATGGTCGCGGCAAAATCGGGCAACCTTAAAGGCACGTTTGTAAAGAACCTTAAGACCGCCAGTCAAAATATAGAAGAGGCTGTATCTGCTCTACACAGTAGATCATTATCGGAGGAAACGAAGAAGCTGCAGGCCAGTAACAAAAGCCTGCAGATGAAGGTGAGCATGCTTGAGAAAGAGATGGCTGAATTGCGGGCTCAGATAAATAAGCCCCAATCGACGCCCTCTCCTGCAGCTGTCACTACCACTCCGGAAGATATTGAAGCCCAAGCGGCATTTATTTTGCGCACCGTCGGACCGATGATTAGTGCTCGGTTCGACGGTATTCAGGATCGCCTTCTGCCGGAGCCTAGAATGCGGCCCCCACTAGCGGCAGACAAAGCTCGACAGGCAACGGTTGAGACTGCTCGCCGCGCTGTAACCCCAGAGGAGATTGTGGCTGCCCAAGCCCAAATCCATCTCCCTGAAGTTTATTTCCCCAAGGTGAATGGGAAGGGGAAGGGGAAGGGGAAGGGAAAGGGTAAAAGACGATCTGCGAACGATGTGCCTAGGTCAGCTGCTGGGGCGGCAGCGTCTGCTGCATCAACTGCGAAGGTGCCACAAGCTGCACAGAATGCAGCACCTAAAGTTGCGGTGGCAGAAACCGTGCAGGCCGTCCCTCACGCACTACCTCCAGCACCTGCGGCCATGACAGAAACCTGGACAACAGTGGCTAAGCGAGGCCGTAAAAAGATGGCTGTGGCTGCCCCAGCACTGGGCGCTCAGGTTGCCACTCAACCGCCGGTGAGACAGCAGACCCAACAAAAGGCGACTCAGCAAAGGACTCAGCAAAGGGCTCAGCAGCCTAAGCTGCGCCCCCCACGCTCAGCTGCGGTGCTCCTTAAGCTTGATCCCGATGCTGAAAAGAGAGGAATCAGCTATGCCAGTATACTAGCTCATGCCCGACAGAGTGTGGACATCTCCGAACTGGACATCTCTGGAGTTAAAATAAAAAAGGCGGCAACTGGTGCCCGTTTGCTGGAAATATCGGGGCCTGACAGAGACCAGAAGGCAAATCTGCTGGCAGAAAAGCTGAGCAAAACCCTGGATCCACAAGTCGTAAGCGTATCCAGGCCTCAGAAGTGCGCTGAACTGCGGGTCTTAAACCTGTGTGACTCCACGACGCCCGACGAAGTCCGCGCCGCCATAGCCCGCGTTGGACAGTGTGCTGAGAGTGAAATCAAATTGGGGGAGATAAAGGAAGACCTCTCTGGTGCTCGTGCGGTGTGGGCGAGGTGTCCTGTGGCAGCGGCCAAAAAGCTAACTGCGAATGGTCCGCGGCTCCGGGTTGGTTGGGTGTGGGCACAGGTCAAACTACTGCCGACTAGGACCCAGTATTGCTACAGGTGTCTTGAAGCAGGGCACGTCAGCCAGACGTGCACATCAGAGGCTGACCGGAGTGCGCTCTGCTACCGATGCGTAGGCCCAGGCCATAAGGCCGCGGTCTGTAATGCCAGTCCTAAATGCGTTCTGTGCACGGAGAGTGGCAAACCTGCGGGCCACCGTGTCGGAAGCAAGAGCTGTCCTGCATCCCGACCAGCCAAGAGAAAGCGCGTTGCGGCCGCGGCTACGGCCCAGACGCAACCCGCTCAGCCGGCGCCAAATATGGACGCCGCAGAGATGGACACGGCACCCATTGTATAATTAGTATGGCCCTGCGAATACTTGAGGCGAACATCAATCACTGTGCCAGAGCCCAGGATCTTCTGTGCCAGAGCATGGCGCAGTGGTTGATCGATATAACGGTGGTCGTAGAGCCATACTTTGTCTCGCCTAGGGAAAATTGGGTGCCGGATCTCGATGGCCTTGTGGCGATTGTGTCGTCGGCGAACATTTCGCCTCCGTCAGATATTGTCCGCGGTCACGGCTTTGTCTCGGCTCGGCTGGATGGCTTGGTTGTGGTTGGGGTTTATTTCTCGCCCAATCGGCCACTCTCCGAGTTCGAGGCATTCCTGGCTGAAATCGAGACGCTTCTGCTCCGATACCATCCCCACCCTGTGCTGGTCGTCGGGGACCTTAATGCCCAATCACCGGCGTGGGGTTCTCCGGCAGTTGACCGGCAGGGACGTGGGCTTGTGATAGAGGAGCTTCTCGTTACTGTCGGGCTGGCGTTGCTTAACCAGGGTTCAGTTCCCACTTGTGTACGTTGGAACGGCAGCTCTATAGTGGACATTGCCTTCGCAAGTCCTTCTGTAGCACGCCGTTCCCAGGGCTGGCTTGTGATGGAGGACGTGGAGACGCTCTCCGATCACCGCTATGTGCGGTTTGATCTCTCCTCGTCCTCGACTCCCACAGGCGGTCCACACTGGACCCCGGGCGAGGCTGGCCCAAGGTGGCAGCTGAAGCGCCTCGACAAGGAACTTTTTCGTGAGGCGGCCATAGTGCAGGATTGGTTCCGTGCGCCGGTAGAGGTGGAGATAGAGGACGAGACGGAGTGGTTCCGGGGTGCTATGACTGCTATTTGCGATGCGTCGATGCCCCGGTCCAGTACTCGTCCTCCCAGAAGGTGGGTGTATTGGTGGTCACCTGAGCTTTCGCAGTTACGCGAAGCGTGCATAGTAGCGAGACGCCAATACGCCCGACACCGAAGAAGGCGGCGCCGGAATGAGACTGAGGAGGCTGCCTTGCTGACTGCCCTGATGGAGGCAAAATGTGCCCTAAAGGAAGCCATTGCACAAGCGAAACAGTTAGCTAGACAAGAGTTGCTGGCAACACTTGACCGCGATCCATGGGGACGGCCATACAAGGCAATCCGTAAAAAGATTGGCCCCTATGCCGTCCCACTGACGCAGAGTCTTCAGCCGCAGCTCCTGAATGAGGTAGTCGGTTGCTTGTTCCCACAAAGAGTGGAATTTCAGCCCCCCAGTATGCTCCCTCCTATGACGGGTGTACGGGGTGAGGAACGAGAAGTTATCCCCGAGATAACCCGGGGCGAGTTGGGCGCTGCTGTGTTAAAAACGCGCGCCAAAAACACCGCCCCGGGCCCAGACGGAGTGCCGGGTCGAGCTCTCGTCCTCGCTCTGAATCACGATGGTTTAGAGGAGCGACTGAGGGGCCTTTTCGGTGCCTGTTTTGTGCAGGGAAGATTCCCCCAGGCGTGGAAGAAGGGACGACTGGTCTTGTTAAGGAAGGAGGGACGACCGGCGGATTCCCCATCTGGTTTTCGTCCTCTCGTGGTGCTTGATGAGGTGGGCAAACTGCTAGAAAGAGTCACTGCAAACCGCATTGTCAAGCACCTCGAAACGACTGGTCCGGACCTCGCGGATTGCCAGTATGGGTTTCGCCGTGGAAGGTCTACCATCCACGCCATCCTGAAGGTAAGAACTGTAGCGCAGGAAGCAGTAGCCCAGGGTAAGGTCGTCTTGGTGGTGTCACTTGACATCACCAATGCCTTTAACACCCTCCCTTGGGCTTGCATAATGGAGGCGCTCCAGTTTCACGGAGTGCCGACATACCTGCGCCGCCTAGTTGGGAACTACCTCTCGGAGCGAAAGGTTGTCTTCCCTACACAGAATAGTTGGAAGGAAAGGCAGATGACGTGCGGTGTTCCACAGGGGTCTGTCTTGGGGCCACTCCTGTGGAACATCGGCTACGATTGGGTTCTACGGGCGGCCAATCTTCCTGGAGTTGAGTTAATCTGTTACGCCGACGACACACTTGTGGCCGCCCGTGGTGCTTCTTTCCGCGAGGCGTCTATACTCGCAACGGCGGCTGTCGCACAGGTGGTGCGCCGAATCCACCGGCTGGGCCTGGAGGTGGCGCTACACAAATCCGAAGCACTGTGTTTTCACGGTCCCCGGGGGGCGCCGCCTGCAGGCTCTTGCATAATTGTGGGTGGAGTCCAAATTGCCGTCAAGCCGACGATGCGGTACCTAGGCGTCGTCCTTGACGGCATGTGGAACTTTGGTGCTCATCTTGCGCAGATGGTGCCGCGAGCAATAGCGGTGGCTGGAAAGCTGGCGCAACTTTTGCCCAACCTGGAGGGTCCTGATGCGCCCTGCAGGAACCTGTACATGGGGGTCGTGCGGTCCATAGCCCTGTACGGCGCCCCAGTGTGGGCAACGGCCCTGACTCGCGATGGAATCGCCCTCTTGCGAAGGCCACAGAGGACGATAGCAAACAGGGCCATTAGGGGGTATCGTACGACCTCCTGTGAGGCAGCCTGCGTGTTGGCCGGTTCTGTACCCTGGGATCTGGATGCCCTTATCCTCGCGTCTTTATTTGTCTGGCGCGAAGAGGAACTAGCCCGGGGTCACAGACCAGCCCCTCGGGAGATAGAGGGATACAGGAATGAGTTGCGTCAGCTCGCCATTGATGAGTGGGTCCACAGGCTGGAGCAGCCCAGTTTTGGGCTCAGGACCGTTGAGGCGGTCCGGCCAGTCTTGGCTCAGTGGTTGACGAGGCGCCACGGCGTCTTGACGTTCCGTCTGACACAGATACTCACCGGACATGGTTGTTTCGGTCGGTATCTGTGTCATAGGGCGCGTCGGGAACCGACTTCTGTCTGTCACCACTGTGACGGCTGTCTGGACGAGGACGCCCAACACACCCTAGCGGACTGCCCAGCCTGGGCGGAAGACCGCGCAGAGTTGTGCGCGGTTGTGGGGGACGACCTTTCACTGCCGACTGTGGTACGTCGCATGGTCGACAGTGAGACGTCGTGGACAGCAGTGCAGGCCTTTGCGGAGAGCGTCATGCTCCGCAAAGAGGCGGCGGAAAGAGACCGGGAGGCAACAACCGACCTAGCCATCCGCCGCCGGCGCACAGGGCGCAGGAGGCGGGCCTATAACCTGCAACTGCTGCCCCCATAACGAGGGCCAGTCGGGCGATGGAAACGGGATTCTATCGCTCGACAAATATGGTCCTCCGGGTTGAAGGGCGCGTCTGTGTCAACACGCGCCTTTACCCTAGCGGGTAGAGCTGAAGGCCGACGGGCCACCCCGCAGACCACTCCGACCCCTCTCGCTTATGAGAGGGTACCGTGAGTGGTGAGCCCAGCCGAGGTCGCTGAAAAGCGGCCGCCGCGCCAGGTCTGTGGAGCGAGAGTAGCACACGGGCCTGGCAATAGCGGTACCGGCGTTGACACCGCGGAGTTTTTAGTGGTAACACCACATAACCTTACCGGTCTCCCGTGACTGGTAAGGTATCCGAAGGGATTTTCTCCGCGTGAAAAAAAAAAAAAAAAAAAAAAAAAAGGCCTAAAAGCATGCTGTCTTACCTAACATTGTATTCCGGCGAAGTAGTGAGGTGAAATGCACGATAATTCATGGTAAACTAAATAGAAACGCGTAGAAAAATACGTAAAGTCCTTTGAGAAAAGGTGTTTTATGCAAAAACTGCTTCATTAATCACTGCTTAATTACAAATAAAGTTTTTTAAAATCTTCGATAATAAAGCTGTGTCGGTGTGGACTTTGGTTTGGAAAATTTACACTTCTTTTATTATTACTTATTTACGCCGAAAGTTGCATAAAAATAAGCAAAAAGAAGAATCTTTGATGGCTTATAACTTTTTAATGGCTTTTCATTTTACTATTCCGTATACGTACAGACAAAATATATAATGAGATTAAACGATATCATGTTAAACTTTGAATGTACAATGTCAAACAGTGGAGGAAAACCACTCCGAAATTTGTATAGAAAATGTATCAACTAATCCAACTAGAGGCCACTTGTTATATGGCAGTGCGAGCATTTGACTATTACAAACTCCATTCTGAATCTCAAAAAAGATCAAATTAAAATGGACTCACTTAAAGGAAATTATTTTAAAGAAAACGGAGATACTTTAAATTTTGGTCTCATCATGCTCTAGGTAATCCTTTAAACTCTTTTATAAACAACTTTTTTCAGTTTAAAGTAAGAACGTGAAGCTTTTCTTCGCTAATGTTAACCACTTATGGCTAATGTGCGAAGAAAAGCTTTACATTCTCATTTAAAACTGTAAACAGCAGTTCATATAGTTTGAAAGGTTATCTGTCATGATAAGACATTTTTTTTATTTAATGATATCTCCGTTTCCTTTTAAATAATTTATTTTGAATGGGGGCAGCACTGGACCCGAAAAACTAGGTTCTGGCGATTAAGCTTCCGAAATAGAATAAAAATATCCGCCCGTCTCGTGGCCATGGCGTCTCATTCTCTCCTCTTTGATTGAGCTCAGTGAGTGCGACTGGCGACTGTGTCAAAGCTGTGACCTACTGTCTGCACAGTTCTTTGCACATTTGCTCCAGCGGCAGTAAACTTGAGAGTGTGGATTGCTACTTGTATTTTTTGAACGAGCGTTCTAAGCAAGGGAAGTTTTATGAGTCTTCTAAACATTTTAACGTTCGTAAATGAGCATGAGCCAAATCCATGAAAGAGTTGCGAGTCGTAAATAGATTGCGTGTTCACAGTTCACGGAAAATTACTGGTGTCTTGATGACTAGGAAACGTTCTTTTGGCCATCTCAAACTGGTAGTGACTGTGATGAGGAATTTTATATTACTTAGGTACATAATACAATCCAAAATAAATGTTTTCCTAGATATATCAAACAATGGTTGACTTTTGAACGAAAGAAAACGAAAACTCTTCGAATCCACTTGAACAATCCGGTGTTCGTATTATTAAAATGTTTTCGATTGCAAAAGTTTCTATAAGAATAAATGAATCGTGCATTCAATACAATATGTCCTTTATTGCGTATGGTTTATTATGTTTGGCTTTGAAGCGTGCCTCTGAAATACTGCTTTAGGCCAAAGATAACTATTTAGGCTTTAATACTAGTGGCTCTGTGAGCTGTAGACCTCGCGAGCTTATATATTGCAGATCGAAGGAACTTTTCACACAATTTGTTTTTCATTGAATATTAAAATCTTGATAATGTTCGTTCCGCTAATCTTTTTTAGTCTTTTTTCCTCCTCTGTTCTTAACAGAAGGAGTTGCATAGACCTGATTCTTGTCAAACGTTCAAAATCGAAGGGCTCCAAGATGACATCAGTAAGTCTTCGAGCCCGAGAAAGTGCGACGGAAGAGCAACCTACAGCCAGTTCTTTAGACCCAAGGTCGACCACTACCCTGGGTAAAGTCAATCCCTGTGTAATTCCATCGAGTTTAGGCTCTTTTACTTTGGTTTCACAATAAAAGATTGTCAAAAAAAAAACTTTTTAGTTTAATTATGAAAATGAATTCTTATAAAATTTTGGTAAACTGGTAATTTTGGTAAAGTAGATTAATGTTTCCTGTAGTTACATAGTTCCCAAGAAAACAAATAAGTATACTCGTACTTTTAAAAACTTTTAAAAACAACTTCGAAATACCGGTCGCAAAATAAAAATAAATACATTGAACTAAAAAAGAAAACCTTCCGGTGAGATTCGAACTCTAGACGCTTAAGTCGATCAGAGATCTCTTTATAAATAAACTGAACTACTTATTCATATTTTGACAGTGCTGGTGAAAATATACGTCTGTTGTATGTCATAATAGAAAATAAAATTCCTTTGTTAATTCGTTGTCACTACAAACCCAAAATGGCCATAAAATCCAAAGGCGCTTATGCCCATTGTGCCAAGTACGTCATTTTCAAAAATTTCTTAAAAATGGCTCGACTATCGATTTTCATATGTTTATCGAACCTGCTTCCAAAATTTCACGGGAATCCGTTGAGAAATGCGACCTTTAGAGGAGAACACACAGACATACCAAAGCATTTTTGGCCAAGTTGAAACGGAGACCTCACTCGCTTCGCTCGCTCGGTCAAAAATATTTCTTTTCCTTTGTTTAGTATTATATTTGTATTAGACTATTTAATATTTGATAATTCGTCTATTTAATATTCAAATATTTGATCAACGCTGTTAATTTATAATCTGCAATCGTACAATATTCTGGAGGACTTCAAAGATACATATACTGGTGTAAATAAATTCTCAAATTGCAATTTTCTTTGCCCAAGTAAGCACATAATTTAATAACTTTTGTGTATAATAATAAATACGCGCATGTTAATTTAATATTTTAGTGACATGAAAAGCTCTTAAAATTCTTGTTTAAATATATATTCAGAGATTCAAATGTTTTTCAGTAATTAGACCTTTACAGGTACTTTTACACGTCAATAGGTATCATTTATCAAAGCTTCTCGAAGGGCGACCACGTGCTGGCAAGCGAAGCGTAGAACAGCCACCCACAAGGTGGTCAGACGACCTGACCAAGGTCGCTGGAAGGCGCTGGATGCAGGCCGCTCTTGATCGGTCGTTTTGGAAATCTTTGGGAGAGGCAGCAGTGGACGTTATGCGGCTGAAATGATGATGATGATGAGGTATCATTTATGTTACGTGTAAAGTATATTAAAATATAATTTATTTTTAAAGAAAAGCTACTGATACCAGCGCTTCGTAACGACCAGTGCTGAGAAGAAACGCCGAAAGAAACTCATTTTCACAGTATTGGTCGCCTACTCGCCAGAAGGGCTTTGTCATATTATTATTATTGTCTTTAAATTAATAAATCTTATAATATAATACAATGTTAGCACATTATAACATGTAATGCTTACGAACAAATAAATAAACATAAATTACACGTCTAAATAAATCCCTCAATTATAAATATAATTGGGGAGCTCAATCCTGCCGATTATACGATTTTCGTGTTCGGAGCTCGAGAGATTTTTATGCCACTTAAGGTCACTTATCCAAGTGCGAATGACATATTGTGAGTGAGTATTATATATTTATCTTTGACCTTTCAAGCGCATTTGATTCATAATACAATATGTTATAAAACTGCTAATATTAAATATAGTGAGCGTCTTCGTCGATTCGAAGACTTAATATCCGGTCTTATTGGAACGGTATCCGGACAATTCCAGATCCCCGGAAATCATGGAAAAGCAGAAAGAATCCGTAACGTAAGCAACTGATCTTTTGAGAGTTGCTTCAGTTTTGCATTTCTGCTGATCTGTGGGATTTAATAACTTCTAAACTTATCTAGCATTTTAAGTTTAGTTTTTCTAGTATCTATTATACTTTAATGGTCTTATAATAAATAAAAAATAAGTTATACTTAAAAACTTCCTTGTCATAAAAAAATATCATGATGACGAGATAAACTCACAAGTGCCTACGCTATCAAAGGAAGAAACAAATATTTTGTATAAATCCTCAATTATAAGCATTTTCACAAAAAAAATTGCTTAAAACAAATGTGATGTCGTTTTATCGTTCCGTACAAAAAAAGAAAATACGAAACCCTTATAGGGTCACTCGTGCGTCTGTATGTCTGTCCATCTTTCACAGCCAATTTACTCCTAATGTAATGGACTAAATCAGGTGAAATTTGATGTAAACACAGATGTGCGAAGTAAATAAATATTTTAATGAATAGGTCATTTAAAAAAAAATTATACTATATAAAAAAAGTTTTGGAAATCTTACTGTCTCGTATATCAAATAAAAGGTCTCGGTATGAGGATCTCAAACATATTTTTGTTTTTATTGTAAAATAAAAAGTTTTGATTTAATTCATGAAAGAAGACGAAAATTGACCATGCATGCCCGGAACCCTAATCTCCGAAACTACTAAGGCTAAAATTAAAAAAAAATACAAATGTAGTTCATTAATTGCTTGTTGTGATCGCAGGAAAACCACATAAAGTGGTCAATTGAAAATAAAGTATTAAACGGAGTATAATACTTTCACTTACGTAAAATATTTCACTAAAACATGACTAGATAGCGCTAGTAGTAGTTAACTCGCGTCTTAATGTGAGGATTTAAAATGTGATATAGTAAATTTACTGCTTAAGAGAGTTTTACAGTTAATAATAAATTCAAGACTCGCTAAGAAGAAGAAGAAGAATAAATTCAAGTACCTAAGTAAAAACGAAAATTGACCAGATTTATTCAACGTCTTCTTTCATAATTGCGACTTGTGAGTGGGTTAGTTCCTAGTCCTATACATTGAGAAAGTGTAGGCCAATTCCTCTGGCTGCTCTAGTCAAGTATAGCTCTGGTACTTAGTGCAAAAAGAGTTGTGATGGGCAGTCATGAAAGGGTAGACGATACTAATAAAAAAGCATGATATTCCATTCTGACAAAACACGAAATTTTCAAGAAGAGACATCAAGAAAATAGAAGCACTGTATACTTACTGTTTTCTTTCCGCTTTTATCAACACTATAGATCTTAATAACGTAAAATTTCATAAAACCACTTTTCCGGAAAAACCATATCCTGCGTCGCAACTAATGAAATAGTAAAATAGGTTTACACGCAAACTCTTCATAAATGATAGTAATTATTCAAACAGCTGAGGGCACAATTAAATACAATTTAGTCGGGCTCGTAACGATAATCGATCGTTTGCTAGATGCCAGATAAGCCCTATCGTAAAACAAAAGTAATGCGGAAAGATCACAGAGATGTGCGCAGGAAATATGTATGTTTAGGTTGACAACCGCTAGGTAGAGTAGTCTAAGCTACAACTTACTTTTGCCTAATTTGAAATAATTTGTTTAATCGTAAAAGTGGTGATAATTAACATTTTACAAATTGTAAGGCATAGATACACTTTTCAATTATTTTTTTTTATTTATTTAACTTCATACACAAATACAAATGTAATGGCGGTCTTAAAGCCTAAGGTCTTATCTACCAGCCAACCAAACGTGATGAATGATTTATTCCATGAATAACCTTTGAAAGTATCATTGGTAGTCTGTCTGATTGTGTAGCGTTTTTTGCTAAAAACGTGGCCACTTTTGGCAAAAACGGGCTTTAAAAGTAGACTTGATTATTCATAATATAATTTAAAGAATTTATTTCAATGAGGGCGCACTATTGCCCTGTCTCTGCCTTACGACAGTTTCTTTTCCTCTTATGTTGTTCTAATACTGGGTATACTCACTTACACAAAATAGATATATCTATATATTCCTTATTTTTTGAACTTCTACCAAAATCGAAGACAACGAGACAGTCAATGTTAACATAAGTTCCACTGACTCTTCTGATCCATATCTAAATTATTTTTCCTCAATAAACCAGCAATGTAAAAGGTAATAAGTAATCGAATAGCCTGAAAGAATGCTGGGATGGCCTGAAATTGAGTGGTTTATACCTTCAGTACTTGATGGCTCTGGCGTTATTATCTATCGGTAAAATCTTTGACTGTCAGCTATTTTAAATTCAAAAAGATAAGTAACACAATATGTATTACCAATGATGACTTTTTCAGAGTCACGAAACATGGTTCCTTTAGGGTTTTACAGAAGAGGGACAGGTGTCGCAAGACGTCGGGCGACGGTCGCTGACTGTCGCAAACGGTCGCGTGACACATGTTAGTCTGTCACAAACTGTTAAATACTGCGACCATAGCCGATAATCGCTTTTACAGACGAGCGATACGTGTCGCAAGTCGTCGCGCGACGGTTAGCGATCGTCGTCGCCAATAGGTGTCCCAAGCATACCGTCGCTCGACTATAAGAGCGCAAGGTGTGCACCTATAATATTTTTTTTAACCTTTATTTTCCACTGCTGGGCAATTGTCTTCCCCACATCCTTCCATTAATAATAAGCCTATACATGTAATAAGAAAATTATTTCAGATCATGGAACGCTTTTTCGACATCGCACATTACATATTATTTGCGCGAACGTTTCTAAAAAAGCGCATTTTTAAATAGTTATTTTGTAGGATTTGCACGAGTGGTCACTCGTAGTGGTTGACCACTTGTATTTTTTATATTGACCCATATGATATGCGTGCTAATAGGATGTTCAAAAAAACAGTGCGAAGTTGAGAAGAGAAAGCCAGAAAGCGGACCCCAGGCTACACAGGATGCCACTGCATCCTGTTGCTGCACTGTGACCTGGGATGAATTTCCAGTGGGAAATACGCTAAAATGAGAGAGAGAATTCCATATTAACGTAAGAATTTCCTGATTCTAGCACCGTTTTTCGACATTCTCCTACGCTTTTTATTTATTTTTCATCGATATCAAGTTGTAGAATTCCTTCTATGGTTTTAATTCTAATGCTTCTTCTGCGCATGACGCTAACGAAGATAAATTAAGTCTCAATTAACAATTCCCAAAGTTTGACACTCGTTAAGTATATGTACCGTGTATGCGATATTATATGCTCCGCAACAAAGCTCCGTATCTCTAGAAGGAAGAAGTTTATTCCATTAGGTAATATACTCGTAAGTTTGCTAATTAACTTGTGGTACCAGTTTGTTTACGTAATTAAAATATGATTTCACAATTTATGGGTCATTTGAATTAAAACTTAAAAATCGATTAAAAACTCGTGGACGTTTGCCGCCAGGTGTACGGCGTACTAGACTCGCTGTGTTCACAATCACAATAGGCTTCATGACCGAAAAAATATGTTTGACCCATTAGGTAGATTAATTATTTTTTCTTTTCCCTAACTAAACAAAATTGTCAAAAATCCATCAGTGCCTTAAAATTTCGCATGACCTGAGTCTCGCCCATTTACCCAAATGGCTTGCAGTATCTCCGCGGGAAGAAAAGCAGCTAGTACATTGTAAGTTTTTTCTTTTCTCCCAAACCAGCATGGAAGGCAATAAAGTGATCAAGATAAAGTCCAACCATCAGGTCACTATCGTCCATCCAAGTACAATCTGCAACAAGTACTTATAGCTTTATAAAATGCTGCACTGAGACCTTAAAATGACTCGCGTAAATATAAATAAATTTTCAAAACTGAAAACCGACCCCAACCCTAAAGTACACAACCGATTTTGATGACCACCTGATAAGTACACCCTTTTGAATTGGACAGAATGAGTATGTCCGTCTAAACAAAAAAACAAATTAAATTAAGTCCAGGCGTCTTCGAGTAATCGGGGGACATAAGTACATAAAAAACATAAACTGTCAAAAACTGTCGCGCGACTGTCGCCGATAATCGCTTTTACAGACAAGCGATAGGTGTCGCAAGTCGTTGCGCGACGGTCAGCGATCGTCGTCGCCAACAGGTGTCGCGAGCATACTGTCGCTCGTCTGCAAGAGCGCAAGGTGTGCACCTATATATTTTTTTTACCTTTATTGTCCCACTGCTGGGCAAAGGTCTTCCCCATATCCTTCCATAATAATTCTTCCTTCGCGCGACCGTCGCCGATAATCGCTTTTACAGACAAGCGATAGGTGTCGCAAGTCTTTGCGCGACGGTCAGCGATCGTCGTCGCCAACAGGTGTCGCGAGTATACTGTCGCTCATCTGTAAGAGCGCAAGGTGTCCCCCATATCCTTCCATAATAATAATAAGCCTATATGTATAACCCTGTACAAAACGAAATTTATTTCAGACCATGGAACGCAAAAGATTCCGACGAATTGAGAACCTTCTGTCCCTTTGTTGAGTTGGTTAAAAATACTGGTTATAATAATATGAAGAAACGAGCCCCAGTACATGAGTATCGATCCTCCGCTCGATCAGACAGAAATGCCTGCGACTTAGGAATTCAATTTAGAGGCTTTTAACACGTAATAGGGTTTGCGGCTGGAATAACTACATCTCGTCGTGTTTTGTCAATCAACATCCAAATTGTTCACGTACTCGTGTATGTTTTACGAGTGCCTTGACAGTCTATAAAAGAAAACACTGGTTTATAAACATAGTTTATAAATTTTATAATACATAAGCTTGAGTAGGTAGGTATGTATTTAGACATGTTAACAAATATTACAGTTTACTACAGTTTTAGTTCTTATGAAATACAATATGTTACAAAAACTCTGTCTGATCCTTGCAGGAGCAACTCAGACCCTCAATATGAACAACTTTTCCTATGGGACCAATGCTTGAAATTAAAAAAAAAATCGACATTTTCATACAAATGTGTTTGGCCGGCCCGGCAATTTGTATGAAAATGACAATTTTTTTCTTCGAGTTTCATTGGTGCCATAAGAAAATTTGTTCATATTGACGGTCTGAGTTGCTCCTAAAGGAAAGGGAAAGGGTTTTTGTTTCATATTGTATAACAGAAATAATCTTCAAAGGAAATTTTATCTAGTTAGCTCACTATCCTATCACGTCTATATCCCTAAAGAGGTAGACAGATCCTGGGGCTTCGCTCAAAGGCCACGTTTAACGTAAAATAGAAAATAGGTAGTCACTGCTATTTTCAGATTATTGCCCATTCACTTGGTCGGCTTTTGAAGATTTGTGCGGGAAGAAAAGCAGCTGGTAAATTCTGCGTTTTTTCATGTAAGAAATGTTGATGATGAATTTGTATGAATTAATCATAGTTTCGTGGAGTCAATACTGGCCCCTTTTCATACCCAAAAACCAAATATTTTTATATCTATGAACTAAACAAAGCATTTTCTTTCATAGTTAGATTATATACTAATTAAAGTCCCCCAAGTAGAAGAAACTATTAAACCGATGTAGACGCGAATTTTAACAACTATTCGTTGAACTACGACGGACGACCTCCGTGGCGTAGTGGTCACCATGCTAGTCCGCCACCCAGAGGTCCTGGGTTCGATGCCCGGTCAGGGCAAGTTGGAAAATGGCCTTTTTCAAATCGTCCTGGGTCTTGGGTGTTTATTTATATATGTATTTGTTATAAAATATAGTATCGTTGAGTAAGTATCCCATAACACAAGTCTTGAACTTACTTTGGGGCTAGCTCAATCAGTGTTATTCGTCCCTATATATTTATTTATTATTTATTAACTATTTTAGCCATTGTAGTCAGTAAAGGTTTAATTAATAACAAGGGGCCAATTGCGATTCAGACTCTGCTATCAAGGGTTCCGTAGCAGCAAGTAAAAGTTCTTGTAGTTCGTTGTAACTTTAATCGATGTTTTAACAAACGTATTAAAAAAACAACTTACTAGATCTCGTTCAAACCAATTTTAGGTGAAAGTCTGCATGGTAATGTAGATCATATATTTTTTTTAGTTTTATCATTCTCTTAATTTAGAAGTTACAGAACACACATTTTACCACTTTGGTAGTGTCTCTCGCGCAAACTATTCAGTTTAGAAAAAAAATGATATTAGAAACCTCAATATCGTTTTTGAAGACCTATCCATACCTAAATACTAAATAGGTATGGGCTTGATGAAAAAAAAATTGAGTTTCAGTTCTAAGAATAAGGAACCCCCAAATTTATTGTTTTTTTTTTTTTTGTATGAAAATCTTAATGCGGTTCACAGAATACATCTACTTACCAAGTTTCAACAGTACCTAATATTCTTATAGTTTCGGAAAAAAGTGGCTGTAACATACGAACAGACAGACAGACAGACATGACGAATCCATAAGGGTCCACTTTGTTGCCATTTGGCCACGGAACCCTAAAAATAGGTTACACTGAAATTGTGTGAGCATTTCGAAAATGGTCACATAATTGATAGTATTATGATTCCCGTGAGAAGCCGGGCAGGCCGCTAGTGTTTATAGAAATGAACTGCAAAAGCAAGTGCATATGACAGGCGGCAATCAATCGCTGCAATCAATTGATAATCCAAATTGATTCAATTATAGCGCCGCGTTTCATTCTCGGCGCCGTTGTCCGTCGCAAACGATTATGCTTTCAATCGTACAATAGGGGGACGACAGGATCAGAAAAGTATAATTGTTATAAGTCCGTCTTTTAGATGAACCAATATTTTTCAGTTTGCCAAAAAAGTTAAAATTCACGAAGATACGAAGCATCAAAGTTTGGGAGTGGGGGCTTGCGACGTCACCTCTATGCAAAAATCGTACGTAGCCATGGCGTCATGCTTAATTTCAATGCCCTGTATCATTGTCACTTTTTGTTTCCCAGAGAAAAGAAAAATACGTGTTAATTATTTTTTAATAATGTAACCGATGGGCTCAACATATTTTTCCAATCGTCATGCCTATTATGTTCCAATGTTTTCAATCCTTACGGCGTAAACGAAGCCCATTTTCGCAAGTTTCTTTTTCACGTCTCTTAGAATGGCTTGGCTTCAATAATATGTATTTACCATATTTCATAGGTGCGGCAAATATGAGTGTATTTGCACCCAATTACTTAAACATAATATGGTTAGCGGCAGAAAATTATGAATAGACCATATAATAATAATAATTAATCGTTTATGCGGACAACAAGATCCATACAAAGGATTGGTAACAATTGATCTTAAAAAACTAGGGTGTTAGTAACAATAAAATAAAAGAATCTGTCAATGTGAACTTCATTTGGGCGAAAGTGGTTTAAACCCTTGTACAAAAGTTGTATAAATTTTTAAACGACTTACAAAAAGGAGGAGGTTATCGATGTACACTTTTTTGTAATGGGTAAAAATGTTAAACTCGCGTCAGGACACGTGACACTCATCGAAAATTCGTAAGACTGATGGAGCGTAGACAGCCGGCGCGGCGTAGGAGAGGAAGTATCCCCCTCTCTTTCTACGGCGCGGCAAAAATGTATGCCTGCGTCTGCTGTTTCGTTTAGGCGGCGCGTAAATAAATAAATATTTTGTTCTACCACAGAATGATAGTACTTTTATACTAATAATTAAAGCAATTCGTGCAAAATTATTCCCTAACCATTCCAAAATATCAAAAATGCACAACGTTAATATTCAAATTTTCACTTCTGGCGGCACTCCCGGAGTACAACCCGTCGTTTTTTTTGTTTTTGTTTGATAACGTATACTTGTCAGGTTGTCCCATATCAATTGTATCAAAATCGGTTGTGTAAGTTGGGGGTGAAGTCGGGTTTTAGTTTTGAAAAGTTATATAATAAGACGTTCTTACTTTATTTTCTGCTACAAGCCCCGTATTAAAGATAAAAAAATCCATCGATGACATATTTTTTGCTTTTATCCTCAAAGAATAGGTAGCTGAGTACAATCTGTAGGTACAATACATAATGAAATCGTCAGAAAATCTCAAAATTTCGAGTATACTCAAAAGAATTCCGTTCAATAGATAAACAAATTGCTTACTTATTTATTGAAATACCTTAATGAGAGTCTAAAAATACTTTTGGACCCAATCAGATGTTCAAATAAATAAAAGACTGACTTTCCTTTATTCCAGCCAACTTTTTACAAAACTTTCCTTTTTAGAAATAAGTAGTTACCAAATGGGCAACTGACCTTTTGCCTACAGAAATACACTTGATTCCAGACTGCTTTTTGTATAGGTACTTATCTGTTTTAATAAACTTCCTTTTAGACTGTTTTAAAAATTGGTTCTTATTTTTAAGATCGTAAGGGTTATAATCGTATGAATTCGTGTTATGCTTATGATAACTAGAGCGGTAAAGTTTCTCATTTCAAGCGGTTTTAACGACCCGCCTTGAGAGACTCGTAACGTAAAACAAGATAGAAGAAAAATCTACATGAATGTTGTTTAACTACTGACCTAAGAACTGACAGTCTTCCATGCTCGTATGGGCATAAAGTTTTTTGTACAAATTATAAAATTTTTGTTCAAGCTTTTATTGTAAGGCAAAAGTACTTATTAAGACAAACGAATTAAGCACAAAACTCGATAGAGTTGCGTTTTATTACTGAGTTCCATCAACCAGCTTCCGTCTCCGTGATCAAACCCTGGTCGTCGTCTACCATAAAGTGATCATTAAGACAAACGAGTCCTACTCAATCAGGTTATGTTGTTTTATAACTGAGTTCCGTCGAATATATATATATATATATATATATATATATATATATATTGTATAGTCATTCCAATTACACAAGTATGCAAAATTTCATCTCAATCTGTTAAGGACTACTAACATTCATACAAACATACAAGATACATTGCAAGTTAAATAAAATCTTGTAAAAAGAAAAAAAAGAAATATATTACTATGGTAGATTTATTATAAGTATTTAGTAAAGTATTATGATAGACAGACTTTCTGATATTTGCACACCTATGATGGTAAAACATGACTGGACGAAATGAAATGTTAATATATTGCTTGTAATTGTTAAGCAAAATAACACATGTTAAGCAAAATAAATTTATCTTTGTCCTTAAAGAATGTACTGAAAACCGATCGAAGGAAAAGGCGGGATCTCAATTATATGGCGGCTAGCAACCCATCACTATTTTGATTCCCCTTTTCCACTTTCATGCCCATCATATCGCAAATGTGACCATTGGGTCTTACTGCCCTTGGTTCGGTCTACACCGTTAGGGATAAAGAGGTGGTAGTGTGATTGAAATTGATGTTCCGAATAAAAAACTGACATTGACAACGTTTATGACTGATATTAAACACAAATGATAAACATTCGCAAAAAAATAATAATACTTACCATGATATTTCAAATATGTACCAGTTATATTTAAATACATATATACTAGGTAAAATAGGTACTAGGTTTATATTTATGAATTAACCTCTGCATAACATAAAATCCGCTTGCCGTTCCATTTTTCTTTTGCGATACCCGACAGGGTTCATAGTGTACCTTATAATATGACAGTGACTTTTAGTAGTTAGAACTGATGTACATTATGAAATGCAATAAATAAATAAATTGAAAAATTGAAATTGAAATGTGAACCAGTGGCGTAGCTAGGTTAGGCGATCGGCACACTGCTCCGCACCCACGCGCGTAGAGTGAGGCCGCCATACAAAAATCACGCGGCATCAGCAAATAACAAACTAGAGCCCCCACTAAACTATTTAAAATTGTGTGTTCCGTTTTCGACGTACTCCAGGTTTGTCGTACTCCAGATTTGTTGTATAATCCAGATTCGTAGTACTTCAGAAATAGTGCTTATAAGTCTAATTTTAATAACAGCAACTATAGTATGGCAGTCGTTACTGCCATACTATAGTTGCAGTTTTTTTTTTAAATCAGACTTACAGCTATGTCAGATGCCTTTAGGTAGCCTAAAAAATCTAACACTAGGATTGGCCACTTACACACACGAAAACTAAACAGTTACTATTAAATAAATTGGGTAACTAAAGTCCGAAGTGAACATATTCGAAATATTCAAAAAAAATTGAAAAAACACTATACCTAATCACGTTTTGATCATCCAACTTTAGCCTAGCTCCATTTTACGGATGCGGATACTGAGCCCACTACAAAATGTATGCCATCTCCCATTAGCCGCGCGAATCACGGAATGAATTTAAAAGCAATGCCTGGTGGACGCACACTGTCTTCATTCGAAACATTAATAAGATTTAGTCTTGTAAAAGTTGCGTTAGCTTTAAGGCACTTTAAAAAATCTCACATAAACAATCAAACACATTTCATAAGAAGGAAAAATTAATACAGGCGCTTGCTAGTCTGTAAGGTAATTATTCTATGGGCCTTTAATATTGTAACTGATATTATGGTGCCTGAAATAAAATGATATAATTTCAAAAATTATGTTAGCCATTTTGAACATTTATTTAATATATTTTTTCTTATTGCCTTCTATTTACTACAATAGCGCAGGTTATAGAACTTTTAACATGCTAACTACTCATTCAAGAGCACTTTAATACAGCTGAAAATGAAACACAATGTAGAAAACTAAATGTTACGAGTATGAAAGCCCCACGAGTGCAGTTAGTGGTAATTAAAAGTAATTTCCATAGAGGCATTCCACTTTTGTTTAAACATGCACGGAGTCATCAAAACACGAATAGCCTACCGACATGGAGTATTCATATAGGTAGTCTCAGTCCAGCCCTGAGGCACGCTACGTCAGCACATAACTATGTACGCGTTGTATTGTCAGGCAACATTGCGCGCTATCAAATAGGGTAGTATCCAGAGTCAACAATAAATTATTTTGTAATAATTAAAGAATGAAACGTCACAAAACAATGTCACTTGTTATTGATCATATTAATTTTGAATGTGGATTTAGATTTATTAATGCAGAAAAACTGATATGAACAGCGCCATTTGACTACAAGAAACTAGAGAAAGAAATATTTATTTGGTGCATGAAAATACAAGTGCCTTATCATTTAAGTCCTCAACTAAACTTAAAACTTATACAATTGCAGTTATATTATTATATTAGCGAAGTATGCAACCAATAATTTTTCAAAACTAAAAACCGACTTCCCTCCCATTCTACACAACCGATTTTGATAAAAATTTCCATGGGTACCATGGAAATTTTTGTCAAAATCGGTTGTGGAAAGTATACCCTTTAAAACAAAAAAATATTTTTTTAAATCGGTCCAGGCGTCTTTGAATAATCGGTGATCATCATACATAAAAAAGAAATAAAGGATCGCGACGAATTGATAACCTCCTCCTTTTTTGGAAGTCGGTAAAAAAGATTCACAGTCAGTTTTTAACAGAAAAATCGAGACACGCTGATTTTCAGTGAAACCAACCATAAAATGAATTGGGTGGCGTGACTAAAACTGACATAACGCCGTGGTATTTCATACAAATAGCATAGAAAATGTTTGTTTTGATGTTCAATAAAAAATACCTGAATTGATCTGTTGGAAACAAGCGGATTAGGGAGCAACCTGAATTTTTCGGGGTCCAGTCCAATAAATCATTTTAAAAAGGAAACGAAGATATCATTTAAAATTTTGCCTTGATTGAACTCCTAGAATGCGAAAAACTACCACTTTCGGCAAAAATACTGTAATAAGCTTCACGTTCTCACTTTAAAATATAAACAGTAGTTCATAAAATACTTTGAAGGGTTTAATCGAGGCAACATTTTAAATGTTATCTCCGTTTCCTTTCAAATGATTTATTTTTAATGGGGGCAGCACTGGACCCCGAAAAATTCAGGTAGCCCCTTTAGACAAAGTCTATGTTCAGTTGGCGTTGTACCTCGTGAGATGATAGTATCGAACGACAGTTGTGTATTTTTTCAAAGTAAAGCCTCTGGTTCTGAGTCGCCTACAGATTAGTTAATATGTAGGTACTAATGATAAATCTAAAAGCAGCCATATTGGTGTAAGATTTACTATACCTATTTACACTTTATTAGGTAATTTTTTTCTTCTTATTTTGAGTTTGGCTACACGTGTAATTTACTCCTTCATTGTATTTAGGTATGTAGTGCCTCTTTCAGTCTCCATTTTTACTGAATCATTTAATTAGATATTATCTGCAAAATATGTTTTATCTCTGATTATATCTCAAAGAATTATATCACATTCAGACCTCTGATGACTTTGTAACTTGTATGCAATGTCACTCAACGATTCATTCATATAGGTTTTATACTGCAAATGTTTTGGTTTTAAACATGCACGGTGTAATTAAAACACAAATGTCCCGCGGACATCACGTATTCATAGTCCGGGCCCTCCAGTCCAGTTACTCACATTTAGACTCGCTAATAGTCTTTGTAGACTGTGTATGTAATATTTTTATTAGAATATTTGTACTTTGTAGCCTGAGTCTATGAAAACCTCTCCCCCCCTCCCAGCAGGACGCCCCCAAGTAACTTAGCGAAGCCTGAGGCCGAAGAACGAGCTCTCCAGCAAGGCGGTAGACCGAGCCACTGCCACCACTACTACGCCGTTTGCCGGTTACTGTGACACCCTTTAACGATACCGTTAGCACAGGTATGGTATTTCATTGAAGCGGAGTATAATATATACCTACACTACTACAAACGAAACTATACATCCGTACACACGGCAATGTGAGTGTGTCTGCACATTCGTACACGGCAAGAACGGGGGAGAGGTGCGAGGATAGAGACCTTAGGATATTCCGTTCTGTATGTATACTTATATTAATTCTGCACCGTTAGCCACTTACACTCTCGAAACATAACCAAAAACAAAGGTTTTTGCAACATGCACAATATCATCAAAGTGTGTCACAAGTGACCGGCGGACATCGTGTATTCATAGTGCAGCTGTATGAGCCGCATTCAGACGCTAATGGCCGCTGTCCGTGCCGGCATGCATTCTGCTCTCCACACAACATACATTATGAAAAACTTTTTCACCATTTACTTCTGGTGCACTCTAGGCAACATATATTATGCAAAAAAATGACACCATTTATTACTGGCTCTTTGAGGTGACATTATTAGTATACATCCTATCTAAGCAACTGGGCGCGATTCTCGTTTAACAAAAGTGTCGTAATAATAACGCACCGAGCTTCGGAAGCCACTTTGAGCCTACCTGAAAGTGGTTTCCGATCACACACAAGTGTCAAAAACATGACCACAAGCATTAATTTTTGTGGCACTTGTGAAAGGTTCACACGAAATTTCTTTCTATGACTTCAGGAAGTGCCCTAACAGTTTTGATCATCGTCAGTCAGTAAAAGTGAGTGACAAAATCTGGGTATTCTAGATATTAACAAATCTACCTTTGGGTCTTATGGCCTTATCTTCCATCAATCCCGTTACGAGATAAGGACGTAATTAGTATGTATTGTATGTAAACACGAAATTGGATAATGTGGGAACGTAGACCTTCATCGCTTTTCTGAAAGTTACCTTCCAACAGTAGTCATGGAAAACATTCGTGAACGCGATAATTAATACAGAGTTTGCAAACTCTATTACAAAGTTGTGTGTTCAATGGAGGTGTTTATTGTACCGATCCTTGTTCCACAACTTTGACGTCTGAAAATCTGTCATTTCGTTACTTCAGTGCTTATGAAGGTAAGTATAACATATACATTATGATATCTTTATACCATCCCTTTTCACCCGACTACGGCAAAGCTAAGAGGAAGGGTAATTATCTTAACAGTCTATGTATGTACGTATGATCCAATGTAGCATGATGATGATGTTCCAATGTAGCATCTGAATAGCCTGTCCAATTTTCACAAATAAAGTATATAACGAATGTTACTATAGAGTTTGTTCTATCGAGTGGGGTACCAAATGAAAGGTCTATTAGCACATTTTAAAAATATATACATTGTTAGCCGTATATGGCTCATGTAGTAGTGTTTAGTTTTTGAAACGTAAATCTTGTTATTACATGCTTTTATTTTACTTGCCCTTTTTGTTGTTTATTTATTTGATTGGCTCGGGTCCCGGTTTCCGATTAGGATGAAACTATTTAAGTGTGATAATGTAAATCACTTGAAAATGCAAAATTATTATGACAAGAAGCTGGTCTGATAATGGAGCTGGAAGTTGGCTATAGGAACACTACTGTAATAAAACGATGCAAGCCCATTTTATCTCGATAAGTACTTACTTAGGCGTCATAATAAAAGCTTCTAGGAAAAGTTGATGTTTTTTTTACAAAAAATATTCAAATAAAAGATTGTGCTTAATGCGTAATTGAAACTATCCTTTGGGACTCTTATAGCCCTATACTTCTTTTATCCCGATAAGGGATAACTACGTTACACAAACACGATGTTGGACTATGTAAAATCGAAGACATACATTGAAACTTACTATAGCAGTGAAAACATTCGTGAACACGTTAATTAATACACAGTTTGCAAATTCTATTAAGAGTCATGCCGTTCAATAATGATATATTTATTTGTAGCGATCCTTTTGTTCTTAAATGCTTGGTTGTTTCGCAACTTCTTGGAAAACTTCTCTTGTGGAACAGCGAAAAACTAATTCAATCAAACTAAATAGAAATACGTAGCACCTATGTAATATGTTTACTTACTTTTATTAATGTTTTTTTTGTAAATTTTCAAGTGTACATGAACCAATGTAACATTGAAGAAGTGAAGAAACATTTTTTTATATATAAAGCATAACTACCCGTAAATTTCCAACAAAATATAATCTAAATGACACCCACAAAATCTCTTTTTGGGGCATTCATGTAAAAATAATGACTTATGTTATAAGTTTGGCGAAAGTTCTAAACTTGCTCTTAGAATATAAAATCTACTTCTTCTTCATCATTTTTGTTCTGATTCTTATCTCCTTGAATATTTCAAGTGTGATAAAAATAATATTTTCGTGTAGGAAATAACCAACTTAGTAAATATAAACAATTTTAGTTAATGAACGCAGCGCAGCTACTATTAGGCAGGTGAACAAACACCCTAACGAGATTTACACATTTACCCGGGGCTCACGGAATGGGGTGGGCTCCCAGAATTTCCACAAAACGGTTTTCTTTGGTTACTTTGAAAACATCATGATAACAAGCTAACAAGGTGGTAACCGACATTATGCTGTTTACCACAACTATTTATTTGATAAATTGAATATCAACACTTAAAGAAAAGCTCGTTGGTAAGCGGTGGACGCAGGCCGCTCTAGATCGGTCATTTCGGAAATCCTTGAAAGAGGACTCAGATTCCTATGTCCAGCAGTAGGCGTTATGCGGCTAAAATGATGATGATAGTTAAAAAAAAAGATGTCACTAAATAGACAACCGCAACAAACATCCTTCGTCAAACATAAAATATATTTATGCCTAAGAAAATAATGCATTTTAAAATGCACATACATAAGTATTTAACAGATAGAGCATAGCTTCATGCACTTCGTCTACATACAGACGTTCTGCTGTTGGAGAAAATAGGAATAAATATCTAGTTCATATTTAGATACTGAATAATTTTTGCTAATATATTCTGTAAAAAAAATTAGGTTCATTTTAATCATTTAAATACGTTTTGCGTTTTAACTTGGAGTGAACTAGAAGAGATACTGTATGTATGTGTACCTAATTCCGTAGCTCTAAAATTAGAGAGAGTTGACAGTATTTTAAGTGGGTATCCACCGTGCACTCCTTTCCACTTCGATCCTGCAATTAGAAGTCGAGTGGTACTCACATGGTAGATAGCTGGGCAAGATCTGTTCACCTCGTGTTCAGGATCACAAGCACAAGCTAAAGGCACCAAGAAGTCAACCACGGTCTGGATTATAAGGGCCAGTATAGACAGAAAGGTAAAATGCCCGAGCTATTTTCTAACTCAATTGAAAATAAGACCGTATTACCGTCGAAAGTGTAAATCGTTTAAACACAAAACATGACAAAAAGGTCTCGAACCCGCGCGAGCATATTCTCGTTTTGCATTTTATGCTAATAGTTTAAAGTTAATTTTCGAGTGCCATAAAAAAATCCTCTCCGCTGAGCTCCTTTCTGTCTGAACTGACCTCAAAAGCACGAACGGCACACAAAATTGATTTCACTTTACAAGAATCGTCGAGGCACCGAAAGACCAGTGGTGCCATTTTTCAAACACAGAGTCACTAAACATACCATTTTTAGGGTTACGTAGTAAACAAGGAACCCTTAATAGTTTCGTCATGTCTGTCTGTCCGTCCGCGGTTTTACTCAGTGACTATAAGTATTAGAAAGCTGTGATTTGGCATGGGTACGTATATTAATTATGCGTAAAAAGTGGTAAAATAAAATATAAACAAATAATTTTTTTAGTGTAGCTCCCATACAAGTAAAGTGAATGATAATTTATGAGATTGTGAACACCGTTTCTCGATTTAGGGATCCGTTTCTGAAATATTTAGTTCCGAAGTGAAATTTTTTGTTAGAGTCAAGTGTCCCCCCACCCCCTCCCCTCTTCTATCTGCTAAACGGTTATATATGGATACGTGAATAAATCACAGCTATAGTATATATAACGAAATTTAAAAGAAAACTATCTAAGCTAAGCTAAGGTTTGCGAATTAAAAAGTTATAGGCGATTAACTTATAAAATGTACTCGTAAAAGGAAAATTTCATACAAATTCAATAGAAAAATAGTTTTTAGACGTTTTTAGTGGCATGAACTCAAAGTTGGCATTCGTAATTACGGAACCCTATACTACGCGTGGCTCGACACGCACTAGGCCAATTATTTTGTATGGAATAACCATTCGCATAGGTACTCCGCGTTTCAAAAATTGTACTTTTTCAGGACCAGAACATGGTCCAGACAGATCGTATACAAAGCACGCGCAGTTTTTACTCATCCGTCACTGACGATGTACTAAATGTACGCAGCACTTTTTCAAAACTATGGGACCATCTGACTAGAATACCCTTTCAAACAAAAGTAATAATTTCAAATCGGCCCAGGCGTTTTCGAATAATCGATGACATACAAAAAATGACGAATTGATAATAATATTATCCTTTTTGAAAGTCAGTTAAATAGAGGCTCGAATTTAACTCGTACATACCTTATTTATTTATGTACACGGAAAATGTATACACAGAATACATCAAATAAAAGTTGTACAAAGGCACTACTTTTCACAAAAGAAATCTCTTCCAGTAGGCCTGTGAGAGGAGACACTTACGAGTACGTGAGAGGCGTGTTCATAAATAGAGTAAAGGAAGAATAAAACCAAAATAACATTAAACTAAACCAACTACAAATAAACATACATATATATATATATATATATATATTTATATATATATATATATATATATATATATATATATTTATATATATTTATATATATATATATATATTCCACATATAATTAAATAAATACATATGTCTATTTAGACCTACCGAGAGCTTTTACAATTGAAACTAATACCACATTTGTAAAGAGCGAGGAAATGTTTTGTGACAAAATATCGCCAGAATTGAATTCGACGCGCGGTGTTAGGTTAGGTTAGGACTACAATTTGTTGTGAAAAATGTCACGACGGTTGTTTTGATGACGCCATCCAATACAAAAATGCATATTTGAGAAAGATATTGGTAATTGGTACATACTTTTGTGTTTTAATGCAACAAAGTCATGTAATCATATATCTATTGTTTGTTCAATGTTGATAAGTAGATACAATAATTTTTCAAAACTTAAAACCGACTTCAACAAACTAACAACAGAATTTGATTAAAATTCTATGGGACCACCTGACAAGTATGCTCTTCGAAACAAAGAATCGAAAAGAATTTTTCAAATCAATCCAGGCGTCTTTGAGTAATCGGTGAACAAACAAAACATTCCGACGAATTTATATCCCTCTCCTATTTTTGAAGTTATTTGTAACTGGTTATTTGTAACATTGTAACTGACTTCAATAACAGGTATGAAGTTTATCTTAGAGCGTTGCTTCCCTAACTGTGCTGGCACAGGTGTTGGGTCGGAGCCCGGGCACAGAATAAGTATTAGTTAGTACTCACGTACTGAAGTCTTACTCAGAAAAGAAATCCAAAGAAATATCTACTTAATGTGGGTAGCGCTGTGGTTTAATTTAGCTCGCGTCAGAACACCTTTTCGTTTAGATACCTAGACATCCATTGCAAGACAATTTCATTCTTATTTCTCTAGACAAACAATTCATGTAACAGAATTTTCCCCTTCGAAGTGGTCGCCGCGCGCATAGTAATAAAGTAGATGTATTTTCGATACCTACACGGGGAGTGACACAGGCTTGGCCCAGGGCGCGCTTTTCCGCGTCTCCAAATAATATGCATGTTAATGGTCACCCAAGTAAACCGAAGACCATGCTAACTCAAGAAGAAATAGTCGGAACAGACGATTTGGATATAATTTGGACCAGCCGCCTGCGTGACGTCAACCCTCTTTGGGAATGCATTTAAGCGAAAAGTTTTACAGACCGCCGTCCGTCGTCAACCCTCCTTGGGAATGAAGCAGCAAATACCACGAGATGTTTTTGCTTAGTTCTTAGACGCGTCTTCCGACATCCACATGACTATTCTAGGCTGAAAACCACACGCGAGACAGAGAATGTTGATAAAAACTTATAACTACTAACTTGTCAAATCCTAGTTATTTAGTACGAGTAACTCTAAGGTCGATATCTCTCTGATCTTCTCCACAAACGACACTTGCCTTTCCAGTTCATGCTCAAAGCGCAGTCTTCCAGCGACGCTATACACAAGAATAGCTGACTGGAAGGATGGTTATTGTTCCAGCTGGAACAATGAATGCTACACACAATCAACTGCCATTGCCAAGGTTATTACAAGATGCAGTCTGCTAAATATAGCCACGGGCAATCCGTGTTGTTCTATGTTAAAAATTAAAAATTGCAAAAACAAGACGAATCTTATTCATAAAATATTTGACAATTCAACAAGACAAAATTGAGTTCAACTTTTTGAGTACAAAACTGTACAGCTGACCGGATGATTTGTATGGAAACTTTTTCCGAGATCTCTTCCCTAGGTAGCCCCATAAGAAAAGTCGCTAATATTGACGGGCAAAGGTGAACACACACTTTTCCGAGCCGAAACGAATTTTAGAATTCTTTATATGAAATCCTATAAAACCTCGCACACCTGACCGCGTCGAATCGTCCGAATCTGGAAGAAGCACAGAATTCCTAGACGAATTCTAATGACGTCATCAAATTCGGCGCTGGTGATGCGATCGAATCGATCGAATCGCCTGCATTTTGACAATGACAAGTGTGTGCGTAAGAGCAACGAGACTTATGCGATCGAGTAACTACTTTGATTTAATTTAAATGTGACAAAAATAAGTGATTCTAAAATAATTGATTAATAAAGCACTGACAATAAATGGGGAAGGGATGAAAATTTTAAAAACGCCTGAATCTTTTTCTTGTGTTAGGAATAACATTCCTATTTATCGTAAATAAAATTCAGATTTTTCGGTCTAGTCAATTTAATTATAAAAAATAAAAATATTTTTAATTACAATTTCGTACACTATTCATCTTAACGCCGCCATTGCTTTTGCCTTTTCTCATATGACCAATTTAAAAAAAAAACATGACTTTTCGCAAATTAACTGCCACCGTCATATGACAGTTGACTGCTTATCTGACATTTAACTGTTACAGTTGTCAAAATGGTGTCCCTATTTTACCGCAATGGCAGTTCAGTTGTCAACTGTCATATGACATCATCTTTTTTTACACGTCAGACGGGACGGGCAAAAGAAATGGCTGGGTTAAGCTGATTAGTGAACGAAATTGCGATTAAAAACATTTTTATTTTTTATAATTAATTGACGGAATCAAAAAATCTGATATTTATTTACGATAAATAAGAGTGTTATTCCTAACAACAAAAAAAGTTTCAGGCGTTTTTAAAATTTTCATCCTTTCCCCAATTACATGTAATTACAGTGCGACAGGTGTAAAGGAAATGGAAACGATTCTTTCGGCGAGGTCAATTCATTCTGCACGGTTCCTCGTTTATTTCGGTGCGGATAGATATGCGATACATACCTTAAAAAATTCGATCGATTCGATGCGTTTGGCTCGGATAAATGTGCGTTCACCTCAAGTCGCTACTTCTAATGTGTATCGACATAGACGTTTAACGTTTCGTCTAACTTTTACTATCCCACCGAAAACATACCTGTTAAAAAGGGGGCCAAGTTCCTATCGGCTAATTGTTCGCCTAAAAAGGGTTGAAATCCAATCCTATGCCAAGTTTAGATGCATTTTAAAAAATATCTAAAATTATAATAAACCTCAAGTACCTAAAATAATAATAGCTATAATGTTAGGGATTATAGGGATATCAGAAGGCAGTCGTCACGCAATAATCCGTGCATCAACTCATGAACGGGTGCTGCCGGGAGGGACTGATCAGCTCGGCTTTACTTTTTTGACTACTTAGTATTTTTTATTACTTATATTTATGTTTGTTTACTTGTTCGCAAGCATTACATGTTGTAATGTGTAAACATTGTATTATAAGTATTTAATAATAAAAAGACAATAATAATAATGTGACAAAGCCCTTCTGGCGAGTAGGCGACCAATACTGTGAAAATGAGTTTCTTTCGGCGTTTCTTCTCAGCAGTGGTCGTTACGAAGCACTGGTATCGGTAGCTTTTAAGTTAAAAATAAATTAATTTTTAATATACTTTACACGTGACGTAAATTGTACTTGTTGACTTGTAAAAATGCATGTAAAGGTCTAATTACTGAATAAACATTTGAATCTTTTTGAATCTTTGAATCTTGCCATGTCAGATGCCTTTACGCAGCTTGAAAAAATCCTATAGGTACCAGTGTAATTGACCATGCAAAAAACAGCATCAGTTGACGCAGAACCTACCTGCTTACTTCATGCAATGGAAATGAATGCGATTGAGCACAGACGGGCACCCTCGCTGCCATTGTCATATCTACGTATGCCCGACATGTATAATAGAGCTTTATAACAAAATGGCACGCCGTTTGTCTCTAGTTCGAGACTTCGAGCAATGTGAAGGCTTTATTTAGTATTCTAGGGTTTTACTTACAGCTATACATTATTACTCCTCTAACAGAGTAGACAGAGCCCAAGGCAGTAAATAAATATATATTAACTCTACTGAATGCTTATATGTAAAATACTAGTAGAATCGGTAGCTCTTCTTTAAAGATAAAATAAAATTTAACATACACTACTGTTTGACGTGTAAAAGTGGCTGTATCTAAAAAAAAATATCGGGACAAATTACACTGATTGAGCTTGCCCCAAAGTAAGTTCCAGATTATGGGACTCTAACTCAACGATACTATACTTTATAATAAATACATATATATATATATATATATATAAACACCCAAGACCCAGGACAATTTGAAAAAGGCCGTTTTCCAACTTGCCCTGACCGGGGATCGAACCCGGAACCTCTAGGTGGCGGACTAGCATGGTGACCACTACCCCAAGGAGGTCGACGATCTAAAGGTCTAATGACTGAATAAACAATTGGATTGAATTTGAATTGGGTACTGTTAATAAATACCATGAACTCATCAAATAATTCTGAATTTATCCAAATGCGTATCCTTTTAAACACGACAACACACAAAACATTTTTAGGGTGTTGTTTTTGTAATAATAGTGAGCGCATCAGAAAATTCGGTGATCAGCAAAACATTCAAGACCGCAAGGAAGCGGTGTACAATATAGATTTTGGTAAGCTTATAAAACTTTTACACCAAAGTTCCCAGGCCCGTGGGACCTCCAGTAATCGGGGTTTACTGCATCCCCAAAATATGCTTTACCGCCTACCCGCTATTCACACTTCGCTCGGCCCAAGGGAAAATATTTATAAATTTTCGCCTTCTCGAGATTGCCGTGAATTTTGAGTTTATGACTCTTTCAATTTTCTTTTTTTGCCCATGGATAATGTAAAAAGATAACTTTTTATTAGCTATTATATTTAACATAACTGGGGACGAAATAATGTCTGTTCCATTTACCACCACTTAGGTCAAATGGAAATCAAAATACGAAAATTCCCATTCGTCACCACTGGGGACAAATGGAACTGTGAAATAAAAGTAATTTTCATTTGTCCCCAATGTGGACGACGCGGTGATGACAATCGAAACACTCAAAACTTAAAATTGTCCCATTTGTGTGTAGGTAGGTTAGGAAACTACACCTTCGCATACAAATATCACAAACAAAGGTTTCTGCAATATGGTTCGTCAATGTAAAATCTTAGACGATATATCAAACAGAAATGCATTTGAGGCCCACATAATGAATACCTTCGTCGAATACCTACGCCCTCGTCAATGCGAGATGAAAATCAAAGACCTAGATATCTAGACTTGTGCCTAGTCACAATACAATCATGTTTGAATAGCATCAGGCGTCTATCGCCAACGATAAGGTGAAAGTTGTTACTTATCTTTACTGTCTACAAACTTAAGTTGCTTCGTTTAACCAGCCTACGTGCTAAAGTATATCTTGATTGTAAAGAAAATATTACATAGTTTTAATGATAACCAGGGATCCAAATTCAAGACGTAGAATCAAACTTCAAGTCGTTGAATGTAACTTCTTTCAGCTTCTCCCGCGCAAACATGAACATCACCACATCCACTAAATAAACCAGTATTCTACTATCATCTGCAATTATCAATAAATGTTTGGTTTTATTATACTTACTACAAACATACTTACATTTAATTACTATTTCTGATTTGAAAAGAATGTAACTGAAGAAGATGTGTTAGACGTTTCCTGGTTGAATTCTTAGCGGCTGCTTTGAAACCCAGAGTGAGTGTGGTGACTTTTCCAAATATAATATGTACGAGTACCAAGGATTTTAAAGACTATGCAAAACTGAGAAGAAATTGCCAGAACAGTTTGCCTGACGTCAACCCTCCTTGGGAATGCAGTTGTAGCAAGAGAAGTTTCTCCTTAGTCCCTTAGTCGCCTTATACGTTCACAGCAAGAGATATATAGTGGTCCACTCTAGGAAGGTCACGTTGAAATGTTAATTCGCTATTTTTCCAAGAGAGGAATATCAAGAAGGTCGTTCATGGATGAAGTAAAAGAAAAGGCAAGTCTTGTCGTACAGGGAGGTCCAGCATTTGGCCGAAAATAGGAAGGCATAGAAAATAGTCCACTGACAACAACAAATATCGAAAAACGAAACAAAAAATTCAACTTTTCGCGCTCAGTCAAAAATCCATTTGACTGAGCGCTAATTAGTACGAAAAGTCAAAATTTTTGTTTCGTTTTACGTTGATTGTTTTTTTTGGAAAGTAGTTCAGTATCCTGGACTGAACTTGCTCCAAATGGTTGTTGGTGTTTTTAAAATAACCCTGTAGACAAATGACGTCATAGTTTCCTGGCGTCAAAAAGCGCGCTTGATATCAGTTTAGCAATAATAAATCTAAAATCACACTGAAAATGGATGTAATTATGACAAGTGACATTATTTTGTAACGTTTATTTTCTTAACGATGCTAAATAATTTATTTTTGACCCATGAAAGTACCCAAATACCGGATACATTTTACATGTCCCATATTTACATGTCCATTTCGTTTTCTACTAATAAATAACTTACAAACCAAACTGGGTGAACATAAGTAGTATTGGATTTAGTGCCGAGGAGCTGCAACCTAAAAATAAACTGACATTTCGGTCGTAAACCACATTACCTCACGAGAAGCCCGTAGACATTTTGCAGAATTTCTGGGCCAAGAACAACCCAAGTAAACACTCGTTTAATAACATGTGTGAATATGGAGAATGGAGGTACTAATTTGCATATTAACTCGCTTAATCTAACTTCATGATACACGTGAAATTTAGAAAGTAGAAGGTCACTTTTTCACTGATTAACATAAACATGTATATTTTAAGTTTCGAGCATAAAAAAATATATATAAAGATTAACTTGATACAGCAAGCAAATGCTTGACTACTTATTTTTATTTAACCAAATTTTATCATATGGTATTATACCGTAGTTACCTTTAAAAATCATAAACAATGCGACACACTTAAATTGAACGAAAATGGCGGTCGTCGGCGCAGGTACAAATAATGCACCGGCGACCGCCATTTTGGTTCAATTTAGGTGCCGGAATTTTTTACAAAAATGCTGTGAGGTCCGCCATTTTGTTCTGTTGATTTATATTATTTTACTTGCAAAAATCAGATGTACTTTACTTGGAAGAATGTATGTCTGACTCCTATACCCCGCTTATGTCGGATATAGGAGTCAGACATACATTCTTCCAAGTAAAAGTTAAAACAATACAATTTCATACTTCACCAGTTAAATATTTTAATTTAGCCCAAACCGAACAGATATTCCAACATGTTCAACTTACGTATGTCGCATTGTAATTTACGGTAAAGTTTATTCGTTACCCACCTACTTTTACAATCAGCGTCTTTAAGATAAAGTTTAAACTATTCTTAGAAGAAACTTTAAATTTTTGTGAATAATTTCGTCGTTTAGAAATTTTTGGAGGAGGCCTATGTCCAGCTGTGAGTGATGGCCGGGGCTAATACGATACCGACGATGAAATTTCCTCCGTTTATAAAAAGAGATGTGAAGATCATAGAACTATACTAACTACCTATATTCATAAAAAATTCGGTATTCATTAAACAAACTTTTTTACTTCACCAGAACAATGTAGTACTTTTCACACTTTTAGGTGATATATTTAAAGTAATTTCAGCTAATCAATCAATAAATGTTTGGTTTTATTATTCTTACTACAAACATACTTACATTTAATTACTATTTCTGATTTGAAAAGAATGTAACTGAAGAAGATGTGTTAGACGTTTCCTGGTTGAATTCTTAGCGGCTGCTTTGAAACCCAGAGTGAGTGTGGTGACTTTTCCAAATATAATATGTACGAGTACCAAGGATTTTAAAGACTATGCAAAACTGAGAAGAAATTGCCAGAACAGTTTGCCTGACGTCAACCCTCCTTGGGAATGCAGTTGTAGCAAGAGAAGTTTCTCCTTAGTCCCTTAGTCGCCTTATACGTTCACAGCAAGAGATATATAGTGGTCCACTCTAGGAAGGTCACGTTGAAATGTTAATTCGCTATTTTTCCAAGAGAGGAATATCAAGAAGGTCGTTCATGGATGAAGTAAAAGAAAAGGCAAGTCTTGTCGTACAGGGAGGTCCAGCATTTGGCCGAAAATAGGAAGGCATAGAAAATAGTCCACTGACAACAACAAATATCGAAAAACGAAACAAAAAATTCAACTTTTCGCGCTCAGTCAAAAATCCATTTGACTGAGCGCTAATTAGTACGAAAAGTCAAAATTTTTGTTTCGTTTTACGTTGATTGTTTTTTTTGGAAAGTAGTTCAGTATCCTGGACTGAACTTGCTCCAAATGGTTGTTGGTGTTTTTAAAATAACCCTGTAGACAAATGACGTCATAGTTTCCTGGCGTCAAAAAGCGCGCTTGATATCAGTTTAGCAATAATAAATCTAAAATCACACTGAAAATGGATGTAATTATGACAAGTGACATTATTTTGTAACGTTTATTTTCTTAACGATGCTAAATAATTTATTTTTGACCCATGAAAGTACCCAAATACCGGATACATTTTACATGTCCCATATTTACATGTCCATTTCGTTTTCTACTAATAAATAACTTACAAACCAAACTGGGTGAACATAAGTAGTATTGGATTTAGTGCCGAGGAGCTGCAACCTAAAAATAAACTGACATTTCGGTCGTAAACCACATTACCTCACGAGAAGCCCGTAGACATTTTGCAGAATTTCTGGGCCAAGAACAACCCAAGTAAACACTCGTTTAATAACATGTGTGAATATGGAGAATGGAGGTACTAATTTGCATATTAACTCGCTTAATCTAACTTCATGATACACGTGAAATTTAGAAAGTAGAAGGTCACTTTTTCACTGATTAACATAAACATGTATATTTTAAGTTTCGAGCATAAAAAAAAATATATAAAGATTAACTTGATACAGCAAGCAAATGCTTGACTACTTATTTTTATTTAACCAAATTTTATCATATGGTATTATACCGTAGTTACCTTTAAAAATCATAAACAATGCGACACACTTAAATTGAACGAAAATGGCGGTCGTCGGCGCAGGTACAAATAATGCACCGGCGACCGCCATTTTGGTTCAATTTAGGTGCCGGAATTTTTTACAAAAATGCTGTGAGGTCCGCCATTTTGTTCTGTTGATTTATATTATTTTACTTGCAAAAATCAGATGTACTTTACTTGGAAGAATGTATGTCTGACTCCTATACCCCGCTTATGTCGGATATAGGAGTCAGACATACATTCTTCCAAGTAAAAGTTAAAACAATACAATTTCATACTTCACCAGTTAAATATTTTAATTTAGCCCAAACCGAACAGATATTCCAACATGTTCAACTTACGTATGTCGCATTGTAATTTACGGTAAAGTTTATTCGTTACCCACCTACTTTTACAATCAGCGTCTTTAAGATAAAGTTTAAACTATTCTTAGAAGAAACTTTAAATTTTTGTGAATAATTTCGTCGTTTAGAAATTTTTGGAGGAGGCCTATGTCCAGCTGTGAGTGATGGCCGGGGCTAATACGATACCGACGATGAAATTTCCTCCGTTTATAAAAAGAGATGTGAAGATCATAGAACTATACTAACTACCTATATTCATAAAAAATTCGGTATTCATTAAACAAACTTTTTTACTTCACCAGAACAATGTAGTACTTTTCACACTTTTAGGTGATATATTTAAAGTAATTTCAGCTAAGAAGGATGAATTATCGTGACCAAAAATCCTTCAGCTAAAAATAAATACTTAGATAACCCTATTGAATAGTTTTAATATAGAAGCTTCGTTTGCTTTACTTATTCATCTTATATGAATTTCAATCTGCTTTTGTATGAACTTAATATTCGGAAAAGCGTTTTATCTCTTGAGCACGTTTTCATTATTTTCTGCTTTGCTAAGATAACCTTGTTTACCGTACGTTGTTCATATTGAAATGATTTTCCTTATAAGATAGTAGAAAGTAAAAATCATTCTTATAGTGTTGCGGATAAGAAGCATTAAATAGAAGAAGATTTTATACCAGTATACAAATAGCAAGGTGATAGTGGTTACCTAAGTTACCTAATATTCCACTACAAATGCGGCTAGCAACCCATGATTATTTAGATTCCCTTTTTCCATGTCAGACATGGTAGCTTTGGGACCTGTATCACCGAATTGGATCACGGCTTTTTCAAAAGCATCTTAAAAGTACTTTTTAATACCTCATAATAAAATAAAATAGAAATCTATACTTCATTGGAACCACTAGAAATAACACGTCTCTTACATGGTTATTGCTCTCGGGACTACTTGCTTCTAAGTGCTGAAAGTTAATGCTAATCTCATCTTTATTCTAGTTGGCATACTGTTGGAAGTTCAGTCTCTGGAGGCTTAACATTTTGAGTTTTCATTTCTGTTCATATAAGGTAAAATACTAGCGCATGCCTGCGACTTCTTCCTCACACGTTTATCAAGATTTGGATAAAAGGTGGCCCAGTATTTCAGGTGCATGCAAAAAATGTTGCTTCGTTTTAACTTCGGAGGACGGACCAACAAACAAAGCAAGAACTCTTTTGCATCTTTATAAGTTGGAGTCTTTGAAGTGACAGCTGAAGCTGCAAGTGCAGCTTAATTAGCTTCGCCACACGTGCCGCTCGATAAACTCAGTTCTATGAGAGCGGGACACTTGCCGCGTACCGTTCGCGGCATCTGCCGCGTGTGTCGCGTGGTTCTACGAAACCATAGTAACTACTAGTGTCGCAAGCTGCCGCGGCAACTGACGCGCGGCACGGGCAGTTATCGCTGCCGCCCGCCTACCTTTGGCAGGCCTGTGTCACTCCCCGTTTAGGTATCGGAAATATACCTACATCATTACTATGCGTGCGGCGACCAATTCGAAGGGGAAAATTCAGTTACATTAATCATTTGTCGAGAGTAATAAGGATGAAAAGGCTTGCAATGGATGGCTAGGTATCTAAACGAAGAGGTAAGGATTTCTGACGCAAGCTAAATTAAACCATAGCGCTTACCACATGAAGTAGATATTCCTTTGAATTTATTTTCTAAGTAAGACTACTGTACGTGGGTACCAGTACTTATTCTGTGTCTTTGGCTGGTTTTACAGACAAGCGCGGCCCGATTTGCTCACAGCGTACTATATACCTACTATACAAAGTGTACGCGATTGACTATGTAACAATCCAAGACGCTCGAAGCTCGTCGCCCGCGTCGCGGACTGCCAGCACCAGCCAAAGTGAACCTTTGGATAAACAAGAAGAAAAAATACCGTAGCGTCAACTTGAGCTGCGCCCGGTCTCGTAGCATTGCTACAAAAGTCTGTAGCACGCTCGGTAGCGTTGTAGCACTCGTAGCCGAGTAACCATAGGACATTGTATTGCCAATTCGCCACATAATAATGTAGGGGCTACCTGAATTATCCGGAATCCGGTGCTGCCCCCATTTGAAACGAATCATTTGAAAGGAAACGGAAACTTGATCAGACCGTAGATAACCCTTCAAACTATTTTATAAACTACTGTTTACAGTTTAAAGTGAGAACGCGAAACTTTTCTACGCATATTATCCAAAATTGGCCGGTTTCCGCTAATGTGCGTAGAAAAACTTCACGTTGTCACTGTAAATAGTAGTTTATAAAATAGTTGAAAGGGTTGTCTAGGGTCGGGTCTGATCAAGTTAACATTTTAAATGATATCTCCATTACCTTTCAAATGGGGGCAGCCTCGGACCCCGGAAAATTCAGGTAGCCCCTTAATAAGATTTTCTCTCGTATACAATGAGACTTAATATACAAAAGTCTTCGAGCAAGTTCAGTCTACGTTACTGAAAAAATTTAAACAAGTGATATAAAGTAATATGAAAAATCAATATCCAGTCGAAACAAGCGACTGAATTTGTTAAGATTTAAAAATATTCCTTGTAAATGAGACACATATTGCTCGTATTTAAGGCACCGACGCGACGTACGCCTCCATTTACGGCACTCATTATCCACGAGAAGGTACTGAAGGCCCAGCTTCATTAAAAAATACTGAGCCTAGCGTCATACTCGTACGCGAATGTACCTATTTTGCATACCATACCTATATCCACTAAACTTGCATTAAGATAAGTTTGCTTTTTTTTCTTTGTTATAGGATTTTAAAAAAACATTACATGTGTACAAAGTTAGATATGTGGACTGAGAATACAATGCTATGTCATAATTATTAATTATGAATGATTTTTAAGTTTAGTGATCGGTTGCTAGCTGCAACGCCTATTGACTATCTTCCGAGAATTTCGCCAATACCATACCCCGATTTGCACGGTGATTAATTAAACATAGCTGTGCGTGTATCATGGCCTCTAGATATTACATTACTCTAGATAAGTACTTATATACTTTTAGAGAAAATAGGTAACTAGAAGCGTTATTGTGCGAGTATAAACTGCAAGTTTGCGGCTTGCGATAGCAGCAAATAGCCCGGAGATATCGCGACAAATGACGCTGAAAATTGCGGCCATGTTTCACGACAATGAGGATGATGTATGTGCGAGATACCAGACATATCCCCCAATAGAGAGGATTTTTGCAGTGCGCTATTTTTTAGTGCCATCGAAGAAAGGTACGCTTACCTACTGATTTCATCACTAAGTATACAATACGCTACTCTTTCATGCTAGTCTGGGAAATAAGAAAAAACTAAGAATATACCAGCTGCTTCTCTTCCCCCGCAGATCGCAGAAGCTGATCGAGGGTCTGGGCGAAAATGCAAATCATATTAGGTCCTTACATATGAAATTGGCGTTTTGTACGGGAGGAACAAAATGTCGAATATTTTTTAATTTAACATATTTATTTAGGTAATCAAAGTATAGACCATTGTTATCTATGCACTTATGCCATCTCATAGGTAGTTCATTGATCCCTTTACTAAAAATACCATTCGGACGGGAATCAATAAAATCTTTGAAGGCGGTTTGGACTGCCTCCGCATGTATGTATGGAGGTACAATACACTATCACGCCATTAAATATTTACGGCTAACGGCGTCAAAACTAAGAAAGTAAATTAAAGAGGAAATATTTATTCCCAAACTTTATTTTATAAATTCTATACAAATTTAATAGTAATATTTTTATATACGTATACTTATTTAATAATAATTAACATTTTTCTTACCATATAAAGGCATTTTTGGCTGTATAATTTATTAATTTCAGTCTAGCCCACTATTTTTACAAAAAATAGAACTAGAATTGAAATCTTTATTGTAAGTATGTACATAATTTAAACAATCAAAAGTATCCAATTAACAAAACAAAGGGTAAAATGTTAAAATCACGAAATTATCAGGATCAATTTTATCCCGTTAAATGTATGGCTTATCAATGCTTAAATAAAAGTGCCAAGATAGATTACAAATTAAAAATGGCATTATTAATAGGATGATATATAGAAAAGGTACTTACACAAGTTCAAGACATGGAAACATACCTAGTATTCTATATTTTAAACAAAATATCAAATATTTCGAAGCAAAAACATAGTGACGAATAATACTTAAAATAAATGAAAGATTTCTTATTCCTTTCTTATTACATGTTGTAGTGTTGTATGCGTAAGTAAAACCTTCCTGACGTAAAAAAATTTACATTCTTATTCAACGTTGGTGAAACAAAGAATAATTTCAATAAAATCTGATTTTAGTTTACGATTCAACTGCTCTAATAAAGTAATCAAATACATAAGTTGTCCTTATTTTATAAAATTATTCAATCATGATTAATATGTGAGTGAACGATAAAACATCAACATTGTCAACAGATATCTTGTCACCTAGTATATGAAGATAAGATTAGGCATAAACATTAATAACTTACATTTATTGTTTTATTTTTACGTACAAGATAAACAAATAACTTTTTAATAATATCTACGAATTGAAGTATCCAATGGCACGCTATGACACATGTTTTTCTTGTATTTTTTTTGGAACGAAGTTCCTTACGGCAGGCTTGAAGGAGATAGGGATTTTGCTGCGCGACCGAACTGAAAAAAATGTGATAGTAAAACCGTAAGGATGACCTCGTTAAATGAGACGTGCGCAGGCGCGACAGTCGTATACACATTGTGTCGATTCTACATTAGCCGAAGGAACTTCGTTCCTACCTGGTGTCCCACGACACCACATTCTTTTTTTGTTTCAGTTTTATGATAATCTTTTGTATATTTTGAGGTACAAAAAAACTTTAAATTAAACCTTAGATGTAGAAAATAAAGTTCAAAACCAACGAATTTTATACCTACAATGCAGGATTTTTACATACATATTACCTAGTTATTTTAAATTTAGGCATTGTGATGTAGAGCATATATGTGTATGTCTATATGTGTGTTGTCAACATTTCTTGTATGTACCCCGATTACTCGAAAACGCCTGGACCAATTTGGAATTATTTTTTTTTTGTCTAAATGTGCATACTTGCGAGATCGTCCCATCGAAATTTTATGAAAATCAGTAGGGTAGTTTGGTGATGCGGTCGGTTTTTAGTTAAAAAAAAAACTTTAGATTTGTTTGTGGTAAGTATTGTGGAATGTTAATAAAGTCCGTCTCTCATGGTGCCTAACTGGAATAACAAAATGATATGTTGAATTTATAGACACTATAACATTTAATAACAAGAAACAACATCTTTGTATAACGTCCAAACAATTCATTGTTTCGAACTGTAATTATAAATCGATCAGTGATTGATTACTCACAGTAGATAAGTATTGATTTTGGTATAGTTAGAAAATAGTTTGTTCAGTCAATCGCTGATTGTGGGTTGACGTAATTAGGTAACATTACCATACTGACGCCATTTGTATAAAAGCGACTCTAAGTTGGCTGGTACTTGTCAATTTTGATGTTTTATGAAACTAGATTAAGACGAATACCGTGCCGATGTGGCGCCCTACAAATTGAATGGTCTATTTGATGCCTGATGGTTAACAAAATGTTAATTATCATTTATTTTTTTTTATTAAAGGCGCCACTTCTTCGCGGTATTTACCATAAGGTAATGTCTAGCCACCTCAGTTGTATAAATATCTGAAACGATTTTACTCACGTAGTGTAGTCGAAAAAGGCCGACTAGTTTCGATCGATTTAGACGATCATCATCAGGGTGAGTGTTAGTGTGTCCGACTACGTGAATCAAACCGTTGTTATATATTCAGTTATGTCGTCTCACGTTACTTTTAATAATATTGTAAAAAGATATTAAATGAAGGAAACCTGCCTGTTTTATACGATACAGCCGCCTCTATATAGAGAGCCAGTATCTATTTTATCTTAGAATTGCTCTTATATTAAACATTGGAATGATCCATGTTAAATTTTTACTCTAAAACATATATGCAGCTTAATACCTTAATAGTTTTTAATGCCATACAAATAAGTAGACCTGGTTAAAAAAATACTATGAACAATAATTTTGCATAGGTCAAAGTCAATTTGCAGTGTTCATAATATTTAGGTGTCATTTTCCAGAATTAGGTAATTTATAGGAAATCAGCTTAAAACAAAAAGTGTCTTTTGTTGTAATTTTTCAAAAATGACAATAAAGTAGGTATCTAACATAAAAATGATATTTTTCCCTGATGTCAAACTAGAAATCATTATTGCTGAATACTTATTATTACGATAAGAAACCATCCTTTCATAACAATTATTTTTTACTGTCAAACAATGTATGATATAATCCAATTAAACATTTATTTCCGGAGTTTATTTTTTGGGTCAGTACAATAATTGTGGGGTTCGCTTTTACAGTTTCATTGAAATTAAATCCATATAAAAACATAATACCAAAGTCCAACATAAATATCAACTAGTATGACTACATATTGCAGCACAATAATGTAAAACCTTTTACATGTTGCATTGCATCAAAGGATGTCCTCGATAAAATTATTTCTTATAAGTTTTTCTTAAGTAAACCATAACCTAGAATAATTTTACTTAAGCTGACTTTTGATGCTAATTTTAAATGAATATTACTGACCCAAAGAAAATTTAAAGATTTTTATAACATGTTATATCTTACTTTCAAACAGTAACCAACATTTCTCATTGTTATCATAATCAAATGTCATCTTCAGCCAAACATCGCACCGCAGTTTGAGCATCTTCTGTTTTTTAGAGCGAGACAGCACAGAATTCCTATTGGGAAGAATAAGATAGCGCACAAAATACCCAGGCAGGTGAAGTCGTCTTCAAGGATACCAACCCGACAAGCGGGGCAAGCGCCAACGGCTAGGATCGGTGGTTGTATGATGATGCTGGTCGCTCCGTAGTTGGGCATGTAGCCGGGCGGCGGAGGAGGGTGATGCGGCGGCGGGCCGTACGGCGGGTAGCCGGGCGGCGGCGGCGGGTGACCCGCCGTGTTCGGCGGTGGAGGCGGACCTGTAATTGTCAAATTACAAAATTACTAAGATTGCTCATCACACCTTAAATAAGTATTAAGTAATAATAAAGTTCAAAAGAAATCTCTTAACTTCATACTGTCCTCATGTAGCTGGACAAGGTTCGAGCTTGGTTTTTAAACTATCACACTCTGAACACATTATTTATGTATATACAAACCTGAGATCACAAAAAATGTTACTCCTATTCAAAACATTAGATGTAATGACAAAAAAGGTTTGAGCTAAGCCCCATTTATATTTATATATACATAAATAAGGTTAGAGATCTACAATCATGAGATGATAACAAGAAGCTAAACACTTGGTGCAGCAAGAGTATCCAGCCATCATAACATAGTCCTATATTCAGCTGTGAATATTTGTCAGCGGACATAATGTTGAATATAGATGGCATTACTATACTAGGATAGATTTAGTATTGTGCACTTCTAATTTGATGTTGTGGAAATCAAAACAATGAACAAGCGACCAAAGTAAGCATGCAAAATTTGTTTTGACAGAATCTACTAGCCACAAGATCCAAGTAGTCAATAAACCGCAAGCCTAATCTTGAAGCTGATTTGCAAGATATGTATGATAATGCCAGAAGTACCTACCCTGGCGACCACCCCTATCCCCCTCACCTCTCCAATCTTAATTATTTGTAGGTACCAATCTATCAATAGGTATAACATATATGCAGCATAGGCATATGTAATAACTAAGCTGCTATTGAAGCCATGTCAATGCTTCCTGCCCTTTGTAAACATTTTTAATTCTCAAAAAAGGATGTCCTTGTTTTTTTAGAGTTCACAGCCCAATATTATAATGAGAAGAAAATTCGAAGGCATAAATTATGATAAAACAATGCAAAACAAACCTCTTAGCGGCATAAAAGTACAAAGTGCAAAATGTCCACCAGATGGAATATTTATGGAATATTAATATAAAAATAACAACCAACGTTATCAAAGCATAACTAAAACATGAAAATGCAGCAGCATTGCGTAGTCCAATAGCACTTATCGAAAATGATTCATATCAATACGTGCAGGCAGAAATGAAATACATTCTGGAAATACATTCTAAGCTTTCCGTACCTGGATTTATAGCCGAATATGGAGGTGGCTGGTCGGTAACGGCAGGCTTCTCCATTTTTACTAAGAAGGCGAACAATTCACAATATTTCGCAATCTACAAAGAAAACACTCTTCACACTTACAACTTCACAAGTCTTGATTGAAGAACGACAAACAAAAAAAACGCTGTCACTCACAGCAGTATAAGTTATCTGTCACCACCACAGAAGCTGTCACTGTCAATTAAATTATAACGCCTAAGTGACTTTGACAGTGGTACTTTTTGTATCAAAGAAAATAGATGCTCTTAAATGTTTTACCCAACTGCCAAAGGAGGTATCTTGTTTTATTACCCTACTACGGCCAAGCCAAAAGGAGTGTAGTGTATTCGCCGCTGTGTATGTATGTATGTTAAACTTTTCCCTCGTATCTTCTACGATATCCATGGTAGGTACCTGACAAAAAAAGGTATCGTTGGAAGCGTCTTCGCTATGCGCTGGTTAAATATTATACAATGTGGCGATACAATAAATTCAATATGGCGCCTTTTTTAGTTTTAATTGATTAATTCGTCAAGTAAGTACAGTGCGACACAAATAAGTTGAACAAAAATGGCGGACTTCAAAGAATTTTTGTACAAATTTCCAGCACGTAGGTTGAACCAAAATGGCGGTTATCGGCGCAGGTACAAATAATGCGCAGACAACTGCCATTATAGTTCAATTTACGTGTCGGAAATTTGTACAAAAATGCTTTGAATTCCGCCCGCATGGTACAATGCGACACAAATAAGTTTTTTGTTCAACTTATTTGTGTCGCATTGTACCTAATAAAGATATTTAAAGTTCGAATTTGCTGCATGGCATCGAAGACTTTTCATTCTATTTTCTTTTTCTTTCCTTTGTCTTCGGTGAAAACTTATAAAGTACGTTTCATAGACAGGGGCAAGCGGCAAACCGATTTCTTTTCATGCTCTCATTTATTGATTCTGTTTTATATTATTTCGACCTCTGTGGCCCTAGTGGTCATCATGCCAGGCAGTCACGCCGGAGGTGCCAGGTTCGATCCCTGGTCCGGTCAAGATGGAAAATGATCTTTTTCAGATTGACCTGGGTCTTTGATGTTTTTCTATATTATATGTATTTGTTATAAAATATGGTATCGTTGAGCTAGTATCCCAAAACACAAGTCTTGAATTTCTTTAGCGGGCTAGCTCAATGTGTGTGATTTGTCCGTATATATTTATTTATTTATAAAAAAATCATTTGATATTATTTTATTAGACGCTTTTCAGAGTGGTTGGTCGGCAATGGCAATGGACAGGGGCAGATGAAAGGAAATGGAAGAAATAGGTTACTTAAATAAAAAAATAAACATTTTATTTAAGCGTCCATAGCTACTATCTACTATGCCATGGACTTCTAAGCTCGACTAAACACGCGTAATTGCTGGTGTAGTAGGAATCGAACCCATGACCCCCGGGGTCACAAGGCGAACGCCTTGACCACTGGACCACGAAGGCAGTCGTAGGCCATGTAAAAGGATATTGGATAGAAAAGATAGAAAAGAAACACATATATTGAACTTTAAATATATTCATTCTATTTAAAAACAATAACTATTAACGTCAATAACTAAATATTTCTATTTGTTTTCTAAAATATTTACAAGAAACTTGCTACATATCTACTTTCCACTTCATGGTTGCTAAAAACTTCATTTATTTGTTATCATTACACAGGTGTTTTGAAAACAGCTAACTATTCCAACTAGTTCTGTTAAACAATAAACTATAAAATGTCAAAATATACATTTACCTTAAATTTAACCTAAGATATTAATAAAATCAAACTCATATTTACATAAATGAAAAGTGTACTTATTTAACTGGTATGATCACAAGTTCTAAGGACAAACAGTTTAAGAACTAAAAAAATTATACATTCATCGCATATGGGTTTGGACTCATTTGGAAGCAAGGAACAGCACTTTTTCATGCTGCTATCCTTGTCTGTCGCTCAGAACTGTCATTTGTTAGAGCGAGAGAGAGCGAAGGAACGCCACGGAATCGGCAATGCGCCCCGTCGCTAACATCTGACATATCATCACACATATCATATAAGCAACCGCGCTCATTGGTCAAATAAAATAGCGCGCGCTTTCCGGCTTCCTGTTACAGACTTCCATCGCATTTCACGAAATCACTCCCACAGTATACAGGAAAGCAAGGAAAGATGTTGCATTTCAATTATTTCGACATTCTGTTGAATGAAAAGTCTTTATGATATCACAAAAATCAAATTAACTGTCGACAAATTGTTGACATATGTATGCATTCATCATCATCATTTCAGCCGCATAACGTCCACTGCTGGACATAGGCCTCTCCTAAAGATTTCCAAAATGACCTATTTATGCAATAATTTATTAAAATATGTTTTTAAAAATCAAAAAATTACCATAGTTAAAAAAAAAAGTATAACTATTGTGGAATAAAAAATATTTCAGAACAAACATAAAATACATTCACCGGATTAATATTAAAACAATAATAAGGCACTATTGTTTTGTTCGTTTTTGTATTTCATGAATAATTGTGTGGTACCTAGATGCTTTGTTTCTCGAATCATTATAAATAATTGTCACACGTTCATAATTACTCAAATTATAAATAAATATTAAAAATACATTAATGAAAATCACATGTTTAGGATTAGTAACTACCTGACAAGTTAACGTGTTACAGTGACCTTATAAATTACAACTAAGTCGTCATAAATTCTGCGCCAAAAATGTTGATGCTTTAAATAAGGTAGTATCCAAGGTCCAAAAGAAATTATTTTGTAATGATAAATTAATATTAATAAGAGATAACTTGCTCCTATCCATTTTGAATGTTAGACTCAACTCAAAATGGCGCAGAGTCGAAGCGACGCGACGCGTCATGTTTTTCACCTATAGCATATTCATCTCTATTTACCCATAAATAAGGTACACATTTGTATAATGGAAATATGGAAGCGCGCCACGGCGCTTGTCTGGAGTAGCGCGGCTTCGCGCGTTATAGTTAAAACACATGACGCGTCGCGTCGCTTCGGCTCTGCAGAGTGTGAGTTGAGCCTTACGCTTTTTGATTACAAGAAATTATGACGTCACGACGTATTTGTTTTGACTTTTAGAAAAAAGTATCTGATTTGTCTTGATGCAAACTAGCAGAATATTATGAATAAATGTAACGAATACTAGTAAACAAATGATTTCTTTTTAGAATTTTGACATACCTTTCTATAGAAAAAAAGCGCTTTTGCACTTGAAAGGGTTCTTTTCTTTAGAAATAAAGCAGAAAACAGTATATTTAAGCCTTTACGTAAGATTGCAGTCATATATTACGAAATAGTGATACTAATAGACCGATAACAGGTCAACACTTCCCGTCCGTCACCGTAATGGGGACATAATATAAATCAGAAATGTCGTAAATGTATATCTATCATTGCATAAGTAACTATAGATAACAGCGTATAGAACATTTAAACTCGTTTAGACCCGTAAGTGTCCCAGAAACAATAAATAATTGCTAAAAAAAAAAAATTTACCAAAGTTACATTTGAAAAAAAAATCTACAAGATAAACATGGGCACGGGGAGGTGTGACGAATTAGGAACATTCTCCTTTTTGTAAGTAGTTAGATTAAAATAACACTGGCAACTAGTGACTAAAATATAAAGAAGTACTCTGATTTAAAAAAACAGCAACTATTAATTAAGAGTAATTTAAGTGTCTGGTCTCTACGCCACATTGATTAAAAGCACAAAAAGTATTCTCTGTTCAGGTATGAAACAACAAATATAAAAACAGCCTCACCTCACCATCCGAACGTATCGACGAAAAACATTCATTTTTAGCTCTGTCATTTCTTCAATGCCTCACAGAATTGAGAGAATGAAAAACATCTTTCCAACTCGGAATGCTGATGCGCAGGAATGCGTAGTAACATCAGGGGTCTTTGCACAAGCACGAAATGTACTTACCCATTCCCATTGGGAAGAAGCAAATCTAGTTTGTGCAATCGAATGGCAAAGGTTTTGACTGTCTATCTTAGCCTGTACGAAGGAGCGATTAGGCCTTAACTCTTTGAAATCGTTTCTTCGTAACTCAATAAGCAATTCTTTTACAATAAGTCCGTTTAAAACCATCAAACACCGCTATTTTTATCATTGGTTCACGGTTTTATGTGACCGCTCGGGGTTTGACGGTTGTCACATTTAGTCTTATTACCAACTTCATTACTAGAATAAAACCATAATCCGCCTAAATCAAGTTGACAGTGACAGATGAGATAGTGTCATTTTATTAGTTGTCAACTTGATTTAGGCGGATAATGGTTTAAACCTAGTAATAAAGGTACTTTATAATAGGACAGATTTAGTTTGTTCAAACCGTATTTAGTTTAGTTAGAACCGTACTCCAGAGGCCGCTCTGGTGTGTGGCCTAGTTTCAAGACACCTAGTAGATAGATGTCCGGTGTGCGTTGATTTTCAAAGCACAGACATACAAAGGGAAGCAGACCAAAGTCCAAACATTCCATACTTAGAACGCGTGGCAATTTTTCACTCGTAGCTTATTCTTTAATAGCCTAAACAACAATTTGCTGGTCAAATAACAAATAAATAAATTTCCAATAATGTTAAAGAAAAACGACAAAAGTTATGTAGCTTATGTGTAAACTCCTGCCTCGCGGAATTATTTGATAGATTATACGACAATTTCTAGTGTGCTTCCCTTATATGTCTGTGGTTTGAAAGAATGTTTTAGTTTAGAACCGTATGGGCACCCAGCAGCCGGTCTGCTCGTCGCGGCGGTAGTAGTGCGGCCGGTTGTCCGGGAACACCGTCACCGCCGGAAACGGGTGCTGCTGGATGAACTTCAGCGTCACGCGGATCTGGAACACAAAAGAAACATAATTGAAGATTATTGAAAATTGGCGGTAGGGCAGCTTGTGGCGAGCTGTTGGTGAGTAGCGACGCACGGACCCGAGTGCTCCAGAGAGTCGGTCAGGGCCTTCGTCCCCGACGCGTCTTCATCGGTCGGGGTGGACACCCAAGAGGGCTCGCAGGGCTCTCAGCTCTGCGCATTGCCTTAATTGGCCGTACAGAAAGGAGTCGTTAGAGCTGATGCTCCAGGGGTGGAAGTGTTAAGGGCATAACGCCGCGAGTAATTTCGGAGAAAGCGCAGCGCACCTCTCGACACCCCTGAGTCGCCTGCACCGGTGTTGCTCCTTTGCCGGCAACTATTGTCGGCGCGTTTGAGGGGCCCAACTAGCGGGCGGCAAGCCACCACTTGCCTACAATAGTCAGTAATCATGATTATGGCAGGTTCTTATTGCAATATCCTAGCATCAGTCCATCCCAATCTCATTCCATAACCCATAGACCTATCCCTTTTTCTTGTAATAGATCTTTCTCCAGCCGAAACATATTCAAGGGTACACCTTTCATAGGTATATTCAGGAATGAGTTTTGGCGGGAGCGCCACATAACATCAACTTCTCCAAAGGGCCTCTACGTGTTGGATCTGTATCCCCACGCAAGCCTCTCAAAGGACCGGAGTGAAAAGACCCGTGAAACTAAAGGAGATACATAATAATAATAAAATTAAATTGGCTTGCAATGTTTCTTAAGGTATCTAAACGAAAAGGTGCTCAGTTCTGACGCGAGCTAAATTAAAACATATCGCTAACGACATTGAGTAGATACTTCTTCAAATTTGTTTACTGAGCGAGACTTCTGTACGTGAGTACTAGTACTTATTCTGTGGCCAAACTTACATTGTGGACGAAGTGCGGCGGCTCCACAGCGGGCGTGGTGCTGAGATGTTGCAGGATGAAGTCGTCCGACTGCTCCAGCCAGAGGTCGACGCCCCGCAGCGGGTCGTAGTTGAAGGGCCCGATGCGCAGCATGCCCACGCCGTTGTCGTATATGTCCAACACCTGGGAAAATATTAGTAAATCCTGCATAATCCAGGAAATCGGCAGACTAAAACAGAATCCAGAAGCCAGAAGTCAAGACCGGTAGACTGAATCCTGCATAATAGCAAACATTCTTCACAATAAATGGGTCGTTGAATAGATCTCTATAAGTCCTTCCACGTGTGTGGATACTTTTTTGTTTTGTTATCTTATATGGAACAAAAAATCCTGAAACCTACACACAGTAAAAACAATTAAACAGACTTTGAACTGGTATAAGGGTAGGAGGGACAAGGAAAGAGTAAGTGTGGTCTTTGTAGCAACTAAATTACTACAACTATTAATAATAAGTACAATTTTGCTTTTGTATGCACCACCTGTACGTAGGTTGACTGGTAGAGGCCTTGGGCCTTAAGTCCGCATGTTTTTTTTTTTTATTACGGAATAGCAAACAGTTACATAATAGTGTATTAGTTATCTTACAGATACAATATTGAATATATATGTGTTATTAATTACATAACCCACAACGTTATTCACAGCTTAAATTATATGCATACTATAAAATAAGTTGCCACTAGAAGTACTTATAAATCGATAAGAAAACGATAAGAAAGAATATTTGAAAAGATTATCAATAAAACATTAAAGGAACAAATAGCAAACGATTTACAAGACAAAAAAATAAATGATTGTGTGAATAATTAATTACAAGGCTTCATATCTAGTTCTCTTAATACTATAAAAATTGATTTCTTATATTCATATAGCTTGTCTGCGAATATGTCTATATTTTCGTTAAACAATATATTGTGTGACTCAACCATACGACGCATTTGTGAGCGAAGACCAGAATTTGTTCGACACGTAACTAAAGAAAAGAGCGGTCGGGAGCGAACTGTACGTCTGATACATTTTCTTGGGACAGCAAATAATAATTTACTTACAATGTCACAGGAGTCAATTGTATTATGAATTATGTTGAAAAGCAATGATGTTACATTTTTGTAATAAAGTTAAATAAAAATACGTAAACCACATACAGACTGAGTACATCACTACAAATATGCTTCCTCAAATCCCGAGATACCATATTCGGTTTTTTTTCTCCAAATATGTAAAATGCCGAAAATAAATACCTGTGATGAGTGTGGACCTCCTGTGATCATTCTAGCCTCTCTGAGCGGCAGTTCAGGCCCCTTGTCCGGGAAATTCGCCGGGAACAGATCTCCCGCTCTGATGTCTACTCCGACACCCGTCACTAGTGGCGCGGGGGAGCCACCGCCGAGTGCGGTGTTCAATTCGCAGCAGCATGCAAGTGTGAGGTCGATCTCCACTGTTAGCCGGTGGAAAGATACTGAAAGTAGAAAAAGAAGCTTTATTAATGATACTTTTTCCTCTTATCGCCTACCGTCTCGCCAAGCGTGATATTTGGGTCTTACGGCCCTGGGCGCTGTGTGTGTTTTCTAGAAGCATCCTTCTTTTTAACAAGTTTTAAACTGCATTAACTGTGCTACTTTGAAGCCCTGCGTAGAGATATATATTTGAATTTCTTTAACAACCGGCCCTCTGACCGACGTCAAGCCTTCTTGGGGATGCATTTGTTGCAGGAGACTTTTATTCTAAGTCTTTTAATTTATTAAGAGTAAAACTTGTGAAGTTTTATTATAAAACGCAGACTCATTTAAGTCTTGGTTTAAACCATTATTAAGTTGACAGTGACATAAGAGTAGGTGACATATCTCGGCAGATCTTTTTGTTTAGGGCGGATAATGGTTTAAACCGAAAGTTAGCTTGCGTTTTAACTAAAGTACTCACACATGATACTCGCGAAGAGCTCGTCGGAATACCGATGGGGGTCAGTGAAGCCTCCCACCAGCTGCAGTTCTAGTCTTCCATCGGGATACCCCACGGCTAGCTGCTGGACTCGAGACACCATGTTACTCGCCGCTTCTGCTGTGCCTGAGCCATCGAGGTGCGCAAGCGCCACTGCACCGGACCCTGGAATGAGATAAGACTAGCAGAAATTGTGACAAAAAGTAAGGATTAACGAATGTTTCTTTTTAAAGAATGATTTATAAGACCAATTTGCTTTCCCCGTTAGATTTGCATTATAAACTGAACATGTATTTAGTATCCGGGGATGGTAGGGGGGATTACATTCTTTTATATACATATAAAAAACGTTCTTACCTGAATGCCTAACAACGACTATAATACATGATGTGGCGTCATCTGATCCAATGATGTTGACATTCTCTGAAAAAAAAAAAGTTTTATTTCATTTAACAATATCATACTATATCAGGACAAGTAAGACAAGAAAGTAAGCGTTTAAATACGACGTTTTGTGATATCAACCACCATTCATCATCAAAATAATTTCAGCTCTAGGAATACCATTGCTGGGCGTAATCTAGGCCCAAGGATTTTCAAAATGACCGATTAGAGAGGCCTCTTCCAGCGCCTTGCTCAGGTCGTTTAACTATCTAGTAGGTTCACGCGTGTCGCCATCTTATAAGTTGTAATCTCTTTCATGAGGCACCACAGCCGCCAGCTCCCGCTGAGCGACGCACAGCAAGCTTGGAGGGCCGAACACCCTGGCTGCGGCCCCCAGGAGCTGTGACATTACGTCTCTGTACCGGGGTGAGCTGCCAACAGTGCGCGGACTGTGATGGTACACTCGTTATCATCTGTATGACCTGTACTTACTGTCATGAGGCACCACAGCCGCCAGCTCTCGCTGAGCGACGTACAGCAAGCCTGGAGGACCAACCACCCTGGCTGCGGCCCCCAGGAGCTGTGCTGCCGCATCTCTGTACCCGGGGTGGGCGGCCAACAGCGCGCGGACTGTGGTCGGACACTCGTCCGCGAGGACGCCGTTCAGCACCACCACCATGGTATCTCTGAAACAAAAAAATATACTTTTAAAGTTCACCATTGTGACAATGCACATGGGCAACGCATCCTTGGTTGACTATTGACATGCTTAACATCTTAAAAATTTAATAGTTGGAAAGGGCATTCCGGGTTCCGAAGCACCACATCTAAAGATGCAACTAGAAACTCGCGGATGAGGAGGATTAGACTGCGGCACAGTTTTCATACAGACTAAGGAATATGGAATAATAAGATAAGGTAAGGTATTACTTGAATATTTTCGCAACCCTAAAAACGTATTTATTTGTATGAAAGTCTTCTAAGAACTATGATTACTCTTCAAAAATCTAAACAAAGTAAGAAAGTACTCACAATAGTTACACTGAAGAAGTAATAAATAATATCAATTAAGGAATCGCAACAAGCAAGTAGGTGCCTATATGTAATATTACAACGACAATGCACACTCAACCGCTGATAATAAGTGAATAATGAAAGACGGCAATGACAAATCCACAAATACTTGAGACTGCCTATGTCCAGGTAGAGAGAAAGGTGTGCAAGTAGATAACAAGTCACAACTTGAAACGACAGATAATAACTGGAACACTCATTGGTAATTTTACCTGAACCTATTCAGGGTCGTCCGCGCATTGAAGTAAATTAGTAGGGTAAAACCACCTTGTATCGGCCATGTCAACAAAATTTCACATTTATTTGCTTCTTATTCTCACATTTATTAGCCTAGCTTTTTAGGGGGTATTTTTTAATAAACTATTAAAATTTGGCTTCTTAGTTAATTATTTAACACCCAATTTCCCTAAGCTCGGCCACTTGCGCCCAAAATTCGTCCACTTATTTATCGGCCTAGGTTAATATTTTTACTAATAAACGACGAAATAATTCTTAAAATGTAGGATAGTATCAAATCGAACAAAGATTTTAGATTATATTAGAAACTAAGATTTTTAAAGGAAAGTCTGTAAATAAAATACTTGTATTAACAAGTTATTTCGAATTTAAAATTAGTATAGTTTACACATCAATAATAATAGTCCCACTGAAAAGTAAATAAAAAACTTGAATTTTAAAAACATAAATATAACTATTCTATGAAACAGTAACTAAAAATTACTTAATAAAAAAGAAAAAAAGAACAAATGAATAAATATATTTATTTAAACATTTCACTTTAAAATAGAAAAATAACCGGCAAAGTGCGAGTTGAACTCGCGTGGAAAGGGGGTTCCGTACAATACCAATGATTTACCGTAAGTGAGCGTATTATATTGAGTTTACCACTTTATTTTCAATAGATACGAGTAGAATTATTAAAGGTGTTCCTGTAATCTACAAGCAATGAACTATAATTTTTATTTTTATTCATAAATTTCGGCTCAATGGTTTTGGAGATCAGGGGGGAAATTGTAAATTTTCAATTTACAATAATAACAAAAATAAATTAGAGATCCTCATAACGACCCCATTCATTTAATATGTAACACAGTAAAATGTGCCAAACTTTATTTTTAATTTTCTAATTTGACCCCGAAACTGAAAACTACTTTTAAAAAAATATTCGCTTTGCACATCTGTGTTGGAGTCATAGGATTACACCATCGTACCTAATTTCACCTGATTTGGTAAAGTAGATTCGGCAAATTAGCTGTGACAGACAGATGGACAGACACATGCAAGCCTATATATAAGGGTTCAGTTTTTTCATTTTTATACGGAACCCTAAAAACGAATCCCGCCATAGATACATCGGCCGCAGTAAGAATTATTTTTACGGCCGCCATTTGTGGCCGATATCATCATTTGTAAAGGCCGATATCAGGCTTTTCATGAAATAACCAGTCCTAAATCCGGCCATGCAATTTTTCATTAAAATATTAAATGAAACAAAAAAAATATACACCCAATATACTGCGTTATAATCTCTTTAACCAAAACAAGCAAGTATCAACGGTTAAAATGTCATAGATATGTTGAAAACACTTATCCCCGTAACCTCGAGCTCGTGAAATATGCTTGCGCAGGTCACAAGATCCGTCGCTACCGAACTGTCAAATTAACTTTGATCGCTGCCTTGTTTTTTTTACTCATTTCAAAACATCGAATACTTTATAATTTGTGATCAAATTTGTAGGAAAGGGCCGATAGCAGGACGTGGCCAATACTAGGTGGTTTTACCCTAATTAAAATTTAACCACTGACGTAAATAAAGAGGGGTGCCGTACAATGGGTGTTCTTCGATTGTTTCTTGAGGATGGTCAGAACTTGCTACAATAAAAACTGGAAAAAATCTTCTTAATATGTGTGTATGTGTATCCATAACAATAATGTACTGTATGTTACAATGGCTGACGGCAAAGAAGTGGTTGGTTGTGATACCTTGTTTCTTTTAAACCATACGTCTTTCTATGTCACAGGACCACCCAAGCCCGCCCATAGACAATTCAAACTTCTGTTTACAATCTAACAATACTCCTGGACAAACGAACACACTGAGGACAGTCGCGTTGACTGACACCGTATTGTCTCTCTAATGTATTCGGTAGGGTCAGCGCGGTGACACCGGACGAGTACCGAGCGCGCTGCGCTGGCGCCTATGGAAATCAACTTCAAAATGTTGAGTTCTCAAACATGTACGTGGTTGAGTTTGTAGCTTTTGAAATGTTTTAACTTTACAAAATATACATTTTCTGACGTGATTATTGTACACTAGAGTTTATTTAATATATTGTATCGTATTCACATGCATCAAAGGCTCGTTCTTCATTTCGAATGGGTGCTGAAGCTGATGTCAGATTTTTCAAGGCGCCTAAACGACAATCTAGCTATACCAACTGGGTTATACAAACTGGCGTGCCCTGCAATGCTCACAAGAACTCAAGATATTGCGAGACTAGCAAACCCACGCTCTCAAAATATCTGCAATGTTATTTTTTTTTTTTCAACTTGACTTTTCTTATAGGATGCATAGATTCTTTAAACAAGCCCATGTTCAACAGTGAACTTCTTGCAGCTGAAATGATGATCATAATGAATTAAATGAAACAAAATGACATAAGGGTGAAGCAGTCACCACGCGGTCTCAACTTAAAAATAAACGGCATCCAGCGTTTCATAAAGATTTTTATCTTATCGCACACACGGCCGAAACAACGGGATGCCACTCAAGAATTGGTCCGGTCTTAATTAACACGATAAGGGACATTAGTCGCGTATTATTATTCTGATATCAGCTTTTACAATGCAGCTTCGAACGGTTGGAATTATCAAATTAGAATTATCAGTTGTTTAGTTATTTTTTAATTCTTTTGATATAAACATTGCTTAATAATTAGCTTGTTATTGTATGGAGAGTGAATACCGATAAATGTATGGCTCAGTACATTAACTTATATAACGTGTTACAAAATATGCTTAATTTAGCTCAAGATACTGGACAACTTTCCTCAAAGAGGAATATGAAAATATTTTTAATTATATATGTTCCTTGTTCGAGTGCATCTTGAATGTCTAAAAACTCCTAGTTCTTAAAAATGGACTGATACTTTTGAATAGTAGGGTTAAAATAACTTTTGTTAATAAAATAAGCTTAATTTAATAGACTGCAATATTTCGCAAAATATCCGATTGAGGTAGATCTAAAAACGAGGACCGGCGCAAAATAACCCAGCGTTATATACTCGTCTATCCATCTTAATTGCCATTACGCCAAGGCTCATCTATAAAATGGACAGGTAAATAAGCAATTAAAATATAATGACGAAACATAAACATACTAAGTAAGCGACGGTGTAATTAAAATGCTTTATTAGAATGTCTTAGTACCAAATACGACGTGAACTTAGGGCTGAATCTGACAAGTTTTTGTATCCTGTGGATGTATTGAATATATTCTGCTTATTGCGTCGTAGAAACTGTTTTATCTGTGCCCAATATTAGGGTTGACTCTGACAAGTTTTTGTATCCTGTGATTGTATTGAATATATTCTGCTTATTGTGTCGTAGAAACTGTTTTATCTGTGCCCAATATTAGGGTTGACTCTGACAAGTTTTTGTATCCTGTGATTGTATTGAATATATTCTGCTTATTGTGTCGTAAAAACTGTTTTATCTGTACCCAATAAACATTTCCATACTGATGATGAACAGAGACATGAACAGAGTAATGTTTTAAATTAATTCGGTATACTTTTTTAGGGTTCCGTACCCAAAGGGTAAAAGCTTGACTCTATTTCTAGGACTCCACTGTCCATCTGTCTGTCTGTCACCTGGCTGTATCTCATTAGCCGTGATAGCTAGGCAGTTGAAATTTTCACAGATGATGTATTTCTTTTGCCGCTAGAACAAATACTAAAAACAGTATAAAATAAATATTTAAGTGGGGCTCCCATACAACAAACGCGATTTTTTTATAGACAATGGTACGGAACCCTTCGTGCGCGAATCCGACTCGCACTTGTCCGGTTTTATTTTGGAATCACTAAACTTCTTTCTTAGTTGTGCTTTTTCCTCAGAGCTCTTGTAATTTTTTTCTAAGGAATCTATTACCTATATACGTATTTCTCAAAGAAATTCTCGGCTTCTTTAGATTATACAAGAACTTTATTATGAGTTAGGTATATTTCTGAGAAAAGCCACAATAGGAATGTTAGCGGGGTTGAAAATAAATAATTTCATACTAAACTAACAAATCAATGTCACTTGTTATTGTTAAGTTGATTACACATTCATTTCAAACGTGATTCTTGATTTATTAATGCAGAACTGATAGTAATAGCGCTTTTTGACTATATGACGTCACAGTCCGGTATTTATACGAATCCCCTAAAAAATGTTAGGTTTGAAATTTCTGATTTGACTTTTTCGAAACAAGCGGATTTTTCGTGGAGTAAGTTCTTAGAATAGATGTTATTACTCAATAATTTCGACAGCCCTTAGTCATCCCACAGTTTGTACAAAGTGGTATTGCACGCTTTTCAACGAATAATATATCACTGCAGCGTCCATGACAGCATCGTTAGATCTTTGTTGATAACTTTTTTATGCAAAAATTAATACTTTCATATTATAAACATTCATCTTGTACGGAATTACTCGGGCCACACACTGCCGTTGGCCAATTTTAATTTAAATGTAATTCGTCTATCGCCAAAGAGTTATGGTTAATTTGCAATAACTGTAAGAAATGATTATAAATATTCATCAGAGTGGTATAGGCCGCCTACAATCTGGCTAGTAATTCTAGAAACGGAACATAATTTATGAGTAATGGCAACAACAATTTTGGAACAAACGTCAAAATAGAGTTCTGGCATAGACAACTCTTATTTATTTATAGACTTTTTTTTATAGGGACCAATAACATTGATTGAGCTAGCCCCAAAGAAAGTTTGAGACGTGTGTTATGGGATACTAACTCAACGATGCTATATTTTATAACAAACACATATATAGACAAACATCCAAGACCCAAGACAATTTGAAAAAGGCCATTTTTCAACTTGCCCTGACCATGGTGACCACTACGCCACGGATGTCGTCGTTTGGCTTATATTAAAACAACTAAGTTATAATATAAGTAAACCCGTATATTTAAACAAATATGTAACCCTTGATGTGTGGATTTAGTATTAATTCCTGAATTCATTAATAATTATAAACCTAATTTCTTTCTTCTTTAATAAAAATATTTATTTTCTTAAAAAAAGGTCTACGTTTATTGAATGAAATGAAAAATGAAATCACAGAAGAAATTAAAACAAGTGTTGGCTACTAAAATATCATAAAGAACGTTAGTAGTAGAGCTAAAGCCCTTAAGTTTACTTAAAAATACTTATCTGTAGTTTTAGTTTCCGCAAGAAATGATACAATACTTTTAATATTCTTTAACTGCTCTGAAGCATAATAAAATTCAGGGAATACTTTTTTCTGCTTGTTTTTATGCTGCTACGATAAGAAAACGTTTGAAAGTCAGATATGATGATGACAGACGACTAACACTTGAAAGAAATAGTGCGTGCGAATGGGCCGAAACGTATATTTTGTTAAAAAACTAAAGTGACTGCATCTTGATGATTTTTAGCACTAATAGACCAATCAAAGACGTGCATACTCGTGAAACCCCAGCGCAAAGAAAGGATGTTATAAGTATAAGTTTGACGTGTGTAGTATATGTCTCGGCTATGTTGAGCATTTCCCTAAGAAATCGTATCCGGAACACGGAGAAACGAAAGCAGTCCAAGGTTGTCGATGTAATCAAAAGAATAGCCACACTAAAGTGGAAATGGGCAGGTCATATCAGTCGTAGAGAGGACGGAAGATGGAGCCAAAAGACATTGGACTGGCGACCGTGGATGGGCCGCAGAAGTCGCGGCAGACCAATGACACGATGGAGAGACGACATCGTCAAAGCAGCTGGGCCACTATAGAAAAGAAAGGTGCAACATCGTGAGAAATGGCGTGCAATGGAGGAGGCCTATATCCTGCAGTGGATAGAATAGGCTGTAAAAGAAGAAAAAGAAGAGTATATGTCTCATTGTTTCACAGACCGACCTAGATTTTTTTACTAGAATTCTTTCCCCCCAAACGGATGAAGGCGATTATTCTCTTTTTTTTGTTGTTTGGAAACCGACTTGGTCGTGTTCACACCCTAAATTAGGAATTCAGGCTTATACACTTTCTTAAAAAAAAAAACAAAGAACTTTAAAAATTATAAAATAAAAAAACAAGGTTTAACAGTGTGATTAACAATAAAATGTCTGTGCAACACAGTGCAAGTTACACAAAAACACATTTTTTTAAATAATTCATGACATTTCAAATGACAAAATACCAATCGTAAAGGCAGCCTCGCATTTTATCACTTAGTATAATGTTTAATACTGCCGCACATTATCGTTTGACGTTTACAAAACCCCGCACATATATCAAAGACAACGGGCTGACGCAACGAAAGAGTTTTGTGCCTCCAAAAAAAGTAAAAGACTATTTTAGTATTTTACAAACACGAGCATGCGCATGCGTCCTTGGTCAAACGAGACATGATTAATGACTGTATACAATATCCAGAGATATTGAGACGCAACGGCGGCCATTCAGACGTAAAAAAATTCCATTCACCCGTACCAAAGTGTTAAGAAGACCACGTGAATCTTTAGGGCTCTTTCACATTCGATTCTGAAAATACTGCAGTAAAATAAATTAAGTTAATAAGCGTTAAGTCCGCTAATTGTGAACAATTGTATATTGTGGATCAATAAAGTATTATAAATAAATAAATGAATAAAATACTGAGTTTGAGGAGCCACGTCTTCTATACTCATGCCTTGGAAATGGGGAATTATAAAACGATCGAATAAAAAAAAACCTTAGTGACTGATGATGAGATACTGCTTTACTAACTTGAGCGGTATGAATTTGAGTAATGCGAAAAATGAACTAAACTAGCGACGAATATTGATTAATAATAAAACCCAGAACGAGCTTACAAAAAGTGGATTGTGATTAATCCATTTCAGATATAAAAATTCTAGCCGTGCGACTAAATTACTAAGTAAGCGACTAGGAATGCAGAGAGGGCCTCTTCAATATTAAGATAGAGACGATTTTTCCAATTGAGGTTATTCATAACGAACTACTAAAAAGTTCACTTTAAGCAACGTTTGGTAAGCTGCTGTGTTAATGATTATTGGTTCTTTTTGAGGTCTAATGTTTTTTTTTATTTTGATACGATTTTTGAATGAAATCTACAGATTGTTTGATACACGCGAATTGGAATGGGGGCCGGGCGACAAATATTTTCAATAAATATGTATGCACACACATTTTGGGTAGCAATTCGGCTCAAACTTACAACACAATCTCTGGAAGCAAAAATGATACCCATTGGGCAAAAAAGAAAACGAGGTCGCCAAGTCCAAGCCAGCACTTATTTACCAGTGACGATGAGAAGTAGGGTTCCTCACACCTATTGATCCTTAGTATTAATAAGAAGAGTACCTACTTGTTTTTAGTTGACAAAAGTGTCTTATTTTATTTTGTTTTTTGTTCATTAAATAAATAAAAATTGCTTTTTTTTTCGCAATACATTGTTTCATTTTTATATGCGAGAATATGTAAATGGTCTAAAATAGTTTTTTTAAGTAGATATATTGACTGTATGTTTTCCGAAAAAATAAAATAAATTTAATTCCCTCCTCTTAAATAATAATTAATAAGATTTCTTGGTAATAGTGTTTCTTCAAACAGTTTTTTCATAAGATTTTCTTTTTTTAAAAAAAATGTGGGCTCATAGTTCTCTGCTCATAATAGTATTTTTAAAAGTAGTTTTTCTATTCGAAACACTTCATTTAAGATAAAATGCCGCTCAGTATAAATAAATCATTTGCCAAATATTGAAAAAAAATAATGCAGAACGTAACTTTGACACTCAAACCAATATTAGGTCGCTCAAATATTAGGAAGCTTCTCATTTTGTATTTCAAGTAACTCAAATTAATGTTTGTAAGTTGCTGTTCTGTTAATTTCTCATTTTACTTAGTAATACTATAATGTAAATTAATTATTTCTGTCACTGAAAATTAAAATTTACAGTCACTCGTTTAAATACTACTCCTTGGAAATCAATAACCTTTACAGAATACATTAAAAAGGAAAGAGCTGTAGATAACAGGTATTATGAGTAATATTTACCACTTGTTGATATATTGTTAACAGGAGATGAAAATCTTGCTCAAAACATGATGCTGAAGGATAAATAAAAAATAATGTGAGAAAATTTGCAAGCTATACAAATCGTTGATGTCTTTATAACAAGAATATTGGTCGCACTACAACATGGGTATAGTAAAAAAGTTTATTGAAAATACGATCACGACTTTGAAGGCTATTTGGCTTTTCTTGTCTAGCAACCCTTTGCCAGGCCTGTGTCACTCCCCGTTTAGGTATCGGAAACATACTATGCGCGCGGCGACCACTTCGAAGGGAAAGATTCAGTTACATGAATCGTTTGTCCAGAGTAATAAGAATAAAATTGGCTTGCAATTAATGTCTAGGTATAAGTATCTAAACGAAGAGGTGAGAATTTCTGACGCGAGCTAAATGAAACTTAGCGCTTACCTCATTAAGTAGATATTTCTTTGAATTAATTTTTTGAGTAAGACTTCTGTACGCGAGTACTAGTATTCTGTGCCTTTGCTGTTTCCAGAAATATTTGGGTGTTTGTGTATTACATTAGATATATTCAACGCAAGAGCTTTTCACATCAGGCGCATAACTGAACGACAGTATTTCGATTCCTAACCCCCTTTACGTCCTTTATTGAAATTGATATTTTAATATCTTTAAAATTTGAGACTATATTGCATATTTTTTTAGTTTCAGTTTATTACATTGAACTTTGTGTCCTTGAACTTAAAATAGTGTCATCAAATTGGTTTAAGCGCTATAATTTTTCTATAAGTGGAAACTTTTTAATGTCTTAGTTTTATAACTATTTGTTGTTTTTGTTTACATAAATAAGAAATGGCTGTAAGTTTTCCGAAATAAATTAAATAAATTGGATCGATCCCGACATAACTTGTATTTTTTAATATTAAGTTTCTTGCATCCTCTCAGAACGCGCTAATGTCACTAAAAGATGATAATATCATGTGTATATGTGTGTGTAACCGCCCTTACATGTACCCGATCCATATGCGCCTGAGTAGGTAATTTGAAATGGAGAATCCACATTGAACGGTCAATGGTAACAATAGCCTAATTATATATCCAATGTAAATTACGTGCACCGTCAATCAGTAAATATATTGATACGGTATCGAAAAAACTGACAGCGCTCTCAAATATTGATCATTCGGATTGGTGGATTCCTTTGTGGTTGGATTAGTTCTCACGGTGAGATGAGGCGAAGCTGTAAATACTTGCGGAATAGAAAACGTTTAACTTCTTTTAAATAAAACAATTCTATTTCTATTTTCAGCTTTTAATTTACTTTCACACTACAAGGATGTGCCTCCCTTCAGCATTTCAACTCTATAAGACCCAAGACATGCAACAGAGTAGTCAACATTTTTCAGACTTACAACCGACTTTTCCCCTAACCTACACATCATCATCATCATCTAAGGCTCAATAGCCAAGGGTGGGCCTGGGCCTGGTCAAGTATTTTCTTCCATAGTTCTATTTGGGCTTTCTGTCTCCAGCTTTTGACGTCGACATTTTTAAGATCCTGTTCGACACCATCCAGCCATCTGAGCATGGCTCTGCCTCGGCTTCTACGACCCTCAGGTCGAATCCCCAGTAAGCGTAACCAAACTCCTGACAGTATACCCTTTCAAGCAAAAAAGAATATTGGTCCAGGCGGTGGACACACATAAAAAAAATAAAAGATTGCGGCGAATTGATAACCACCTCCTTTTTCGGAAGTCGGTTGAAAACGAAGCCTCATTCAGTTTCTTGGCTTAGCACAAATCTTGAATATTCATTAGTTGGTCAATAAGTGACACGAGTATGTATAATAGAAATGCCGCGATAGAATTTTGACAACGAATAATGTGCAGAGCCAAAAAAAAAATAGTACAGAGGTATGAATTTGCTATAGACAAAGCACCACCTTCAGCCAGAAAATTTTTATATGTACGCAAAAAAGATTTTATGTTTTTAAACTGTTTTTGAGTTTAATCATCATTCATCATTTCAGCCGCATAACGCCCACTGCAGGACATAGGCCTCTCCCAAGGATTTCCAAAATGACCGATCTAGAGCGGCCTGCATCCAACGCCTTTCAGCGACCTTAGTCAGGTCGTCAGACCACCTTGTAGGTGTGTATCCTACGCTTCGCTTGCCAGTACGTGGTCTCCATTCGAGAACCTTTTTGCCCCATCGGCCATCGGTTAGTCGCGCTATGTGTCCTGCCTACTGCCACTTCAATGAACTAATCCGGTGGGCAATGTCAGTGACTTTCGTTCTCCTACGAATTTCCTAATTTCTGATTCGATCACGTATGGAAACACCGAACATAGCCCTCTCCATAGCGCGTTGAGTGACCTTGAGCCTTCTTATGAGACCCATAGTAAGGGACCACGTTCCATAGCCATAAGTCATCACTGGTAACACATATTTATTAAACACTTTCGTCTTGAGGCACTGAGGTATTTTGGACGAGAAGACACTGCGTAGCTTCCCGAACGCTGCCCAACCGAGCCGGATACAGTTGAAGCTGTAACTTCCTGCCTGGATCAGTTGACCCAGGTAGATATACTAGTCTATAACTCCGAGTGTGGAGCTCCCAACACAGACAGGTAGGGACCCGACATGGACATTCGACAGACTTTCGTTTTGTCCATGTTCATTTTAAGACCCACCTGTTGGGAAACTCGATTTAAGTCTCCGAGCATAGTACTTAAGTCTTCCATTGATTCTGCCATGACAACGATATCGTCGGCATAACCGAAGGTGAGTGATATACTCGCCATTGATGCCAAATCCTTCCGATTCCAGAAGCTTGAGGGCATCTTCCAGTGCAACGATGAACAGTTTCGGAGATATAACGTCTCCCTGTCTTACACCTCTTTGCAGTGGAAAAGCCCTCGTGCACTGCTCCTGTACTCGGACTGACATAGCGGCGTTACTGTATAAGCACTTCAATACTTCGATATACTGATAGTCAATACGGCATCGCTGGAGAGACTGAAGCACGGCCCATGTTTCGATCGAATCGAAGGCTTTTTCATAGTCCACGAACTTCAAACATAACGGCCGGTTATACTCCCTCGTCTTCTCTATAACCTGCCACAGCGTGTGAATGTAGTCCAAGGCCTTTACGGAAACCGGCTTGTTCGGGAGGTTGGAAGGCATCAAATCTGTTAGCGAGACGATTCGTGATGACACTCGAAAACAACTTATAGACGTGACTCAAAAGCGTGATAGGCCTATAGTTCTTCAATAGGGTGTTTGTTATCTCCCTTTTTGAAGAACAGAACTTTTAGAAGTCAGCTTGGCTCTTGGGTCCTTAGCCATTTGTTCGCTGGGTTTTGAAACTGAGGTATATAGCTGTCCATAAACACCGACACCACGCCATCGTCCTTAGTCTTCAGCTTCATCAATCGGCTCTGCCCAACCGACATAACTCTTGCGAACACTTTTGAGCCTTTGTTCTGTTCGATCGTCTCCTTAATACATTTTGTATTAAAGGAGCGGATGTCGTGTCGCAAGGACTTTTGTATAGATCTGTTGAGCTGCCGATATTATTCTGCATCGTCGGAGGTCTGCATCCCCGGTCAGGGCAAGTTGTAAAATGGCCTTTAAAAATTGTCCTGGGTCTTAGATGTTTATCTACTCGTATATATGTATTAGTTATAAAATATAGTATCGTTGAGTTAGTATCCCATAACACAAGTTTCGAACTTACTTTGGGGCTAGCTCAATCAGTGTCATTTGTCCCTATATATTTATTTATTTTATTTATTAGACTTAAGCAGATTAGAAGCAGAAATATAAAAACTTTCCCATTTCTGATATAAACAATAGGATGTATATACTTATAATATACACACACACACACACTTATAATATACACACTCCCGAGAAGAAAAAATTATCAAGAAGAAAATAAACCCGTGTTAAGTTTAACTGAAGACACTCATTGAAAAGACTAAAGTCTTGAATATCGATGCAACTTACGAGTACAGACGGACTGAATCATTATATATGCATGTAAGTACATTACCTTTAATTAAATCTTCCTTAATCAAACACATACACAGTTTTTGCTTCGAGAACACAATCACTGTCAACAAAAAGTTAATTACACTCGCGGCAATGGGCCTCGTTAATTTAAATTAAAATTAATACTGCCAAGTTGAGGAGACTAGTAGACGGAAAATGAGTGATGTAGTTCTTGCATACAAAATACAACTGACGAATGTCGCTGGGTTATCGTATCCTCGACACGAGGGTGAGGAAATAAGAACACATAATACGTCAATGACAGCCAAGCAATAATCATCGACCGAGCGAGCACAGTTCTCCGAATGTACTTTGAAAATCTGGCGTTTGTGTGTACCAGTATGTTCGACGGCAACTCGAGTATATTCGATCAGCATATAATGTTTGGGAGTCGAGTAATAGATAAATAAGTACACCTTAATTTTGTAGATAGACAGAACATTCAATAATTTTTCAAAACTAACACCGACTTTTCCACCAAACTACACAACCGATTTTGATAAAAATTCTATGGGTTCACCTGGAAAGTATACCCTTTCAAACAAGTAAATAATTTTCCAAATCCGTTCAGGCGTCTTTGAATAATCGGTGAACATACTAAAAAAAAAAGATCGCGACGAATTGATAACCACCTCCTGTTTTGAAGTCGGTTAAAAATAGAGTAATGTTTTGATATATTATTGTTATTGTTTGAAGGCCGTGTGGTTTCCAGCAGAGTAGAATAGGGCCACTCCAAGTCCTCCCGGGGATGTCGTAGAAGGCGACTTAGGGAGTACAAGCTAAACAAAGCTTATTAATATCAATGAGACCTCTCCAACCCGTCTGGCCAGCGTGGAGAGTGTAGGCCAAGGCCTCTGGCTGCTCTGGTGCCAAGTATGGCTCTGGTAGTACAGAGAGGGTCGTGCTCCTGCAGTGGAGACAAAAACACCTGATGATGATATTATTGTTACATAATCTGTATTTCAGACTTCATTTATCAAACACGTTAATCAACGATAATTTTGTGTCGCGCCAAGACTGTTTAACTAATTACGTAAACATGTTTGCTAAAGTGCAATTTAATTCACAAGTCATGGTGTGTCTTGTCATCATGTTATTCTTAGACTATTGTACCTATTTAATTTGGTCTGCATTTGGATGGGTGACCACAAATAGCATAAAAAATCTCGAGCTCCTCCATGCTTCGGAAGGCACGTATAAGCCGTTGGTCCCGGCTGTCATCATTGTTTGGCAGTCATCAAGCTTTGTCAGATGCCTTAAGGCAGCCTGAAAAATCTGAAACCAGTGTTGGCCACTTACACACACGAAAAATAAACAAAATTTAGCCTAATATCAATACTAATGTTAATGTTTATATAGTCCAAAGATTTACAAGCTTTATTATTGTCTGACTGTCTGTCTGTATCAAATTTAGCACATTAAATTTGAACCACTTCCCGGTTTTCGGGTGAGCTGACATTTTTCACGCATACCTATACCGCGTGACAGTGAAATATTATAAAGACATGGAACTGATCTGATGAGAGCCGGAAAGTGGCCAAACGAACTCTGTAATGAAACGACGCAACCCCATCGGACCCAAAGAATTGTTTAATTCGTCTTGAGGAGCACTTTAAACTTTAAAGTTCATTGCTTTAGATAAAAGCTTAACTAAACATTTTTTTTTAATAAATACTTCCACTTTTCTCCTTCCAGTGTTAGGCTCGCCCATCCTTTTTGAAATGCGTCGAGATCTTTTTGGATCGGAGAGACCTTTGCACAACAATGGAGCAAAATAGGTTAACGAAATAATTATTTGTTTTTCAATCTTATATAAATTTTGTATTCGATAAGTTTTGAATTAAAGTAGTCATAACACATTCTTTAATTGCTATTCAATGTTTTTTTTCTAAAGACGAGAGTGCCATCCATAAAAGCATCGCGTGCTTCACCCTTTAGATTTTTATCTCTCAATCTAGTATCAACGCGTGCCCCTACGAAATTCACAGCCGTGTGTCCACATTCAGAACTCTTCGATCGCCGCGAGTTACTAGCTTGTTATTGTTATGATAATGCTTATTATGTTGGAAATAGTGGGCCGATAGTGTCTGTATCGTGCAATAAGCAATTAAGAAATATACCATTGGGCATTATCTTGACGTTTAATAACAAACAAGCGAGCTGCGCCATAGACAATTAACTGTTGTAATCGCGTTACTTCCGAGAAGTATAAGCTAATTATCTTTACATATCGCTATCTAATGGAAATTGTAGAGACAGATACATATTACTTATTTATCCCCAACGAGGTAGATAGAGTTACAGTCGTAAGACCTAAAGGCCGCTTTAGTGTGAAACTTTAAAAAGATAACCGGCCAAGTGCGAATCGGATTCCCGCACGCAGGGTTCCGTACTATTATCTATAAAATAAACCACGTTGGTTGTATCGGAGCCCCACTTAAATACTTAGTTTATTGTTTTTATAGCGCCTACAGAAATACATAATTCGTGAAAATTTCAACTGTCTAGCTATAACGGTTCATAAGATACAGCCTGGTGACCGACATCCAGACAGACGGACGGACGGACGGACAGCGGAGTCTTAGTAATAGGGTCCCGTTTTTACCCTTTGGATATGGAACCCTCAAAAGGGACTCAAAATACTATTGTACTGATTTCATTCAGATTCTCATTCACTCCCTTGAACAGCTTTTGCGCATAAAGACAAGCAGCTGGTTTGACATTCTATGCTTTATTTTCTACTAAACCTGACATGGTAGAGCTGTCTTCATCCGCTTTGTCGAATATACCGCTCCAGAAAAAGAAAGATAGGTTTCTTTCTTTTGATCATCATCATATAAGCCAGAGCAAGTCAACTGCTAGACATACATAGGCTTCCTCCAAAGATTTCCAAAAGGACCGATCGGAAGCGGTCTGCCGTAAGGAAATAGACGAACCTAGCTGATAATGATAACTTACAGCTGTCATCTGTCGGTAGTACAGATAGACGAAACACTAGCTCAAATTACATTTAATTGACCGAAAGACGCGTGCTAACGATAAATGAATTTACTGACCGAATGAATTGAAGCGATTTAGCAATTGCTCGGGCGACAAAAGGAATCCGTGTCAGATGGATTAAACTATTTGTAATGGACATGCTAGCTGTACACGAGGGCCTAATTGGATGAACGAAGAGTATAATTTGGAAGACTTGTTAATAAAGTATGGTCTACAAATTTAGGCTGCTCGAACAAGTTTCTGCGGTTGGAGAAAATTTTTTGCGAAAAGTTTTTCAGAAAGTTAAAGAAACTCTGTTACTTTTGGAAGCCTTTGCTATGGTAACATTTGATGACGCATCAAGTTTCAGGTATACTTATAGTACTTATATTAACATATTAATAGCATGAGCTTACAAAAACAGCAAAAAAGAATTGTCGGCAGCTGATGATTGGTTATTTTGGAAATGTTTTGGGAACTGGGAATTAGAGATGTCTTGGGATGTTGGGAGATGACTAGCATTAAACGTCACGCGTCTGAAATGATGTTAGATGACATAGACATCATCGTATGCTATAAAATGTATGTATGTTTTTATACATACGCCAAGGTAAAACATAAGTTAAAATTCTAAATCTTATTCATACTCAATGTCATCGCTAAGTGCTTCGAGAATTATTTAATATAACTAGTAATTTTCTTAACATAATATAAAAATTGCTTCTAACAATAGTAAAGTTTTGATGACAATTAAATAAAGCATAACGGAATATCATTAAATCAAATGGATGTTGTGCGACAGAAATAAATTTATAATAAAATCTGAACCTAAATTATTATCTCTTTGTTAACTTTAACAACCTGTAGCTTCTAAAGTATTGATCGCAGAGGTAAAACAAATATGACCAAAGTAGGAAATTGTATGTAGAAACTTTTATTAGAATTAATCATAACGATATTCCCAGAGATATTCGAGATATGAGCAAAAATCTGAAAAAAGGTACCTTCAACCTCCTACACCCTAATATCGTTAAATAGACTCCGGGTGGGCGTCGGAAGATGTTAGGAGCTAAAGAAAAAGTGGAAGTACTCTGACGAAGACAGACGTACCTATAGAAGCATCCAGTCCATGGAACACCTTCTGTTGAAACCTACATCCGCCGCATCCTGTTCTAGAGAAGATCTAATGGAGTTTGACCAAAGGGCTACAGATGTGGCGAAATTCCGGGTCAATACAATTTATATAACAATTATTGCCATTGACACGATAAGGAGAAGAAGCACCCCCCCACCTAAAGGACTTTTAGTATATTCACCTGGACACCATAAGCAAAATGTGCCAATTTTCTAAACTACATGAATTATTTCCCCTGATTCTATAAATTTTCCTTGACTATATATATTTTCAAACAAATGTCATTCGCCGAAGCAAGTAAACCATCGATAGTTATCCAATTGCGAATTGAAATCAACCGAGGTTATAAATAACGTAAATGTATTCTTCATTTGGCATTCATAATGTGAGTGATTTCCATAATGTATTGAAATTTAAAATCTACAATTGAAAGCAGTGTACCTCGATATTACAATCGTGTATTGTGTCGTATGCTGGAAGTCAGGCCAGGATTGTAAGGGCTGTAGCAGACAAGCATAGCGAGCGGCGATGTTTATATTAAATGTAGCTTCTTCTTAAGGATAGTGCTAATAACTATTATTGGTGTCCGATTTTTTGAGCAATTGCCTGAAGGCATTTCTGACGCAGCCCAATGATTACCCATCTAGTGATTAATGTGCATATTGCCTCACAATCTTTTCCTTTGCCAAAAGCAAGTGGTGATAGTTGTATGCAGCTACCAACGCCATTATCCGACGGTCTTCAATGTTACAATAGAGTATTATGTTATAAAAGAGACATAGAAGATATAAACTATCTGCAACCACAGAAGATCACTTAACTAGACTAACTGATCCAAACTTCATGTCCATAAACGTGTTGTTTTTAGAGCTGTAAGACTTTGGTATGCATCTGCGTACTTAAGTAACTGAAATGGAATGAAAAGGAATCATTATAGTGACACAATGATTATAACCTTGTGCAAACGTCGCTTGTTGATAATGCGTATCAAACTCTACGCTGGATTCTCGCTCAAACACAACCCAGTATCAATGCAGGTATAATCTACTTGTTGTCGTCGGTTGTACATCATGTGTGCTATAGCCCTAAGGGTTATAACTTCCCGAGGCCAAAGGCTACGGATTCGTGGCCGCAGAAGCGAGTCCGACCGATTATGGCGCGGTCGCCAATAGACCTGTCGTGCGCCTTATTAATGGCGCAGAGACAATGAAACTAATGCTATTAAGTGCTCTCGGGACCATGCGCCTGCGTTTAAATGCGCTTTAAATGTCCACAATTCGTACGGTCTGTAGTTATGATCATGCCCATGTTAGGTTGCTAAAATGATTCACTGGAATCGAGGGATGAGACATTCAATAAAAATCTAAAATACCTATGCATCGTCTTATAAACTCTACTCTCTCTATTTCATAAGATCTACGCATTAGTGAAACCCGCATCAAAATAGAACCGGCAGGTATAAGAACATCTATCAGTATCTAGCCGTACATAATATCAGCATTCAGCATCTAGCCACAAATTCATATCAAGAAAAACTTTTTTCTGCGCAGAATCCATTTGTGTTCCGCAATTTCGGAGAGGTCCTCATAGTAACCAGACATTACCTAATTCTACAATGATTACGCAACCCAGGGCGCGATTGCAAATTATTTTTCATCTCATCTACTCAAAAAACGATGTTTTCATCCCAAAACATTTGGAGCTAAAGTTACTGGTTATTTTCTCGGGACTAAAACGTGAAAAAGAAGATCTCTAGGGATTAAAACCAATTTGAAAACAGAACACGAGTTTAATCTATGTAGAATCAAAAATAATGTTGTCAGTCCAGCAAAAAAGAAAGAAGAATTTTGTTTTAAGATAAAAAATAATAATTGGCACAGATTTCGTGATTTTTTAAATTTGGAATACATATCGTCTTCAACATGGATGAATGTAGGTTAAAATTTTTATGTTCTTTGCTTCAGAAAAATAAATAAGTATAATTAAAAAGCGCAATTTCTCTTTGATTCAAGTAATTACAGAAGTTTTAGATTATTTGTATCGAAATGTAAATGTGAATACTTTTTCGTGAGTTTAAGCCAATAGTGAATAGTTATCAAGTTTACGTATAAAAATAAAAAGATATGAAGGACCACGCAAACAAAGTTATGAGTGAACACTTTATCTTAAGTTTGTGGTCTTCAAAAAAATATTTCTTAGTATTTATTGTATGAAAACGACACCAAACAAATGTTAGTATTAAGTTGTCGGTTGAAGTCTGTTAGGTATTGTTGGTGTTCTACTGTTCTTTATATTCTGTTTTGTATGTGCTAGTTTTTCTCATAGATGGAGATGAAAAGTAGAGTGTGTTACTCGGGTACGGTAATATTTTTATCTCGGGCGATATCTCTACACTCAGGATTCAAAGTAGCGCCCTCGCCTTCAAACTATTACCTTAGCTCCTTGTAGCACAATCTACTATAAAACACCTAAACACAATGAATTGGCCACATTTTTTTCTAGCGCTTTTAAAACAAAGAAGGATTTTCCGCAAACAAGCATACAATTATGTCAGTCACAAATGCATTTAATCATTACCTACCTGGCAGAATTTCATAGTGGCGTCAGGCATTAGACTCATTAAGAATTGTAATAGAATGTTGGAATTCTCCATTTAATTCGAATATTCGAATATACAACGTGGAAGGAACATACCCGTAATAAATCGAACCACGGGCTATACTAGATCACTTTAGTATAATGAAATTAAAATAACAGTCAACATTTCTAAAAAGATCGGCATTTCCATACTGAAGTGTGCAGCCGCCCGCGCGGGCAATATGTATGGAAAAGTCAATTTTTTTTTACTGTTATTTTATTATCATTATACTATAATGATTTAGTATAATATGTGGTTTAGGTTTATTACGGAAGTATTCCTTCCACGTTCTATAATAGACGACCACCATGGCGTAGTGGTCACCATGCCAGTCCGCCACCCAGAGGTCCCGGGTTCGATCCCCGGTCAGGGCAAGTTGGAAAATGGCCTTTTTCAAACTGTCCTGGGTCTTGGGTGTTTATCTATATATGTATTTGTTATAAAATATAGTATCGTTGAGTTAGTATTCCATAACACAAGTCTCGTACTTACTTTGGGGCTAGCTCAATCAGTGTAATTTATCCCTATATATTTATTTATTTATAATAACTCGAATTTTAGCCAAGTTTACTTTATGTGCACATAGGCGCCGAAACATACTTTGGATCCTAGTCTTTTGTTTTTTTCTCCGGTTTTATCTTTGATTAGGCCTGGAAGGAAATGGGAGGTCCTTCCGCCTGCACTGAAACAATGAACTTAGATCAACAATATTTTAAACGGTTATACAGGGTGTTTTTTAAATCACTGGCATCCTTTCTACTGGTGAAAGTACTCATGAATATGAGCAACATTTTGTATGGGACCAACTCAATCCAACCTAAAAAAACAGCTGTTCCATACTATTTTACAAAACTTAGAATCCCAAAATGTATGGAACAGTTAATTTTTTTTTGGTTGGATTGAGTCGGTCCCATACAAAAAGTTGCTCATATTCATGAGTACTTTCACCAGTAGAAAGGATGCCAATGATTTTAAAAACACCCTGTAGATATTCAAGCATATGTATTTTTGAAATTTGTTGTTACCTTTTAAGAATTCGTACCTAAAAATTTATTTAGCTTTAAATGTTTCCACAAAATATAAGCAAATACGCGGCCAACAAATGGGTAAGCGGCTGCTTAGCTTATTTCCATATGTTCAGATTTAAAAAATATTGTAACATTACATTAACGCTCGGCCATTGCGCTGCTCATTTGCGGCTGGGGGCGACTATAGACAAACGTTGTATGGCGAGCACAAATTTTACTCTCTGCTCCTTGCGGATGGCATATTGCTTCTATAGATATTTCTTTAAAGTTAGTATCGTTCCCACGAAATATTAATGACTCGGCAAAAGTTTTGCAGAATCTCTCCTTTTAAGCTCGGCCATTACGCGGCTCATTTGCGGCTGGTGGCGGCTACAGACAAACGTTGTAAGGCGAGCACAAATTTCGCCGATATAATCGTCGGTAAGACAATGGTTATCGGCGGGCGATACCGCCGCAGATATCTTTCTGATGGATGCGGCACGCTTGCGCGATAGCATCTCTATCGTGACGGTTAGGGTTGTGCGAAAGTGAAAAGTTATGGGGAAAATATCAATGACTCACGTTATAGATAATGTCAGTCATTGGAAATCAATATTTACTCGTTGGTTTAGAATTTCTTGTTATAGTTATCAGTATCAGGTCCACTTTAACAAAATGTTAAATACCTCAAGATTCTGAAATTTACACCCAGAACAAAATCTGAAAACAGTAAAATATAGACAAGTTGAAAAAGTAAATTATAATAAAGTATTTTGGAAATCATTTTAAAAGGACGTTATGCGGCTGGAATGATGATGATGATGATGAACAAGTAAATAGTAACTTTAATGATATAGCTGACGTACATATAATAAGCATTTAGAGATAAAAAATCTATTAATGAGGACAAGAATCTCTTTGATAATATTGCTGAACCTACGACAGTAATTCAGAACATACATTTTTTAACTATGTACCTATTTAAACTAATTAAAAACGTTGACAGTTCAAAATGATCAAGAAAGCCTAGTCAAAATAGCAGAAGCGTCAGGATATTTTAATCACAATTGTCTAGTGGGAGCCCTAACTTCAGTGGTTGCTCCGCTTACCAGCCCGTGCACCAATTATTATTCAATATCTACAACCCCACCCGCGGCAATAGATCCCCGATATATTATATCGCCTATATCGAGACACCATTATTGAGGTTAACGTCTGATTTGATTTCTCGGGCACCGGTCAAGTGACAATCGTGGCGAGAATCGAGATACATCTAATTGAATAATGTCGAGACACGCATCGATGAATTTATCATTGAATCGGTATTGAGCACTGAGAAAACATAAATTGATATTATCTGATATATATTATTGTGTGAGTTTGGTCAAACTTATCGTAAGAAGTATTGTCAAACTCAAGTTAACTATCTTTGGCATGTTGGTAACGTTCATGACTAATTTTACTCCCAAGAGCGACGAAATTAACGAACAGTTTAGTCGTGTTATTTATCCATGATGGATCATAACAGATGATCCACACTTTGTAAACATTCTGGGCAAAATGTTGAGAAATCGCCGATTCTATGTCCTTCTGCATTCCCAAAAAAGCAGATGGCGATCACAAAAAAACAGCCTCCCTCAGGGAAGTGTACTTGCTCCTACACTGTTCAATATCTACACAAATGATCGGCCCAGCGCTCCAGGTACTAATCGTTACGTCTATGCCGACGACCTGGCTCTAACATCTCAGTCAAAAAGCATTGAGGACATAGAACTCAACCTATCAAAGGCCTTGGAACAACTCTCCTTGTACTACAAAAACAATTCGCTGCGGACAAATCCTGCGAAAACTGAGTCCAGTGTCTTTCACTTATCCAGCCAGGAAGCCGGTAGCATCCCGTTCACAATTTGGTAGAACGGAGTAGCCACAAAACATAATCCTACCCCAAAATACCTGAGCGTGACTTTAGACCGCTTTCTAACATACAAACACAATTGCCGTGACCTGAAGTCCAAAGTTAGCTCAAGGAACAACATTCTACACCGCCTAACCTCCACCCGTTGGGGTGCATCACCTCAATTCCTCCGAACGCCTGGCCTAGCCTGGCCTTATGTTACTCGGCGGTAGAATACGCAAGCCCTGTGTGGGCTTGTTCCGCACATGCAAAAGAGGTTGACATAGCTCTTAACTATTCATGCCGAACCATCACAGGCACTCTTAAGCCCACACTACGGTCCCACCTGTACACCCTGTCAGGTATTGCTCCGCCAAGTGACAGACGTGGTGTGGCATGTGCGGTGGAAAAATTTAAGCAGTCAACCGTTAAGAGGCACCTTCTCTACGGACAGACTCCGGCACCTGCACGTCTCAAGAGTCGTAACAGCTTTCTCAGGCAGTCAATCATACCAGCCACAGAAGCTTCTGATGCAAGAGTTGCGCAATGGATAAACAAATATCCACCGTACTGGCCAAATCTACCACCTGCGGAGCAACTCCCACCTGGTAGAGACCTCCCCTGGTCAGTCTGGAAGTCTCTCAATAGACTCCGGGCTAGTGTTGGGAGATGTCGAGAAAACCGAGTTAGGTGGCGTCACGCTGATAACGTCCTTTGTGACTGCGGTGCCATTCAGTCGATGGACCACCTTCTATCGTGTCCAAATTGCCCTACGTCGTGTACCATCGAGGACTTAAATGAGGCTAACGACAGAGGGATCGCCGTGGCCGAGATAATTAACTATAGGTACGCGAGGTTCCATCAGCTAATTATGCTCTAATAAAGAAATCAATGACCCCGCAGCACCGTACCGAGGAAACAAACAATGACGCGCATAAAACAATCAGTGGAATGTTTTTTAACAATTTTTATAGGTTTCTTCACTTTGATTAACAGTAGCAACTCTTTTATGATAACTCATTAATTATTTAACTAAGCAATAGTATCCTTGGAAATTGGGACTGTGTCGAAATAATTAATAGTCGAAATTCAGAATAAGACTGACCCAAAGGCAATACGAGTTATATACTCACATTGTCGTTGTATGCCTTTTTTGCTGATTGATGATGTGTCTTAGACAAGTGTTTCAGGATAAATGTCATCCGACTCCCGATTCTTATGTATCACTGCCCAACATTTTTATTGGTGTGGATTGTATGTGTCAGCATTGCTAGGAAATACAAAGCATTTATAATGCCAGTGAAAAAAGGCATTTCATCTAAACAGGGTTGTATGCTGAACAATGTTGTAAATTATCCTCATATTTCAAGGTTGACTGGAAAAGATCCCTGTCTGGAATAAGTCCGCCTTTGTACTATTCTCTAGTTCTAACCTGTATTTTTGTCCTGTGTTTATGTACAATAAAGATTTTACAAACAAACAAATAAACTATTCATGTGCGATCTATACAAAGTGATGTTGTAACATTTTTCTTATTTTAACGAGCCAAGTGCGAACTAATCTTCTCCGTTTCAGCTTAGAAGAAGAGCTGTCCGGCTGTTCTCTTCTACAGGTCGCATTTCTCATCGGATTCTCGTGAAATTTAGTTAGCTAGGTTGGTTAATTATATGGCAATTTTCGGCAATTCAGTTTTTGAAAATCTATCAATCTAGACAATTTTTGGTGTAAATTGTACAGGGTTGTTGTTGTCACTTACATTTAATAGGCGGAGCTGCCGGAGAAAATACTCAGGTTGCTGCGCCACCTAAAAAAAAGGCTGACGTTAATCAAGATGATTCTCAATCCATAGAAGGAAAACCAGTACAAAATAGTGAATCTCAAAGAATCGTAGTTCTTTGAAATTCACTAAACCGATAGATAAGTTAAAATATTGTTCTGTGAGAGTACAGACCAACCCTTAAAATGCATTCGCAGTTTCTACTCTTGTTGCACCATATATCAAGGCGCAACAATTTAACAGACAAGTCTTTACACATGTTAACAAAATTAAGTGCATGGGGCTTCTAGAGATTATGATATAAGACTCACAAAATGAAAGTTGATATTCTATGCTAATTAACTACCGGTTAACAGCTTTTATTACGCCTGGAGACGTCTTGTGGAGTACGACAGCTGATGATGCTACAGACACAATGGATAAAGCAGATCAGCAGAGATATGCATACCTAAACTATAAATGGCAAGTGGGTACCCACCCATCTGCCACTAATGGCTAAGGGTGCTAGCCAGTAATAGTTTGCGTGAAGTTACTTGTAGGTACTTTAACATAAACTTTATCATGTTCTTACAAGTGATTTTATTACGTGCCGATTACTTAATATGACACGAAAGGTAACTACACTAGACAATTAAAAATAGGCAAAATAATGTAGTTATTCTGGTATTCGAGTGAATATGTATACTACATGTCAATATCACAAGATTCACATGACAATTTATGATCAAAGCAGTATCCTAGCCCACGAATGTACGTGCACGGCACGTTCCGCAGAAGCCACGCGCGCCAGAAGCGCGGAGATGTGAAGATTATGCATCTAGTGTTATCTCCACTCATCTTGCACGATCCTGCGACATACCGTCCAGCACAACACGAAAATTAAAAACCAGCAAAGAAATATGAGCCATGAGGGACACCGAACAATATCGGGAACAGCGGTAATGCTAATTCAATAGCGTAATATTCCGTATCTCGATGTAGTCCCCTGCGGTCGAGATAGTCTACGATTGCGCCGATATGGTTTTGTTCGTGATTTATTTTGCCCGCTTCCATATAAGTACAGCAACAATGGACCGTTCGATTTACGACAGTCGATTTGGTGGCGATAAAAGATTTAACTGCATCCAGGTTGTGAATGCATTAACACACGTGGATTGGTAGGATTTCTATAAACTATGCAAGAATTTGATGGTAAACTTCAAACAAATCATTTTAATCAAAAGATCCTTAGTCGTCCATTCAACGTTATTGTCATCATCTTACGTTTGATTTAGCAGCATCTGCTCAAAGGAAAAAGTTATATGATGTTTCAAAAATTGATATTATCGTTTCCACAAATAATGCTGATGATTATCCATCAGTTGATTTGAATTGGTCTGTAGAAAAAAATTACAAGCTCGCAATATAATTTTAAACTGCTAAGTAAAACATTTCAAAACAATAAAAATAGGTAAATCAGCCTTTTCAAAAATCTTTCACTAAATGATTGTGCGGTTGTGATAGAAAATCACTTCTGTAAATTATCTAAAATACTGTCTATAAAATTTAACTTGAACTTAAGTTTCCCATTAAGCGAGGGTTTAACAAACTGCATGCAAACCGATCGTGTGCATCATAAAATTAATTGGATACCTACGGCGCTCCGAAGATAATTTATCTTCAGTGCGCTAATAAAATTATACATCGTCATAATGCATAATGTCAGTTAAGGGCATATCGACGCATTCCAGCGATTGATCGTCAATAGTGTCAATAACTTGACTTAATTGTGATAGAGTATGGGAAATAGGCCATAAAGGTTCAAGATGGTTTAAATAATCCTACGGCCACTTCCATGAGCGGCAGTGGTTTTTATCCAGGAGGAAGTAAAGACCAAGTACTTGAAAGATGACAATCTAGAATTAATAAAATTTGAATCTAATATACTTAAGCACGTCCGCGTATGATAGAAATATTAATATGAAATGAAAATAAATAAAACGGAGAACCATAAAGCATCTGATATGAAGCGACAACTACAACATTTAAAATTGTTCAGCATCGAATAACTAAGGAAGTACTACATGTCCCTTTAAAAGAGGCACGAAATTGCATTGTTACATTTGTTATTTGCAGTAAACACATTATAAACCAATTGCATTTACTGATTTTGTAACCATTGCTACCCACTGGTTAGCATGTCAACCGCAGTTTAGAGAACGAACGAAGCATAGAAACATAAACCAAGATTATTATTATCCCGAATGTGATAAAAATAACAAAGATCAAAACACAAGCACTAACTTTACCAAAATAATATATGATGTATAATGCGTGCAGCAAATTTTGTACAGATATACAAGTATTGTATGTACAATATCTGTGCCTACAAGTTTATCTCCGCATATAGCGAGAGAAAATTGATATTTATTGGTTCCTGTACTTTAATTGATTGCCGATAATTTATTATCAGGAACGTGTACCACCCGGTAAGTGTCCACGATCATTGCGCCGTAAAACAATTTACAACTCTTCGACTGGTCAAGTGGTCAGCCGACTTAGGTAATAGTTGAATGTGTACACCACGGAATCAATGTCCGCATTACATACATTTTTATTGCGAACTAGCTGCTGCCCGTGATTTCGTTCGCGTGGACTTTATGACTTCGGCGTTAGGCCCAAACTGTTATCGTCTTCACCGCGTGGAGGTACTCCTAGCTTATGTTATTTATTATGCTAAAAAAACTTTAACCTGATCTTTTAGATTTTCACATCAGATGATCATCGATTTTTTGTAAATGCAAATAAATTTAACTTGCTTATGCATCAGATGTTCCAGATCTTTGATTTTTATACATCAACAAATAATGCTCATCAGGCTATGTATATGTTTCTTATAGTTTAACTGGAGCCTTCGTACGACCCTTCGATCAACATTGTTGATCGAAGGGTCGAACGAAGGATAACTTGCTTCCGCATCAGGTGTTCCAGATCTTTGATTTTTTTTATACATCAACAAATAATGCTCATCAGGCTGAACAACTTTTGCTGAGGAGTCATTTTTACATTTCTTATAGTTTAGCTGGACCCTTCGTTCGACCCTTTGATCAACAATTTTGATTGAAGGCTAGACCATTATGGTTCTGCATTAGGTGTTCCATTTTCCAAAATCAATTATACCCTATGTGTTGCCCAGGTTTAACAGCTATATAACAAAAAAAGGTTTCATTCGAATCCGTCCAGTATTTCCAAAGATTAGCGTGTACAAACAGACATACATGTATTTTTATAATTCTAACTCTATTACTTTGTCTCCATCGCCCCAATTTTTTTCCGGAAATATGTTCAATGTACAGGTACATTTTTGTAACTGTTTTATTAGGTATATGTATTGATACGGAGTACTCGATACTCGTACCTACTACACGCAGGGTGTCGAGCATTACAGGCTACGTCGAGACCAATGGCCACGGCCAATGTCCTTCACGCAGATGGGATCAGGACTCGCGTCACCTATTTTAATAAGAAGATCAAACTTGGTTAGAGAGGCGTAGCTCTACCCAATGGGACAACTAGGAGCTAGGAAGTTCATTGTGCTCTTTTGCACTAAATAAAGCATTTAACACTATCTATAAAAAACATGCTTGAAGGCTGCAGGGCAGGACGTGTCTCGTGAAAGCCAGAGCATTGCAAACAATAAAAGAGAAGAGTTGTCAAAAAAACCAGAGACATGGCATGCAGCACACAGCAGCAGCAGCAGCAGCAGCAGCAGCAGCAGTGCTTGGACCTAACTAAATGGGATTGAGATGAAAATGGGCACAGATCTATCCGCAGACACGAAGATCTTCGACAACAAATTGAATATAGGAACGTTCTAATCTGGACCGTTCAGTGGGAGTCAAAAACCCCGGCAGCCAAAATCGAACTGAATCTGAACTAAATGCTTGTGCAGGGAGGAAGTGTTTTTTTTTTCTTTACTAGGAGCTGAGAGCTTTCCTGAGAGTTATCTTCTATTAGAAGAAGCTACTAAGATTTGCTCTGAATTGCCACGCGAGATAACATGACACCAACGATTCCCCATCACGCCATCACGGATGTTTTCTATCATACTATCACTATCGTACACGCGTTGTGGGCTGCTTATTATTATCACAGCAAAGTTGATAATTGCGCGACTAGTTTGTATTTATCGCTCATTGGCGCCACGCCAAACTTCCGTGGAAAAAGGCGGCATACATTATGATACAAATAACATAGTATGAACTACAAAAGCAAGCGTGTTATAGATTACATTGTGCGCTTTATAAATCTGATTTTATTGCGACATATTGCTGTGAAGTAATAAAGTGTAAGAACAAACTTCTTTTGATGTGTTTGTGTGAATTATGGATTTATGTTAAAAAAATCTACAAAAAATAAAATGTTCTTTTTCAGATTGACCTGGGTCTTGGATGTTTATCTATATATGTATTTGATAAAAATTATAGTATCTTTGAGTTAGTATCCCACAACACAAGTCCGAACTTACCTTAGGGCTAGCTCAATCTGTGTGATTTGTCCGGATATATTTATTTATTTTATTTAATAAATGTTGCAGGTGAAGCCATCTATCCGTCTGTCCCTCTGTCACTAAGATCATTTAAACTTCGCAACGGATTTTAATAGACAAAATGATTCAAGAAGAGGAAGGTTAACATGTACATAATAATACATAGGTACCCGTGCGAAGTTAAAATCATATCTTAGCTACTCTGATGTTTGATCAAAGGCATTTACATTCCTTGATACAAAATTCACACATGCAAGAATTTTTACGCGTAAGATGTCAGTAACTTTCGTAATAATTGCATGAGAATTCAATGATTTGTTATTAAACTTGGTTATAAGTTTTATACCTAGCATTAAAAGATTTATAAATTCACAAAGACTTCCTCATCGCGTTTACAAATCTACAATGTACAGGCTTACGGTGAAAGGATTGAAATGTTGTCGCCGCATTTATCCGGATAAGAAGTTATGGACTGGGTATAATAGATGCTAATTAGGATTGAAGATGTTTATAAAGTAAGCATTTCTCGGTGCAAATATAAATACGAGTAGCATCAGCAAGTTACGCTGTAGCAAACCATATCTACTCGTATGTATTCGTCTTAGAATGAATGTGTAAAACACTTAGACTAAGTAACCAGTGCAATGTCTCGGTAAGACAGGAAGTAAGAAAACTGTAATGACGAACTGATTTTCAGGTTCGAAATAAGTATGCTATTTGTGAAGCGGTAGTAGTAAATGCGTGCGTGCCTGAACCTCACGTGCACGTGTTAGTGCACAATTAAAAAACAATATGTATGTAAGTAACAAATCCTGTTTATTTTAGTACCGATCGCATATTTAGTTTCTCATTGCTTTCGCTAGCTTTGGCTAATTAGATTGAAAAACGTTTATCTGCATTAAATAAACATTTCTCGTAACAAATTATAAATAGCATCAGCTAATATCCACTCGGCGCACTCTCTTGCAATTTAAAATCGCATATCGTACGTTTATACCCATAGGAAACTTGTTTAGTATTTATTACTCGTGAATATTTTATAACAATTTAACGGAGGAATGAAACAAATAGTTAATGGATGCACTAGTTTTCAATATTTGCTTGCTCATTTTCTGCCAAAGCGTATGTAATATACTATGCTATTTATTTAAATTTAATTCACAAATATTACACATACCGTATTTTAATTAATATGAAACTCGTAAATAACATGTATAATAACATTGTAAATGATTAAAACGGCGAAGTACTACAAGTTACAAAGTAATTATTTTCATATAAGAACATTTGAAAAACTAATAAGTGAAAAGCAACATTTATATTAAAGAAGTACTTAGGTAAGGAACAAATTAACTATTTATTGCCATTTATTCAAGCTTCTTGTGCAAATGTTTATTTATCTAAGAATGGTATTTGAAGATTTGGGCTGGCCTGGTACTCCATAATAGCAAAATAATGGTAACCATAATCATAGCGAATCACGGACTGAACTTGCTCCAAACCTTTTTGTACTAAATTAATTGATACAGTTAGGCGCAAAGCTGACTTTCAGGTAAAAAATAAAAATCTATCTACAGATCAGGAGAATAAATAAAATATAAGATTTAAGCTTTGAAGTTCAAAAGCAACACAGTAAAGTTTTAGGTAGAATTAAGTATTTAAGAGCGACGTTTATTTACTCTAGCTAAATCTTGAGTAAAGATCAACATGGAATCTGACACGCATGATAAAATAATCCAAACAATACAATGAGTACCAACATACCACGACAATAGAACAATTTACAGTTCGTAAATCAGTCGTTTAGTACCCGAATTGTTGCAGTTAGGCGCCAAACACAATGCGTTCCAACTGCCAAGTCTTTTAAGAAAGCACTTAAAACACTGGCCTATTTCTTTCCTAAAAATTGTGGCAAATAAAAATCTGTCTTCAAATCCGTTATTTGAATTTTGAACTAATGGGAGATATTGTACAAAAATTATTATTTTGTACAGTTCGATTAATTTTCTCTTCGTCTAATCGGTTCGTACATTTTATTCCCGGGTCGTCAAAGGCGCAGTCCTTCTATTGCCAGTTTAACTAGTTTTTGAGGAACAAAGCCATATTTTATCAGCTTTAAAGTTCAACATGAAAGTCAGCAAAGAAAGACACTAAATAATAAATTGGTACCAATACTCGTGAGTTAGCAATGTTACACCTCTTTTAATTTGCTGTGATTTATACATTTAATGGAAAAATATCAATCATGCTTAAGGAGACTTTACCGATTAACTAATAACTTTGCCGCACTTTTATATTGATTTCACACAGAACACTTAGATATTTGGCCGAAATGATACATTTGCGATGTATTCGTACTTCACGCTAGTTGACATTAGTGCTATCATTAATCAAAATCGCCACAATCTGACTACATTGTTTTGAATAGGTAAGTACCTATCTATGAGTAATAAATAATACTTAGCCAAAATATATCAATGGTTAAACAAAATGACATGTTCTTCTAAAAAAACTTTATTTACTTGAGTCTTATCCATAAGTTCTCTTAGTCGCAGAACATACACGAGTATGCATAATTAACATAAGACTGAATAATACTGAAGACTACTAAATTGTTCAAGGTGTTGAGGTAACGTTAGATTACATTATCGTTATAAAGAAGAAAAAGCATGAATTAGTAAACTTGACTATTGTTAAAAGCTATAAATCACTTATTAAAATCAATTAAAAATTCTAAAACTTACCACAAATAGTCGGATGATCACGACATTTACATAAATTCCGTCACGCGCGCAAGCACAAAGATGAAAAAATCGTCAAGCGCGAGATTCACCCATAAAGGGTTCCGTTTGTTAAACTCTAGTAACATCCGTTTGTTCTTCTTATATTTAAGGGCTGCGCTCTTGTCGGTGGAGTGCTTTCCATATCTCTCTTCCTTTCGCTAAGTTTTTAACCTCCTTATATGTTTTCACGTTTAATTTTTTCTGTCATTTAACCGAGAAATATTCTTCTGGGTTTTCCTACTCCTCTTTTTTCTTCTATCTTTATCTCACAGGTGGAAATCTTTGATGAATTAATTGGGTATTTTCCTAGGTCGAAATTAAATTTCTGATAAAAAAATAAAACGTCCCAAAATAATATCACTTGTCTTTGAACATATCCATTTTGACGCGATTTTAGATTTATTATTGCAGAAGATAATAAGAGCGCTATTTGACTCCAAGAAACTGTGACGTCATTACCCAGTATTTCATACCAATCCCATAGAAACTGTTTGTTTTAACGTTTTGAAAAAAGTATCTAATTTGACTTCTTGGAAAATAGCGGATTGTTCACCTCATTGATTTCTATTTGAAGCCTTATTATAAAAATACTGTCTTATTTTCTGTCTGAACCCTAAATAAAAAGCAGACATCTTACTTTGATCAGGCTTCCGAACTAAATGAATTTATGTCGATTTGACACGAACAGCAATCGTACGATTCCGTTAATCTCTTTTTATGGGTTTGAAGTAAAATTTATGGAATACTACTGAGCTACTGTTGAATAGAGAAGTCACATACATTTGACAAATGCCTATAATATTCAGCAGGATGACAAAATATTTTACTTTTTAAACTCTGTACGTGTACATTACCAGTGTGATTTAGGTTTATTATTTTGGGGAGAACAAATCTCAAAATATGTATGACCTCTGAAAGGTCGTTTTTAAGATTCCGTACCCCAAGGGCAAAATCGGGAGCCTATTACTAAGTTGTCCGTCGCTGTTCGTCCGTCCGTTCGTCTGTCTGTCACCAGGCTGTTATCTCATGAACCGTGATAGTTAGACAGTTGAAAATTTCATAGATAATGTATTTAAACTACTAAAACTAGAATAAAATAAATATTTAGCTAAGTGGGGCTCCCATACAACAAAGGTGATTTAAAAAAAATAGAACGGAACCCTTCATGCGCGTGTCCGACTCGCACTTGGTCGGTTTTCTTTTCACCAATTACAATATATTCGTTTATACATATTACATACTCTAGTATCAGTTTATTGAGCAATATTCTCTAAGTTGTGGTTAACTTATCTTGGAATCTCATATTTTCGGCATGTAATATACTTACAGACAGCCAAGTTCTTAAACATTAGCATATCATCATCATCATTAGGTTTTTGTAGTCTCTACTTCAGGAGTATAACCCTCTCTGTTCTATCTCACCATAGTTGGCCAGAGCAGCCAGAGGATTTGACCTACACTTTGGCATGTACATCTTAATTATAAGCACAATTAAATAAATCTGATGTGTAAACTTACAGGTGACGTGGCTTAAGATATGGAATGCTTTATAAGAATAAAAGATAGTTCAAGTTGAGGCAATATTGAATGAGATCATATGGCGTTGAAAGCACAAAGGGCATTTTGCATACATTAATATCAGGGACTTGTGCTGGGTTATTCTCTATTTTATCATACGGAGTTTTGGTCAATTAGTCAAGTTTTTATCGAATTCTTTCTAGTAGGATTTATTCAAATATAAGAAGAATCACACACAGACAATAATGTAAGGATTTGTAATGACCAAATAAAAGCTTCGTAAAACAAGTCCTACCACATTTCATTAAAAGGTACTAACAAAATCAATGATCTGTGAAAAAAATACAAAATTTGTTTCTTAAACGACTGATTTGACCGTCCGTATGTCTGTAGATACCTCCATGGTCAAATTGTGAATAATCCTTATGGTAATGCGATGTAACGGACAGACGTATCGCGTCAGCTACGAAACTATAACGCGAACACGACCCTTTAACTCGCTATGCATGTTAAGGTAATTTATATCAGAGTGAAACATGTACTTGAATCGTTGGAAATATTTATTTGACATTTACTACTTGATTTAAAGAAAAAGATGAGCATCTTCCTTGTAATAGTAAATACGATTGTTCAATTGGTCCTTGATTTAATAATAGTGTCGAAAAGAGAAATATCATGCAAGATTGGACTGTCGTAAGGAGAAAAAAAAGATAAAATAAAGACAAAGCCAGGTCATTGATTTAAGAAGTCCAAACTCCAAAGTCCTAACCGCGTGTTATAAAATATGAATAGGAGTAAACACAGATAATACTCGTAAAGAAAACGTAAATAAAAACGAACAAACATGATTTAAGAAGACCAAAGAAGTCTTAACCGCGTCTGATATGATGATGAATAGGAGTAAACATAGATACTATTCATAAAGAAAACTTAAATAAAAACGAACAAACATTTAAGTTGTAGGCAATTTGCCTTGTAGACGTTAATTTTAGGCATTTGTCTTCATAGACGAATTAAAAGTTAAGACACTCTGATAATAAAACACCTTTTCTACTTCTTGCTGACAGAGATTATGAACTAGACAGTTCGTAATAGTACGGACATGATATTACTTACGAAACATGGATTTTGCATACAAATATTCCTCAAAATGCATTCGAAGTAGAAAGCATAATGCGATCCGCATAAATAGAATTTCATATTGGATACGTACCGGACGCTACATTATCTCAAATAGATTACGGTTCCACGTCGCATCGTCGACAGACAAGAAGCACAAAATGGAGATACTAACAAAAGGATAACTTAGAACGGTATGTTTACGTAGGATATGTACAAAAATATAAGACCAAGACAGTAAGAAGACAGGAACCGGTCGAAACACAGATTATGTTCATACAGACTTTTAAAATGAGACAGGAGAGAAAACATTACGTAATTTTTATGTACTCTTGCTTTGTATTTCAGAGAGTATAATTTATGAGGTGTCGCATCTATTAATTTCTTTAATTCGTGCGAGAGGTAATCGCATAGCGAGTGTATATATAGCGAGTGCATTTGCATTTCTTATTACAACGTGTGGACCTAGCCTGACTTGAATGAGACTGCTTGACTTATGTATGATATGCAGGAGATGCCAGTTATAACTGTCGTATATTTACAAATTATGGAAGGACATGTCATAGAAAGCTTTTTGGAAAGTTCTTATGAGTGTTTCATTGACTGTCATATATCTAACAAACGAAGTGTAATCGCAAACGGTTCAGTACACTCCTAAAATAAGTTTGGAAAATCCAAAAGTGCACGCCTCATCACCAGAGATCGGAATAACGGGTGCTATTGCTATCGAAAGTATGGATATGACTAAAAGTTCCAGGATTTCTCAAGAATCTAATTGGGTACTAAGTAAATAAAATAATACTAATTATTTGATTTCAGGATAAGTATATTTTTTCGATTAAAATATATCCTGAAATCACAACACAATTATGATTGTGTTATTTATAGATTATATAGTCATATCCATACTTTTAATAGCAATAACACCCGTAATTCCGATCTCTGCTCATAACTGATAAATACACACAGAATAAACGCGTGACATACGAGCGCTGACCAAAAAATAGACTCAAAGGACTTGTATCCAGAGCCGACAGACGCATAAAACAAAAAGTAATTTGAGCATTTTATTAATTATAATTAAACGAGATGAACTAGATAGTAATTTTCAATAGGAAACAATACCGTCACGTGATGAAGCTATAAAAAAATGGTACAAATTTATTAAGTACTAGCTTTAACCCGCGTCTTCGTCCGCGTAGAAGTCGAAAATGGTTCTTATAGGACTCCCTCTCCCTGTCTACTGTCCCCCGTCCCCCGTCAATCTTGTTTCTCCATAAAAACTTTGGACCCCCGTTACTCCCTCTTAGAAGATGAATTATGAAAAATCCTAAAACACATGTTTACTTATTTACCGCCGGGAGTACTCTTGCGAAGTTTCGTATCAAATGGTCAAACTAATCTTGTTTGTTCATACAAACTTTGGACCCCCGTTTCCCCCCCTTAGGGAGTGAATTTTGAAAAGTCCTTTCTTAGTGTACCCCTAGACCTTATAAGGAACCTATGTGCCAAATTTGGAGCCTTTAGACCAGTCTTTCCCAAAGTGGGCGATAACGCCCCCTTGTGGGCGCTGGAGGCTTTAAGGGGGGCGGTAACGGGCCCAGAATAAAGTTGGGGGGCGCTGATGTGATTTAAGCAATGAGTGATTTATAACTTCAGCTATTTCATATTTTAAAATTCACTGAAGTTAAAATCCTCTTACTACACAACATCCATTTATTAGTTCATATTTATATCCTTTTGTACAAATATAAACTAAAAATGTAATTAATATTTATTATTTTAATGCGTTCACAACGCTATTTATATCGTTAAAGGAATCAAACACTGAAAAAATTTCGTGTTTTAAAGTTTCGCAGGTGAGGTCCTCACTTCCGATACTCTTTATTATTGTAAAATTGTATTATTATTGCTATTTTTTTATTTAAAATTAACAATGTTGATTATTGTTATTTTTTATAAAAGATACTCTAATGTACTGGTGTATGTATTATTATTGCTCTCTCTTGTAAAAAAGTCTAGTTTAGAATATAGGTTGAATTAAACTACAGGCAAGACAAATATGTGATTCAGGTTTTTATGGTTAAAAAAATGGGGGGCGCTACAAAATAACAGATTTTTTAAAGTGGGCGTTTGACAAAATAAGTTTGGGAACCTCTGCTTTAGACCCAGCGGTTTGAGCTGTGCGTTGATATGTCAGTCAGTCAGTCATTCAGTTTCTTCTTTTATATATATATAGAGATAAATTTCGATAGTAAGTGTGGCACACACAGACATCCGGACAGCCACGAAAAAAAACCTTTTATATGTTAAGCTTGACACATATTTTCTACGAGTAATAATTGTGTTTATAAACGGGTTATTCTTCATATCTCTGTACTTATATTATTGTATTAGTGCAATATGAATATAATAGATACAGTTTTAGTTCCAGAAAAATACTCGACCCTGACATTTTGAGAATAGAGTATTATATTAATAAGCACAGAACGAATAATTACTATAACACTACTTGGCACGTTATTGATGTAAACGAAAAGTTCAATAAACACACGGTATCACAAATTATAGTTCTTACTTTAGATACGAAATTACAGAATCACAAAACCTAAATAGATATAGACTTAGCAGTCTCAATCTTTGTCATACATACTCATAATAAACACAGAACAAATAATTACTGTCACTTAGCCATTAGTTATATGCTCGTTGCAGCGTATTACTTAGTAGAGGATGCAATCGGATTATTAATGGTAAGTTTATTTATAAAATAAACAAGGAAAATATTAAAATAAATAAGCAAAAATGATTGAATTGATGGAGGAAAGTAATATTACACCACTTAGACATATCAATCAATATATGTTAATATAGTCAATGTTTCCGCAACAATATTTCAATATAAAAGCTATGTCGATGATTCATTAATGGATTTTTCATATTCAATCATATTTTAGGATTTGACTAACATGTTAATAAAAATAAATTCTAAATAATGACACTAATCGGCTTTGATGTCCATGTACCTTTAATTAAGAAACAATAGACAAAACAAATTATGTGTTGGTGCAATAAAGATTTTAACTAACTTACTACCTATGATATATTCTGCACAACTTTATGATGGGCCGCTAGTTGATATATATTTTCAATATACGAAAAAACGATTTTATACATATACGTGATGAAATTTAAATCGTCGTTATTTACATTTATGTAACAAGGTATTGTAAACTTTATAAAATCTAGAGAAATTATGTTGTAAGCTCACAAGATTTCGAACAGGCAAACGTTAAATAATAGAACTGAGTGAAACCAATCAAAACCCCATAAAATAAACCTTATCTTTCTAAATGTTGCAATCGTTGATTGGACAGAAACACAACAAAACTTACTAACTAATACATCTTTAATACTAACTACCATAAATAAAGATGGTCAGAGGTGATAATTGCGCACACATCCATGTAAAAGCTAAGCCGATGCGAATTACCGAATCAAAGCCTAGCAAGATGGATGCTGATGATACCCACTTTAAACAGAATGAAGCCAAGAGAAAATCCTTCTATCTTACTAATAATACTAATGTAAAAGTTTGTGAGTTTGAATGTTTGTTAATCAGTCACGCAAAAATGGCTAAATGGATTATTTAGAATGAAATTTTGGTATAGCTTATTACCTAAATTAACAAGTTGGATATTTTTTACAACGGAAAAATGTGAGGTTCCTATGGGATTCTCAAGTAACAGCCTCAAAGCAACGCCGCAGGTAACGCCTAGTACAAGGGTCTTCAACCTTTTTGAAGACAAGGGCCAAGACTTACTCTGATATTGGTTCGATGGGCCGCAACATAATAAAAACATTCCATTCTAAACTAAAAGTAAATAAAAAGCAATAATACATTTAATCATCGAAGTTATTTATTACGTAATTTTACAAACAAGAAATAGACTTTAATAAAATTTTATCAATGCGACGTTTGACATTGCTTATTCTTAACTAATTTATCAATATCTGCCCCTATAGTAGTCGTTGCAATTCTCAAACTATTTTCAAGATGAACATTGGTGATTCTGGTCCTTGCCTTCGACTTTACATTTTTCATTCGAGAAAACAATTGTTCGCAAAGATATGAGGTGCCAAACAGAGATGTCATTTTCAGTGCATGATCTCTAATTTTAGGAAAATCCGAAGTGTATTTTGAATAAAACTCGATCAAACCTAAATTGAATTTTTCTTTCAAAGTAGAATTGCACTGTAATTCTATCAATTCCATCTGAACTTCTTCAGGGACATCTTCAACTGAAACATTAAACGGGCGAGCAAACAAATTCAGATTTATTTCATTTTGCCGGAAATCGGTAAAACGTTTGTCAAATTGTGTTTTCAAATCCTGCAGCGCGGTAATATATTTGTCCATGTTTGAAGTTTGGCAAGACGACAAATTTGGAAAATGTGTGGTAACATTTTTTTTTAATTGCTTGATCCAAAAGTCCAACTTCATTTCAAACGCTTTTAATGCGTCAAACAGCTCGTGAATCAAATTATCTTTTCCTTGCAATTTCTTATTTAAATCATTGAGATGTAATGTTATGTCGGCAAGAAAACCCAAATCACTTAGCCATGTTTCATCAGCGAATTGTGGAATAGCTTTATCTTTACTCTGCATAAATGCTGCAATTTCTTTTCGCAAATCAAACACCCGTTTTAACATTTTTCCTCTGCTGAGCCAACGAACATCACAGAAATAAGTTATGTCACCATATTCAGCATTTATTTCTTTTAAAAATTCCTGAAATTGCCGGTGGTTGAGGCCCCGAGATTTGATAAAGTTAACAGTTTTTACCACAACACGCATGACATCTTGAATACTAATAGACTTTGCACTTAGATTTTCTTGATGGATAATACAGTGGTACTGTATGAAGGAGACATCGGGATTATTTTTCTTTATTAAAGCAACAAGTCCTTCATTTTTGCCGACCATAGACGGTGCGCCGTCTGTGCAAATTCCAGCCAAATTTGATAATTTGAGGTTATATCTATTTATGACGGTGTTAAACGATTCCAACAAATCACATCCTCTTGTAGTGCCTTTCATGGGAACTAGAGCAGCCATTTCTTCAGTGACAACAAAATTAACGTCAACGCCGCGAATAAACACGGCCAATTGAGCGGTGTCAGTTAAATCTGTACTTTCGTCGAGTGCAACGGAGTAGTATACAAATTGTGACACACGTTCTTTTAATGATCGTTCGATATCACCAGCCAATTCTTCTACCCTCCTTGCGACTGTAACACCGGACAGACTTATTTTGGAAAATAATTGCTTTTGCGAAGGACATAAAACTTCTACTGCAGCCTCCATACATTCTTTTATAAATTCACCGTCAGAAAATGGTTTTGACTTACGAGCAATTTTCTCCGAAATAATGTAGCTCACTTTCACACTTGCTTCACTGTCTTCATTCTGTTTGTGAAATGAATACTGCTGTCTTTGAAGTTGTTTCTTCAGAGCCTCCACCTTATCAATTCGTAATTGTCCTTGAAGATGTGCAAACTTACTGTAATGTTTGGATTCATAATGTCGTTTGATATTGTATTCTTTCACCACAGAAATTGATTCATTACATACGAGGCAAACGGGTTTTTCCCCGACACAGACGAATAAATATAAGTTCGTCCATTTATCTTGGAATGATCTGTGTTCATCAGTGACCTTGCGTTTTTTACTTGTACTTGCTGCCATCACACTCGTTGGATAACGAAAAATTATTCAAGTTGCAACGTGTTTTAACGCTGTGAGCGAGTGAATGAAATGACCACGTGTGCTGCAAATGCGACTGCCCGTGCTCACCCGCTCCCGCGCCCGCTACTGCACACTCCTACACGGGCGCGGGCGGCGGGGAGAGGGTGCGATCCTCAGACAATGTCGGGCCGCCATGGACGCATCTGCGGGCCGCATGCGGCCCGCGGGCCGCGGGTTGAAGACCCTTGGCCTAGTATGAACTAAAAATCAACTAGACACGCACGCGTACACCAATATCGGAGAATTTTGAACACACCGCACGCGTGGATAATTGCGGACTCGCACAGGCTAACATAAGGTACGTTACGGCACGCCCCGTGGAGAATCCGCGCTGAAATAGAATCAAGATGCTCATAATACGAACGAAGCCTAAACATCTGTACCGTACCATTTAAACGTTAACATTTTCGAAACCAAAGCATGTTGGAATTGTAGTAACGATACTGTGCTGCTTTGCAGCTTGGGTTGCACTTTCCCAGTTTTTCTTCTACAAATATGAAATAAGTAATCATTTTAAATCAATCCCTATTTCATCCACTATTTTTTCCAGGGAACGCTGAATGAGTCAAATAATTCACTTTTTCGATTGTATAAAATACTGTGTTAAATGATTTTTGATATTGCTACACTAAGCAATCAATGTTATTCAATATCTAGATGCGGTAATTTAGATAATCATCCAAAACTTTGCCCTTAGTTTATTTCAGCATAAATTGTCCTTCCAAGAATTCTAGTCTCTCATTACCGTGCAGTAATTGCAAAGAAGTACTGGGAAACTATCTGTCCTGCTTTGACACAAGAAGTTTCGTATAAGGAGAACGTGACAAATGGATCAGATAAAGGTGAATCAGACGAGATCGAGATCAGTGCGGTTGAGATATTAGTATTACCAAACGTCCTATTATTTATTGCGTCGTGGTTAGCAAACGGTGTTTATAATACTTTGTAAATAGCTTACACAATCGATATTATTGTCCATGATGTGATGAACAATAACATTATTAATTGTTTAATTTTTCTCCCAGACAAGTTAAAAAAAAAATTGCTTCGCTTCGCAATAACTTCAGTCGAATGTCTATGGAGATAGTTACCAGCACTAAAGAAAAAGGACATTAAGTAACCAAACTTATTTTGATATCCTAATAAACGAGTAACTCGTAATTAATCATGGCAGTATATTCTCAATTTTAATATTAAACGAATTTGCATATAAGTAGGTACCTATTTAGTTACTAGACATAGCATATTAAGTCAATAACCCGACAAAATGTCGTCATTTCTGCCTTCAGACTTCAATAACATTTCAACGTATTTTTTAATTGAACGCTCATATATGTAGTATAGGAAAACTTGCACAAAACAAATTTACTAAGAACTAATTAGCATCACGTTTGTAGTCAGACGTTTTAATTACATGGGTATAATAAAATTGCTTACATTTATATCACGTCGGTTTCACACGATGGCGTCCATTCAAGTTGAAGATTTGTTTCCTGTAACAAAACAACCACAACTATTTATAATTATAACGATAGAAGAAGAATAGTTCTGGTGACATTTTTGAGGAATCTATAATATCGTTGATATAATAGATTCCTTCGATTGTAAACATTCGTAGAGAAAAAGTAATTGGCTCATCATTATTAAGTAACTTTTTCATAAAACTTTATATTAATTACAATCACACACTTTTTACGGCATTTGAAACTATCAAAGTTTTTTTTTGTTTTATTTTACTAAAGAAATACAGTTGATAAAAGCCATACTGCAAATCCAAGTATTCATAAAAATTAAAATAGTAGAACACGTTTTTATAAAACAAAAATTTTGCAATTATTTATGCACGTCTGACTCGGTTCGCTGTCTGATGGTCAGGAAGGCCGATGGTGAATGTCCGTCCGCCAGTTATACGAATAACAGATGAAACAATTGTAAATATTGAGAATCTATGGTAACATTAAATCATGAACGTGATGTAGAAAATGTTATGGGTGATTGGATATATGTGACGTTGCACATCACAAAAGGCTGGAGGATATTGCACGGCCTAAGAATTACTACACAATAGAATCAATAATGCTAAGAACTGGAATTTTAGAATAACTTAGCATGGGTGATTTTGATACGGTCAAAAAAGTCAAATCAGAGATCAATAATCAATTTGATTATTGATCTCTGATTTGACATGAATCTGATTTGAAACAAAAGATACATTTAAACAAAACATACAAAGCCGCATTTAATAGACTGAAGTTGCACCAGCTATGAGTCGTATATCACCAAGGCGTTAAATAACAAAAAAACTAATTACAGTCGCGTCGTATCTCAATACACATAAATCCGGGCAATAAGTCACGGCCGCTGCAACAGTTTCCATATTTCATTATTGCAATAAAGATGGCGATATCTTCATTACAGCCAGTCGATACCGAGATAATTACTGCGCTGGCCGGGTTCGGGCTTGGGATGAAATTAATTCCACATAGTTGCATCTTGCATCCTCGGTTCGAAAATAGGTTGTTAAGGGTAGACTATAGAATGATTTTACTGATACGGCTTTAGAATAACAAAGGCTATATACAATATTATTTTGTCATCTGACTTACACAAGTATGCAAAATTTCAACTCAATCGGTTGAGCAGAGGTAGTTGAAAATTGAGTTGCACAATTTGACCTAAACAAACACTCATATACATATACAAGATACATTGCAAGTTAAATAAAAGCTTGTAAACGCGTTGCGACGACACTTTGTCAATTTCTGATAAGAAAATAGTTGCTTCGTAAATGGTGCGTTAAAAAAGGCATCTTCGGCACAACGCTCGGCATTATCTCATTTCTGAGAAGCGGTGAACAAAAACATTCGGCGAGACGAGAACTTATTTTAATGACCATTTGACAAATCATCGGACCGATAAGAGTCATCTCTTCGCCACAAATAACGCTAGGAGCTCTTTGGGTTAAATAATGAATTGTTTTACGAAATCAATATTGTTTTTTTGGAGGTTACGTATATTTTAAGAAAATGTCTTTTTAAGTAAATGATGATTAATGCTAATCATTACATGTGATTGATGGATGGTTAAATTTACTTATAGTTTATAGTTCATTTGCCGAATTGATGTGCATGTCGGCGCGGGACAAAGATAAATATAAAGACAAAGATATACCTATTTATTTGAAAAACACATCACGTCATTGCAAAAGCCGATGTCTTAAAAGCGCACCGACGGGATACCAACCAATTGAACGAATAGATTATACTATCAAGACACACTTGCAAGCATGTTATAAATGTAAAGATGTCAAATAGGTACATAGTTAGGTACTATTAATACATTTAAAATTTAAAGGTTGTTTTTTCGATCTACTTACATGCCCTCTCCAATTCCCACCAATTCTGCAATCAAATGCTATGATATTTCCAACATACATTTTTAGGTCACCTCTAGGATCGGCTGATTGTGTAATTGCATCTACGCGATCGCATGATATCGGCGCAGAAAGTTCAGAAACAAATCACAGCAATTTCGAGGGGCATTATAACATTGTTTTTGAGAAATTACACGTTTGAGATCGGTGTCTCGTGCGCCTTGCGTTTATAAGGTCATTGGGTTATGTGTGCTGGATTTTTTGTAAGATCTGGGTCAGACATTAGCTAATTATTGGACTAGCAATGCAGAGGATCATTTTGGTGTGTGTATTTTAAATCTTTAATAGTAGCATGTGTTGAAATATGGCCAACAAATTATTTTTTAAATTCGGTATGCGCTCTAGATTTATTAAATTGTGTAACATGAACTATTATGTCTTTATCACAATGTCTTTTATAAATTTTATGAATAACTAGTCGTCAAATTATAATAAAATCAATACTTCGGGAAATACAGCATTTAAGTTCAAGACAAAAGATAATGCCATTGAGAAATTCGCTTAGTAATTAATGATATCAGAAATTAGAAAAATAATATATGAAATATAATAAATGGTGAGAAAACAGTGAGTGATTAAAACTGGTCACTAACCTTCTCTAACGAAATCATATATAAGCCATAAATAATATTTGTTTGGAATCGATTCTAAATGAAGATATATTACTTGACCTTCAAAAATCACTGATTAGAAAAATCAATTGCGGCCCAAGCCAAAGGTAGACACATTAGAAAGTAAAATCACACAACGCACAAACAGTACGGACAGATTCAATAGATCATTAGCAATAAATGAGACAATATGGTCGGACTCGTCTCGCTATCGCCGAGGTGTCGTTAATCATTCGTCGTTAGGCCGGAAATAAAACATAGAGATTACACCTCTGGAAAGGCTTTTCACACACTTGGCAACAAAACATCCATTTAAAGCACCAGGTGTCTAATCCTTTTTCTCATCTCATTATCCCTATTGAGAGGGTTGACTTTTTACAGAATAAAGACAATGCTGTCGGTCTTGCATTTTCTGATGTAAATACCATTAATTATTCTTTATCCAGCCGAATACGTAAATAATTGGCCAAGTTCGTGTCGAGCCACGCGCAGTGTAGGGTTCCGTAGTTATGAATGCCACCTTTGAGTTCATGCCACTAAAAACGTCTAAAAACTAATTTTCTATTGAATTTGTATAAATTTTTCCTTTTCCGAGTACATTTTATAAGTTGATCGCCTATAACTTTTTAATTTGTAAGCCCTACTTAGTTCTGATAGTTTTCCTTTAAATTTCGGTATACATACTATAGCCGCGATTTTTTTTACGTGTCCATATATAACCGTTTAGCAGATAGAGGGGGGGACACTTGACTCTAACGAAAAATTTTACTTCAAAACTAAAAATTTCAAAAACGGATCCCTAAATAAAAAAAACAGTGTTCACAAACTCATTCAACGATACCCCACATGATTGGTTAGTCGACAAAAAAAATACTTTCCACTTTACATAAACGGGAGCTACACTAAAAAAAATTTGTCAATATTTTATTTTTCCACTTTTTCCGCATAACTTAAATATATACTCATGCTAACTGGAAAGTGCTTGTTGGTCCGTACCAAAAAAATTATACGTTTACAAAATTCTTGTGCAAGATATTAGAGATTATTATGGAATCCAGACGTACTCTCCACTTTGCATCACTACTATTTAATGTGATTAAGAATAAAAACCCATCGTACTTGTACAAAAAATTATAATTTACCCAGCGGGCAAGACAGCCTGACCTTTTAATGTGCCCCAGACATAGAACTGCTGCTTTTCGAGGCAGCTTCAGATACGCTGCAACAATTTGCTGGAACAATATTCCACCACCGATCAGAAAATCTTCTTCTATTAAGTCTTTTAAAATGAAACTCAAGAAATATTTATTAAGCAATCAAAAATCTTAAAATTGCAGCATAAAAACACGTTTATTTATTATTTATGTATATATATTTATATATTATAATTCATTGCATGAATTAAATCATTTTGGCTTTATTACTTTAAATAAATAACATATTACATATATTACTATTATTACATACACTTTACATTATTACTTTAAATGGATAACTTCATAAAGCCGTGTTTGCATTGTCTTTAAATAAATTAAATGAAGTGCCAACCTAGTTTAGGCTTGTTTTATTAATTATTTCTTTTTATTTTTATGTTGTTTTGTACGGTATCCTCGGAAGACCAGCGTTGTGGCCCTGCTACGACACCATGCTGAGAGGAGGCCTTTTTGATGTAGCCACAAATTGTATGTGTATTTGTAACAACTGTGTCATTTTATTACCTTCAATGTGATATATCAAATAAACTATTTTTCTTTCTTTCTTTACAGCTTTCTAGTACTTATAGTGTATGAGCAAAACCGCGGAAATTTGGCAACGCATCGTCCAAAAGTACTACTAGGTACTATTTGTGATTCGGGTTGGCATGTGGTCCAGATGGCCAATATCAACAAAAATAACAATGTCAATAAACTATACAAAAATAAATTTAAAAATAGTCTAAGTATACTTGACAATACATAAACCATGAACCGATGCTTTAATAAAAGAGTACGCTATCTCGTCCCAAATTAGTAAAAATAAACATACATATATCGATTAAGTCTGTATTAAAACAACTTCGTGTGCTGCAGACCTAGCAGTTACATCACTATTATTTTGGAAGTTAGATTTGAAATCATTTATTCTGCTTAGGTGGTACTGGTACTACCAGCATACCAACTCTTCAATGTCATATTATTTACAAGCAACAGTTTAGATCGGCATTTCGAAATGACCGTACTTACTTTCTTCTTATCTTGAATACTTACTGTCACTTCAAAAGTCCAAATGCTGATGATTATGTCATGTACGAAGTTAATTTACTTGATGACTTAGCAACATATTTTAATAATAACAATGTATGTGGGTTTACTTATACAATAGCAATACACATATTTAACTATAAAGGTTTATCGAAAAAATACATTAAAATTGTTTATTTTGCACGATAATATTTGAACACGTTTTTTCACTTTACGTGTTTTATTTTCCACGAAATTCCCCTTTTCGAAGTTACCAGTAAAGTAAACATACTATTTTTAAACATCTGTAGAACAATAGTTTTCAAAAAAACAGTATTTGTGTCATTGAGTTCTATGCAAATACGATTCTCGATCCAAACTGACTTTCTCTGAGCATGAACAATGAAACTGTATTTGGATAAACTAACATTGCCGTCAGTAACAATTTCAGTCGCATCATTAAACAATACACAAGAGAATGTACAGACAACAATATTAATATGTAGACATATGAAAAAGCTACACGTCAAAATTAATATTTTAAAAAGTAACCGAAAAAAATACTTGAGAAGAAGAATTATTTTAAATAGTTAATAATGCAAATGAGACTAATGTTATGGTAAACTATGTAAGTAAATATGGTTTTGCTGTCCATACTGATCTTGGAAACAACGAACAATAAGTAACTTTCATATTACTCGGAGATGACGACAGCATTAAAGACACACCGCTGTACGAAGCGGCGTTTGTTAAAGGAGTAAAAAGGAAAAAAGACGTTATTAACGAACGTATTCATTGTGAATCTCTCGCGCATGTTGTGATGTCATTTGGCGCTTAATTTGATAGCGTATCATGAAGAAAAGGAGACATCGACGATCGACAGAAACCTTGACTAAGCATGTTCATTGATGTCAATAACATAATTCGTTGATTTGTACAAGATTATGCTTTTGGCAGGTCGCATGAGTTATACAAATTGTATTTTAACCATAGGTACTATTTATAAATACTCATGATTTATTCATATATATATCATCATCATCCGAGCGTATTCCCGGTTGCATCCTCAGCAGTAACGCTTCAGAGCCCGGGGTCCGCTACCTAACCAAGGAGATTTGACGAGGTTACTGGTTTTTATACAGAGCGACTGCCGTCTGACCTCCGCAACCCAAAGGGCAAACCAGGAACCAATCCTTGGATAGTTTGATGATCAAACGCTAGGTGGCGTTCGGGACCCACAGTTTTACGTGCCTTCCGAAACACGGAATCATCTTTCGGATAATCAGGTGATTCAAGCCTGCAATATCCTATCCAGACTGGAAACAACTTTTAACAAAGTATGCTTCCCAGTGGGAATCGAACCCATGACCTCCGGTTCACAAGGCGAACGCCTTGACCACTGGACCACGGAGGCAGTATATATATATATTTGAATAAATAAATAAAATAAAGGCGCGGTCGCAGCCTGAAATTTTGGAAGGGGTCACTCACTACACTAATAAAAAATAGGTATACTAGTTACTTAGTTAAAATCTTTATTGCACCAAATCATAATGTTACATAAAAATGGATAACATAAAACAGATGTCAAAAGGCGGCCTTATCGCAACTGCAATCTCTTCCAGGCAACCGAGGTACTTGGAGATGTTTAACGAAAACAGGTGAGGTGCAAAGTTATATATATAGGCAACGTCATTAATTATATACTTAAACTTACATAATATATATAATTAATGACATAGATACGTACATACATAATTAACTACATACATACATACATAAATAAATACATACATAAAAAAATACACACGTACACAGAAAAGATAAACCGAACGAGATAAGTAAGAAAAATAAAATAAGTCATATTAGGGATAGGTAGTGTGACTTCACTTGAGATTTAAAGCTAGTTAGTGTTTTAGCTCGTCGGATGGACAGTGGTAGTGCATTCCAGAGCAAAACTGCCCTTACAGTGAACGATTTTGAATAAAATTCAGTGGAGTATCTGGGAATTTTTAATCGAAGCGTTACAGCACTACGTAAATTGGGACCTTGTGATGGTGCGTCACTGTAAAAAATAAAGCGCTCTTTTAAATACCTAGGAGAAGTAGGATTGAAGAGAATGGTATATAACTGGGAAAGGGTCTGCCAATCTCGGCGAAGTCTGATAGGTAGCCACTTGAGTTCAGTGCGAAATTGAGAGACATGGTCATATTTACGAAGACCGTAGATGAACTGAATGCACATATTTTGGAGACGCTCAAGTTTGTCAAGTTGCTCCTCTGTAACATTAAGGTAACAGGTATCGGCGAAGTCAAGGAAAGGAAGGAGAAGGGAGGTTTCAAGCATAATTTTGGTCTCCACCGGCAGAAATTTTCGTAGCCTTTTAAAGGAACTAAAAGCAAAGAAAAGTTTTCTGCTGACTTCCGCTAATTGCGGTTTCCAATTTAATTTAGTATCCATCATAAGTCCCAAATTTTTTACCTGTTGACTTAGACTTATAACCACACCATTAAAAACTATATATTAGTTACTATAGTCATAGTAATTTTGATGTAAGTTGAAAGTTACCAATAATAATTACCTGTGTCTTGGCTGGGTTAACTTGGAGGCCATGGGATTTGCTCCAGACAGATATGCATTCCAAGTCGTAATTAATTGTGTCAATAGCAGATGCGAAGTTTTCCACCCCGGCTTGTGAATAAATTTGCAAATCATCAGCGTATAGGTGGTAGGAGGACTGAAGCTGTGATGTTATGGAATTTATGAGAAGTGAAAATAAAAGAGGAGATAATACGCCACCCTGCGGTACTCCACAAGTCACATCGCACCAAGAAGAATATTTGTCCTCGATGCGAACACGTTGCCGACGACCAAACAGGTAAGATCGAAACCACTCCAATGCTGAGGGAGATATGTTGAGAGAATGCAATATGCCTAATAATATTTCAAGGTCTACTGCGTTAAAAGCATTACTGAAGTCTAGGAGAGACGCAATGGTTATAAGCTTATTGTCCATCCCCCAGCGAATGTCCTCGGTGACTTTCATTAAGGCAGTAGTCGTATTATGACCAGGACGGAAACCGGATTGAAAAGGATTAAGTAGATCGTTTACGTTGAGAAAGTGACTAAGTTGCTGTTGAATTGCTCGCTCTAGGACTTTGGAAAGAAAGGGAAGAATGGAAATTGGGCGGAAATCAGTAAATGAGCTAGGATTATTATTTTTAGGTAAAGGAGTTACATGTGCATCTTTCCAGGCGTCTGGGAAAACACCAGAGGATAAGGAATTATTAATAATAAGTGTAAGGATAGGAAGAAGTATATCAAGGATAGGAATGATCATATTACGACTAATGCAATCACTACCAACAGCATTTGAGGAGATAGATCGTACAATTCTCTCAACATCACGATCAGCAATTGGATCGAAAGTAAAAGGATCACAGGTAGGAGTTGAACGATTTAGAAGTGACTAGATGTCATTTCCAAGGTATTTTGGCCATCGTACGCAGTTCATAAAAACACCACTAGATGTCAGCAAACTATAAATCTATCGCTGTTAGGGGATAGCTAGAAATTTCCTTTTATTATTTGGCAAATTTTTGAGATTTTTCAATTTGACCTTAGATTTTGGGGGGGTCATGTCCCCTGTGACCCCCCCCCCCCCCCTTCGGACCGCGCCTGGTCTGCTAAAATGTAATAGGTCTTTACCTATGAAATTGCCGTTCTGCAGTACCGGCCATTTCAAATCAAAATAATTTTTGTTTGGCTAAGAATTCTAATTTCAAATTAATTTTATTTTAAAAACATGGAATTCTTTTTCCAAAAGTAGTCATTTGTTTATTGATTAGTGTTACATTTTCATCGCATTTCAATCTTTTTCGTCATCATGGATACGTTAAAAATTCGAGTAATTATGGAATATGAGTACTGTCGTGGCAGCAACGCGGCACAAGCGGCACGCAACATCAACGACGTTTACGAAGCTAACATTACAAACCAACGCGTGGTGCGTTGGTTTGTAATGTTATTGTTATTGGTTTGCTCGCTTCCGTTCTAGAAATTTCGACCAGTAAAATGAACCTCGCGGTCGTCCGAACACTTCGGTCGACAATGACGAATTAAAGGCGATTGTGGAAGCTGATGATACACAATCTACGGCTGAATTAGCAGCAGCTTTCGACGTTAGCATCTAAACAATATTGGTCCATTTGCGTCAAATTGGCAAGGTAAAAAAGCTTGACAAATGGGTGCCCCACGAACTCAATGATCGCCAGCGCGAAGTACGCGTCGAGACGTGCCTTGCATTGCTCAACAGGCACACAAATGAAGGAATTTTGAACCGCATTGTTACCTGCGATGAAAAATGGATTCTGTTTGATAACTGCAAGCGCTCAGCAAGTTGGTTGGATCCTGGTTCAGCACCTAAACAATGCCCTAAACGAAAACTTACCCCAATAAAAGTGATGGTCACTGATCTAGCGCCGGTGTGATTCATCACAGCTGCTTACCAAACGGGGTGAGCATTACTGCATCTAGCGGGAGCGAGGTGATATGCTCGACCGCCACAAAGGGAAGATCTTCCCGCCAGGCATGTTGTTGCGCCTAGGGAACCGCGGCTCCGACGGTGTATCGTCGGAAGTTGTATATATGCAGCGATCGAGATGTAGGATACTGCTAGCGCCATCTCATATGCTTCTTGTAAACTATATTGTCGGTTGTCTCTTGATTTTGTTCGTTGTTGTAGTTCCTCGTAGTGGCCGTAGAGGTCGCCACACTGCAGATGTGCACTGTGAAGAACTGAACACAATGATGGAGAAGCTGGCACATCTCCAACCAGCATTGGTCAATCGCTCCTCTCCGCTGCTCTTGCACGACAACGCGCGACCTCATACTGCACAGCAGACGGTCTCCAAGTTGCAAGAACTGGGGTTGGAAGCTCTCCGTCATCCGCCCTACTCACCAGACCTTGCGCCTACAGATTACTACTTTTTCCAGAATTTGGATAACTTCTTGGCGGAAAAAAAAATCAATACGCGAGAGGCAGTACAAAATGCCTTTGAAGAATTTGTTGCCTCCCATCCAGCTGATTTCTTTAAGAAGGGCATCAATATACTGCCACTGCGTTGGCAAAGATGCGTTGATTGCATTGGTAAATACTTCGATTAATACAAATAAAAAATACATGAAAAAAAAAATTGTTTTAATTTTTTCATACAAAACGGCAATTTCATATACAAGAATTTTATGTCAACTTGAATGGTATTATTATAAACAATATTAGGGCACATAACATAATTGTAATTAAATCCTAAAGCTTTAAAGGCAAATGCAGAACAAATTCTGTGAGCGATAGATTCAGCCGTCGTCCCCGTCGCGAAAGTGAGATAGTATCTCGGAACCGCCACTCACGACTCTCAAGACAAGCATTCGGTCGCAGGAGATCCGTGAATAAGCTAAATTCCTAGCAAAATAGAATTGTAAAGAAATGCTTGAAACACTTCACACAAACATATTTTTGTTAAGTAAATACATGACTATAACTAATATGTATCAATAATCTTTGCTGAAACCCATGCATACGAAGATCATTAAAAGTGTACAAATTATACTTTGAAATATCTTTCGAGATCTAAATCTCGTCGAAAAATCCTAAACTTCTAACGTTACCTTAGTCTGCAATTTTAATTGACAGTTGAAGCAGCACAGAGCCATGTATTTTGCTGCTGCAAACGGCATATCCACGTATTGATGTGAGGCTGTGAATACCACTAACTGATCCATGTTGTATTGAAACGTCACTGGGCAGATAACATCTGACGATCGTTAGGGCAACCGCAGGCTTCTGCATACGTCATTCAGCGCAGGCAGCCAGCGCATTACATATTCAATTATGCCAAGTTCTATACCACTATCTGATCGGAAGTCACTGGTACCCTTCATTGACGCTTACGACAACAGCACACAATGCTGCTTAAATATGTAGAATGGTGTCATATCCATAAAAATACAATATTCTTAGATCAAATGATTACAAAACACACAGAACTGATGTTTAACAGGATTTGTGATCCATCAATAAGAAAACATGAAGGTATATTTGACGTTGAGCGAGGGTGTAAAAACCGTCGCAAGCACATCCTCGAATAGGCCTCGTTACGCGCTCGCGCTTATGAATGATGGATGACCGTGGAACATTAGCCAGCACGTATTCTTGCATACACTACTCTTCTTCGAACCGTTTTCGCCTTTATTTCGAAGAGGAACAAGTTTAAATTTCGAAATGCTATGTCTTGCTGGATTTGAGTTTGGACGACTGGTATACACATTCTTACTATTCTAAGTGATTGACAAGTCCGTGTCGATAGTATCGGACGTCATAAATAACACCGCCACCGCTAGTTAGTACATATTCATTGCTTTATCGTGTCTGAGAAACATGAAGAACTTGTACATTTATTTATAGGCCAATATCTCTATAAAGTAAACAAACTACAATATTTTAGATAACACAGGGATAGCGAGTCGATCTTCTTTAAATAATAGGTGATATTTATTTGATGTCATACACTGGAGATATTTATGTGACATTAACTTCTTTATTATAACAATCCCAAATTTTTTGATTCGGTTTGTGATAATTTGGATCGTTAGATCAACAATTGAGTACCGGTTTAGATAATAATCTTGAATTCAAACAAGAAGTTGAATAATTATTATATGTTCCGTTTATAAGAATTCGTTTTTTTAATAAAGCCATGTTTAAAGGATAGTTGAGTCCCTTTGCTAATAATTCAAATTGCAAAAGCTATAGTCATCTATTTTTAGGGTTCCATAGTAAACAAGGAACCCTTATAGTTTCGCCATGTCTATCTGTCTGTCTGTATGTCCGTCCACGGTTTTACTCAGCAACTATAAGTATTAGAAAGCTGTAATTTGGCATATGTATATTAATTAGGCGGAAAAAACGGTAAAATAAAATATTGAAAAAAAAATTTTTTATGGTAGCTTCTATACAAGTAAAGTAAAAAGTCAATTATTTTTTCTTGATTAACTAATTATGTTGGGTATCGTTGTATAGGTCTTTTAAAAATATTGTGAGTTTGTCAGCATCGTTTTTCGATATGGGATCCGTTTCTGAAATATTTGCTTTTAAAGTGGACACTTGACTCTAATAATTTTTTTATAGAGGGGGGGGGGGCTCTATCTGCTAACCGGTTATAAATCACAGCTATAGGATATATAACGAAATTTAAATATCAGAGCTAAGTAGGGTTTACAAATTAAAAAGTTATAGGCGATTAACTTATAAAATGTACTCGGAATAGGAAAATTTCATACAAATTCAACTAGAAAATTCGTTTTTAGACGTTTTTAATGGCATGAACTCAAAGTTGGCGTTCGTAACTACGGAACCCTACTGCGCGTGACCCGACACGCACTTGGCCAATTATTTTTTATTACCAGAGTAATATTCAAACCTACACAAAACTTTTGATAGATAAATATATATTATTTGGGAATAATGTTTCAGTACCGACCGTATTGACGCACGGTTCTGAATGCTGGGTTCTGAGTTGTAAGGATGAGGACTGCCTGTTGGTATTCGAGCAAAAGATACTTCGGTGGATCTACGGAGCTGTGTTTGTACATGAGAAATGGCGTTCGCGCTACAACCAAGAGCTGTACCAGTTGTACGACGAGCCTAACGTTATTAAAACCATCAAAACTGCAAAACTGGACGCCTACGATGGGCAGGTCATGTAGCGAGAATGGACAAGGCCAGAGTACCAAAGCGCTTACTGGACACTCGACCTGAGGGTCGTAAAGCCGAGGCAGACCCAAGCTCAGATGGCTGGATGGCATCGAACAGGATCTTAAAAATGTCGGCGTCAAAAGCTGGAGACAGAAAGCCCAAAATAGAACTATCTGGAAGAAAATACTTGACCAGGCCCAGGCCCATCCGCGGCTGTAGAGCCTTAGATGATGATGAATGTTTCAGTCAGATTTACTTTTAACAAATCGAATGGTATTTGTAATAAAATAAAAGCATTAAATGTAAAAAATAATCTTGCCTAAGTGAAATCTATGCATTACCTTGTCTAAAAGTTCAACAGCTTGTAACTTATTAGCCAACTGAGCGGCTAAAATTACTGTATTGAGATTGTTACGTTTGCACAGGTGCAATACTCATATTTTCCTGAGAAGATATCATCGACATACTTTCGTGAAAGTTATATTCATTCTTGAAAACTAGTAAACTACCTAACTTGCAAAACTAGAAACTATGAAAATATTATCCCATAAAGAAGGCGAAGTTACGACAGTGTAAATCTTACACGGTCAGCCAGTACAATATATTGAAGCTTTAGTAAAGTCTAAAATGCATCACGTCCCAGGTAGGTAGGGAATGCATAAACTTCAGTGGATACTGTACGTGGAGTTAGCAATAATCAATTACAACTAGTGTACGCTGTACATTTGGGCAATAAATTATGACGTTTAAGAAAGTCAACAGGTTCGCGGATACTTCCCACTTCCCAGCACAATATATTACGTGGGTACGGCGGAACAACCGTTACTTCGTGTCCAATAAATTCAAGAACAAGCGACGCCAATAAGGAATACGCCCGTACCAGACATCCATCTCTTGTCAGGAACGTTAAAGGAGCTACGTCATAGATAAGCGATAAATCAAATTCGGTGGATCGAACTCAAACTGATCGTTTCATAAATACCATTTACATAACTCATGCGATAGATCGAAAGCCAATGCATCTGATGAATGGTGGTCTTGATGTAAATCTTATTCAGCGATTCTGTATCGATGCTCTCTTGATAATGGAACAAAAAGGTTCAATATTTCCATATAGCCGTCCTGGAAATAGAATTACGGCGGAGTTTCGTATTCAGAAATGTCAGAGGCATAAATTAAATTTAAATGCACCGTGTAATTCCTTATACGAAATGTTAAGATTAGATTTGTTATTACTTCGGTTCAAAATAAATGTTTTGCTTATCAATTAAATATATATCCTAGTTCACATCACGTACGACTAAAAGGACGCTGTCATAGTTTATTTGTCTTAATGAAACATCGTGTGTCTTGTACCGTAAAACAATATGATATGTGATGAATGTAACTTAAAAGGATAACATGCAATAAAAGAAGATAAAAAATAACATTCGGACCTTTTTAAACTTGTAAAAAAACTCAATACACATAAGGCAAGAATAATGTTACCTAACATATCAAAATTTTTTAATTTACGAATATGTAGGAGATCCGAGGCAGGCACGTATATTGTGCTAATTAACGATGACATCAACTGGAAGACTGCCGAAGGAGCGACAGATGCGTCCCAGGATATTACTCATGCAACACGAACACACGAGTATTGGACAATAAATATAATTGAAGACTTCCGTCGCTTTGCTCGAGCTTTAAATCGATTAAATCTAGTTATCGGATGCAAGCATAACTCGATTTCATAGTTTTTTATTTTTGTGTCGTGTCTTTTTGGGTTCCGAATTCGATCTCCAACGCGGGTGTTTGTTTCGACCCAGCTTTTTTCTACTCGCACCGTAATCGGGAGGTTAGTGCCCTCGTCAAATTATGACGAATGCTTGTCTCATTTGAACAGCATCTCGCCTTGTCGCGACCAGCCACGGCGTAATGGATGGTGTTTTGCTGCCATCCGTGGCATAGACCGATCTCTTTATAATCTGAATAACAGACAGACGGTTCTCTTATTCTCGTCATATCTAAAAGCAAGATTCGTCATACATAATTCAACGCAGGTGTTTTTACAAAATCGTCTTAGTTGTTTGTATGAGCAAACTAACCATCATCAAAATTAATTATAACAATACTTTATTTTGTTTCTATAAATCCTTAAAGTTATTTTAAATTAAAAATCTTATTCTACACTAACCTTCTAAATTGTAAACAAGTAAAAAGTAATAGCAGCTATCGACGGAGTAACTTTATGACACTTAATGTGAATTCAAAACGGTCAATGTGTAGCATTAGGTTGAAGTCTCGAACCTTCAGGCTTAAACGGCAATAAAAGGTAGAAATTGTATGCAATCAGCAACACATTAAGACCAGCGGTAAAGTTATCAGAGATGAACGTTTGTGATCCGAACATATAGTCACGTCTTACCTATTAGTTAAAGGGTTAAGGACTGAGAGACATGCAAACACATGCGCCTGATTAGGCAAGAGTTCAGTACTTTTAGAAAGCCTAGTCGCAGAAGGCCTACCAGTTGCTCAAAATAACACACGAGTTTTTAAATATTTGATTCTTGACATAAGGAATTCTACAAATGCACATATGCAAATAAAATTGACCTATACTAAAAATTTCGAATTTCAATTTTTATTTGTAACAGCTATCAATATCGTAATATTATCTATTCTAAACTATGAATAACCATTAGTATTGTGCCAGAACATAAAATTAATACTGATTATCTCATAATTCGACCAATATTATATCAACATTACGAAAACTTTTGTTTTTTTTTTTTTAATTTAGTTAGTGAATTCTTGTCAACTTTCATTTTAAAAATCAGTCTTATTGCAGAAAACTCATCTAATTGGGCAAGAATTTAGAAACTAGATAGATGCTATGAGCCATGTCACTGGATACCGTAGGTCGTTGAGTGGCCAATTAACTTGTGTTAATAAGTAAGGAACGGCGAAAGGTCGGTTCTTATTTGTAGATATCGTCGATTTTATTAGCCTTAGGCTGTGGACGTGGCAATCACGAGTTTGCGTTTAACAGTTAATGTTATGTATCGGGGAATTAAATTTCCATTACTGGGTGGCAAAGACTTTCCTTCTGATTCGCGATAGTGTCGTTTAAGTTGATTGGAGTAGTAATACCTAAACATTAGGAATTATTAATAAAGATTAAATTTACAGAGCTCGCTAAATTGAATTTTTCGTTTAATTACCATTTAATAACCGGTATCATAAAATAAACAAAATTTAATAAGTAGCACTATAAGCTGGTCATAATGCGACAAGTTCCGGGAAAGATATGTTATTTATTATAAATGTTGATGAATTGCAAACATGGAAACACTTTTTAAAACTATAAATAGTAGCGTGTGCGTAAACATTTATATTCTCCACGCGCATGTCGGCTTCCAAAACCATCTTGTTTCTGTGTCCGGACATCCTATTTTGCATATTATGTAAGAATCCAACAACACCGTGATTTCATCATTAAACTTTGGTTACTTTTAACTTTCTATCATTGAACATTTTAAGGACAGATTTTCCTTCCGCTGGTTGAATCCATTATCGGCATGTATAATCGATTACAATTTGTTTCTTTTACCGTAGAGTCAAAAATATTTGCATTAATATACGGTTTCATATAAATTACCAAAGAGCTTACACTGGACTTATTATAATTGAAACAATCATTGATGGCTCGGAAATGATGGATGCAATGAATTGCTTATACTGAATAATATTTAAGTGTAAAAGGACTGACGAAATTATTGTCTACTAAAAATGTTTTTTGGACCTGATGCCTCACGACTACCACATTGTATTTAATTTTTCATAAAAGTACAATCAAAATGGTTAACTTAACATTGAAAGATCACACAGTAGCTAGCTATGCCACAGTCCTTCTATACTACTTAGTACTATAGTAAATCAAAGTTAACATATTACCACCCATCTCATCTCTTGCAGCTTCTATAAAAATCAAAAGTCGCAAATTTAATTAGCTTCTATAGCATCTATAAGTTAACCCTCCACGTTCAGAGTCAAGAGGAGCAATATTGGCCATTAGCAGTCATAAAATTTATAAACAGTGAGCGCGTGCGCCCACGCATCAATTGCGATTCGCGGGGTCTTTGTCAACTGATGGTACTGGTGTGAAGTAATTGGTGTTTGATGGGGCTTGGATGAATGGTTTAGTAGCTCATTTCGTTCATCAGTGATATTTACTTTGACGACCTCCGTGGCGTGGCGTAATAGTTAACCAGCCAGTCCGTCACTCTGAGGTTCTGGGCTCAAGTCCCAGTCAGGGTCTAATGGCCTTTTTCAAAATGTTCTGTATCTGGAGTTTTTATTTATGTATGTATTTATTCCAATATAAAGAATAGCTGAGTTAGTATCTCATACATAACATAACAAGTCAAATTTTCGGTCGAGCTCAATCCGTGCGTTTGTCTCTGCCTATGTGTTTATCAGTGGGTGCCCATTGATAAATAAATACTATTTCAAATACTATTTGAAACTGAAGAATTAGTATACTTATTTGGATTAATATAAGATTTATATATAACCCTACTGATTGGATTTCATTTTCGTATTAACGTACGTATGTGCTTGCTCAGTTTGTATATTCTTTAAAGAAGACTACTCAAACTGTTTAAAGAAGGTATACTCAAAAATTTAAAAAAACTAACTAAGTACGTATTTCAGTAAAAACACAGTTAATGTAAATATGTTAAATCTATCGAATACCTTCTTCTTATAGTCTTTGGTATTCTTTTTTAATTATTATTTATTCATTGATTATTATTTTTGTTTACATTACGTTGTACCTACGTTTTTAATAATATTCCAATCCAAGTCTTGAAATATAAGATGACTTAATTAAGTATTGAAAAAAGCGGATTTATATTTTCGCAATTGAATCATTATAACTTATTCTTTTTGTTTGTAGACAAGCAGTGTAATAAATAATAGAGCATTTCCATATACGTGCCTTTTTCTCACAAAGAGAAACTAAATGCCTAAAATTTTTAAAGTAAACAATGTTACCATACGTCATTCTCACATTTTCCATTACCGAGACAATGCACACAAGTAAATTGTGAGTTTCTTATTGTTTTAAATAGACAGACTTGTATTCCTTCAGCGTAGCTCAGTTTCCATAACATATCTTTTGCGACATCATACATAATGATTAGCTCTGAGCGAAACCCTGTAGTTCTCCGATAAAGTAGGTAAAAGAAAGTGGAATCTTGAAGCAAAAAGGCGGCATTTTGCGCCTGCGTACAGATCGCTAGAAGATCTTGGCTCCGCCCCGGAGCAACAAGTAATATGAGAGAAACTTTCATAGACAATGTTCGTTATCTGGCTGATAAAGCCAGTGTTATGCAATTATCTCGGACAATTAGTTGCCATGATTAATGTCGACGTTATCGTCGCCGAGGAAGTTATTCACCGTTGCTAAGATATTTCCGATAAGCTTATAATGTTATTCTTGTCAGAACTAAGATAAACCGGCGTGTTTATTCTTCCGATGATAAAAAATGATCAGTGAAATATTTTATAATTTCAACACATGATATGAAAAGATTAATAACAAAATTATCCTAATTATAAGGGAATTTTAATTGACTTACAGTTGTTTTCGTAGACACCGAAGAAAGAAACAAACATGCAAGCACCAAGTCCAAAATGTTAATCACACACTCGCTTACACGCGGATCGCATGCGACAGAGACAAACTACGGACGACGGACGACGGACCGTACTCTGCGGGGCCTCAACGTGGAATGGTATCTTGATGATGGTTCAGCGCATGGAGAGGTTCAGCGAAAGACAAGGGCGAAGGGTGCGGAGGAGGGGTACCACTGTGGGCGTGGTCTCGCAGGTGTATCAAGTCGAAGCGTGATATATGCGCATGTTAACACTTAAATACGAACACGCCTCGCTGTCATGCGAGTGCCGAAATCCAACAATGTTAATTATTTCGATGGTGAAAGTCTATTAGCCCACAAGTGGGTTCATTAATAAGACTGGCGTTTTTTGTCAGCTGCCCGCGATGGAACGGGAGATAAAGTTTCAGATAAGTTGAGGATGGCGGAATGACAGACTAATTATATTTTAGGAGAAATTATCTTGGTGTTTTTATCTGAAATATTGATTTGATGATGCAAACATTTGAAGTCAACACTTGAGAATGAAATAGACAGATGAAATGATAACGTCAAAGTATGTTCACACATAAATTGTAACGTAAGTAAACAAATTCCTTCTTTTTAAATAACACAAGCGGGATAGGTTATAAATAAAATTGTAGGATCAAAAATATAGATTTGGAATTGTAATGAAATGATGATGACAAAGAAATAGATAGACCATGCGTCAGATTTTCATCAGAGGGACGAATAAAGTAGATACATAATTAAATTAAATTTATTTTCAAACAATATGTGTTTATAATGCTTATTATTTCTAGGAGTTATAAAGCAAATCATCAAGAAAAAAGGGACAACAATATTGTTTGTTCTTACTTTTCAAAAATCTTTGAAAAGTAAGGACAAACAATATTGTTTATATTGTTTGTTCTTACTTTTCAAAAATCTTTGAAAAGTAAGGACAAACAATATTGTTTAGGTTATCATGTATATATATCTACTAGTGCTGGTGCTTCAAACACGTCTAGTGAAGTCACGGTAAGGCAAACATTAGTTTCATTATTTTGAATCCGTCATCATCATTTATTGCAGTGTGTACAAATACGTCTGAAACACTCGTAGAAGTCATAACTCTTCCCTATTCGAATCAGAAAATTTTTTTAGTTGTCTTATCCGGTAAACTACAACGGGTAACTTGCGAAGTGTAAAGCTCACACTAATATTTATATGTATAGTATTTGTATAGTGCTTCAAACACGTTCAGCGAAGTGATGGTGAGGTCAACCTTCACAATTTTGAATCCTGTCCAAATAAACCTATCATTAACTGCAGTATGTGTTAATTTACGATTACGTCTGAAATCTGCACTCGTGGAGGCGCCATTACTAGCAAAAGCTCTACAACAAATTGTAATTCTATCCGACGTCTTAATCACAACACTACAAAATCAGAGCTAGAATAGAACAGGGTTGCCTAAATTTAAGTCTTAAAATTCAGGACGTAAGTATCTAGCTTGAAATGTTGTAGTTACCAAACAAGCATAGATATAGACTCATTTACACAAGAAAAAAATTTTAGAAATTTCAGTTTGTCATGATTACATTCCCCAAGAAACATATTGTGATGAAAAAGAAACAATTTTATCTAACCAACTATAACTTGATAACAAAAATCCGATCAGACAACTCGAACTCTACACAACTTTATTTATAAGTGCGTGCAAAGTTCCGTCTTCTATTACAGCAAATGATAGATGCTACAATATTGGATCTACGATTACAAATACAACCAGTTAGATGTAGGAAATTGTCAAATACATTGATACACGATTGCATGTCTTCCCGCAGTATATTACGCGACCATTTCAGGAAGGACACGCAGGCGTATCTTTCAGATATATTTCATTGGCTCCATTGATAAAAGGATAGAGCTTAGGACTTCCTGCGGCAGATACGATACGATATCTTGGATAAACGAAATCTCACAGTTAATTTTACCGCTAGCTCGCAAAGTACCTGCTTGCTTATCTAGATCTTAAAATAGCATATTTACAACTAATATACGCAACTCGTTTTCAATATTAACCTCTTACTTTATAAATAACAGAATACTTTAATTTTATACCGACATTTTAGTAACATTGCTGTCTTAATACGTTGGCAATCATTGGCATCTGATATGAGTTTTAGTACAAATGACTTCCGGTAATTCAACTTAATGGTCCGGAAGGGACCAGCGGAACCAGTGACTTTTGAGATAATCTTAACATTTAAAAATTCAGGTTGATATTTTTTAATCAGTGGTAACCTAGTTTTAACAATTATACTTACACCAACAAGTTGTGGACTTTCTTAAATATGAAAACCCAAACATATGACGCAAATAGGAACATACTCATAACACTCAAAAATTGTTTCATTAAAAAGCATTAATATTCATTAACACATAGCCACAATGATTAACTACATAATCTACTTTTAAACACACGACATTAGGTCATTATTAATAAGAAATACAAACTAGAATCAGTTGCCAAATTTTAGAGTAAGTAACTGGTTTGGAATCTTGGTACTTTGCCAATACACCTCGGTTTTCTAAGAAATGTATGAGTATATAAAAAATTTGACATTCAAATCATGAAATCTTACTGCCTGGACGTTATGACAATACTCGTATACCATTCCGCATTAATTGACATGTTATTGACATGTTAATATTTAACAACTTACTTTCGGTAGTGATAAATAAACAATTTATCTATGAATCTACTTTTATGGCAAAATAGATATTCTTAGCAGTCTTATCTTTAAGCCATATAAATTTAAACATAATCAAACGAAGTTGATATTAGCTGAAGCCATTGATTGATACAACTAAAATTTCTATTTCTTTTAGGCTGGAAATAATCGAAGGCCAATAAAAAGCAAAGGCACAATACACCCAAGGGTAGTAGTTTGTGAAGTAACAAATAAATAAATAATAGGTATGCGACAAATGACATAACAAGAGAAATAAAAGATGCTCATATGCTTTCCCAACCCCATACAAGCAGGGATAGGGAAGAAAATATACTTTTAAACTGATGATTTCCCTTAAGTAGAGAAGACATATTCTATTGCATATACGAACGTCACACCCAGTAATAAACAATTAACATTACAAACACAATCCGTAGGTAAGACATCGTGAAAGGTTGCACGTAAATAATCAGCTGATCGGACGATTTAAATACCAAACAATGGTAGGCACTAAATCAATTTGGCCCGAGAAACACAGGCATACGGGTACACAGTGTAAATTGACATTTACATTGAAATACTGTAGAAGACGCTTCAATAGATTTATTGATTTAATATTTACTTATTTCCACTATATTGCAGCCTGCTGTTTCTATTATATAAAGTTAAATGATTAACATTTAAATGTATAGAATTTATTTAATTAATATTAGTGTTCAAACACACTGTGTGTCAAAGACGCGCAGCTTAAGTTTTGCGGATAATTTATATCCTCGTGAAAACGTAACGTTTTTTCGGTATAGTGTGTTGCTATTGCTAGTAATTCAAATAATGGTAATTTCACCGAAGTTCGGTCGCGAAACTTTGGCATACTATGTTTCAACCTAAGACAACTCAGTATAAAATTTATTAATACGCCATTTATCAATTTCACAAATAATATCCAAGCGCAGCGATTACCATCGTTTGACGGAGTAAAGATAAACAGACAAGGAAGATTTCTCTAAGATTATATCCATTAATAACACTAGTTTACAGTACATCTGTTGCCGAAAAAATTTCAGCTGTTGCTGACTACATATAATATGCTGTTTTCAAAGATATAATTAAAAGATTTTTATCAGCTTTAGTTTCTGAGTTTTAAGCTATATAGGTATAAAAAAGGAAAAAAACTAAGAAAAGCTGTACTAAAAAAATAATTAATCATTGAGTTCTAAAAATTCGTTAGTATTGGTTTAAGCCCATTTTTATCAATCAGTTTGTAATATCGGAACAAAAGGTAATATCGTTTTCTTCGAAAAAAAAAACGCCGTAATTATTTATCTCTTTCACGATAAAAACTTATTTTAGTATCTGAGGAAAGCATTTTTTTTTCTTTCAGTCTTGATGCTAACAATTCTGAAGCTTGTTTTGAAAGATTAAAATCTCTTACAAGATCATCTAACTGCTTTTGGGAAAAGCACTTTGGCTCATTTGACATACTTTCAAAATCAGCATCATTCTGTGATAAGCTTGGTCTTTCAATGTCTTGTTCTAAGACTTCAGATATATTTTTAGGCTCTGAAGAGTCTGGTGAACGCTGCACTGGACGTTGAACACAACTAGTACTTGGCTACTGCCATTTAGCTCGTATTTTAGTGTTTAAACCGTTTACGTTCACGCTACAAAAATAACAGTCTTCGAGATGATTTCGTGGTTCTCGCCAAATAGTAGGTGTTCCTAATTTGAAGGCACTTCTTTTACCACTTTTCCATAATCTTAAATATTTCATACACGATTAACAAACACAATTGGGAGCCTAAGACTTCTCATTTTTATCCAAGAGCATTCCAAAATACCTAAAATAGATATTTTTCATTAACTCTGATATAACTCTTCTACGATCGTTAAACACATTCTCTGCATATATAGCAAAAATGATCTGGATTGTTTAAACAATGTCTTAGTGAACTACTCATGGCACAAAAACTTCAGAACTAATCTTAACACAGTACAATACGCCTGTTATCGATTAATATATACGCTTAAATAATAAAAATCAAAACAAAGTAACTCGAGCTGCTCAAAAAATTTTAAGGGTAGATTTAACAAAAACTAGTCATAAGTGAACATTATCAACCATCAAATTCGCGGCAACAGACAAAAAGTTAAATTTTGTAAACTAGTGTAATTATTACGTTTTCACTTCGATTATTGCCGTAAATAATAATTAGTAAGTAGACGTCTTAGGTTAGGATAATGTTAATGATAGGGCGCGGTGCTGAGGAAGCAGGTGCAGTAATATTGCTGAGCTGAGAAGAGGTGCGTCGTGTGAGTAAATATAGGAGTAACTACTCCATAACTTTAAATGTAATTAATGAGGAAGGAAGTGACTTTATATTGTGATGATATCATTATTAATAATGTTTTGCTAAGAGTACATGCTGCTCTAACAAATGCACGGTATGTTTTATTTATTCATATTTCGTTGAAACATCGAAATAAAACTTATTAATATCATTGACATCCATCTACTACAGATAAAAATTATTGGACTTACTATCAACCAAGTGTCAGATAATTTTTTGATTTGATGGTAGAGCAGAGTCCTCACACCAATATAAAGATTAACTAAAATAACGTGTGTTTAAACATGTTAAAACCATGTTTAGACACACGTGAGATAAATTCATTATTAATATTAGTTAAAACTCGAATGATTATGATAGCCTAAATCGACTGAAATTAGAAGGCGTTTCCCATTACGCTATTTGAGTAAATCATGTTAAAATATTCAGAATATTAAAATGTTATCGGCTAAGTATTTATTTTCTATACTGGACTCTGCAAATAATATTTTCTTATGCGCATACCATACGGTAACCTTGCAATGTATCAAGCTTCTCTGCAGCTGCGCACGATTAAACATCAGATTTGTGGATGCACCGACGTTCGCAAATATTTGCAGTTTGTTTGACATTTTCAAAAATCACAGTAAATTATATGATTACATATTCGTTGATTACAATTTATTGATTTACGTTACGAGACCACTCATAGCCTCTGTCAAATATGCAACGGAAGTTATAAAAGCCAATTTTTCCTTTACATTTAAAAGCTAACCTGTTTTCAGTGTCATTGTATGAAAGAGAGACCTCTAAGAAAGACATGCACAGTCGCTATTTTTTTCGCAGTAATAATGGAGTGATTTTGTTTTACACACTCGGGTTTCCTCGCGATGTTTTCCTTCACCGAAATCAAATGGTAAAGTATGGTTGGTAGAAACAATTAATAAATTCTATTACATGACTAAAAAAGAAAAACTGAGACATAGGTCGTAATACAATTACGATTTATGGCAAACATAATGGAGTGATTTGCCATTTGTAATTCTTGTTGTTCAGAAAATCAGTTGGGCGAATCATTGAAACTACTCCTACGACTCTTGAAATTTTTTAACCATGTTTCTTAAAACAATAGCTAAACAATTGAATTTATAATAACGACAGCGAAAACCTGTTCATAGTCATATCGATATTCGTATAACAAAAAAGTAGAAACCAGTAGGTAATCTGAACATCTAAGTACGTAATAAATGTTTCGGTTTCCTGACATTTACGATGCCGTTAGCGATTTAAATTCAAAGAGTATATAATATACCGATTGTTTCTCAATCAATAATTACATATGGAAATTGAATACCTAAGTATAGATATGCAAATTGAAAGCCCTGTTTGGGAAATGCTATTCATGGGTGGCATGAAAACGATTTAATTTAATACAGCCTTTTATGTAAAGAATATTACTAGGGATTAATACTGACATATTTTATCAATGACTGTTTATTAATAGTAATATGTAACTTCATATAATACAATAAAACTACCTATATCGTAAATTTTGTTATGTAGTCGGGTCATAAAGTCATAACACAGAGTTTTCCAAGGGCACTTCTTTTTTGCAAATTCATTTTTTTTTTCATATCACAGAAATTAACTAATCTTCACTTTAAAATCATGAAGCTATAAATCCAACTCAGTTATTTTATTTATTATTCAATGCCTTACTGTCCATTCTAAGCACCAATTCCAAAGGAAGAACCTACTCCAAACATGTCCAGCGTCACACTCAATAAGGTATCCCCATTTTATCTCTCACATTACGAAAGCCACGAGGAGCGGCATAAACTTTATTTTTAATTATGCCATTTAGAGGGAATCGCTTCCAGTTTTCCATATAAGGTTCACTGGCAATAATGCACACTTTACTATGACTTCACACGTACGAGAGCGTTAAAGTCGCACGGCAATTTAAACGATAGATAAATTTCTTGATATTATATACAATTAATGGAGGAGGCGCCCGTACTATAAATGGCAAGGTAGAAAGCGATTAAACAACTTAAGAAAAGAAGAAAGACCTTAATGTTTTTCTATGAGACATCGCGCCAGCAAGCAACTTTTTGTCGGCCTCTACTTTACTTACGATAATTTTACAAAACTAAAATTTCTATGGGACCTGACCAGTATGCCCTTTACCAGTATGACCAAGCTGTTCGAATAATCAGTGAACATTTCCACTTAAAAAAAAAGATTCCGACGAATTGATAATCTCCTCCTTTTTAAAGTCGGTTAAAAAGACCTTTTTAAACTAACCTACATAAAACTTTGATCATGCATCGCTACTGCTAGGTTGTAAGGAGTAAATAGAATACGTGATAGTATGTTTGAACGTAAATCTAAGCTCTCAAGCCAGCGAATACATACGAAGGCACAATTAAAATCTATGCCATCCTACTTTCAAGCCCTCGCAAACGAAAGTGGCTGTACCGCAGCCAGAAGTGATACCGCCGTACGTTTATAATTCAACAACAATAAACAGATAGTTAATTGCGAGGCTGTCACGGCGCGGTATATGGTAATGAGCCGTAGGGATCGGGGTTGCATGGACAATATCTCTCGACGGTGAAAGGTAAGATGGGTTTGGCGTAAGTGGTTAGGAAATGGCGTTGGTACGATTGTTAGAGTGGATAAGTTTAACTTCTTACTATATGGTAAATAAGTAATGTCACGTAGAGATCACCACGATGTAAAATGTATGTCAAGCCACTTACAATACAAGCCCTCTCAACTGATCATAAAACTAAAAAAAGCCATACAAAGTCCTGGCTTTTTCTTCTCAAATCAGTACGGTCTTTAGAATCTTAAGAGTTGGATCTCATTTGTCAGCACGGAACAGCACTTTTCTATGCTGCTATCCTTTTCTGTCGCCCAGAACCGTCATTTGATAGAGTGAGAGAGAGTAACTGAACTCTTTAGCACTGGCAATGCTGGGTCCCAACCCTAAAGTGAGTTTGACTTGCATATCTTTTTGGGGAAAAATACCTCCGAAAGCAGACTCAGGGTTCCGATAAACTAACGAGTACACTAAACTAACGAGGACTTATAAGCTCTCTTGAATGAAGAGAAAAAGGCAAAAAATTGTTCTGTTCCCAACTTTTGGCCCTTTTCTAACAACAATGACAAAAGTTGCAAACAATGGTTTTACTTAAAACAAAAATTTATATTCTTCCGCAATGAGAAAGCCGCCGAGTGAGTTTTGTCTAGTTCATTACTTACATACTGTTAGAATCAAAATATTTAAATACAACTTAGAAACGCTCTGACAAATAGACGTTACGCATGACAATTTTAAATTCATAGCGATTCAAATCGGTTTACAATTTCACGTTGCGATAGTTTCTGTGATCGATTACGTATGCGTAGAAGTTTAATCTTTAATCAATTTAAAGTCATTCCCAGAATAACGTTGTTTTTAATTATTCTCACTACAAAGTTCGGCGGCCCGACGACGGCCATACGGCATTATAAGTGCTTGCACATATTACTCATCCGCCGTCCATAAATTAAAAACAGTAAAACAATTAATTTTGTTCATATATAATTCATACATACATAAATATTATCACGCCTGTTTTCTACAGGGGTAAGCTTTTATGATTCAATCCCCATCTTTTTCCAAGACCCTCTATAAAACGCCAGTTCCATCCCAACTGGATGGAACTGGCGTTTTATAGAAGGATTATCGTATTTATAATTACATATAGGGTCAAATTATACTGATTGAGCTAGCCCCAAAGTAAGTTCGAGACTTGTGTTACGGGAAACTAACTAAACGATACTATATTTTATAACAAATACATATATAGATAAACATCCAAGACCCAGTGTTATTATAAAACCCAACTAACTTTGTTACTAGGTTTAAACCATTATCCGCCCAAAATGAAGTTAACATTGACAGGTGAGATAGTGTGATATTACTAGATGTCAACTTGATTTTGTCGGATAATGGTTTAAACCTAGTAACAAAGTTAGTATGGGTTTTATAATAAGACAGACCATGTCTAGTTACTTGGGCAGCATCGTCGCTATGTTTGCTTAGCCCATGCCCGTGTCTCAAATAGGTGCGGTACACGCGCTTTCAGGTACGTCGGCAATCTGTGGGCTGACACCAAAAGCTTTTTATCCCGATCAATCTGGCTTATGAGAAAGCTAACAATGAAGCTTGCGTTTATAGAGGCGGGGACGCTCCGTCAAGCTTTTACTATTTACTAGCGACCTGTTAATTCAATACAACACGAATATTGTAACTTCGATTATTTACATTTGATAATACTTTTGAAACGATATTTATTGTAACAATTGACCTGGGAGGAATTCCTCCCAGTGACAGGTAAGGGGATAACTGATTCTTCTACTCATTTATAAGGTTTTAAAATACAATAATTAAATCTTGAGTACCTATGTATAATTTAATACGTTGATCAGTAGCAGCGGAAATGAAGACCATTAGACGCTGCGCATCTTCTTTTCTTTCACTAACTCCTCCAATTTCTCTGGCCGAAATAGAAGAAGAATGTAATCAAGGAGAACCTATTAAAATAGCAATTATCTTTAGTCCAGCAATGAACTCCCATAGAGAAACAATGTCCTTGACAACCTTTATGATAGCAAGGAACTAGAATTAGTCTAAGAGCTGTCAGAGAAATCATGTAGGTAGTATGTATATATAATATGGATGCTCTAAGTCTACATGGGAGAAATCAAGCAAATCTCCAGTTTTATAGTGCAGTCTAGTTTGTATTATAAGTACGATCTCATGGGACAAGTCCGTTACAGCTGCGAGAAAGTAAATGAATGTCTCGGCTTTATTTTAGTAACCTTCCACTACCATGTTTTATAGGTTGTATAAGTCTGTATGCTAGTTCTAGGACATGTACAAAGTTTTATTATAAAGGGAAACTTTAAATTAACTGTTCAACAAACGTATCTACACTACCATTGATTTATATTATTACCAGGCTAAAGCGAAGCCAAAAGGCGGGATATGATTTAAAATTTGATTGGAAGTCGATTTATTTGATTTGATTTGTATTTTTTTATATTGAGACAGTGTTTGAAATCTTAAAATCAACCAAAAGGTGCAATCTATTTCAGCGATTGAGTCTAATATATTGATCACCTCACGAATGTTACCTAAGTATATATGATAGATTAGGATTTCATTTGCATAATTTATACAAATAGCTGACAGCGAATTAGATATTTTATGATAATAAAAAATACAATTGAACTTTGAGTATGTGTTCATAAAAAATACAATTGAAGATGGGATAAGTATGATCAATGATTATAATATATGTAACTAAAATCTTAAGTATGATCAATGATTATAATATATGTAACTAAAACCTTTAAACTATTAAAAAATATGACATAGTACCTACTAACCTTATTTTTAACGTTTGAGTGCGATCTCCCCTTATCTAACCAAATTGCTGTGACAGAGTCCATAAATTATTTTATATTGTATTGATAACATCTTATGTACTTTATGGTTTTCAAAAAATATTGAACAATAAGAAAAATTGAATAAGGTACAAGTACATAAGTATGCTCAAGGACCCACAATAAATGTAATATCCCCATAAGGCCTGTATGCCTGTAACCAATACATGGTATCAGAACAAACTCTAAATCAAGGCATGCCTCATTAGGGTTAGTTTACACGAGACAAACTCGTAAAATTAGCAACGCCGCCCGCGCCATCCCGTAATCTAATCGAGAAAGGCACTACCACCTGCACCGTGAGAACCTCACCGACCCAACATTTGCACAAGTGTAAAATGACATTTACAACGATCCCAACCGGTAAACGGGGTACACCTATAATTAGATCGTAACTCTATTCCGTGCACTCATTATTGGATTCTTGGCGTTTCTGTGCCAAATTCTCCTCTTGGATTTATTGGGGAATTGTGTTTCGTTAAATTGCTTTTGCGTGACTCAGTTTTCAGTGTCTGGGTTATTAATGTGTGGCACTATTTGTTCTGAGGTTGCAATCAATTAAACTTTTTGTAGATTTCATGATGATTTTTTAAACTGACCCAGATATTAGTTTTGTGTATGTCCAGTTACTAACATGTATCATTAAGGATGAACAATTAAACAACTACTTGATGTCCACTCTTAAATATATGATAGATTTTGACAAAGCTTGCAAAATCCACAATGATTATATTAAAATGTCATCAAATCATAACACCTTTAGCCATTCCCAGCAAGAAGAAAGGCAAAGGGAGACCACTTTCCACAAGGTGGATAACCGTAAATAGGTATACCAAGCGGGCACAACTGGATATTCAGACAACCCGGGACCGAGCGTCCTGGCGCCGCGGTACGAGGAGTCGACCCCAAATAACGGGACAAGGCATGGCAAAAGAAAGAAGAAGTAATCATAACACCTTTAATATTAAAAGTTAGTAAATAGCTTCACACTGCATCCAGACGTATTACTTACTGTATGTCTATTTACACCCTTAGTCGCAAAATATATACTTTGGCTCAGGTAGGTACTCAATACATAATTTAAATAATTTCTATTAGCTTTAATTTATAGCATTCTAGTAATTGGTTAGTTCTACAATTATTTCTATTTTCAGTCTAAACTGTCCCACTGCAGGGCAAAGGCCTCCCATCCAGCACTCCAACTCTCTCGGTCGTCGAGGCCCAATTCGTGATGTGCCCTGAGGACGCATTTTTGAAATCACTTGTTACATCACGAATGGTTTACGCGTGCGTTTCCAAACGGGCGCATTTTTGAAATGATAGTTTGCGAAGGATTTGCAACGAGTGGTCTCGACCATTCGTGATTTTGACATTTGTGGCGCAGATATGTCAAAGAAACCTTTCATAGAGAATCCGTTCCTTTTCGTGCTGCTTTTTTGAAGTGGTGAAATTCTTAGAAAACCATAGACATATTTTCGATGTTTTCTGCGTAAAACAATATTGTTTTTCGCTGACACGAATTTAAAAAATACGGCAAAATGGGTTTTTACGTGAGCGGTGAGTTGGAAAACTAGACGTTTTGTGTTTCGGTGAGTCCTTTAATGAAAAATCGCACTCCTGTTCTTGAAAATTTCTTTCCTTGTAAATTTCCGAAAATATTCAACATTTTTTGAGAATGAAGTTGAAAAATTTCCTGACTGCTAAGGAAATTTCTTGAAATTTTCAAGAACGGCACATCACTAGGCCCAATCTTTGCAGTAGAAGTCAAGCTCGTCCCTCCATCCCCTTTTTTACAATAAATGATGAACTTTACTCGGCATTTTTCACTAATTATCACATTTTATTCTAAAATAAAACTTTATTTGTAACGAATTTACAATGTACAAACTTAATACATACATACAAGTATACTAATTAGACTACACTTTCATTTAAGTCTATTTTTACTAGACGAGTGACACAAATTGTCGTAGCACATTCGAGTCAAGGACTTGTCTACAATTAGCCTTGGATATTTATATTTAATTGTGCATTATGCTTGATCTCGGACATAATTACGACCACTAAGTTCTAGTTTAATAAAAGACGTTTAATATATACCTTACAAATCATGTTTTATTGTGTTTTAATTTTGTCATGTTGTTAGATCGAGGTTACCTGAAACAATAAAAGACTAATTCATTATAAGTAACGCAAAATGACAATAACGATGCATATAAAGTATAAATGCATATTAATCTTCTTCTTCATCATATAGTGATAACGACATTAAAAAGGCAATAATAAAAAAATAAATCAAGCTAGAACGGATATAGTGATATTAATGCTACAAAGTCCGTCTAATAAGACTACGTTAGACCATTCCCAGTTTATCAATTTCCTGGTCCTTCAATTACTCAGATTGGTTGCAGAATCACATCATTGCACTGAAGGAAATGTTCACTATACCATGCAGCATCGAAGACCAGTACTGTACCGTGCCAGTACGCGTATTCGGTAGTTTATTATGCTAACGATCTGCCACCTACTGTGCGCTGTCTATTTGCAGTCTTGGAGTTTTCTACGTTTACCTTTTTAGGGTTCCTAACCCAAAGGGCAAAAACGGGACCCTATTACTAAGACTCCGCTGTCTGTATGTTTGCCCGTCTATCACCACCTGTATCTCATGAACCGTGATAGCTAGACAGTTAAAATTCTCACAGATAATTTATTTCTGTTGCCGCTATAACAACAAATACTAAAAACAGAATAAAATAAATATTTAAGTGGGGATCCCATACAACAAATGTGATTTTTTATAGATAATGGTAGGAGCGCGAGTCCGACTCGCACTTGGCCAGTTTTATTCGAGTTAATGTCGACTAACTGGCATTATTATTGCTTATCTACTTTTCAAAACCGGCTCGTCATCATCTACCGCCAGCCTCGGCTGTTATAGCTTATTGAGTATGCCGTTCTAGATTGGTCTATAACTCTATACAGCCACCAAAAGGACTTTATTAGTAAGAAGGGCCAACGAAGATGACTTTTCAAATAGTTGTGCTCCTATTTGGAAAGAACGTCTTGATAGCAAAAAATAAAGGTGCTTAGAAATATGAAGATTCTACAGCCTTAGCTTGACTGCTGCCTTAGCACTTTTTTATCTTGCTTCTCTTTTCTTATCAATTGTGTTAATAGTTTATTAGTAACACTAATATCAGATTTTTCAAGCTGCACAAAAGTATCTAACGTAGCTCGATTACTGCCATTTGGTAACATCAGTGATTATTACACGTTAGTGAACTACTCGATTACTGCCATCTGGTAACATTAGTGATTATTACACGTTAGTGAACTAGTGTGCAGGTTTCCATAAGACGTTTTCCTTGCTTCCGGGCAAGTGGTGGCAGTTGAAAATTAGTACACTAGTGGCTCTGCGAGCTGCCGACCTCGCGAGTCACCCCGACCCATTACAGTTTATCGGATACTGTCATTCAGACAAAAAAGTCCCTCCGGCCGTGATGGCAACTGAGTTTGGCAACCAGTTGCTAAAAAGTATCGGATATTGTTGCGTCCTAATAAGGGTAGGAAAAATGTTTTATGACATTTTCGAAATGGCTAAAACATTATATTTTGGAATGTGAAAATTTTTGAAAAATTGAATAGAAAAAAAAATTATATAATTTTCGAACCTTTTCACAAAATTGCACAAGAATAGGTTGGAAATACGATCGGAAAAGGGCAGCCGGACAAAAGCATTTTTGGCTCGTTTCGCTCGCTCGGTCAATAAGCACAAACTCAGGTACAATTCGCGCCTATTGGGGATTGAACTCGTGCCTCACAGACTAAATAGTGCTTAACCGATTGACCACCACAGCTTCATTTAATTTGTTTTGCTAATGTATATCATGGTTTTGTTCATGTAAATCGTGGCATACCAGAACGAAGCCTAGGGCAGCCTAAGGCCTAGTTATTCTAATCTCCCAGCACAAAGATGAGAGGAAACAATTAATCATTCAAGCACTGTCCAAGTTTTATGACGGACTGGGAACGCACTGAGGGCGCTATTCAATATACTCGTCCGTAGGTACTATTGTTTGATTTATTCCTTCCTTTGCATTAAGTGCACATAAAGTGTGTCTATTATTTGCAATTTATACGATGAAATGTCATTAACTAACTGTACTTGTTTAAGTAGATATTTTCATATAATAAATTTTGGTTAGTAAGCAACTGCATAAATAATTGAGACAAATAGATTATTTTCAAAGTTTTGACTTTGGGAAAGATGTTCAAACAAAGATGTGTAGACAAAAAAGGCTCCAAGCTCCGAAGTAACAAAACTTAGGTTATAACCGACGCGCTAAAATGAATAAAGAATAGGGAGTATTTGTTTTAGATTTTCATATTTGAAATCCAAAACAATAAATAAAATTGATTAGCCTATTCGAGAGATTAGAGGATAAATTTATTAACAAATTTATTTCAGTTGTATATTTTATGTAGCAAAGTAAAAAAAGGAAAGAAAAAAAAATTGAAAACCAATCATGTGCACAATATTGAACTTTAATCAGATATAAATATTCATCACGCGCCTAATGCCAACAATGAAGATTACGCAGTCACTCTGTGAATTTGCCACAATGTAAAGAACGATTACGTCGCCGTGGAAAGTTACTAATCAAAAGGTATGAACGCCGCACAATTTATAATTACCTTATAAGATATTAGCAGTAAATACATCAATACTTTAAAGGGACTTGAAGCATCTACAGGCCCAATCTTAGAGTTGGGCATTACTAACGATGTCGCAAGCTGGAAAGTTCCCGATGCCCTTAAACGTTTTGTTTATGTTATTAATGTAGACGAGGTGTGGCTTTAGACGTAACTGTCTGGTAGAATTTAGTGGTACACTGTGGGCTTTTAACGACGTACTAGAATAAGTTCGGCATAAACTATGTTATTGATATCATCGGATGTCGAGGTCACAGTTTCTGTTACTAGATGGTAAAGTAAATGGTAGATGTAGACCTGCTTTCTGGCACCGTTTTGTTTAATTTGTATTTTGCGACCACAGTTGTCACTTTTCTGTTGTCAAACAATAGTTACCTTGCAACCAATTTGTAAATAATCTCTACTACAACGCGCTGTTTAAAAAAGCTGAGAAAAAAAGAGTGATTATATTTTTTTTTGGGACCTGAATGGCTAGTATAAAAAATGTCTCTCGTACATTTACTAAGGAGGTGCTTTGTGGAGTACAACAAATTGCATAACAAATTAGTATCAATCAAATCAAGGTTCATTTCGTTTCATACTTTTTGTGCATCCAAAGTTGTAAAGGTACCTAAAAGTAAGGGTAAACTAAAATACTACATCTACTTTTCAACTATTACCACCACAAATGTATGTCCTCGGTAATGAATACATACTGCAAACACTATTTATGACAACAAACCCCTTGTACTTTGAAACTTGTCTATATTGCAAAACTATAACTAACTTAATTACTTCATTAGTGTTGCCAGACGTCCCGTATTTCCCGGGACGTCCCGTATTTTAGGCTTAGTTTAAAATGTCCCGACGGAACTGATTCTGTCCCGTATTCGAACCGTGCTCCGTTTTTTATTTTATTATTAAATCGATCGATCTACGCTAGACAAAAATACGATATAGAGTTTACATTATCTTTGACTCGGGTTTTCCAGTACTGAAATCCCTAACATTTTCCGAATTTTATCTTTCATTTTTAGTATACCTAGCTCAAACTGTTTCGTTGAAAGGGTTTTTTACAGATGGTACTTAAGTGGACGGATGTAAGAAATAAATGTACTCCTAATTTAATCAAAAGCGAGTTGATGACCGTTTTTAATCACAATTATAATAGTATTGATTTTTATAAATATGTTAAATCCAATAAAAATATGTTAAAGCTGACTTGCTACTCAGAATTTTTTTTTTAAAGTAAAGAATCACTATATATTTTTGTTTTTTATTTGTCCCGGTGTAAAAAACTAAATTTCCGTATTTTTTGGCTATTTAAGCATTTGCCCCTTATGAAAAAAATTCGGCAACTCTTAGCTTAGTTGTACATTCATTGTAGGTAAGAGACAAAACCGGCCAAGTGCGAAGTTGAACTCGCGTGGAGAGGGTTCCGTACAATGCCAAAGTCAAATGTTTTATTCATTTGTGGTATGTTTTACAATAGGTACTCTTACTGAATGTGAATTTTTAATTTTCTACTAGGGGCGTTTAAAAATATCACATTTTAACTTAAAATAGCGCTATCTAGTGGTGTTTTAGTGAACTATTTTTCCGTAAGTGATAGTATTTTATTGAATTTACCACTTTATTTTCAATTGATAGAATTCTTATAAAACCTTTAATCCACAAGCAATGAACTATAAACGTATTTTGTATTTATTTCAAAAATTTAGGCTCAGTAGTTGCGGAGATGGGGGGGGCCGAGCCCTTAACGAGCTCTTTCATTTGATCTATGACACGTAAGGTTTGCATTTTTTTTTAATTTCCTAATTTGTTCCTCGAAAATGAATACTATTTAAATATATATATATATATATATATATATATATATATATATACTAACTGATGCCCGCGACTTCGTTCGCGTGGACTTTATGACTCCGGCGTATAAATATAAATAAAAACTAATGAGAGAGAAAGAGAGAGAGAGAGAGAGAGAGAGAGAGAGAGAGAGAGAGAGAGAGACAAAGGGAGAAAGTACTTGTAACAGTGTTAGGAGTTAAAAGACAATATTATTTTAATTCTTTCCTTCGGGAGCCAATATGAAAAGAGCTGAAGTGTTACTAACCCTGGAGAAAGCCACAATAAGTAGGCCATGCGAAAAACCAGTCCTTGGATCGACATCAGCAGCTTTAAGCATCTAAAACTGTGAATTATTTTCATAGCAAAGCAAGTTAACATATAAAACTGTGTATTTTCAAAAGGAAAATTGTTGGGGATGAGTGGCATACGCGGAATTAATACAGTTTCACTGGCATCACTCACTTACTGTGAGCTTTAAGTGTCTCAGCAGACTATGCCGAAGTTTAGTGGCTAAAGTTCAGTGTCTAAACTTCGGTGGGGATGACACACTAAATAAGCTGAAGTTCAGCTGCTGAAGTTCGGTGGAAACGCCGGACAGTAGTGATGTGCCGATATGAGAATTTAATCTTTCGTCTTTGGCGCGTCTGCGGCGAACGAAAACGGGAGCGGAAGAGGGAACGGAAGTGGAAGAGGGAAGGTGAACGGGAGCGGAAGCGGAAGCGGGAGCGGGAGCGGAAGCGGCAGCGGTGGCGGCAGCAGCAGCGGCGGCGGCGGCGGAGGCGTCGGCAGCGGCGGCGGAGGAGTCGGCGGCGGCGGCGGCGGCAGCGGCGGCGGCGGCGGTGGCGGAAGCGGTGGCGGCGGCAGCGGCGGCGGCAGCGGCGGCGGCGGCGGCGGCGGCGGCGGAGGCGGCGGCGGCGGCAGCGGCGGCGGCGGCGGAAGCGGCGGCGGCGGCGTCGGCGGCGTCGGCGGAAGCGGCGGCGGCGTCGGCGGCGTCGGCGGAAGCGGGAAAGGGAGCGGAAGCGGGAGCAGGAGTGGGAGCGGAAGTGGGAGCGGGAGCGGAACGGGTACGGGTACAGGTACGGGTACGGGTACGGGTACGGGTACGGGTACGGGTACGGTTACGGGTACGGGTACGGGTACGGGTACGGGTACGGGTACGGGTACGGGTACGGGTACGGGTAAGGGTACGGGTACGGGTCCGATTCAGGCAAAAGCATCGGAAGTTCGGCGTTATGTGTTGCTAGTAATGCAAATAACATTGCAGGCATGCATTGGCTGAAATTCAGGCGCTGAACTTCGGCATACAGTGCTGAGACATTAAGTTGGGTTCCGTTACACAGTTTCGGCGGAGTCAAATTTCGCATCAGCATTATTGGCCCTCCGACATTAAGACTTATTTTGTGAGCCGTGAGTCCATTTGCTGCAAGTGAATTAAGAAACTCAACTGGATAATTGGTGGCGTCGTCAACAACACTATCCAAGAAATCTAAATATATATCTTATCTAAATATATATAACTCAAAGGTGACTGACTGACTGACATAGTGATCTTTCAACGCACAGCCCAAACCACTGGACGGATCGGGCTGAAATTTGGCATGCAGGTAGATGTTATGACGTAGGCATCCGCTAAGAAAGGATTTTGATCAATTCTACCCCCAAGGGGATAAAATAGGGGATGAAAGTTTGTATGAAACTTTGTCAATTTTAAACCGATCGGGCTGAGAATTTGCATGCATAAAGCTACTATGACGTAGGCATCCCCTAAGAAAGGATTTTGATAAATTACACCCCTACGCGAGCGAAGCCGCGGGCACAAGCTAGTTAACAATAATTTGCGTCTTTATTAATTGATTTTTAATTTTTTGGTGTCAATATGGTGCGTTCACATAACCAAGAATTTTCTGGTGTGTTATGCTCTGAAGGTCCGCAAATACTGAACTTATAAGTTCTACTTCGGACGAAACAACTTTTTTTTTGAAAAAATTTCAATGTACAGACACATTTTTTTTACTCTTTTATTATAGTATACATTTAATATGTTTTTGTTCAGCGGCAACAAAAAACATCATCTATAAAAATTTCAACTGTCTAGCTATAATGGTTCATGAGATACAGCCTGGTGACAGATAAAACTATAAAGCGATGAGCTTTCGAATAGAAAATTGCAGTCCCTAGAGCATCGTCGCAAAGTAGCCTGCTTATCGGTTTTCTATAGGATACATTTTGGAGAGTGTTCGAAGGCTCTTTTTGATCTCGTGAAACCCTCACCATTTCTCTATCGGACTACGAGGCGCGGACAGGGGTTTCACCCCTTTGTCGTTGAAATACCTAAGTCTCGAACTAAACGCTTTGACAATTCCTTTTTGGTTCGAGTAGCTAAGGTGTGGAATGAACTGCCTGCGTCTATATTCCCAGAGAAGTACAGCCCCGGGACATTCAAAAGTAGATTGAATGGGTATCTTTTGGATAGGCATGCTTCATCCTAGTCTTCATCGTCGCTTTCCATCAGGTGAGATTGAGGACAAATGCCTAAACCAATAAATTGTAAAAAAAAAAAAAAAAAAAAGACAGACAAACAGTCGGACGGTCTAAGTAATAGGGTCCCGTTTCTACCCTACCCTATGGAACCCTAAAAATCGAATAAAATAAGTATTGATGGGGGGCTCCCATACTACAAACGTGATTTTTCATAGATTATGGTACGGAACCCTTCGCGCGCGTCCGACTCGCGCTTGGCCAGTTGTATTATAACTCAACAAAAAGTTCTCATCAGACTTAACAACTTTTGCTAAGGCGGCATTTTAATATTTCTTATAATTTAGCTGGACCATTATAGTTCTGCATCATGTGTTCCATTTTCCAAAATCAATTATAGCCTATATGTTGCCCAGGCTTCACAGCTATATAACAAAAAAAGTTTCATTCGAATCCGTCCAGTATTTCCGGAGATTAGCGTGTACAAACAGACAAACAGACAAACAGACAAACAGACAAACAGAGACATTTTTTTTTATTTTCTTACTCTATTACTATATCTCCATCGCCCCAAATATTTTTTTTTGAAAAATTTTCAATGTACAGACACATTTTTTTTACTCTTTTATTATAGTATAGATATATTGTGTTTGGTCATAGGATTACACCATCCTACCAAATTTCACGTGATTTGGTCTAGTAGATACAGAGGTCCAGTAAATTGGCTATGACAGACGGACGGTCAGACAGACGCACGAGTAATCCATCCATTATAGGCTCCGATTTTTCATTTTTTGTACGGAGCCCTAAAAATAGAAACCAGACAAAGAAAAAAGGCCATATCTAAAATCAAACTAGCTACTTTTTGCCACTCTTAACAATTTTCAAAAGAGATTCGTATAAGATTTTCATACCATTCGTACTTACATCGAATAAGATGGCGCACAAAACACAAACAGATAAGGATAAAAGCAAAACGTAGTTGCAAAACTTAATAGACTCCTCTACAATTTTATTGCTTCGATAAAGCTATATTACTTTTCGTATCGTAATAACCATATTCTAGATCAGATATTGTGCATTAAACATTTCAATACAAATTAAAGGTATGGCAAAACGCATGTGGCATCCAATTTCACGGTCAGTAAATAAAATTAGCATCGTACAAGTAACAAAGCGGTCTCAATAACTCCTGCAGAACGAGCTAGGAGAATACGCACTCATCCAATAAATCACACACGATATATGCACACAAAATGCACACGTACTCGCAATGGCCAATAATAAACGCAAATCACAATGCGGATTCGTTAATTACGTCATAATAGCCGTAGCCGTACAAGCAACGCAGTTGCAGACGAAGCATTTATAAACGAGCAATCGCGAAAGAATGGAAACTATAAACACTTTTCATAAACTGCAATCTCAATTCAATTTACAGCGAAGGTTTAAACATCTTAAGAAGGTTGTACTAATAAAGATAAACGTAGGCGTGATTAAACTGAGATTTGTTTTAGACTGCACAGACATCGAGATAGGTTGCGATGACGTCTTCCAATGCTTGGTGAGATGCCATTCACCTGTGGTCGACCGAAATGTTGCAAAATAAACAAGCCTCAAATTGCAGGATGACCGTAACGGGTTGGGCATTCGTGGAGCGTTGGTCCGCACGATAAGATTCGCCGAGTCTCACTCGCGCCTATTCAGGGTCGTTACGAGACGTTGGTGCAAGATGATCGATAATAATGGTAATTTCGCTAGGAACACGTGTAGCATCGGTCGTTCGTCGGCGAGATCGCGATCGCATGCCTGCCCTATTAGGACGTGCAAAAGGCAACCTCGATGACAGAATTGGCTTGGTGCGCTATCGCGCTTGGGAATTTTCAGACCTTTGTTTACAGCGCAACAAAGTTTTTATCAAGCTGATCTGAATACTGTTGCAAAAGATTTAAGAAATATCACCGCTGTGTAGAAAGCAATGTGGGAATAACACTTCTTCTTCTTATTTAAGAGCTGAGCTATGAGTGTACTTTTATAAGTATGTAATATATATTATGGATTTTGTGTCTGCAACAAAGAATTATTATTATTATGTTGGTACGCTTTTCAGCCACGAGTCCATGGGGACTCAGTCCTTTGAGGCGTTCATGGGGCCAAAGCCAAGCCAACACGAAGAGGCCTTTTAGTACCTTTTTAAAAAATAAGATGGAGAAGAGTAAGGTCTATCCCTTTAATGTGCCATTGAAATGCAGTAACGGACAGTTCTCCATAGCTGCTAAACTATTGCCAGGGAGGGATTTACTTGGTTTGGGCCATGTGGATGGGATGTTAGTGGAATGGATAACTAAGTTATGAAGTGAGATACGGACATCTATCTAATTCTCTCTTACAACAATTTTAGCCTGGTAGATGGTGACTTGCTGCTCGTTGGCTACACTGCCTGCGGGCACCCTAACTAGCCACGGAAATGCGGCCAGGGCGCAACACAATGAGAGCAGCTGAGGGTGTCGAGAGGTGCGGGTATTATTATTATTAACGCTCTTTTCGGTGGAGTATACCTCAAATATTTCGATCTATGGCGTTGTGCTTTAGAGCCTTATACGACCTGCCCCTATTTTTCTTTGAGTAAGTCTACGTAAATCTTCCTCGGTTTGACTTCTATGAACACATAAAAAGTGGCAAACCTCCGGTGGATGCACGCTACTAACTCACATTTTAATCACTCAAACCAAATGTCCGATTTTTTACGTGATCAAGACTTGAACACAGAAAAGCAAAAATTTAAATCATAAAATAGCTAAATATGAAAGAAACCCAACCCCAAGCTATGGACTTTCCGTTGCTATGTTTGGATTTCTGCCATATCGATTTTCAGTCAATGAAGCTTATCAACTTTCACAATCAGCATCTTCATAGAAAGTGCTGATGAGGACATTGCGTTATTAACATTTTTTATTTCCGTATCTGTCTGTACATTATTTAAAAAAGTTTAGTATTGCATTAAACGATCATAAAAATCTCTTGTTAGGGATAAACTTGAAAAAATTTCGCAAAGTTATTTCAAATAGTATGAACTGTATTTTCTAAGGTACGTTAATTTTGTGTACAGTTAGCAAGAAGACACGAGTATAAATCCAGCAGCCTGCGTTAGCAGGTAACTTATAGAGACAGCATCAGAACAGACACCCATTGAAAAGACGGAGGCTTACCCGCGCAGCACCGTGTATTTATGTGACGGCCAGCCTTCCAGGAGACCATAATGGCAACACAATATCACAATATGGGCATAGATTTATGCGCGGGCGCATCGCGGCCTCGCACGCGGAAATCCCATAGTTATTTACCAGTAGAGTTAAGTGCGGCAGATTTATCGGTCGAAGGCTTGGCGGACGATGGTCTGGTTTCGTATCTAGGAACAAGTGCACTATGATAAATACGAGTGTTTATGCTGATGATATCATGAGAAAATCTGTTGAATTATGATGACAGTTTTGGGAAAAGTAAGGTTTCTACCTTACTTTTCCTGATATCCATCATTTTCCGAAAACCATGAGATAAAAATTTAAATTCATATTTTTTTAAATAATATCCAAAGGCCTGCACTAGAGTAAATTTTAAGTTCGATAAAGAGAAAATATATATATATATAATTATATATATATATAACCAGCAATGTGACAATAAAAAATTTATTAGCAGGTAATCAAAACCAAACCTAATTGAGTATCCAGCACACTTCTTTAACTTTTAAAAATAAAAACTGATTCCAGTAGATCAGAGGAATATACTTGATAAATACTTACTATTAAAATAACACTTATACAGTGATATAATAGAGTGTATGTAAAATAGTACTTAAAATTAGAACTACTCCGAAAACCATAATTAAACAAAACCTTTCTTAAAAATTCAAAATTGGGGTATATACCCCAGACTGAAATAAATGGGACAGCATTAAAACAACACCTAATACGTGGTGTTCATGAAGGATCGTATGGTCTTCGACGTGGTATTATTACGGTCCCGTGTGAAATTACAGTCGGTCATTTGTCTTGGCGAAGGAGGTGCTAGGTTTGTGCCACGGTTATTAATTTCATTACCGCCGCTTTAATCAACCGCCTGTGGGTGGAACATCAACAAGATACTATTATAATTGGTGAAATTTCTTACGTTGACATCGATTTTAGTTCGTGCGATGTAAGAATTTTACTCAACTTCCGTTAAAGTTAGTTCTAACTAACTTTACTTTCCTTTTCTTTTTGCTCTAACAATAATTGCAGTTTCAGGGAAGGAGATGATAGATTTGTGCCACAGCTTCGATGCCACGGTTATTAATTTCATTAGCGCGACTTTAACCAATTGCACGTGGGTGGATCACCGAGAGACTATTATAATAATTGATGGCATTTCTTATATTGAAATTAGTTCGCGAAATGTAAGGATCATTTTACGATATTTCATTTACTATTTTTTTTATACAAAATCAGTGCGTACTTATTAGATTTAAAAAAATATATATATTGACGTCAAAGATTTGAGATTTAAAACAGAAATTTGCGAACGGATTTTCTCTTATCATTTAAAAGTGCTTACTGAAATAGTTGAATGGTGTGGACAAACATCGTCGGTATTCTGCTGTGATATCTTGCTTGCTTTAATTGGTAATGGAATTTGTCACATTGGCATCGATACTAGTCGTGCGATGTGAGATAAGGGCTTTCTAGGCTAGCCTTCCTAATGTTCAATTAAATAAATTCCTATGCATTAAACTAATCTAGTTCCTTAAATACTAATTAATTAAACAACTATCATCATATCAGATTCAGGATTCAGCTGAAATGCTATTACGCCTCAAAACAAGAAGTAGTTCGTTATAAAATCTGTTTATTTATTGTTGTTGATCTGATTTCAAAGAAAGTACCTATTTTTGATTTAAAACATGTCACAAAATGTCACGACGCCATGGAATCAATGAAACTAAACAACAATGAAGGAAATGTATCAGATATGCAATTCCTCATCAGCAATTAGCGACAATGCATCGGGAATGCTGCGTGTAATTTGCTGCTCCTCATAATCCCACCTCATAGATCATGTGCACGGTCGACACCGGCCGCGGGCCTCGAGGCTCAATTGTCGAGATTGGCATAATGACACGGGCCCCCGGCCACCGGCTAACTTATGACCACATTAGCGTGACACGCTTGACGCATGTCCAATTACTACACACAATCTGTTTGCTCGTGTAAAATATGAATAAGGCGCCAGCACCATTAATATACACGCTAGTCTTTTGAACAAGATAATGTTGCGTGTAAATAAATCCTAGAGAGATACAAATGAACAGACGCAGGAGATATATGGCAAAAACTTACTGAGATATTGCACATATTGTTAGTAACACGAGTTAGCTGAAGTGTCGTTAAGTATGAGATCTTATCTAGGCAATAAAAAGCAGGAAGCGTAAGGCAAATACAAATAATGAAAGAAATTCCCAAGATAGTAGCGGTTAAATTAGTAATTTTCAATTTCCAAGAGTATGTGTGCGAAGCGTCGTGCCGGCGGAATATCAAAGGTGTTCGATACGATACATCAAGCAGGAGATTGGCTATCTGAAGCCACCATCGGCAGTTTTCATTTATTCGCAGCTCGGAAGGGTTCGCGGGAAACAATCAAGCAAGATGCATCCCTTGAACGGCCCAATCAGTTGAAACAAATGGCGCTCATTTGTCTACGATCCGTTGACGAGGATGCGATGGAAATTCTTTTCGATAGGATTTTTTATATACGACTAACCCTTCTAAATAGCACCATATTTCGCTCTCGCCGTATACAAAGAATTGCTACAATTCTAATATAACATGATTACATGACCACATAATGATAAAAATAGATGTTGTTTTTAACATTGCTACCGGAAAATGCTTTAGATAATTCAAGATCAATTTATTTATATTTAAATAACCAGGACTGATGACGAAATTTAACCAGTGGGCCAATTGACATCAAGCATACCGTATTTACCGATACAATCGATTGTCCAGCGAAAGGGACAAATCGCTCTATCATAGTAATTACGATTAATGCTCACTGTGGGGCAATAACAAGCGATGTTTAGGGCATGTTCATAACTGGAGATTGATCAAACATTCATGGATGATCATAAATTCACGATTTGTGAATTTCTAATGCGGATTATGAAACTGGTGATCGGTAGTCGTAAGTTAATGGAAACGAATGGAATACAATTAAGATGTATTTTTGCAGTTGTTTGTGTTAAACTTCGTAATAAGCAATCTCTTTTAATGGTGTTTTCTTGACAAATTGTTTACACAGATTATGAATAAGTTTTTTGAAAAAAATTATATTTTTTACAAGCTTTTATTGAATTTATGTTGTTTTAAAACTGAGCTCTGTCGAATATCTCTCGACTTCATAGGATAGGAATTATATATTATGTATGTTAGTTATCCCACCAAAAACATACCTGTTAAAAAGGGGACCAAGTTCCTATCGGCTAATTGTTCGGTTAAAAAGATTTATAATCCAATCCAATGCCAAGCTTAGATGCACTTTAAAATCGATCATAATCATCTTCATCAACAGCCTTATCCACTGGTAAACATTTGCCATTCCCAAGACTTGAACTTGGCAGGTTTTCGTGCTGTACGTAACACTTATTAATTGTATGATTAAATTTATTATTAATATAATTAAAATAACCTATTTAATAAAACCTGCCAAGTCCAAGGATTATACTAAGGTCGGAAATATTCAATTTTGCACAATTAATAATATTGAAACATTCCAATGCTTAACTCTTAACTCTAAATGCATTCATGGTGATTTTGCCCTAACTTTAATATGGCATGGTGAAAATGATATTATTCTTATTTATCCAGTTACCCATGCAGGCTTTCAACATACAATTAGCATTCACGTCAACCATAAAGCATTGCGGAGTCTATTTTCCTTTGACGTCACTATTTACTACAACTTGATAACATCTGAGATGCGCATCTGATATGCATACTTATGCGACACGACATAGGATTTGTACTACAACTCGTTGATTGTGATTCAAATCTAAAATGTAAATCTGTCACTTTTAGAATGGATTTTATGATGTATCCTGAACTACTGTCCAAAAAGTTCAAGCCATACTTTGCTTGATATGATGAATGCATAGCCGGAACGTAACACTTGTTCTGTTGTGATGTAAACTGTGCTTTTAAAGGACATTTTTTTATTAAAAAAAAATATTTTTATTAAAAAATATGCCTAATATGTAAATTGCTTTTTCCCCCATTATGGAGGCTCCGCGACCTTCTAAAGGGTCGCGACCCACACGTTGAAAAACACTGCTCTAGGCTATTCGGCTACGATTTCGAAGCAATTTGTCAGTCAAGCTAGCTACTACAAGCCGATCAATTAAAGCCTTTCAGATGACAACCAATAACACGATTTACAATTAACTTGATGTGAACACAAGCCTTTAGTTTATGCGGGCGGGTTGACAAAATATTGTTGTTTGCAAGTGGCCAGCTCCGACGATAATCCGACGTCCAAGACGTTAATTAATGAACATTACTTAAACCGATTAGTCCTGGATGGACCGCCCGGCACGTGGGCTGTGTTTGGACGCAAGGAATAGAAGGTAGCGGTTGACATATAGGTAAGTTTATGGGCAGCTTGAAAGTTCTGACATTCGTGTTAGTTACCATCCAATAGGGTGTATAAATAACCTTTAACGACACTGTGACGACACGTCTCGCTCAGGGTGTGTGCGGGAGTCTAAATATCCCGCTTTTTGGAATTAGCCGCATGCAAATAACATTGGCCGCGCTAACCACGCACGATTAACATCGATAGCCGCGGCCGGCCAAATGGCAGCCGTCAGTCTGTGAATTATGGGACAAAATATTGTCAGCATTAAACACACCCAACTTGCTGAAAATATTTTAAAACATTGCACCTATTTCGTGTTCTTATGCAGCAGCAGGTTTTTAAAACTTGACATATAAAATCATAATTTCCCGCAAATTCGTGTTTTGAAATTGGCAAACCTACATTCAACACACACTAAAAAAAGAACCTAGGCCGATAAACTACTCCTACTACGACTCCATAGCTTAGAACTAACAGGTGCAAGGTGCAAGACTAAAATAGAAAACAACATAAACAATCAACCGAAGATAAAACTTATACATTTATGTATGCTAAAAATATATTTATACTTCGTTAAATCAAAGGTGAGATAAACATGGAAAATAGAAAATAAGACTAATAAGGCACACTGTAAGTGGACTATCCCGCAGCATTTTATATAAAGGAGGTCAGCGATTCATTATGATCTATACTCAGCAGGGAAGCTATGACTCACTTTGTAGACGGTACAGTGGAAATGAACACGCTCAGAACAACTATATACATACATAAATAAATATAACTGTACATATTAAAGATCTTTATTTATGATAATCTGCAGTGTTGAAAGCAGCTTAACTTTAAATCAATATAGAATTTCCAGAATTTCCAATACGTTGAAAGCCGTTAAATGAGATAAAGAACTTCATGTAGAATATGAATCGACGTTATTTCAAGCCCAAGATTTAAAATTCAAAATTCTAAAGTTTATTCAGTAATTAGACCTTTACAGGCACTTTTACACGTCAATAAGTATGGTGTTCATAACACGTAATGTTTATTTAAATTTAAATTATTTAAAAGAAAAGCTTACATTTACAAGTGCATTATGCTAAGCCGCAAGACATTCTCAAAGTGTTGTCAACAGACCGAAAACTATTCTATTAGACAATAATGACCAGGCAAACCATTTGTAACACTTATTACCGCTCCAGAGTTTATCCCATAAGATACGGTGGGCTGTCCAGTCTAACTCCTTAAGCAGATTAACTGAATCCAACTCATTAATAACATTTCGACCCTACAAGTTTGGAATTAAACTTAACGTTAACAGAAAATTCTTAAAGCATAGTTCACATTGATAAAGGGCGTGTCGAGCGGCAAGTTGATAAACATAGATCTTGTTTTACTAATCCAGTCGAAAACGGGTATATTTTGAGTCAGGGAATTGAGACACGACCACAAAAGCTATGAATTGAACATCGATCTGACTTTTGAAGTGATTAAAAATAGCCAAAGTTGGTCTTATCTCCGAGGCCTTAAATCTAAGAGACTGGACTTATTGACTCACGGTAAAACAAAATGTAATAATTCACCAGCTTCGGATCAGAATTCGCATGATACTTTAGCATCGTTCCAATGAATACAATGAATACAATGATAAAATCGAAGTTAAACAGTCCGGTTGGGACTTGGTCGCTCTACTCAACTAATATCTCGACCAATTCAAACTTTTCTTAGGAACATTTGAATTCGTAATGCTTTTAAATAGATTAGATTAATCAGAAATTTTCGACTTTGAATCGTTCATTATCAACTCATGTTTATATAATTAGTCGTAATTAATTGTTGAATAATCAATGCAAATATTGATTATATACTTATTTAGTAGTTAATGAACTGGAATATATTTTTATTGTTCTTCAACTGTTTCTTTATTTATAGTACTATGATCTTACGATTTAATTATGTATTTGTGTTTGCTTGTTTAACATTTACCTAATATTAAAATTAACTCCACCTAAAACAAACTATGTTAAGAGAAATATATATTACTAGCTTTAACCCGCGACTTCGTCCGCATAGAAGTTGATAATATTCCCGCTTCCGTCCCCATTCCCGCTCCCGCTCCCCTTCCCGTTCCCGCTCCCTTTCCCGTTCCCGTTCCCGCTCCCGCTCCCCTTCCCGTTCCCGCTCCCTTTCCCGTTCCTGTTCCCGTTCCCGTTCCCGTTCCCGTTCCCGTTCCCGTTCCCGTTCCCGTTCCCGTTCCCGTTCCCGTTCCCGTTCCCGTTCCCGTTCCCGTTCCCGTTCCCGTTCCCGTTCCCGTTTTCATTCCCGTTGCCGTTGCCGTTGCCTTTACCGTTGCCGTTCCCGTTCCCGTTCCCGTTCCCGTTCCCGTTCCCGTTCCCGTTCCCGTTCCCGTTCCCGTCCCCGTTCCCGTTCCAATAATTTTAAAATGCCATGAGTCTCGCTTCAAAAATGACGAAAATTCATACAAACTTGCAACCCCTATTTCGTCCCTATAGGGGTGTCATTTTCAAAATCTAATACATTCATTTTTATTATCTTCTAAGTACTAAAATAAATTGAAAATTACGAAGTTTCATACAAAGTGGCTACCCCTATTTCACCGCCTTAGGGATGGAATTTCCGAAAATCCTTTCTTAGCGGACGTCTCCTAGTCATAATCTATTTTTCTGCCAAATTTCATCTTCGTTGGCTACGTAGCGAGATTTCGTGATGAGTGAGTGAGTGATTTTCGCTTTTATATATATAGATAAATGAGCAAAAAAGTTTAATGACTTACCGAATGATTTAAAATTTTGACTTTAAAATATATTTCAGTAAAATATTGTATGTATATTTAATTTTTGCAAAACTACACTGTTTTAATGCGTTCAATTAGTTTAAACATATTTTTATTAGTTTTAGAAAGTTAATGAAACACATTTCTAAAAATGAGTCACATTTTTAATATTCTTTAAAAATATTTGATTGTGCGAGCGAGACAGCCAACCAAATGTGAAATGCCTCTTAAGAATTTATATCTCTCTCTAGCTGACATTTATCGCAAATCTAAATAAAAGAAAAATATTACACATAGTCATTAGCCTTACAATGATAAATATTATCTAAGCTTATAAACAAGTCAAGCACAAATCATACTTAGTTAACTTTATCAGTTTCTCGATCTCTATGATTAATACTATTAGGTAGTACTCACAAATCACGGCTGATAACTTATGAGAGTAAATTATTATCTTGCACATATGCAACAGCACCACCCGTGCGATGGTTAATTTTGTATCTTTTAAGTGATCCTAATACTGCTAAGACTTGTTTAAACTGCTTGTAGAAGTGCTCGTAATCGTCTTAGAGAAAACTTTTACAGGAATATTCTGATTTGGCCAATAATGGCATCAGCCTGGTAAAAGTCTTCAAAATATATTGTATAATGCCGAAGTCAAAAAAAAGTTGTTACATCTTTCATAAGACATGAAAATAAAAAAAAATGAGTAGGTACTTAACATTTTTGTTTTGTTTATGTTTTTCTGAGTTCGAGGTGTTTTATACAGGTTAGTATGCACTTTTTGCTAACGTTACATGCACGTGACGGTTTTGAAACCGTCGCCGCTCTTAAGTCGCCCTGATGCTATTACATGAGTAAACAATATTCATTATTTCGTTAACGTGTTGATATCATGTAGCTTATGAAGTAAAGGTATTTGGATATTTAGCTACTTGCCTAGCCAAAGAAGATACAAACGAGGCACCATCTGCCCGCAACGAGGCACAGACCGCCGCCGGCAAGGGACTGACTGACCGGTATAAATGGTACACATTCGTCTAGCTCCTCTCCTATTTCAATATGGCGACGTACTGAGATACGGGACTCAGGCAGAACGAACGACAAAGGAAGTTATCATTTTATTGTACAGTTAATTTATTTAAATATATTATAATTTATTAAAATTTGCAGAAATTGCAGGTAAAGTTTAGACATCGATCAAAATTTGATGAATATAAAAGAAATACTATATATTTATTTTGCAACGACTGTCCGTTTCAAAATAAAAGCATTTTATCTCCGCATGCTGATAAATTCGGTGACAATGCAACTTAAGAAGAAGAACCACCGAGCACATCTGATGATAGAGCCGGGATATGTAATGCCGTTATAGGTAGAGGTTCGGTGTAAGCTAGCATATAATACACATAAATTCTATATCGACAGTTGGATTAAACACGCCTAATAAACTCGACGTTCCTCATTCGTTATCTTAATAACTAATCTCAGGTACAAATTCTCGCTGCGCATTACAAATATTATCGGGATTCAATTAGCTGCTATTCCGGACTCCGTAATTGGAGTGTACGTACGATGTAGGATATATTTGGTTTCGTATAGAAAACAAGGAATAGCTGTAGAATTAGAATTATGTGTTCGTTGAAATTTTTTTCTACTCCTGTACTGTCTTTTAAATAGTCACGAACACTAATGTTTAATTGATAATTTATGATTTCAGGAAAGTTATAGTCTATTCCCCATAACAGCACATGTGTCGCAATTTCGCCAAAAATATACGCCTAGCCATAGACCTATAACTTTTTTAGGGTTCCGTACCCAAAGGGTACAAACGGGATCCTAATTATTTAATATAGGTATATAAATATTTACGGGGGGCTCCAAAACAACATGATTTTTTTATAGATAATGATATGTTCGGAACCCTTTATGCGCGAGACCGACTAGCACTTGGCTGGTATTTTTTTTCTTTAGATTTACCATACTGCCAACATAACAAAAACTTTATTATCATAGTCACTAGATAGAAGTCAATTAAAAAAAACTAAGTTTACAACAGATATCTTGAATATAGTAAATATATATACCTAATGTAGCGTGTCCGCTACGTAATAACAACATTTTTAATTTTTTCTTTTTATTGTGTGTGTTTATTTAATTTGAATTTTAGGGGTTTGGTTCAATCCTGTCATGGGATGCTGATTATAAAAATATCGGTGTTGAAAACAATTCTGATTTTAATTAAATGAAATATTTGCGGAATAGTGATTGTATTTCGTATATTTTCCTTGATATCTATGATTCAGCTGACATCTAAAAGTATCAGATAATATACTTACTTAATGGCGTGAAGCCATTTCTGTACGAGGTCGTTTTTATTCCGGACTTCTTTTTTGGGTTCAAAAATTGAACTAACTCATTGATTTGACTGAACAAGATCAGTTTGATTATTTTCCTGTTACCAATGGTCACGTTCGGCACTGAAGACAACAGATACAACAAAGAATTAGACAACCTACATCGGATGTCATTGAACGCCGGATCCCGGTTTTATTTCCATCTCCCTTTTATTTGTCTTTGTATTTTTTTTTTATTTATTTGTTTAGCTTGTAATCCACTAACAATAACTTTATTAATTACAAAATTCACATATCGGTGCCAGACTAGGTATACTTATCAATGCGCATTTAGGTTGACTCCTAGTTCTTTTCCTTGAAATTTATATGGGTGTTCGTAGAACAATTTCTTTTTATATTTTAATTTTTAAAATTCTAAAATACCGCTTACTTTTCAGTTGTTTTTTTTTTTTGGTATTCTAAAATTTAACCTAAAATTATTATAACAAAATTTGTCAACCCTTCATCTATGTTTTTCTAAAATGAATTCGTGTTACTTTTAATTATATACAATTGCGAAAAACGACCACTTTTGGCGTATGTGCGTAGAAAAGCTTCACGTTCTCACTTAAAACTGTAAACAGTAGTTTATAAAATAGTTTGAAGGGTTATCTAGTGCCTGGTCAAGACAAAATTTTAAATGATGAGTCCGTTTCTATTCAAATGATTTATTTAAAATGGCTGCACTGGACCCCGGAAAATTCAGGTAGCCCCTTAAAGAAGTACTGCAGTACCTATATCAAACATTTTCATATTTTTCTTTGTTTAATTTTTTTTTGTATTGTGTTTACAGTCGTAGATAAAGTATTGTATGAAACATTGTATAAGTACGTCAAAAAATTCCTCTTACGATACATGCTAAAGCTCGCATCATAATCTGCACCACTCGATTTTTTTTACCCATCTTATTAATAAACATACACATACTAGCACGACTTTATCCCAAAACCCAAATCCCACGACGCGTAGCAAATAGTGCTAAACTCTCTACATTTAAGTGTTATGATAATTATGAACTCAGAGCACAACAGGGAAAAGACTGTAAGTAATGCTAGTAAAAGAAGACACTAGCACCTCAAGTAAAAGGATCTCTGAGAGAACGTAGTCACCAAACTAAACATCGCATTTTAGTGACATCTCGTCAATTTTTTGGTGAATAATTCATAATACTGACAATTACCATAAGTCTGTGATTTCTCGAGTTAGATAGTTTCGTCTCCAACCGAAATAAATATATAATACAGGGACAAACTAAACTGATTGAGCTAGCCCCAAAGTAAGTCCGAGACTTGTGTTATGGGATACTAACTCAACGATACTATATTTTATAACAAATACATATATAAATAAACATCCAAGACCCAGGACAATTTAAAAAAGGCCATTTTCCTACATGCCCTGACCGGGGATCGAACCCGGAACCTCTGGGTGGCGGACTAGCATGGTTACCACTATGCCACAGAGGTCGTCAACCTAACTGCGAAAGAAAGACTGTAATTATAACAACAAGAACAGAAGACTACAACATCGAAGTGACAGGTAATGAAACTAGACATGAAAGCAAAAGTTTCAATTCTGTACTTTAAAACAATGGTATGTGTTATACTGTACTATAAACACGTAGACGCTCTCATATCAACTAGAAAGTATAATTCCTTACAAGATTAATATTGTCCGTAATATCGCACAGAGATAGCCGTGCAGATATCGGGGGTGTGGCGCGGGCGGAGCCGGGGCTAACGCATAGTTTAGACGAGAAACCAATAACTCAAGAGATATTGAAATTACAAATAAACTTTATGTTGTAACCGGTGTAGCCGGGTGGAATTCTAATTGCTTCTGAGGCTTTTATAATCTAGTGTGTGTATACACTCTCGATATGGAATCAGCTATGAAATTAGAACTCCTAGTATACTTGCTCATAATGACATAAATTCTTCACTCGTAGTCCTTTTTTATTTTCAGACTGCAGGCAATACCTCTGGTAGGTATTCTGCTATAGTATGTCTAACAAAGTTCACTGAAACAAATTTAGCACCATTTTCAGTTTAAATTACTGTCACCAAGTAAGATTCACACAAATTTTTATAGGAACTTGAATCAGCTGATCGGTAATGACAAAACGGACGGTTTTCGTGTTTCGATAATAAATTTATGATATAACCTTATATTTGTTATGTTCACCGGTGGACGGATAAATTTAATATATTAAACCAAATTCAAATGGAACATTCTAAGATTTGCTTCTTTACTATCACGTGTGTACAATACTTGATAGAATTAGCAATGACATGAGAACTCTTGGTCCTGGTAAGGCCGTCGTTAAACTGGAATAAAAACATAAAATTCATTAAAGTACAAAAATGGGTTGATATTCCCTATACTGTAAATGTGAATTGGTTGGGGCACGCGAGTGCCGCCGTCAAATCTGGACAAAATGACAAAAAGTTATCTGAAACATGTCATGAATGTGTCTTGTAACAAACTCAAAAAAAGCCTTACCTAGTATCTTAAATTTCAATACTAGTATTTTTTTTTTCAATAAACCAATTGAAAGAGCAAAGAAACAATACGCCAGACTGGTACAAGCACACAACACGACGAAAGCCTCATAACGGCAGCATGTCCTGTTTCCATTACATAGTAATCGATTCCAAACAAAACACCTCGGGTGAAACCACAAAATAGACAATTTTCCTTTGAACAAAGACACTTATCGAAAGTACAGATCTGAAACCTCTCATAATGATGTCAATGTACATGTAGCTCCTGGCAGTTTCAATACATGGATTCTCAGTAAATCTCTTAGGAATATACATGTAAAGCCAAGTGTCAATTTCAAATTTTCAGCAAGTGATACTACAAATTCGGTCGAGGTGCACACATGAATGTAATTTGTGTTCCTCTTTGAAGGATTTGCTTGTAAATTTAGTGAATTAGGAACTCGCGTCTCCTGGTATTAAATATTACCAGTTTCAAACGCACCACAGGATTCAAAGGCTCTACTGACGAAGAAACTAACTTTCAAGTGATCCCTCTGTACCGCCTTTAGGCCGTAACAAAGGTCCCAGGCAAACAGAAGAAGCGCAGTAACGTCACGAGCACGACTCAACCTCTCAATTTCTAAAACAAAGCCACATCGCTGATTCCACTGCTACCGTTACACGCCGACTGCCGAGCCCTACTGTGGGCCTACAACAAGAATTTGATTACGGACATACTCATGCTTACAGGTCGATAGACAAATAATTTACATTACTATATAGGTATTTTTTTAAACGTCATTGATTTGAGATATTTATTGATTTCGACTTGTTTATGTGCAAACATCCATCTCAGACAAATCGAGCCTCGGGAGGCAAAAATTGTCCTTGCATTGATAATAGTAGCAGAAGAAAGCAAAACACATCGGAGCCTTAGATTGAATCTAAAGTTAAAATAAAAAAATATTGGTTAGAAGTACAAATCATTTTGTCCTGACCTACTTATGCCTACAGTTAAAATAGTTAGTTGAGGGATACATGAAATTTTCGGGTTCCAGTGCTGACCCCATAAGGAATAAATTATTTAAAAGGAAACAGTAATATAATAAAAACAATTGTCTTGAGTTGAACTATTTTATGAACTACTGTTTACAGTTTAAAGTGAGAACGTGAAGCTTTTCTTCGCACACTAGCCGAAAGTGGCCGTTTTTCGCTAATGTGCAAAGACAAGCTTCACGTTCTCGCTGTAAACAGTACTTCATCAAATAGTTTGAAGGGTTACCTATCTAGGGCATGCTGAAGACAAAATTTTAAATGATATGTCCGTTTTAATTCAAATAATTTATTTCAAATGGGGGCAGCACTGGAACCTGAAAACCTCGTGTATCGCGCATGAATCATGAGTTCGCTAGGCGTATCGTGATTTCACGGGACAATAGTAGCTACCTAAAGCGCAAGAAATGGAGACTTTAAGACATGTCGGATTTAAAATTCAACAGCAAAAAATAGGTGCAGCAGGGATGGTGCATTATGCGGGCGTGCGGCACGATCTTGTAGCGGCCGATAGCAGGCGACATCGCCATTCCTTCCTACAAGCTAACATTGAGCGACTTGGTAAAACATCGCAGGATGGCTATCGAAGGAGGTTGGCTATTTAAGTTCGGTAAGATAGAAAATGTTTTAAGTAGTTTTTAATTCCGAATACGCACTTCTGCTAGGCGATATGAACATAGTAAAGCATCTATGAAAATAACTTTCATATTGACTTCCATTTGTGCCTAAAAATTTTCTCAATTTGGTCTATGGGTCCTGTAAGCTTGGCTCCAACAACCCGATATAAATGTCATCATAAGAACCTACCTTCATTTTTCAAGCGATTTTAAGAAAAATTAACTAACATTTTTCTGCAAGAACCAAAGATGGAATCAGTCATTGTCAGATTGCAAGAAAATCCCTGGATTAGTTAACTTAACAATATTCATTATACATTCACGACTGAACAGAATATCGCATTGATTGTGCATCATTTACTTGTCATGAATTAGAAACAAAAATCTAGTCTTTTGACTAACGAAAGGGAACAAAAGAACTAAAATGTTTTTCCGAACTTTGCCTCACCTTAGTAACATCGCGACCGATAAAATATCTTCATGAATACCTGCAACAAAGACAACCGATATTAAACATAAATCCTGATCGCTGATCGCCATAAAAGACACATAATTTTATCAATGTCAATCAAACATAAATTTTAGCTCCAAAAGGTGTAACTTTAATTGCATATCGGCTAAGCAACTCAAAATTAACTGTCAAAGGAATGAGGAAACTTGTAAGCAATTTTAGAGTTAATCTTCATGCAAAATGCAAATACTCTGCGAACAATAGAGCAAGTTTATCATCGATCAAGTAACAGGCAAGTTGTTAGACGTGCTCAAAAATCGCAAGAGGAAATTCCGGTGAAATTGTAAAAGTATGTTAGTAAAATTTCGCTTGGGTGGTTTGTTACGATTTATATCATTTAGCTTTATCTGCGAATTTATTGTCATATTGTTCTGAAGTTCATTGTATAAAATACGAGTACCTAAGTAGTTTGAATAAGAAACTAACAAGCAGCCTCATTCGAGCAAGTTAGTTTTAGACCTTCTATTGCTTTTAGGAAGTACACAGGACTTGTAAATTTCTTGTGTCTTACGGAGTTAATTTTCATACTCAATTCAGAAACCATAGTAGTACCTAGTTTTAACCGTTTCATAATATTTTTACAATCAATATAGTCCTACCGCTGATAGCTTATATTAGATTATGCACTGCTCGGAGACTGCAATCAACCTACGTCCTCGCACTTTACGGCTCTATTACACAATAATTTATAACTTGGTTGCGACGACGTCGCAAGAATGTTGTTATTTCCATACAATTGAACTCATAAAATCACCTATCTTGAAAAAATATTAATAGCTTCTTGAACGTTTTTCCTCGTCAAAACAGTTTGTTAGACAAATACATTTTTTGCTAGACTATAATACTCATCTTGACAGGTAAAGAAATAAATTGTTAAGGTCAAATTACTCAGATCTATCTCATCATTTCTCTACAGAAATACCTTAGATCATTAAAAAAATAAAAAAAAATATATAGAGACAAATTACACTGATTGAGCTAGCCCCAAAGTAAGTTCGAGACTTGTGTTATGGGATACTAACTCAACTATACTATATTTTATAACAAATACATTTATAGATCCAAGACCCAGGACAATTTGAAAAAGGCCATTTTCCAACTTGCCCTTACCTGGGAGCGAACCCGGGAACCCTGGGTGGCGGACTAGCATGTGACCACTACGCCACGGAGGTCGTCAATACATGAGGAATATTACATGGATAAACTGTTAATTCTGTTGCAATGTAGCTTTGCTCAGGCACCACATCGGCAAAAAATCAAGAAGGCAGATGGTCCAAATTATTCACTTCCACTTAACATATCGTATCAAAATCGAAGTAAACATGTAAAAGTGTTATGCTGTAACATTGTACGCATACGTTGTTCTCCAGAGAGGTCAAGATCCGTCTTAAATCCTTACAAATGCAAACTGGAAAAGAAAAATATGTTTAAGGTGATAAATACACAGATAATCATGCTATATTATTACACTCTCCTAATTATAGACATGTGTGCAGGTACACTCCAAACGAGAAGTTTTGTCCTCAATTCCCGTACTGAATAACCGACGACACCGAGGGACCGGATAGGAAAAAAGTTCGCGAATCTGCAAAAAATACTGACGTGACTAGGCTTTAGTCCGCTGTAATTTTATTACATGTTTCCGAAGAATTACCCGCAGGCGTTAAGGTTAGAAGGACAATATTTTTTTTGAAAATTCGGACTGAGCCCTTCGTTTGCGGAGGCCTTTGAGTACAACCTGTGTACGCTTCTGTACTTATAAAATACTTTACGACGGCAACAAATATGGCCTGTTTTATAATTTTATGTCATGGATGTAACCTCAGGCCTTTCTATTCGTAATTTAATAGCTGTCATTTTAATACCTTTATGTTATTACTTGACTAAATTGAAAAGAGATAATATTTCTAAGTTTCTACGTAAATACCTGTTTATATAAATACATTCGACCTTTAATTTTTTAGATACCTAGCAATAGAAGGACATTTTATTTTAGAAATTTGCTTGCTGCTTTCATGATCCTCAAATAACGATAATGTATAAGAATATAAGTCTAATCTACGTGTATAATAAACTAAATCATCGTGATCCTGACGATAAACATTTCAATAAGGCCAAAGACATTATACATTTATACATATGGGTATGTTAAAAGAGCACAGTAAACCAAGAAGGCCATAGAATAAGCAATAGTGTGGTAGTTCTTACTACAAAAGCAATAAAGTCAATTTGAGAAAATACCCATGCAACACATAAACCACAAGTAAATCCGTTACGAGTACCAGCTTGCGGTTAATATTCATTCTCATTACATTTATTTATTTTATTCAAACGGCTACCGGCCGGTCTCACGACTCAATCCAATAAATACAAGGTATTACCGGCGATAGTAATAAGATATCAGAAGGCACGCGGTAGGAGACGATAATGGAGAGTTGTGTACGACATAGTTAAGCTAAATAATGGACGACAGTCTTAAATACGAAAGTGAATAGGCAGACGTGGGGAAAGCTTATGAACGGAAGGACTAGCTGTGAGAAGTAGATTTGTTTGTTTATTTCAAAGTGATCAACACTAGTGTCGAACTTTTCGAGCTGCCTAATCTGACGTAGCTCAATGACTCTCACCTAGTGGCAACAGTCATTTCTACATCTAGTGAATTAGTGTGCAGTTTTCCTCACGATGTTTCTTTCACCGGAAGCAAGTAGGGGTCGATGCCAATGACCGTACAAGTTCATGAGTCACATATTGTACTACAAACTCAGAGACATAAGCCGGGCCGGGCGGAGGACGAACCTGGGATCTTTCCGTGGTTGTGCTCTTAAAAACTACTACACCACTAAGGGTTGGGTTGGGCTACATCTTTCAGAATGGAAAAGCACTTAGCTATGCTGTTAACCTTTTCGGTCGCTCAGAATCGTCATTCGCTAGGGCGAGGGAGAGAGCGACGGACGCTTCAGCACCGGCCATGCTGAAGCTTTCGAAACCCTAACGCTGCGTGTGTACGTGTAGTATAATAATAAATGAAATAACTAATAAAACACAATATTGTGGGTTTAACTATTTCAACTCAGACAGTCTCGCAGCGCATTGAAATTATCATAAATTTCGCTAGAAAGGAGATTCGCAGTTAGCAATTATATTCATTACGCGTATTTACAGTGCAGTGCAGGTACATAATTAGTGCTAATGTTTGAATTATAGTGGCATTAACATGGGCACTGAAGACGCCGATCAATTATTGGATTCCAGAGAAAACATGCCGATGAACTTATACTAGTTACCCATAAAGGTGCCATGTTGGTCCATTCCAAGTCATTTTCGGGTGGTAATAGCAGACTAGTATACCATTTGTCACCACCCTTTTCGTCTCCTACGGTTGATGTACGAGGCGTCTATAGGAGGTACAGAGTCCTGTGCGCAATGACTTTGTACGATCTACTGCGATCACCAACACGATGACTCTGTGGTCCAGTGATCAAGGCGTTCGCCTTGTGAAGTCATGTGTTCGAATCCTACTGGGAAACATACTTAGAGAAAGAGTTGTTTCCAGTCTGGTTAGGATACTGCAGGCTTGAATCACCTGGTGTTCCGAAAAGAAAGAAGATTCCTTGTTTCGGAAGGCACGTATAAACTGTGGGTCTAGAACGCCATCTAGCGTTTGATCATCATACTATCCAAGGATTGGTTCTGGTTTATCCTTTGGGTTGCAAAGGTTAGACAGCAATCGCTCTGTGTAAAAACCAGTAAGTTAGCGGACCCCGGGCTCTGAAGTGTTACTGCTGACGATGCAACCGGGAAAATACGCTCGGGTGATGATGACTGCGATCACCAACACACCCCTGCCCAGCTTTGTGATAAATGATAATGTGCAAATCCATCCCTTATTGGGAGGGGCTGTGAGTCCTGCAGTGGACTGACAAAAGCTTGTAAAGTAAAAAGAAATTAAGGAATATGTTGGTCTGGGAGCAAAAGAAACGCATAACATACCAGCTCCTTGGCACAGATCGTAGAAGTCAAGTAAGGGAATGTTCGTATGCCCGGGAATCTTGATTAAGTATTGATCAGAATAAAGGTATGGTTGGCATCAGTTATGTTTTCAATAAACAATCTACTTATATGCGCCAATATGGTAAGCATGAAAGGCTGTCTACGGGCCGGAAGGGATAAAGACGCAAATCCATAGCATAACCTGATTGCCCTATTACATTTGACAGCAACTACTGTCCCAAATATAAACATCGGCTCGTTTCAGAAATTGTGTTTCAGCCCGCGGCAACAACGGCATCGCACGCCGTGACCGGCCGCCGGCTTCCTCTAAATTAATACACGATTGTTCTGGCCTGGCCACAACACACAATGTCTCGCAGCCTGGCAGCTGTCGTTATATCCGAACACTTTCCAGTCGTGATCTGGAGTGATTTAGACGGCACTCGTGACAATTGGGTCGACGTCGTTTTGACGTGTTTAACCTGTTTCCTTGTACTTTATGAGCAATTTTACTATCACCATTCTTCAAACTTACCCATAAGACCACCCTAAGCTCGGTGAGCATGTGGGTAAAAAGGAAACCAAAGTGTTGGGTTGTTAGTCGCATCGCCTACTGAACGACTTTTGAATTTAAGTTTCCTTTCCTCAGAAATCCATCGATCGGCTTTTATGATTTGTCTGGGAAAAAAAAGAGTTGATAATATTTAATTTTTCAATTCGTCCTAGACCAGCATCTAAGATAAGTACGTCTTAGTAACAATATTAAGTAGATTACATTAAAAACACAATTTTTATTACGTCAAATTTAGGTAATGCTTAAGACAATTTAGTAAAAGATCATCCTAAAAGTTTTATATAAAGAGCAGTTGAGCAGAGAGCACTAGTTACTCCCCCATTTATTTCATTATTGTTAATAACATAAACCGCCTCGATAGACGTCTCAAGTGCCTCTAATGTAGAACTAGATGAACTCCAGCGCAAAATTCAAATTATAATACCATCAACATCTAATACGGTGCACATTACGTTAGTAAAAAGCTGTATTCTTGGAATTACACGAGCTCACGACACGAACTCGTTGAAAAACGAAACAAATTGCAACCTTCGCAAATTGGCAACATTATTCTTGTGCTAATGAGGAGCATCGACGCCTACTTCTGCGAAGTTGATTAGAAGTGGAACAATGACGGAGAAATGGTCACGATACATGCTATTGATAAATGACTACTGCTTCATTAACTAATCATCATCACACTATCACACTAAAAGGCGAAAGTTTGTGTGTGTGTGTTTGTTTGTTACTTCTTCACGCGCAAGTGGCTGGACCAATTTTGATTAAATTTAGTATGGAAGAAGCTGACATCCCGGATTAACACATAGGCTACTGTAAGCGCGGGTAACACCGCGGAGCGCAGCTTGTTAACAATAAATCCGGTTCAGTACTTTAAAAAAGGTATCCCAAAGATTTTAGTTTTGGACATGTAATGAAAAAGAAATCGCAAACGCGAAACTCACACAAATTTCGAAATTAATGTTAATTTATATTCAAATAATTATGAACGCAAATACTCAATTTTATCATAGTTTTAAAGCCGCGATTGCAATCCCAATCTTTCCTTAAGTATATTTAACTACTTACCCATTTCTTACTTGAAAAGTCTAAGTAAAATTGCCCAAAATGCCTAGTGTAGATATATCAACATTTAAACCCAGTCTGGTCTGTGCAGAATTCTGGTTCCCACGGCTATTGCGTCTGCCTTGTCACACACAATGTTAGCCAGACACGCCTTTACTTTGATACGACTGTCAGAGTCAAAGAAATCGAAAGTGATCAAAATGGTGGGCATTGTGTGTCATATAAGCATAGTGCAAAAAGATTTAATGCAACATAAATTTTGAAATACTATCTATAGGTGCTCTCAGCCAGAAATATTTTATCTGCTCGTCTGGAGTTTGTTTCAAAAACTGTTTGATAATTTGTATAAACATTGCATATATCTGATATATTTATCCTCAATCTAACATGTTCTTTTATCTTATGTTAGTAGCAAATATTGAAAATAACTCACCAAGTGAGAGTGGGACTCGCGTAAGAAGGGTTCCGTTAAATTATTCCATAAAAAAAAACAGATTTGTTGTTTGGGATAAGACACTTAAATATTTTAGTATTTGTTGTTATAGCGGCAACAGAAATACATCAGCTGTGAAAAATTCTACTGTCTAGTTATCACGGTTCATGAAATACAGCTTGGTGACAGACGACGGACAGCGGAGCGTTAGTCCCGTTTTTACCAATTTTGGTACGGCACCCTGAACAAGGGGGTTCTATAGGAGTATAATTCTGTAATTAAATGCACATGGAATGTTTTATACAATTTATATTATGGCCAGAATTCTATTTCAATACATCCGCATATTTGAAAGGCGATATAAATTACTACGAAAAGGGCACCATTTTCCCGTTATTAAATAAACTATTATTTCCGTAGTATTCCGCAAAGGTTCGGAACAGTAAAACGCCATACATACTCTTACAATAAAAAACTTAGAACGACTTTATTTTTAAAATATGGGAATTTTATGTTATTCTTTCAAATAATTATTTTGGAATTTTTAATTTACATTCTATACTCTTCCCTGGTGACAGACAGACAGACAGGCAAACGAATAGACGGACAGCGGAGTCTTACAGGGTCCCGTTTTTCCTCATTGGGCACGGAACTCTAAAAACAAGTATCTAATAATAAAATGAGAGAGTGAGAGAATTATTATTTTTAAACTAATGTAAGTTTAAATACCTATACTAAAGCATTTTTTGTGTCATTAAAGTAACTCATTACTACCATCAAACCAAGTTATGTATACGCGGGCTAAGCTCTGAACAGGTCATTTTGCGAACATATCCAATCTTGACTAAACCGAAGATTCCAGCAATAAAATGTTTAGTGCTACAATTAATTGATATGCCCGAGTCCCTTACGATTCGAACAATAATAAAACCTGGCCATTAGTGGTGAAATGTATCCGCTTACGAGTTTACAACTATTGCGAAATTTGCATTAACTATTACGATAACCCGCCTGTGTAAATACTAACATTTCTAGCCGTAAATTGTTTTGGTCATAAAAATAGATTCTAAATCCCAAATTGTAAATAAGTATATAATATTAAACGAGGGAGCGTAGTTCGCGTGATTACAGATGCCTGTTGATTTCGACTATGAAGGTACTTATATTTTTCAGTTCTGAAATTTGATACTATTAAACGTTCTATAAGGTCGAATTACAAAACCCAGAGCGCTTCCTGGCCGAAAATGCCGAAATATAGTGCCAAGCCGTTTGCCCAGGCGAAACACTCTGCGGTTTGGAGTGTAAGTTTCAACTACAAAAGCCTGTGCGCTGTTGTGGCCTTAATCAGCAGGTTTTTGTAATCTCACAGTGTAGTTTTCAGAATCTAGACTCTAGACAATCCGGTGTTTAAATTACAGCAGATCAATATTTTTTTTAAATTTGAACACCCTACTGATTTTGCCGAGATATGGGGTCGTAAATGGATCGCAAGTTTACAGTTCGGGGTGAAAAACTATAAATTTATAGATACAGCTCTTACGAGATACACAAGACAATACGTACTACCCAAAGTCTTGCTTTGATCCCTACATATGTATCAAAATGTAGGGATCAAAGCAAGTATTTATATGAGATTCTAATTATAAAAATCGTCCTTAGCTGTTCTGATTAGGAGGTATTCTTCTATGCTTTTCGTCTCCAAAAGTGTTATACATACCAAAGACGAAACCGTACGAAGTAAAAAGATAATAACGGGACCATTATACCGATTTGACACCATTGAAAAGTGAATTAATCTCAAACGCATTCATCAAATTCTTTCCCATAACAATCGCAAGTCCACACACGATAGTACACGATCAAGACGTTTTAGGCGTCCGTCATTACCCGTTGTTAGGCCCGCGGGTGTGTTCCTTAATCCATCAAATTACTAGCCAGCCATCATCTTAATATCCCCCGCCCCAACCAGGACTTTCAATAAACCAGTACCGCATTGATAGAGCATAATTATAGTACCGTGCTTGCACATAAACCTGCTCGTAGGGCTTGCTGCTGGGGCAGTTCAGACCGGACGAGTTAACAATGCAAATCCAGAAAAGGTCAGTTTTATTGTAAATGATATTGTCAGTATCATTCACAGAATGAGAATAAGAGATAGCTCTAATTCCTTCCCAAAAAAACTGTTGTGTTATTAAGGAGAGGTACCTTATTTATTTAATTCTTTGAACGCAATAATTGCAGGGTTTGTTCAAAGAGCAAAAAAAAATTTATTAAGTCATAACACAATGACGAATTACAATTTATTCTTCATCTAGCAACAGCTCAACTACACTGTTAAAAATTTTGTTATTCTACAAATAAAAAATTCCAAAAACCTATAAAATTCCCAAAAAATCTGTGAAATTCCGAAAATTCGTAAATTTTCAGAAAATATCATATTTTCCGTAAATTTTCCAGTTTTTTGGGATGTTTACAGTTTTATGTAAGTTTTTGTATGTAAAATTACATAATCTTTAAGTAAAATTATATAATTTTTACCAGTGTACAAACTAGACGTAAGTCTATATTTCGCAGTTAGAATGCTTCCGGAATGATGGGTTCAGTAGCTGACAGTACATATAAGCATTTGAATAACGGCAATCATGCATGGCTATTTATATTGATCTGGGTCAACTCAAGAAGACTAGTATCTTTTCAGAAGAATTATAATATTATGATAAGCTGGTTCGACGATACCAAGCTAGTTTCTGAGAAGATCAAACCACCAATTGCCAAGAACAGAACAGGATGTCGCACACAAAAAAAGGATTTCTTTCACCGGCAGTAGGGTTTTTAATGCTAATTATACCAGATCATTTACAAGTTGTTTCATTTTATATTTTTTCCGTACCTTCTCATTTTCGACAGCATTATAACTGAATTACCTGATCACACAAGCAAAGTTCTTGCTTCTGCACTTTCCCGCTAACTCGTCCTTTGTGGACTATTTCTTACGGCTCGCTCAGCTGTTTGTATTGTGGGATTGTTCAGATTCCTCTGATATATTGAGTGTGTTTCGTTTTATTGCTAAATGTTATTTGTTTCACGTTCAATGATCGGGTTTAAATGCTTTCGAACTGTGACTATTTTAGCTTGAACTTGTCTAGTAGTGAATTTCTCAGAAATTGAAATACATGTTTGTCGTATCCGCGAGGCAAGTATGATTAGGGCGACAAATTTTATCCTTCAAATTTGTCGCATTTCGCTTAATTTACCGCAACAAACATAGACAAAATTGAGCGACAAAATAACTTTCATTCATAAAACGTATTTTATCTCATGCCTAACTCTCGTGCGAGCATGGTTCTGACAGGTCAAAGTAGACGACATATCGACGATTGGCAACGTGAAATCATGTAAATTTGTCGCCGATTTGCTAAACCCACATAAGACTCAATTAAACCATTTTTAATCGTATTTTAAACAATTATTCCATTGAACTAATATTAAATGTATATTTACATATTTAAATGTAGGCAGACATCTTTAAACAATGTATTATTGAAGTTTACAAACTTAAAACTATATTTAATTACGAAACTATAGCGCCATCTTTTGATGAAGCCAAGAACCACTCCGGCGGCGGTGAATGCATACGTACTAGGCGGCGGTATTTTCCTTTATGTTGGTTGTACGACAGGAGTTGAAACGTTCCGTTGCACATTAATTTATATAACATTTCATTTTAATACTTTTAAATACCTTCTCTTTGGTTGCAATATTTTTTCTGGGAATTATTACATACATATATCATTCTTTTATCTATGGTGATTGTTTTACAAAACGCGTGTTTTAATTTAAAATTATTATATTTTCTTAGCAGACATTAGAAACACTGTTTAAGACGAAGTGGTAGCTAAAGTGGCGCCCTCATTAGAAATAAATTGTTTAAAACTAAATATGGTGATAATTAAAAATTTTATTTGTATAAATGTCTAGAAAGACCTTTAAACTATTTTATGAATAACCTTTGAAAGTAATATTGTTAGTCCGTCTAGTTTTAAAACTGTTTTTAAAACTAGACGGACTATTAGTAATAATTTCAAAGGTTATTCATAAAATAGTTTAAAGGTCTTTCGAGACATTTATACAAATCAAATTTTTAATTATCACCATATTTAGTTTTAAACAATTTATTTCAAATGAGGGCGCCACTTTAGCTACCACTGCGTCTTAAAACCTGCCTGCGTGTGACGACTCATTTTACTAAGTGTCCATTCATGAATGTTATCTTGTCGTTACCGAGGGAAGATACGTAAAGACATCTCAGATAAAATATCATACTAAGGCCGCAGGAATTGACATGAAATGTTTCTGTAAAGACAAATCTGACAAAACTTCCTTACAATAAAGTCACATTTATAATTTTCTATTCGTTTGTTTTTCGTTAGTGTTACCTACACAAATAGGATCTCAAATCCCCTGAAAAGGATTTATTTATTCCAATGATAGATCAATGTCGTTTCATCTTGAAAATTGAGATTACATATTAAAATTTTGTCATGTTAGCTTTTTAGGCCCGAGAATGTGCTAGAGACTTCATATGTATAATTTAATTTATATTATTAGTATTCTAAGTATATAATATTATTTTTTCGGAATAAATAGTTTAAATTAACAGAATACTTTAAAAGTTTTAATTAAAGCATATTTTAAATAAAAGAAGCCACAATGTGTGTGAACCACGTCGCAAAGGATACTTTTTATATAAAAAAAGAAAACAATAACACCCGTTTAAATGACTTCGATTTACATACAAAGTTATTTAAGAATTCGAATGTAAATATTAATTATACATGTAAATCGATTCTGTATCCTTCTTTTGACTTTAACGTGGCAATACACTGGAAGGAAATGGTAATAAAGTTCGTGTTTTATGTTATAAAATCAGTGGCCTAGTAATAAAAATTAGCGGTATGGTGGTCAAAACCAGTTCAAGGTTATTTTGGAAGAAATCCTTTTAACAAATCCAAGAATTGACAGAAGTCTCGATTAATTTATTCGCTTTATATTCGGCCTTCGCAAGTTCGACCATATTTCAGAGTTCCGTCGTCAGCTTCACTGGCTATCAGGCATCGCCGCAATGTACACACCCTTTCATTGCTTTTTAACGTGCTTTATAACTCTTCCTTTCCGAAATATCTCAATGATAGGTTGTCTTTTCGCTAAATTGATAGTCGTTTGCGTGCGAGCAACAATCCTATTTTATTCATACGTCACGATCATTCTCTAAGTCGTTTACTGTGCATGCGGCACAGCTTTGGAATTCACTGCCGATTTGATATAAAGATGGCACTCTCTTCAGATTCTTTTAAATCTCGGGTTAGGCAATTTTACTTCGATTCTTCAGAACATTGAGCAATTTATATTTATTTATGTATGTATATATACGATGTAATATAGATAATATTGTTATAATATATATTAGTTTATAATAGTTCTTTCAGATGCTTGGTTGGCTGGAAGAAATTCCTCAATGGGATAAGCCCGCCGTTGTACATTTTATTTCTAATGCATATGTTTTGTATTTTTTTATTTTTAAATGTGCAATAAAGAGTTAAAACAAACAAACAAACAAAGTAGGTTAGTACTTCTACCTGTTGAACAGTCCCATTCTAGGATGGAACCACCACACGGAACACCGCAAAACCTGACAGCAATGTTAGCTACTAATGCACTCAAAAAGAAAGATGTGGTTAATCATAGATGGCATTTAATGATAAATGGATGATTGAGGTCTTTAATAGCAATTGATTGATTGTAGGCAATTCTAAGTACATAATAATTGTAGGTAATTTCTGCACGCGGCATCTAAAAGGCACCTTTGATTAGCTTATTAGCATAACATGGGTTTGATCGATGTTATGTTTTTAACAAGATTGTTATGCAAATGAATAGTTGATTGAATCTGACTATAGTATATGTTGTATCGCCGTTTGCATAGCTGTATCTTTATGATAGTTTAACATGTTTTATGTCTTCATTACTTAATTTATGTCTCACATTATGTTAAAGAGCGTTTTCTTGGTGTAACGGTAATGTCATGGCAATGGTGACTTCGTATAGTGTTCCCGAAGCTGTGATAAATTGTTGAGAGAAAATTGAGGTTTATGTAAAATTTCACCTATCGGGGGATGCGCGGTCGTTTTGTGATTATGGGTTAACAGGAGATCGAAGAACGTTAGAATCTGCAATTTTGACACTGTTAAATACACGAAAGGGTAATCAAAACCCAGGGAAACCTGAAACTCGTTGGGAAGACGATATTACAAAAGTGGCTGACAAGCTGTGCAAAGGAAATAGAGGAAAATGAACGAAGCCTTTGTCCAACATTGAACTAGAAATGGCTGATTGAAACATTTCCGAAGAGCTGAGAATGGTTGGGATTAAAAAGTAAGTTTAAAATAATCAAACCCCTGCGCAGCGTAGGGTGTAAAGCTAGTCAAATATAAACAACATTGATTCACAAAGATTAATAGGAAAGTCGACGTGTTCATCTGCCGATAAATCAGTCGCCGTGTAGCGATTAAAATCCGTGTCGTCTGCAACAGAACATGCCGTGAGAACACTGAATGCAGTAAGCAAACTTAGTTTCTAACGATAAACTACATTTAAGTAGCAAGGGAAATCTTATGATATTACAGAAAATAGCCTTTGTAAAGAAATCAACTTTTACAAAATCGTGGGGAAATCTGTACTAGTTCACAAAATGTATAATAAACTTGCTATGCCCGCGGGCTTCGCTTTCCGTGGAAATTTCGGGATAAAAACTATCCTATGACCTTCCCTGGATCTCAAAATATATTCAAAGCAAATTTCATCTGAATAGGTTAAGTGGTTTAAGCGTGAAGAGATAACGAACTAACAAATATACAAATTCACTTTCACTTTTATTACATTAGTTATGATTATAATAGTTAGGATTAGGATAAGGATAGTTAGGATTATTGTTGTCAAAGTAGATGACAATCATTGAGCCATGCTATGTCAGATACCAGCCTTTGCAGCAGCAAAGAATTGGAGCGGGAAAGGAAATAGCTAGCACATTCTACAATCTTTCTTTCTCCCAGTCCAATATTGAAACGAATAATAAATGTTTATAATCTTAACTTTATTTAAATTGTTATGGAACGGTTTAGTTCCTTCCAAATGTTTTTACGATTTTTCGACCCACTGACCGCATTTCCGTCCTCCCAGTGTTTGTCGCATTTACAGTGTACAGTACATTGTGGTTACAGAGCAAGCAAACGGTTTGACGTTAAAACTGGCCAATTAGCGGCGACTACCGAGATGCGATAGCACGGCTACCGGTTGTAAATACCGGGTAATGATTCCTATGCTCAATTCCTTTAAATTCTATTGAGGTTCCGTGTTTTTCGTAACTTTACCAGAAATATTCCAGATACCTATCAAAATAGTAAATATTCACAAAGATACAGAGTATCTAAGTGCAGTTTGTGAAATAACTACCCTGTAAAAATCATACGAAACTGTGACGAAATGCGAAATTTAAATGCGCTGACTTCGTCATTTATTGGTGGTCGATATGTTTTTATTGATCGAGCGAGCAAAGCGTCTCAGTTTCGAGATAGACAAAAAATGGTTTTGTCATTGCCAAGTTCAAGTCTTGGGAATGGCAAATGTTTACTAGTGGATCAGGCTGTTGATGAAGATGATTGTGATCGATTTTAAAATGCATCTGAACTTGGCATTGGATTGGATCAACTCTTTTTAGCCGAACAATTAGCCGATAGGAACTTGGCCCCCTTTTTAACAGGTATGTTTTTGGTGAGATATAGATTCCTGTAAATTGTGATTTAGTAATTCACAAGTAACTGATGGTAAATTATTCTACAGGACAAAAAAATTAACAAAAGTGAGATACATTCGCATTTCATTGTACTGTAGATATGTACAGTTAGATGCCTAATGAATATCAAATGTGTAGCAATCGGCATAATGACGATCTAACAATGCAAACCGTAGCGGACTATGTAATGAGCGAATAAAATGGAGTATGGTGTTCAAAGATAGTTAATAGATTCAGGCGTTACTTTGCGGAAGTCAAAGTTACATACTACATGATTTGATTGCATTTGATTGCAATAGTTTTCATGAACTAACTGGTGGCAGAATTGCACAAAGTAATTCAAATCATGTAGTATGTACGGTGTTCAATTTAATATTATTAATTTAATCGTGATGTTACTAATCTATTACGACCGAGAGAATTTATCAGTCTACTTGAACAATCCGGCGTTTGTATGTATGTTTGTTCGACAATTGGAGCTACATGATATTTGGTATAGAACGTGGCCTTCCACGTTGTTTACCAATTGTATTGTAAACCCATATTCATGTAGCTGTGACTATGTCCCGTATTAAATCGAACCGCGGGCTTATACTAGATCACTATATATGAAATTAAAATAACAGCCAAAGCACAAAAAAAATGTAAAGCCGCCCGGGCAATTTGTATGGGAATGTCGAATTTTAGTAGGTGCAAATAAATATAATATTAAAACTATATTAAAATTTATATTATACTTAGATGGTTGCAACATTCTCTACATACTGTAATTGATGAAAACCGTTATATTTTGTTGTTTCTAATACTCATATGAGATATGGGATTAACACCTAATGGTTTAATCAAGTACTTTTTACATTAACTCGAAAAAAAATCCTATAGATGGTTATTTTGTGACGAATTGATAAGTTTTTCGTGTTATGAAATAAAATACCTATGAACGTTAGCCAACTGTCGTTTTTTCACCAGCTATCCAGTACATGTGTGTAATCCAATAAGGATTTCTAATGTCGCTACATTAAAACGATTACTTAGCATAGTAATCATCAAGTATAACAATACACGTGCAATCACGGTGCAATTGAGCAATGTCGACAAGTCATTGACGAGGTGACGGAACATTATCACAATCTATTGTTATTTACATGCAATAATATATATTTATATATTCATGCCTTCAAATAAGTGGACAGGGAATGTTGATGGAGATCATGGCGCCAAACAGACTTGATTTAATCGATCTCTCTCGCTTCATGGCAGTTAGTAATTAAAGTATACATTCAGTTAATACCTATAGTTTACTATAGACAGACACTATAGTACTCCTCATCATCACTCTCTTCATACATGCTGTCAACTTGGTTAAAATTAGAACTAAATCACAACGTCTCTTATTTTTTTATTAACATGTCATAAAAACATTCAAATTCAAAATTCTTCAACATAATTCCATAATATATAATATAGTTTATAATATAGTAGGTTGGGGAAAAAGTCTTTTCGCATATAGTATGTATGAACTTGTAATAAAACCATTATATATATATTTGGCTATAGGTACTATTTGTACCTGGCTGGTTTTGGTAAAGAAGATAATTCCAAATTCAAATTAGGAAAATGCGTAATTTTCATTTGTTTTTCTTACCGTCAAGATGAGTGAATCTAATGAAGAAATTAGATACATTTTAAAATTTTACTACCAAAACGGTAAAAATGTAACGCAAGCCGCGAAAAAAATTTGCGATGTTTATGGACCTATTATAGTGCAGTGTCTGTGAGAGTAGCACAAATTTGGTTTAAGCGTTTTCAATCCGGAAATTTTGATGTCAAAGATGTACGTCGCTCTGGTCGCCCTGTTACGGATAAAATGGATGCTATTTTTGAAAACTTGGAGCAAGATCGGCATATCAGTAGCTACGACGTAGCTGAAGAACTGGGAATTGACCACATAACAGTATTGGCGCATTTGAAAAAAAATTGGTACAACAAAAAAGCTCGATATTTGGGTACCTCACGAGCTCTCTAAAAGGAACCTAATGAACCGTGTACTCATTTGTGATTCTTTATTACGACGTAATGAGACCGAACCATTTTTGAAGAAATTGATAACTGGTGATGAAAAGTGGATCACGTACGACCAGAACGTGCGAAAAAGGTCATGGTCAAAGGCCGGTCAGGCTTCACAGACTGTGGCGAAACCCGGGTTAACTCGCAACAAGGTGATGCTGTGTGTGTGGTGGGATTGGAAGGGCATTATTCATTATGAGCTGTTACCACCAGGCAGGACCATCGATTCAGAACTCTACTGCGAACAACTGATAAGATTAAAGCAAGAAGTTGAGAGAAAGCGGCCGGAATTAATCAACAGAAGGGGTGTGGTTTTTCATCACGATACCGCTAGACCTCACACATCTTTAACCACTCAGCAAAAATTAAGAGAGTTTGGCTGGGAGGTGTTATTGCATCCGCCGTATAGTCCTGACCTGGCACCTTCAGATTTCTACCTGTTTCGGTCTCTTCAGAATTCTTTAGGCAGTGTCAGGTTAACATCACGAGAGAACTGCCAAAACTACTTGACGCAGTTTTTTGATCAGAAGCCCCAAAATTTCTATAGCAATGGGATCATGTCCCTACCTATAAGATGGCAAAAAGTTATCGAACAAAATGGTACCTACAACCTCAGAGGCTCACCAATTAAGAATCCCCTTACCCTAGATTTTTCCATACAAACGTAGTCTTGCTTTTATTTTGAAATGACATGTGAGATTTGGGCAGTGTAATTTAAATGAAACTGCATATATCTAGGCATATAACTAGTTTTCGACAGTCAAATATAAACTTGAAAGAAAATATGAGAGTGTAGGTAGAAGTATTTCATAGTGATGGTCAAATATGATACGATCGACTATATTCTCTTTTAAGTTCATAGTTTGACTGTGAAAACTAGTTACCTATATGCCATGCAATTTCTTTGAAATTACATAATTTGACCAGTATGTGACGTGCCGTTCCAAAATAAAAGTTACGACTACGTTTGTATGGGAAAGTCTGATTCTGTCTAGGATAAGGGGACTCTTAAGTGGAAAAAAAAAAACCTGTTCTTATCTGATAAGTAAAACATTGCAACAAGTAGTTCGGCCAGAATTGTAAACTCTTCCTACAATCCCATATCTCAGCAAACCATTAAGACCCTTGACCGTACTTAAAAAATCCATTACTCTCATCTACTAACTTACCAATTTTCAATCAAGATAAATCGAGCTATTATCTACATCATACATACAAGTTATCGCCGGATTGTCCAAGGCTCGGAGAACTTTTCGCTTCGTCAACTCATTCAAATACTGAAACATTATTACATCTTTGTCCCTCACGGAGTAGGCAGACCATAGGGCCATAAGACCCAAAGGCCACCTTCAGCTTGATAGTGGACGTCATAAGATGGAATAATGACTTTTATTTTTTAAATACATTTTTTTGGATAAGCTTTTATTGTAACTATTGTGAGGTCAAAGTAGGTACTTATTAAGACAAATTAAATAAGCCCGATGGAGTTGCGTCGTTTTACAACTGAGTTCTATCTACGACTCGACTACCTTCCGTCTTCGCGATCAGACCCTGAGACATCGTCTACCATAAAGTGCTTGTCAAGACCAATAAAAGGAGACCTACTTAATGAGGTTATGTTGTTAAATTCCTGAGTTCAGTCGATATGCCCGGCTCCATTATCAGAACAACTCATCGACTCCATAATATTGTATCGTCATCCGACTTACACAAGCAAGCAAATCAGCTCACTTGGTTGAGGATAACTGGTTGAAAATTTCAAGTTCTGTAAAGGCTTGCATAAATGAAATCAACTCGTTCAAATATAGACAAAACCGATTTGAAGTCCTGAGAAAACAGTTCCAATATCTAAGTACCAAGCAAACCTACTGACTCAGTCTAAATTCGCAACCTTTCATCCACCGAAAACCATTTAGGCAACGTTCACCGTAGCTCATTATTCTTGGCCATTGTGCCGTTTAGGACTCCAGACTCGGCTGAATGAAGATCCCGATACCTTAATTGACGAGCGCAGTTTCCCAAACCTTACAACGTGCATAATAATGGCGCATAATACCTTATCCAGAGGAGACGCTTAAGGCGATGCTTGTTGTATGTTTAGATCAACTTTTTTTTATTAAAGACACAGTAAAACTACTGTGCGAATTTATTGATATATACACTTTGCCAAGTGTTTGTATGTTCCTCAACGAGCATCGACATAAAAAGTACATAATAGCTCGATGTCAACGAGGTAGTAAGTTATACAAGTCATACTAATATGTGCAATCTACTTTGCGATCTGCATAATTATGAGAGCTACTTACAGATACTTCTTAACTTTCACTAGTTGGAGGCACCCTCTCCACCTAATTCCGACTAAGCCGAGTGTGTTTAACCAATATACGCACGTACAGTCAGGCTTCAAAAATAGAGTCTATCTAATGGATCATAATTTCTCATACAACTAGTATGAGAAATTATGACTCCATTTTTGAAGCGTACCATACATCGTACGACGTTTCTTAACACACTTGCGAGGAAAAATGAACTCGACTGCTGTAATGCACATTGCTTTCCCGCTGTTTTACTTTTTAAACTCAGCGCGGCGCGCGGCCTACCGTACTGGCTGGCGCCGAGCGACGGTAGGCGGGCAAGTTGGAAATAAATTTGGTGTAGTCCTCTTTGTTCTTTGCTCGGTTTAGCTAGGCGGAATAGCTCAGCAGCGCTCGCTATCCCGGTCCACTCTCGGATGTTTCGTAGCCAGATTTTTTTTCTCCTTCCAAACTTTTTTTCCTGCATCTTTGCAAGCTGAACGAGATCGTATCGGTGATGCCGTAGAACATGATTCAGGAAAGAAATTTGACGCTTTTTTTACCGTAAGCATACGTGTGCTTTTAGCCAATTCGTTGCAGAACTTCAACGTTAGATACATTCTGCGTCCAGCTAATGGACCGCATAAGTCTATAACACCACATTTCAAATGCTTCAATACGCTATTTAGAGGTCTACTACTAGACAGTAATCATGTCTCTACAAAAAATTCTAGTGTCTCGAGGACCACGCGTACATTCATTACAAACTTAAGTTTTGATGCCATTGAACTTCAGCCCCCTTAGTATGATGTTTTATCTGACAGGTCTTTACATATCATCCTTTTGTAAAAATGTACATGACAAGATAAAATTCATGAATGGACACGTAGTAAAATGAGTCGTCACACGCAGGCAGTTTTAAACAGTGTTTCTAATGACTACTAAGAAAATAATAATTTTAAATTTAAACATGCGTTTTGTAAAACAATCACGTTGGATAAAAGAATATTATGAGTACGTAATAATTCTTAGAAATAATATTGCAAACAACGAGTGTTAAAAATTATTAAAATGAAATGTCATTAAAGTAAATGTGCAACGGAACGTTTCAATTCATGTCGTACAACCAACACATAGAATAAAACAGCGAGACTCACCGGTCACCGCCGCCAAAGTGGTTGTTGGATTCATCAAAAGATGGCGCTATAGTTTCGTAATAAATATTTTTCTAACTTCAATAATACATTGTTTGAAGATGTCTGCCTACATTTAAATATGTAAATATACATTTAATATTAATTTCATAGAATAACTGTATAAAATACGATTGAAAATGGTTTGATTGAGTCTTATGTGGGTCTAGCAAATCGACGATAAATTTACACGATTTCACGTTGCCACCCGTCGAAATGTCTCCTTTGACCTGTCAAAATCATGCTCGCACGGGAGTTAGACATAACATAAAATACGTTTTATGAATGCAAGTTATTTTGTCGCTCAATTTTGTCTATGTTTGTTGCGGTAAAGTACGCGAAATGCGACAAATCACGAGGATAAAAATTTGTCGTCCTAACCATGCTTGCCACGCAGGTATCTAAACACGTCTCTTCTTTACATCTGCAGCACGTTATTAGCAGCAGCTCACAATACGTTAATTAAATCGTCCAGCATCGCGGCTTGCATCAGACTAACGGGCGCAAACGACTAAACATACACTCGATCTGGCGGTAATAGACCGCGGACTAAGTACAAACCGATCGTCACCATAACAAACTTTAGTTTTGGTGCTATTTAACAACAACAATTTCAGGTATCACCCTGAAGATGAATGGAACAAGCGTTGTTTATATCTAGAGAACTAAACCCGTCTCTGCTTAAACCATCTGCAGCACGTTAATAGCAGCGGCTCACAATACTTACATTAAATCGTTTAGCATCGCGGCGTGCATCAGACTAACGGGCGCACACGACTACACATGCACTCGACCTGGCGGTAATAGACCGTCGATCGGACTAAGTACAAACCGATCCCCAACATAACAAACTTTAATTTCGGTGCTCTTCAACAACAACAACAACTTTAGTTATCACCCTAGATGAATGGCATAAGCGTAATTCATAGCTATATAAATAGGAACGTCTTTAAAATTTTGCAACAGTTAATAGCAGCGGCTCACAATACGTTAATTAAATCGCCCAGCATCACGGCGTGCATCAAATTAACGGGCGCAGACGACTACACATATTCTTGATCTGGCTGTAATAGACTACCGGACTAAGTACAAGGCGACACAAATAAGTTGAACCAAAATGGCGGTTATCGGCGCAGGTACAAATAATGCGCCGACGACCGTAATTTCGATTCAATTTACGTGGCGGGAATTTGTACAAAAACGCTTTGAAGTCCGCCATTTTTGTTCAATTTATTTGTGTCGTATTGTACAAACCGCTCGTCACCATAATAAACTTTAGTTTCGGTGCTATTCAACAACAACAATTTCAGGTATCACCCTGAAGATGAATAGCATAAGCGTAGTTAATAGCTAGAGAACTAAACACGTCTCTCCTTAACATCTGCAGCACGTTAATAGCAGCGGCTCACAATACGTTAATTAAATCGTCCAGCATCGCGGCGTGCATCAGACTAACGGGCGCACACGACTACACATACACCCGATCTGGCGGTAATAGACCGCGGACTAAGTACAAAGCTATTACCATTACAAACTTTATCGTCGTTATTTTCTAACGAAATATACTGAAACTATATTAAGGGTAAATTCAGTCCATACTTCTGAACTGAACAACTTTTCTCAAGGAACATCCATCGAAAAATCCCAAACAAGTTGACTAATCAGCTCAACTGACCCAATTTTCTATGGATAAAAAAAGAATATTTCGATATAATGTAATATGTTCCCGAGGAAAGTTGTTCAGTGTCATGGACGGAATCTACCCTTAAAATAGTTTCAATATATTTTGATCTGTACATTTTGTATGACGACCTCCGTTGAAATATGGTTGACTTCAAAAAAGGCTTAGATTTGTAAGTAACTACTCCGGAGGTTCTGGGTTCGAGCCCCAACAAGTTTGAAAATATCTACAAGTAAAAATATTAATTTTGGGACGTGTGATTTATCTGTATCTTTTATTTTGTATGAAATGAACCCGAACATGAAAGTCAAGCAAGACTATTATTGCAAACAATAACGTCAACAACAATAACTCATGTGGAGTTGATTGAATGGCGTAAGGTTTACACAAGCAACTTATAGAAATAATGCGTGGTGGGTGTCTTAGGGCGCTAGTAGTCTAGCAGCGATTTATTGTTTTACTACAAATGCAAGCAATGTAATTTCGTCGAGGCATCCGATCTGCTTTAAGCGCTCCACTAAGGTTCTAAACAGTCGATAAACCTAGTGATAGGATCCGTTTTACAGTCGTCCAGTTGCGTTTTTATTGCTAATAGCAAATTGCTTCGACTGTACTACAAATTGAATAGAGAAACAAAGCGACACTCGGCGCCATATTTAGTGCATTGAGGTTACGATCCTCCTTTTCCTTAAGCCACTTTAGAAACCAAACTTTCTTAATATTTCCTTCTTCTCTTTTCTATTTTACTAAGCTACTCGCGGCGACTTTTGAATGGCTTTCTAATTCTTTTAGTTACCATATACTTTGTATTGAAAGCTGTAAGTCTTATGGAGGTAGCCGATCCCTCTAATTCTAAATTTGATAGATATTGTTTTTAAGACAATGGTTAACGGCTAAGTTTACTAACTGTAGTAGTGACACTTCAAGCAATCTGCACTCAGTTATGCCATTAAAGAATTTTTAATTCACCTACTGTCTGCAGACTAAGCTGTGAAGGAGTGAACGGAGAGTGATGAAAAGTGAATATAAATAAAAGTTATTCTTCTGCAACCGTCTTTAGTCTGTGGTCTTGGCCAACTTTACGGCTACTCTGTAGTAAACGCTTTTTTACACAAGCACGCACGTTAACTACTCTAGCTAGACCATTGCCTCTGCTTTCGAAGCCATTTTACAATAACAATTCAAATGCGTTTTTTTTAAACTTAGTTTTAATAAAAAACCACATTCAAATCACGAATGTAGACATAAGACCAGCCTGAAATACACCATAATCGAACGGAAATACTAGGGGTGTTCAAGGAGAATGTTGTTTTTCCAAGGAGTTGTGTTCTTATTTCCAAGAAGAATGTATCGCATTATCACTATTTATTGAACACACCTCGTATCTGGTTTTTAAAATTATCTTAAAATACATCGCGTTACGTACAATAGTGCTCAACTATTTCTTAGCCAAAGTACCAACACTGTTGTCAGATTTTTCCAGTTACCCAATTAAGGGCATCTATCAGCTTGACTGAAAAGCTAAGAATTTTGCAAATAAGCAATTAAAATCTGTACCATACACCAAATTGCACCAAGTAATCACCAAAGTTATTATATTACGTGTAGGATAAACATTGTAAAATAGAGCCCTTTTTTTTTCATCATGCCTTTGTAGCCTTCACTGCAATAAGAGCCTAACTATCTATCGCATCTAGTACCTATTCAAAACAGAAGCCAGCGAGTAAAATAATAGAAATACCAAGGCAGACGCAATCCAATATTGTAAACCGTCTACCCACTGATCGCTCAGGGCCTCGGCTCGTATATTACGAAGCCTGATCATAAAACAGTGGTTTGCAAATGCGGTAGCGTCGATGTAATTAAAATTTATAGTGCAGTAACAGGTTAACATTCTACTAATTAAACCCGTGATTACAGGTTAAAACCTAATAGGCGCAGGCGCAGGTATTTGTGCGCACTTACGTGTACTTAGGTAATCTGGGGTCCAGTACTAATATTTCCTATCACTATCTGATTGCCCCAAGCTTTCTCGTCTGGAGATAGGTTACTGCATTTTTACGATCCACTAAAAGGTAACTCTAAAATAGGATTACGCAGTACTAGAATATGGATATTAAGTATAAAATGAACAGCACATTAAAATATATTAATAACGGGCGAGAATGAGGATCATGTAAACTAAAGGTAAAGTAATAAGGGTAACTCCCTTTTCACCACCTCAACGCCAACCATCACGCTAAACGAGGCCTTTGGGTATAACAGCAGCAGGCTCTGTCTACTCCGTTAGGGATAAGGAAGTGATAGTGTATCTGTAAATGTATGATATCAACAATTACAGACCTATTTCTGTTCTCACTGTACTTGCGAAAGTATTAGAAAAACTTTTAAATATTAGATTACTTGGTTATCTTAATACTCATAATATTCTCTCAGATTCCCAATTTGGTTTCCGAAACGGAGTATCTACGGAGGACGCTGTCACGTCCTTAACTGCTTCTATAATTGTCAATTTAGATAAAGAAACGAAATGTGTAACATGCTTTATAGATCTGCAAAAGGGATTTGATACCGTCTCCATTCCAATACTTCTACACAATTCGGAAAAAATTGGGATAAGAGGCCAACAGCTAGATATATTCAAAGATTATCTCTCAAATCGAATTCAAAAAGTAAAAGTCAATGACTGTGTAAGTGAGTCCCGCAGGGAAGTGTGCTAGGCCCAACCCTTTTCCTTATATATATCAATGACTTGTGCAACATGTCACTTAAAAATGGAAAAATTTTCTCATACGCGGATGACACTACCATCGTTTGTTCTGGCTCATTTTGGGACGATGCTCGTAAAAATTGTGAACAAGATATGTCTCAGGTTGCTAAATGGCTAAAATACAATCTTCTTACATTAAACACTACCAAAACAAACTACATCTGTTTCAGTATTTACAACAATAACCAACCTACCAATGATTTTGATGTTAAAATTCACTCTTGCAATTTATACCCTAACTCTGACTGCAATTGTACTTCTATATCTAAAGTCCAAAGCACCAAGTACCTTGGCGTGGTGGTGGATGAACGACTATCCTGGTATCCCCAAATTGAACAGATGTGTAGCAGAATCCGTAAATTTATTTGGATATTCAAGAATCTTAGACATGTAGTGCCACAAAATGTTCTAAATGAAATTTATGTTTCACTTGTGCAATCTGTCATTATAAACTGTATCCCTGTTTGGGGTGGCGCCCGAAAGACACGTTTCTTAGAAGTTGAGAGAGCACAGAGGACCCTGCTAAAGGTTATGTATTTCAAAAAGAACTTTTCCATCAGCTGACCTCTATGAACTTTGTAAATTGCTGTCTATTAGAAAATTGTATTTCTTACGTACTATATTAAAAACACGTAAAATTTTGTCTTATAATCCTAACATTGAAAATCGTAGAAGAAGATATGCTGCTGTTGTTATTCCCCCATTGGTTAGAACTGAATTTGCAAGGATACAACTTCCAACTCGCTGTTTATACCTATACGATAAGATAAATAGGGAACTGTCAGTCCATGGCAGACCATACTTCGAGTGTAGATCTGTGTTGGTGGATTGGCTGGAGGGATTACGATGAGCTAGACGCCTTCATCAATCGTAATCCTATATAGGGATATTAATGACTCTGGCTGGTGCTTGTCGTACCCTGGTCCTTATGACGGGGTCGCTGATGCAGGTATGGGTTCAGAGTGTGGTTTGCTTTGGATTGACACTTTTCATTAAAGATTCAAATTCAAAGATTCAAAGATTCAAATGTTTATTCAGTAATTAGACCTTTACAGGCACTTTTACACGTCAAAATCTATATATAGTGATATCAATACATACATACTGAAACAAATATGTAACTGTGTTATAGCCTTATGTACATTAGTTATTTAAGAAAAACAACCTAAAACTAACTAGTTTTATGATTAGGTTAAATGAACAATTGTTATCAAAGAGCGGAGCCTCCTGGCACAGGCATATTTTTGCCTAAAAGGAGATTCCATCAACTGCGCTGAAAACTTACACTATTTACCTAATAAACAATTTTTATTTTTATTTTATTTTATTTTATACAAAACAATATACTCGTATTACTGAACACCGCGTGCAGAGGAAATAGAAAAGAAATAGCATGACAGTCGCATACACAGCAGGGTAGCACAGGGATTGATTTCTTTGGCTGGAATGTAACGTGAATTAGAGGAAATGTCTATGATGCAGCAGGCTATAGTGAATCCGATGGGCATGTCACAACACAACCCTAACGGACTTGTGACGTTACACTTTTACAGTGCCATTGCCTAAACCAATTGGTCATCTGAGCGTTAGAATAAGTCCAGGATCAAAATTAAGAGTTCCTAAACCAATAGGTCACCTGAGCGTTAATATACGTCCAGGATCAAAATTAAGAGTGCCTCAACCAATTGGTCACCTTAGCGTTACTATGGTCTCCTGAACTGGTTGGTATAAATCCAGGTTCAATGACTCCAGGATCCAAATTAAGAGTGCCCAAACCAATTGGTCATCTGAGCGTTAGAGGATCAAAGTTAAGACAACAAAGTCAACAGTTTTGTTAAAAAAAATTATACTTTCTTATTTTGAACACATAACTAAATTAGATAAAGCTGTAGCAGCTTTATCTAATTTAGTTATGTGTTTATATATTTATTTTTCATGTCTGTGATAAATTGATAATATACCTGTATGTAAAATAAAATAAAGGTGACATATTATAATTTTTCAAAACTAAAAACCGACTTCACCCCCAAACTGAGGAGCTCGGTGGCCCGACGGGAGTGCGCATTACTAGCGCTTTCGCAAGTTAAGCGACACCGGGCGTGGTCCGCATTTGGATGAGTGAACACAAGTGGCACAAAAATTTCTCGAGCTCCTCCGTGCTTGGAAAGGCACGTATAAGCCGTTGGTCCTGGTTGTCATCATTGTATGGCAGTCGTCAAGCTGTCAGATGCCTTTAAGCAGCCTAAAAAATCTGACACCAGTGTTGGCTACTTACATACACGAAAAAAAATACCCCCAAACTACACAACCAATTTTGATAAAATTACTTTTAAACAAAAAAAGAATTTTCCAAATCGGTCCAGGCGTCTTCGAATAATCGGTAAACATACATTAAAAAAAAATGTGATGAATTGATAACCTCCTCCTGTTTGGAAGTCGGTATAGGAGAACAGCTGGAAATTAAAGTATGTTACTGGCGTTTTGCTATTTTATAAACCATGACATGACTTGATACTAGACACGCAGCAATAACCAAGCAGCAGCCGTTTGTATATTTACACTAACCATTTCGAGCTACTTTTGACCCCTTCACAACTCGAAGCCTATGTAACCTAAATACATAAAATTTGGCACATAAGTACATTCAAGTTTTTTACCTCATCTTGAATAAAAAAATTCAGTTGTGTAGCTCAAAGAGTTATTGATATAATAACGTTTAAAAACCTGAAAAATATGATTGACCTCTTTTTCATCATCAAAAAGTTAACCTACTTCCATAATACCTGCAAAGTTGATATTTGGCAAAGGTAGACTATTACGCGTATACAAAGGAAAAATAAAAAACAGTGAAATTCGTAGATTTGATTATTTTTCAATTAACCACATATCTATAATCAAAAAGGTAACCTACTTCCATATGACCTGGAAAGTTGGTATTTGGCGTCTAGGTAGACTATTACGCGTATACAAAGGAAAAATTCAAAAAACAGTGAATTACGTAGATTTGATTATTCTTACAAGCTTATTTAACTTGCAATGTATCTTGCATGTATGTATGAATGTTAAATCTTGCAACTCCAATCAACCAGTTATCCTCAACTGAATTTTGCATACTTGTGTAAGTCGGGTAAACAATACAATATTATGAAGTAAATGAGCTGTTCTGATGATGGAGCCGGAAGATATTCGACGGAACTCAGTTATAAAACAACAAAAATTCATTGAGTAGGATGCGTTTGATTTGTCTTGACAAGCACTTTATGGTAGATGATACCTAGAGTCTGATCAAGGAGATGGAAAGTGGTCAATGGAACTCAGTAACAAAACGACGCAACTCCATCGAATTTGGGCTTATTTCATTTGTCTAACTTTGGCCTCAACGTGGCCTTTGCCAACCTATGGCATACAGACAGAGGAGGCAAAGATAGTGAATAAGTACATAGATTTAAGTATGGAATGTAAAAATACTGTCTGAATAAAGGCTATATTATTAGGTTGGGGTAAAAATCTTTTCGCATATAGTATGTATGAACTTGTAATAAAACCACTTTGGCTATACTATTTGTACCTGGCTGGTTTTGGTATCATTTAAAAGTTTAAATTTTAAAGAAGATAATTCCAAATTTAAAGTAGGAAAATGCGTGATTTTCATTTGTTTTTCTTACCGTCGAGATGAGCGAATCTAATGAAGCAATTAGATACATTTTAACATTTTACTAACGCGCAAGCCGCTAAGAAATTTGCGATGTTTATGGACCTAGTGCAGTGTCTGTGAGAGTAGCACAAATTTGGTTTAAGCGTTTTCAATCCGGAAATTTTGATGTCAAAGATGCACGTCGCTCTGGTCGCCCTGTACGGATAAAATGGATGCCCTTTTTGAAAAAGTGGAGCAAGATCGGCATATCAGTAGTTACGACGTAGCTGAAGAACTGGGAATTGACCACAAAACAGTTTAGGCGCATTTGAAAAAAAATGGGTTCACAAAAAAGCTCGATATTTGGGTACCTCACGAGCTCTCTAAAAGAAACCTAATGAACCGTGTACTCATTTGTGATTCTTTATTACGACGTAATGAGACCGAACCATTTTTGAAGAAATTGATAACTGGTGATGAAAAGTGGATCACGTACGACAAGAACGTGCGAAAAAGGTCATGGTCAAAGGCCGGTCAGGCTTCACAGATTGTGGCGAAACACGGGTTAACTCGCAACAAGGTGATGCTGTGTGGTGGGATTGGAAGGGCATTATTCATTATGAACTGTTACCACCAGGCAGGACCATCGATTCAGAACTCAACTGCGAACAACTGATAAGATTAAAGCAAGAAGTTGAGAGAAAGCGGCCGGAATTAATCAACAGAAGGGGTGTGGTTTTTCATCATGATAACGCTAGACCTCACACATCTTTAACCACTCAACAAGTTTAAGAGAGTTTGGCTGGGAGGTGTTAATGCATCCGCCGTATAGTCCTGACCTGGCACCTTCACATTTCCACCTGTTTCGGTCTCTTCAGAACTCTTTAGGCAGTGTCAGGTTAACATCACGAGAGGACTGCCAAAACTACTTGACAAAGTTTTTTGATCAGAAGCCCCAAAATTTCTATAGCAATGGGATCATGTCCCTACCTATAAGATGGCAAAAAGTTATCGAACAAAATGGTACCTACATACTTTAGTTAAATGTAAATAAACTATATTAAAAATGTTTTGAATTTTCATATAAAATGCAAAAAGACTTTTTCCCTAACATATTATTATTATATATGACGACCTCCGTGGCGTAGTGGTCACCATGCTAGTCCGCCACCCAGAGGTCCCGGGTTCGATCCCCGGTCAGGGCAAGTTGGAAAATGGCCTTTTTCAAATTGTCCTAGGTCTTGGATGTTTATCTATTAAGGTATTTATTATAAAATATAGTATCGTTGAGTTAGTATCCCATAACACAAGTGTCGAACTTACTTTGGGGCTAGCTCAATCAGTGTGATTTGTCCGTACATATTTAATTTAATTTAATTTAATATTATAACTTTGGCCTCACAATAAAAGCTTGTATAACAAAGTTTTTTTTTTTCACTTTTCGATATTGATTTACAAGACTCTAGTCCTCTGAGGCCTCTTACTTAGGATTTTGAATAGTAATAACAGGTTTTTCAACAAGAACTTTTTTTTCTATAACTAAATAAAATAAAGAATTTAGATTAAGATAATTCAAATTTTTATTGTAATACGAAGAGAAGAGAATCTGGCAAATGTCCACCACAAGTATGCTGACCGATGTCGAAAGAAAAACAAAGTTCTTGTTGAAAAACCCTTATTGCAAACGAAATTTCCTCATCATAATTTCAGCTTATTATATAAGCATAATTTCATGAAATTCAGTGATTAAGTGGCCAGCCAGATCATGTGATTTAACCCCACTGGATTATTTTTTTTGGGACTATGTTAAGGACAGAGTCTATATAGAGCCAACCAAATCGATTGCAGCCTTTAAACTCAAAATCCTGATGTGATTAACGAATTAAACTTATGAAGATACAGCAATTTAAAGTTTGTATGAAAATCGCTGTCGCTTATTATAAAAAGGTCACCCCGATATTAGAAATGAAGAAAATAAGGCTGCTACTGTGGCATGCTCGTTTCAGTCGCTCGGCTCGTTCGCAGTGGGGTCGCAGTTCTAACATAACCTAAACTTCTTTTCTAATAGCAACTATTGGTTTCTATCACTTCGTCAAAAAATAATAAATTGCGCTTTATTTCACACTTCGTTCACCTAAAACACGAGTTTATTTTATTTAATTAAAAAAGAAAGAAATAAATTTCTGCATCTCGAAATTTTGGTCAGTAACTCCTTGCATGTTACTCTTTTTGACAAAAAAATATCAACCGTCCTTATTGAAAAGTTTATCCTATAAATATTATAACAAGCTTTTTTGAAGGTGTGAGTCGCGCTCGCCTATCCTTGGAAATCCAAGCCTATTGAGCTCAAAGAGCCCTGCAAAACAGACTCGTGTCTTCATAAATTAGAACTAGAGGTCTCGAATCTTGTACATCACTACTTTTCAATCCCATTTTTCTATCTTCGAGCACACCAATGTGTTAAATGTGGCATTTGGATTTAATGGTCCTGGGCTCTGTCTTTTTAGGAGGGGATAAAGGCGTGGTAGTGCATCTGTGTTGCACCAGCATTGCTTTTGAAGTGCTTGAAGTTAAGAACAAGGTAAAAGATAAGTGAACACTAAAATTTCCAGGCTGAAAAAAGTATCTTTGAGTGGAAATGACTAATATCTGATTAGAACACAAAAGCGTGGGCGATGTATTCCAAAGACGCTATCCATAAATTTCTCTCAGCAAACAGTCGAAAAATGCAGGTATACATCACGGATGGACTATGTTATGCTGAAAGGACTCATTCTAATTAGTGATGCTATGATCATTGACGATAGGTTCCAAACTTACCGAATTATGCTCCGAAATGAAAATCATTATAACCACTTAGTTCTATGTAACAAATCAATAACAAACCTTGCTAACAAAATTGTTTATCAGCACAACACAACAATTGAAATTAAAAAGTCAAAACAGATGTTCACTGTTTGTTGTTGTTACGATATACTGAATTGTCTATGGCATAGCAAACGAAATGACAGACAAATGTCAAACATTTTTTATCTCGCTTGGACTAGTTGCAAGCCGTATCGTAAGTGCAAAAGAGAAAATGTTTAGATTTGCAAGGTAGACTTTTTATAATCTTCCATAGACACTTGTCATTTAGTGCAGTTCATTTCAATATAATTGATTGACTGTGATTCAGTGATGATATTATAGTACTTTGGCTAATAATATGGATTGAAAGATAAATATTTAGTAATTTTTATAATTAAAAAATAGATCACCATGATGCAACATATAATTTCGATATTTTAAGACATTGTAGACGAGACGTAATAATAATTCATCTTTCATTTGTTTACGTGATGAAAAAAAATTAGGTTTAAAGTGTATGTACCTTGGCTTACATTATCATGTTTTATAGCAAATTGTTTCACCTAAAATAATCAAAAAATTACTTTTCTATTGTGACGACAATAGAACATAATTATTTAACTCTGGCTCAGCGCCAGTGTAAAACGGTAGGTAGGGTCAGGAACTCTATTCTGCGCAGAAATCTATTTTATTCTTGCATACCTAAAATATACATGCCTTCACTTAATTTGTGTGTTATTAGAACTTATTACACACGCTAAGCAACCTCGGATATGTTTATAATTGAGTCAACCTATATGTTTATTAAAAACTAAAGTGACGTACAGCTGTAATTTCAATTGTAATTATTAAACTCTTTAAGGTAAAAAGCTGAGGTAAAAAGCATCATGCAAAGTTAATTTGCTGTTAATTGCTGTGAATATGAAAAAAGCGATCAATTTATAAAAAAATAATCAAAAAGTTTACGTACCTACGAAAAGTTTTTTACATTTATTTATTTATTTTTTAGGCACCTACTTATATAAAATTGTATTTTTTTTATAGTCTTTACCTAGTTATTATATATCATCGTGAATCGTAATTATAATTTACCTTGAGAGTATTATGCACATACGACGTTAAAAATCATGATTTATAAATGTGTGGAAGATTTTTAAAATATACGAAAACTCTGATTTTTATTCTCTTACTGACAGAATTTGAGCAAAAGTGTCGGATGATCTACGCAGTCAAATACTTTTGAGAGATCGCAGAAAGAACTGATTGCATCATGCTTGTTTTCCCATGTTTTATAAATGTGAGTAACTAGCGCTACCCCCGCATCGGTGGTCGATTTCCCTCCAGTCCAACCAAACTGGCTCTGAAGGTTATAGGTGATAAAGTGATGTTGCATCTGATTAAGCATTATCTTTTCAAACACTTTGCGTAAAACTGGCAAAATGGAGATAGGTCTATAATTGCCAGGATCTGTTCTTACCCTCTTTTTAAAGAAAGGAATCAATTAACTAGATTTCATTAAATTTGGAAAAAATACCTTCATCAATGCATTCATTAAAAATTAAAGCTAGGTCTGAGGAATTCTATTTATAATGTTGCTTACTACATAAACGGACATACCCCAGTGATCTTCATATTTTTTAAATTTAGCTGTTTAAATGCATCGACTATATTATGTCTTTGGGGATAAAATGTTTGAATTGAAACTTATGATTACATGGAGCTATACGGATTATATGGACTTGAATTGGACCAGCAGTAAGTTCCAAGGGAATATAAGTAAAAAAAAATATCGAATACATTTACTTTTTCTTCAGATGCGGTAACATTTTTATCGGCATATTTGATTTCACGTATATTTTCTTTCGCATTAGTTCCCCGTTTATTTATTAACGACATTCCATGTCTCTTTTATTTTATTTGGTGCATTACTGATTTTTCTACTAATATAGACAGCTTTAGCCTTTTTGCAAACTCTTTTAAATAATTTTTAACATAATCAACAATGCTAGGGTTAAATTAAATGGTTTTAGCGCATATAAATCGAATAACTTTCTTCTACTTATATAAATACTTGTTTGTACTGCTTTAACCTTAACTTTTTTGATCCAATCTTGCTGAGTATTCCTTAAACACTAGGTATACTAAATAATTTATGGTAGTGATCATCAGGGTTACTTCCAGTGTATACTTATGACTGAAAATAACTTATTTTCTAAATTATTTTTAAGCTTACGAATCTTTTTGGAAGTATTTGGCCTACACATGATTTTATCATCTTTCAAACAGCGGGTGGACTTCTTGACAAAAGATACAAATACACTTGAATAATCAGACGGCAACTTGTTAATAATAGATTTGTAGAAATAACTTATGACTTATATCGGTAAAGAAATTCAATACATGTGGCAGATGTACCTAGCGGTGGTTCTAGTAGGTTCAAGAAAAACGTTTTGTAAGTTATAACATTTAAAAAAGTTTAAGAATTGTGTACTCCTTGGATTCTGCACAAGAATATCAACATTAAAGTCACCACAAATAATTAAAAATATTTTTACTATTTGAAGCTAACTTAAGAACCTGATCCATTACTTTCAATAATCCTTTAAAATCTTTATCAGGTGAACTGTGTACGCATATAATTAAATGATATTCTAGCTCGGCACAGGCTACCCCACAACAGAAAGTCTAACTATGTCATTTCGCTCCTTGCCACGGACTATTTTTTTTTAATTATCATAGAACCACCTCGAGTAGTAGACTTCTGTTAAAGCAGCTAACAATGTCGTAGTTGTTTAGGCTGAACATCATCTCGCTCTCATGCAGCCAATGATCAGTCGAACACAAAATATATATATGTAATTCTTCTAATACTAGTTCAACTAGTGGTTCTTTGCTGGAAAGGCCTTGTATGTTTTGATGAATTACTCTTAGTTCTCGTGGCCTTTCCGTTGTCTGGATGTGCAGTTTAAACCTCTTCACTGAATTTTATTCAAAATCGTTTACTGTAAGGGCAGGTTTGCTCTGGAATGCACTACCAATGTCCATCCGACGTGCTGAAACACTAGCAAGCTGCGGGCGGCGAAGTTAGAGGGGCGGCAAATATATGCGCCTCCCCCCCCCCCCCCCACGCAACCGGTACGGAATGAGGGCGGTTTCTGTTTACGTTTAAAGAAGTATAAAATTTGTTTACTAATCAAAAATTTACAATAGCATCTCGGTCTGAATCTTAACTGACCATTTGGTTCTGTCTGCACCCGGGGGGGGTGCAGACAGAACCAAATGGTCAGACCTTGTAATCTAACTACGAAATAACAATAACATAACCTAACCTACTTTGTGTCAACGAGTGTCAAGAAGGTTGAATGTGTTAATGTATGTAACTTTAAGAAAATATGAAAAGTAATAATTTACGTTAATATTTACACGTGGTTGTTCAAACCACGTGTAAATATTTACTACGTAGTACAATTACCACATTTTTAGAACTTATAGCATTTTTTAAGTGAATAGGCATGAAGAATAAAAAAATATTTTTAACCCATTGGATAGATTATTAAAAAATATTGTACACGTATTTTTTCGTTTCTCTGAGAAACAAAAGATGAGATTGCAGCGCATTGAAATGTCGCATGACGTAACGGCTACGTACGATTTTTACATAGAGGTGACGTTGCAAGCCCCCACTCCTGAACTTTGATGCTTCGTATATTTGTTAATTTTTACTTTTATGGCTAACTGTAAAATACGGGTCCATTATTTTTAGATAATCTAAAAGACGGACTAACTACAATTATTCTTTTCTAACCCTGTCGTCACCCCTTGTATGATTACCTAGTAGGCACTAGGCAGGTAAGTATTAAGTATGGCACCAACATTACAAGTAATGATTCATCATCAATGAGTGGTATAGGTACCTACATAACGACGAAAACGTGACCCAGTATTGCTGTAATTACAGGCGCCACTCTAGGTAGATACCGGGTTACCTATTTTCTGAAAGCTTGTAGTTATTATCATAGTTATTTGTGCATCTAGAAAGCTATATAGGGCAAGAACACTACACTATCACAGTTAAAACATTTTTGAGCGTAAAGATAAAAAAGGCGAATTAAAATAGTAATATGTTGCTAGCCGCATCGCCTATAATTAATACCTGTATGATACAGACCCTCGCCCATTCCCTCGATAAGATTTTTCAATGCGCAGGAAGAGAAGCAGCTGGTATTCTATGTTGTTTCTTTTCTCCCAAACCAGTGTCGTAGACACAACAGCAAGTATTTGCTCTACTTATTAGTCAGCACATCAACGGTCGACTTGCATAATAATAATTACAGATGCAGGTGCAAATATACGTTACTTTTCACTTACCAGGTCGTTGATCGTAACATTTCCGTCACGAATTGATTTTTGTATGTGCAGTAGCACGAAAATAGCTTCCCGGGAGTCGCTGCGTACGCGCCGCCAGTTCAGAGTTTCAGACACTAGCGCCGGACGCCCAACCCGTACCGCCCAACGGTGGCTACAGTGTACGAAAGTAGCTCCACCTCATCCTGGAGTCATATTATTTGCATAACAGTGAAGATTTGCAGTGATAGATTCATGACATAACAAATACTATGTGACTTTGAAGTGATATTTATAGTTTGAATGTCTGGAAACGGTCCAAGTTTATTGTGAACCTTAAATGTGTAAGGGCGCCTGCCCTTTTAAGCCTGGTAATTTCCACTTTACATTTGTATCTTATGCGTGACGTTTTGGTCCTATGTTTTAGAGCTGAGATTAAGGATTAGATTTGTACACCGAAAGAGACCTGTAGTTAGATATATATCTAGCAAACAGTACTTCAACTGCCTTTAGTCATTTATCTACGTGGATAAAACTATATTTTATTTAGATTTTTCTTGATCTACCTAACTTTCCACACGGAATATTAGGAAGATCTTGAATATTGAAGATGACAATTATAAAAAATGGAATAAAACTAATACTCACGGGGTTGGTTAGTTTGAATTATTAATTTATATAAATGACTCTGAAGTCATTAAGTATATAGAATATAATCTCTTATACTAACTTAAAATGATTTGAGTTATTCGTTCAATTTACAAAAACACTAAATAACTTTGCATTATGGTGCTTCCACACTGCTGTTAAATATGTTTACAAACATTTTCTAACATTATAAAAATGCATATTAACCTTGAAATTCAATACTGTTATAAATTGTGGCGAGCCGTTGGTGAGTAACGACACCACGGACCCGTGTGCTCTAGAGAGCCCTCGTCCCCGACGTGTCTTCGTCGGTCGGGGTGGAGACCCAAGAGGGCTCGCAGGGCTCTCAGCTCTGCATTGCCTTAATTGGCCGAGCAGAGAGGAATCGTTAGAGCTGTTGCTCCAGCGGTGGAAGTGTTAAAGGGCATAACGCCGCGAGTAACTTCAGAGAAAGCGCAGCACACCTCTCTACACCCCTGAGTCGCTTGCACCGGTGTTGCTCCTTTGCCGGCAATTATTGGTGGCGCGTTTTAGGGGCCCATCTAGCGGGCGGCAAGCCACCACCTGCCTACAATAGTCTGTAATCATGATTATGGCAGGTGACGTTGCTATTGCAATATCCCAGCATCAGTCCATCCCAATCTCATTCCATAGCCCGAAGACCTATCCCTTTTTCTTGCAATAGATCTTTCTTTTGCCGAAACCTATTCAAGGGTATACCTTTCATAGGTATATTCAGGAATGGGTTTTGGTGGGAGCGCCACATTACATCAACTTCTCCAAAGGGCTCTCTCTACGTGTTGGATCTGTATCCCCACGCAAGCCTCTCAAAGGACCGGGGTGAAAAATCCTGGGAATCAAAAAAAAAAAGAAAAAAAGATGAATAATAAATACTTGTTATAACAAAATTACAACAATAATTTATTTTATTTGAATGTTTGTAAACATTTTAACAGCAGTGTGGGAGCGCCATTAAAGAAACATTAAATCAATAGGAAATTCAGTGTGAGAGTAAATAATATAAAAGCGACTTATCATAAGCTATTTATCACAGATATTTTCATTTTGAGAACGTATGTCCTAATACCTAACTTATTGTTTGTGTCAAATGTCAATCATTAAGTAAACTAAATTATCAGACAACAACAGTACATAGTAAAAAAAAAACGTAATTTTGTCATTTATAAATAGCTACACTACTTACAGATCTGCACTTAAATATTTAACTGATACCAGTTCTACAGAAGTTTTGTTTTTGTTTTTTGATGTTTTTTCCCCTTACTAGCAACAGGTCATCAAAGTGATTGTTTTATCCAATAAAAGATTTTACCATAACTTTTAGTATGAAAGTAATCGAATTATCTTAAATTCATATTGTAAACGTACATTTTCTTAAAATATTTTCAAGATTATGTACTAGCTCTGTGAGCTGTAGGTAGACCTCGCGAGTATACTTAATATAATAAGTTTATTAATTAATATTTGAACAAATGAAAAAAGGGAGTAAAAAGAAATGAAGACTACAAAAAGTTCGAAGTAGATACTGTCCTTTCTATATTTGTCAATCCAATCTTTGAAAGTTCGGAATTATGCATACAGATTACGAGTATATGCATAACTGCTAAGTCATGTATTTAAATTTTAATTCTGAAATAAATTGTTTGCTACGTTCATAAAATGTAACAATAAACCTACAAACGTTAAGAGTTTAGGACTGGACTATAGGTGACGTCATGGAATGACGTCAGGGCCACCGTCTGGATCTGGAGTAGACATCAGTTCCTGGCCATCGTCCAAGATCAGTCACTCAACGGTTTCGTGAGAAATGGGGACAATCCAAGCCATCCATATCCGTTTGACGTGGAAAGCTGTTCGGAAATGCATAAAAAATAACTTGTTTGCTTGCATAAATAAATAATAACATAATAATAATAATAAATTTAACCTATTGACCCCGTAAAAAATCATGAGTAACCTCTTGATTTTTTACGGGGTCAATTAAAGTAATAAACGTCATATTTTTATTTTAGTTATGTGTAAAAGAATCTGCGCATTTTGACTAAAAATTTACATAAAAATATACCTTATAAATAAAAATGAAATAAAATACCGTTTCATTTCAGATCTAATTATGACTGTACAATAAATTAACAACAATGAATAATGGCACTAGAAGAGCCTTGACTGGCTCCATTCATAAAATTAGAGAGTTTGAACTTGAAAAGGTATGTAAATTTATTTCCTTATTTAGTTTTCTGTACATATAAGAACAAGATAATTTCACTTAATTTTGTTTTTTTTAGGTAAGCTTGGTAGAAGAATTTGACATTCTTCAAATAGTTGGTGAAGGATGGTTTGGAAAAATTCTTTTGGTTGAACACAGAGCCTCGGATACAGAAATTGTTCTTAAAGCACTCCCAAAACCATACGTGTCTATCAGAGATTTTTATAGAGAATTTCATTATAGTTTACATTTAAGTGCACATAAAAATATCGTCACTACGTTTGATGTGGCCTTTGAGACAGCAGGATTTTATGTATTCTGTCAAGAATATGCTCCATTAGGTAATTAAATAATAATTAAAGTAAATTTTTATAATAAGTACTTAAGCAAATCAATCTCATATCATGGAAGATATATTATTACAACTAACAGAATTGTATTATAGATATATATAGAATTATAAAAAAATATAATACAGTAACATTATTTTGGTTGATTATAACTTAACGCCAACGTTGTGTAGGTAATAGAATCTTATACATTTATCTCTCTATCGATTGATTTTCACACGCAACGTCACTCCAGTTTTACGCCTTAATCGGTGGTAGATCCAATTAGTAGTAGTATTTTTTCCCAATTACTGCTACTTACATACGTAAATTTGGGTGGCAGCCAAAATAGTGTTTTGAATGAACATACACTAGCTCTTTTCCAGTACCAATGCCATTAAATATTAACACAAATTTATCAAATATTTAGGCCTTTTGTAATGTTTATTGATGTTTGATAGACTAATTTATTCTAAAAACACTTCAGCAGTAATACCGTGGAGAAAAAACAGATGTTTGATTTGACTTAATTTTAATAATTATTAAGTAAAACATGAATTGCATTTCAGGTGACTTAACATCAAATATGTTAGATACTGGAATTGGGGAAATACATACTAAGAGAGTAGCAAAGCAATTATCAGCAGCACTAGAACATTTGCACCAGCGGGAGCTGGTGCACAGAGATGTCAAACTCGACAATATCCTCATATTCAAATCAGATTTCTCGCGAATCAAGCTCTGTGATTTTGGTGAAACTAGAAAAGTTCAATCAGTTGTTAGGAGAAGAAATGAATGGTTACCGTACTCACCGCCTGAAGTTTTATGCTTGGCAATGGATAGCAGTTATAAGTAAGATACTCTTTAAATATTTTATAGTAACTTGTAGGTATTGTACCATTTTAAACATCAAACCCAAAAAAATACTTGTTAAAAATCATGTTACGGTTTTTACATAATATAAGGCCAACAATGTATTTATTATTGAAGTGTTCTAAACAAGAACTTTCATTTGATACCCCACTCGATACAGAAATATTTTTATAGACTTTCACTTTTTTTGTGTGTAAAATACGTTATATACATTTTTTGCATAGAAACTGTAGCCTATGTCACCCGGACAATAATAACGAATTGATTGACATATCATTTGTGAAAATTGGGCAAGCAACTCGGATACTTCGGTGGAACAGACGTACATACCCACATACATACATACAAACATTGACTGCTAAAATCATTACTTATCTTGGCTTTGCCGTAGTTGAGTAAAAAAGATTGCTATTCTAAATCTCTGAAGATTTTTTAACACATATTTCACAAGTATAAAAGCTGATGAAAACACTTGTCGAATATTATCACGTTTTCCGCTGTATCGTACGTTATCGACATAATTATTAGTAAATATAAACAGCATGAAACATTTCTCATAGAAATGTTTATTTCTTTGCTTCCAGAGCACTAATTACACACGATGTTTGGCAGTTTGGAATTGTTATATTCATTTGTCTAACTGGATGTTTACCCTGGCAGAAAGCTGCATTTGACGATCCTAGATATACAAGGTAATCATTTTAAAGTCCAATTTATTTGGGTACTTCTTGTATTCAAATTACAAATTCAATCTCATAAGAAAATACTAAATAACTAATTTCTTTCAGTTACTTTAATTGGTACAATAGTTCAAACCCATTGAAGAAACAGCCAAAACTTTGGAAAATGGTATCATCAAGAGCACAAAAAATGTTTAAGAAATTCATTGAGCCTAAAGAATTTAGAAGAGCTACGAATTTCCAAGAATTATCTCGTTATCTAGATGATCGATGGATGGCCAAAGGATACACCGATAGAGTTGGTAAGTTACTTACTGTTATAAATTTATGTAGTAACCAAAAATTTAGTCTTTTTTTATGTTTTTTTTTTTATTTCATGTTTTGGTTATATACTTACTTACAAAAAAACTTGTTTGATATATCAAACAAGTTTTTTTTTACCAGATTAAAGATAAATATTTTGCTGTGTCGCCTTTATAACGTCACCTTATTTTATATTCCAGCTGGAGGTGATATAGATGAATTATGCCCATCAATGTATAGTTTTCATAGCGATCCCAATGAGAAAAATATTCTATTAAAACATTTCCGGGATAATGGAATCGAAACTACGGTTGATCGGCAAGTTAAGAAACAAAGAATAAGAGAGTGGATACAAAACAGCGTCATCGAAGAAGCTGACGAAGAGGTGAGTTCCTAACATAAAATTACTTTCAAAATTTTATGATTGTTTGGGGAAGGTCTTTGTCTGGCAGTGGCATTGATCTTCATGTGGCTGATATAATGATATTGTTCTTACTCCCAAAATTATTTCCTATTTCAGGAGGAAAGCAATTATGAACCTAGTGTTTACGACGACAGTGATGCCGAGCTAGAAGACAGGTCAAGACCCCATCCAATAGATGAAAGCCATCGAGTAACGTTACGTTATGATACAGAAAAACATATAAATCCAAGAACTGGTGAAGTCATTGAAGGAGTAAAGCAGACACCTGTAGAAAAAAACCCTTTATCTTATGATGTGCAAAATATTGAACCAGTTGCACCGGCAAATGTTGTAAGGAGATATGGCGTTAAAGAAGAAAGTTCAACCCATAGTTCTACTAAAGATAGTGCCTATGGATCGATGGAAGTAAAAGTTAACCCAACAAAATCCAGTTCAGTGAGAACAGAAAATAAACAAATGTCAACATTAGCTAGCCCTACACAAAACTCTCCGAGTAGATCCTTGGCAGGATCTTCAATTAAGCTTACTTCGTCTCCTCTGACAGTTCATGCTCAACGAATTCAAAGGAGTGAAGAGGTGTTTTCTAAGGAAATGGAAAGCCTTAAAGGTAGTTCCTCGACACTTCATTCATTAGGAAATTCCTCAAGATCGAACAGCATTCAAGTGACACGACCCAGCTCATTAGGTAGTGCCTCCGTTGTTAACGGCGATGTAGTAGCTCAGTCAGAAAATGTTAGTACAGCTAAAAAACCTAACAATCCTGTAGTTACCCAAAATGGATTTAGTCCTGGTAAATCACAAAAACAACACTTATCTAGTTCATACATATCTATGAAAAGTTCGATATATAATGAGGTGAATATTCGAAATGAACAAAAGAGTACGTTAGATAACTCTGAAAATCACCATACAACTGATAGTCCATACACATCTATGATGAATATAGTTCAAGGACAAATGAAAATTAACCCCCATGGTAATGAACAAAATAGAAATGTTGTTAATATGTCGGTGAAACCATTTAGTAACACTAGAAAAACATAATTGCTCAATTTTTTTTAACCGTACGTGTCTAATTTTCTACTTTTGTTAAGTCAGTAACAAATTGAAACTTTTAGATTGCAAGAAAATTGAATTAAGTAAGAAGGAGATTCCGTCCAAAATGTAGCAGACGAGCATGGCATTCCACTTCTTTTTTATTCTGGTGGTGGGGATCCATCATTCACTATCATATATATCATGTGTCACTAATGATGTACTTACTGGTACAGTAGTCTTCATAAAATGTCTGGAGATGAACTTTGATAGTCTAAACGCATCATCAAATTGTCTTTTGATGTTTTCTATCTCAAAGACATTACATTTTTTTTTTCAACCTTACAAAGTCATTTCGAAGTTTTTAATTTTTTGAAATATTAGTTGAATTTGCCTGGCAAGTATACTTTTGCTCTAACTTTTATCACATTCTTTGATCACAGAGGACTCCAGTGAGAGCTCGCCGTCTTCTCTGGCAGGCAACGTTGATACGTGGTGATGAGTGAAACAGGTACTCATTACTATAGATTGATGCGTGATGAGATCATTGCCTCAATATATGAAGTTATATTTTGAATTTGTGACTAAACGAAGAGTGGTTTTCTATGGATGCCTTGTTACCAACAATGAAACGACTGTCGATAAGATTTTAAGTACGTGGGTAGGTACAGATTCCATTAAAATGTACATACTTACTTCTCGATTGTAACTGACTTCTCTAATATATACTGGCTATCTATTAGTACAGATTTTATTTTATTAAAGAAATATTAATGTACTTAATAAAGAAAGACAACCTTACATTCAATAAGTTAGGGCGTTACGGACGTTAGTTCTTACAACTTTATTCAAGTTTCAAAGAGTATATAATCACTACGTTTTTTCAAGTTCAACATTTATGTTTTACTGAAATATCATCTGACGTTATGTACCTACCATCAAAATTAATAAATAATCAAAGTTTTATAATTAATTATAATTATTAATACGAAATAAATATTTCGTAGAAAGGTACAGTAAGATTTTTCACTTAAATACATTTTTAAAATTACAGTATTTGCGTATGTCCTTAGTTTATTTTTGTAAAATAAGTTTATTGCCTTTCTTTGACAAATAAAAATGTTTATTAACTATGTCTTTTATTTTTTCGGGAGAGTGGGAGAACATTACTGTAGGCCACAATGGGGCCTTATGGGGATGGTACATAAAATGACACATTTATCAAAATAATAAAGATAAGGCTGTTCAACTAATCTTAGAAATAAATTGGCTGAACAGCTAGTATTTATCGCCTTATTGACCACTAACTGATGCCCGCGACTTCGTTCGCGTGGACTTTATGACTCCGGCGTATTAATATAAATACAAACTAATGAGAGAGAGAGAGAGAGAAACACTTCCACTGGCTTTTTGTTGGCCATTGCGCATTCATCCCAAACGATTAGACAGCAAATGAGAGGTTTAGCCAGTTTAGGCAAGTCGATATCAAAAATTAGGCTCAAACTGATACCGCCTTCACCACATGGAGTTACTCCCAGTTTATTTTATTATATTATGCAACTTTAACCTGATATCATAGATTTCCACATCAGATGATAATCGATTTTAGTAAACAAATATTTATGCAAATAAATTTAACTTCTGTCTGTCTGTCACCAGGCAGACAGTTGAAATTTTTATAGATGTTTTTTTTTTGTTGCCGCTGAACAAAAACATACTAAATACAGAATAAAATAAATATTTATGGGGGCTCCCATACTACAAACGTGATTTTTCATAGATTATGGAACGGAATCCTTCGCGTGCGTCCGACTCACGCTTGGCCAGTTTTATTATACCTCAATAAAAAGTTCTCATCAGACTTAACAACTTTTGCTAAGGCGGCATTTTATTATTTCTTATAGTTTAGCTGGACCATTATAGTTCGGCATCATGTGTTCCATTTTCCAAAATCATTTATAGCCTATATGTTGCCCAGGCTTAACAGCTATTTAACAAAAAAGTTTCATTCGAACCCGTCCAGTATTTCCGGAGATTAGCGTGTACAAACAGACAAACAGACACATTTTTTTTACTGCTTTATTATAGTATAGATTTAAGTAAAAAGACAAAATCTGTCTACCTGATGTTTGGTGATAAATACCAAACAGCATAGTGTTTTAATTGGCTGGATGGTGGAACTGTTAAAGCTTAATAGAATAAATATTGATTTGCGACCCGCTTAGTTTCGATAAAAAAGATTAAAAGAGCATTCAGTGGACAGTCACGCTCGCCGCCACCGAATGCTTTTCATCTTTTACTATCACGTGGCCCATAATGTCAAGTTCACTAAATTATTTCTTAAAACTTTTTTGTGTTTTATCTCAATCGAGAAAAAGATTTCACATTAATGACATCACTAGACCGAAGTGACAGCTCTTTGCTCTGCGCCCCTCTCCTCCATCACCCAGTGTGGCCATATGTGGCAGGCAAGATTCTGCCTTTTCAGTAGGTTTAGCCCTTTATTTTACTCCTTGGCATTTTTGTTTAAAGTTTTAAGCGCTATCCACACATTTCCCGTTGCGAACGTAGCACAGCCGGAACGGAGAAAAATCAGTTACATACATACGATTTGTACGAACTCGTTCACACCAGTGGTGTGATTTTTCTAACGCGGAGTCACTAAACGCACGGTTTTGTCTATGGAAAAACCATTCGTTTAGGTGATTCCGTGTTTGAAAACTGGCACTTCTGGAGTGCTATTTTTCATTTAAGGACTCACCGAAACACAGAACGTGTAGTTTTCCAACTCACCGTTCGCGTGATAAACGATTTGGGCGTATTTTTGAAACCGTCGTGTCAGCCAAAGCCAAAAATAATATTGTCTTACAAAGAAAACATCGAAAATATATTTATGGTTTTCTAAGAATTACACCATGTATAAAAAAGCAACATAAATTGGAACGGATTCTCCATGAAGGGTTTCTTTGACATATCTACGCCATAAATGTCAAAATTACTAGTGGTCGAGACCACTCGTTGCAAACCTTCGCATTATAAGTACAATCATTTCAAAAATGCGCCCGTTTGGAAACGCTCGCGTAAACCATTCGTCTATTTTTGTGAATGTGTGATTTTTTAGATGTGGTAGTATATTACTCTCCTTTACCAAAACTGGCAGAAAATTTAGTAAGAAGATTTATCTACGTTATCGTTATCGTGTATTCAATGATCTAAGATTTTTTTAAAACTATATCGGCATTATTTCGGCATTTTGTGCAGAGTTTGGCAGGATTTGTCAGTTTTGTTGCCTAAGCCGGGTAGGGTTTCTAATTTGAAGTTGTTCACACTGCCATCTTCTGTCCAGCCAGCTTGACCTGTCAAAAGTGTCAAAATTGAAAAGCGCGTAACGCCGACGCGCGTGTATGGGTATATCTATTTTCTGATAAAAAATGGAATTGTGTTTTATCTACTAAAGTTTATACGTCGGTGTCGGTTCAAATATTAGCGAAAGATAATTGTTTACCGTCCTGATTTGTACATTATATTGAAATCAAAACCATGTTTGTGAAATAACGATGGTTTAAGACATAACCTATCAAATTAAATCGGTTTGAATACTAACATTCATATTCCGTTAACATTTGATTAAAATGCAAAAATTACAAGACAGTGTTTTTTCTATTGTCAAAAGAAGTAGTTTATCTCCTGCAGTGTTTAGTTTTCTTCAACCATCTGAAGAAAATCCAGGTAACTATCTAACTACCTTTTATTTGTGTATGACAACATACATATAAATAGTAGCTGTAGGTGTTAAGTTTATACATTTCACGGTCGGAGATCATAAAGCGATTGCATCAACATAGCATCCGTTTTATGACTACATATTTAAAAAGGTTACTGATTTATTACTCAACAGCAAATTTGGGAGACTTGTCTGACTATGTAAAGCAGAATCTGTGTTACTTGTAATATGTAATGCAGAGATGCAGTGGACAACAGTATAAATGTAATCTTTGTAATAAATAAAAACAACTAACTTGTTACAATTTGTTCAATTGAAGGGCTAACAGATAAGACTACACATGTGTTAAATGCATGTATGTTTTTAATTTACAGATAGAACTCCATTAGGGCAGATATTGAGTGACACCAAACATGCCTGGCTGGCCCTTGGTCCTAAGTTTTGTGTTATCGACCTTAGAACTGGTCTTAAAGTTGCAGCAAGGAATTTTGGAACACTAAATGGGTAAGTTTTCTCTGAGACAGTGTGTTTTTTTATTATCTGGATTAAATAAGAACATAAGTAGGGATAATAAACAGTGAAAGGGTGGGCCTCAACCACCACTGGAGAGACGAGGCCTGCAAAGATGTCAAAGCCCTCCAAGAAGATCAGCAAATGGTGCAGAATAGAAAACAGTGGCGTCTTCTGGTGTCAGAGGCCAATATCCACTTAAGACGCTGCGTCTACGCAGTAATCAAATAAGGGCCTAGTTCTACTTTAACTGAGCGAAGCTGCACTGCTTGAACCTACATCTATTGATTCTATTATTCCGATATTAGATGTAAAGGAGGTATATACTTCAGGTATACGAAGAAGTCCTTAGTTCTGTGGTATTTTTTAATGTAGGTTTTCAAGGAGTGTGAGAGGGATAAGGTACTTTGAACAAAAGGTTTCACATAAATTCATGTAATTTCAGCTAGAATTCAAATAAAGGAGCATATATTCAAATGAACATTAAATCTCTGTTGTAAACTGTAAACTGTTGAAAATGGAATTTATATTACTTAATGTGGTTCATACACATAATTGCTGAAATTATTTTCAGCTCTCAAGTATCGGTATCCAGTGTTGTGGAGCTCCCCACTCCATTATCCAGCAACTCACAGCAGCTCATAATCTCGCTCCAATGTGACGATGGGACCGGCATGATCTGTGTGCTACACATCAATGGCTCTCAGATCCTCCGCTGCATACAAACAGAAGTGGTTGTCACGCAGATATCTGTATGTGATGATGTCCCAGATGGACCATTCGGGTGTTACGATGGAGTTGTCATGGCTGGGACAAAGAATGGAGAGATTTTTGTATTTGATCTCTATCGTGCTAGTCTTATTCAAGGTAATAACTTTTAACAGCTGGTGTTGGCACAGATTACACTTTAGAACATTGGTTACTAAGAGATAATTTTACTGTGATGTTATTGTCGCACATTTAATTATTGTATTGTTAGTTTTCACCATCCTGGGATTTCCTTGATTGTTATGTAATTTCATACCACTATCTTGTCATTCTTGTTATGTTTATGAATAGCATGAGGATAAGAAGTACCTGTTTGGTGCCCTCTCTTTCTGTTTTCTGACCTCTTAAACAAATATAGTTATAAGCATTTCTTGTTTCAGCATTGAAAGATATATCACAAGGTTATGAACACCTAGTCCAAAGTGAACAGAATCCAGCCAACCTGACATTCCTGCCATTGAGTGCTATACATCGGCTAGAAGAACAAAGAGACCTGGCCATTGAGAATGAACATCACATTGCTGTATTACTAAATGAGAACTCTTTAGTAGAAGGACAATATTTGTTCCGCAATCCTGATGGATCAATATGTTTAAAAGCTAAAAGAGATCAGATTAGAGTGACTACATTACAGTATATCCCACAGTTGGGAAGTTTAGCAGCAGGATATAATTTTGGAGCATTTCAACTATGGAATATGATTACAATGGACTTGGAATATACATCTCAAGTCAATATGGAATGCCTGCCGGTTACACATTTTGGATTTCAGGTAACATTTATGAGAAAAATTATTTTTCAATTAAAAGGAGATCTATTCTAGAACATAATTTGAAATCAGAATATATTAATATGAATCCAGAGTTCATTAAGATGGTTTTCTTGATGCCCAAAGTCCAAGTCGTGTAGCAGCTGAGGTCTCGGTATCTCGCCAAATTATCACAGGTACTTCTACTTGTCGCGCTTAGGTAGGTTTTCTTCACTTCAGTTCTCTTTAAAGTGATCGCTTTGGTAGCTCGTACTGAACTGGCGTGACGTGCACTCGATCGCCTTTTTATATGCGCCAATTGGACGTCTGCATAATTGTCGAATATTCTCCATACTCGACGAATGTATTTCGATGACGGGAAACGTCGATGCGCCGGTATGTGTGTGTGAGTGCAACCAAGTCAGAAACCGGCCAAACTCTATTTAAGATAACGACATTAGAACCTTGTTTGCACCATTCTGATTTGTTTCTATAAGGTTCTGCTCGCAGACATTTTACGTCTACGTTGGCGACAATTTGTATCCCAAATTATAATATATTTTTCGGGAATAGAAAAAAGAAATTTGCTTCAATCATAGCACTGACTTATAAAAAACCATTAATGATGATTTCCTTTTTAAACTTTTTTTGCAGGAGCCCTGTGATGATCCCAGAGCGTTCTGTTACCTCTGGGTGGTATTCTCAGTCTTAGACAGACTTGAAGAAGAGGAGTTTCCCCTAGCTGTGATGTACTCATTAACTTACCATGGAAAGCGGATGCTTTCTGACACTAAGTGCCTCTATCAGGTTTGTATTTCATTTAGTGTGGAAGCAAAGAGAGTGTAGAAGTTTTCCATACTGATGGTCAAATATGATATGATACACTATATTCTCTTAAGTTCATATTTTGACTGTAAAAACTAGTTATAAGCATTAACTCATGTAATTGTTTTGAAATTACATCATTTCGCCAATATCTGATATGCTGTTTCAAAATAAAAGCTAGACTACGTTTGTACGGGAAAGTCTGATTCTGTCTAGGGTAAGTGTGTCTTAAATATGTACTTCTTTTTGGGCCGGTGTCCCCGGAAGACCAGCGTTGGGGTGTTGTAAAATGCCTCGACACATGCTGAGTGGACGTCGGATTAGCGTCATATTTAGATTATAATGAATGTGCCAATTTGTAAAATTGTAACTGTACATATTTCGCTAATAAACCATATTCTATTCTATTCTAAATAAGTCAGCATTGGCAGTGTGGTTTCAGGCCTTGAGTAACACCATTTTTTTTTCCTGTGGATATTGTAAGTGACTAAGCGCCAATGTCTCGTCTTGTGTAATTCGCTCCATCGTAAAACAATTGCAAATCATTTAATTGGTTTCGAATTCTATTTTTTACACTTGGCACATTCTTTGGCATTCTTGGGTGATCCGATCACTGACATTGTTACATTTGAAGAAGATGAAATTGGAAAGGGTTTGGTTCTGAAGTAGTACAACTAAGCATGCAACCGGGAATGAGCTGATATGGAGAATATGAATATATTTTTATTTTTTTTTAGGATTTTTCCATGGCCACACTGAGGTTCCAAGTGGATCTGGGTTCAATGGAAGAGTCGGTTCCGGCGGTGGGGGGAAAGTGTGTGTCATGTCACACATACTCAGTCAGTTCCACATTGGGAGAGGAAGGAGAAGATAGTAAGTATTTGAATATTTATCCTACATGTCGACAAATCACAAACAATAAAAAAAAAGTGACCTCACTTTTGATCAGTTGTTTTAATGGACCAAGATCCATGGAGTTGCCAGACCTTACTTGTTTTCTCATTAATCATCATTTGTGGTTTGTGGGTGAATAAGTTGGCACTTGATCACCCACGATAGATTTGAGAACAGGGCCGATTTACACCGGTAAATCGGCCCTTTTTTTAAACTAGTGAGCATGCATTTACGTACATGGGCGTACCTAGGGGGGGGGCAGTACCCCCCCGGGTTTTGTTTACGTCCCTACTAATTATCTACTTTTGTCGATAAAAATTAAGAAAAGTAACTTTTTGTTATTTTCAAAACAATATATAACTTCAGAGGCTTCCTAAATTTCTACGCACATATGCGAAAAACGACCACTTTTGCGTTTGCGTGCGTAGAAAAGCTTCACGTTCTCACTTTAAACTGTAAACAGTAGTTCATAAAATAGTTTAAAGGGTTATCTAGAGCCTGGTCAAGACAAAATTTTAAATGATGTCTCCGTTTCCTATCAAATGATTTATTTCAAATGGGGGCAGCACAAAAAATTCAGGTATCCCCTTAACAAGTTTACTTGCTAGGCATTTAAAAAAAAACGAATATTAAGCGTTTACCCCCAAAAACTTTTGAATGACTGACCGATTTTTATCAAACATAGCTAAGAACCACCGCAAGGAAACTTGCCTTCACGTAAAAAAAAACCCATAGAAATCAGTATATCCGTTCAAGAGCTAATTTGTTAGAGACAGACCGTCATTCAGTTCAGCACACTCAGATTCATAAAAACGTGGCTAATGTTGATTTGATCGAAGATAGATTAAATAGGCTTTGTACATGCTCACTGACCATAGAAAATTTGTTAACGGTATGGGCGATTTCTTTACCTGAAGACCCTTGAAAGTTACTTTTTAAATAACTATTGTTTAATTAAAGAATTTATATGAAAACATTAACTTTTTTAATTCATGTTTATTTATTTGATTAGATGCATACATAAAATCTGATTTGCCAGCCCCCTTTAGCCCAGAACTTGATTACGCCCATGTTTACATAGATAGATACATACTAACACTTCTAAGGCTGGAGTTCACCAACATGTTGTTAACTGTAAACAAGCCGTTAAGTGATTTAACAGTCCGTTATAGTTTATATAGTGTTCACCAGCACCTAAACGGCGATAACGTTCGGTTAATCAGCCGTTAAGTTAATGGAGCTTCCCTTCGTCGATTATCTTATCTCTTGATTACGCCCGATTTACGAAAGATTTGACAAGTATTGATTGTACTCTTTGCATTTGATAGTTTTATAGTTATTTAATACAAACTACTATAAATCCTTTGAGGAGACCTATGTCCAGCAGTGGACTTCCTATGGCTGATATGATGATGATGATATGTTTATTAGGATTTTGCATGCAAAAATATATACTTACTTATTAGTACATACTACCTACCAACATTTTTCTAAATACCTTGAAAATGAAACATGTATTTTATTTTATGACAAAATTATTTGAAATCGAAAATTTGGTTGCGCAAGGGGTTGGACGAAAATATTACAAATAATTTAATTTTGTGAATAATGTAGTTCCATGCATTCTTATTTCATCACTCTTCAGTCACCATCACACTTTTCAAAAACATCACTCATTTTTACTTCAAAACAATTTCAAGACCTAACCAGACGCGATGCGTTTCTAGTGTACTGTAATTAATATTAGCGGCCTTTCATAGTCTACTTTGGCAATGAAAGGCATACATCATTTAATAATAGGTCTTTACCTATGAAATTGCCGTTCTGCAGTACTGGCCATTTTAAATCAAAATAATTTTGTGTTTGGCTAAGAATTCTAATTTCAAATTAATTTTATTTTAAAAACATGGAATTCTTTTTCCAAAGGTAGTCTTTTGTTTATTGATTAGGTTACATTTTCTTTGCATTTCAATCTTTTTCGTAAAAATTCGAGTAATTATGGAATATGAGTACCGTCGTGACAGCAACGCGGCACAAGGGACACGCAACATCAACGACGTTTACGGAGCTAACACTACAAACCAACGCACCACCTGTTATTGGTTTACTCGCTTCCGTTCTGGCAATTTTGACCTATAAATGAACCTCGTGGTCGTCCGAAGACTTTGGTCTACAATGACGAATTAAAGGCGATTGTGAAAGCTACACAATCTACGGCTGAATTAGCAGCAGCTTTCGACGTTAGAGTCAAAACAATGTTGGTCCATTTGCGTCAAATTGGCAAGGTAAAAAAGCTTGACAAAAGGGTGCCCCAAGAACTAAATGATCGCCAGCGCGTACTTCGCGTCGAGCCGTGCTTTACACTGCTCAACAGACACACAAATGAAGGAATTTTGAACCGCATTGTTACCTGCGATGAAAAATGGATTCTGTTTGATAACCGCAAGCGCTCAGCAAGTTGGTTGGATTCTGATTCAGCACCTAAACAATGCCCTAAACGAAAACTTATCCCTAGAAAAGTGATGGTCTGTTTGGTGGTCTAGCGCCGGTGCGATTCATCACAGCTTCTTACCAAACGGGGTGAGCATTACTGCAGATGTGTACTGTGAAGAACTGAACACAATGATGGAGAAGCCGGCACATCTCCAACCAGCATTGGTAAATCGCTCCTCTCCGCTGCTCCTGCACGACAACACGCGACCTCATACTGCACAGCAGACGGTCTCCAAGTTGCAAGAACTGGGGTTGGAAGCTCTCCGTCATCCGCCCTACTCACCAGACCTACCTACAGACTACTACTTTTTCCAGAATTTGGATAACTTCTTGGCGGGAAAAAAATTCAATATTCGAGAGGCAGTACAAAATGTCTTTGAAGAATTTGTTGCCTCCCGTCCAGCTGATTTCTTTAAGAAGGGCATCAATAAGCTGCCACTGCGTTGGCAAAGATGCGTTGATTGCATGGGTGAATACTTCGATTAATACAAATAAAAAATACATGAAAAAAATCGTTTAAATTTTTTCATACAAAACGGCAATTTCATAGGTAAAGGCCTAATATTTTATTGGGTATGAGAGTGTTTTTAGAGATGTTTATTAATTATCTAGTTTGACACAAACAAGTTCACACAACACAATAGAGTCAGTCTAAAAGTCAAAAATCATTTATTTATCTTTGGATATTTGTCATCATCATTCATTTTCCTCGCCACTTCCCTATTTGGGGTCGGCTCTGTATGTCAACTGTTTCCACTTCTTATTTGTATCACTTGATAATTGTCAATAGATAGGTACACCTTATAGATTTCACCACATTCACCTTAGACGTTTAAAAATAACATTTTAGAAACACCATTTGCGCTCTATCTTTCGAGATCAAACAAAACAAGTAACAAAATCACCTTACTAGGATTCTCCACCCCCAAAAGCTGAAACCAATAATGATGTTAAATAGAGAATGCAATACAAGACATTGAGTTTGGTACCATTGAAAGCTTTTTTATTTTGTATCATTGTACTATCCCAGGCCAGGTAGCCGATCCGACCCCAACACTACCCGACCATGTTATGTAGTTTCTCCGGTCACTGTTATATATAAGCGTTTGCTTGTCTTCACAATGTGACGGTCGTATATTGTTCAATCTTTTCATTCAATAACTTTCAATTTGTAAATCGATGATTCATTTTGCGTGGTGAACACTCGTTTTCTTAACGGCCGTTTAAACAGGCGTTACAATTTGATGCCCGTTTACGAAACGGCTTTTTAGACAAAGTCGGTGAACTCCAGCCTTAATCGCAACCAGATGATTAGTGAAAAACAAGTAAGGTCTGGCACCACCACGGCTCTTGGTCCATAATGGAAATATTTTTAAAGAATGTAATCAGAAATGAGGACTGATATACTTAAAAAATTTACATACTGGCAAAAATTCTTCCAAAACAATGTGTCACAAAAAGTTGGTATCAGCCCGAAAGGGAGTAAACATACTAATCAATGTGAACAACTTTTTCTATGGGACCGTACAAACATCGCAAAAAAAATCTGCAGCTCCATCTAATATATAAAATTCTCGTGTCACAGTTTTAGTTGCCATACTCCTCCGAAACGGCTTGACCGATTTTGATGAAATTTTTTGTGCTTATCCGGTATCTATGAGAATCGGCCAACATCTATTTTTCATCCCCCTAACTGTTAGGGGTAGTCCACCCCTAAATTTTTTTTTTTTATTTTTTAGACAAAATTTTTAATTTCTATTTTTTTATGATACAACATACAAAAATACATACAATCCTCAATTTTGGCAAAACAACGTTTGCCGGGTCAGCTAGTACAAAATAAATACCTCCCGTGCAAAAATGTATGTTCCATTAAAAATGTTGTTCACATTGATTAGTATGTTTACTCCTTTTCAGTTTGATACCCCCTTTTCGTTACAAGTTGTATATCAGGTAAAAGTTGTATATTGTTAAACTTGAAAATCATTTTGTGGATGTTTTGTAGTAGTACAACAAAACGAAGCTACGCAACTAGTTTTTAATTTTCATATATTTTTTCAGGTATGTTGAACATTTGCCAGTTGGTCTGGGAAGTTTGGGGTGAAAATGCCAATGCTCTTCCACAGTATGGAATGATCGTCTTCGATTTAGACCAATGGTATAAGGATCAAATGCCCTGTAAGTATATCTTTCTTCTACAACTTATATTCAAGCAGGTCAATTGCTCAATCACCTGATTATAAGTTGTTACCAATGTTACCATAGCCTATTTATGGTTAAGTGTTACGCATATGGTCGTGCAGAGGGAACTCCAGTGAGTACCAGATACTGACATATTCAAGATCACCACAGATCCTGATGTGGAAGGGGTATGGCCTGCGAAAACGTCGTTCAAGTTAATGACGTATGTGTTGCAGGTAGAGATTATTCGCAAAATAAATATGTTGTAACCTGATTATTGGTAGAATATAATTTTTCAAAACTAAAAACCGACTTTACCCCCAAATTACACAACCGACTTTGATAAAATTTCTATGGGACCACTTGACAAGTTTAGGGTGGTCCCATAGAAATTTCAAACAAAAAAAATATCGCGACGAAATCGACATGTGTGATTTGTTTGACGTCATCGATTGGTGTTTAGAAAAATCCTAAAAATGCTTTTTTGTTTTATGTAGTGACATGTCGACTGGAAAGCAGTCCATTTATGAGTGCGCATAGTATGGGCGAGTTGGCGGCTGGCAGCGCGCTGGACGCGCGGCTGGCTCCCCATTCGATCACCCCTTACTCCCACGCCACGCGACTCGAGGAGCACTTCTACCCCAACTCGTGGCAGTATGGTAAGAATAAGATCGAATACTTAGTGAGAAAATAATATTTTTAGTTTAAATTTAGTAGCGAGGGGAGAATACTACCCTGAGGTACGCCTGTATCAGCATCGCTTTAATAAAAAATAAATCATCAAAATGTGTCGACTGTAATTTTGTCCTCGAAAAAATGACTAAAATCTGTCATGCATGACTGATTTTAGTCAATAAAAAAAAAAAACTATTTAGAATAACAGACTAAAATATTTCACATAGGCTTAATTACACATCGCCAAAACGTATGTACTTTATTATTTTATTAATTAACTTGTTTCTTGACAGAATGCACATGGCTGTCGACGTCGGAGTGGTGCGTGTCGCGCACGCTGGGCATCCAGCGGCAGGTGCTGGCGGCGCTGGCAGCGGGCGGGCCGGCCGCGCTGCTGCACCCCGCCACGCTATACGGCGCGGCGCGGCAGGCGGGGCTCGCGCCCTTGCTGACTGATTACAGCCCGTGCGCGACTGCGGTGAGCGACGACACCTGATGTTTTTGTATAGGTACCAATACGCAAGTGCTGGCGGCGCTGCTGCGCCCCGCCACGCTATACGGCGCGGCGCGGCAGGCGGGGCTCGCGCCCTTGCTGACTGATTACAGACCGTGCGCGACTGCGGTGAGCGACGACACCTGATGTTTTTGTATAGGTACCAATACGCAAGTGCTGGCGGCGCTGCTGCGCCCCGCCATGCTGTACGGCGCGGCGTGGCGGGCGGGGCTCGCGCCCTTGCTGGCTGATTACAGCCCGTGCGCGACTGCGGTGAGCGACGACACCTGATGTTTTTGTATAGGTACCAATACGCAAGTGCTGGCGGCGCTGCTGCGCCCCGCCATGCTGTACGGCGCGGCGTGGCGGGCGGGGCTCGCGCCCTTGCTGGCTGATTACAGCCCGTGCGCGACTGCGGTGAGCGACGACACCTGATGTTTTTGTATAGGTACCAATACGCAAGTGCTGGCGGCGCTGCTGCGCCCCGCCATGCTGTACGGCGCGGCGCGGCAGGCGGGGCTCGCGCCCTTGCTGGCTGATTACAGCCCGTGCGCGACTGCGGTGAGCGACGACACCTGATGTTTTTGTATACAGGGTGGCCAAAAAGTCGTGGATCAAACGAAACAGGGAGATAAAGGAGGTAATTTCCAACAAAAAATCTTTCCCCAGCATGGCCATAACTTCAATACATTTTTTTTCAAATAAGTGCTCTTAAAGTGAGAAGTAATTTTTTGTAACGCTTTAAAATTTACGGAAAAAAAATCATTGCTCGTTAAGTTTGATACCAAGAGCTGCAATACAATTTTTGTAGTATTGATACATTATCGACTCATAATACAACACCTTTTGTTTTATTGCTTTTAATCAATTTAATTTTTTACTGATTAAATTGTAAAAAAACTCGATAGTTTCATTGAAAAAACTAAAATAATTCATATCTTTTCGTGCAATGAAGTTATGGCCATGCTGGGGAAAGATTTTTTGTTGGAAATTACCTCCTTTATCTCCCTGTTTCGTTTGATCCACGACTTTTTGGCCACCCTGTAGATACCAATACGCAAAAGCTGGCGGCGCTGCTGCACCCCGCTACGCCGTACGGCGCGGTGCGGCTGGCAAGGCTCGCGCCCTTGATGGCTGATTACAGCTAGTGCGCGACTGCGGTGAGCGAGGACAGCTGTTTTTTTTTTGTATAAGTAACAATACGCAAGTGCTGGCGGCGCTGCTGCACCCCGCCACGCTGTACGACGCGGTTATCTTTTGATAATCTTTTTTTCTTTTGGTCCCCGATGACTGAAGACGGATCAATTTTGATTTTTTTATTTTATTTTTTGTTTGAAATGACATACTTGTCAGGTGGTCCTATAGAAATTTTATCAATATCGATTGTGTAGTTTGGTGTTGAAATCGGTGTTTAGTTTTGAAAACTAATAATAAGTAACACCTAACAAAACATACTGAAACTATTTCAAGGGTAGATTCAGTCGGTGATAGTAAACATTTTTCCCTAAGCAATATCTATATATATATAAAAGAAGAAACTGAGTGACTGACTTACTGACTGACATATCAACGCACAGCCCAAACCGCTGGGTCTAAAGACTCCAAATTTAGCACTTAGTTTCCTTATGAGGTCTAGGGGTGACAAAGAAAGAATTTTTCAAAATTCACCCCCTAAGGGGGTGAAACGGGGGTCCAAAGTTTGTATGGAGAAGAAAAGATTAGTTTGACCATTTTATTCGAAACTTTGCAAGAGTACTCCCGACTTAAAGCCGCTGATGTAAGGGCTGGATTTTCGAATAGCCAACTTTATGTGGCTTTCTCCAGGGTTAGTAACGCTTCAGGTCTTTACATATTGGCTCCCGAAGGAAAGACTCCCAACATAATTTAAAAAGAATTAAAATAATATTGACTTTTAACTTCTTACACAGCTACAAGTACATTCTTATCTTTCTCTCTCTCTCTCTCTCTCTATCTCTCATTAGTTTGTATTTATATTAATACGCCGGAGTCATAAAGTCCACGCGAACGAAGTCGCGGGAATCAGCTAGTTCTTGAATAAATTAATAATAAATAGCCGACTTGTTGCGCCGTTCAGCGTTTGTGGTGTACATTTTTATCAAACTTTTCAGATCTGGTGTTTACTGGTCACCATGACTATACTTGCCTAGTACTAATTGAAGAGTGAAGACACAAGCAAACCATGTTTTTCTGTCACCAGGACGAGCAGCGTCGTTTCCTACTGTCAGTGTGTGCGGAAGCGCGACTATCGCGTGTGTTGCGTCGCGCGGCAAAAGACTGGGCCACACACACACACGCCAGCGCGGGCTGCACGCTCGACTTCCTGGTGAGCCTCATCATCATCATTTCAGGATCATCATCACCGCAGGAAGTAAACTGCTGGACATAGCCCCCAAAGAATACATAAATGGTGGATTGGAAGCGGCCTGAGGCGGCTTTGCCTGTTCAGAGATTTCCTGCAACCTCGCGTTAGACGTTTGACTACCTAGTAAGTATATGTCTTACGCTGTCTGTGCTAGCTGGAACGTGGCTACCACACAGGCTGCACTCTCGACTTCCTGGTGAGCATCACCATCATCATCATTTCAGCAAGCAGGAAGTCGACTGCTGGACATAGCCCCCCCCCCCCCAAAGATTAAAATATTGATGGAAAGATCAATCGATCCACGGCCAGGGCAATTTGAAAGTCGGCGTTTTAAACCCCCGACCCAAATGAGGGGTGTTATAAGTTTGATGCTAATGCCTGTCTGTGGCACTGTAGCGCTCGAACGGATGGACCGATTTCGATGCTGTTTTTTTACGTGAAAGCAAGTTCCCTTGTGGTGTTTCTTGCTATGTTTGAGAAAAACGGTTCCGCCGCTTAAAAGTTATTGAGGGTTACAAAGCTTGAAAGTCAGGGCTTTCCCTAAAAAATTATAGACGGCGCTATAAAAGCGGAACTATCTACGATACCAAATCGTATCGGTAGTTCCGCTATTCATTACTAGATGGTGTTTTTGACATTTCTAATAGTGTGTCAACTTGGGTAGGGTAGAGTAACCATCATAACAAATAACCGGCGAAGTGTGAGTTGAACGCGCGTGGAGAGGGTTCCGTAAAATGTCAAAGATTTTTCGTAGGTGAACGTATTATATTGAGTTAACCACTTTATTTTCATTTGATAGAGTCTATAGGTTTTCCTTTCTACAAGCAATGAACTTGATATTGTGTATTTTTCAAAATTTTAGGCTCCCTAGTTTCGGAGATCAGGGGGATTTTCGTCTTCTTTCATGAATAAAATCAAAACTATTTTACAATAATAAAGAAATATATATTAGATCCTCATGATGAGCCCTTTCATTTAAAATATGACACAGTAAGGTTTGCAAAACTTTTTATTTAAATTTCCTAATTTTTCCCCTGAGAATGACCCTTATTTTTCAAAAATATTTTTTTACTTTTCACACCTGTGTTTGGGTCATAGGATTACACCATTCTACCAAATTTCACCTGATTTGATCCAGAAGATTCGGAGCAAATTGGCTGTGACAGACGAACGGACAAACAGACGCACGAGTGATCCTGTAAGGCTTCCGTTTTTTTCATTTTTTGTACGGAACCCTAAAAACTAACAATCTATCCTTCTTTACAGGTGGATTGGTGCTGGACGAGGGCTATAGATCTCAAGGAATATGCGAAAGAGCTAACAGCGCCTCTCTTCGTCTCCTCGTCATTGCCAGATAGGTATGAACTTAAACCTGTTAATTTTGTGTTTGTACGTAGTACAAAACAAAAGGAAAAATGTCCTTTATTACTTTACCTAAGATTTAATAGAAATGGTATAATTTGAATTGTTTTGTAGCTATCAGAATTCTTCATAGTATATATTTGTTTGTATGCTATGTTTAGTTCGTTTGCTAAAATTGTGTACATACAGTCGGCGCGCTACAAAAACAGCGTCTTGTCACAGAATAAGGACTAGTACTTATCTACATAAGTCTTACTCAGAAAAGAAATTCAAAGAAATATCAACTCCATGTGGTTAGCGCTATGGTTTAATTTAGCTTGCATCAGAAGTTCTCACCTCTTCATTTACATACTTACACATCCATTGCAAGCCAATTTCATTCTTATTACTCTGGACAAACGATTCATGTACCTGAATTTTCCCCTTCGAAGTGGTCGCCGCGCGCTTAGTAATAGTAATAATGTAGGTATATTTTCGATACCTAAACGGGGTGTGACACAGGCCTGGTCTTGTGTCGCCTTGGCGGCTGCTACGGTATCATCATTTGAACACATTAAGAGTCCCCTTACCCTAGACAAAATCACACTTTCCCATACAAATAGTCCAATAGTCTAGCTTTTATTTGGAAACGGCGTAATTATATAATTTCAAAGAAATTGCATATATTAAGGCATATAACTAGTTTTCACAGTCAAAATATTGAACTTAAAAGAGAATATAGTCGATCATATCATATTTGACCATCAGTATGGAGAACTCCTACTCTATTTTTTTTTCATGTTCATTTTTGACTGTCAAAAACTAGTTATATGCCTAACTATATGCAATTTCTTTAAAATTACAAAATAGTGCCGAAATCTCACATGTCATTTCAAAATAAAAGCTAGACTACGTTTGTACGGAAAAGTCAGGGGTAAGAGGATTCATAACTGTATGAACAATGTTTATTTTTTTTAAGGAATGTGGTGCGATGCTTAGAGCATTGTGTCCAACAACTGATACAGCTGACAGGACTTTTGGACGCGATTCTCACTAAGTGCTGCAACCTGGTTGTTCCTGATGGTAAGTACAAACATGTTTGGGTTTTGTAGGAGAAACTAAAGGACTAAACAGCCGCGACAAGATTTTTTTTTAACAATGGAAGTCATTTATCAAAATTATTTTTGACTACCGCCATTGAATGCGATAAGAAAAAAAAAACTTACAGTTCATAAATGGTTTTAGTCACGTTTGTGTTTCTCTAAATGTTTGTGCTTAGTGTTTCAGTCGCCACTTAAGACATCGACAGGAAAAGAGAGAGTGGCCTTATTCTAGCCCGGACACTACACGGCTATAGTGTGTATCAATCCTAACAGATACGAATTCTAATAGAGACTCGTGTACGTTCATTTTCCACTACCACCACTTGCTGCTGGTGAAGAAAACTTTGTGAGGAACAAAAGACTCATTAGTTCACTTATAGTGTGTAATAATTATTGTTGCCTCTATACAATGTTCTTTTTAATTAAGTACAAATATTTTAAGGGGTTATTCAGTCCATCATTTTGAACAACTTTGCCCAATAAATGTATATCGAAATACGAAAAAAAATATTTAGGTTCTCATACAAATCGAAGTAGTCACGTGATATCGTTACTATGAAAAATGCAAAAAAAATTTTCGTATTTCGATATATATTTATTGGGAAAAGTTGTTCAAAATGATGGACTGAATCACCTCTTAAAATATTTGTACTTAATTAAAAAGGACATTGTATAACGAACATTGAGCTACGTCAGATGCCTTTGCTTCTGACGTAGCTAAATAAATAGAAATAGCTCAAAGCAAAAAAGTAGTAGGTTGCTCAAAAATCTGAGACTGGTGTCAATGAAAGTTTCCAACAAGTCAAATCAGATACTTTTTTCTAAACGTCAAAACAGACATTTTCTATGGGATTTGTATGAAATCAAGACTAATGACGTCATTGTTTCTTGGAGTCAAATAGTGCTCTTAATATCAGTTTTTCGACAATAATAAATCTAAAATCACTTAAAAATGGATAGGTTTAAAGACAAATGACATTATTTTGCGCCGTTTTATTATCTTAAACGTACCATATTATTTATTTTTAACTTAGGAAACTTTCTTATTACTCAATAAGAACAGATACAAGGGCTATAATTTAGACATGGGTGGATTTAAAGTATTTTTCATGTATATTTCTTGCAGCTCTCAGCGAAATGGAAGAGAAACACAAGGGAATCAGCACCGTGTCTCTTTATTTCCAAGTGGTACAGTGGTTCCTGCGCGTGGGGTTGCTGCCTGAGAGGGGCGACGGCAGCCCCACGCTACCCTATCCTGCCGACCAGATTCGCAGCTTGTATGATAAAAGGTTAATTCCTCCATTTTTAGGGTTCCGTGCACGAATGGTAAAAACGGGACCTTATTACTAAGATTCTGATGTTCGTATGTCTGTCTGCCTGTCACCAGGCTGTATCCCATAGACCGTTATAGCTATTTGAACTGTTGAAATTTTCCCAGATGATGTATTTCTTACCGCTATAACAACAAACACTAAAAACAGAATAAAATAATTATTTAAGTGGGGCTCTCATACAACAAACGTGATTCTTTATAGATAATGGTACGGAACCATTCGTGCGCGAGCCCGACTCGCACTTGGCTGGTTTTTTTTGGCATATCTCTAACAAATAACTTAATATAATTTTATGTTTCTCTTATCTCAGCGTATTCTAAGTTGCATCGTCAGCTGTAATACTGTGAAGCCTGGAGTCCGTCTTTTCGGCTTTTACTTCTTCATGAAATGAAATTTTTATTTCGTGTCTGACATTTGAAATTCAATCAAATGAAGTTATTCGACTGGTTATGTGTCTTTTATGCCGGTCTGTGCAAAAATTTCGAAAAATCATTATACCAAAAGTGATATAATGATTTTTCGAACTCCTCCGAAAAGCACATTAAGCTGATATTCCCGATTGTCATTCTATGGCAGTCGTCAAGGTGTCAGATGCCTATAGTCATGGAAAACACACACATGTAAAACAAACAATAGATATTTGAAAATGAACAAGCTACTTGAATTAGTGATTGTTTTATACCTCCAACTTAAATCCACGACATATTTTTGTATTTGCAGACGTCTTAAATTGCAACGGCTTCAAGAAAACGCCGCAGTAGACGATAAAATCAACAAGCCCTGCTCCCTTCTGTACATTGATCAACTGATCGAAAACGAATTTGATGGGGAGAGGGTCCGAGAGTGAGTATTATTTCATTGTACGGCGTGCTAAAGATTTATTTTATTTTTATTTAGTTAATAAAAAATACAAGAAAAACTTGCTAAACAAGCTTATTTGGCAGGCAAATTAAAATACCCCTGACTTTCAAGCGTTCGCCCCCAATGACTTTTGAACGGCTGAACCGATTTCCATCAAACATAGCTAAGAACCGTCTCGACAGACAATGGTTTCGTTTAAAAAATTGCATTTAAATCGGTCCATTCGTTTAGCAGCTACGATACAGTAGACAGACAAACCGATGTGTCAAATATCAGCCTTTTTTTTGCGTCGGAGTGTTTATTTTTTGCTGAAATTTCAGCCTGTTTACACGGCATGACAGAAAAAATAACACAATACATTTTTTTTTACAGAATGTGGGTGAGAGGTGGCAGTGAATCCTATGGCCTCTACCCGCCTCCGTCGCTGTATTCCCTGCTTCGACTGTATCTATTACCGGAAATAGCGGAGGAACACAAGCACTCCTTGGTGCTCTATTTACTACTTGATTACTCTATGGTTTACGATGAAGTTCGGTGAGTGACATCTCTTTTTTCGATTTACTTCTAGCTCGGTTTGTAAAAACGGAATAAAGGGTCTTCTTTTCGATTTTCTTTTAGAAAACGGAATACGGGAGAATATAAATCTTCTTAGCGTGTTGACTAGTGTTATTTTATATCCTGTTATCTTATTATATATTTCGCACTCCTCTTTTTGGTTGCCTGTAAGAAATTGCTTTGGCAATAAGGCCGCCTCTTGTACCTCAATATATGTTGTCATTATTTATAAGTATTTCGAAATAATAAATGTCTTTTGGTGTCACAAAGTTTTTTGTATTGTATTGTATTTATTCATGATATTTCGGGCCTGATACTGTGGATATATAGTTCAAACCACAGATCTGTATCTGAGGATCAAACGAATGTAACGATATCACCCAACATCGGACTTGTTTCGTCTCTGTTTGGTTCCTAAAATTTAAAGTTCGTTTCAATCAGATCACCTACAAAGAGTTTTTAACTATAACGCATTATAGTTTTAACTATTTTGTATAACTTTATTTTTGCATTTGTCATTTTCTTGCAGATACGAGGCAGTGATTCGCAGACTAATGCAATTCCCAACAATGTTCGGATTGAGTAACACGGCAATCAAAGCGACGCAAGCGTTCTGGCATCTAGACCACAGGGATTTTGATGTAAGTAGTACGTAAAGTATTTGGTACTCAAATATTTTAGTATTTTTAATGCTTTTAGACTAACAATGCCTTAAATTTAGATGCTATTGTTAAAATGTATTCTGTTTGATATAATTAATTATCTAACAAGCAATGTGATAGTTTAAGATAGGCCAGCCTAGGAAAAAATATTTAAAATCGGAAAAAATGGCTAATACATATTTTTGCCAAACTCCAATCCAAACATCGTTATTGAGATCACAAGTCGTATCGTCTTACCATGTTTTGAAATGCTAAAATTAGAATCCGTTCGTTGATAAAAAATTCTTGCGAAACACGACCAGATTGTCATATTTTCAAGAGTGTAAGTGATTTACAATGATTTTAACAAACAAAATATTTTTTGCAGTTCGCTCTCGATCAACTCCAATGCCTAACTGGCAACACTCTGACCGACTGGCAACACAGCGTCGTCCTATCCTCTCTACTTGCACAAAAGAAAATGCAAGCCGCTCTACAATACTTGCACGTTCGGAAACCCGCTCCCATACAGAATTTGAAAGAGACTATTAGTGCCGGGAAACTTAGTGACTGGCAAGCCAGTTGTAACTTGTACTTGGCGAGACAGCTTTTGGGAGAAGCTATAGATGTGGTCCGAGTCTGTGCTGAATATTCTGCCAGTAGAGAAGAGAGGGAAAGAGTTCTCATTTTCTTCTTCAAAGGTAACATCAACACATTTTATATAGAACTTTATGACTCTTGAAATAAGATTCTATTTACATACTTACGGAATGTTAAGGAGAGAGTAGTAAGGCTGGAAAACTGAGTATCTGGCAAGGCAGTTGTAATTTTTGTTAGGCTGAATATTCTGCCAATAGAGAAAAGAGGGAAAGAGTTCGCATTTTCTTCTTTAAAGGTAACATTTACACATTTAATATTTTTTATTTATATTATATTGAACTTTCTGACTCTTGGAATAAGAGAGTATTAGGGCTGGAAAACTTAGTGACAGATGATATAATTAGTTAGTATGTATGTAATATTTTTGTAATTAGCAACAAATTAGATTGGTAATATAAGTAGGTATTTTTCTTCGAATTCAATATGCACTTGCGCACATATAGTGATTTTGATGTTTTAGTAATTTAATCAAGTATTCGCATTCAGAACGTGTGTTTTGGTTAAGTGGAACTGATGAAGAACACCAAAAATTTAAGTTCAATGCGACACAAATAATTTAAACAAAAAAGGCGGACTTCAAAGCATTTTGTACAAATTCCCGGCACGTAGGTTGAACCAATATGGCGGTTATCAGCGCAGGTACAAATAATGCGCCGACAACCACCATTTTGGTTCAATTTACGTGTCGGGAATTTGTACAAAAATGCTTTGAAGGCCGCCATTTTTGTTTAACTTATTTGTGTCGCATTGTAGCTTTTTTACACGTCTTTATTACCTTAACTGGTATGTAACGGAATCTTCGAACGCGATTTCCAGGCAGTTCAAAACGTCAGATTAATATGAAATTTTGCATACCTATCATGGACCGATGACAGTGCGATAATTTAAAAAGTTTTTTAACCGACTTCATAAAAGGGGGAAGTTTCTCAATTCGACCGTATTTTTTAATGTGTGTTTGCAGATAACTTCGTCTTTTATAAACCGATTTTGATGATTCTGTTTTTTTTTAAAAAAGAGATATCCCAACGGTGGTCCCATAGAAAATTTTTCAAAATCGGTTGTGTAATTAATTTGAGGGCGAAGTCGAGTTTTAGTTTAAAAAAAAATGTATGTATTATAAGTTTTTCAAACAATAATTTATTTTCTTAAAAATTACTCCTCACTTCTAGGTTGCCGCAACACTGGGCAGCTGTCGAAAGTCCTGCAACTGCCCCTCCAGCCCTTCGAAGAGGAAGTGTTCATCAAGTACCTGAAGGATTGCGAAGAGCCGCAGACTTCCGATATTCTGATCATGTACTTTTTACAACAAGCCAGGTAATACTCCGCCAACCATTTTTCTTTAAAACTTATAAAAATTGACATTTTTTTCTTACAATCTGAACAATAAATTAGTTTTTTTTGTCTGTGTACATACAAAAATAAGTTCCTGAACTCTGGTCTTACATTTACTAACATTATGACTGTCATCTAATGATTTCATTTGGCGGGATCAATAGCCTAACGTGTCTTCCAAAACACGAAAGAATTAATAAAGATGTAGCACTTATACCTTACTTAGGTCCTTAGTCTCTGCCTACCCCTGTGGGAAACAGGCGTGATAATATGTATGTATGTATGTAGCACTTATATACACCTGACAATATCATAATGAAAAAAAAATAACAAATATATACATCATTTTAAACACGAAAGCCTAATATTTTTATGTAAATAAATAAATATATAGGGACAAATAACACTGATTGAACTTGCCCCAAAGTAAGTTCTAGACTTATGGGATGCTAACTCAACGATACTATATTTTATAACAAATACATATATAGATAAACATCCAAGACCCTGGACAATTTGGAAAAGGCCATTTTCCAACGTGCCCTGACCGGGGATCGAACCCGGGACCTCTGGGTGGCGGACTAGCATGGTGACCACTACGCCACGGGGGTCTTCAATAAACATATCACTGGAGTACAATCCAGATCAAAAATGTATAATATAACATTGTTACTTCGAAACATGAATTGGCTGTCATCTATTTATATTTCTAATAAATAAAATGTCAGGAGTTTATTTTCTACATATATTTCTTACAGATACCTAGAAGCGGAACAGTACAACAACAAGATAAAACAGTCCAAAGGCAAGCAGAAGGACCTAGCGAGATCGGCTGAATCGCTGGCGGATATGATAGACCGGGAGAGTGCTAGGGATACCCTCGTAGACGTCGTCTGTGGGTCTTTGCCGGCTATAGCGACCAATGTGGCTAAATGTGCGTTTACAGAGAGAGATCTTATGCCGCATGGTAAGTTTTTTGACTTTTACAAGAACTACAGAAAATGTCAATGTAATCTGTGAATTTTGTGAAGAACGATTACCGGATATGATGGATCGGGAAAGTGCTAGGGATACTTGTAGATGTTGTCTGTCAGTCTTTGCCGGTTATAGCAACCAATGTGGCTAAATGTGCGTTCACGGAGAGGGATCTTATGCCGCATGGTAAGTTTTTATTTTATCTTATACTAGATCCACAGAAAATATTATTGTAATCTGTGAATTTTGTGATGGAGCGTAGTACGATAACATGTTAAAATTAAAACATTCCCAAAGCCAAGCAAAAAGATCTAGTTATGTCATCAGAATGATAGACCGGGAGAGTGCAAGGGACATTCTCGTAGATGTCTGTCTTGGCCGGTTGTAGCGACCAATGTGGCTAAATGCGCGTTCACGGAGAGAGATCTCATGTCGCACGGTAAATTTTTAAACTTTTACTAGATCCACAGAAAATGTCAATGTAATCAGATCTTTAAATTTTGTGATTTAGCGTACAAAGCAGTCCTAAAGCCAAGACCAAAGATCTAGCGAAGTCATCAGTATGATTAGTGGATATGATAGGCGCCGTCCTATTGCCATCGCTCGCGCGATGGTGCGATGCGATTGCATCGTCCGCTCGCTTGATGAGAAATTGTGTCCTATTTTGAAGCGATGAGATCACTTTAGAAATGGCTCTTAAAAACAGCGATGCACAGTTTATGCGGTCGAGCAATAGTTTTTTACACACACCACATAATATTGTATAAAAACTGAAATCAGTGCAGTGAATTTTACAATCAGTATTTCGACGTACGCCAAAACGAAGATTTTTACGAATATGAAACATTTTATTACATCGGTAATGGAATGTAATGGAACATGACCGTTCCTTGGAGAAAGTTGTTAGGTTTCATGAGCGCATACCGTGGTACCCGTCCCTTGCCTCTTCCCGTCCCCTTGGTCGCGCGAGCGCCATTAGGACATTCATTTCTGATCAGTGTGTTTGATCAGACAATCGTACGATCTATACGATGCGTCGATAATCGCACGACGAAAACCAGACAATTCGGTCGCATCGCATGATCGCGCGAGCGATGACAATAGGACGTCCCGTAGATATGAGTATTTTGCATGTCGTTCGATCATCGCACGCATGATCGCGCAAGAGATGACAATAGGACGGCGCCATAGACCGGGAGAGTGCTAAGGATACAATCGTATACGTCGTCTGTGGGTCTTTGCCGGCTATAGCGACCAATGTGGCTAAATGTGCGTTCACGGAGAGAGATCTTATGCCGCATGATAAGTTTTTAGCCAGAGCCATTTACCTTACTATAACTATTTAAAATAAAGACAAAATTGCTAATAGTTGACGTTTTCCTTAATGAATTTGGAGAAAAACGCGAAAACTTCCTATGATTATATTTATTTACTACAGAACTGTGATCTTTTTCGAGAGTCTTGCAAATGTCCTAAGTCCAATTTTTGCAAGTGCAGCTGAGCTCCAGGCACATAATAAGTACTAGTACTCACGTTCATGAGTCTTACTCAAAAAAGAAATTCAAAGAAATATCTACTCAATGTGGTTAGCGCAATGATTTAATTTAGCTCGCGTCAGAACTCCTCATCTTTTTGTTTAGATACCTAGACATCCATTGTAAGCCAATTTCGTTCTTATTACTCTGGAAAACAATTTATGTAACTGAATTTTTCCCTTCGAAGTGGTCGCCGCGCGCATAGTAATAATGTAGGTATATTTTCGATACCTAAACGGAGAGTGACATAGGCCTGCTCCAGGTAGCTCGCCGAGGTTGTCGCCGGTTCGCCACTTGTCGCACTTAAAACATTTCCTTCGCTTCGAAGTGATCGCTATTCGCTTTTGTAGTTTGTATCGAACTAGCGTGGCGAACACTTTGTTCCCATTTTATATGCGCCGGTAAAGATGTCTGTCTACACTATTCTTGAATATTCCCCATACTTGAATAATAGTTTCTATGCCCGAAAACATTGAGTAACATAATTATACCTATCATGTGGGTGGAAGAATCCACACATACAACTCTAAATTTAATGACGTAATACATAAGGTCTAGTTTCTCATGCATATTATAACTCATTTCTTTGGACTCCTGCCCGCGAATCTTCCGCGTCTATCTCTTTCGCGGCAAACGAATAAATTGAACCTTTTATTTTCAGTTATCGCTCCGAAGCCGATGTCTGTGTTTGTAAAAGCTAAATCGCCGAAAAATACTTTCACCTACAAATCTTCATTCATTCAGGTAAAAATTGAACAACTTGTAATTTTTCATATGTTAACGTCAACAATTATAATAATAATAATAGGTATAGCCTTTATTCAGACAGTATTTTTTTACAATCCATGCTTAAATCTATGCACTTATACACTGTCATCGCCTCCTTTGTCTGTATGCCATAAGTTGGCAAAAGCCTCCGCCAACTGCCTCCAGTTCTCTCTATCCTTAGCCACTCTGGTCCATGTGCTGCCTGCAACAGCTTTAATGTCGTCCACGTCAAGAACTACCTATTATGAAATCAAAGAAAAAATTGAGGATTATCAAGTGATACAAATATCCAAAGATGAACAAATGATTTTTGACTTTTCGTTAGTGGCCACTATCATGCTAAAGTGGCCTTGGGCACTGTCTGCTTAGAGCTGCAAGACCCAAAATGCTCTGTCTGCCCCAAAAGTGATATATTATGATCGGTCGTTTCTACAGGATACTATTGAGAACGCAAGTGAGACTTGGGTGAACAAGCCCCAAATGCGGCGCGGCATCAAGAGAGCGCTTCAAGTGGAAGAAACCCCGTTTATTTGCACTCCTAAACTGTCACGAACTAGAAGGTAAGAACAGTTTATTCTATGTATAATAAATAAATAAGTATATATGGGGACAAATTATACTGATTGAGCTAGCCCCATAGTAAGAGATTTGTGTTATGGGATACTAACTGAACGAACCTTTGTACAACATTTATTTTATGTGTTCTCTGTATACATTTTCCGTGTACATAAATTGTTTTTTACAGTTTTGACAGCAGCCATGAACAAGTAATTACTGTCATTGTTGCAATTTTAACATTAAAAAAATAAGTTATGGTAAAAATAATAAGTTGTCTTTTATATGTTGGTTCGATTCCAATTAATATGTGTAATGTTGGCAACATGACGATTTCATGACTCACAACCGTCACACAACACCCGTAACATTTCTATTCAATACAATATGTAACAAAAACCCTGTCCGATCCTTGTAGGAGCAACTAAGACCGTCAATATACACAACTCTTCCTATGGAACCAATGCTTGAAACTCGAAAATAAAATGACATTTTCATACAAAAGTGTTTGGGCGGCCCGGCAATTTATATATTAATTAATACAAGGATCGGACAGGGTTTTTGTTACATATTGTATAGTGGCATGTTTAATTCATAAAGAAAGTCGGACTATCCACTATAATCTAACAAAATGTTACTGGTTTTCTCAGTGTATTCGCCGAGCAGGCATCCGACGCCGCCACGCCGCCAAAGCGCTCCAAAATGGACGACAGCGCGCGTACGCCCCGCGACAGCGCCGTCAAAGTTAGCGCGGAAGTGAGCCGACAGATGGCGACACTCTTAGACATGCCGGAGGTGCACACTCCACAGAAGATGTACAGCAGATCCGGCGCTGGTACACCACATAGTATCCTCAAGGTACGTTATAGCCACCACTAAGGTACTAATGAAACCTATTGGATCTGGTTCGATCAATCACCGTCTACAGGCCAGGAGTGGCAACAGGATAGTGGATAATTTATTTGATTATTGCAGAGTATTTATACTTAAACATTGTACATTGTTATAATGAATTTACTCGTCCAGTTAGCATGTAATGTGCTTAATTAACAATAGTAGATTGTGCTACAAGGGGATAAGGTAATTAATATTTTGAAGGCAAGGGCGCTTCTTTGAATCCAGAGCGAAACGAAGGATTCCACAGTTGAATCACGAGCGGAGCGAGTGATTCTACGGTGGAATCCTGAGTGTAGCGAGGAATTCATGCATATCGCCCGAGATAAAAATATTACCGTGCCCGAGTAGCACACTCTACTTTTCATCTCCATCTATGAGAAAAACTAGCAAATACAAAACAGAATATAAAGAAAAGTAGAGCACCAATACCTAACAGACTTCAACCGACAATTTAATACTAACCTTTGTTTGGTGTCGTTTTCATACAATAAATATTAAGAAATAATTTTTCGAACACCACCAACTTAAGATAAAATGTTCACTGGTTCTTTGTTTGTGTGGTCCTTCATATCTTTTTATTTTTATAAGAAAACTTGATAACTATTCACTATTGGCTTAAACTCTCGTAGTAAAAGTATTTATATTTACAAAATTTGAAAATAAGCAGTAAGATTAAAAGAAAATTGAGGTTCAAATATTATAACACAAAGACTGGAAATGATAAAAACAATTATAATAAATACAATAAACTATTTAGAAAATGTACTGCTATGTCTAAGAAATTGATGAACCAAAAATATGTAACAACTAGTAAAAATGTTTGTAAGGCAACTTGGAATGTAATTAAAAATGAAACAAATAAACAATTCAAATAAGAATTCATTAATCAAATTGGTTATAAAAATAAAAGCATTACTGATCCCATGGAGATAGCCACAACATTTAATAACTTTTTCATACAAGAAACAAATAAAATAAACTATAATTTAGAGAATACAACTCGTAATAATACGAGAAATAGTATTTTTCTTAAACCTGTAAACTCGAGGGATATCACAAAAATTATTCTTTCGTTAAAAAATACTAATTCGGAAGGGTATGATTCAATATGCACCAAAGTCATTAAATACTGTAAAGAGGAATTAAGTCATGTATTATCATTCCTAGTAAATTTATCATTACAGACAGGTGTTTTTCCAGATAAACTCAAAGTTTCCTTGATAAAACCACTTCATAAAAAAGGAAATAAATCAAACTTATCAAACTTTAGACCAGTTGCATTACCCTCCATCTTTTCAAAAATTTTTGAAATAGTAATGCATGAGCAGTTGTCTGAATTCTTTTATAAATTTAATATAATAAATCACAATCAATACGGTTTTCAAAAAAATAAATCTACAACGCATGCTACCTTTAATTTAATAAATAATGTTTTGAATAATGTTAATGAAAAGAAGTTTACGTCTGTACTGTTCTTAGACATGACGAAAGCATTTGATTTTGTTCCTCATAAATTATTATTAGACAAATTAGAATGCAAAGGCATAAGGGGTCCGGCCTTAAATTGGATTAAATCAAATTTGTCTGATAGAGTCCAATGTGTAGAAGTTGAACAAGTGGATAAAAATGCGATTGTTCAAACTTATAGATCAGATGCAAAACAAAATAAATTTGGTGTGCCACAAGGAAGTGTTTTAGGGCCACTTTTGTTTATATTTTATATTAATGACTTGATAGATAATATTGACCAAAAAACAATCTTATTTGCTGATGACATATCAATCATAATTACCACTGAAAAAAATTCTACCTTACAACAACACAAAAATGACATTCTTAAAAATTTACAATTAGTAGTTGATTGGTTAAGTAAAAATAATTTAAAAATAAATATATCAAAAACAAAACTAATGAATTTTAATAATTTTAAAAATCAACCAATTGACATTAATTTTGACGGACAAGTTCTAAAGAATGCAAGTAATACGACTTATTTAAGTTTAATTATTGATACGAAGTTAAATTGGAAGCGACAAATACACAAAGTCTGTGATAATATAAACAAATTTGCATATGCCATTTCTAAACTGAATAGAGTAACAAATAAAAATACAGCTTTAACAGCGTATTTTGGATATGTAGAGTCTATAATAAGATATGGTTTAATTATGTGGGGAAATAGTACTAATATACAAAGAGTGTTTCGCGCACAGAAGAGATGCATCAGGGCAATTTGCAACATACCATCATATATTTCAAGTAAACCTTGTTTCAAATCACTAAATATACTAACTCTGCCATGCTTATATATTTTAGAAATAAGCATCTTTGTGAAACAAAATGCGCATTTATTTGTTCAAGCTAGACATTTCTTCTTACGAACAACACGAAATTGTAATAGACTTGTATTAAATCTAGTGCCAAAAAGTGAAAAATATAAAAATAACTGCTATGCCATGTGTAAAGAGATTTATAATAAATTGCCATCTGCACTAAAAGAGCTCCCGTTAAATAAATTTAAATCATGTCTGCGCAAATGGCTGCTTAAAAGAAAGTTTTATTCAATTAAGGAGTTTTTAGAATGTAAAGATAAAGATTATGAATTCGATGCATGAATAAATTAATGATGTATACGTTAGAAAACTTTAATTTGCATGCTATTTAATATGGCTAAATAGGCTTAAACTACTTTTTCAAATTGTATTTTTTTAAACACCTGTACTGTACACCCTATTTATTGCAAATAAAATATTATCTTATCTTATCTTATCTAAAAATAATTACATTTCAATACAAATAAATTCTAGGACTGTAAAAAACTAAAACTTCTGTAAATACTTGAATCAAAGGGAAAAACTGTGCTTTTTAATTATACTTATTTCTTTTTCCGAAGCAAAGAACATAAAAAAAATTAACCTACATTCATCCAGGTTGAACGATATGTATTCCAAATTTAAAAAATCACGAAGTCTGTGCCAATTATTTTTTATTTTAAAACAAATTTCTTTTTTTTTTTTGCTGGACTGCCAACATTATTTTTGATTCTACATAGATTACACTCGTGTTCTGTTTTCAAATTGGTTTTAATCCCTAGAGATCTTCTTTTTCACGTTTTGAGGGAATAACCAGTAACTTTAGCTCCAAATGTTTTAGGATGAAAACATCGTTTTTTGAGTAGATGAGATGAAAAATAAATTATTTGCTTATCGATTACTTATATATCCTTGTGCACATCACGTACGCTTATAAACATGCTGTCATATACGTCAAACACAGAAAATCTCAGATTTGTTCACATATAAACTAAAATGGATAAGGAACAGCGTGCATACTCCATCTTTAAAGGCAACACAGAACTATGTTACGAGCACTACGAAGGTCTCTATCTGATGGACCGATTACAAATGTTCAGTCATCATGATTGACCAACTCAAATCTGTTTGTCTTATATTTTTATATATATTTTTATATTGTAATATTCGTGTCCAAAGAGACAACACAAGACAATTGTTTTCATTTGCAGATAAAACGCGAAGGCGTTGACCGTGATTTGGTGTCTCCAACGGACTCCCGGTACCTAGGCGACAGCGAGGACGAACTGGCTGAAACTGCTAGCAACCACACACACTACAGTGACGCCAACAAGTATGTAACATCATCATTATCCGAGCGTATTCCCGGTTGCATCCTCAGCGGTACCGCTCTAGAGCCCGGGTCCGCTACCTAATCAAGAAGATTTGACGAGGTTACTGGTTTTTGCACAGAGCGACTGCCGTTTGACCTGCGCAACTCAAAAAGTAGACCAGAACCAATAATTGGATAGGTTCGACCAAACGCTAGATGGCGTTTGGATTTATACATGCCTTTCGAAGCAAGGAATCATCTTTCTTTTTGGATAATCAACTTTTTACAAAGTATGATTCAACTTTATTGCCAACAACTACTTTTAAACTATCTTAACTAAATTAATTTGTACGAAAAGAGGAGCGTAGCTGGGTAGTTAAAATCATACACGTGAGACGGACAACATAACTATTTCCCATGTGAATCTTGCACACTGAATGAGATAATGCCTGTTACAGACAATGCATTGGTTTTCGCTAAGCACTGTAAAGTGGAAGAGGCCTTTATTCCAGCAGTGACTGTAAAGAAGAAGAAAAGAGTAGCTACGCTATTCAGAAATCTCTATGAAATTCCAGACACCTTCGCTTCACCATACCTACGGCATCCGAATCTGGATCAACCCCGTCGCCACATCAACTCGAAGCGACAGAGAGCGAGATATTGGCCGCTGCCAGCGAGAAAGAGCCGGACGTAGTGCCTGATTTCACCTCCGCTAGGCATACCACACCGGCACATTCTATTGTAAGTTTTTAAACATGAGAATTTGCAGTGATGTAATTATAACAGCAAATGACTGTGGTACTGATAACTAATTATAACAGCAAGTGACTGCGGTACTGATCCCCAAGAAAACAGAAAATGCGTGTAACGGCGTAACCCGGAAATCATTATAGGTTTTCCCCTCGTAGCGTGCCCTATAGAACTTTGTTCTAATAAAGAATAAACTCAGTTGAGAGGCCGTCCACATATTATGTCACGCAGAATTTCGACTTTTCGAACCCCCTTTGTCACTCTTAATTCAACATTTGGCATGACCCCTGCCCCCATCGCTGTGATATAATGTGTGTCCCCTAATAGAAAACTTTGTCCACTAAATACCAAACTCTTTTCCTACTATAAACACTTGAATTTATTACGAAAAAAATAAAAATTTGATAAAATACCTATAAATTAATTTAGTTGTTGAAAGTGAAAAAATAAAAACACATTTCATATCCATTAAAATAAAACCACAGATACCCATGTCACAAACCATGTGTAGTAGATATATTTCTGGTTTTGAATTACAAAGTAACAAAATATATGCCAATTATTTTTTTCTTGTTCATAGTCTGAAAGCCATGAGCTAGAATCCCCACCCAAGAAGCAAGCTACAGAGGAAAGAATGAGTACTAAGAAATTGTATAAGGACACGGTTCGTGCAAGGTAAATGAACTGCTTCTTCTGTTGTTTCTCAAAAAACACAATCAATGTGCCTGAACAAAAATTCAGGGTGAATTTTTAACATAATATTCTGCCATAAGTACCTTCTTTCGAAATAAAAATCAAAGATATCAGGCCGACATGCATACCGTCAATTCAATGTCACCATTTAAATGTCACCGCCCGCTACCCGGTGACAGGCGGGTGGCGGCCGGGGGATGGCAACAGCCGCGCGTGTTGTTCTTCTGCACTAGCGCTTTGGAGGCGGCAGTAAACTTAGCTCTGAGTAACTTTTTGACGTCAACAATTATTGTGCAATAAAACAAAGTGACGATTATTAAGAGATATTATAAATATCCTATGATAATAAAGATATATTTGAATTGAATTGTTGTAAAGTCAAATTAGAAATCTACGAGAATTTCGTTTTACAAAAAAAAATGTTACGGTACGGTATTCTATTAGTGATTCAGATTCCAAAATTCTGTTTTAGCTAGAGGGTATAAAATCAACCTATATTAGTCAAATCAGTAGATTTTTAATTTATTTTCCAACTTTCCAGACGTTCCCTCTCAATATCCGCAAACAGCAGTCTCTCCGACGACCCCAACACCTCCATAGAAAGCATCGCCGACATCCCCATCACGCTCATAAACCCGAGGTATTCTGGAAGACGACGACTAGAGCCGATGGAGACCGAGACGCGAGAGAGCGAGAAAGAGACGACGCGAGAGAGGGAGAAAGATACTCAAGACGTAGAAGAGAAAGAGATGCGAGATGAAGGTGTCAAAGTGGTTGAGATGCCTAAGACGCCGAAAGGAAGACGCGGTATTAGAGCTGTTAGTGGGGAAAGTACGCCTTTAATTAACAGGTAAAATAAGATTTATAGTTATTGGTGTTAGAGGCCAACACTTAAGTTGAGCAGGACAGAAAACATCCAGAACTGTTTGTCTTTAACTTATTTCTTATCTAGTTTGTGTGTGAGGAGCTTGGTGGCTTGCGGCAGTATGCTTTACTAGCGCTTTCGTAAGTTAGCGACACCGCGTGGTCCGCACTTAAATGGGTGACTACAAGTGACAAAAATTTCTTGATCTCTGTGCTTCAGAAGGCACGTAAAGCCGTTGGTCTTGGTCATCATCAATCAATCAAGTGGTGGTAGTCAAAAATGACCGTACATGATAAGAACTTGTGCCTCACAGACGCAGTTCAAATAGATACGAGTATATAGATAGACTCATTTATTTGCTGCTATAAGACACATACAAAAAAAAAATACACAAATCAGACAAAAAAAGAAAATAAGCTTCTACCTACTTGTACAATTTTCAATGTGTGTGCTACAGCAATACAAATTTCTAAACTGCTTAGCCACCACTGCTTTATCTTTCACTGTACTTTATCTTACACAGTTTTAATGAGGATAAGAGAGCAGCTCCATGGCAGAAATTCTGATAAACATAAGATAAACACGACAAACAAAAATAATTCTGACGTCAATGTTAGCTACTAAGGACACGAATACAAAACAAAAGGTGTGATTTTTTATTTTCAGAAGTCGATCTGTGACGCCCGAGCGATTAGATTCGCCTATCAGTCCAGCGCGCACCGGTAGAAGAACAAGGTAAAATACACACTAATCTTAACTTCTCTGAACTCTGAACAAAGGTACACTTGCCGCGTGCCTTTCGTGGCAATACCGCGCCGCAAGTCGCGTGGTTCTAGAGTCATATCATACGAAACCATAGTGTTACGAAACTGGGGATCGTTTGGAGAAAAACGCCAATGGTGGTATGAGGGTCTCTATTCACTACGGAACCCAAGGTTTACACGTGAAGATGGTCTTCCTGATGTCCAAGGTCCAAGTCGCGTAATAGAGGACCAGGTATCTCGCTGAAGTTGTCGCAGGACTCGCAGGTACTTCTATTTGTCGCACTTAGGTAGGTTTCCTTCGCTTCGGTTCGCTTCGAAGTGGTCGTTTTGATAGCTCGTACTGAACCGGCGTGACACCCACTCGATCACTTTTTTATATGCGCCGATATGGATGTGTTCACTATTCTGGAATATTCTCCATACATGACGAATGTATTTCGTCAAGGCGCCAGAATGTGTGTGTAACGAAGTCGAACTTGACCATCTTTTGTCATGTCCCAACTGCTCGACTCCTTGTACTAAGGCAGATCTGAATGTGGCTAATAACAGGGCTGTTGCCGTGGCTAGGTTCTGGTCTAACAATATCGAATTTGAGCCATTTCGACCCGAAGAAGAAGCGAAAATTGCTAGCCGTTCTTGTTATTTAGGTAATATAAGTGCCTACCCTGTCAAAAATATTTGTGCACGTCACTCCAAAACAGCAGCTTATTGGACCTGACTTTGCTCTGCTGCCTTCGGCGACCCATATTTTAGAACCCCTTATTTGAAACGCTTTATAGAAACCATTCTTGGTGTTATTTCAGGAGCAAATCTCGCACACCCGAACGTAGCCCGCGGTCTTCACCCCTGGCACCTATCCCCGAACAACCCAAACAGGAAGTTGAGAGCGAACAACACCCGGAAAAATCATTGCTTAGCGTCCCTAGACCACTTAGGCTAAGGTATGGTGCTTCATAAAAGCGGAGTATCATTTATGTACTACTACTACAAACGAAACTATACATCTGTGCACACGTCAAGTGTGAGTTTCGCCATCCAACACACCCAAGATCGGGGGAGAGAAGACGGGACGGGGAACAGGGTCGCATATAGCGTGGGACTCTTAAGAGCTTCCGTTCTGAATATAGAGGTAATACTTATATTTAGGTTAGTGAGCTATAACCGAGTAAGTTGCAAGTAAGTTGTTTCATTTATTACTTACGGCTTTTCATTTGCAATAAATCTTTACAGATCGAACTATGCTTATAAAGGTCAAGTTGTATGGGAGGCCAAAATCAATTTTTCATATATCATACTATGAAAGTTGTTCGGTATCATGAATTCGCTACTTTTCTCATAGAGGCTTTCCAGCAACTCATCGGATACTTTTTATAAACGTCGAAACAAACGTTTTCTGTGGGATTTGTATGGAATACAGGCTAATGACGTCATAGTTCCTTAGATTCAAATAGCGCTCTTGATATTAGTTTTTCTGCAATAATAAATATAAAAATACGTTGAAAAGGGATATAATCAATGACAAGTGACATTATTTTGCGACGTTTTATTTTCTTAACAGTACCAAATGATTTATTTTTGACTCAGGAAAAAAACCCGATTGAATAACCTCTAAAAAGATTAAGTATAACTAACTACATATATAAAAACAGTTTTACACACGTAGTGCAGTCGGAAAAGTCGATCGGTTCAAACGATCATCATCAGGGTCGTTAACCGTTTTTATATATTATGTCATCTCGCGTTACAAATAATATTTTAGATTAAGTATATTTTGCTAGACCCTATATATTTATAAATTTAACTGTCCTCGGTGCGAAACCTACTATCGACTTCAGAACTTTTCACGTTTCTAATAACAGAAGCCGGTCGCGAACACCGGAAAGGGCCGACAAGAGTGTCAAGGGATCTCCTCGGTTGGAAGCCATAACGGAGTCTCCGACCAAGTCCAACGAGTCTCCGCCGGCGTCACCGCTCCGACGGAATCTAAGGTGAGACTTTATTGCAGAAAAACGGTCGATTGTAAAGATCGCTTCTAATAGGGTATATGATTTGACGAGGTTACCGTAAAAACCAGTAACCTTGTCAAATCTCCTCGGTTAGGTAGCGGACCCCGGGTTCTGAAGCGTTACTGCTGAGGATGCAACCGGGAAAATACGCTCGGATGATGAGGGTATATGACTTAGTTTTTGAACAATATTTTATACGAACAACAAATAACACTAAAAGGAAGTCTTTTTTCGAAAAATGCAAGAATATTGGTTATTTAATGAATCATCTATTAGCATTTGAAATATTGGTATGAAAAGAGTGGAAGTGTGGGGACATCTTGATATTTCATTCGTTTGCGTGAAACCTAATGGCAGGCATAACCAAACGTACGTGCATCCTTTTCTTGTTACTTGACAGTTTTCCTTTCCACCAGATTTGAAAGGCTTTTACTTGCTTAACACATTGGCAGGCTTCATAAAAAAAACATGCTTAGTTTTGAGCGGACCTTTTTCTTTTTTTTTTTGTTTCGGATTTATGCTTTTTGATATGAATAAAATAAATATCGTATTCTCTAGATATTAGTAACGAAGTATTTTATTTACAGAAGCCGATCACGCACACCGGAAGTTGAAATTCCTGCTGAACCTCCAAAACCTGCCAGTCCACGCAGTCTTAGGTATTTTGTGCACTTTAATCAGAAGGTTTAAATCTAGCAAAATTTTATCCGCCGTCATTTCTCCACGATAACTTTGTCTATATAAAGAACATTGGCAGACGCCCTCACATGGGAGAACCTGATCATCGGCAGTATGTTAAATGAAAAAAAATTGAAACCGATAGTGGCTGTATAATAAAGAACATTAATATATTGAGATACCCACGTTTATGAGATTTTTGCATTTCTATTTTTTTAATATTTTTGCGTTTGCCCTTGGCAGCGCCAATTCAATCACTGTAAATCTAGGATTGCCCAGCAGTGGGATATAAATAGCTTATAAAAAGAAAATAAAATAACGATACTATACTAACTCAACGATACTATATTTGATTAAAAAAAAACCATATACAACGTGGAAGGGACATACCCGTAATAAATTGAACCACAGGCTATACTAGATCACTTTAGTTTAACGAAATTAAATTAATAGCGAAAAATGTCGATTTTTTTAGGTTATTTGGTTGTCATTTTAATCTTCTTCTTCTATATATATAAAAGCGAAAATCACTCACTCACTCATCACGAAAGCTCGAAAACTACTTAGCCAATGAAGATGAAATTTGGCAGGAAGGTAGATTGTGACTAAGAGACGTCCGCTAAGAAAGGATTTTTGGAAATTCCTTGCCTTTTGTATAAAGGGGTTGCCCGTTTATATGGAACTTCGTAATTTAACAGTGAGACACTTGAAATTTTAATTTATTTTAATAAATAGTAGAAAATAATAATGCATTTATTAGATTCTGAAAAATACATCCCTATAGGGGTGAAATAGGGGTTGCAAGTTTATATGAATCTTCGTCATTTTTGAAGCGAGACACATGACATTTTTGAATTAGTCGTCAATAAAAAATAATAATACAGAAATTAGATTTCAACAATCAGGATCGGGAACGGAAACGGAAACGGGAAAGGGAACGGGAAAGGGAAAGGGATATTATAATACAATATATAACGTAAAAAACCAATTAAAGATTCTATTAGAACCATTTTCGACTTCTACGCGGACAAAGTCGCGGGTTACAGTTAGTTTCATTATATTATAGCGATCTAGTATAGCCCGTGGTTCGATTTATTTCAGGTATGTCCCTTCCACGTTGTATAGATAAACATCCAAGACCCAGGACAATTTGAAAAAGACCATCTTCACCGGGGATCGAACCCGGGACCTCCGGTGTGACATGATGACCACTAGGCCACAGAGGTCGTCAATTAAAAATAAAAGAAAACTAATAAGAACAGACTACAAAACAAGTCTGTTCTTATTAGTACAGGACTTATCGCGATAAATATCGTTTTTAGCCAAATATTTCGATGTCAAGGTCGTCCCGGGCGAACGCACCGCGATCAGATAGTAGACGTTCTTAAAAAAGGAGAGGTCAGAAGTACCCGTAACCTTCAGGCATGCATCAAGAGAGTGATGAGTTTAGATGAAGCGAAAGGTCAGGATCGTAGCAAGTGGAGGTTCATAGTCTGCCTACCCCTGTGGGAAATAGGTGTGATAGTATATATGTATATATTTTGTCGACCCTTCTGCCGTCATGGTCGCTGGCAGACTGAGGAACTATATCGATTAACCTCTTTCTTCGTCGTTTGTTGCATAAGTACACACAACACTGACCGTTGTCCATACCGTTCGGGAAGATTTTTGTTACTCGCACACCCTTTTATCTACAAAGCTCAATCACTGGATTCCACTAATATCATTCATTGTGACTGCGAAACTCTAAAATCATACAAGTCTGATCTGTAGTCCTTGATTTATTGTTTCAAAAACCTATTTATGATCTCTTCAGAACATAGTCTTTAGCGACTACTTGCCATTATTTTTTTCCAAGTATACTGCTTGGCCCATAAACCAAAACCAATAAATGGCTAAATTTAAAACTACCTAGTACCTACGTGTACAGCTACTTATGCTACGGCAGATAGATATTTTTGTGTATAATAAAACGCTTTGGTATTTCGATATTTATTTTATTAAATATAGATAATTATAAGTCTATCTACTTACCACTAGTAGGTACTTCTTAAATTCTAGCAGCATATATTATATACCTAGGCACATTGCACTGACTGTAGATATATCTTAGAAAAATCTGAGGAGATTAAGTAAGCACATTCCAATGTTAAAGGGTGGCAGTTCCTGTCCTGTCGTGGGTCTTGTCGTCCATTTACCTCGTAATTCTGAACAGCATATAATTTTCGATATCCGAAGATATCTTCTAGTCAACCACTGATTACACTTCCATGGCGAATTATTCAATTTCTAGATTGAAAAACAATCTCTAAATAAACATATTCTCTAAATAAAAATATTACTAGAAAGGCACTCTTAGACATTTGCAAGTTGTCAGAAAGACATACGATCAAATGTGACAGAAGTGATTTAAGAATAAATTATTTGTAGAGTTCGCTTTACTTTTGAATAAAAACGGTTTTAAAATTGCGGTAAAACCTTATTAGCATTTTCCAGTAGTTGAAAGTCTCTAAATATGTATTTACTTTTGAGAGTGCGTCTTGTAAAAACGACTCCGTTACTTCTGTTTCCTTGTGCACCTAGATTAATGTTAACTTTTAAGCGGAGTCCGGACCCGTGGTAGCGTTATATTTCTTGCTAGCTGCCTGCGTTATAATGAGTTTACTATTTCAGGAGCCGAGCTAAAACACCAGAAAAAATCATGTCACCCAAAGTAGTGCACTCAGCCAGAGGCAAAAAGTCACTATCCAGAATCGTTTTAGAAGCTAATGCCTTGGCTAAAACCAAAGCAAATGTAGAAAAGAACTTGGAGAAAGCCGAAGAAAGCGAAAAATCTGACAATGCTTTAGAATATACTCCGATGAAGGCTTTAAAACAAATTCCACATCTTTTAGACGTAACTCTATCTCCTATTGTTAATACATCCGTTCTTCAAAGCTCGAACGACAGCGTTTTATCTGAAACTATCGATAAAGAATCTAAAAATGACCAAAACGCTACAGATGTACCTCTTCTCAAACCACTCCCTGCCTTTACGACTATTCACGAAACTTACATCGAAAAGTCTGTACTACGTAGTTACCAAAGTAGCATAAATGACGATTCATCCGAAACCACACAAGAAGTGAAGGAAGTTGAAATTACTCGCGAAACCGAAGTAGGTATGAAAACACTGCCAGCGTTCACAACAATACAGGATATCGAATTCGATAAATCAGTTTTACATAGTTATCAAAGTAGTATTGATGAATCATCGCAAAGTTTACAAGAATCTAAGAAAGATGAAAAGGTTTTGAGGCCTCTATCTGCGTTTACTTCAATTACGGAGGCAGAATTTAAACCTGTGCTAGGTAGTGTCGAATCAAGTATGGCTGAAACGTCACAAGAAGCGTCCAAAAGTAATAAATCTGACTGGCAGAAACTGTCCAGTCTAATGACGAGTGACAGTGACACAGAAATAAAAGATGACAGTAAAAAAGAAAACGCTGCTCAAAAAGAAAAGGAACGGATTGTTGAAATTGAGAGAGAAATCAATGAGATAGAAGGAGATATGTCTGATAGTCAGAATGAGGAGTCTGTTGACGAGGAAATTGTACAAGAAGAAAATTCTGATGAAGAGAGTGTACACGAAGAGGATTCTGAAGAAGAAGTAGATGAAGAAGAAAGTGAGGAATCTAATGAGGTGAGTTAAAAAATTAAAGGTAGTTTCCTCTTTTTGAAATAAATCTTTATTATACAACGTTTAATGGAAAGGGGATATAAACCCTAAACGGTAAACATACCCATCTTTGTGAACAAGTTTTAATAAGAGACCAACAATGAAATCGTAAAAAAGAGATTAGCAGCTCCCATACATTTTGGAACGGTAGGTACTTATTTAATTTTGTATGGAGGTGAAGATTTTTTTACAATTTCAGGGATGGTCGCATAGTAAAAGTGGTTCACATTGATTAGTATGTTTACTACCTTTCGGGTTGATACCCTTTTTCCGGTTATTATATTTGGTTTTCACCGTAATTCATTCATTATTTTATACCATTGCACATTTTATATTTTTTGTAGGTAGCGTCAAACGACAGCAACGAAATAATATCTATAAAGGACACGGACTCAGACGATTCGTCCTCATCCGGTGATAGGCTACAAATAGACGAAGAGACATCATCAGAGGCCAATTTAGAAAACGAACCTAAAGAAACCATAGTCCAAGTGATCGTTGAAAGAGATGAAGAAGAAGAATCTACTGATCCAATGAACCAGGGACAATTCTCGCTATTGACTGACGATAATTCAGAACATTCTGATGTGAATCTGAATTATTCTGATGAAAAGAAGGAAGCAGAAGCTGGAAATGAGCCCAAAGATGTAGTAGAAGCAGTAAAAATAGTAGAACTACCTAAAGATGTTGTCGTAGAAACAGTAGAAGAGGTAAAAGTAGTCGTTCAACAGCCGGAAGAATCTTCTAATAAACAAGTGCCTATGGAAACGGGTATGTATTTTTATATCTATTTTAGTTTTGAACTTAAGGTGTACTTCAGGAATATGTAGAAATTTATTTTTCTTCAAACTTCTCTAACTAAAAGAAGTTCGTGATTTTTCAGATGAAATGCCGTCCTCGCAAATAGTTATTGAAGAAATTGCAGTTACCACCGAAAATGCGGGATTTGTAACTAAAATTTTTACAGAGGTTACTGAACTTAAAACTGTGCCAGAGGTGGAAACTGCACGAGAGAAGACTGACATTACATCTGAGGTTCCAAAAACTAAAGAACCAGAACCTAAAAATACACAAGATAATCAATCTGAAATATCTACTGTTCCAATGGAAACAGAAACAACGAAAACACAAGATATACCAGAATCCGCAACTGTCATGGAATCGAAAGAGAAAGCTGAAGTTAGTATACCTAAAGAAGCAAAACAAGCTGAAAATACTGGTGCAAAAGAAGATAAGACAGTAAAACCTGCACGTATAAGTAAACGTAAAAAATCTATGTCATCTACCAAATCTGAGACAGAATCGATAAAGCCTGTAGAAGAACCTAAAGAATCAAAAACTAAAGAACCTCCAGAACCTGAAAAACCAAAGACTCAAGAACTTACAAAACCGGAAGAACTAAAGACTCCTTCTAGAAGAAAGCGCGCCCAATCAACTACATCTTATAAGTCAGAAGACAAAACACCAGAGAATGAAGGGCCTATAACGCGAGCTAAGACTCCGAGTAGTGAGGTTAGAAAGGTTATAACCAGACGGGCGTCGAGGGAAATTTCAGAGAAGATGGACGACTCGAAGGAAGCTTTAGATGAAAGTGTTCTGGCCACGCCTAAGAGACGGTCTGCTCGGTCAAGGAGCAAGAATGTTGATGACAATGAAAGCGTGGCTTCTGAAGGTAAGGAATTTAATATTTCAGAGCAATTGTTGAAATAATGAGTCTTGGGTGTTTAATGTTTATCTTTAATAATAAAGTATTTATTATGTAGTATCGTTAATGAGTTAGAATCCCATATTTCTAACTTAACCTGGCTACAGAAGTAACAACTTTCTGTTTGTTCTTATTATTAGACAGAGACAACATGTCTTAAATCATTTGTTTTAAATGATTTTCCGCAAGTGATCGAAGGCGTAGTATCTGTGATTTAGGCCATGGAATTTAGCTGCCATGCTTTATTTTAGCAATATAGTAAAAGCATATTTCTTATAAGAAAACCACCTCATTTACAAAATTCTTAACCCTTGCTATTTACGCGTAAAGTGACTTTGATTGGTAAATAAAATTGTAATTTTATGTTTGTAGGATCTGTAAGATCAACAAGGAGCAAAGCGAGCGAAGCTAGTGAAACCTCTGAAGTGAAAGCGGCGCCTATCCGCAAGGGCCGCAAGTCCATCCTGGCGACCAAGACCGACCTATCTGTGATACCCGAGACTGCGGTGGAGCAATCGGCCAGTGAGAAAATTATCAGCGATTACTCCACATCTAGAAGGTTAGTAATTTAGTTACGATCAACCAAGACTTTCGAGTTGCGAGAACATTGCAACAATTTGGATAACAAATCTGTTATCCAAATTGTTGCAATGTTCTCGCCCACCATCACTCTAACAGTCTTGTTGCCTTAGGCTTTGTCTGCTTGTATGTTTAGCGCACTCAGCTGCGCCGGCACAGCTGAGTGCGCTAAACATATGTCAATGTCATTAGACAATGCCAATTATTATTTTTTTCAAGCAGCAAACAGGTTACTTTTTTACTTTTGACGTTTTGCGGAGTCACATTCTTGCAACAGTATATTACTAGAAGAAAAGATAAATAAGATAGGTTTTATGTCGGATTCATCATCATCGTCAGCTCTCAACGACCCACTGCTGGGCATGCCTCCTTTTGTCTGCGCCATTGAATCCTAACCCTAGTCTTAGCCATCCAGTTTTTTCCAGCAATCTGTTTGATATCATCGACCCACCTAACTGCCGGACGTCCAACACTCCGTTTTCCATTCCTAGGGTACCACTCGATGATAGCCTTACTCCACCTTCCATAGTTCCTTCTAGCCAGGTGTCCTGCTCAGTTCCATTTTAGGTTCGCAACCCTAGAGAGCACGTCGTGAACTTTCGTTCGACGCCGCATCTCCACATTGCGAACTTGGTCTTGTATTTTGATACCGAACATTCCATGGCCCTTTGTGCAACTGCGATCTTATGCATGGTTCCTTTTGTCTCGTCTGTCCATGTCTCGGCACCATAAATTAACGTAGGCAGAACACATTGGTTGAAGAGGTGTGTCTTTAGGCATTGTGGTATTTTCCTATTATGTCGGATTATATCTATAAAAAGGCACTCGTTTAGCACATACATTAGTACATATTATAACTACTATAACATTCACTGTCAGATTTCCTATGGGTGACCAATCCGCCGAGATACAGATTAACGTCTAATTCGACGGATGGTTTCCCGTGGGACTGTCTAGTGACAATAACCTTAAGAAAATATGCTATCAGAAGTATAGCTTTTCTTTAAAAAATAAATTAAATTTTAATATACTTTACACGTAACATAAATTATACTTATTGACGTGTAAAAGTGCCTGTAAAGGTCTAATTACTGAATAAACATTTGAATCTTTGAATCTTTGACTCTTTGAATAAGAAGTGTAAGTACCTATTTATGTTTTGTGTTTTTGGCAAATAAAGATTATTACTATTTTTATAAAGGTAATTTTTTTGCTCTTTGCGGCAACCAGACGGCGAATCAATGAAATCTTTGATTCTCAGATTAACCCGCAACCAAAAAGCGATGCTGGAGTCGTTGCTGGAGCCGGGCGCGTCCCCCGCGCGCCCCCGCGGTCGCCGCTCCAGCGCGCTCAGCGGCGCCAGCGCAGTGTCCGAGCTGTCGCGGGACGAGGACGACGCGTCCTCCACACACTCCGACGCTTCCGCCATGGACAGGATCGCGCTCATGAATAAGGCGGACTTCGACGGTATGACAAGTAGCCTATATACATAATAGTAACAGCTTTATTATGCCTTACTTTCGTAGTCAAAATTGCCCTAAAATTCAGGTTGACTTTAGCCACCAGCCAAATTTTTGAAGCAAGTCCAGTCCATGACACTGAACTACTGTCCATAAAAACAATCAATGAAAATCGAAATCGAATCAGCGCTCAGCCCGACGGATTTTGTATGGGAGGACAATCGAGCACTAACGATTAAGTCCAAGGTTTGCAATAAGACGAATCGTGTTCATTCTTATATGTGGCAATCACTACTTCCTCAGTCAACTAAATAATATAAAAGTTTTGTAGCTTGTTTTAATCGAAAATATAGACAATTTTACCAAGGTAATTTGAATACAAAAATTTCTAAGTACTATCCTGATTTTTATATAATTCTAAACTTTACACTGGAAGTGACGACACACAGCAATCAAAGTTTAAATTTTCTTGTGCATGCACAAAAAAAAACAATGACAACGGTCATCTGTCAATGTCAACTGTTTAAATTACTTTTGGTATGTTAGTTGTAGTCCTTTGACATACATTGTTGTAGGGAGATGACAGTGACAGACAGTACAGTACTGAAAGCGGAAATTAATAATCTTCATCGTGACTTCACTTCCTCAAATAACTTGACCTTGCTTGAAAATGAAGGTTATTTGGATTTTTGCAAATATCTAAATAAGTAAGACCTTATTTTAAAATCTGATTAGAAAAAGCTTCTCCTCGCTATTCCTCGAAAAGGTTTGCGAATTAGATTTTTTTTCAAATTACTTGACTAGCAAATTGTGAGCCGCTTGGTTGCTCAAAAAGTTATGTGCGATATTGGTTTTGGCAAAGGTTGGTTTTTTATGGAGGTAGACAATTTTTATTTAAAAAAATATAGAAATTGGTTTAGAATCATTGACTGTACTTGTTCCAAAAATTTGGCTAGTGGTCAAAAATTTATCCTGTATTGTTTACGAAATTATGAGTATTTTGCTGTTTATTCGGGCGGTACTTATTTTAATATTAATGTGTACATACTAGCATTCGATAAAGAATTTCAGAAGTGCCACGCTTGACTTTGTCACTTCTGCTCGTCTAATGCTGCTTGTAATGCTAATCTAGTTGCCTCTACTACTTTTCATATTTCTTTAATATTTAGGATCAATCTGACGAGTGATATTATAATTTTTCAGAACTAAAAACCGTCTTCAAACCACGCAACCGATTTTGATAAAATTTCTATGTTACCACAAGTCAAAGGAAAACAGAAAAAAAAATCCTATTCGTCCAGGGGTCTTCGAGTAATCGGGGAACATACATTAAAAAATACCGTATTTACATTCGAATCAATAACCTTGTACTTTTTTTAAAGGCGCTAAAAAAAATACGAAAACAAAACATCAATTTATCATGGTACCCCAGAAGTTACAATAAATTCCCTAGCTTCGTATAATTTCTTCCAACATTTACATATAACGACAAAATCAGATAGTTACGTTTTCTCCGCCGTCCGACTGGTCCTGGCCTATTTGAATGTACCCTAATACCGCACAATAACTGCATGTCGCACTACCTTGCACATAGGCTCGCCGGACCGCGACGAGTTCCCACCAGGCTCTCCCGACTCGCTGGCGACCAACGCCGGCGGCAAACGTGAGTATTTTTAGTTATTTACAGCCTACGTGTAACGAACAGGGAGTTTGAACCCGAAAAATGTTTGGTTATCTTTTACCAATTGAAACAAATCTAGCTCTTTAGAACCTCCATCTGTTCACTCTAGTGTCGCTAGATGTCGCTGAATCGTATCCACAGCTTATTGAAACTCGGTTTGGTTTTGTTTTTACGTTGTATTCTGTCTATTGCCGACTCGGGTTTAGTATTGTCATTACGAACATCACAAAAAGAGGGTTGTTATAAGTTTGAAACTAACGTCTGTCTGTGTGTATGTATGTGGTATCGTAGCGCTCGAACGGATGGACCGATTTTAATGCGTTTTTTTACATAAAAGCATCTTCCCTTGCGGTGGTTCTTAGCCATGTTTGATGAAAATCGTTTCAGTCGTTTAAAAGTTATTAGGTGTTAACGCTTGAGGGCTGGTATTTGTAATTTGCCTGGAAAATTATAGATGGCGCTACGGATTAGAATATTATGTAGTTCCGCCACTTTTTTTTATTTATTTATTTATCAATATAACGGTACATATTACTGAATGGTGACGTCGGGGGTTTTTAACTTGCATGAAAATCAACTTGTGGATTCTGCACTGTTTGTTGGTAGTTCTTAAGGAAACAATGTTACTTTACTTATTGGTTAGTTCTACGCTGAGACTCTTGTTTGTTTTTCGTGAGCGTAAGTGGCTAACACACATATCAAATTGTTCAAGTTGCCTATTGACATAGCTTAAAGACTGTCATACAATGACGACAGCCGGGACGAGCGGCTTAACATGCCTTCCGAAGCACGGAGGAGCTCCAGCATTTTTGTGCCACTTCAGCTGAGACACAAGAACAACACCGTTTCTTCCCCTTAATAGAGACAGTAGGACATCTGTCAATGGACACATTCTTAGTCAAGACTAGATTATAACATTATTAGCGTACTTATTTACTTCAGTTGGTACGTTAGAAAGGGTAAAAAAGTGGTCACCCATCCAAGTGCGAACCACGCTCGGGGTTGCTTAGCTTGTGAAAGTTCTATGCGTACTCCCACCGCCCGGGCCACCAAGGTCCTGGAAATACTCCATTTTATGTGAGCAGGGGTTTTCTGTGTTTTAATTAATGAAATGTTACAGCGCGTCTGGCCCGAGCAGCGTCAGAATCTCGATCTACTCCAAAGGCAGCGAAGGTCACCAGGAGAATCTCCGTAGATATTGGTAAGTATATTATAATTTAACACGAAATATAAGCTCTTAAATTAAGCCCAAATCCCATAAAAAAATTGAAAATATTTTTTTTTTCTTACCAGCGTTTATTAAGAGGCCTGAGTACTTATCAAGACAAATCGAACGAGCCCAAACCCGTTGGGATTGTGTTGTTTTGTTATGGAGTTCCTATGGCCACTTTCGAGTTCTATATTATCAGATCAGCTCCATGTCATCATAATATTGCATTGTCACGCGATATACGTATGCGAGCAAAATTTCAGCTCAATCGGAAACCGGGAAGTGGGTCAATTCAACTTGCAAGATTTGATTACAGACAGATAGACAATGGGACCGGTGAAATAGAAGCTATTATAAGTAGTCCGTGCTGTAGTCTCCGTCTTATTAGAAGCCAAAAATATTTCAATTAATATGTTCCTTGGAGAAAGTTGTTTAATTTGATGGATAAGGAAGTTTCCAACCAATCAAATCAGAAACTTTTTTCTGAACGTCAAAACAAACATTTTCTATGGAACTTGTATGAAATAAAGACTTATGACGTAGTTTCTTGGAGTCAAATAGCACTCTTAGTATCAGATTTTCTACAATAACAAGTCTAAAATCACGTTTGAATGGATATGATGAATCAAAGACAAGTGACATTTGCGAGGTTTTTTTTTCTTAAACGTTCCAAATAATTTATATTTGACCCAGGAAACTTCCTTATTGCGAAAAACGGCCACTTTTGGCGTATGTGCGTAGAAAAGCTTCACGTTCTCACTTTAAATTGTAAACAGTAATTCATAAAATAGTTTCAAGGGTAATCTAGTGCCTAGTCAAGACAAAATTTTAAATGATGTCTACGTTTCCTATCAAATGATTTATTTCAAATAGGGGCAGCACTGGACCCCGGGAAATTCAGGTATCCCCTTAAGCCCAGTTTACATATTGACAAGTGACAAGGAAACACTGACAAGTGAGAAGTAGAAGTACTCACACGTCACTGACAAGTCGATATGTAGTACTGCTATTCACTTGCCACTTGTCACTCGCACTTGTCAACATGTAAACCGGGCTTTATATCTGTTTGTTTTGTTTCGACAGCCGCAACTCCCGAGCGCGGTTCGCCCGCGCCGACTTCGCTGGAGTCGCCAGCGCGCGGTCGGCGGGCGTCTTTTAACCGCGCGTGCGAAGCCCTGCACACGCCCAAAGGACGACGCACTTCCACGGACTCCAGGGTACGTTCAGTGATATTGAAGCCCACTACAAATACACAGTACAATTATTTTGCCTGTTACATACAATTCAATAGAGAAGATGCAAAATTAGTAGATTGTGATAAATGTCTTTGATTTTGTAAACTTTTGCGTAAAAGAAGTTTATAAGCATAATTTTATTTATAGATTCGTTAACTTAGATTTTAGTTAATTGAAAAAGTCAATTATAGAAGTGATAAAACGTTTTAGAAATAATATTACCATAGGGTTTTTCTAAAAAAAATATAGCTAGTTACTTTTGTTATTAGGCCAATCCTGTAAACGCTATATTTGACATAGCACCCGAACAATTGTTCTTACATCACGCCTTAAAATGCGAAATAAGTGTGGTCTTTCTAAGACGCTCCGCGACGCAGTCCAAAGGCAGACGTGAATTGTAACCTTTATATCTTAGAGATTTTGTGTTAGCAATGTAGTTTTTTCTTGGACGTGCCTATTTATAGGAACTCTTTCTATAGCACAAGGAAAAAAAATATGCATCTTCCCTATTGAAGCAATTGACTTGCATGGTGTAAACAAAACGTCAACCATATAAATTATCCATAGATTTAGAAGGTACAAGATGGATATAGCGTTTTGTAAAATGTGACCAGAAACGAAATACTTTTGTGTGACCTTAAAAGGGTTGTATTTGTACCTACAACATAAAAATCGGTAAAGGAGTACGATACCATCTTTCCAAGGTAAGATAACTAACAAATTAACAAGGTTTAAAATTTTAAAAACCAATTTTCGTATTGCGTTGTTCGAGTCAAGCCGCTAAGAGGTTTAAAGTTTTGTGTAATAAAAACCTGTTTCATTATCAAATTGATCGCTATCTCTTTTGTTCTTGTGAGGGCGACAGTTATTATTTGTCGTACTCGGCTGGTGCGGACTTTTTACGCAGTAAAAAAATCTTGGTCTATGAAATCGTCTGTTGCTTCAATCTAATTGTATGCAACAGAACTTGCAATATGTAATGTGGATTTACTCTTACACACATACTATCACGTCTCTCTAACGGGGCAGACAGAGCATTTTGGATCTTGCGGCTCGACTCAAAGGCCACTTTTAGCGTGACAGTGGGCAATAAGGTGGAAGAAGGAATCAAAATAGGGATGCTATTGTGCATCAAAACAAAGTGTCGATTTAAGAGATATTATAATAAAGATATATTTGAATTTGAAATTTGATGGGTTGCTAACATAGTTTCGAATTTTCGCCCATTCCCTCCATCGGCTCCTACGATCTGCGCCGGAAGAGAAGCACATGGTACATTCTAAGTTTTTTTCTTTTCTCCCAGTCTACCATGGGCATTTACTCTCATCTGATGATGTATTTCTGTAGGTGCCATAACGGAAAACAGAATAAAATAAACATTTAACCATACAACAAATGAAAACAACGTGATTTTTTATAGATAATGGTACGGAACCACGTAGGGTTCCGTACCATTATCTATAAAAAAAACTCCGCGCGAGTCCGACTCGCATTTCTCCGGGAATTTAAACGTATATGTTGTGTATGAAGCAGAAAGGCGAGGCGGAGTCCCCGCAGTCGCCCGCGCCGTCGGACGGCGAGGCGACGCCGGCGCGGCGCGCGCGGCGCGGCTCCACCGCCTCCAACACCAGCCAAGCCAAGTCCGACCTGGGGAAAAGGTGACACCACTTCTTTCTTCTTACCAGCAGGCGCGGTCCGAAGGCGAAGGTCACAGGGGACATGACCCCCCCAAAATCTAAGATCAAATTGAAAAATCTCAAAAATTTGCCATATAATAAAAGGAAATTTCTAGCTATCCCCTAACAGCGATAAATTTATAGTTTGCTGACATCTAGTAGTGTTTTTATTAACTACGTACGATGGCCAAAATAACTTGGAAATGACATCTAGTATACCTATTTTTTATTAGTGTGGTGAGTGACCCCCTCCAAAATTTCAGGCTGCGACCGCGCCTGCTTACCAGAATAAGGCTCAATGTATAGTCAAGTACCAACCTGACCAGGCCCTCTACTTATAGCTTCAATTTTCTCTTAAACTAAAAATAATATTAACATGAAAATTTATATTCAGAAAGACTTAATCAAAATATGTCTGAATAAAAATTTTCATGTTAATATCATTTTAAGTCTAAAAGAAAATTAAAGATATAAGTAGAGGGCCTGGTCAGGTATCTTGGTACTTGACTGTACATCGTGCGAAATGAGTTCTTTTATTAAGGTTAAACTAGTCGATAGTATCGACTAGTTTAACCTTAATAAAAGAATTCATTATATAGTATAGAAAAAGTATCGACTCGATACTTTTTCTATACAAATTTCGAACGGGATTTCCTCCGCTGTTTGACATTGTACATCCAAAGTTTAACATGGTATCGTTTTGGCTCATCATACATTTTGTTTGTACGGATACAGAATAGTAAAATAAAAAGTTATGAGCCATCAAAGATTCGTCTTGTGTCTTCTGAATACAACTTTGTGGTGTGCCCCCAACATGAGTAATGCATAGTAATGTATGGTTTTCTTTGCAGGACACGCAAAGCGTCATCAGTAGAAGAATCTAAGGATACTAAAAAGAAATAGTTATAGATTAAATTATTTTCTTATTTTATTGTAAAGGTGATATACTCTTTAAGTTTGTTTTGCATTTAACACAATAAAGACGTGATAAACATTTTTATTTTTTTATTTTATTAACGTGTAAACGGAATACTTCGAGAGGAGAAGAACGAAACTTTCTTTGCACCAAAATTTGGCTCTTGTTGAATACAACCAGAGCCAAAACAGGTAAATACTGTTAAATTGGACAACACTTGTATCCGACTTCTCAAGCTGTCTTAAGAATCCCTTACCCTAGACTTTTCCACACAAACGTAGTCTAGCTTTTATTTTGAAATGACATGTGAAATTTGGGCAGTATTTTGTAATTTAAATGAAACTGATTATATCTAGGCATATAACTAGTTTTCGACAAACAAATATGAACTTGAAAGAAAATATGAGAGTGTAGAAGTTTTCCATCCATACTGATGGTCAAATATGATATGAGACACTATATTCTCTTTTAAGTTCATATTTTGACTGTGAAAACTTGTTAATGCGATTTCTTTGGAATTACATTATTTTTCCAATATCTGACATGCCGTTTCAAAATAAAAGCTAGACTAGTTTGTATGGAAAAGTCTGATTCTCTCTCTGTTAAGGGGACTCTTAAGGTGTCTAACATATGTAGCTATGTGACTGCATTAGCTGGGACCAACTTGCTTACATGAATTTGCTTTACGCACATTGGCCAAAAGTGGCAATTTTTCGCAAATGTGAGTAGAAAAGCTTCAGGTTCTCACTTAAACTGTAAATAGTTCTTCATAAAATAGTTTCAAGGGTTATCTAGGTTGATCAAGACAAAATTTGAAATTATATCTCCGTTTCCGTTTAAATAGTTTATTTCAAATGGGGGCACTCGTGGACCCCGAAAAATGAATGTATGCCAAAAGTTGCTCATTGTATCGAAAGATGGAGGAGCTATTTATTCCCCCGATTCATAATTTACGAAGTTTGCTGAACCTTTTTAAGTTAAAATGTTTTTTGTCATATGTTAGCAATGACAAATTTTAAAAAGAGTGAAAGTAACAAAATATATTACTTAAATAGATTAAGCACGTTTCAATTTTTTTATGAATACGGGGGTTAGTGTTCGTAGTGGTAGTTCATGTATATATATTGTTGCGGTAGTTCTGGCAACTACAAGCAAGAACTAAGAACTACATAATGACGACCTCCGTGGCGTAGTGGTCACCATGCTAGTCCGTCACCCAGAGGTCCCGGGTTCGATTCCCAGACAGGGCAAGTTGGAAAATGGTCTTTTTCAAATTGTCCTGGGTCTTGGGTGTTTATCTATAAATGTATTTGTTATAAAATATAGTATCGTTGAGTTAGTATCCCATAACACAAGTTTCGGACTTACTTTGGGGCTAGCTCAATCAGTGTAAATTGTCCTGGGTCTTGGGTGTTTATCTATAAATGTATTTGTTATAAAATATAGTATCGTTGAGTTAGTATCCCATAACACAAGTTTCGGACTTACTTTGGGGCTAGCTCAATCAGTGTAATTTGTCCCTATATATATAAAAAAAAAAAAAAACATGCAAGATTAGCAATCAAAGAATTATGGGCGACCGCTGCCTCCTTGAGCGTGATCATGCCACGTGGCTGATTAATAAAAATAAGTAAATATATAGGGACAAATAACAATGATTGAGCTAGCCCCAAAGTAAGTAATAAACTTATACACCAGAAGCAGCTTATGCTGAGTTGTAGGCCTATTTGGAGGGTCGATGGCACATAGTTTTTTTTTAATATATTTTAAGAGGCTTTTCACATTTGGTTGGCTGTCTCGCTCGCACGATCAAACATTTTTAAAGATTATTAAAAAATGTGACTCATTTGAAGAAAAGTGTTTCATAAACTTTCAATATAATTATATGTTAGGTATTGTAGACATGTTTTTTTTTATTGTTTATGTGAGTGTGTATCGAGAATAAGGTCACCTTAAATTTAAAATTTTAATGACCTAATTTTCGATGTAGTCAATGTCAACACAATATACAAACATGTCTAAAATATACACAATATAATTATATTGAAAGTTTATGCAACACTCTTCTTGAAATTTTCTCACACTCACATTTTTTAATAATCTTTAAAAATGTTTGATTATGCGAGCGAGACAGCCAACCCAATGTGAAAAGCCTCTTAAGATCATAAATTGTTGAACTGTATAACGGTGTGCGTTGATCTTTCAAATAATTTTTTATCTTACCTTTACTTTGCTTGGCATCTTGGCATTCTTTTCCCATGTCAGCTGGTCACGTGATTGGCCCAAGAATACGTCATCAGTTGGTTGGGAGTGATGCCACTATATGTGATTGAATTACCCGAGCAAAATACATTTTTTATCTTAAACCAATTACTAACTAACAAATAGTTAAGTATATGTTTATTAAAAATTAAAAAGTAAATGGGTGAATCAAGACGAAATAGTAATTTATTTTATTATGCCTAACTAATTGAGAAAGACCCGAAATTTACTTAAAAAAAAAAAACAATCAGTGGTAACTAACGGTAACTTATCGTGACATCCGTAACGTAGTCTAAGGCCATCTCGGAAAGAGAATGCATTTTTTAATATTTTATATACCATAATTAATACAAGAGCAGCGCTGGCTGACGCGTGGCGTACAGTCAAGTACCCAGATACCTGACCAGGCCCTCTACTTAGTTACGAGTATATCTTGAATTTTCTCTTAAGACGAAGTAGTAGCTAAAGTGGCGCCCTCATTTGAAATAAATTGTTTAAAACTAAATATGATGATAATTAAAAATTTGATTTGTATCAATGTCTAGAAAAACCTTGATGAAACTATTTTATGAATAGCCTTTGAAATTATTACTAATAGTCCGTCTAGTTTTAAAACTGTTTTTCCTCAAAAGTGGCCACTTTTGGCGAAAAACAGTTTTAAAACTAGACGGACTACCAATATTACTTTCAAAGGTTATTCATATCATTAAAATAGTTTAAAGGTCTTTCTACACATTGGTACAAATCAAATTTTTAAATATCACCATTTTTAGTTTTGAACAATTTATTTCAAATGAGTGCGCCACTTCTGCTACCATTTCGTCTTAAACGAAATATATTAACATGAAAATTTTTATTCAGACAGATTTTAATTTTAGTCTTTCTGAATATAATTTTTTTATGTTAATATTATTCTTAGTTTAAGAGAAAATTGAAGCTATAAGTAGAGGGCCTGGTCAGGTATCTTGGTACTTGACTGTACGACGATGAATTTTATTCAGTAAATAGGCTTTCGCAGACACTTCCAGGTTGGGCTACGTCTGTCAGCACGTAATAGCACTTCTGTAAGCTGATATCCTTTTCTGTCGCTCAGAATCAGCAACTCCGCGGCTTTCCGACGCTCCCTCTCGCTCTAGCGAATGACGGTTCTGAGCGACAGAAAAGGATAGCAGCATAGAAAAGTGCTGCTCCGTGCTGACAGATGTAGCCCAATACTTTACACGTCAATATGATTGGTAAGCCTACAACGTGTTATATTTATAAATATTTAAATTGAAGGAATATAAATAATACGTGAGGTTAAGTTAAAATATCTTTTATTTTATAAATAATCAGTCGATGTTAATCACACAATTTTTTACGTTACCGACAGTTACAAGACATTTCGTTTGTATTATTAACAATAACAATAGTCCGGTCAAATTAAATTGATTGGAAACAATTATGAATATTAAATAGTAAAGGTTAGATAGAAGAGGATGGAGGCATCTCCACTTAACTCCACTGACTCTTAAATTGCAAGAAGGGTTAGTATATGGTATGGACCTATACATATGTACATTTAACAAAACGTCGAATAGGTACTTCGACGTGTTAAATAGCGAAAATTATGTCTGTAAATAAGTAATCATCGAGAATAAGTTTTTAATCTAAATTATTAAATTCTAATAGTCTTCGAAAATAAGTATTTAATAAGTGATTTTCCTTATTAATGTTAGCAGGCTAGGACACGAGATCACGAACTTATATTAGCACTACGCGAAGACTGACTATCATTATAATTACGATTTTATTTCTGGAACTTTATTGTAATACTTATTAATTACAGTACAGCTAACGTTGTGCAATTTCAATCACTGTATATTTAGTAGGAATATTAGCACGACGAGATTTAAAGACAAAATAAACTATAGTCCATTTATTTAGGTATTCAAAAGAATGTAAACAATCTTAACATTTCTTTTTATTGAAATATACGCTTTATTAATCCATACTTTTGTTAAAAAAGTATAATTTATAATTAATAAAACCAAAAAAATATGTTATTTGAAAAGGCATTGATTTATAAAGTGTAAATTTCAATAAAAAGACATGTCAAGATTGTTTCAATTATTTTAGATACCTAACCAAATGGACTATAAGTGTACTTAAACTAAAAAAAATGGTGAGAAAATACCACGTGAGCGCTACTTGAACTAGCGAACTTGGTCTAAATACATGCTCTTACCAACTGATCTTATCACGCGTTCAATCCAGGTGGAGAAATCACCTGGTAAATAGTAACAACATTTCTCATACATATATCATATACAATGGTATGCCAAAATGCAGCAATAATAATACGGTTTAAAACCAACTCTAATCAATATAACTGTACAAGAAATTTATCATATGAACGACATCAGACCCTTCTGACGGATCCCAAATCTATATTTACAACAATCTCATTGCAATAAATATAAAATAAATAAATGCATATAATTGATACAATAATAAGGACTTGGACGTCAAATAACACTATGTAACATTCGAACTAAAATTACCTATTCTCACTATCGTCGTAACTTTTCAGAGATCGCCCTATGTGTATCATATTAGCGTCTAAAGGTAAACTTCGAGGTAGCCCTACATTACCCAAATCCACTTTGGGAAATTCGACCTTATCGCTAATCTTATATTGCGGTGCATTTATAAAGCGCTCGCATATTTCTTTATCCTCTGGTTTTAGAGTCGATTTTTCTGTGCAATCGACTACTTCTCTTTTCTGTCTTGGTTTTCCGTTATCAACATTTTCATTCAATTTTGAATTGTCCATGGAGTTGCCATTTTGATTGTTCTGTGCTATTGCTGCAGGTTGTAAGTCATTTACATTAGAATCTGGTTTCTGTGCATCTTCGCCTTGTTGATATGATTTTGGTTCGTCTGGGCTGTGTACATGTAGTTCCTTCTGACTGTTCTCGTAGATTTGTGCTTCTAAATTGTCTTTTTGGGGTTGATTTGGGAGGCTGTGAGAAACAAATTCTGCCACATTTGGATGAACATTTGCTGGCAATGGATTGGGCTGCGCATTTCGATTTTGTTGTTGGGCATTTTGGGCAGACTGTTGTATATTTTGGGCAAGTTGTTGGGCATTTTGAACATTCTGCTGCACGTTTTGGGCTGGCTGTTGAACATTTTGCACAGGTTGTTGTACATTTTGTGCGAACTGTTGTATGTTCTGTACAGGCGCAGGAACATTTTGTATAACTTGTGAAGCAACTTGTGGAGCTTGCTCGACATTTTGTACCGGTTGCGGTATGTTTTGAGCAGATTGAGGTATGTTTTGCGGTTGTTGAACGTTCTGGTTTTGGGTTATTGGTATATTTTGAGGCTGTACATTCTGAGCATTTTGTGGTACGTTTTGGGCCAATTGTGGTACATTTTGAGGCTGAATATTCTGGGCTAGTTGGGGTAAATTTTGTAAAGGTTGCATATTTTGGGCGGGTTGTTGTATATTCTGAGCAACTTGTGCAGCAGCATTTGGAACTTGTTGTAGTATAACGTTTTGGGCAGGTTGTGGCATATTTTGAGGTCTTTGTTCATTCTGAGGTGGTTGCGGTACGTTTTGAGGTTGCTGAACATTTTGGGCTGGTACATTTTGAACGGGTAGTGCATTTTGAGGTTGGGCAACAGGTTGTTGCAAGATTTGAACAGGTTGGACATTTTGGGCGGGTTGTGGAACAATCTGGGCAGGTTGTTGGGCATTCTGGGCAGACGGCACAATATTCTGAGCAGGTTGTTGTATGTATTGAGCAGATTGCGGAACATTCTGGGCAGGTGGGGGTATATTTTGGGGTACATTTTGTGCTTGTTGCATATCAGGAACAGGAACTGGCTGTTGCACATTTTGTGAAGCAGATGGTGCGGCAGGCCTTTCTTCTGTCTTGGCTTCAGCCTTTTCATTGATTTCTTTGATCGCCTCAATAGTTTCGACTGCCTTTTTAGCAATTTCCTGAACTGCCTCATCGGCTAATTTTCCAATATTATCTTCCGCTTTATTAGGCTTTTCAGAGACACCCGCTAAACTTTGTATAGCCATGTCTGCAATCTTCTTGATACTTTCCACAGCTATCTTTTTAGCTTCGTTGCTGTCGACTTCGTTTTTCTGCGCCATCTCCTTCTTTGTCTTCAGAATTTCATCTAAAATAACTTTTTGTTCTTTCAATAATTCCTTTTGTTCTTCGCCGTGTTGTTTTATTGTTTCTATTAACTTTTGTTGCTTTTCCTCAATTTCCTTTTTATCTTCGTTTACTGTCTGTATGACCTGTTTTGGTTTATCAGTATCTATTTTATTACTATCGCCATTCATTTTCTTCAAATTCTTTGGATGTGTTTCTGAGACTTTATCGTTTTTAGATTCATCTAATACCTGAAACTGTTCATGTTTGGGTTCTTCCTTTTCGATGGGTTTCTCGTTAGATTCCGGTGGGACTGGATTAGGAGGAAGGGCCATCGAATCTTTTATGGCATTGCCATCTTCGTTAACTTCATTTTTGTTCATGGGCTTCACCATTACACCAACTGCAAAAACGTAGAAAGTAATGACATTACCAATTGAATATTTTTTTTAATAATAATTTAAGTCAAAACGTCGACGAAATTTACCATCAGTTTTATCCATCTTTTCGAAGAACTCCTCCACCATTTTGTCGATCTTCTCGGGCGTGATGTACCTCTCGTCGTATTTGTCTATTTGACTCTCTGCCGCTTGCAAATTGGCGTATGTGCCGAGTACCATTATGATCAGACCGAAGACTAAAATTACCTGAAAAAAGATGATATTCATTATTGATTGTTTGATCAAAAAGAGCAAGCTCTTAAAGTAAGACTAGCTATGTAGATGATTGAAGATGATAGGCAAATTACCATTTTGCCAGAAATCCGTTGATTAACACATAATACCATTAATACGATCAACGCCATTTTTAGATACAAAATTGTCAAAAAAGTAATTTCTGATATTTTCAAGATAACGAACGGCATCAACGATATTAATAGTTGGTTTTCATAGTATATATAGACGATTTTTTGTCTTTTTTTAAAATGGCCGCCTTAAGTCTCTGCGACAACGCCATCTAAAGTCCGTTCGCGGAAAGTTGATCAATTCATAGCTTGCTTGGAAATTGCGGCCAGCTAATTATTTAAAAGCTTATACAATTTTAAACAATTATACCTGTATAAAAAAGAAAACAACACGCGAACACCCAAACGACTCATTCGAAGCGCATTCTAGAACGAAATAGCAATATATGGCCGCCGCGTCGCCCGCGTCCGCGTACCACGCAAACGGCAAAAGCGGGAGACAAGCGACGGCCGCCATACAGTTTGCGATAATAAAGCGACAGTCGCTAATCTGAGACGAATTATATATTTGTTTTCTTTATTATGACAAACAATCATTACAGAAAATATGCTTACTAACAAAAATTGATACATTAAACAGATATTGAATATTAATCAACTCTCGGCGAACAGACTTCAGTAGCTAAGGAATTTGCCTACTTACCTTAGCCAAAAGTCTCTCATTGGTGTTCTTGAACGTGACATTGACAAAGCAGGCCGCAGGGAAGATGATGCAGACACACACGCCGATGGTAGACCCGACTAATCCCAGCACCAGCTCGATGTTGGGTATCAGCAGACTGATGAAGAGGGTGACAGCGATGATGGCGACGGTGATGCAGCGAAACGACTTCTCGGGGATCGAGTGGTTGATTATGTGGTCGTGGTGGGACGAGTGCACCTGTAGAGAAGAAAAAGGGTGTTAAAGTATTTGTATTGATGACTTGGGCCTGGTCATCGACGTCATATCAACTACTAGCTTATACCCGCGACTTCGTTTCGAGTAAATTTAGTACTTTGTTAAAAAGTCTACTTTAAATTTTCCATGCAAAGTTCCACAAACATTACAATTTATTACAATTTTTATGGAACTGGATTGGATTAAGATTAAGTAAGCGAGACAGTTTAAAATGATTTACCTTTTTATAAAGCAGAGAGTACAAGCTGGCGCGGCACGGAAAGATGATGAGCGGGAAACTGAACGCGAGCGACATGACGAAGCCCAGCTTGATGACGTCACTCGCCATGGTCGGGCTGAGGCTCATCAGGATGTTGCCTGGAATAAACGGAAACCGTTATGGATTTCTTTTCTATTTGTAAGCATAATTTGGACGTTAATATTATAACGTCATCCTTATAGCCGTACGTGATGTGAACCAGGATATATATTTAATTAATAAGCAAATAATTTATTTTGTAAATTTAGCACATCACGTACTAACTGGACGTGTAGGTACATTCAATATAACACTGTACAATGTTTTTGTATAAATACTCTTCATAATTCAAATAAATAATCCATTATGCCGTTGCCACTCCTGGCCTATAGACAGTGATGGATCGAACCAGATCCAATGGGTTTCATTAGTATCTTACTGGTTGCTATAAATATAGTATTATTATAAGTATGTTATGGGTTATCATTCGTTTTGTAAAAAACGTAGGTAACACTTATAAGTGGCTTTATGTTAGATTTAGTAGTTAAACTTTCAACGTCAGTATAGGAATAAGCCAGTAGTAAATAAATCAAAAAAATAAAATATTTTATTTCTCTAAATAAATGGTTTAGTTAGAATTAATTAAGTTATTTCTTAATTGTATGTTACGTTTTTTACTGTCGTATTGTTAAAGTGCAATAACGTAAAATGATACATACACTCACAATAAAAATTACATAGATAGTTCAAAGATTTAAAAAAATGTTGTATTAGTTACCAGAAATTTTCTGAAAACTAAACGCGATGTATCCGAACACTCCAAGTGTGAAGTACACCCCGGTGCAAATATTGATCGCGTTCTTCGTCACCAAATTCATCTTCTCCAACGACAGTGTGGGCAAAGATTCGAAGATTTCAAACAACTGGCTGGAAAATAAATTAAAAGTTTATCGTTCTTCTCCAAGTCCTAGCGTTGATTTGTTTTTTCCCTACCTTCCACTCTTCTTCCGGGAAAATGTATCGTTCTTTTCAAAATCTAAACGGTAAATTTGTTATTCCCTTTCACGCTTCTTTAGGGTTATAAGTTATAACAGAAAAGAATTGCAGCATAGGAAATTGCTGTACCGTGCGGACCGATGTAGCCCAACTCATATTTGTCTCCGCCAGGAAGTTTATTTTTTTTTTCGTAACAAACGGCTTGATGGATTTTAGCTTGATTGGTTTTATAATCAGAGTGATACTATGTAGGTACGTATATCAAAATGTCAAAGGACAATATAACGAACCTTTGGCACCAAATTTTACGCCCAACAAGGATCATCAATCAATATAAAGGTTAACAAACATATACAATGCCCTCTTTTTATCAAGTACAAGGCGGATTCAGCCGATCATTTTGAATTAAAAAAAATATTACGATTTTTTTTTTATTTCTATAAACATTTATTGGAAAAAGATGTTTAAAATGATGGACTAAATAACCCTTTAAAATATTTGTACCAAATAATAATTTTTCATAAACCGACTTCACCCCCAAATTACACAACCTATATCCAGGATTACTCCCCCCTCAAACAAAAAAAAAATTTCAGATCATTTCCGGCGTCTGCGAACCTAGGCATTAGATATACTCCCTCGGTCGGGTCTTTTGTTTTTTCTTTTTTAATAATTTACTTATTTTCGTTCACTCCGCACGCAGCATTCTTGGGTGACCACTGACATCCTTATCAACAGGAGAAAACGCGCTAAGAAGGAATTATTTAAAACTCACGTCTGACAGAACAGTGCCATGGAGAATATCGGCACACACTGCAGCACGCCGGATGGTTTCCACAGCTCCATGGGGACTTGCGACTCGCCGGTCAGCTGGGATGCTGCTTCGGCTATCACCTGAAGGAAAATACAGTACTTGAAGTGAGGGGGCAGGTGGTGAGTGTAGTGGGAGCGAGGTGATATGCTCAACCGCCACAAAGGGAAGATCTTCCCGCCAGTCATGTTGTTGCGCCTGTGGAACCGCGGTTCCGAAGGTATATTATCGGAAATTGTATTTATGCAGTGAACTCTAAAATCGAGATGTAGGATACTGCTAGCGACATCTTGTAAGCTTCTTGTGAAATATTTCTGTGTCGTCATTATTATGTCAGTAGTTCTTATATAGTGTCGTAGAGTTCGCTGCTGATCATGATTTTAAAGACCTATTTTCTTAAGGCGCAGTTGTGCGGAAGACCCGTACGATTTGGTCGTAATACGCCTCTACTAGCAAAGGGTAAACGGTCAGCATCTGCGTTATAAGAACGTGTTCAAGCGACATCTCAACGCTTGTGTCATAGACCCTGAATGCTGGGAGGAGCTTGCTACAAAAAGGTCATCTTGGCGATCTAACATCCGTAAGCAAGTTTAACTTTTTGAAGAAAATCGCTTAAGAGCAGCCTTCCCGTCTTACTTTTCATACAAACGCTCGTACGTCATTATGGATGGCGTTGTAAGTGATCTTCCTTGAAAACTTTTGAACTAACAAATATCTTGTGCACTATTTCTAGGTTTCTATCGAAATAAAAAATGAATATTTGGAAAAACAAGTTCAGTATACGCCTCCAAAAATCTGTTTTTATGCACAAATTTTACCTGAACTTCGACCGTTCATAAAGTACTAATAAATTTTAAAAATAAAAAAAAAATCGATAGAAACCTCGCAAATGTAATTAAAATTTTAAATAAATAACATTTATTTCAGAAAATTGTAAGGCTTACTGACAAAAACGTATATCCTGGAACAAGTTTTATGAAATTTCCGCACCCTATGAATAGTTAATATTCGTTCAAAGTATAGTTCATAATAATACTAATTTAATTCAATACAGTAAACCGTGCCCTAAGGCTCTATCACTCTCTTTTTGGTTTGCTTTTTTTCATAGCATTGTCCTAGATGAAAAAACAAGCATTTCGAACTATGTCTCGCGCTGACGACAGAGCCGCCGCGCCGGGAAGGGCCGCCTTAAGTGAACTTGACGCTAAGCGCCAATTACGTAAAGAGAGACCTAAGCCCTCTTACACGTACACGTACAACTCAGCCGGCCAACTGTACGGCCAGTCGTGTAAAGGGTATTTAAAACAAAATTTGATCTAGCGAGTCACATTAGGGCTCACGCTAGAAACTGCTCTACCCGCCATTAATATTCTTGTCCGTATGGTCGCCGTTATCGAAAACAATAAGGAGGATATATAATACGTCTCTGTATTTTTTTGTCATTATGATGTAGGACAAAAGAAATAAACGAAGAATATGGTGTTCCTCTAACCATTGCAGATCTTACAAACAGCAAACAATCCATCGTACAAACAGCAAACAATACATTTTTATACCCTTTTCAGCACGCTGAAGATGGCTAACATCAGGATATATGTTTATCCCGTAAAGGAATAAAGCGTGATTAGTATGTACAATACTAAACATTTAGTACAATTGTTTTTTTCTTTTTATTATATTGTAATATTATCAATATAAATTGCTAATTTTAAAGTTGCATCACATTAGGTAGACCCCATGTTTCAGTTTTGAAATGTGTTCCATATCATTAAGTAAACAAAGTCCTTTATCGTTCAGCAAAATCTTTAGGTCTATGGCAGTGCCCGTCATTATAAAGTGACGTTTATTTAGTTGAATACAGACTTAACAAACACTAATTTACCCCACCAACTCGTTTAATTCTCACTTGAGTAAATACTCAAATTTTAATGAATGTTAAACAATGGAATGGAATAGAACAAACGGGTTCAAGGTATACCCTGTATAATGTAAGTCAGAAAATAGCATTACAACTAATAATGCTACAATGAAATAGTAATGATAATGAGTTTCTTTTGTGACATTTTTGTACCAGCTTTTATGAAATCTTACAACTTTATGGACAGGTCCTAGTCCTTGATATCTATTAGGTTGTGTCATCCACAGATCTGTATATCTCTACAAGATAGAATCAATCCTCACTTTGTATGAAACCTATGCCAGACAAGGGAGCACTGTTTATAGGTTTAACCCCCCTAAAAAAAGTCTAGATCCAGGGCTGGAATTAAAAATGGCTATGTACATAGTCATGTTACACACATACCTTCATAACAAGACAGAAGTAAAAACCAATGGTCGCGGCGCTGACGTTGCTCAGGCTGTCCACATTTCTTAGTAGCCCCAGTGGCAGAACGCATAGCAAGGACACCAACACCATTATCGATGTTCTGTCGAGAAACGAGACATTATGTGAACCTTGATGAATTGATTGTGATCATGATCATCATCCAAATGTATTGGTTGCATCCTCAGCAGTAACGCTTCAGAGCCTAGGGTCCGCTACCTAACCAAGGTGACACTTGACCACGGAGGCAGTCAGATAGAGAGAAAATAATAAATGTCTCATAAAGAGTTAAAAAGCAAACACTGCCAACCATGTTTATCCCGCACTATCGATAGTTTTTTTTTTTTACAATATATTGCGTTAGGCATTTGTCCTCAATCTCACCTGATGGTAAGCGACGATGAAGACTAGGATGAAGCATGCCTATTCAAAAGATACCCATTTATCATAGATTTATTTACTGCCTTCCCACTGATGATGTTACAGGGGGTCAAAAGCACATAATGGCTTCAATTGTGAATTGAGAAAAGGATAGTACTTTTTTCAAAGTCGCACGGTAAGTACGAAGTTCATGCTGCTAATATTAAGAGGTATACCTGAGAATATCACTTTGGTTGATGTTGAAGAGTTTGGCAATGATCTGCGGTCCCAGATCTCCAACCACCACGAAGTAAGCGATACATGTTCCCATCAGGAAGCCAATAATACCGATCTCCACTGCTAACTTTCCAGCGGGACCAAATACATGGAATGCTGGAATTTGTAATGGAATTTTTCATTTCATTTATTTATTCTTCTAATCTTTGAGTAATTTGGGAACATACATGTATCAATACTGATAGATAAGGAGATAACTTTATACATGTTCCCTGATTACTCGAAGAGGCTAAGACCGATAATTTCTTTTTTTAAAGGCATACTTGTCATCTGGTTCCATGGAAATTTTATCAAAATGAGTTTGACGTTAAAGACAGTTTTTAGTTTTGAAAAATTATTACACCTTTAACATTAACATCCTGTAGCTCCTAAAGTTTCAATACTTTCATAGAGTAAAAATAAATGTGACCTTATCTGTATGGAATTTTATGTTGAAACTTTGTCAGAACTTATCATAACTCCATTACTAGAAGCAGGTACCTTCCACCCTCCTCCCCCTACAGCCTCAGCACACCCTCCACCCTTGAGGACTTTTAGTATAGTATATTCATCTAAAGACAAGGTTTAACTGCCAATTTTCAAAATGACACATATTATTTCCCTTTAGCTTACTTGTTCATGGTTGTAGAAATTAGTGTCAAAAAAATCTTCTGCGACATAGCTGTACGCATGACTGAATGTCCAAATGGTTTCATTGCCTTATTGATTGAGGTACACAAAAAATTATAGGCATCATTTTTATTCTTTCATTTGATATGAATCCGAGATGTATGCTATATCATGGAGAATGACTGACATGATGATGAGAAACAAAACTTGGATGTTCCATTAAGTGTTCTATCAAGAAATAAAATTGGGATGTGCCATTATTATTATTTTGTCTTTACTTCTCTAAAAGGAATATAACTAACAACATACCTAAAAATTCAAAATTTCTTCTTCTAGCTAGTAAAGCAGACTTCAGTAGAAAATAACAGCACAGCCTTGAGACCAGGCCCATGAACAGAAGAATCAGGGTGGCGAGCAGTACACCACACTGTGAAAAATATTTTAAAAGTTGGGTTTCAAATTTATAATCTGCTATTTTCCAACTAGTCAAATCAGATTTTTCCTAAACATCAAAACGAACATTTTATATGGGATGTGTATGAAATACAGGCAGATGACGTCATAGTTTCTTCGAGTCATGTAGCGCTTTTATTGTCAGTTTTCTGCAAAAATAAATCTAAAATCACGTTAAAATGTATATATATGTTCATATACAAGTGACATTATTTTTCAACATTTTATTTTCTTATCAGTACAAAATTATTTATTTTTGACCCAGGAAAATACCCAATTGTTTCTAGATTACATCTTACACACAAAAGTCAGAAAGCAGACCTTGAGCGTCCGAGCACAATGGCTTAGGATACAATCACAAATTTTGCTGAGGGTGGCACAAGTCTTACAAACTTAACTCTATCCCCTTGTATGGCGCACTCTTTTGTTCATAATAATACTGAAGAAAAGTATGATGATTGTATAAAAGTGTATGATAGAATTAGTTGTATTTGTTTTTTGCTTAACATCCAGCCAGAGGTTATTATTATTTCATTAATCATTAATGTTTAAAAACATAACACATGTTATATTTAAAGGTGTACAACTGTAAAATTAAATAAAACATATAAAACTAATATAGATGGCCACAGTGTTGGCTTTATTATAAACATAATTTTATGCCATTAGTGCTCAGACAGATATGATTTTGGGCAAAGGGCCCCACAGGTGGCTCAATGCGGCGCGACATGCCTTACATCACATGACCACAATCAATTTACTGTGGAGAAATACCTATTCGAAGAGCGCATAATTACGCGTAATGGGCCTGTAAACCACCCTTCATTAAGTGTTGTATCTGAAATCCGATTATTGGGTGTATTTAAAAAAAATCAAATTGGCTAGGGCTGCTGGTGCAGCACATATCTCCTTTTTATATTAAAGAGCCGGGCTCTTGACGGTAGAGTCTTTCTTGTCGGAACAGACATATATTTTCTTAGAAACATAACTACAATATAATTAAAAAAAAAACCAGGAAATAGGAGTAGTAAACTAAACAGTTAATAACCTTTTTCACTTACTTGTTGAAAACAAAAGGGCATAGCCAGAATTCCAACGCCTATAATACTGTTGGCCAGTGTTATGGACTGGCCTGCACTCCCCATGATTATTTATCTCGGTTAATATTAGTAATGAAATAAATTTTACGCCTCTGAAATGTTATTTTGTTTTTCCTTTCCACATCACACATTGTTTTGACATTTCGAAATGACGTGCAGTGCAGTATGTCTGACGTTTGATTAAAGTTTTTTTTTCTTTTTTCTTGTTGGCGATTAAACTTCGTTGAAGCTTATTTTGCCAATGTCTAGTTAACCCATGGCGCCAATTTCTTTATTCCTAACCCTAACCTAACTATACAATCAAAGGTTGGTGTCCTTTGATTGATTCAAGGGAGCTTCTAGCAACAAATTCATACGAGTCCACTGGTTTTCATAGCCGAATGAGTGGCGGACGGCGTCTAAAGACGCCCACCACAGTCCGCAAATAAATATCACTACAGCCGCACTATGAGTGTCCACTTTAACCATTTTACATATTGTCCATGAGCATGAGCATTTATAACACTAAACTACACCGATTTTATATTATAAAGTCCACTAGAGTCAATTTGCAAAATTAAAGCAAACTCCAACTGAACCCTTTGACTTCCCGCCAAAAACCGATTAAAGTGTTACCAGACCAGCCACTGTTTTTTTTTTAATTTGCTTTTGTGCTAACATCTTTACTGCTCTCGTTATAGACCGAGCTTTGGATAATTTTATAATCCTAAAGTACATGCTTACGCAAGCCTTAGGATTATTTTTCGTGCATCTTGCATATTCTTTGTATTTATGTTATAATATTTTTTTTAACAACTAAATTAGTGCACCTGGATCTCTACCATTATCTCTTATAGCAGTACTTAAACTGAACTGCCTTGTTTATTGGTACCTTTATAGCAGCCCTTGACACCTTTATAGCAGCCTTTAACAGGATTGTTTTGGCTGACGTCACAAAACCATTCGCCTTTTTTTATATGGACTATTCCTACCATGTCGTCTATTTTGACAGCACGAAAACGATTATTGAGCGTCCCAAATTGTCAAATAAAGATGTGCATTATGACCGCAGGTGTACATATCAGAATTGAACTGCTTTCCTTCACAAAAGGGGTACCTGTAGTGTACCACTAATGAAATCCAGTATACTTCTTTCGATTTATAGATATTTAATAAAATATGAACACCCGCCATTCTAACGTTAGGACTAGGGGTGTACATTTTTTTTCGATTAGGTTATGCATATTTCACATTATTTTTTTCGTAATTATACGTACCTGCAGTGTACTTTAATGTGGCTTGTAATGAAATTCACTTTCTTTTTCTGGTAAAAAGATAAATAATAAAATATGTACATATGAAGCGCGTTGAGTAAAGATTAAGCCAAGCGCAGGATCAAATGTTATGGCTAGGCGTAAGCTATGTACACAGGAAGGAAGGAAAAGAAGGAGATCACTATTTACAGTTTATTTATGTACACTTCACACTAGCACAAACAAATATTATATATACAGAAGGTGAATGATGTTATCGGAGTTATGGATAAATGATGCTCTCCAAAAGTATTTACAATTCCCTATTAAAATTTATTTATTACAGGAAAATTTTAAAACAAAAAGCGATAGAAAAAAATAGTTACTCGACTAGCCGCCGCACGTCAGGCGTGGCGACACCGTCTTCATAAAAACGGTTGATGGCCACGCATGCGCGCAGCGGTCTTTCATAAATGACAATATATTTATATATTTATTTATACATGTAAAAGAATGTATGTCCGCTTGTATGTTGCGATTCATGAAAATTTACAATATTTACAACTTATTCATACAAAATATATGTATATACAAAATACAAGTATAAAAGGAGTGGCAGTGCAGGCCACATCACCCCCCTCCAGAGACCGTCAAGGGCGATAATAGATGCCTAGGAAACCGTACAACACGACCTGAACGTGTCCGTAGGATATCATTTCTTTGGGGTTCAGGGAGTGTATCGTGAGGTAATGACGGCATAACTGGGGTGTGTGTACGTGTGTTAGAATGTGATGGGGTGGCATGTGTGGTGTTTGTGTCACAAAGTATGTAGGCCGGCTTAATGCGGTCTATCGATACCGTAACCGAGTTACCACGAATTAATATTTTGAAATTCTTGTCCCCTCTCTCTAACACTTCGTGAGGTCCAGAATATGCAGGAGTAAGAGACCCACGAACAGTGTCATCACGTATAAATACATGTGTAGCAGTTGCAAGGTCCTTGAAGATGAAAACCGTTTGCTTGCCGTGTCGAGAAGCTGGTGTAGGTCTAATATTACCTACAAACGACCTAAGACGTGACAAGTAATCAGTTAAGTCATCGGAATCTTCTTTACTAGGATGGAAAAATTCACCAGGGAGTCTCAAAGGTTCGCCATAGGTGAGTTCAGCTGTCGAAGACGAAAGGTCTTCCTTAAAAGAGCTCCTGATACCTAGTAAAACTAGAGGAAGTGAATCGACCCAATTTGAGCTGGAATGACAGACAATCGCAGCTTTTAACTGCCGATGGAACCTCTCGATAAGGCCATTACAAGACGGATGGTAGGCCGTTGTACGTTTGTGTTGAAAGCCTACCAGATGAGAGAGACTTTTGAATAAGGCAGACTCAAATTGGCTGCCCCTATCGGTGACAATACTAATAGGACAGCCAAATCTAGAAATCCAACCATGTAGTAAGGCCTTAGCAACGACTTCAGCAGTGATTTCTTGGAGTGGTATTACCTCAGGCCATCGCGTGAATCTGTCAATAGCTGTGAGGCAGTACCTATAACCTTGGCATAAAGGAAGTGGGCCAATCAGATCTATGTGAATGTGGGCAAACCTTGCACTCGGAAGATGGAAAGAACCTAATGGAGATGAGACGTGTCGAGTGACCTTTGATCGCTGACAAGCAAGGCAACTTTTGGTCCATTCTCGGCAGTCTTTTCTGATTCCTGGCCACACATATCGATCCGTGACTAATTTTAGAGAAGCATTCACCCCTGGATGACTAAGGGAATGCAGACAGTCAAATACCTGCCGACGATATATCTTTGGGACGTAAGGTCTCACGTTCCCGTCTCTTTCTTCACAATATAAATCTACCCGAACATCTGGCAGCTTCATCTTCTTCAGACGCAATGACGTGGTGTTTTCAAGGAGAAGTCGCAGTTCAGGATCTGAAGTTTGAGCGTCCGCTAATTGATTCAGATCAACAGGCTGTACGATCTCTTCAATCCTCGAAAGGGTATCGTCCACGACGTTGTCCTTACCTGCTATGTGCCGGATGTCAGTCGTAAATTGGGATATAAAATCCAAGTGTCGAAACTGACGAGGTGAGCAGTTCTCTTTTCGTGAATGGAACGCGAATGATAGGGGTTTATGGTCGGTATATACTATGAAGTCTCTAGCTTCGACCATATGCCGGAAGTATTTGATTGCTTCATAAATCGCTAGTAATTCGCGATCGTAGGGAGAATACTTCTTCTGCGCTGGACTCAGCTTTCTAGAGAAGAAAGCGAGAGGCTGCCATCCTTGGTCCTCCTTGAATTGCTGCAGCGCTGCTCCAATAGCTTTGTCGGACGCGTCTGTCACGACTGCAAGTTTGGCGTTGCAATCTGGGTGTGCAAGAAGGGCTGCCTGGCATAGACCTTTCTTGCAGTTTTCAAAGGCTTCGCTCTCTATTGATGAAAAATACACAGGATGCGAGCCTTTTACAGAACCTTCTAAAAGTGCATTTAGGGGAGCTTGTTGGACAGCTGCACCAGGAATGAATCTTCGGTAGAAATTAATCATCCCTAGAAACCGACGAAGCTCGCGCACTGTTTTGGGCACAGGAAAGTCTTTTATAGCATCAACCTTTGCAGGGAGGGGCTTTGTACCTTCAGCTGAAATGAGATATCCTAGGAAAACTACCTCCGAGGCGCCAAAAACGCACTTCGAAAAGTTTATTACGATACTCCTGCAGCCTGGAAAACAGAGTGCGAAGGTGTTCTTTGTGCTCTTCTGGAGTCCTGGAGAAGACCAGAAAATCGTCCAGATAGGGAAAACAGAAGTCTAGGTCCCGCACCATCTCATCCACAAAACGCTGAAAAGTTTGACCGGCGTTACGTAAACCAAAAGTCATGTACGGAAATTCGTACAATCCGAACGGCGTTGAAATGGCTGTTTTGTGAATATCGTCTGCGTTAACTGGGATTTGATGATACGCCTTCGTCAGGTCGATAGTGGTGAAAATCTTGCATCCTGAAAGGCTGTGAGAAGTCCTGGATGTGGCGTATTGGATACCTGTCCGGAACAGTCCTCGCATTAAGCAGTCTATAGTCCCCGCAGGGACGCCAACCATTGTTCTTTTTAGGAACAAGATGAAGAGGAGAGGCCCAGGAAGACTCTAAGGGTCTGGCTATGCCACTCTGCAGCATAGAAGCAAACTCCTCTTTAGCTATTTTTAATTTGTCTGGGGCTAATCTTCGGGGTGTACAATAAACAGGCGGGCCGGGTGTAGTGCGTATGTGGTGTACTCTATTGTGTTTAGGTGTGTGGTGTGTACCGTGTGGGCGTGTGATGTCAGGAAATTGTCGTAATATGTCAAGGTAATCGGACTCACCAGTTACGGATTTGACCGAAGAAATGATATCCGACGGTCGTGCAAGCGAAGCCACAGTCGACAGACTAGTGCTATTGTCGATTAGTCGCTGGTTCCTGCAATCTACCATCAAATTATAAAACGACAAAAAATCAACACCTAAAATCGGCTTTGTTACATCGGCAACAATAAATGACCAAGCAAAGTCACGACGCAAGTCTAGGTTTAATACAAAGTTTACGTGCCCGTAAGTTGCTATAGTCGTGCCGTTAGCCGCACACAAATCATAATCAGTACGAGCCCGGCGCTCTTTACAATAAATACGGGGAAATACACAAAGATCACTTCCCGTGTCTACCAAAAACTGCAATTTAGTCTTTTTGTCCGTCACAAACAAGCGACCACTATTCACGCAATCGTCGGCCGCCATTACCGATTGCTCGTTGCGTTTCCCGAACCAAAGTCACACGGCTTGATGCATTTATCCGCCTTATCACCAAACTTGGCATGATACCAACAATTTGGGTACTTCCTGTAGTTGGACTAGGATCTCGCTCTAGACCGGGAACGGCTTTGGTTGCGGTTGACTGATCGACGACGGCTGTCTCTTCCCGGCATCTGGTTAATTTTCGTTGTGAGGGCTGCGACTTGTTTAGTGAGCTCAGCGATCCGGTTTTCCACTGTCTCACTGCTCTTACTAGATGGGGTTTCTCTCGAAGTCGAAGCAACCTGACACGGTGAGACAACGTCATGGACACGGTCAGCTAACTCAGCTAGCTCATCCAGGCTTGCTCGCTGCTGGGAAGCTATGATTGTCTGGGTCCCAGATGGCAGTCGGCTCATCCAAATTGTCCTAAAAATTCCTCAGGAACCCCAGGGCCAGCCAAGTTCTGTAGGTAACGCAGGAATGCTGATGGTTTGCGATCTCCTAACTGCTCATGGTCCATAAGCTGTTTCAATTTCTTCTCACGAAATGCCGACAACCTCTTGATGAGCTCGGTCTTCAGTTTATCATATTTATTGGTCAACGGTGGGGAGGTGATGACGTCCTCAACCTCAGCGGCGTACTGTGCTGCCAGTTGCCCAATAGCATAGAAAAATTTGGTTCCGTCTGCGGTGATATTGGCTAGCTGAAATTGGCCTTCAAGCTGCGCGAACCAAAGGGCCGGTTTTTCGGCGTAAAAAGGAGGTACCTTTACGCCGACTCGAAATGTCTCCAGCGCCATTTTGCCTTTTTGGCTATCTCCGCTCTCCGAATCACTCATTTCTGTGTTCAATGTGGGTCACCAGTGAAGCGCGTTGGGTAAAGATTAAGCCAAGCGCAGGATCAAATGTTATGGCTAGGCGTAAGCTATGTACACAGGAAGGAAGGAAAAGAAGGAGATCACTATTTACAGTTTATTTATGTACACTTCACACTAGCACAAACAAATATTATATATACAGAAGGTGGATGATGTTATTGGAGTTATGGATAAATGATCGAGTGAGTTGTGGGTGCTTGGTATCAGGACCAGGAAGCTCGGTGAGTCGGCTGCGATGGACCTGAAGATTGACCCGTTGCGCTGGCTTGCTGTGAGACTGCTGCTGACCAATATTGAGTGAGAGAGAGGAACAATGACGACAGAGTTCAACGATGCTGAAGAAGGCTGCTTGGCTGCTGATGATGGAGAAGGTTGCTTCCAATCACGTCGGGGTCACCACTGTAGCGGGATCGAGGTGATATGCTCGACCGCCACAAAGGGAAGATCTTCCCGCCAGGCATGTTGTTGCGCCTGGGGAACCGCGGCTCCAACGGTGTATCGTCGGAAGTTGTATATATGCAGCGAATCGGGCGAACTCTGAGATCGAGATGTAGGATACTCTGCTGGCGCCATCTCATATGCTTCTTGTGGACTATATTGTCGGTTGTCTCTTATATTGTCTATATTGTAGTTCCTCATAGTGGCCGTAGAGGTCGCCACAGGACTCCCTCTCAAGACTGAAGGTCTGATAGCTTTTTCAAGTGCAGTCTGTGCTTCATGTCGTAGCTTGCAAGTGCCAGATGATTTTTGTCCCAGTGATTCGGGAGCCTTCCAGTGAGTCGGAAGTGAATTGCTTGCTCGTGGCCTGCAGTGAGTCGAGACCGTACTGAGCGTGCTCGTAGTCTGCGGTGAGTCGAGACTGTGTAGAGCGTTGTCGACTTGTTGGCGCCGGAATGATGTCCTGCCGGAGTGCCGCGCTGGAGAGTAGATGCCTCAGATCCAGGGTGCGATGCTACGGGGGATGCGCCGGTCGCTGAAGTCGTCGAGTGAGTTGTGGGTGCTTGGTATCAGGATCAGGAAGCTCGGTGAGTCGGCTGCGATGGACCTGAAGATTGACCCGTTGCGCTGGCTTGCTGTGAGACTGCTGCTGACCAATATTGAGTGAGAGAGAGGAACAATGACGACAGAGTTCAACGATGCTGAAGAAGGCTGCTTGGCTGCTGATGATGGAGAAGGTTGCTTCCAATCACGTCGGGGTCACCAGTGAAGCGCGTTGAGTAAAGATTAAGCCAAGCGCAGGATCAAATGTTATGGCTAGGCGTAAGCTATGTACACAGGAAGGAAGGAAAAGAAGGAGATCACTATTTACAGTTTATTTATGTACACTTCACACTAGCACAAACAAATATTATATATACAGAAGGTGAATGATGTTATCGGAGTTATGGATAAATGATGCTCTCCAAAAGTATTTACAATTCCCTATTAAAATTTATTTATTACAGGAAAATTTTAAAACAAAAAGCGATAGAAAAAAATAGTTACTCGACTAGCCGCCGCACGTCAGGCGTGGCGACACCGTCTTCATAAAAACGGTTGATGGCCACGCATGCGCGCAGCGGTCTTTCATAAATGACAATATATTTATATACATGTAAAAGAATGTATGTCCGCTTGTATGTTGCGATTCATGAAAATTTACAATATTTACAACTTATTCATACAAAATATATGTATATACAAAATACAAGTATAAAAGGAGTGGCAGTGCAAGCCACACATACACCCGATATTCTAACGTTAGAACTGGGGATGTACATTTTTTAAAAGTGAGAGGACGCTTATTTATTTATTTATTTTTGTAATCATGTGTACCTACTACGTACTTGTATATAAAAATATAAAATAAGCAAAAATTTGAAAAATACGAATCCTACTTAATATCTTTTATTGGAAATTTGGATTTCAAAAACAAAGTAAGATACATTACTTCATTATTTTAGTACAACATAAGTGAAAACTAGTAAGTTATTACAACTTCATAACATATTTTTTTGTAAGTAATAACAATGCTAATCCTTGTAAAATATTTATCCACTACGATAATCACAAATAACAGCACATTCTTAGTTAAGTATAAGTTATTTATTAAAATTATAACTACACACATTTATACATTTTGTCTTACAGGATTCTTTGGTTACTCTCTGAGAAATACCATGATGACATCAATTAAAAAATACAAGACAGGATTCACTGGAGCCTATTATTAAAATACAAACAAGACTGAGAAAGCCAGAGAATTACAGCCTCCTTTGGAACCTGTGATTGCACCAGTAAAATGGCAGAATGTTGAATTCCAAACATTTTGCAAGGCTAGATCTGTTGCTAGGGCTGGTTCGCTTTTTACAATACAATAATACAATACAATACAATACCCTTTATTGCACAAAATAAATAAATCAGGACATAATTATCTTAAAAACTAGGAAATGCGCAAAAGGCGGCCTTATCGCCTTTTTCACCAGTAGGTATACCTAAAAGAAAATAATAGTTTAAATTCATGTCGCAATCTACGAATATCAAATACCTGTACTTTGTAATAAAATTCTTTGTGCACTACAACCACTGCGTACTTACTAAAACCTAGCCTCTATGTCGTTGAGTTAGTCTCGAACTTACTTTGGTTGGGGCTAGCTCAATCTGTGTGATTTGTCTGTATATATTTATCTTATTTAACATAGCACTTAGTGAAGAAGCTGCATTTTTTAAGTCATAATAATCTAAATATAAACTTTGAATAGGCATCTAGTTAAAATGTTCCTTACGATATGGTTATAGATAAAAAATTCATATATTTATGCCAAGACGGTCATCATCGTACAAAAGCACAGTGCTTTTGTACCACAATAAAATTATCTTCCAAACACTAGTTGTTACCATCGTATATTAACTGTTTATTATGGTTATTTGGAAAAGCACGATAATATGAAGTGATGGATATATATTGTCAGGTGGTTGCTCGGCTTCCAGCATTAAAATTATAACATATTTATGTTATACAAATTTACAATTTGTTTATAATTATTTCGATAACCAGCTAACTAGTAAAAAGTAGTTCATAAGATAGTTTAAAGGGTTATCTAGGGTCTGATCAAGGCCAAATTTTAAATGATATCTCCGTTTCCTCTTAAATGATTTATTTCAAATGGGGGCAGCACTGGACCCCGGAAAATTCATGTAGCCCCTTAAGCTTAGTATACATTATATTATACATCTGAATAATATATTTCATAGGAAACGTAGACATTATTCAAAATTGTGTCTTGACCAGGCACTAGTAACCTTTCAAACTATTGTATATACTACTGTTTACAATTTAAAGTGAGAACTTGAAGCTTTTCTACGCACATCCGCCAAAAAAGGCCGTTTTTCGCAATTGTGCGTAAAAATTTTATATGATGTCTCCGTTTCATATCAAATGATTTATTTCAAATGGACCCCGTAAAATTCAGGTAGCCCCTTAACTTGACATATCTAATTTGTGGGCTTAACGTTCTTTTCGAAGTACGGATGACCTCGAAAAATTGATAAGCATTTGTGGTCACCTCAGTGCGGAACACGCCCACGCTGTTGATTTAGCCTCAAAAAATATTTCCTTTTTAGTTATAATAATTGTGATACAGAAGCATGAACTCTCAAGCATCATAATTTATCGTCCCACCAAACCTGCGGTAGGAGGGGTTCGGTCCATGACACTGCGTACACACCGGGCCAAACAAACGCCAACGGATGTGCTGCATCTCTTTTGCATTGATATAAAAGAAACGAGACGAATGTACATTCGTTGGTCCGGTCTATACCCAGCATGAGACAAGCACATTGTCACATACAAAGTTCGCGTACAATTCATTCCAAAAAAAGGAAGATGCAAAAAAATGAAACAAGACCAATCAAGTTTAAATATCTTATATTGAACTGTTATTCTCTTTGGTACACTAGGAAATCTATGTTTCTAAAACAAGTCTAGTATCTATTACAGTTACCAAACAAATAATGCAAACATATTTTAACAATTTTGGGTGGGTTACAAATTTCAAATTTTCTTTGGCAAAATAATTTTCGCATAAAAATAAATTCAACAATTTAAACATATGAAATAGATGTAGAGTTGTCACGCAAGTTACAAGAACGAATAGATAGTTCTCATCGAAATATAAGTTTCAATGTAGGTATTATGATTTCAGTCTATGGTAAAAACAAAATCATTAAAAAATGTGTCATAATACTCAATCATAATTCATAACATAACACAACTAGTGAAATAATAGTAATAAATAATTTTCAAAACTAAAAACCGACTTCACCCCCAAAACTTCAAAATCGATTTTGAAAAAAAATCTATGGCGTCACGTGGACAGAATACAGTGACAAAAAATTGACACGGTATTTCGTCCACGTCAATTTCAAATCGTGACAGGCGTCTTCGAATAATTGGTGAACATATAAGAAAAAGATCGCGACGAATTGATAACCTCCTACTTTGTGTAAGTCGGTTAATAACAAACATTTTTGAACACAGCTAAATTTTCTGAGCAAGTTCAGTTTTGGGAAATTTATGTTAAATTAAGAAAAAAATTTGCTCTCCCATACAGAATCCTTCTGGCTGAGCGCTGCTTTGTATGAGAAGGCCATTATTTTTTTAGTATTATGGACTGAAAATTTGGAAAAATCAGTCTGTATAAAAAAGAACTTCAGTTTTGTGCAGCGCCATCTACTGACATTTGTGGCGTGACAACGCCACATATCGTAAAGTATTTAATAAAAGCAAAATAGAACGGAAGCACCTTTCATAAACAAATAATTAAAAAAATATTTCGTGTAATAAAATTAACGCGTGACATTTTTACACATACAACATACCACGTATGGTTATTATGTAATTATTGCTAACATTAAATTATTTTTATTCTACTTATATCATCCTATCTTTTAAATATTAACTTCCCGCTCTACCCAAAGGTTGACTGGAAGAGATTGCTATGCGATAAATCCGCCTTTGTATCATAATTCTGTCTTCTTTTTTTCTGTTTTTTGTATTTCCTTTTGTTTATGGAGCAATAAAAAGTATTTGATTTGAATTGTATTTTATATCATAGACATCGGATTCGAGATGCATTGAAGTGCTTTATTATATTACCTACGATATTATTCGCTTAGGACTAAGTAATAAATAATTATTTTACTTATAAACTAATTCCCGAATCGGAATGTCACACAAAAATTATAACATTGCCCACAAAATTCGAAATTCCAAACAAATGGCACTGGTACATAACAGCACTCATAAAAAATACTCAAAGAAACCGCTGCTAAAGTCCAAACTCCACCAAAACTGAGATGCGCATGCACTGATATAGACTTATGGGGTAATTACGAAAACTATTGGTTGTTTATAAACCCTCTTGGTTCGCCTTGTCTTTGCTTTAATGGAGTTGTATGTAAAATGAGAATGTAAAATGTTCTTTTTGGTCAATCAATGAGTAATATACTCATTTCATGTGCCTGCTGGATACCTTTGCCAGCTTCTCCACTGTGTGTATGCTGGTTTGGTTGGGAGAGGCACCGTCGGTAAAATGTACCCTCTCCGTTTCTACTACTTTTCTGCAGTCGTCTTTATGCACACTACTGGGTATTTTCCTGGGTCAAAAATAAATAATTTGGTACTGTTAAGAAAAAAAAGTCTCAAAATAACTGACACGATCATATGCATTTTCAACGTGATTTTAGATATATTAGTGCAAGAGAAACTGATATTTCTTAATATTGGAGACAAATAGCGCTCTTGCGCTATTTGTCTCCAAGAAACGTTGACGTCATTGGTCTATATTTCATACAAATCCCAAAGAATATGTTTGTTTTGACGTTTAAAAAAGTATCTGATTTGACTTGTTGGAAAATAGCGAATTGTGTGCATTGGCCATCAGATATTTAAATCAACATTACAAGAAATCCGGCAGCGCGTGTCTTTACAATGAACTTTTATTTGAAATTCTTTTTTTATAGTAGAGGATTCAAGCCCTAAAGGCCCATTTAGACAGGTGCAACTTTCTTGCCTGTTGCATAACATTTTATTAAAACTATATATAACTTGTATGGTCTAAACGAAACCATACAAATCAATTATCGCTTAAATAAAATGGTACACAACAGGACAAAAACTTGCACCGTCTATGGACCTCTCTAACTTTCATTTTACCGGGATGTTCGAGAGTAGAAATATGTAACAGCGTCTTCTCTTTTTAACACCTTGTCGTTTACAACAAATGATAAAATGTCACTGGATTAAAAAACTAATTATTTTTAACAATCAAAATATAAATTCAAATAAGTTAAAATAACCACCTCATAATCATAAATAACAATCAAATGGCACAATCATTCTGAAATTAAATATTCGGAATGCTAGCTTATTGTACGCTTAAATTCTATATAAATAATGATCAAAATGCAACAAAATTGCAATCTTTGGGCTAATCACTTCTTTAAATGGCAAGCTTCCATTGGTGCCATTTTTCAAATGCGAAGTCACTAAACGAACAGTTTTTAGTATGGAAAAAAACATTCGTTTAGGTGACTCCGCGTCTCAAAAATGGCACTTCATATTTTGTTAGATAGAGGCTAGAGCCTATTTCACTACACCAAATATTTTCACAATCACATTAGACAAGATAGATATTGATATACTTACATGATGAAACATTCTACTAATACGTTACTAATAAACATATTTCTACATGCTATTATTATTACACTGGACACATAATATTTTAAATGGATATATCTTTTAAAAATTACTATTTTACTAGTATGTGATGATTTTGTAGTGTTTTAATTAGTAGACAACATGCAAAATGTACATTTAAAAGACACGCATATTAAACGTATGCATGTAATAATTATTACTAAATCAATACTAAATATATATAATATTATGAGACCATATTGAATAATTTATATGTACAAGTATAATAGAAGCCAACTATAACATAGACATTAGGCCATTTATTCTTTTCTTTATATCAAAAAATTCGAAATGGTGAACAAGCTTATCCGTAAATTATAAGGTTTTTTATTTTTAAAAGTCATTTAAAATTCACTAAAACAGCTAACAAAAAACTGTTATAGTTATAACCTTTAATCTTTTATTGTGAAACCTAGATTTCGCAATAAAAGTGTAAATGTGGCGCGCACTTTACTCGATTTTTTATAGTTACAAAGATATGTCTCATAGTAAGTTAAAATGTTTACATCATTAAATTTTAAGTCAGATTCTAAAATAAATAAATAGTTCTCAGGCATACCGCAAGTAGCGCTGCTGTTGAATCTTGAATCCTTTTGAAAAGAAAATAGAAGTTCTTATTTCTTGAAGCCTCGCTTTTTTTAGCTAACCTAGAAAAATAAAAAGATAATTTTAGACACAGAATTGAAAGCTTATAAAAAAGTTAGTTGTAATAAAGCATTCGAACGCGGCAAGGAGTTTTTAAAACGTCAAAGCCACGTCTTCAAAACTCCTTGCAATGTCAATCAAGTAAAGGAACGGCGAAATTTGCCCGAAATGTTAATTTTTAATACCCATCTGCAACTTAATACATACCCAGATACAACAGAGCAGAAAGTAATTTACTGCGCTGTATAATATGTGATAAGGCCCGTAAAAAATAACAATTATTGTCTATGAAAGAAAAACCCAAATTAAATTATATCAGTTTTTGGTAAGCGCAGTACAGTGATAACTGATAACTGTATAAAACGTAAAAAACAGGGCATATACCTTTATGATAATTTATAGAATAAAAATATAGAGATAATGGCAATGGTTTTCACACACCTGGTTTGAACACCGTTTGAAATGGAGAAAACAGCCGGAACCCAAAAAAGGATAGGCCTATTGTGTAAGATCAGATAACTTTCAGACAGGAGTAGGAGTATACATAAATCGATACTATAGATACCTATAACCGCGCTTTGACCTCGGAGCGAGGTTCGCACGATCAGTTGTGCATAAGGAAATGAAGATCGATTTACAACCTACCTACTGTGAAGCACAAAATCAATTATGCAGCGCAAAGTTAGCGAAGTACTTAAAAACTTTACAATACACTGAGACAAATGAAATAAGGAATGTCTCAGCACAAACGTTAATTTATCTTTAAAAAACAGACAGACGGACGGACAGCGGCGTCTTAGTAATAGGGTGCAGTTTTTACCCTTTGGGAACGGAACCCTAAAACTGTCTCTTTTTTGCACGGGCAGCGGGGGTAAAACGTCACTTGCGGCCCGAGAGAGTAAAGATGTTTGTTTAGTAATGGGCTTTGAGAGTTGTCTATTAAAGGGCGAAAAATATTTAAAAATATACTTACGTAAAATCTGTTGTTTATAATTTTGACTTCTCGATAGAATTAAAAGTAAGCAGAAATGTCATTAGGTACCTAATATTTGAAATCTCGGAAAAAATACTACTATTCGTTTAATTATAGTAGGAGTCACAGACATGTTCTAATCCTATGGTAGGAGTGCTCCTGGTTCCGCTAATTTTGCAGAAAATTTTGAAAATTCCTTACCTGCTCAACTACAAGTATCCTTAAACATACTTCTTCAACAACTTCTTATCGTCCGTCAACAGCTCAAGAAGTTCTCCCGTACTTTTGTTCTCTTTCCTAAACTTTTCCATTTGCGTCTTCGGTACAGTTCCATTTAGCAACATATCTATGTTCACTTTCAGTCGCTTCAGCGGCGTAAGAGATTCGTCCCTGCAGGGCACTTTGCCCATTGCCTCGAGAGATTCAATGAGGAGGTCATCTATCAGACGCTTGTTGAAACCTGCCAGTAACATATTGATTAGAAAAAAGTTATAAATTAGCAAAGATATGGATCCTTTTCCCAAAATGACTTGAACATACTGGCCGTTCAGATTTGCCTTTGAAAGAAAAAAAAAGTATTCTTAAACCAACTATGCATTACGTTTACAAAGTAAACGAACACAGTTATAATAAATACGATACTTACAAAAGTTTTATTTTATAAAAGCTATTTTATATCTGTTAAGACGGAAAACTGAACGCCAGAATTTAAAAAAAATATTCTTTATTTACAAAGTAAGAAGAGAGAACGACGATGTTAACTTTTAACATTGAACTTAGGTCATATTTACAGAATGCAAAAGCCGAATGAAAATTCCACGATACTAAAATTAGCCACCACCTTGAACCGCATTCGTAAAGAATGTAAACCTTATCGCCCTTAACCTAAGAACCTTATTCCCGTATCCCCCACCGCCGACACCGTAGATTAACAACAAAATGGGACATGAACTCACTCAAACATTACCCTTGGTTCCGCCGTTATTCGCCGGTTGCCTGACACACATTTTATGCTAGAATAAAGTATATTAAAGCAACGCGTATGGGCACGTTCGATGAGGGTTTTAAAAAATATGGGACAACAGATGGCAGCAAACCAGACATCACTGTGTTCCCACCTAGTGTCGCATATTTTTGGAAACCCTCATTGCTGTACGTCTCCTTGTAATTAAAGAGCTTCTCTTGTCGGTGGAGTTAAATGGAGATGCCTCCATGAGGTGGTACTAGAAAGAGTAGGAGACAGACGAAATATTTTAAAACTATTGAAAATAGAAGAGGAAAGATGATTGGACATCTATTTAGACATGACAGAATAATAGTATAAGGAAAGATAGAAGGGAGACGAGGAAGTGGAAGGCCGAGGATGAAGTTTTGCTAGTTGCTATACGTACACACACAAAAGCAAGAACATTTGATTCATAGCAATACGTCGTAAATATTTTTGCGAAGCGATATACTAATGTATCACTTCTCGCAAACTGTTAATAAGCCCGCAGCGACTTGACCTGGCTTTGCATAAACCACAGAAAGTCCATAATTACTGTCACACGGTTTTTTTTTAGATCATGGGAAGAAATTATAGGAGGTAGGTAATCTTTTCTGAATCCCTGAAATCACGAGATCAAAAGATTACAAAATAAAACTTTTGAGACTTTATAAAACAAATGTTACTATCATCTCGCCCACCATAACGCTAAAAGTAGCCTCTATGAATCTTGTGGCTCTGGCCTCTGTCACCACTTCAATGGGGAAAATTCAGTTACTTGAATCATTTGTCCAGTCGGAGTAATAAGAATGAAATTGATGTCTAGGTATCTAAACAAAGAGGTGAGGAGTTCTGACGCGAGCTTCATTAAACCGCAGTGCTAACCACATTAAGTGGATATTTCCTTAAATTCCTTTTCTGAATAAGACTTCTGTACGTGATTACTAGTACTTTTTTTGTGGCACGGAGATCGAGAAATTTTAATGCCACTTGTGGTCACCCATCCAAGTGCGGACCACGCCCGGTGTCACTTTACTTGCAAAGGAGCTAGTAATGCGCACTTCCACCGGGCCACCGAACTCCTCAAATCTATGTGTAAAAGTGTATCTGTAATTAATAAAAGTATAACGATGAGACACAAATAAGTTGAACAAAAATGGCGAACTTCAAAGCATTTTTGTACAAATTCCCAGCACGTAAGTTGAACCAAAATGGCGGTTATCGGCGCAGGTACAAATAATGCGCCGACGACTGCCATTTAAGTTCAATTCACGTGTCGGGAATTTGTACTTAAATGCTTTGAAGTCCGCCATATTTGTTCAACTTATTTGTGTCGCATTGTACGCGCACTCCGTTTTATCAATGCTTGAAGGGCGGGCGCGGTAATATGCGATTCCGATGCAATATCGCTTCTACACTGTTAATCTTTCAGGTACCTAGATTGTACTTATAAGAACTCGACAAAAACATACACAATCCTAAAGAATATAAAGTTTGCTGTCTCAAACTCAACAAAGCATAAATAACTCGCGTCCTCTATGTGTAATTGTAACATATCTTTGGATAATAAGTAGGTACATACGTGGAGCATATTGTTCGCACTCATTCCGAATGACGGTGCATAATTGGTTATTTACTCAACCTTGTCGAGTGAAATGAATTCAATGAATGACACTCATGAAGTCATGAAAAGTAAGAACGACACGAGCGCGTGAAACCCGTTGATGTCTAATGTATGTGGTAAAATGCTATTAATAAAAATAACAAAAATGGCTCTCTTTTGTCTTTTTTTTTCAATGTCAATTTATTAATATGACGTGTTCGCTGCCCGATGGCCGCCTGTTATGCGCACACACACAGTAAGCGATGTACTTCACACTAAATCAGAAAACAGTGCAAAAATGTTCTGGTGTACTTTCTTGGTAAGAAAAATGTACGCACCTAAGTATTTGAGTTTGTCCTCTGAAGCTATCATGGTGAGAAGCAGTGCTAGCAGGAATCTCATGCGAGACAGGGTCATGCTTGAGTCCTCTTCATACTCCACTGACACCGCAACCTTCTGATCAAAATTGAGATCCACCAGCGCAAACGCGGTGCAATTCTTTTCATGGTTCTCTAACTCAACCTTTAACTTAAAAAACTGTCCACATTTTGAACACCTGTACGCACTATCTTTACCATGTATGTTGCGCATGTGAGCTTTCATGTGTGGCAACTGGGAGAAATACAGCGGACACATGGCACAAGGGAACGGTTTCTCTCCAGTGTGCCGCCTGATATGTAGCATTAAAGCATTTGAATGGGAGAATCGACGGTTGCAGATCCTGCAAGGGTATGGTCGGTCACCTGTGTGAGATCTACGGTGAACATTTAGCTGAGTAGACTGAGTGAAGCGCTGTCCACACTCAGGACATTCATGCGGACGTCTATTTTCATGTACCCGCATGTGCTCCGACAAATGTCCTTTCAATTTCTTATTACAAACAGGGCATTGTATTCTACGGCCACCGTGGCTTATTTGCACATGCCTCCGCATAGAACCAAGCTCCCTATACTCTTTCCCACAATACTGACAAATGAAACCTTTGAGCTTCAAATGCTCTTTGATATGCTGGGCAAGCTGAAGTTCCGTGTTGAAATTCTCATTGCAAATGTGACATTCAAGCGGAACAGAGCTTAAATGCTTACTCTTCTTATGTCGTACCAACTGGTTCTGGTCACTGAAACTCTCTGTGCAGTACAGGCATTTGAAAGAGCCATAAATATGAATATGCGTATCGAGATGTGTACTCAAGCTTTCTTCGAATTTAAATGTCTTGTCACAAATCTGACACAAGTAACTTTTAGGCGTGTACAGCTCTGGATGACGTTTTTTAATGTGCATTTGTCGGTTTACTTCATGACTAAACCTTCTCAAGCATTTAACACATTCATAAGACTTGACATCGAGATGGACGTAGATGTGACGTCTGATTGAAGTCTTGTTGCTAAATGTCTTGTGGCAATAGTCGCATTGAAAACCTGGCACTTTAAGAACTGCTCCAGTACTTAGTTTCACTTGTTTCGTATTCTTTGGCTTACTCTTTGGCGACTTCTGTTTGTTTTTTGTAACAATCTGAGAATTCTTCGTATTGCTTTTTCCTGTATTTACTGTCTTCACGGATTTTGCACTAATAACAGTTTCATTTTGGTTTGATATAGCAACATCATTATTATTAACGGTAGGAGTGGTTTCATTTTTCTTGTTTTTACTGCTATCTTGAATCATCAGCTCGTTCTTTAGTATATTGTCAAAAAGCCTTAGATGATCTTTGTTTTTCCGTTTTATCCTCCCGCTTTTAGTGAGCAAGCTCTCTTTGCTTATACTGAAATGATCAAGATTTCCATTTGTTTTTGTGCTTTTACCAGTAGCTTCAACTAGAAGTTCGTTTAGCAAGTCAGGTACTTTTTCAGCTTGCTTATGTTTAGTTCTTTTTATATCTTTGGCCTCATTGTCACCTGTTGGTTGGTCTTTAAGTTTACCACACCTCTTAGTAGATGCACTTTTCGGTGCTTTTGGTCTACTTTTTACATTAGCCATGTTAACTAATTTAAAAGCTTAGGTACCTTACCGCTGCATATTATAAGCGATAGAACTTAGCCCACCACCACTAAAAGAAGAGTTAGTTTACAGTAGAACTTGCACTGCGTACTTACAATATACACTGTGTCGTTAGCACGCCTTTAATCACCTCACTATCGTAGATAACAACTTATCCAAACAATGATGCTCGCCACTAATGTGTGAAGGACTAACTACCTTTTGTCTTTAGAACATCTTCGTTTACCTTGTACGATATTTCATACACTATGCTAATTTATTCATAACACGATCGCACTTAATGATTATTAATATCACAAACGAACAAAGCCTTTATTATGAATAAGAAAATTATGTGGGAAAACAACAAGTATCGTAATTATAATAATATTCTGACTGAAATGCAATGCAATGCACTGTGATGTGCTCATAAAATTTGCCGTGAGCGAGACAGCGAATCAAAGTTTGTAGCTGTCAAAAAAATTATAGCACATTCTAACGCCACCTAGTGACGAGTAGCGTGTAAACTGTAATGATGTTGTCGCTTTATTACATGTTTCATCAGTTAATTGTTAATAAAACAAATCAATAATGGTGAAATTACTCATAATACACTTTTACCCAATAATTCAGTTTTTTTTAAAACTGTATTTAGAAGGTTAAAATATTACGTTATCTAGCGCCATCTAGTTTAACTTTTAAAGCCTAACTAAGGCGGAGTACATACGGACGGAGGCAATGCCCTTCAATCGAGCCTGCGCTGCGCGACCCGCCCTGAGGGGTCTGGGAGGCATCACGTTGATCAATACAATCATTGCTCGCTCACTCACTCACTGGTCGCTGGTTCATCTGATAATTAATTATTTACGGCTCATTTAGCAAGGCTCGTTCGAGGAAAATCAATACATGTTAAATGATGTACCTAGCTGTATTTTAAAGCTTGGGCAGAGTAAAACGAATACGTTCCACTTTGTTCAAGTTCTGCTACGTAATTACGTACCTAGAAAAGGCTTAGTTAAACACAAAGTACCTACCTACATTATATTTTTAATAACTCTTACTAGTGGCTCTGTCTGCGACGTACACCAGCTGTCGAAGTCCAGAACAAAGTCTGCCATTGTATAGCTTAAAAACTATAGGAAGAGAACTCTAGCATGACCCTGTCTCGCATGAGATTCCTGCTAGCGCTGCTTCTCACCATGATAGCTTCAGAGGACAAACTCAAATACTTAGGTGCGTACATTTTTCTTACCAAGAAAGTACACCAGAACATTTTTGCACTGTTTTCTGATTTAGTGTGAAGTACATCGCTTACTGTGTGTGTGCGTATTTAAGTACGAAGTACACAATGAAATATATATAACCATGCTGGCCAGGTAAAAGCCGATTGAAGGAATGCAATTGGCAACCAATCACTATTTAATTCCCTTTTATCAACTTCACGCCCGCCAATGTGCTAAACGTGGCCTTTGGGTTTTACGGCCTTGGGCTCTGTCTGCCCCGTCAGGGAAAAAGAAGTGTTAATACTGTTCAAAAAAAATGTAGGTACCTCATTAATTACTTTCTGCGATATTTAAAAAAAATCTGCTCTCCTAAACTTAAATCAGTCGTATATTGAGATTAAGTCAGAAAAGTCAGCGCTCCCAAATTCGGTACCGATTGCTACTATTTATCTGATTAAAGGCAGAAGCAGGTTTTTATGAATACGGCGGTTAGAATGCACTTAATATTTGTATAGTTAATATTTATCATCGTCAAATACTCGATAAATTTTTAAGCTTCGCGTTGATGTCTTTTAATCAGAAGCAAAGCGACTGTTAAAAAGACATCAACGAACTTATGATTTCCATATGAATCTTACTGGATTTTTGTCGCTTATGAAGATATGACTTATTAGAATCTTGTACAATTGCTTATTACCGATTGTAAAGAAAGTGTGAGAGTGTACAGGATCTTGGTGGTCACTGTACCTACACGGCCTCGACGTTAGGAAAAAAGTATCTGATTTGACTAGTGGGGACAAATCGGATAGGGTATAAATGTTTAAAAGTTTGTTGTTATGTTCACTGTATTAGTATGTATAAATAAATGATAAGCTTTTCGTACCACTTGCTCAAAAAAGTCACATTCTATGGCACAAAAAGCAAACATAACAAAAGTCATTTTTAATCTGTCAAAAACAGGGAAAGAAATATGTACTGAATTTAATTCAGCCTCTAGACCAAGAATAAAAACAGGGAAAGAAAATTGTACTGAATTTCATTCATCTCCTAGAGGGAGAATGTGGTTTAAGTTTGGAATACTTACCGAAACTTATACTGAACTGAAATCATTTTTACATTGTTAAACGTAAAAAATAACGATTTTGAATCGACAATATGTATCCGCAAAATCCGCAAACCCCTTAAATTTCATAAAATAAAAAACTAAATCAAGTCATGTCATTGTTACTATTTATCTACCAAAAAAAAAAAAACATCTCGTAAATATTTATTTTCCACTCTATCATACATTTTTGGAAGTCGCCTCTGCGGCGTGCCTAAGCCTTCCCTAGTTTTTTCCACTTTTCCCTAAGTATTTCTTTCCAGTCTCATCCAGTTAGAACCGCACTTCTTTTTAAAGACGTCTGACCGTCGCATTCTTGGTCTTCCTTGTTCACTTTTCCCATCCCTTGGGATTGTTTCTATGTCCCTTGTACTGAATTAGTATAGCCTGTAGATAAAACGAATATTTCCTACTTGCATCAAACCATTGTTTCTAAACACTGTTAACAAGTTACACGAGAGGAACTTAGAACTAGTTGTTATCCTGTAGGTATAATGTACCCAGAACCAATTTGTAAATGTTTCAGGTGGCGGGGGCCTGGTGACCTGTAAGACACCTATCTTCTGTAAGAACCTTCTTAGAATACCTAGTTCAGTTCAGGTGTCAGTCCTCCACAACAACCATGTACACCTTGACTATAATGTCATGCCTATGTTTGTTACCTTTTGCACAATTTTTCACTTTCATGTTGTTGTTGTGGATGGAAAATAAAACATACTTTATTATTTTTAAATGTATCTCCTTTAGATTCACAGGTCTTTTCACTCCGGTAATTTTAAAGGCTTGCGTGGGGATACGATTCAACACGTAGAGGCCCTTTGGAGAAGTTGATGTAATGTGGCGCTCCCGCCAAAACCCATTCCTGAATACTTATGAAAAGTGTACCCTTGAATACCTTTTATTTGTTACGTGAAAGCAAGTTTCCGGTGGTTCTTAGCTATGTTTGATGAAAAATCGGTTCCCCATTTAAAAGTTATTGGGTTGGGGTTAACACTTGAAAGTCAGGGTTTTTTATTTACCTGGCAAATAATAGATAGCGCTACAGATATCAATTCCACTTAACATCGGTAGGAATATGTAGTCCCTCCGCTCATCACAAAATGGTGTCATCGGGTGTATTTTTAATTTGCCTGGCAATGATAGCTGTTTGATTGGTTTTTGAATGGCTGTTTCCAAAGCCACTAAAGATCTGAAGTGCCATTTTTTAAACGCGGAGTCACCTAAACGAATGGTTTTTCCATACAAAAAACCGTTCGTTTTGTGACTCCGCATTTGAAAAATCGCACCACTGATAGCGTGCGGTGAACTATTGACCTAGTTATCTATTGATTTGATTTGATTGATTTAACAATAAGTAGATACTCATCTATTTTATGAATTATCTATGGCAAGACAGATATCGATGTTATTTTAGGGTTACGTACCCAAGGGGAAAAAAGGCACACTATACTACTAAGACTCAGCTGTCCGTCCGTCTGTCTGTGTCTGTCACCAGGCTGTATCTCATGAACCGTGATAGCTAGACGGTTAAAATTTTCACAGATGACGAATTCCTGTTGCCGCTATACTATAACAACAAATACTAAAAACAGTATAAAATAAATATTTAAGTAGGGCTCCCATACACCAAACATGATTTTTTATAGATATAGAGAGTCCAACTTGCACTTGGCCAGTTATTTATTTAACCGTTCATGTCCTATAGATGGTCATAGGCCTATGATATCGATATTACCACTTAATAAAATTATTGCTGATATATACCTAACGGATTAAAATTATTGCATGATATAACGGATATAATATGGTAATTTATGACCTTTTTATTGCTTTGCGAGAACGATGGATGTAAGTCGAATAGTTTATTTGTATATTTGTACAATGGTTATACCATCGAGATAATGATGTATAGGTACTTACGCAACGTAAGTACTTTAGTGCAAATTATTATTATCTCAGTGGTTTAATATACTCAATATGAATAATGTACTGGTGTTAAATTGTATACCTAAATCTAGCTATAGCTATATTATAATTATGTGTCTATTTAGCTTTTGCAATTATTAAACTTCTTTTTAGTTTTGGAATATTTTGCCGTTACGTAAGGGTCGGACATAGGAAAAGGGGTGGGGTGGCATAGTAGGGGACAATCAACATTTTATTTTATTTTACTACTTATTATGTTATCATATGTTTTATCGTCTAATCAGTGCTTTCACCACTTATAGGTTGTCTGATAAAATAGGCCTTGGGCCTCAAAGTCCGCCTGTTACGTTAACTTACATTACGAGTAGTAGGCGTAGGCAGTGACGGATTAATCCTTAATAAAATAAAGCAATTGCCTAGGGCACCACGTCCGTGGGAGCACCAGAAAAAGCACAAAAAAAATCGTCCTTAAGACATCACGTCTTACTCTCACGTCACCAAAAAACACACCAAAAAAGTTTCTAGAACTATAATTTAAAAATTCGCGCGTTGTTGACATAGAGCCCCACCTAGAGTCATAACCCCGCTCCCGCTTGCCCACTCGCTGCCCGCTAGTGCATTCGGCAATTCGAATGCACCGGAATCAGCCAATCACAAACCACTCCTTCCTCGCGGGCCACACGCCTTACACGTTCTTTTTTAAAATTAAAAAGATTAAAAAATAAAAGAAAGGGCAAAGATGATACAAGAAAGGCTCGATAATTTATCGATGTTATGCATAGAGTCCGATATGTTAAAAACGTTAGACGTATGCTATCTTGCGTGAATTCAATGCCCGAAAAAGTCGCAAGGCGCATAATTCAATAAATAAATAAATTATGCTTTGGTTTTTATTGTTGTCGCACAAATTTTACAAAAAACTAATGTTTTTAGGCGGTAAAGGTTTAAAGACCGATTCTAGTTGACATACGGATAGGGGGGCCGAACAAGCGTAAATTGCTTAGGGCATCAAGAAGTCTTAATCCGTCACTGGTAGTAGGTAGTACAAACATTCATTTCCAAGGAGGTTTTAAGTGTAAGCATGAATAAAAAATTGATATTTTTTATTCAATAAAACATTTTTAACCGTCTTCCTAAAAGGAGGAGGTTATCGATTAGTCGAGATCTTTTTTTATGTATTTTCACCGATTATTCGAAAACGCCTGGATAGATAGCAATTTTTTTTGTTTCAAAGTATAATTTCTCCGGTGGTCCCATAGAATTTATCAGAATCGGTTGTGTAGTTTGGGGTCGAAGTCTGTTTTAGTTTAGAAAAAATTATATCAGCACCACCTGTAGGTTGACTGGTAGATAAGGCCTTGGACCTTAATCCGCCTGTTACGGTCGCTTACGTTGCGAGTACATAGGTAACACAAACAGGTTTTAATTTTGAGTATGAATCAAAATGATTTTTGTCAATAAAACAATTTTTTATTTAAAGTGGCATCACCAGTTCACCGGCCTCACTCACAACCCAAGTCGCTGGAGGCTCTACCGCTCTAGCCTGGACGTGCTTTCCCCATTGTTCGCTCACAATGGTGTCCAGCTTGCACCACAGCGGCCGCTACAATTGCACAAACAATGATGACATTGTTGTTATGACCGCCATGTGAGATTTATTATCTTGAGGATACCATATTGTTGGTTAAGGATGTACAGAACAGTTAAACGCTTCCTTATCAGATTTTGTGTTAAGGTCTTACCATCACCGCAATTAGTTAGCAAAAGAACAAACATTAGATTCAGATTCAGATTCTTTATTTGCAAGTCACAAGTTAAAATTTCACAAGTCACATTAGACTCCCCTAGTCTAATGTTTGTTCTTTTTCCACATATGATGCGGTTGACTGTTGGAGTCAAATTATCAAAAGTCAACCAACCTACATGAAAAACAAAAAAAAAAATCGTCTTCTACATACATACAGAATACTATTAGGTCTTCATCTCTAATGGGCATAGATCGGAATCACGGGTGCTCACACAATATTTCTCTTTAAATGAATAATAAGAAATTGGGAACTAAACTAAATAAATAAAACAATTATAATTATGTGATATTAGGATATATTTTAATCGAAAAAAATGTATCCAGGGTCTTTGTCATATCCATACCTTTTGATAGCAATAGCACCCGAGATTCCGATCTCTGCTAATGGGGTAGACAGAGCATTTTGGGTTTTGCGGAGCCCAGAGCCGCAAGAATTAAAGACCGCTTTTTGCGTGATGGTAGGCCTCTCTCTAATAATTTAAATCACGAGCTCAAAAAATCGATTGAAGAGAGAAATTATTTTATCGCTTTTTATTTGACTGAAAGACAAATATGGGCCCGAATTATAATACACCATAGTTTTGTAAAAGGGTTCCGCGTTACGTCACGTTTTGTGGATTCAAGGCTCTGCCTATACCTATATCTACTTATACCTCTTCTCACCAATATCACTGAGATGGTGAAAATATCGAGAGTTATGTCCTACTTAAAATGTAGATATATATATTTAAAGGCTGACAGAGAGGGTGAGGCTCTGTGAAATGGTAGTATACACTCCCACTCGGTAAAATAATCACAATACATTTTTAACCGACTTCCAAAAAGGAGGAGGCAATTCGTCGCGAAATATTATGTTTTTTTTTATGTATGTTCACCGATTATTCGAAGACGGCTAGAACGATTGTAAAAATTCTTTTTTTAAAGGGGTACTCTTGTCAGTTGTTTCCATAGAAATTTTATCAAAATCGGTTGCGTAGTTTGTGGTTGAAGTCAGTTTTTAGTTTTGAAAAATTATACATCTTAAAAATTTTAAAATTGTTAAGATGTATAATAAAATAAAAATCTTAATAATTATAAAAGTGAGTGATCTATTTACCTTAGTAAATAGATCACTCACTTCTCAAATGAGTATTTCGTAAAGGACATAGCATTTGTTATCTTCAGGCCAATCAGTTTAGATAAAAAATCAAAATCAGACACGTATTTTTACTTTTTTCCATTTGGATGCAAGCTTATGGTAATTTTTAAAAATGATAACATAATCCTATACTATAAACGAGCAGTTCTTATACATAATAATATTTAATGAAGATCTTGGAAACAGTTTCAACGATTTTGATGAAACTCGGTATTTTGGGAAAAATTGGTTTTCATGCAAAACGTAACCGAGCGAAGCTCGGTCGCCCAGCTAGTTAAATTTATGTGTCAAATTTTCGCACAAAATTTCGTGAGCTGATGGCGACGATATGAAACCTTTTGTAACATGTGAGTATTCATTTACATAAACGAATTAAACACTTGCATCAAATGTTCTATTTCACGGAAATTTCATAAGAAAAATGTAATTCGAAACAATAGCGCGGCCCTGGTTACACACACTTTTTTAGGACAATTGGGTAGGGGACAATAGACGGAACGAATGTGTTCTGTCTGACTCAAACAAACTACGACAATTTGGAATACCTTTCGGGCCCCATGCAGCGTCAATGCCCATTCTGCCATTTTTTGTTAATTAATTGTGATTGGGATGGATTTAACAAGTTATTTGGCATACTGACAAACTGAGTTACTGTTTAAATTCTAAGGGGTTTAAACTTTCAGTCTGTCAGTCCGAAATCCGGACAGTTAGTCCATTGGTCCCATAACAAAAGTTCGGTTTGACGGGCTGGTCACCTCCTCAAGTAGGTACAAACGTAGTGATTATATAAGGTCAAACAAAATATACTGAAACTATTTAAGGCTGAATTCAGTCCATGATACAGATACTAAACCACTTTCCCCAACGAGCACGTATCGAAATATGAAAAGTAATTTTTGACCTCCAATACAAGTTGACCGATCGGCTGGTCAGTTTGTATGGAAAGCCAAAAAAATATTTTTCATATTTCGACATATGTTCGTTGGGAAAAGTTGTTCACTACCACGGACTGAATTCACCCTTAAAATAGTTTCAGTATATTTTGTTAGACCTTATACAACGTGGAAGGGACATACCCGTAATAAATCTAACCACAGGCTATACCGACTATATACAGAAATTAAAATAAATCATCATTCCCATACACTAGCCCGGGCGGCTGCACACTTTTGTATGGAAGTGGCGAAATTTTTTTTGTGTTTTGGCTGATATAATAATTTCATTATAATATATTGACCTAGTATAGCTCGTGGTTTGATTTATTACGGGTATGTACCTTTCACGTTGTATACTATTTGATAGGTACTTGAGTCGGCGAGGTACATTAACACCCGGTAGCTTTGAATTATGCGGTAGACACAATTTAAACGCTAAGCTTTATTCGAGGTGGGTTAGTTTTCGTATAAGAGCAGTGGCGGATTTTCTCAAAAGCTCAGGAGGCAAGGGCCTAGGAGGGCCTATAATAGCATAAAAAGTGTTTCTGCATTCCTTCCTGTCCTCGCGACATGCGACATTGAAATGCGCGAAATGTACCTAAATAATAATGAGTTTGGTGGCCTGGTGGGAATATCTACGCATTATTGGCGCTTTCGAAGCTAAGTGACACTGGGCGCGATGTGCACATGAATGGATGGCTAAAAGTGGCATAAAATTTATCCTATCTTATTATAAAACCCAGACTAACTTTGTTACTAGGTTTAAACCATTATCCGCCCATATCAAGTTGACGTCAATGTCAACTTGATTTAGGCGGATAATAGTTTAAACCTAGTAACAAAGTTAGTCCTGTTTTTATAATAAAAAGGATCGAGTTTCTCCTTGCTGCTGAAGGCACGCTAAGCCTTTGGTCCCGGCTGTCATCCGTGTATGGCAGTTGAGAAACTATGTCAGAAGCTTCAAAAATCTGACACCTGTTGTAACACAATAAAAAATAGCCGGCCAAGTCCAAGTCGGACTCGCGTGCAAAGGGTCCGTACCATTATCTATAAAAACACTTTTTTTTTGTATGAGATATTATTTATTTTATTTTATTCCTTAAATATTTATTTTATTCTGTTTTTAGTTTTTATTGTTACAGCGGTAACAGAAATACATTGTCTGTGAAAATTTCAACTGTCTAGCTATCACGGTTCATGAGGTACAGCCTGGTGACAGAAACAGACGGACGGACAGAAGGACAGCGGAGTGTTATAGGGTCCTGATTTTACCCTTTGGGTATGGTAAGTGATAATGCAGATGATGGTACTAGGAACTAGGACTAGGTACAAGCAGCAAAGCCACTAGGTACGTATAGGGTGTGGAACTGTCTGTCTGCTTTGAGCCAAAAAATCCAACCTGCTCTGATTGTGTAGAGGTATGTATATAATGTATATTTATGTCTTAAATTGGTGTTGACCATGTAACCAGAAAACTGCCCAAACCACGTGCAGGCTATTATAATCCTCCTAGATAAGGATGACATATTCCGGCAGAGGTGTCGTTAACCCCATGGTTCCATGCCAGTACTCCGGCAGATAATTCGAGTGTCAGCCTAATTTCTATTTATAATTACGTTACAGTCTACTTGCATCGCCGGGAGGCGATGTCTTTGAGATAAAAAACGTTGATGTCATTGCACCAGTTCGTATGATGCCCATGGTTTCTTAAGTTCATATTTAATTTTGTAGAATTTTTAGGCGTTTCAAGTATGGTCGATTATAACTGATAACCCGAGAAGATATATATGTATTAATTATCTTTGGCCAGAACTTCATTTTAACGACCCAAATTAAACGATGGAGACGATTTAAATTTAAACGTGAGATTTGGCTCACGTGTGGCGTTGTTGAGTATTAAGGAGAGTCCTAGGATTGTAGTGTAGTGGGTTGCGAGTTCAAAATTGGGAGCGATTTAATTCCTTTTTATTTTTAAAAACAAGCTATATAGCACAGAACAGACATAACTTTTATTTCTCGTACGTACGCGCTCTCATGAATCGGATAATGTTATACTTACTTCGTATCTTTACTACCTTCGTATAATGTTTTAAAGCAGTTTGATATTGTGACAAGGTTCTAAAAACTGTGTCAATAGAATTAGTACTAGGTACAGTTAGCAGAGGCTTTTCTCTGAAGTAGTTTCTACAATGACTGTTTTTGCATTAATCCTTGATCTATGGTTGAATTTAAATCTCGGAGCACTGTTTTAAAATTTTGTGCTTATTTGTCACCCTATTTCTCCTCATCTTTGATATCTCATTTTAATAAAAGTCTTTGCGATGGGGACAACTTCATTTGCGCTCTAATAAATCGTCCTCTCGCCAACATCAAGTGGTACAACCATCTGCACCTGTCGCAAAGCCCAACCGTCTAGAAGCACGACACAGATCGTCTTGCCTCAAGCGGGGGTCATTTTCCAAAGACTGCACTTCTTACAATCTTGGAACATTCATTTTATTTAGCTTTCCGTTCCCGCGGTGATAGGAAGTCTTCGCGCCAATTTTTGACAGTTGCTTTTTTCTTTTGCGACGCGAGCAGCTGTTATTCTATCCAGCCAGCGCTGACGTTTTGATGTTTAAGTTTTGTGGTGAAAATGGTGAAATTCTGGTGGATGTTCATATTGTTCGCTAAAACAGCATCAGCTAGCGACAACGCACTGCCCGATACTGAGGAGGGAAAAGGTTAGTGCACATGTGTGATTGATAATGCAATTAAAAATAACGGTGTTTTTATATATAACAGGCTTTAGATAAGAGCAAAATTAGAAATGTCAGGTGAGGTGCAGTATTTGCTTTAGTTTTTCATATGTGTATAACTGTATGTAAATATTGAACTTACTTTGAGGCTAGCTTAATCTGTGTAATTTATCGTTATCCAACTAAGTACTTATTTATTTTTTATTAAAGATAAAACTAGACTATAAAAAGAAAACAAATGGAATATCTGAAATTGTAATAGATACGGCAGTGAAAGAAAGCATAAGTATTTAATGTGGCAGATTACACGGTTTACTTTGAAAATGCTCGGTCACCTTTTTCCCACGCTTTCCCTGTTATTATACCTGAGAGTATATCCCTGAGAATAGTAATACTCTCGTAATCCCAAATAGCAAGGTATACTTGCAACAAGAAAATTTATCAACTTATATACTTATATGACATCATGAGAAGTCACATTTTTAATAACCTAATATATAACCCAGATAAACCCTGTGAGGTTTTCGTGGTTTGGTATAGTATCACTTTACCTATATTATTTTTGTGAATTTTGAATAAATGATTAAAAAAAAAAACTTTATATTTTATGACTCATTATAGAGTTAGTAATTGGGTTGGCTGTATTTATATACTTATCTTATTTAAGTACGTAGATTTATATGAATTAACGCCATCTTGTGACTAATTAAATTTCGCAATAGTAACTACCCTACTTTTTAGAACCTACCTATGAGTATTCTAATACAAAGATTCAATTTTAGATAAGAATTTGTCTTTTAGTTGTAATTATAGTCATAAAACGTAAAATCTAAAATCTTGAATGGTACATTCAACTACGAGTATTTCACGGTGCTGAGCACGAGACAATAGAAGTGAAAACAAATGCAGGATAGACGTAGAACATAATCGTACGTTTTATAACTTTCAATTGTACTGGATAGTGTTAAATATGTTCCTTTGTTTTGTTGTTTGCTTGCTGTATTTGAAACGTTCAAGGTATCCGGCTGGAAGGACCAATTTTTCAACATATAAGCACATTTGTTTAACTAACGTTAGTAAAATGGTTTGAGAGCCCAAACGGCATGAAATACTCGTACCTATTTATAGATTTGTCCATCCAAATTACGACAAATAGCTGTCGATTAGTTATATGATAGTTATAGGTACAACTTTCAATTTTCAAACCTTATTGTTTTTGAATACCTAATAAGCTGATAATTTTAGTTGAACTACAAAAAAGCTTCTCCGCTTTATTAAATGCTTTTGATCGCAAAAAAAAGGTGTAGTCTTCGCATAGAGTACACAAAAAAAAGCTTCTACTACTGTAATGTGGCATGCTATATATTTCAGTGAAGAGTTTTTATCGATCCTCATAAATCAACTTTATCTCTAATAATTGTCCTGCTACTCTAAGCAGACAAGAGCTATGTCTGCAAGACCTAAAGGTCACATTTAGCGTGGGCGAGGAAGTGAAAAAAAAAACAAAATTGCTAGCCGCGTCGCCTATCAGCTGCCCTCATTTTAAGACGAAGTGGTAGCTAAAGTGGCGCCCTCATTTGAAATAAATTGTTTAAAACTAAATATGGTAATAATTAAAAATTTGATTTGTATGAATGTCTAGCAAGACCTTTTAACTAGTTTATGAATAACCTTTGAAATTATTACTAATAGTCCGTCTAGTTTTAAAACTTTTTTTCGCCAAAAGTGGCCACTTTTGGCGAAAAACTGTTTTAAAACTAGACAGACTACCAATATTACTTTCAAAGGTTATTCATAAAATAGTTTAAAGGTCTTTCTAGACATTCATACAAACCAAATTTTTTATTATCAACATATTTAGTTTTAAACAATTTATTTCAAATGGGGGCGCCACTTTAGCTACCACTTCGTCTTAAATAAACTATTTGAAAGGAAACGGAGATATCATTTGAATTTTTTTCCTTGATAAACCCTAGTTAACCCTTCGAACTATGTTATGAACTCTGTTTATAGTTTAAAGTGAAACGTAAGCTTCGCGTTTCACTTTAAACTATACTCAGAGTTCTTCGCACATTTGCCAAAAGTGGCCGTTTATAGCAAACGTCCGAAGAAAAGCCTAACATGATTCGCATTTTCAAACATAAAAGGATATTATTTTTTTGTAGAATCACGTTTTTTACCTCTATTTGAAGTCAAGAGGTACGACGGCGGTAGGCCGACTGGCCCCGGCATCGGCCCCGCTGGTCTCCCGCCGCTGACGACCGTCCCGATTGCCGGAGAGCGATGCTCGTCCCGTCTGGAGTCAGCTTTAGACCAGTTGAAGAGGAGGAAGCGAAATCAACCGAAGAATCTTGACCCTCCATTGGTATGAAACATTTTATACTTTAATAACTATTTTAAGTAAAAGGAACGAACGGGGGCAGGCCTACTGCAGCCTGTGGTCTAGCCCCTAACAAATGTCTCGATTGGTAGGCGATGTTCATCCCGCCTGGAGTCAGCTTTGGGCCAGTTGAAGAGGACGCTAAATCAACCGAAGAAATCTCGACCCTCTATTTGAAAGGAACACGTTTATGTTATACTTGAATAACGGAGTGAAGAGCCGAATGGCCGCCACAACTGAAAACAACCACAACAAGATATGTTTATTACTTATTTTTCTGTTACAGAGTCAAAGCATAGACCTCAATGGCTACAGTTTGTACCAACAAATGCGGTCAGCCCCGGTGGATATGTACGTTACCAGAATGCGCGTGCGCCTACCCCAAAACAGCAACTGGGTCCGCGTGGAAAAGTGCTACTTCGACCCGAGAAACGTGTCCTTAGATACCATGCTCTTATTCCACGACTTGACGATAAGTGGCAACGTTGATTTATACGATGCTAATGACCTAGACAGAGGTATACCACCAAGTAGGAGGCTTAGGCGGAACTACGCGGATCCAAGACCATACGACGGTCCATATCCTGACGACTTATACCCTCGAAACCGAGGTAACGGTTGCAATATGATTCTAAGACTACGAAAAGCCGGCATCGGCTTCCACACAAGACCTTTAAACCAACAACCTGGTAAATTCAACGTGAAAACCGATTCCGAATTCGTAGAACCCGGATTCATTAGCGTCTATGCTTATGGATGCGAGAAATACATAAATAGAAACTCTGTTAGGAATAAAGACAGCCTCCCTTTGCGAAGAAGGAGAAGATCTGACGAGTTTTTCTTTGAACCTCACTTGGAAACTCCTTACAAGGAGAATTTCGACAGTCGATCGACAGCTAACAATTGGGATATCGTTTACGAACCAAGGAGTAGAGTTAATTATGAAAGAAGCAAACTGTTCAGGCCTGAAGACGATTTAGACGAAGTGGAAGATATATCGCGGGAGATGGAAGACATCTTTACGAAAGGGATTCGAACACTGCTCACGACTTATATGAAGAAAGAGCTACAGCCAGCTATTAAAGATACGTTAATGAGGAATATGGGTTATGTGATATCATATGGTTAGATATCAATAGTTTAGTAAGTATTCTACTCATGAAGTCTAATTAATGTTCATTTGCTTAGACAGTGTCGATATAATACGAGAAAGACATTTTTTAAAGATCGAAATTTGAAAATTGTCTATGTCACCCTCTCTAGAATACGTCGGCGGTATCTACATTTACACCCAATATAGATACACATATGTGCTTTGAAATTAATATCTAAATTACTTCTTAGAAATCATACTTAATTCCCCTATACACGCTGACTTTTCATTGGTTTTGGAAAAAAGAATGTCATGTGGTAAATAAATTCCTCTATCTATATACGTAATCCAAATTGGTGTATGACATAAGAAAGAAATGTTGCGAAAATGATTTTCGATCGAGACCACGTAGTTACTCCGCCTGTTCATAACTGACGCGTGACCCCGATGAACTCGAAATCTAGAAGGCCGGCGGTACTACTAGTTGATCTCACGATTTTACTTTCGAGTTTAAGTCAACATATTTTATTCCTGAATTTTTATTTTGACTAGCTAATTGGGTCTTACTAACGATCCTTATGAAGTGGCCTTCGGCTTCAAAACCAATGAAAAATCACCGTGTATATACAATATGTGTTGGGTAGCAGCCTCCTTTCAGGCAGATATTTACCACATAGACAGGCACAGTACAGAGAAAAAGAAAGAAGTACTTAAATGTCTGTCAAAAAGGAGACCAAGCAACCAAACTATGCGCATTTTATTTAACAGCAGCAGTATGTCTATTGTATACTTGTATAGTATGACTACTACATTACTATTAATAATATTTTTGACAATTATCTGTGTAAAAGTCGCGTACTAAGACAACGCGACACTATCTAAGTAAATTAACTTTATTTTGTATATTTATTTATGGTCTAGGTTGGGTATGTACTTAATTGGTATAGTCAAAATTATAATAACATGTCTTTTGTAATTTTCTATGGAGTAATTAAAATGTATGTTAAGGCTTTAAATTTTATTAAACAATAAACAAAAAGGATAAATAAAAGTATTAACAATTATTACATCCTAAAACTAATATCACAGAACTTTTACAAGATTCTTCTACCATGATAACAAAATAAAAGAATTATGAAATTTATATGAGTAAACATTAACTCCCTTATTCATAAAAAAAACAGACGTATCCTAAACCTATTTTAGTTAAAATATGTTTTGTCCCTATCATTTTTTCAATATTTGTCATTGCAAGAACAAGACAAAACATATTTAACAAAAATAGGTTTGGCAAACAATTTTATTTTCTATTTTTGAATAAGATAATGAAGCAGAAAAGAGAAAACACTTGCCAAAAAATGATAGAGAAAGCGAGAAACAAAAAGAAATGAACATAAATTATTGAAGAAGTGGTGAATGTTTTTTTTTTCCTAATTTATTAGTTTTTATTAGCGATGAATCCGATACCGATACCGATACCGATATATCGGCGATACTTCGGGTTAGCCGATATATCGGTATCGACGATATTTTTATGACCGATTCAACGTACTTTTGTTTTTTAAATCGCCTTTCTCCACAAAACTTAAGATGACTTTGTTTTTTAAATAAAAATGTTATTAATGCTAATTACTAAAATTTATAATAATTATCTAATATCGACCTATGTAACTACTTTTCATATTAATAAAAAAATAATCCGACTGGTGATTTATTTATTTTATCTTCGCGTTTGATTCAATTAACGTATCGGTATCGGTATCGCCGATATTTGTATAAGAGTATCGGTATCAGTATCGTATCGGCGAAAAGGCGTATCGATGCAACCCTAGTTTTTATGTTCAAAAACTTGCTGAGAAATTGTATTTTAATTCCAATAAGAGGAAATAAAACTGTTCCTCTTAAAAAAATACTAAAATAAAAATACATAACAAAATAGTCTAAAAACATATTTTTAAAAAGACTACACAACATCAAAGAGTGTTTTACATAAAAGCACTCTATTTCTATTCTAGATTCTAGAAGAGTTGAATAAAAAAATCTCAGAAAATGGTAATTAATATTATAAATTGTAAAACATAATATGAATAATAAATAAAATGAAAATAAAGATCAATTATATAAATAACAAAAAGACTACCTACTTACATATCACTGATTTTTTCTTATTAAAAAATTCTTTATCTCATCGTAGGCAGCAAAATGCAGGGCAGAAGTCAATACAGCCTTGAGCATACTGGGCCAGTAACCTTTGTACAGTGCCAAGACTCCCTCATCAGTAATAGTCAGCTTCACACAATGTATGACTCCGTTACAGTACATTTGCCGCCCAAAACTCTTCCTATGCTCCTGAAACCCTTGGATTTGCAGCCTTTTCTTTACTAAATCAAAAGGATAAATAGCAGTTTTTGCTACACAACCAGCCATGGAACCCGCTATGAGGTTTCCTAGTAAAGAGGTCTCAACTGTTGTAAAAACATCAGTGTTCCTCCTTTGAAAGAATTCAATTCTATTCATAATGTTATCAGAAAACAATTTGTATACTGCAAACTGGATGCCAGCATTGGGTGCTATTTGTCCGAGAGACGGAATAAGACCTTTAAATAAAGCTGTAGAACCTTCTTGTCTGATCATTGTTGTTGATGCATTCAAAAATCCTTTATATACCTTGTGTTTTTTTTGCTCAGCTATCAACCTTGTTCGTACAGTGTCAAAGGGAAACGAAACTACAGTAGCAACCGTCGCAGCAACTGCGCCATTCACAAAATTGATCCAATGCTTATTATCAACATAATACTGGTGATCAGATCTTTGGTAAATGTCTGTCAATTTTTCAAATGTGGAAAACTGTAGAACTCCGAACGTGACTGAGAGGAACTGCGCTGGTATGTGACCGCTCCATAGCGCACCGATACCTTCTTCTTTAATAATTGATGAAGTCGCTTGAAAGACAGAGCTGTATTTGGATCCATCTTTTATAGGTTCAAGTTGTAACTGAAATCTTATCTTTAGGACATCGAGAGGCTGTGCTACGGCTCTTGTAAACGCTCCAGCAGCTCCACCGGCCAGCGCAGTTTGGTATAAAGATAATTTTGATTGAATATTTTGTATTAATTGCACCATATTTAACGAAACGTTTCAGAAGTCGTGAAATACGTTGATTAGGTGAGTATGAAATGAATAATAGTAAACATGTTTGCAACAGACTTTACTAAGTGCAACGCGCCACTTATTTGCGCCGAAATTATACCTTCGCTATCTCTTCTTCTCGTCTTTTTTCCAAAAGTAAATAAACTAAACAAAAATCATAACCTCAAATTCTACAATTCTACATTTATAAATGTCAAATGTCAACGTCAAAGTCGTGAAAGGTTCATAGATACAATCTAACATAAAACCCAATATGGTGTCTCATTCCCATAGAAGCTTTACTACCTATTGTAAGAATGAGACTTCGCTTACGACAAAAATGTAAAAAGCAGTGTTGCAGTATGTATGAAGCGTAAAATCAGTATATTCATTAAAAAAAATCGTATAACATCCGTATAACCCTTAAGGATCAAATATTTAGATTATACAAGTTATATAATCATCATCGTCATCATTTCAGCCGCATAACGTCCTCTGCAGGAAATAGGCTTCTTCCAAGGATTTTCAAAATCAATGACCGATATAGAGCGGCCTGCATCCAGCGCTTTCCAGCGACATCATGGAGTGGGTCGGGTACGGGTGTCGGTCCGTAGCTTACGAGCGGCCGTTATTCGTAGTAACCCCCCTGCATCCAGCGCTTTCCAGCGATCTTAGTTAGATCGTCAAACCAGCTTATGGGTGGGTGTCCTTCGCTTCGCTTGCCAGTACGTGGTCGCCATTCGAGAACCTATTTGCCCCATCAGCCATCAGTTTTTCGCGCTATGTGTCCCACCACTCCCACCCACTGCCACTTCAACGAGCTAATCTGCTGGGCTATGTCAGTGACTGTTGTTCTCCTACTAATTTCCTCATTTATTCGTTTACGTAGGAAAACACCGAGCCGCCATGGAGAGGGCGATCCTCTCCATGGCGAGTTGAGTGACCTTGAGCCTTCTTTTTATGAGACCACGTTTCAGAGCCCTAAGTCATCAACTCATCAAGCATCACTGGTAACACTGAACACACATTGACTTAATACTTACGTGATAGAATAAATATTGCGAGTGTACAAGTAGGTACTTGTTCTGTATGCGATTACAATAATGCTTGGGCCGGGCTTGCGCCTATCGTCACGAAGCTTCGTGCTATTACACGATACACGCAAATGTGACCGGCCGATATCGGGTATCGTCCCGAATATTTCAGAGGATTTATTCAAAGGATTTATGCACGGTAACAATTCGCTCTGCGTGGTCGCACTAAGTCGCACTTGCGTTGTTCATTTTGACGTTTGTTTTCAACTTGTTCGGACGCGTGCTGTGCGACGGTGCCACGGTTGCTAATGCGTAAAAATCTTGGATTATTGCCAGATAGTTCGTGAAAAATAACGAAGCCGCTAGTGTGACCAGCGCTTTAGCGCGATAACTTTTAGTGTACAAAACGTACGAAGATTCGCCGCGAATTGCTTCGGGACGAAAGGCACAAGTGCGGCCGAAGCATAAGAATAGGACCGTTTGTTAACTTCAGACGCTTATGTACCTACCGTTTGCAAAAAAAGGATTCAAGTTAATTGCTGGGCAAAATAAATTGAATTTCAAGCGTTGACCCCCAATAACTTTTAAACAGCTGAACCGATTTTCATCAAACAAGGAAACTTGCTTTTACGTAAAAAAAAGACCACAACGAAATCGGTTCATCCATTCGACAGCTACGCTGCTACAGACGGACACACGGGCATACATTAGCGTCAAACTTATAACACCCCTCTCTTTGTTTGGGGGTTAAAAATGCCAAAAAGAGTTAAAGTCGTTCCTACGTAGCGTAGTCTACGAATCACATCGAGTCGTGCGTCGACTGATTCGCAATACTTTGGCAGGCCCGGATCAGGAGGTTATGATTTTAAATGCTCCATATACGTTACGGACCAAGTGATGATAAATTGGGACATTTTGCATAATGCCCGGGCAATGTGAAGAATGACAAGCTACTTTGGGCTAAGTTTTTAATTATAATTTTAACTTCTTTAATCATCACATTGCCTACATTGCCTAGACAATACGATTTTTGTAATTTGGTTATCGGGCACTATGATAATACACAGGTACACTGCACGGGGGGATTCACCTACAGTTAATTTATCTAAGGTTTGGCTATCTCGAATTATGTACAAGCAATGTAGTATAGGTTATGGTGCACCACCATAACCTATACTACATGACCAGGTGGTCTACATAACTCTGCAAGAACCGGCCTGCTGTTAGCGGCTATTCAGCCTCAGAGATTATAAGCATTATTAGCAATGCCCGGACGGTTTAATTATAGCTTTTATCATACTGCTCACTCATAATGTCTTGTTAATCTTTTGGTCCATACATAATATATTTATTCGTTGGTCGGTAGTATAGAATTTGAACGAGCGAACGAAGCAAGCGAAGTGCTCCGAGTCTTCTTGAACAATTCGGCCACTAACTATAAATGAGAAAAAGCCGGCGGCGTTTGGATGTAAGTACCTATGTTAGAGTATTGGGGAAAAAGTCTTTTCGCATTTTATATGAAAATTCAAAACATTTATTAATATAGTTTATTTACATTTAACTAAAGTATGTGGGTACCATTTTGTTCGATAACTTTTTGCCATCTTATAGGTAGGGACATGATCCCATTGCTGTAGAAATTTTGAGGCTTCTGATCAAAAAACTGCGTCAAATAGTTTTGGCAGTCCTCTCGTGATGTTAACCTGACACTGCCTAAAGAATTCTGAAGAGACCGAAACAGGTGGAAATCTGAAGGTGCCAGGTCAGGACTATACGGCGGATGCATTAACACCTCCCAGCCAAACTCTCTTAATATTTGCTGAGTGGTTAAAGATATGTGAGGTCTAGCGTTATCATGACGAAAAACCACACCCCTTCTGTTGATTAATTCCGGTCGCTTTCTCTCAACTTCTTGCTTTAATCTTATCAGTTGTTCGCAGTAGAGTTCTGAATCGATGGTCCTGCCTGGTGGTAACAGCTCATAATGAATAATGCCCTTCCAATCCCACCACACACACAGCATCACCATATGCGAGTTATCCCGGGTTTCGCCACAGTCTGTGAAGCCTGACTGGCCTTTGACCATGACCTTTTTCGCACGTTCTTGTCGTACGTGATCCACTTTTCATCACCAGTTATCAATTTCTTCAAAAATGGTTCGGTCTCATTACGTCGTAATAAAAAATCACAAATGAGTACACGGTTCATTAGGTTTCTTTCAGAGAGCTCGTGAGGTACCCAAATATCGAGCTTTTTTGTGTAAGTACCCATTTTTTTTTCAAATGTGCCAAAACTGTTTTGTGGTCAATTCCCAGTTCTTCAGCTGGTGGAAAGGACCCTCTTAGTTAACATCATTCAACCCTTGCGAACATCCCAAATCATTCCAGACAGATTTAGAAAGTAAAGAAAAGCTATCAAATGTCATACAAAATGATAATAGCAACAGCAAATCTGACGATATTATTATGAATATAATAAATAAATATAGTAGCTATACGCGAGCGTCACGTGTACTTGTATGGGTATTGCGAGCAATATCACGCGACTCACGAAAGGTATCATTTTTAACAACAGCTGAGCTACTTGACGCCTCGCAGAGAATTATAAAATATGTTCAGCGTTTCGAATTCGCTCAAGAAATTAGCGATCTCACTAATCAGGGCAAGGTCGATTCAAAAAGTAAACTTCTCTGTCTCAATCCTTACTTAGACGAGAATGGGCAATACGAGTCGGCGGAAGACTCAGACACAGCAACATCCCACACGATATGAAGCATCCATACATCATTCCACATAAGAGCCATCTAACGAACTTGCTAATTGATCTCGGACACAAATCAACATTCCATGCTCCAGCTCGGCTTACTCATGCTTGGCTTAGACAGCAGTACTGGATACTAAGCGGGAATAGAGGAGTTAGAAATCGATTGCGGCACTGCGTAACATGTAAACGTTATAAACCTAATAAGCATGCGCAGTTAATGGGAGAGCTACCTAAAGCTAGAACGAATCAGGCGCGGCCGTTCTATTATACGGGCGTCGACTATACCGGATTTTATTCTATCAAAGCTAGCAAAGGTCGAGGCTTTATGCCTCGACCTTTGCTAGGGTTTGCCTCGAAGGGTTACGTGGCTGTATTTGTGTGTATGGTTACCAAAGCAGTCCACCTTGAGTTGGTATCTGACATGTCATCTTCGGCATTCTTAGCAGCACTTCGCCGACTAGCAGCAAGAAAAGGTGCCCCACGTCATTTATATAGCGACAACGGGACCAATTTCGTCGGAGCCAACAACACTTTAGCGAAATAATACTTTGATTTGAAATCGATTTTATCAGAATTTTTCACGGCAATCAGCGAAATGAGAATTGACTGGCATCACAACGCTCCTAGCCATTCAAATGCCGGTGGACTTTGGGAAGCAGCAGTAAAGAGCTTAAAGCACCACCTACGCAGAGTCGTCGTCGAACAAAAACTGACGTACGAGGAGTTCTCCACGTTGCTGGCGTAGCTGGAGGCTTGCCTCAACTCGAGGCCGTTGTGTGCCCTGTCAGAAGATCCAGATGACATTAACTATTTGACACCAGCACATTTCTTGTCAAGTGGACCAATCCTCTCTATTATCGAGACGGAAAGGGACGAAAGAACTAGGTGGCATCTAATGCAAAAATATTCAATGACATCTCGAAGAGGTGGCGAGCCGAGTATTTGGTACAATTATCAGCAAGGAGCAAATGGCGTGAGCAGCAACAAAACATCAAAATTGACGACATTGTGTTGATACACGATGATAACCTTCCCCCTGGCAAATGGGCACTTGGCCGAGTAATCGACATTCATCCCGGCACAGACAATCTTGTTCGAGTAGTCACCGTCTAAACTAGAAATGGAGCCACCCTCAAAAGGCCCATAGTTAAATTATCCATATTGCCAGTTAACGTCGAGCAGCCTAATCATAACAGCGACGAAACATCAGCAGAAGCAGCGGAGCCCGAGAAAGTGAAGGCATCAAGAAAAGGATTTCATATTCATTTCTTCTCCATCTTGATGACTCTTCTGCTATTCATGACTTCAACCGTTCATTTATTGCTATTCATGACTTCAACCGATCAAAGCAGTCAAAGTGATCCTAATCCATCTGCGAACAAAAACACTTCCCCAGTTTTGATTAAGTGTAATTTCAATCGCGATGTCGGTATCATCTTTGTATCTATCTTTTAAGCGTCATATCTGTCGGTATCATCTTTGTCAGCTCATGTCATTCATCTCTCGCTCATCTTCTCGTCCGGGAGCATGTACGGTTCAACAACCGCACATAGCTGCGTTAGCATTTTGGAACGAAGTTCCTTACGGCAGGCTTGGAGGAGATAGGGATTTTGCAGCGCGACTGAACTGAAAAAAATGTGATAGTAAAACCGTAAGGATGACCTCGTTAAATGAGACGTGCGCAGGCGCGACAGTCGTATACACAAGAACTTTTGAACTTCGTTCCTTCCTGGTGTCCCACGACACCACATTTCTTTTTACCCTAATAATTATTTCGTCACTTCACGTTCACGAATCACGCTTTCACAACATCGCCGCGTATCGCGTTCTCATATCATTAACCCTAGCATTAGCATCAGTTTACTTATAATATATCTTTTGATTATCTTAGCAGCATCTTTTATTTAACATCATCTTATCGGTGTCAAGGTGTTAACGTACAACCTACATGTATTGTAAGATAACAAAAATATTTTTAAACGAATTTAATTTCTCATTTATTCAATAAAAAAAAAATGTTTTCTTATCGGTCACCACGCTCAAAAAGTGTAACTTGAATTATGTAATATCAAAGAAAAACTTTAATTAATATAAAAAAAAAATACTGCATAAATAAAAATATAAGATGATAAAAAATGCTATGCAATAGCTTTAATACCGCGGCAGACCCCGAGTGCCACACTTTTTTTAAATTAAATTATTTATCTTTGGTAAAAATTAATCGAAAATCAGCTCTTTATCACCATTTAAAATATTAACCATGGCTATCTAGGTTTCCATATAAAATCCGTAACAAAAAAGTGTCGCTGCAGTCGTCGCTGTATTCAGAGTCAGGCAATAGTCTGTACATGGAAGATAATGAGAAAATATATTGCTGGGGCTTTTATCAATGCAATACTCGTACAACGTACAACACAAAAAATTATTTTTTTAATTATTCTCTGTTTGTCTGTGCATTTGTGCACGCAAACCTGTACCAGGAGTATCCTTGAAAATTCGTTTTTTAGGTCACCATTAGATGGTGCTGTTCAAAATTTGAACTATTTTTAACCCCCGATAAAAAAAGAAAGGTTATTGTAAGATTGACGCTAAAAATGTCCGTCTGTCTGTCTGTTTGGTTAGAATATTATGTAATTCCGCCGCTTATCACTTGATGGTTTCGTCGGGGTTTTTTTTAATTTACTTAGCAAATAAAATTGTAATATAATAGACGACCTCCGTGGCGTAGTGGTCACCATGCTAGTCCGCAACCCAGAGGTTCCGGGTTCGATCCCCGGCAAGTTGGAAAATGGCCTTTTTCAAATTGTACTGGGTCTTGGGTGTTTATCTATATGTATCCCATAACACAAGTCTCGAACTTACTTTGGGGCTAGCTCAATCAGTGTAATTTGCCCCTATATATTTATTATTATTTATTAAATACATATGAAAAAAGGATTTGTCTAATAGTAATAATTAAACACAAAGAACTAATCAATATTTAGACACTTTTTCAGTTGCTCTTTGGTATCATTCGGTGAGGTCACTCTGTGCCCCACAGTTCGGGAGTCATTGTAGATCTCGTAATCATTTCCTCCCACTTCCGTTTTGTCCCCAAAAAAATGAATTTCTTTAAAGTTAGCATCTTCTACTTGATTAAGGCAGTAGGTCTTGTCCCACCCCGTGGGGAACACATCCACGCTGGTCTGTCCTCCCAGCGCAAATGTCAGTAAAGTGTCTTTAAATTCAGTTACAAGAGCCGCTACAAACTTTTCTCTGACTTTGTGTTGTTTGTCAAATGCTAAGAACTGCTCTCTCTCGGCCTGGGTGCAGGAGCGGCCCGCTGGGCAGATATTGATCATACTAGAACGGAACTCCACGAAGTTGCCTCGCTTTGCAGGCAGTTCCAGCTTGGACATGTAGCCGAGTGCAAAGTTAATGACCTTCTGAAGCGTAGCCTCGCCCACGAGGCTTAGGATGCTCTCCGAGCTGCGCAACTCGCCGGCACGGTACTGCACCACGCCGTTCTCGCAGAACACGTAGTCGAACTGGTTGGTGACGTGCTCGCCGCCCATCTGCTCCACGATCTTGGCGTAGTCGGAGCCACTCACCAGCCCAACCGATACGCGCGGCTTAACTTCTTCGAGCAGAAACTTTCTTAGTTGTTCCGTGATTACTTGTCGCGGTTTCGTAAGCGTCTCGTCAACGTCAAACAAATACAACGCAGCTTTGCGACTTGTCATATTGTCTCGAACCAGTGTTTGAATTTTTTAGGCAAAAGCGAAAGTCGGGTCAATAAATAGTCCGCGGGCGTGCTGGGAAGCGCTCGTGACGTGACCCTTGCCAAGTTGCCAACACCGTGCCACACTTGTGGATTGTGTTGTGGACGTTGTGGTTGTGGAGTGATGTGCCGTCACGTCAGTCGGGGCTTGCCGTCACGATCGTTATAATATGCTCGTAACATGTAGCAGCATTCACCCGCCGCCGCGCCGGCACCGGTCGTGACCTCTTAATCTGTTCATTTATCACTATCACTAAAACAGTGATAACAAAACAATCAAGGCTAGAAATGTACATTTAGGTAGGCAAGTATCATTTTATCAAAATTTTAAGTGGGTTCGTCCATAAAATAAACATTGTAGGTTGTAAATATTTCAGTTATAAGTAGGTAATTTTTACAATTGTCAATCAATTCAGGAAGAGTGGTATCTGATATCACAGAATAATATTAGAAACCGGCCAAGTGCGAGTCGAACTCGCCAACGAAGGGTTGCGTACCCCCTCGAAATGAAAGATAATAAGTTGGACACTCGTAGGTAAGTATACACCATCTTTTAGGCGTTCTAAAAGTTGTGTCGAAAGTCCCATTAAATCTCGTATCTGCGTCGTGACTCGTTACGTGAACGTTCTTAAAAAAATTGTACCTAACTGAAATTAGGTGTCCTTCACATTTAAGATTAGACGAAGTCAACTGACGTTTACTGTGTTGTCAGTTTTTGATGAAATAAAAATAGTGTTGTAACAAAGTGAATGATTGAAAAAATTCCTGAATGAATGAAATTGCATCGATTGTCTAGTGAATATTTAGTGTGCCGAACTGCCGGTATCGGGTACGGGGTTCAAATTTTAGTCGTGCTTTGTACACGTAGCGGCACGTAAGTTTAGGGCTGAGCGACATGTGGAGGGGATACTGCGCACGGGTACAGTACTAATTTTTGACTTCTGCGCAGGCAAGGTCAGCGCTAGAGTTTCGTGCCGCTACCTATACATACCAACGAATTTTCGACGACTATGTTCCTATAGTATCTACCTATACTGAATACCGAGTGTTTTAAACACTAAGAAAAACATTGCGAGGAAACTTGTAAGACTGTTACTATTTTTAAACATCATGCAGTTGAAACTATAGATATATCAAATATAACAATTATAGGTAGGTAATGAAAATAAAAAACATCGCTTATTACATTTGTTCATTCATCTGATTGAACGAGAACTGAACGCATCACTATTACTTTAAATATGGCAACATTATTTTACAAAGTGACATTAGCTACTGTCAGTGGGGAAGGCAGCTGTCATATACGTTGGTTCCTATCCTAACCTAATTAAATGTCAAAACTAGAGGTGGGCTGGATTAGGTAAAAACGGTACCAGTACCAACTAATACTAATACTTAAAAATACCTATTCGAATAATCCCTTCTAATCCCTGCTGTTCGCAGAAAATTTTCAACCTTATGTCTTACACTTCATTCAAGGGTAACTATTGTTTGTAACACGAAAATATTACATAACACTCCCGAGATGTAAGTACGAGGGGGGGTCAAAAAGTTCGCGGAACGGAGGGGAAGGGGGGTGAAATAAAATACTGTACTATTTTTCTTTTTCAATATATTCCCCCTTAAGTCGAATACATTTTTCAGATCTCTCTATTAACTTATTAATACCGTCGAAAAAAAATGATTTGTCTTTGTCCTCAAAATAGGCCGAAATCGCCGACTTGACTTCTTCATCATCGGAAAATTTCTTCCCCCGAAGCTCTTTTTTTAATTTGGGAAATAAAAAATAATCACAGGGGGCTAAGTCTGGACTATAGGGAGGATGGTTTAACATTTCGAAGCCACAGTGATGAAGGGCAGCCATCGCAACGCGGCTCTTGTGTACCGGTGCGTTGTCATGCAAAAGCAGCACACCCTTTGTCAACTTTCCCCGCCTTTTCTCCTTGATTGCTTCTTTTAATTGTCTTAGTAGATTAGCGTAGTATTCTCCCGTTATAGAAACACCCTTATCTTTATAATCTATTAATAAAATACCCTCTGTATCCCAAAAAACAGTTGCCATGATTTTTCCAGCCGATTGTGACACCCTGTATTTCTTAGGGGGGGGCTGACCCTTTTTATGCCACTGCATAGACTCTTGCTTCGACTCAGGCTCATAATGATGAACCCAAGTTTCATCTGCAGTAACAAGTCTTGCAAAAATTCCTTCCTTGTCGGCGCTACAGAGGTCTAAAAACTCCTTTGAATACTCGACGCGCAGCTGTTTCTGTGGTGGTGTGAGCATTCTTGGCACCCATCTTGCGCTGACTTTTGACATCCCAAGATTGTCGTGTAGAATATTTAAAATGGTTGTAGGTGATACTCCAACCATTTCTGCAAGTTGTTTCTTCTTCAAACGAGTATCCTCCAGTATAAGATTCTCCACTTTTTCAACGATGTTTGAGGTGGTGGCCTCAATCGGCCGTCCTGAGCGAGGGTCGTCTTCAAGAGACTCTCTGCCTTGCTTGAAAAGGCTATTCCACTTGTACACCATGGTTTTCCCAGGGCAAGAGTCCCCGTATACTGATAACATTTCTTCCAAAATTTTCTGAGGTGGTTTTCCTTGCTTAGTGAGGAACTTTATGACGGCACGAAACTCGATTTTTTCCATGTTCAAGTTTTTCTTCCGGATTCACTTGTTTGATCGACGACAGGTCAAAGGTTATTGACACAATCAGGTTCAAACTTGGCATATATACTCACAAAGAGTTGCTCATTAGTTACTACCTGCGGCAGGTCCCCCACCCCCCGCTATCCCCTCCATTCCGCGAACTTTTTGACCCCCCCTCGTATTTCACGCAATAGCTAATCTTATCTAATACAGCTAGTACACTTTGCTAATACTTTTTTCGCATCGGATTTTTGATCTTACTGTTGAGACGTGTAAAGTTCATTGTTGTTTATAGATGAAATAATTACATAAAGGTAGACCTAATCCAGACAACACCACTTTTTTCGCAACAGATTTTCTATTTTATTTCTAATAACTTTAAGGATCAGTGTTCTTTGATGACGAGAATATTCAACATTATTACAATTATCGTCAAGTAGTGGTTGAATTTGGGCTGCGAATAGCAGGGATTAGGAAGGAATATTTGGATTAGGTATTTTTAAGTATTAGTACTAGGTGGAACAGGTCTCGGTTTTACCTAATCCAGCTCACCTCTAGTTTTACGTTAGGAACCACAGCTGCCTTCCCCGTTGGCTTCGTTTAATTAAAAATATGACTTGTTTGAATTTATATTGTGGTGTTTAATATATTGCACAACGCGGCATTTAGGTAATTTTCTCCTAACCTATCTTTTTTTAAAATTTTAAGCTGTCACTGTCATTTCATGTTGTCATAACAGCATTATTAGCTCACGCGGTTACCAACTTAGGGGTTTTCCCCCCAAATTTAGGGGCTAAATAAGTGAGATGGGATTTTTTAGGGGTATTTTTAGGGATTAATGTTTTTAAATTGATAATATTAATATTTATTTCCTGACCTAGCGACTTATAGCTACTTACAACCACTCTGTGGGGACTGGCCGCAATACTGGCACCACTGGCGGTTATTTTATTGTCTGTGCATATGGCGATTATTATTGTGTATGCATAATGCTTCGGCCGCACTTGTGCCTATCGTCCCGAAGTAATTCGCGACGAATCTTCGTACGTTTTGTACACTAAAAAGTTATCGCGATAAAGCGCTGGTCACACTAGCGGCTTCGTTATTTTTCAAGAACTATCTGGCAATAATCCAAGATGGCGTCATCTACGTGTTTTAAATATGGACGACGACTTTTTATTCTTTAACATGTGTGCTAACAATTACATAATGCATTTATTGAAACCTAAAAAGAAACCTAGAAAGAAAAAGCTAAAAATGTTAACACTATTTTATCGTTCCATTCCATTTTGACGCATTAACAACCGTGGCACTGTAGCACAGTACGCGTCTGAACAAGTTGAAAACAAACGTCAAAATAAATAACGCAAGTGCGACCACGCAGAGCGAATGGTTAGCGTGCTTAAATCCTTTGATGTATGGCCACCCGCGCGATAACCAACACGAAGTCCGAATATTCGGGACGATACCCGATAACAGCCGGTCACATTTGCGTGTATCGTGTAATAGCACGAAGCTTCGTGACGATAGGCGCAGGTCCGGTCCAAGCATAAGTATATAAGTATAAGTCTCTATTTTTGTAAACTTGAACGTATGTTTGACATTAGCTTATGTCAGATAGGATACTGCAAAAAAAATAGATTAAGAATATTCTGACGACGATTGTTATTTAAAATTTATTCAATGTCAACATGTATGATTTCAAAAAATCTGAATCTTCAGATGAAGACTAAATATTTTATGTAAATAACTTGTAATAAAAAGACTTTGGAAACATGCTGCAGCATATTATTTCTAAATCATTATGAATTTATATTTATACAATTTTAGGAGGACAAGTAAATAATTAAAGTGATTTTAGGGGCCTTTGACACAAACTTTACTTTAGGGATAAATATTTTTAAGAGTTGGTAACACTGTCTGTCAGCTCAATCAAGAGCACAGCAAAGCAACAGAAAGAAAACATAAAATAAAATTAAAAGAAGTTCTATTTTAGTCTCTCGAATAATTTGCAATCGATTCATAATATATACATTGATTTTAACTTCATTAGCAATATGTCGTCCCCGCTTGAAAATCTTGAAACCCAGCTTGAAATGTTCATTGAAAATGTGAGGCAAATTCGCATCATCGTCAGTGATTTTCAACCACAGGGCCAAAGTGTGCTGAACCAAAAAATGTAAGTAGTTTGATAGCGTTACATTACTTGTTAAATTTTCTTTTTATAGAAATATATAAAATTTAGTATAAATTAGGTACCTATGCAATGGTGTCATTAAATGTAATTGTTTCCTTTTACAGCCAGTCCCTCGTCACTGGCCTCCAGGAGGTGGACAAGCTGAAATCTCAAGTCCATGACATTCATGTTCCTACTGAGGTGTTTGAGTAAGTTTATATTTGCTTTGTATGATTCATGATACACAAGGCAAAGTTGCTGCTTTACAGTAAATTGCAGATCAGAGTAACCTAAAAACCTGTAAGAATTAAGAATCTTTTTATAGATTTAACCTCTCGTTTCCGACCGGACCCATGGGCAAAATTGACACAGATGAACTTCAACCTTATTACCAGTGATCGGAGTAGGTAGAGTGATTTCTGGTACTTTTATGATGTACATAAAATGGATATGCCTTTTTTCCAGCAAGTACCGCTTTTTTTCCGAATTTTTGCTGGGTAGAATTGATTTATTGAATTAGTAACTACTTTATAAATTTGAAGGAAGGGATAGTAAAACATTATAAATAAATTTTATTTATCTGTAAAGTAATAAAATGAATGTGAGTTTTTTTGTGTATTGTGTTCCGATAAAATTCATCTGATAGATTTGAAACTTTGATGAGTTGCTGTGTGCAAAGCAATGAAGGTTTCCATGTACTTTATTATGGGGAAACATGTTTACCGCGAGAAAACAAGTGAATGTTAACTTGTGACACTACCTAAAAATTATTGAAAACGTAAAGCATCCAATCGAATGTACTGTTTGTTCAATTAAGTATATCTGTTACTATTTTATATTTGAATAGGCTTTTACTTGAAGTCGTTGAACACCACATTTTTCTTTCTAACTTAGAATGCTGGTGAGCTGTGCATGGGGATGAAAGTATTAAGAAATACAATCTTGCCCATATTTATTGGTTTCTCACCTTACACCTAGCTCCTCCTTGTAATAAATTTGAAATTCCGGAAAAATGTCAAAATAATTTTAAAATTCCGGTTTTCCAATGGCATGTCCATTGTCCATATTAACATATACAGTTGAGATTATTGACCCCAAATCGGTCTACCTACTCCGATCACTGCTTGCTTATTATATTGACATAAAGTTTCAGTTTATCAGGCAATTTTCAACCTTGCTCCATAGAATGGTTAAGCGATACTGGGCGTGGTCCTCACGTGGATGGATCACGTGCTGTGCTTTAGAAGGCATATTCGCGTTTGTCTCTGCTGTCATCATTGTACATCAGACATCAGTCATCAAGTAATTATGACACTTTGCAGCTTAAAATTATGACACCAGTGATGGCCATTTAAAAACAAGAAAATCAAACTCATATAAGATTCTTGTTGTTATTTGAGTCTGTGTTCATTAGACTTGCTATTATTAAATATTTTTTTTTCTAAATATTTAACGGTATCACAGCGGCTGTGCAGTGGTGCGATTTTGAAATGCAGAGTCACTAAACATACGGTTTTTTGTATGGAAAAACCATTCCTTTAGGTGACCCCGCGTTTGAAAAATGGCACTTCAGTTCTGTGAGAGAAAGAATTGTTTTAATTGTTGTTGTGTCTAATATTCTAGCGTATAAAGAGTTAATTCTCGTATTTTATTATTTCCAGCTATATTGATCAAGGCCGCAACCCGCAGTTGTACACTAAAGACTGCATTGACAAGGCTTTAGCCAAGAATGAGGAAGTGAAAGGCAAGATTGATTCATACAAGAGATTCAAGAGCCATCTCCTGTCGGAACTGTCAAAGACTTTCCCCAATGAAATAACTAAGTACAAGGCTATTAGGGGTGGGGAATAAGTGGTGATATAACAAAGAATATCTATTTAGCATGTTGAAGAAAATACATTAGGAATGTGGAAAATATCATAATCACTTACTTCTAACTTAGCTTAGCATACTTTTACAACAAACCTTACATTACCAACAACTCTTTTGCCATCTGGATTTTTGTCCGAGTGAGTGAAGCATCTCTGTTTCAGCTTAGCAAAATTCTTTTGTGTCTGAATTCTGGATGTCCTCGCCTACAGGTCGCATTTCTCAACAGATTCTTGTGAAATTTTGTGAGGTTCGATATTATAAGAAATTTGGCGTTTTAGTTTTTTTAAATCCTTCGGAATCATCTCCATATTTCCGCCATTTTGAAAAATTACAAAAATCTTGGGTTGAAAACTTTACAAAAATCATATTTTTCTTCATGCAAAGTTTTTAATTTTGTATTAAGTATACTTGGGAGGTCATCCGCTCACAGAGCCACTAGTTTTGAAGAGATCAATGCAGCTTCCGACAGTTCAAAACTAAGGGAGCAGGAAATGAAGAATCAGAATATAAAGATGATAAAAAAGATGTCTGATAAACACACAATTGTGTAATGTATTTTCCGCTTGCTAATTCAATATGTTCTCAATGGTACAGCGATTTCATTATAAATTTTCTAAAACATGCTAGAGTAGTTTTCAATATTGTATTAACTAGTATTTATCTAGAATTCATATTTTAAGTAATTTTTTATAGAAGAAAATGTATGTAAGTTAGGAATAAGGATTATTAAAGTAAGATAAATAATTAAAAATTTAATTTATTTCATCAAGTAACATACCAATTTATACTTACGCTGTTGCATTTATAATATAGAAAAAGAAATTGTACAAAGCTGACCACAAATACCACAATAGTATAGTTTCTAAAATAAATAAGAAATTAATAGAAAGTTTTTAAAATTGAAAATAGAACTTAATTATAAGAAAATACAGTATGAAATGCCACTTTTATTTAAAAAGTGATTTCAATTTATGTAAAAGTAAAATTGGATTCAAAATATGAGAGATTACAGCGAATTAGAAATAATAAATGGGTACAGGCAAAGGCCAGCTTCACCATGCAACATAATATTGTTTTTTTTTTATTACATGATTTATTAAAATTTTAATTTAAATATTTCAATAATTCCATGGTAAAAAGTCTATAAATAAAAATTATTGATTAAAAAATTACATCTTGACGCAATACTGCATGTTGAATTATAAAACATTTGTGAAACTTAGACTATGTTGCAGATGTAGTCTAATTCACTAAATTAATTATTTGATTTAAAAAATATTTTGACTATACAAGCATGTTTGAACCATAAAACACTTGTGAAACCTATGTAGTCTGTGATATTATAGTAAAAACAATGATAAAAATATTTTACATTTTAGCGCAAAACCTACATGTTCAAATTAGTCCTAAATTTACTAATGTAGACTGCTATAGTTGAGACGAGACAGTCTGTGTTTCTCTATTTATCCTACACGTGTGAATTTTTAATTTTACACAGTCTATTCCACACAGGTATGCCGGCGGCGTCTCGACAAAGGCACATTGGCTTTTTCAAAGGCGCGGCCTTTGTGTTGCGCCGACGGCGTGCACACCATTTCAATAAATAAACTATACTATTAATACTTCGGGTGTAGTTAGCGTTTCTCTTAGTGCATGAGCATCAGTTTTTTCTTCATCTTCATCGTTTAATTCGTCCGGAATGTCACCAGTTCCAGAGTCGCTTGCGTTGGAATGTGCGTCGAGACTCGCCATGTCGCTGGAATAGTCGTTCCACATTTGGTAGAAGCTTTGCTTGACTGGATCCACCAGTTGTCTTTTACTGGTGATGTATACATAGTTCCAGTGGTCTGAAGATCGGTCGTTGCCCCAGTTCAGCGTGCCAGTCATGAGAATCTCATCGTCTACTAAGCAAAACTTGTGCTGCATCCTGTGTACGCGTTCGTTCGCTTTACATCTGATTTCTGCCCCTGAAAAATGTTGTACAGGATGTTAAGAAACATCTAATAAGATGAATAGATGATAAGTAATAATACCTAAGTACTTACAAGTAGTAATACCTCCTAAGTACCTTCAAATAATAATACCTTAGTAACATCGCTTTTAGATAGAAGGATTCCCAGCCAGGTCAACCCTGATTCACTTGACCGACTTATACGATCTGCACTGAAGTGGAGGAAAAGCAGCTACATTGACTTTGCTCCAGATCTGCATGAAAACATTACACTTACTTCTTCCTCTCTAACGGTTGCCTGTTGACCAGGCATAGCCTAGGGCCGCATTGCCATAGGCCACTTAGGTATAGATGGTCCGATGGTGGAAAAAGGGAATCAAAATACCTAGTTGCTACCAACACCTAGTTGGTAGTCGCATGCATTGACGTGTAAAAGTGCCTGTAAAGGTCTAATTACTGAATAAACATTTGAATCTTTGATTGACATCCTTCGATCGCCTTTACGATCCGCGAGGGAAGAGAGCAATGATTTTGGAGTAATTTCTACATTTTGCTTTTTTTTCAAACCTAAGTATCGAATATAATCAGACGTACCAGCTTCAAGGAGCTCCTTAATGAAGAAATCCGTAGACTCGTTGCATCCAGCCCGATCTATGATTATACGGACGGCAATCTTCTTCGTTTTCATAACTTCAAGCAGTCTACCTTGAATGGCCGGATTGTGAATGCCGGGCATGCATACATTCACGCTCCGCCTGGCTCCCTCGATGTAACTTACTAATTTATCGAAACAGTTATAGGCATTGAACTGTAGCTTGCAAAATACCATCACTTCATTGATCTCCTTATTCCGACTCTTATAATAGTAGGCAGCTGCAGATACAACACAAGTTATTGCAATAGCCGCTGCCGAGGACAATATGCGTGGATGAAATCGCATTTTAGGTAATATCGAACATAAAGACAACTGTTTGGTTCGCACTAAGACCGGTCTTGAAATTTTATGGTTGAAATAAAATTAAGAGGTCAATTTGTGCGACACCACCACATTGCTTTCAAAATATGGAACTAAATCAAAACTACCCGCATTTCGTAACTTTTCAATAAGGGAAGACGTTTGGAAGGAAGGTTATAAGTTTCTGCAAAATTTTATTATCAGTAACTGAAAGTTTTTAAATGAATGGTGTCAAATAAATTGGGAACGAGAAAGAAAGAAACTAATTTTAGAACCCAACGGCTATTTTAATATCGCTGTGTTTTCTTTCTTTGCTCCGAAAAGCGAAAAAAAAATTACAAACGTCATTTTTAAAGTTGCCATTGACGGGAAGCAATGTAACAGGCGCGAAAATTTACGTGACGTTATCTCCATTGCGAATTTTGTGTTGATGTTTTTAATGTATAATTATACATAAGTAATCACTGTAAATATGATTTTAAATCATATCTAATAAATATTTAGTTCAAAAAGTATGAACTGTACCAATGTTAGTTCAAGAATATACTCATAAGTGTTGCATTTACTTGAATAGTAGTTCCAATCATGGGTATAACTGGGTTGATCCCATTTTTGGAAAAAGCCTCGAAAAAGGCTAATGTTGGTGAATTCAGTGGGTGTACTGTTGCTATTGACTCTTATTGTTGGCTGCACAAAGGAGCTTTTGCTTGTGCAGATAAGTTGGTGCGAGGAGAAGACACTGATGTGTAAGTGCATTATTTTGATTTCATTCCAAGATTGAATTAGAGCCTCCTGCTATTCCAATGAAACTGTGACTCGCAGGCTATTATTTAATCTATTTACTACAAAGAGTGTCAATATTCTGTATGTAACTTAATATTTTTATAATTATCTCTAAATTAAACAAATTAGATAATATTTATTGTTATTGTGACGATTTTTATATTACAGACATATAAGGTACTGTTTAAAATATGTGACAATGCTGCTGTCGAAGAATATAAAGCCAATTCTTGTGTTTGATGGACGACACTTACCAGCTAAGGCTATGACTGAATCTAAAAGGAGGGAGTGAGTATCTTCAGTATAATTAAGAAATAATAAGCATGAATTAGACGGGCTACTTACATAGTGAGTCACGTCCGCCCTTATGAAGACATTTAGATGAGGTCGAAACATGTTGGCCGGTAGCTGACTCTCTATGGGCATAGCCCATCTAATTCATGCCAATCAGGGCCGGATCAATCATATGGCTCTCTGGGCTTCAGCCCAGGGCCTCATGGATTCCAGGGGCCTCCAGCTAAGTCAAGTAAAAGTTAAAAATAGACGATAATGCAAAAAAATCTTTAATTTTATTAAATTAATGGTAAGGTTTGCAGCCCTGTGAATCCTTCTATTAACCAAACCCATTCCATTATTTTAATTTAAGTCTACGCTCAGGCGTTTGTGCTTCAACCTGTCAGTTAAAATGTTCAGGAGCCATTACACATTCATTTGATCTCGATCGTGCTCTGCTGTTTCCCTCTCAGACTCTGTCTCTTTCTATCTTGCTAGAAACTAGTAGGATAGAAAGAAACAGACTTTTGGAGGAATGTAGCTAATCTTGATCCAGATTGAATGTGCAATGGCCGCCTACGGGTTGGCAACCCTGAACTCCTGGAGAAACAAATACCGGAACGGTATCTGTTTCTCTGCGCCCCGTCCACATCTTACATCTTTTCTGTGTGTCCAGTGCCCCAGGGCCCCCTAAATTTTCAGTCCAGCCCTGATGCTAATAATGTCTGTGTCGCACGTTAGTTTTAATCATTAAGAAAGTTAGAAACAATAAGCTGTAATTTATCTTTCCAGATCTAGAACAATATCAAAGAAAAGAGCAGCTGAATTACTTAGTCTAGGAAAGGTAACATAAATTCCATAATTGTCTATTATTTACTTCAATGCTGGTTTGGGAGAATAGAAAAAGTTTTGAACATAATAGCTGCTTCTCTTCCTGTGCAGATTGTAAAAGCCAATCTAGGGAATTGACAAAAATGCAAATCATGTCAATAAGCAATGTTGCTAGTACCCACTATTTTCAATTCTTTTTTGATTTGCCCATTAAAAGAGGCTTGTTGCCCTGGGCTTTGTTTGCTTAGAGCCACCATGCCAAAAACACAAGACCCATAATGCGTGCTTTTAAGTCTTGTATAATTTTGTTTTAAGGGAATCCTACAAATATACTTAATTTTACAGATTGAAGAAGCTCGATCATACATGCGGCGTAGCGTTGATATCACCCACTCCATGGCTCTGGAACTCATTAAAGAGTGTCGGAAACGCAATGTGGATTGCATAGTAGCTCCGTATGAGGCAGATGCTCAGTTGGCATACTTGAATATGAAGAATATAGCTCACTTGGTCATCACTGAGGACTCTGATTTGATTTTGTTTGGATGTACTAAGGTAAATATTTTGTTTTTCATGTGTGTAAGTGGTCAACACTGGTACCAGATGTTTCAAGCTACCTAAAGGCATTTGACATAGCTTGCCAACTGCCGTACCATGATGAAAGCCAGGACCAACGCCCTGACATGTCTTCCAAAGCATTGAGTACCTCCAGAAGATTCTTTGCTACTTTGGTCACCCGTCCAAGAGTGGATCATGTGTGAGGGTGCTTAACCTGTGAAAGCGCCAGCAATGTTTACTCCCAATTGGTCATCGAGCTCCTTAAACTTAAACATCCATAATTAAAAATCGTATCAAGAAAAAATGGTTTTTAATTTTCTGTAATGATTTCCAGGTGCTATTTAAAATGGATCTTGACGGCACTGGCACCTTGGTGGAGACAGCTAAACTGCCTCTAGTCATGAACTGTCCCATAGAGCGGTATACATTTGACAAGTTCAGGCAGATGTGTATAATGTCCGGGTGTGATTACCTCTCCTCCCTGCCTGGGATAGGCCTAGCTAAGGCCAGGCAGTTTGTTACGGCCACGCAGGATCCAAACTTTGCTAATGTAAGTTTTGAGGGTATAATTTTCAAATTTATTTTAGAATTTATAAAAATAAAAGAAAAAAACCTAATTTGGAGTTTTCTTTTGTGAGTTTAGATATAAAGAAGTTTGAATGTAGCATACAGGTTTCCAGTGATCCTTTTGAAATCTCACATGCAAGGCCTAATTTTCTTTTAACATTAGAGTGTCAAATCTAACCCACACACATTTATATGGGATTATTATTTGGAGCATCATTTTTTTTTTTTATTATTCTTAGCAAATCCCGCATTTATAAATAATGCATATATACAGCGGATTAGCTCATTGAAGTGGCAGTAGGCGGCGCACATAGCACGAAGAACTGATTGATGGCCGATGGGCAAAAAGGTTCTCGAATGGTGGCCATACACCTGCAAGCACAGAGTAGAACCTACTAGGTTGTTGAACGACCTGAGCAAGCTTGCCTGAATACCTACATTGAATACAGGCTGTTTCAAATGCTTGATGGGAGCCCATGACCATCAGTGGACTTTCTATATCTGATTTAATGATGATGATAAATATAACTATACTTCTCTGCTTTACAGGCCCTCAAAAAGCTGCCTAGCTTCTTCAATAAATCATCTCTAACAGTGACAGATGAGTATAGAGAAAACTTCTTGAAGGCAGAGGCAACCTTCAAGCATCAGTATGTGTATGATCCTCTTGAGAGGCAGATGGTGCGACTCACGGAGCCTGATGACGAAGGTAAACTACTAACAGGATGTCAGTTATCACATGTTAAATCAGGCAACAAATTTGACTGCTGTCATATGTGCTAAAAATCATCTGAGTCGTTTTATCTCTTAGAATGAAGAATGTTCACTAATTTTGATTTTTAGCTCATCATATTCTCTGTTGAATATAAAAAAATATTTTATTATCTCGTATAGTTTCTGAGGTATGGAATTATAAAATAAGTGCGCGACGCAAGATTCCACCGGGCCGGCGTTTGATGCGGTGACGACACATTCTACTGGTGGGTCGGCTAGTGTGACGAGTTTGAATGTGACGTCACACGCTTAACGCAGGCCTGTATTTTTATAAGAATTTCAAATGTGTAAAATTATAACCAAGTAGTTAAAAATACTTTGAATGAATAAAAAAATAATCTATTTGCGTACATACAAGCTATAGTCATACAGTTAAAGTGCCACAAGCCTTACTGTACTAGAGTGGTAGAAGATAGACCACAATGGAGAGAGCTGGAGGAGCCTATGTCAAAAGGCACAGCGAGCTGCGGGACATTATATAAAATGACTTTCAAAATGAAATCCACAATGGAAAGAAACTAGCCACCAAGCTCACAGATCTTTGATAGGATATAACCAAGCCCTTGACATTTAAGGACCGCCTATTTTTCAATTGTCAATTATTAATAAGAACTAGAAAGGTGTAATTTGACATGGGTATGTATATTAATCATGCCAGAAAAAGTAGATAAATAGAATATTGAAAAAGTTGATCTGGCGCTTTTTGACAAGACTTGGAAATCCATCGCGTAAGATAGAGATCAGTGGCGTACTAGAGGGGAGGCCTTAGCCCAGCAGTGGGACAGTATAGGTTAATAAAAAGCTCCCATACATGTAAACTGTAAAGTTTACATGTATGGGAGCTAATGGGAGATAATATTTTTTTTTTCATTGACTAACCCATCGTGTGCGATAGCATTCAAAAATATTGTGAACTTTTGAGCACAATTTTTTGATTAAGGGTTCCGTTTCTGAAATATTTTGTTTTAAATTTTTGTTAGCGTTAATTGTGGGAGCACTTGACTCTAACAAAATCTGCTAAACGGTTGTAGATGAACGCGTTTTTAGACGTTTTTAGTCGCGTGAACTCAGTAGGCATTTCGTTACCACGGAACCCTATACTGCGCGTGGCCCGACACGTACTTGGCTGGTTAATGTAAATATTGAAACATCATATAGGTAATAAATAAAAACTTGCCACGTTTTTATGATGTGATTTTTATATACAGACATAGAACAAGCACTGTGTGTCAATGCCGGTGAATTACTGGACCCTAAGACAGCCTTCCAACTAGCTCTTGGCAATTTAGACCCGTTCACATTGAAGAAAATGGACGACTGGCATCCCGATCACCATGTTATGGTATGTTTTAAATGTTCTTCATGTTTGTTTTTTTTATGTGTAAGGGGTTCATTGCCGTATTACGTCCCAGCGATGGGGGAAGGGCTCAATAATAAGAGGGGGGGGGGGGGGGATTATTTAATTGACGCCTTCCTAATGACTAGAAGTGCCATTTTTGAAACGTAGAGTCACCTAAACGAATGGTTTTTCATACAAAAAACCGTTCGTCTAGCGACTCCGCGTTTGAAAAATGGCACGATTGAAACTACAAATATGCTGTTATAAGGAATAGACTAAAGAGTTTCCTGAAATCATTAATTAATGTTCTTATATTAGTGTTCGTGACTATTTAAAAGACAGATAACAGTACGGGAGTAGAAAAAGATAATGATCATTCCTTTCATTTATGTACTGTTTTCAGAATGGACACGTAAAAACGGACAGTTGGAAAGAGAAAGGCGTGTCCAACCACCCTAGTATATGGGGCGGCGGTTTCGGCCAGTATCTAGCCGAACCGTGCCCCTGGGCGAAGAAAGTGAGGAAGGTGGAGCCGATCATAGCCGTGCCTCAGACCAAGCCGAGGAAGAAGGTGGTGAACCTAGTCAGCAAGTATGTTCCGGAGACACAGGATGAAAGGTAATGTAACAAAAAAATATTTAAAACAGTACAAGACTAATCGATAATCATTATAACATGAAGTCCCGATACTCGATCAACTTTAAAACTACTGGGCCGATTTTGATGCGGTTTTTTACTAACATGTAATGCATTCTAAGCGAAGGATACATAGCTGTGAGAAGCCGGTATGGGCCGCTAAAATGAATATTTTGAAAATTCCAAAAATATTTCTAAGTTCTTCTTAGTATATGAAAAAAATCGGTACCCCTGGGAGGGAATATTAGGTCTTTTTTTTTCAATTTCGACGTATCTTTAGTTTTAATTACATACTAATTCTCTTGCAGTTTGACGATAGAATCTCTTAGCAACATGTACTGCACCGAGCCAGCCAATAAAAAACAGAAAACCGAATACAACGAAAGTGAAACATTCACACAATACGACACTCAAGGGAGCCACAACGTCGCTCTGTGTGACAAAGAAATAACCACCCATTTAGCCGATTGTAAACAAAAATCGCCCATACTAGAAAATAAGGAGAGATCATTCAAAAAATGCCTAAAAAACGGCCATACTGATATTCTCAAAAGACTGAGCAAGTTCCCTAGAACAACTTTAGATAATAATATCGTAGAAAGTAAGTTTTTCAATACGAATCAAGTTACCTCAAGTCATAATGAATCTAAAGAAAGTGTTGTTATAGAAGAATCCCCAGAAAGAATAAGTAAGAATCCATTTAAAGTTAAATCCCCAGACTCTATTAACAAGGACGTAGAGTTGAAAATAGAAACAGGAGAAGAATCGCAGTTAAGTAGTTCTCAGAAAGAGAATTCTCCGCAGAATAGTCCTGTTAAAAGACCTAGGAGTCCCATTCTGGAGCCTAGTCCGAGGAATCCATTTAAAATCGTGAAAGAAGAAAATCAAGTGTTTGATTTGTGCACAGAAGAATCCGTGATAGAGAATACTTATCCATATGAAACGTTGGTCACTCCTGTTGATTCTCAGGTTTGTATTTTTCTCAATTTTTGGTTATTATTGTTTGAAATTATTATGACAGTAAAATAATATCTACGAACAATATCAAGTATAGTTATTTTACTCGTTAAAAGAATTTAAGTTAAATTTCCGTGCAAACAGTTAGGCTATGGAATCAGTTACCACTAAAAATTCGTGAATCAAAAACCATAACCACGTTTAAGAAACGAGTAAAAGATTACTATCTGTCTTTATCATCCTGATCATCATATTTAGAAATATTATCTTATGTATTCATTAATTGTATATATCAGTATATATTTATGTATTTATGTAAGTTTATTTTACGTACGTCTATGTAGGTATGTTTATTAATTTATTTATGTTTCTTGTAGGTATAAGTATTTATTTATTTTTGTATTGTACACGCCAATTACCTCTTTCTTCCCATTTCCTCTCGCGGGTCCACTGGAAGAAATTTCTTTAGAAATAAGTAGCACCTATGTACTATGTTAACTTTTATAAGGTTTTATTTGTAAATTTTTAAGTGTACATGAACCAAATTAAAAAAATAAATAAAAAATATTAGCAGATTTGGTTTACTTTTGCTGACGAGGGTGGTGGTTACTTGAGCGGTTTTAGCGCGTTCTTCGTTGCATTCTTAGAGCAAGTCCACACGATGCGCTGCGTCGTGCAACATACACACAAGAAAAGCCTGGATTAAGTGCACATATTGACAAGTGACAAGTAGGTATTTACACGCACTGACAAGTGGATATGCAGACTGCTATTCACTTGTCACTTATCAGTGTCTGTTCACACGCACTTGTCACTTGCCACTCGCACTTGTCAATTGTCTATGTAAACCAGAGTTTAGTTTAGTTTTAGAGATCCGCTTACTTACCGCGGGCGACGATCTCCGAGCGTCTTGTATCGTTACATACTTACATAGTCAACCGCAGCATTTTTATTTTTGACGTGAACCTTCTTAAAGGCACTTTGGGCATGCACGGAAAGCATTTTTTATATGGGAAAAACCATTAAACTCCCGACACTGTTACCGTTACCGTACCTACGCCAAGTTTTCACTTCTGTCGGAACTTCTGGAGTGCCACTGTTTTTTTTGTACGGCTTTCGGGTCGCGTTTACCACCGCGGGCGGTAAGCGTCACTGTAAAACTAGCCTTATACAGCTAATTCAGCCTTGCAGCCCTTGCGACGAAGCAAGGTACTCATTGCGACTCCGCTGTCGCTACGCTGAGATGACGTCTGGCCATGAATCGGGTGGCCGGCAATGCGATGGCGTTTTTGCGTTGCGACAATGCAACGCCTGTGTGGACTTGCTCTTAGCTGTGTTGTATCGAAGTCAGGATGCGGATGTCCCGGCCAGTCCCGGATCTAAACCTTTTTGGAGGGGTGAAATTTAAAATTGCGAATATTCAACGACTTTGCTGGTGCCTCGCTTTGCTCCCCCTAAATCCGGGCCTGCTTACAGTTTTTTAAAAGATGATTTGCATGTCAATGATCCTCAAGGATGTCGAAGACAGTGCGAATTGACAGGTATGGCACTTCAAAGGCGCGGAGAATCATTCACATGCCTGCTACTACTACTACTACCAACGAAACTATACACACGTAAATGTGTGTGTGTGTTCGCTCGCAGTCGCCCGCTCAACACCTTCGACAAGACGCGAACGGGGAGAGGTGCGAAGACGTGAAACGGGGCGGGACTTTAGGAGATTCCATTCTGTATGTTATATAAATCATGTGGCGAAATGGACAAGAAAAAGCTGAAACCATAAAACGAATTGACTGAAGTTTTGGGTACATTTCTCACATTAGACTCGAAGAAATAGTGGATTTTAACGTTATTTTCGATTTTAGTCATCATTCGGCTCCCAGCCGCTCAAGACCAAGCTATCGTGGAATGGTAGCCACTCCCAGTCAGTACCCAGCAGTCAACCAAGCAAGAGTGCAAGCAACAAGAAAACAGTTCTGAAGAGGACCGCGTCTCTGCCGACCAACCAACCCACCTTGCTGAGCAAGTTTGGATTTCAGAAAAAGTAAGTTCTTTGTCTATTAAACGTGTCAGTGGCCAACATCAGATTTATGTGTTAGTGTCAAGTTTCTGATTTTAAAAGCTTTTATCTTACTTGCAACATATCTTCTATGTTTGTTTATATCAAATCTTTGTCATACTCAATTTTCAACCAGTTAACCGTTTGAGCTGAAATTTTGCATACTTTTGTACAATAGTATGGGTTCATTATTATGGAATCAATGAGCTGTTCTGCTGATGGAGCCGGGAGATATTAAACAGATCTCAGTTATAAAATAACCTAACCTCATGGAATAGGGGTGACGACACGGTTAGAAAAGTATAATTGTAATTAGTCCGTCTTTTAGATTATCCAAGAATAATGGACCCATATTTTTTAGTTTGCCAAAAAAGTAAAAATTCTCAAAAATATGAAGTATCTAAGTTCCGGAGGGGGGCTCGCGAAGTTACCTCTAATTAGAATCGTACGTAGCCGTGACGTCATGCGAAATTTCAATGCGCTGTATCTTTGTAATTTGACGACCTCCGTGGCGTAGTGGTCACCATGCTAGTCTGCCACATAGAGGTGCCGGGTTCGATTCCCGGTCAGGGCAAGTTGAAAAATGGCCTTTTTCAAATTGTCCTGGGTCTTAGATGTTTATCTATATATGTATTTGTTATAAAATATAGTATCGTTGAGTTAGTATCCCATAACACAAGTCTTGAACTTACCTTGGGGCTAGCTCAATCAGTGTGATTTGTCCCTATATATATATTTATTATTATTATTATTATTTTTAATTGTTTCTCAGAGAAAAGAAAAAAATACGTGTATAATATTTTTTAATCTAACCGATGGGCCAAAAATATTTTCCATTCGTCATGCCTATTGGACTCGTTTGATTTAGCTTGAAGAGCACTTTGTGGTAGACGATGTCTAGGGTCTGATCACATTTGACCCCAGCTTTTGACTGATTTGGCCTCATAACAAAGATTGCCGAAAAAATGAAATTTTTTCAAAAAAAATTCAAATGTTTAATGCACTTGTTGGCCAACAGATCTGGAGTGCCATTTTTAAAACGCTGTCACTAAACGAATGGTTTTCTCTATACCAAAAACCATTCCTTTGGTGACCTAGCGTTTCAAAAATGGCATCAATGCAGTTCGACTTTTTGACAAGCAGTCAATGAGTGATCACTGATCAATGACAAAAAAAATGATTTGGCCTCCCTTTTTTAGATATATGTATGTGAGAAATACTTACAGTAAGAAAAATTTAATTCTTATAATGTTTTTTTTTTCATTTCAGGCCTGTATTAAAGAGGTGATAAAGAAACTGTGACAAGCAATGTTTTCGTTATGCATTTAAAATGACATTTAATTTGTTACATCACTATTATCAAGTTTTATTTATCGTGTTAGTGCTGAATGTGATATGTTTTGTTAAGTATAATTATGATGATCCCATGAAGATATGGGAAATATAAATAATTGAATTTATTACTTTTTTTATTTAATCCCAATTTTCTTTATAATAACATGTATATCTTTAATACCTATAGGTATTTATTTACACTTATCATTATACACAAGAAAGAGTTGATGTGAACTTTTTTAAATATTTATTTTAATTCTTTGACAGTTTGGCTTCGCTATTTTGAAATAATCCTAAAAGATAACAAAAAATTCTAAGTCGAAACATGTCGGCCATTAGCTGATTCTACGTGGTAACCTGTTTAATTGACACTGAAACGTTTTTGTCTAATGTAAGTATTAATTATCTATAATACTTTGTCTAATGTTAATATTTTCTGAGTCACAGAAAAGGATAGCAGCATAGAAAAGTGTTGTTCCGTGCTGCTCCGTGCCGTATACACTCCGTTGAGTTACTCATCGTGAACAAACGGTTATTCTTGTTTTTATGGCTCCATATCCAAAAAGTTCCACCAGGACTATAAATTAAACCCCATGCGAGTCCGACTTGCCCTTGGCCGGTTTTATTCGTTCGGTCCAGCGATAACAAGTACCAGCCACATAAATAGTCTTCTAAATCCCCACATAAGACATAACTCGGGTCTCTCATTACAATGGCGATATAATTAGGTGTTGTTATCGGACAATCATGTTTTACAGAGGGACATAAGTACGATTAGGCCGCCATTTTTTATAACAGTACTTTGATACTGACTTTCCTTGCCAGCTTTAGGATTTACAAATGTTAAATTCATTAAAAAAAATAATAATAATTTTACTACTCTGACAAATTGAGATAGCTTTTTACTACTGGGTATTTTCCTGGGTCAAATATGAATTATTTGGTACTGTTAAGGTGAACGCACACTAATCCGAGCCGAACGCGCCGAACGAAACGAGTTTTCGAATTCTTTATATAAAATCCTATGAAACCTCGCCACACCTGATCTCGTCGAATCGTCCGAATCTGGAAGAAACACAGATTATCCTAGACGAATTCGGATGACGTCATAAAATTCGGCGCGGGTGATGCGATCAAATCGTCTGCATTCTGACAATGACCAGCGTGTGCGTAAGAGCAACGAGAGTTATGCGATCGAGTAACTACTTCGATTTATTTTAAATGTTACAAAAATGAGTGATTCTAACATAATTGATTAAAAAAGCACTGACAATTCATGTAATTACAGTGCGACGGCTGTAAAGGAAATGGAAACAATTCTTTCGGCGCGGTCGTTTCTTTCGGTGCGGATAGATATTGAGGCCTTAAAAATTTCGATCGATTCGAAGCGTTCGATTCGGATAAATGTGCGTTAAGAAAATAAAACATCATAAAATATTGTCACTTGTCATGATCATATCGATTTCAAAGTCATTTCATCATTATCAAAGTGATTTTAGATTGATTATTGCAGAGAAAGCGTTATTTGACTCCAATTAACTATGACATCGTTAGCCTATATTTCATAAAAATCTGTAGGCATGACTTTTTTCGCAGGCATGACTTCACTAATCTAACTTTTAAATTTCATATTTAATTTTTCAAACAACCCGACACAACGGCCGAGTCACCCGAACAAAAAGAGTATGAACGACCCTCGTTCAAAGGTATTATAACGTTTTGATCTGATTAGGCTAACAGCACCTTCTTTATTGTGTGCGAGCACGCGTAGAATTATTTGCATGAATTACTTAGTTTGTAGATGGAAGATTGTAATTCAGGAGGGGTGCTTAGTAACCATAGCGGTAAGTAGATTCGGTAGGACATAAATATATGCACAGGCAATACGGATGATATAGGGTCAGAAATATTGTTCTAGTTCGTCCGTCAGTTATTGATTAAGTAACCAAAAAAAAATCAACACTTAATTTACGATTCATCCAATTAGTACAAAATCACAAAGATAAAGAAGCGTTTAGGTACCGGAGTGGCGTTTGTGATTGTGACGTCACTAAGTAGAAATGGAACGAAGGCGTAGTGAACTAGCGAGAACTTGAAATGAGCTTTTTTGTGTCATACAATGTAAAAATACGTGTACAAGGCTTTTAACTGACTTCAAAAAAAGGAGGTTATTAATTTATCGGCGATATTATTATAGTTAATGTATGTTCACGTATTACTCGATGACGCGTGGACCGATTTACCTCTATTTTTTTGTTTGGGTATAGGTACTTAATCCCAGGTGGCCCCATAGAAATTTCGTGCTGAAATCGATTTTTAGTTTTAAAATCCGTTTGTTTTTAGTTTTAAAATCCGACGAAAGCGGTATCTAATCAAAGTCCGTTTTCGTCAGAAAAGACGTTTAATTATTTTTTCTGACGAAAACGGTATTTTAATAAAATTCCGCTTACGTCAGAAAAAAAAAACAGCCTATAAATTATTCTGACGAATGCGGTATCTGACGAAAATGGCCTAAATCAAAAAAATATTTGATAATCCATCTGACAGGAATTGTGTCACTGATTTGATTATATTCCTCAAAACGGAAAGCGGAAGCTAGGGATGAAGAGGACGAGTTTGACTCCTACAGCAAAAAAAAAAGCTAGGCGTAGAAAAAAATCGGGATCCATCGATTTGTGCGTAAAATTTACACCGGTCTGTTTCTGAGAATGCAGTTGTCTGTAGCACAAGATATTTTCGATTACGTATTTCATACTTTACTAAGTATTTATTTATAGGACAAACGATATCAAATATTCAGCACATAATATCAAATTGAATACATAATAAAATCAGTAAGTATGTATATTTATCTTGGCGGATTAAAGCCGTCGACCCGAAATGGCGAAATGAAATTGGTTTCGAATTGATGTTGCTATTGTTTAGGCCGAGCCGGGTTCATTTGAATATTTTCCACTTAACGTATAATTAAAATTTCTCGCGCCATAACGAATTTCGATGGAACCCGATATTGGTGGAATTAGCACTGGGACAGGGTACGGGTTGATTGACTTTATTTATTTTTAAATAAGTTATTTATTTTAACTAAGGAGAACAGACCTACATCTAACTCAACGGTAAGCTTCCATGACTTTTTTTTAAAAACAGCTCTGGATACTAGTCCTTTAGAGCCTATCTTTATTTATTGACTTCTTTATTCCTACCTAACCCTAACCTTAACTGTACAATCAAAGGTTGGTGTAGGTCCTTTCATTGCTTCAAGGGAGCTTCTGGCAAAACTATACGAGCCCACTGGTTTTCATAGCTGATTGAGTGGCGGACGGCGCCTAAAGACGCCCACGACAGACCACCAATAAATATCACTACAGCCGCACTATGAGTGTCCACTTTAAACATTTAACATATTGTTCATGAGCATTTATAACACTAAACTACACCAATTTCATATTACAAAGTCTACTAGAATCAATTTGCTAAGCAATTTAAAGCAAACTCCAACTGAACCTATTGACTTCCTGTCAAAAACGATTAAATTAAACGTTATTACGAATTACGAGTATTTTTCAGTTTATACATAATTAAACTTTATTTGGTTAGGTATTGAAATAAATGTAAACAATCTTGACTTGTCTTTTTATTGGAATGTACACTTTACTACTATACATATATACACACACACATATATATATATACGTGTCTTTTCCGTAAAGGGTAAAAACGGGATACTATTACTTATATTATCTTTGCTATTAATAAGACCCCGTTGTCCGTCTGTTTGTCTGTCACAAGTCTGTATCTCATGAACCGTGATACCTAGACAATTCTTGTTTTCGATGTTTTTATTCCACTTGTGGTCACCCATCCAAGTGCGGACCATCATGACCAGTGTCACGTTAATAATTGCGTGCTCCAGCCGGTTAAACGAGCTCCTTACATAAATAAAACTACAAAAGGTTAGCCTATTGTGCTTAGGCTAAGTAACTAGGGTTAGTCATACATACTTACTCATGCATTTTTAAAGAAGTTTCGTACTTACTTGTATAACTGTTTATAGATGTAACTCAGGGTAAAAGAAAACCACCGAGTGCCTCAATGTTGTGTTTAGGGATTTTTGTTTTATTGTTTCATCGTAATGGAGAATTGCGCCATAAACAATATTGCGCCTGAAAAAACATGGTCTGTGTTTTTAAAGGGTGCTTTGGGTTAAAAAATAAGCCTCAGCATTAATATGAGGGGTGTTCGGTCGCGATAACGCCGACCCCATATCTCGAATTTTGCGACATTTATTACTGGTCTTGCTCTGTGTTGTTATGCTGTGTGGTTTCTGGCTTAGATTAGGTAAATGCTGTAGTTCCGAGTCATTGGATGTTTTGAAGGGGGCCATTTGAACCGCAGGCTTAGAAGTGGTGCGAATGGTCCAAGGTGTCTTTTGGAATGCGTCGTTTTGGACCACAGGGCGAAACTACCCAATGCTCTTTTCGTAGGTACCATTGGAATAATTATTTTTTCTACTCGTCTGTACAAGACGAGTAGAAAAGTGGTTAATGAAGAAATAAAAAATGTAATATAATACACAATCAACATATGTACCTCTTTAATTTAAACTTGGCATAATCACAGTTTGAGTATAAAGTAACCACAAGAGAACTGTTTTGTTTCCCACCGTGGTCCGAAGCGACTCATTACAAAATAGTTCTTGGGCGATTCAAACCACGGTGCGAAAGTCCTTTGGCACTATTCTAAAAGAGCTCTTGGGCGATTCGCACCGCAGTCCGAATCGCTCGCGGTCCGAAACGCCCAACAACCCGGAGTTCCTAGAGCACGGCAAGCAGCTGGGTTCAATTTTCTTCCGGCGGCAGCTGGTCGTCGGTGAGGAGGACACGTAGACTCGGTGAGTGCTTATAGGTACATTTGTTATCCTAGGACGTCGGTTGACGCTGGTGCTTGTAGTAGTACACGCGGGGTCGTCGGGGTCACCACTGTGGCTCAGTATGCTGCCAGTGGCTACAGGACCACTCTTTCTGGTTTTGTAGATGTTGTAAGAGGCTAGAGGAAATCACAAACATCTTGTGCTATGACTGCTTTCCCTAGAAGGGTCGCTGTCGGATAGCCGCCGGTCTTACAACTGTAAGCAAATAATTGACCGCGCGAGCGAAGCGTCTCAGTTTCTAGATTGGCAAAAAATGCTTTTGTCCGGCGGATGTCCGTCTGTCCGGCTGTTCTCGCCTAAACGTCGCATTTCTCAAACGATTCTCGTGAAATTTTGTGAGAATATTCGAAAATTATATAGATTTTTTAGTCGATTCAGTTTTTGGAAATTTTTCAAAATGACGAAAACATGTGGGTTAACCCTCATGTTTTCGTCATTTTGAAAAATTACTTTAAAAATATTATATTTTAGACATTTAGAAAAATTTTCAAAAATGTCATATAACTTTTATGTTACAGCTTTTTTATCCGATAAAATTCAACGAGTCGGGGTGACTCGCGACTTCTACAGCTCACAGAGCCACTCGTTTAAACTGTTTTGGCTATTTCTTCTCAACTTGGAAAGACCTTAGGCATCTTTGGGTGACCTTTGACTTTTGACTTGCATATTAAAATTGGTGAAAAGAAAAAGCGGGAAAGCGTACCACGGGCTCCGAAGTAGCACAGATTAAGATGTAACCGGGAACGGGTTAGAGGTGATGTAACCGGGAAGATGAAGAAGTATTGTCTAAGATAAAAACTAAATTTAAACAGGAACAACACATAACCCTCCTTTTGGCTACGCCGTAGTCGGGCAAGAATACAGTCTTTATATTTATTTAATAATCCAAAACTAATATTTAATAATTAATAATTAATAATTATTAAATATTAAATATGTAGCATGCAGATACTTTGGTGTTTATTAAATAATTATTAATTATTTAATAAACACCAAAGTATCTGCATGATAAAGACTAAATATAATAATATAATATACACAGTGACTAAATACGAACAACTAAATATAACAAATAAAGCAAATACCAATAGAGAATTTCTAAACTGTATTCATTTGACAAACGATCCGAGATAAAAATTACTGTAAAAGGTAGATGCAAAATCATTTGTGCTCCTAACTTACAAAATAATTACTTTTTCCATTAGCAAAGAAAAATAATATCTAGTATTATTCTCGTCGGGCTCCGAGCTGCTTACATATTTATGGACATTTTAACGTTTAAAGGCCCGTAAAACATTTTAACAGACAAACTACCCAGACTCCAATT